>OX411795.1:9328697-10651197 GCA_948252455.1 Acleris cristana | reverse complement strand
TCAGTCCTTCAAGATTCTGCAGCACCAGGTCTTCAGCCATGAGCACGCCGAAGGTCACGCCGAAGTCCGTGATGAAGCTGCCGATCTCTGTCGCGAGTGTCGTGACGTTACAGCTTGAAGTGGTGTCCAAGGGTTTTCGGTAGCTGATGAAGATGAGGGAATATTTCGGATTGTTGAAGATACTATCAGCCCAATGGAACCCTGAACCACCATAGAACGGTGTCACAGTGACATTTAAAACAATTTGTTTGACACTTCTTATAACTTGAATCATAACGTCTCTGTGACACAGTTCTATGGTGGGTCAAGGTTCCAATGGTCTGATAGTACATTGGTACAGAAGTAAAACGTAGAAAACGATATGAAAGTAAAAGCAAGACGAGTAGTTAGATAACCTAAATATATAAAAAAAGAAACTGACTGACTGATCGATCAACGCACAGCCGAAACCGCTGGACCTAGGGACTTGGAAATTTGGAGGGAATATTCCTTGGATATCTTTGGACTGCAGTAAGAAGGGATTTTTGGAAATTCATCCCTTATTTGGTTAAAATTAGAGGGAGTAGCGAGAACATCATTCTACGCGAACGAATCGCGTACGTCCTCTATTTGTGTACTTAGATGTTGTTGGTTTCATTCGTTCGTTGTGTTGCAGTGTGCGTGTGGGTTACGAGATATTATGTATACAAGTTGTGAGTTTGAGAATGTTTTTACAACATTACTTTAACTTACATGCTAGAGAGCAAGATCATAAATATCATGGTTTCTCGTGCTGTAACATTATTATCGGCAAGACTTATTTTAGGTATTAAATAATACATGTAATCTGTTATTGTATTATAGCATAGTGTATTATAACTTAGTGTTTATAATAAAATAGTAATCACTGAACATTCCTGCTAAAACACAAAATATTGACCTAAAATGATGATGCATATATGCATGCAGTATATATACTATACGCATGAGAATGTTTATCAGATCGATATCATTACAATACTTATGCGAACTGTAACCTGCTTGCCGATTAAAGGTTAAACCCGATACTAAAAGGTTAATAGACTGTCTTATCAGTTTCTTTTTTTATATGCATAGGCTAACTAGCGTTTCTATTCACTTCGTTTTTAAACCAATCGCGTCACTGGTTGATGACGTGATACGAAAAGTCACGTGATCTACCAGTGACGCGATTGGTTTCAAAACGAAACGAATAGAAACGCTAGTTAGCGTAATGCTTTTGCAGATCGCATTGACCGCTTTTATTAACTCTATAAATTTCGAGTCGAAAGAAAACACGCCATTCGATCACTCAAAATGTATGGGATGACATTCTCGTGCGGTTCGAAAAACCACGTGATCAACTGTCATCCCATACATTTTGAGTGATAGAAAAGAAAAACGTTAGTAGCTTTGCATCTTGGCTAGGCCTCTGATCACAAATTCGAGGGCTAAAACCTATCTTTACCAAAATAGATGGAGTGAAAATTAAAGATAACTTACACAGAAATGATGGAGCCCTGTCTGTTGAAGACCAGGTTGTTTCTGATCAGCTCGGTCTTCTCCTCGCACCGGATTTTCTCCAACAACTGCGCCACGACGTAGATATTATGCTCCTTAGCTGCAGTTGAGATGGTTTTCACGACCTGTGGCAGAAAATTATGAAAATCTTCCTGCTAACTAATTGGAAATACACGGCCTAAAATGTTGTTTGTACCCTCTGAAAGGACTACGTAAACTCGCCGGTTATTCGTCCAAGTTAAAAAGTGAGTCCTAAAAAGAATAACATGGCTGTAAGTATTCGAGAATGATAATCTTTAAGCATAATTTGTATTAGGCTTTAAATAACAACTAGGAAAAAACATGGTGGCTGCGAAGTCGCTAAAATGTCGCCTCTTTTCTTGAAAGCACCATGTCATAACTAGTTAGAAATACCGCCGAAGGAAGTTGAATAAACTATTGCAAGTAGGCAATAAAAATTGCATACACACATTTTATACCACTTTGAACTATTTTATACGTATAAAACGTGTTTTTTGCGCCTTCTTATTTGTAAGCTACGGAACCCTGCGTGTGCCAGATCGACTTCCACATGCCCGGTTATTTTTCAAGAGTTATAAATGTAACTTTGTTCATTACATTATTTAAAATTAACTGACAGTGGTTACCGGGACTATAAAAACTGATTTATCAAACACGCGACCAAATCTTATCAATGACATTGAATGTGTCAGTGACTCGCTTATCTTGTGATATTTTTGAATTGCTGCTGGAGGAAAATGACTAATAATTAATTGGCGATTAAGTTGCATGTAATAATTGGTGTCCAATTAAATTAGGTGTGGCAAACGCGTGGAGATAGTTGTAATTTGCGTGATACAGAAGGCTACCTTTCTTCATGAAGCGCTGGCTTAAGCCGTTTATTAACTCAAGATTCGAGTCTATAGACCTCAAAGGGTCCAAGACATGAGTGTCAAGGGTCGGTGGGTACCCAACTCATTCTTCAGTGTCTTTGATCATTGATTAGGAAGACACATCAACGCAATGCACCAATGTTTTCAAAGACATATCCTCAAAGAATTCTGTACAGAGTGGGCAATTAAAATAATTTTTGGGCCCTTTTCCGAAATCAAGTTCTTGGGTTCTAAGAAAAGATAACCCAAACTTTTATAGCTATTTATAGTTTAGTACCTAATATAGTGATGGCTGCCCCAGTGGCGTAACTGTACCAACTGAGGCCCGTGGCAAATTCTTCGGATAGAACCCCCTTCCTTTCACTTTTAAAATGAAATACTGAAAAGCCACCTTATAGTTACGCCACTGAGCTGCCCTAATACCAAAGAAGGCGGGTAGGTCCACAGTATAAACATTTTAAATTTAATTTTGTTATCAACAGGGTAAATAATGTTTCGACTACTTCGGCAGATAGACGCTGAACGCCGCGGAGAGCGAGTGTTTGGATGTTTGAACGTTACCGATGCAGATGGCGGCGAACGATGCAAGCTTCCACGTCGCAACGCTAGTTAGCGTATTGCATCTTAGGATCCTGGCTCCCAAGCCTCAGTTCAGCTCTGTTCAAGCTTTAGTTCTATGAGATATGTATCTCTTTCAGTGATTTTATCATTATCATTAGTTATCATTTAGCAACTTACTTTGTCAGAATAATCAGCTGCAGATGGTGGCAGCAAGAGTATGTCGACATCCTGCAACAAAGAATTAAAATTAAGTTCTTTTGTTGGATTAACAATGAGTCATAAAAGGTTCTTATGGCTTTGTCCGATGTCCTAACCGTAGGAAGTGTTTTAGGTATTATTTAAGACAGAACTAAGTGTGACGCTCTAATGCACTAGCGTTGATCGGCTTGATCACCAAGGTTTATGATGTACGCGAAATGCTGGTTGTTTTTCCTGTCACTCCATTCTTAAAGACGTCATGCGTCGAGCTTTTACCACCGCTAATTGTGCGGCTATTTTGGAACCAAATGGTCTCATGCGTGACGATGGTAAAAAGACCTGATAACTCTTGTTCCGTAAAAGTTGGTTCGGCTGTTGGTTTGGGGTATCACTTGCGTCGACACCCTTGCGCCGTCACATCTTCCGGACCAGTGTTAGGGCTGGTTTCTCGGCGGAATCAGCGAAAATACAGTCAACTTGATAGAAGTTACATATTTGAGAATTTTGGGATCGAAACTTTCGGACCGTGGGGACCAAGAGCACACCGTTTTTTAAATATCTTTGCACCCTGGTCGACGCAACTCGTGACCAAAATACTGGCCTGTACTTGGTACAAAGATTAAGCATTGTGATTCAACGTGGTAATGCTGCCAGTATTTTAGGTTTTTCCATTAAAATTGAAGTACCTTACCAAGTTTCCATTCTTATCACCGACACGGTGCATTACAATTTATTTATCGACCGAATTTACCTATAAAATATATTCGCACACTTTTAAAATTTAACAACATTGCTGTGGTGGTTTTACTACCTATAAAATTGTAATACCAGAGGGCCCTGACAAGATACACTATGCTCACTAGCGTTTCTATTCGTTTCGTTTTTAACCAATCGTGTCACTGGTAGATCACGTGACTTTTCGTACCACGTCATCTACCAGTGACGCGATTGGTTTAAACACGAAACGAATAGAAACGCTAGTTAGCGTAGTGAATCTTGGCAGGGCCCTCAGAACCGCTAGCTTCGAAGGCAGGGTCACTACCAACTAGGCCAACTCGTCGCGTATAGGCAATTGATTGATGAAAGGTACTCACAGATCTAGCAGCTTCCCTGATGAGGGTTGCGTAAGCATCAGAGCCGAGGTCGCTTCTGGTGGTGCCGGCCTTGTACGAGTCCTGCAACAAAAAGATACATGGTTAAGCTTTTTTTTTTATGGTTATGATAGTTGGATGGTTGGGTTTTTAGGGGCTCAGAGCACGGTTTAAATATACAGCATGTAAAAAAATGGACGATGGGCTTGCAACCTGTCACTAATACACACTGCTGAACATCTTGGCCTGTTTGTGCAAAATGTGGTTAAAGAACAAAACAAGTTTTTAGAGTTGTTGGTAATTCTGTAGCTCTGTCTACCCCACTCTGGGAATTAAGGCGTGAAAGTATTTAGTAGTATTTAGTAAAAAAAAACTTTGACATTTTTTGGGTAGCTTAACTGTTTTTTGGATTGTTGAACTTGTTACAAATATATTACCGGTGTTTTTTCACAGTTTAAGATGGATTGCAGTTATTATACAAGCTTTTTATTAATTTGATTTGTTTGTTAGTTAGTTTAGGTCCAGTCTTACGAGTACAAGTTAATTATAACCAGTTCCCATTAATGTAATGGATTGAAAGGAAAATGGGCAGAAATGTATGAACACTGGCCTAGAAACCAATAACAATAAGAACTATAATCATCAGATATCCTTTTTAATTCTACAACGATTTTGTGTAGCGGGAGACCTCAAATAACTGTGAGAAATATTTAAAAAATCTGGAACATCGGGACGCCTACATAGACGACGTTAACATAATTACTTTGAAACACCGCTGCCTTTGCATGGCGATAACTTTTTTCACACAAAGATTTCGAACTACCTGTCATAGTAATATTGTTACAGCTTAGGATTACCTATCCGGTGACATATCGCTTGTGCTCATTGGTCATATAGGCCAACTAGCCCAGCCCACCCTCCTTCGGACGACGTATGTTATGTGGTATCTAAGAGCTGATCTGATGATGGAGTCGGAAGGTGGCGACAGGATCTACGCTATACTTGACGTAGACCCACCGTGTGGGGACTCGTTAGCTTGGTCTTGATAAGCAGGTGAAGATGATGACTGTTAACTATGCAAAACAAATTACAGTCGGTAACAAAAACTGGTCCCAAAAATATATTTTTTTGACAGAAAAATTACTTTCAATACCTTAGGTAAACAACTTGAGAATAGTTTAGGCGTAATCTGTAAGTAAACAGATTCTCGCATACAAAATGTATCATGTCTCTTTTGTTGTTTCTATAGGTAAGTACTATTTTTAATAAGTCATGTAAAAAGTTTCTTTGTCTAAATTTCCATTGTTTAATAGAGTATTAGCGAACGATCTGTGACTTGGAAAACACGTGGTTTTTGATTGTTATTTTAAATTTATTTTAGTAGGTACGTTTATAATTTGCCTATGAATAGTGTGATGAGTGATGAGCAATGAGCATAGACAGGAAATACCAAATCAATGTTATGGGAATAATTATGTAATGTATGATGTTTGGTTTGACAATTACGTTCATTTATAACGTCATTGCTATGGTAGGTCAGTGTTCCACTTCCGATTGTATCCATTCAGATGTTAAATATTATGTTAAATATATTTATTATGAATGACAAACTTAACAAAGCGGCATTACAAAATGTTTTTAAACTTTATACATTCTTCATTTCTTCTAGATAAACCCAGTAGGTACTTTCACAGCTGTAAAAAGGGGGCTAGAATGGGGGTTGAGAAATGAAAGTGATTTGATTATAGCAAACGGGGTGTCACAATGCAGGGGCTCAATCTGCAAATTTCAAAACGATATTTTTTACAAATTTCTGTGACGCACTTTTTTAATTTATAGCCAAGAATGTACAAAAAATGACAGTTCCCACACCTTATCTCCGAAGTATATGGACGAAAAAATCTGATTTAAATAGGTATCTAAATTTTACGCGAAAAATAAAATAATGTTGAAAATTTTTGGTTCTGGAAAAATTACCAAAATCTTTTAAACTTCATATAAAAATTTAGGCTTGACAAAATGGACCTTATTGCATAGAAAAAAAGTTTCTAACAAAATTAGTATCTTCTTTTGCGTTTTTCAACCATATCATCTTAAATACGCGACCCTCGTTGCGCGAGACCGACTGGCACTTGAGCGGTTTTTTAAGCCTTATTAATGTATCACTGCTAGGCAAAGACCTCCCCTTTTTTGCATCATTCTAGCGTGTTTAAATATGAGAAAAACCCGTAGTGAGTATGTTGTAAATATTTAATAATATGTCGAGAACCTTGGTAATCTCTGATTAGCCATTAACGCAAACAATTACGTAAGAAAATTGATTGTGTTTTATAATGATGGGAAAACAGTTACGATATATTAATGGTGCCTTTTTAATAAGTGCCTATATGCCATAAATCATAACCCCCGATGTATGTAGAGGGACATTACGTTTTCTTTGTATCTATGTCCTTAGCATAACACGTTTTAAAGAAAAGGAGGAGGTTCTCACTTCAGTTGTATGTTTTTTTTAAAGACAAGGAAAGGCATACGAGCTCACTGGTCACCTGGGGTGTGATTCTCTCTTCAAAACACATTTTAGCGTGTGTATTCAATTTGGCATCATGGCTTCTCGAACGTATAAGACTGCCTAATTGAGAATGCACGCGTTTAAATGTGCTTGTCGCTCGGACGGGTATAAAGAAAAAAATATATTACTTATTTACTTCATCGATGAAATTCTATAACTTTTTTTGCAGTGATGTTCTTTTTTTTAAATCAATTGTAGTCATATCCAAATTACGGATATCGTTCGACATTATTTTGACGTAATTTGCATCCGTCGTCCACCCATTATAATAATAATAAAATAAAAAAACTTTTTATGCAATTCAAGACATATGTTCAACTATGTGGTACCTACCTACATGGGTACGATATACCCTATGACCTTTTTTTTACCTATTGGGTAAATTTTACCCAATGCGTCAGAAGGAGGGTTATGTTTTTCGAGCGTATGTATGTATGCATGTGTGTATGTCTATGTCTGCTGTCGAAACGACTGATGGATTTTACCATGAGATGTCGTTAGGATCCGTCTTAGTTGTGTGTGTGGAAGTGACCATACCTAATATTTCAACAGATGTAATGAGAGGGAGTTACTTTTTGGGGTTCCGTACCCAAAGGGTAAAAACGGCACCCTATTACTAAGACTCCGCTGTCCGTCTGTCCGTCTATCCGTCTGTCCGTCTGTCCGCCTGTCTATCTCATGAACCGTGATAGCTAAACAGTAGAAATTTTCACAGAAGATGTATTTCTGTTGCCGCTATAAAGGGGCATCTAAATGGGCCATATTTTAACTGCAATGTGTGGCCGGCAACTATTGGTTCCACCTCTTACTCGTATGTTAGAGAAAGACACCAATAGTTGCCGGCCACATATAGCAGTGAAAAGACGGCCCATTTAGAAGCCCCTTAACAACAAATACAAAAACAGAATAAAATAAATCGTTCATTGAATACAAAACGGACACATTCCAAAATCAGTCAGTGTTGCATTTTAAAATTAGAAGCTGTTCGTATAAGATTTTCAAAGTTCAAGTTTTGTATTCAATGAGGGAAATAATGTGGTTTTTTGCGGTTTTTTGCTAATGTTGTATAGATAATGGTACGGGACCCTTCGTGTGCGATTCCGACTCGCACTTGGCCGGTTTTTATATGACTTGTTAAACAAATGTTAAAATATAAGGAGATGTATGAAAGGTACCTAATAAGGTCAATGGACTAAATTCATAAAGATTTAAACCCCCATGCGTACGTGACGATGCAAGCATACACCCACCACTCACGATAGAACCACCTTATCAACAACTTAGTTCCTAATCAGAGCTCAATCTATACCGGCCATGGCATAAAGAAATTAGGGGAACTAATAACCAAAATAACTTGAACCCTCTTTTGTATGCAGTTGCAAGTTTATACTGGCTCAAGGTATTTCGGATGACCAGTGTAGTGTGGAGTTGGTATGTGTTGAAATTTGTTAAAAGCAGAGCTCAAGTTATGATTGGTGATGTTCACGGTATGAATGCATGATCGGTCGGTACCCTTTTTTATCAATGAAAGTATTTATATCTTATTGTTATTGTTTTATCTACCGTAATTTTCCTTCAGTAGTAAAATAGAAAAAAGTTAAATAAATTAACACGAAGCCGATTTAGGTCGTTAGTATTTTGGAAAATGATAATTAAATATACTTCGATTATTTTTTTGTACTGTTATTTTTCAAACGATCCTTCGACTAGGTTTACCTTAATAATATGTACTATCGGCCAAATTTAAAGAACCCTGACTAATCATAGAACTGTGCCACAGTGATCTTTTGTTTAACAATTACTACTACATATCTACATACATACCTTCACGCCTGTAATCCCAGAGTGGGGTAGGCAGAGCCACAGAATTTCCTACAACTTCAAAAAACTTGTTGATAATTCTGTAACCACATTTGTAATTAACTAATTACTACTATTTGATTTATAATGTCTAAAGTTACTTATGTTAGTTAACTTTGTTTGCCTTTCTTTATAAAAATAAAATAAAATACCAAACTTTGTTACGCGAATTAAAAGATAACATGAATAATCAAATCGAATATAAAATATCATTGTATCATTAAAATGTATAAAAAGAAAAACCCAAAAAATAGAAACTTTAAATAAATAACTATCGATACTATAAAACTCATTTTTTTATTGTTTAAAAAATCGTTGTCCGAAGGTAGTTCTCACAATTATTGTTTTACAACTTTTTACAGGTTTTTCTATTAAATTAATCTACCCAAAACTATCTTCTAGCAAGTAAACCAAAAAAATATAAGCACAAAAACATTAAAATATTAAATCTCCAACATTTTAACAAAATATACAACGACTACCTTCCTTAAAAATAAATCAAAACCACGACTGACATTAACGAAATTAAAAAATAAATTGTCAGTGTTTTTTTTTTCAAATTTATTTACAAGCGTACTAACCGTAGTGGACATCGTCATTCCAACGCACAGGTAAAAAATCACAACATGAATAGACACCATTTTCACTAGAAATATACGTCCTCTTCGCCCGAACCTTCGCAAAGGAGTGATTTAAAAAACTAAACAATTTTGCATACAGCCAGTACTACATTATCAATACAAAGTTAGCTTTGCCGTTGAAAGCGCGCTGGTATCAACGGGTTGAATTAAATGAAGTATGAGGTAACTTAGTTCCCGATTTTGTCACTTGATTTAATAAGTTTGTATTGTTTTTTGTTGGCAAGATATGTGTTTACATCCTTTGCTGCGTTGGTGTTATGCATTTTATTTTGATGTCGTAGTAAGGCAGCAATGTTAAGTTAATGTGTCCGCAGGAAGATTCAGGTAGAACGCGAATAATTTTGGATCTTAAAATGATTGTATGTTTTTAATACGTAATTAAATATACCTCGTATTTTTTGACGTTGTAACTTAACTGCTGTAAGTTCTTACAGAAGAATAAGTGTCAAATATTCTAATTGATGTAGAAATCGTACTTACACAGTCACCGATTTTATGATTTACAGTTTACGATTCCATGTTTAATATTGATTCCATAAAACTGTTTTATTGATGATTTTAATTACCTACTGTAATTAATTTTAATTAATATTTTATCAATGATCAGATGAACAGTTGTTGAATCATTAATTCCTACAATACACAGTACCTACTTATTTGACATAAAATGTCGCCTTTTTTAGGGTTCTGTAAAAAACCAAGAGCGTTCCTAGCTTTAGTCCCGGGGGGGGGGTCGTCGAAACGGTCGACGGCCGAAGCAAACTATAAAAAAAAAAACTTTGTGTGATATTACGGGATAAAATAAGAAGTCTGCCACTAATGGGATTTTGTATTAAAAACAACAAAAGACTTAGAAGATAAACGCCGGAATGGTTTTAGACGGTAGGCTGCTCAAGTGCTCACTCTACTCTCTCGCGAGAGGGAGAGGTGAGAGTCCGTCATACCCTCCTATAGCATGGCCAACCTTAGGCCGGGGGATGATGTGTAAAGCATTTCCCAACGGTCAAAAAAAAAAGTGTGTGTGTTTGATACTCCTTCACGCTGCAACGGCTGGACGGATTCGGATGAAATTTGGAATTGAGATAGCTTATACATTGAGAATATCGATAATCGAAAACAGTAGCGCGGACGAAGTGGCGGGCAGAAGCTAGTTATACATCGTTAATCATTTAATAAATTAATACAATTAAAACTTAAAACTAAACTTATTTAAATTAAAATAAAACTTAATTACTCAAATATTAAACATGTAAATAATAATCACCACTATAAAAATAACACCCCTTTAGCCAGGTCCGCTCGCGGCATGGTCCCTGACACTGGCTGCATTACCTCTCTGGATAGCTAGCTTAATCCTTTGGGAGAGGGTAAGCACCAGCTCTAGGATCTCTGGAGGTGTCTATGTCTATGGTTATACATAAATTATATTTAAGGTAGGTACCTCTTCAATTTCTTTTGGTTATGGTATAAATACCAAACCCTAACCAAATGGGACCCTATTACTTACCTTAAACTTTAAAGTGCTAAGTTTATAATTTTAAACCGTTATTTTTATAGAGGCGTATTTTAAGTTTAACGTGTGTATCTGTGTATGTGTGTCTGTCTATGGCTCCAAAACGGATTAACCGATTTTCATGCGGTTTTGAAGTGATAACTTCTTATGGGAGGGTAAACCGCTTCGTTACGTAACGCGTCTGTCTGGCTTCCCTTTCTCTCACGCATACGGCTGCGGTAAGCAGGCTCCTCCTCTCTCACTCTAACCCACAGATTTAGTCGATTTAGATCAATTTAAGGGCCGCCACAGACGATCAGTCGAACTGACAGGCCGAGAGGGACGCGGCTATTTGATAGAATGAGAAAGTTAAATACGTCTCCCAGTCTAACAAATAACTGCGTCCCTCTCGGCCTGTCAGTCCAACTAATCTTCTGTGGCAGCCCTAAGTTATCACTTCTGTCGGGCGTCCCAAGACGCACACTTTTTTTTTATCAGGCTAGTTTAATCGTTATGTATGTTAACTAGGTTCCATGAAAATTTTAGATAACTTAGCTCTAAAAGAAGCAAGAAGAAGATAAATTGCTCTAAAAGAAGAGGTTGCTATTAAATCGGGGATTTTTGTCTTTTACATAACCTTAAAGGCAGAGGCTCTATATTGACCACATTACAATAAGCTGAAATTGAACTATTTTACTTGTATTTTCCTGACATAACATCTATTATTACTCTTCAGAGACTTGGGATTCCATGAGTGTATTTGATTTTGGTCTAGTATTTTTACTTTAACCTTATTAAGGGTTAATAAACCGTTATACCATAGGTGAACCATTGAAATTTTCACCAAATGTGTTTTACTGCAGACTTTCAAACAAAGAGTTATTTCATTAAATAAAAAAACCAATCGCACGTTATTGCCTGCCAGTTTGATAGGGCTATAAAAAAGTAAGAAAAAATGACGCACCCAAGGAAATAGAGATGGACGGTTTTCTCTCAAACGAGGTCGTGGGAAAAATACCATAGATTGAATATTTTCAAAATATACATAAGTCGGACAATGGTTCTCCAGCTCATCAAGTAAAATTGTTTTATCAATAATATATTGTACTTAGGTATTAAGGGGCAAACCACTGAGAGCAGAAGCGGCGCGATGCGTTCCCAATACTAACAAGGAAAGGTAACCAACCTGTGCGGCTCCGATTTGGTTTATTTTGATATTTTATTTTTATTTGGTTTATGTTAGAGAGTAGTCTAAAATAACGCATTTTTTTTTAGCGGGCCAAACTCTACGTGTGGGGAAATTCACCTTCAAAGTACTGAAAAGCGACTACACCCTCTAACTTCTATAGATAATTAAAAAAAAATGCTATTTTCCTACTTTTTTTATTATATGTTTAAGAACATGAAAAAATAATGAGCACGTGTTTTGGTATATCGGCTAAAACATATAATAAAAAAAATAGGTACCCTTCAAAGTTATTTACTTCTCATCGAAGATACACTTTCTTTGATATATTTTTTAAATACTTATTAGTTTTACAGACACAGATAAACACGTTAAACTAATAACACCCCTCTTATTTTGTCTTATCAGTAACACGATATTAAAATAAAGAAACCCCTACACCATGCGTTTTAAATAAAGGCGCAAGTATCAGAATTTAAGTAAAGACCAATTAATGGACTTTTATTGCTTATGACCAAATAATGTTTTATTTTGTTAATTATCCCACCCTCTCTCTCTCTCTCTCTCTCTCTCTTTCTCTCTCTTTCTCTCTCTTTCTCTCTCTCTTTCACACACTTTTTCTCTCTCTCCTCCCTCCCTCTCTCTTTCTCCCTCTTTCTAATAATTAGAGCGTTGGTTTCTTTTCACCAAGGTCGTGGACATAATAGAGAGGAGAGGGAGAAAGCTTATAACTAACACTAAAACTATAAAAGTAAAGTAGAAATAGTAGAATACACACAAGGTAAGGTTTACGACAAGCAGCATTAGGGCAAGATAACAGATAATTGAAGAACTGGGTAGAACTGCATTGCTGTTTTTAGGGTTAGGTGTAAAATAAAACTTTAAGTAATAAACCTGATACCGGTCTATCATAAGTAGATACTGAACCCTCACTCCGCAAGTCCGACACAAATTTGACCAGTTTTTTTAAAACGGGCAAACTCAAAACAGTAATTAAACCTTTCATTATCAAACCCAAATGTATTATCAATAAAACTTTCCAATAGTGATATGATCATGATACGCTAGTGACTATCATCACACCATCACTTCTCGATCACGGCGCAGACGCGTGCTGATAATGATATTAGTAAATATAGATACTTAATACGATAATGTTGCATTCGGTACTGATTGTGTGGAGGACGTAAAGGTCATGCTTGAGGATCCGTGTGCAATTTAAAAACTACAGAGTCCAAGATGCATTACGCTAAAGCGGGCTACATACCATCAGTTTTAACTGCACAGTTTCAACTGTACAGTTTCAACTGTACAGTTTTATCTGGGAACACCTTAAAATTCCGAATTACTTTTTTCCGAATATTTACTTGTCCGAATTTTCATTTTTCCGAAAGCTATCTTACTCTGGAGCTATTTTAGAATAAATGCATAATTTAACTGTCATACGTAGGTTAGGTTAGGTTTGATTTATAATAGATAACAAAAAGTTAAGTCTTCTATCAAAAAAATTCGTTCGGAATTATGAAAATTCGGAATTATGACTCTTTGGAATTATGTAGTGTACCCGTTTTATCTAATGAAATATCGATGATATTTCTTAGATCGTCAGTTTAACTTCACAGTTCACAGTGCCTTCACACATACGTTTTTACTGAACAGTTCGACTG
Organism: Acleris cristana; assembly: GCA_948252455.1. NCBI lineage: Eukaryota > Metazoa > Arthropoda > Insecta > Lepidoptera > Tortricidae > Acleris > Acleris cristana. The sequence goes on along the minus strand of OX411795.1, from coordinate 10,637,521 downwards.
TGCAGTTGAAACTGTGCAGTTAAAACTGTTAGTATGTAGCCCGCTTAAGTAGCGTTTCTATTCGTTTCGTTTTTAAACCAATCACGTCCCTGGTAGATGACGTGATACATAGTCACGTGATCTACCAGTGACGCGATTGGTTTAAAAACGAAACGAATAGAAACGCTAGTTACTCCCGATTATTACCTAGTAGCGATTTTCGAAAATTGTCAAATTGTCTAGATTGACGTAATATTGACATGGCTAAGCTATTCTGTTTAGTACGAATGTAGGTACCATGTGTGTTCCATAGTCTCTGCCTACCCCTTTGAGACAGGCGTGGAGGAGTGTATTTTTTTAATTGATTTAAAAATAAAAACCTACAAACCTTTTCCGAACACTTAGACAAGCCATACACGGACTGCTTTAAGCAATCGGGAACTTCACTTCGTTGCTATTGGTCGATTTGCACTTACTAGAGCATTGAAACTGCAAATCGACCAATAGCAACAAAGTGCAGTCGGTTCCCGACTGCTTAAAGCAGTCCGTGTATGGCGGGTCTTACACATATCATAAATAAAATATTTTCCCCACATTGCTCGTCAAACGCTTGTTTTACACTTCGGCTTTTCCGCATACTGTTATTATTTAATAACGGATCTCGTTGCCACGACCGCGGTCACGAGTAGGCTCATTGTCACACGATCGAAACGTAAATATATCATGTTAAGGATTCATTATGTGTCATATAAAGGAAGTTTGGTGCGTTCCAATCGTAGTTCGCAGGGATGGCAATGATTTTGAAATATTGATATTGCAAATATCTAGGTGACGGAACCAGTAATGGGTAAGGATCAATGATGGACACTTGATTCTAATCTAGTATTATACAGGGTGTCCCAGAAACCGACGTCAACCCGTCTAGGGCTGATAGAGCAGCTACAAAGCTATCGATTTAACCCCTATGTATATTCAGCGATTTTTGCTAATGAAATTAGAATCATTACGAATCAGCGAAGTTTTTAAACCTAGTTGCCCGTTTTTTTGTTTAGTATTTTTTTTAAGTAGGTAATCACATCAAGTTGTTTTTTCCATACAAAGTTAAAAGCAAACACTGGGGACATATAGTATGGAGAAACAAACTTTATGTGATTACCTACTTAAAAAATATACTTAAAAAAAAACGGGCAAATATTATGTTTAAAATCTTCGCTGATTAGTAATGATTCTAATTATGTAAGATACCACTGAAAACCTAATGAAATGAAACAAGAAATTGATGATGTTTCGTGACATGGACATAAGGGAAAATTACAAAAATTCAGATTTAAACGATTAATATCTCCGAAACTAGCAAAAATCGCTGAATATAGGTACATAGGGGTTATATCGATAGCTTTTTAGCTGCTCTATCAGCCCTAGACGGGTTGACGTCGGTTTCTGGGACACGCTGTATAAAGCTTTAAATATTAAATTAAATATAATATCAAATATCATGCGTAGTTCAGCAGGAAAACATGTCAAAAATATTAGGAGAGAGATAGAGAGAGAAAAAGGAAAAAGAAAAAAACAAGACGACCACATAAAACTTTCGACTGTTTTCCTACATCAACGGTGTCCCCTAGACAAGATAAGTACATTTCATAAGTGGTTTGAAACTAGGTCAATTTGTGTGAGATTGTGCCCCGATATTGATTTTTATTTAGTAAATTACACACACAAACTTGGGCATTTAAAATATTAAGTGGGACTACAGAACCCATTTATGTGGAAATGGACTGAAGTAGGTAAGTAAGTATTTATCGGACGAACGATATAATAAGCTAATTGCAAATTGCACATTGTGACGTCATAATACATTGTGATATTACTGAAATATTGCTATTGATAAGAGATTAGTGGTCATAGCATCCAGCTGCACGAAGGTGACGAAGATAAGTTATGCCTCCCTTTCTTTGGTACCTACTAGTTAGACAAAGGGGTTGGGAGAAACTGATGTATTCCACCGGCGCAAGACCGGTCCTTGTGGTAAACTTTGGGGGAGGACGCCATGTCCAGCAGTGGAAGTCTTTCGACTATAATGATGATGATGTGATGGTGATGATGATGGTGATGATGATGATGGCGGTGATGATGATGATGATGATGATGATGATGATCGTGATGATGATGATGGCGGTGATGATGATGATGATGATGATGATGATGGTGATTATGATGATGATGGTGATGGATGATAATGATGATGATGGTGATGGTGATGATGATGGTGGTGGTGGTGGTGATGATGATGATGATGATGATGATGATGATGATGATGATGATGATGATGATGATGGTGAGGGTGATGATAATGAGTTAGAGACAAATGCATATCATTGGTACATGGGACCGCAGGGTAAGTAAATACGAGATATAAGATCTGAAATACCTATAACAGTTACAGTATGTATTATACCTATATCTCATGAGACGCATTGTTTTATTTTGTATTAATGTTGACGATATCAATGTAATTTCATATTTTGTACACTCATTGCAATTTATATTGAAATATTACATTGATAAATAAATATACTAAACTAATCTAAACTAAGTTAATAATATAGACTAGTTACTTAGGTCTTAATAAGCTGATAATTGATAGATAATTTACTGTGCAGATAAAAATACAAACTGCGTCAAAAAGCGTCAAATGAATTTGTCAGAAAATTTGTACCTATTTATTACAAAAAAAAACTTCGTATTCTAATAGTAGCAAAGTATTGGGCCAGATCTAATAGAACTTGCCCCCCACGAACCATTATCTTATTATGGCAGTTATATCGCGATAATATTTAACAAACATGTATGACGCAGATCGTAAACTCATTATTAATCGGTCAAGTATTGACGAAAACATGATAAAAGATTATTATTATATACAGCTGCCCTCTTGTGACGTTTGTTTTCTGGCCCTGTATAACGATCGATTCTACTCGCTAAACTGCACTACTTTTGTTTTGCAACATTAAAAAAATACTTAACTTAAGTTTAGATAAGTAAATGATGTTAAAGTTTAATCGACGACGCGCTGGCCTAGTTGGTAGTGACCCTGCCTACGAAGCTAGCGGTCCTGGGTTCAAATCCCGGTAAGGGCAGATATTTGTGTGATGAGCGCGAAAAATTTGTTTCTGAGTCATGGATGTTTTCTATGTATTTAAGTATTATATTTATCTATATAAGTATGTTTATCGTTGTCTAGTACCCATAGTACAAGCCTAGAGCTTAGTTTGGGACTAGGTCAATTGGTGTGACATTGTCCCCTGATATTAGATTGATTTGAATTGTAAAATCAGTGTAAGTATTAAATCACGGCCAAAATAATCACTATCTCATGTTACGGGCGAGACATTTCCGTGGTACGAGGGCTAAAGGAAAATGGAGATTTGAATCGCATACATTGAAAATTACATTTAACTTGTATGAAAATAATAAAATTTAAGTCGGACATTTTTTTAGCTACTTACAGATGAAAAGTTTAGTTTCAGGACTAGAAACGATCCATGCATGCGATCCAAGCCCCAAGGTCGGAGGCACCCTATATAGCTACTAGCATACCGCCCTCGCTTCGCTCCGGTTTGAACAAATAAACAAGTCTAACAAAAAGCCAGCTTTAAAAACCCCACTCCTGTTTCGATAATGTCATCAATGTAATGTTAGTTATCATCTACATCTTTTTATTTCGCCAATATTACTTTTTTTAAGTCCTACTTAGTGACACCCGCGACGCTATCCCGATTGTAATGACATTTCGCTTGTCGAAATAGGGAAAGAACCATACATACATACATACATACATACATACATACAGGTCAAAACATTACCCTACTCCTTTAGTAGTCGGGTGAAATATTTTTTCGGATAGGTTGCGCGGTTCGAACAGGGGCTCGCTCTATTCTACTTTTTTTCAGCCCATCTGACTCTAGGTATCTATATCATAACGTCAACCATCAGTTTGGCGGCAAATTATGTACATCAATTAAATATGTTTATAACTTTATCTTGGCACTAGAAATGAGGATCTGCCGAGTCGTACCAAAATTAAGGGGTCCTACCCCCATTTGGTATGGGAAGGGGGGTAATTTTACCAGGCGCGTGAAGTGCCATTTGCCATGTAGTTTTTCTCGCTGAATCGAATGTTCACAATCCTCTTAAACTCTGTCGGCAAATGAAAAACATACATAATCATAAAACTATTTATTCACAACTAACAATTTATCTAAACTTAATACCAATACGATTTAACGGGGACTCTGTCTTCCTTGATGCCCATAGCCTCCATGATGTCCATCTCAAACGTGGACAGCTTTGGCTCGAACGTGATCTGCAACAGTGCAACACAGGTAGTAACATCAAGTGGTAAAAGGTGTAACGTGGTGTGTAACATCGTATCTCAGGTTGTAACATCAAGTGGTAAAAGGTGTAACATGGTAACTCAGGTTGTAACATCAAGTAGTAAAAGGTGTAACGTGGTGTGTAACATCGTAACTCAGATTGTAACATCAAGTGGTAAAAGATGTAACGTGGTGTGTAACAGCGTAATCCAGAGGGTTATTCCCACCCGTTACCACCAACTTGTTACCACTGGTAACAGCTGGGCATATTTTTCTCATCTTTTACCACTAAAGTACTCGGTGGTAACAACTGGGAATATTTTTCCCATTTGTTACCACTAAAATATTTGGAGATAACTACTGGGGAAAAAAATCCCAGTAGTTAGTGGTAACAGTTGGGAATTTTTGGTAAAAGATGAGGAAAAATTCCCAACTGTTACCATTGGTAACAAATTTGTGGTAACAGGTGGGAATAACCCAATCCAGATTGTAACATCAATTGGTATAAGGTGTAATGTGGTGTGTAACAGCTTTGAACATGAATTGTAATTTGTAACACAGCACGCGTTATCTCGTAACATTTGTTTTTAATATTATACCAGCTACAAAACATAAAGATAAAGAGACATTTATTCACAACAATACAAGATTACATTAGGTAGATACAAAAAGAACAAGACAGAGAAATTGTTGCGAAACATGGCTATTACCCAGTTGTACCCGATTGACTTAAAAAAAAAAACCTCTTGCACTGTACCTTAGTGACCGCGTCTGCTTTGGTATCCTTCTCAGCATTTTCAAGGTACAATTCTTTGCTCTTAAAGTCGATGGTCTCCTCGGCTGTCTTAGGGACCGGTATGATACGGCTACTGGCTGAAGAGACTCGAACCTAAAAAAACCAAACATGTTTTTTCAAGGCAAGCTTTTGTTGCCGACTGTACTTCTTTTTACCCGACTGTACTAAACGAGAGTAATGTGTTTATCAGCCTAAATATGTTTGCATGTATGTCTGTTCCTTTGTGTCGCTCTAGAAACTAAACGCGTGGACCGATTTTGATGATTCTTATGTCAATCGATTTGTCTCTTGTGAGTTGTAAGTGTCACTAAAGATATGACGCCATACTGAAAAAAAAGTCGACGAATTTAAACAAGTGGGTCATCCTCATCATTTTTCATTTTGAATGATGATTTAGGATTTATATTATAACGATTTAAAGTTGGTTAACAACAGTCGGAAAGTGGTTCAATTGACTTGCAAGATTATACAGAAACTCACAAACACGTGAAGTCAAATTAAAGCTTGTAACAATAATACATTATTGCAAAGGCTGGAAAGTAGGCAATAGTTGGACGAGTCGGTACGGTTGGATTCGTAAGGACTGCACACATAGTCGTTATGCAATCTAGTCTTTACAAATCTAACCCGTCATGTGCAGGGCGGAAACGATAGACCAATTCCATCAATATGGCATATGCATACATAAACTTATAAACTCATGCCTTCATTCCCAGAGTGAGGTAGGCAGAGCTACAGAATTACCAACAACTGTAAAAATTTGTTGATAATTCTGTAACCACATTTTGCACAAGTAGGCTAAGATCTTTAGTTTACCACGATTAGTGACAGGTTGCAAGCCCATCGCCTAACAGTACTACAAGCCTTTATTCCCTTAGTCGCCTCTTACGACATCCACGGGAAGACATGGAGTGGCACTATTCTAAACAGGCAACCACACGAATATGCATGGATTTATTAAATAGCATTTCTCACAAAATATGAAAATACCGTAAAAGAGAAATTAAAATTAAAATCGGTAAAATTTTCAAGAAACGGAACATACAAGTATTTTAAACCGCTAATTCTCCCTTGCTAAGCCAAAAAGCATCATTTCAAATAAAACTCGTGTAGGAATAACAACCTCAATACTAACAGGAGAGGATTGAATCTACTTTGGCAAACGAATCTGAGATAGTGTTTCTTGGCTTAGCACGGCAATATTAGAGAGCGATTAGACAGAGAGATCCGATATGCACTGTGGCGTCATGGAACACGTCGGCCATATAAAATCCATGCTAAATTCTGTTTTGCTATAAAGAGATAGGAACAAATCTTTTGTAGGGTGAGTATCTTGGATATTTTTATATTTAGTTATTCAAAAAATATTTCTCTCAACTGTTTGGATTCAGCTTTTTTTGAAGCTGTGAAAAAAGTCATGAATATTCTCTATTCTTGCCACCGAGGCAAACACAAGGGTCACAACCACGAAATAGAAAAAAATAGTGGCAGTGCCATGAACTTCGCTATTCTCAAAACACCATCATAAAAACAACACGCCACAATGGAAAATGTTTTTGGCGCTTCTGGATTTATTTCCTATTTTAGAATCATTATTCGCACAACTTTCACGCACAAGCGATCGCGGCAAACTGAGCTAGGTTGCGCGGAACTCCGCATAACTACGCCACACGTGACAAGCCCACTTCACACTTCTACTGTTTTTTCTGTTCTGTGGTCACAACCAACTGGGGTACTACTTTGAAATCCGTAATTCGAACTTCGTCTATTGCTATCCCTTTTGCTCTTGACGCATCACTAATTCGCAAGAAAGTGACGGGGCGATCCGAAGTTCGAATTACGGATTTCAAAGTAGAGCCCCTGGGCTAATCGCATCGTCCAACGTACCTTCTCCCCCTCCTCCGTGTACCGCCACTCGATCTCCGTCGGCTTCAGGGTCTCCGGGTCCACCAGCTTCACGTCCGTGGTGACCAGCAGGGGCGCTTCCGAGCGGACCGTCACGCCCGGGAACGACTTGTCCTTGCCCACCTGCAATTTTTTTTTTATAGCATGCAGATGGCAAAAGCCTAGATTCTAGAGTGATTCCCATCTTCCAACCTAGCCATCCAACCCAGGTTGGATATTCGGAAATCATAGTGCCATCTTCCAACCTGCTTCAGGTCGAAATCTGATCTGATCGAATAGTTAGATAGGAAAGTAGTCTTTAATCTTTAAAGACCACGAGTGCGTTTCCTATCTAACTATTCGATCAGATACGAGGTTGAGAAAGTAAAGGGACGATTTGTCCCATAGACATTCGCAATGTAACAATGCAAATATGTTGCCAGCCCTGAGGCTTTAGATGGAATGCTTCTATACCAGTCATTTCGCTTGTTGTCTTACCCCCATACCGGACCACAACAATGAGAACACTACTTTTTGGCGGTGGGTTTATAGTTAAATGATAAATAAATAAATATCAGGAGACAATGTCATACTAATTGACCTAGTCCCAAACTAAGCTCTAGGCTTGTACTATGGGTACGAGACAACAATAAATTTACTTACGAGTATATAGAGAAATACATACTTACATATGTTGAAAACATCCAAGACTAACCAACAAATACTCGCGTTCATCACACATATTATATCTGCCCTTACCGGGATTTGAGCCCGGGACCACTACCTTCAAAGGCTAGGTCACTACTAACTAGGCTGACATGTCGTCGAGTCTGTCTGCTGGTTTGCACAGGCCCTAAATCTAAGTTTGTGATGATGTTTGTTTTTCTTTCATGCTTTTCAAACAATAACAACATATTTACAGTGCGGAGATGTGTGTTGAGCCCCTCCACGATGACCCAGTTGCGCTCCTGTATCACCTGCACCACGATGCCCTGCTTGCCCTTGTCTTTGCCCACCATCACTTCTACACGGTCACCTCTGGAACATTACGTAAACGGATATTAGTGGGGGCAATTATTAATAACATTTATAACCCCACTAACTAAGTGTTTTATAAGTTCAACATGTATGTATGAGACAGATATATCTGTGCCATTGTGGCTCCCTGGATGGACCAAGTAAGACACAATTTTATGGGTGCCGTACCTGAAAGCAACTACAAACATCTGCCTACACTGTCTGTCCATCCGTCCTAACTTTAAAGAGCTGTATCTTTTTTTCCGTAATAGACAGCAGGTTTTTTTTTTCCTGAATGTTTTATTAAAAAGGACCAATTTTTTTTAAGGAAAGTGAAATAATAAAGAGGTCCTCATACAAGAATATTTTTTTTCTACATATATTTATTTTTATTGCATCTTAAAAACAGTAAAATATACAAGCATCAAATTTGGTATGATTATGGTGGTTCTCTGCCTTTTGGCAGAAATGTTTTTTTTTCTGTAACTGTAAATATATTAGGGTTTTTATATAAACTAACCTAACTTATAGGGTTCTACACAATGGTACTGAAATAAATCCGGAAAAGTTTATATATACAGTTACAGAAAAAAAGAGACTTGGCAAATGAAACAGTTGGGAAATGATACATTTTGCCAAGCCAAAGGGCAGGATACCGATTATAGTACAAACCCTTAAGAGAAATCGAAAATACTAAAAAATGGTCAAGTGTTACTTGGGCTTGCCTTGATCTGATTTAAAATCAAATTCAAATCAGAATATAATAATACCTACTGGGCGTCTGAACCTTGGTCGGCGAGTTCGACTAGCCCTTGACCTGTTTTTATTTAAACAAAGCTTTTGAACTGGGGTGAATCTTAGTTATTTATTTTTTGATTGATGGTCAATTTTAATTTTAATGAGCCATATATTTATGTAAAATATTCCAGCGTTTTTTTTTTTATGTATGGCTTTCACATCTATTGTAGTAAGATGTATTTCGCCAACAACTTGACATCAGACACGCTTGGTAAATGTTTGGTGTATGTTGCGAATGTTGTTGGTGTGGGTTTGGATTTTCGGTAGGATTTGTCTGTTAAATAATTAATTAGTGAAGTAGTTGAAGTTTCTCACTTGAAGAAGCTCCATTCACCAACGGGTTCCAAAAACACCTTCTTTCGTAGTTGCTCATTCTGCATACGGAACTGTCCAGTCCACGGCCGGTTCGTGGTGAAACGGTACTTCTTACGAGCTACCTGAGCCTTCGGGTACTGGGGATAACCCGAAGGATTCTTCCAATACACCTGAAAATGAGAAGTTTTGATTTTTAGGTTATGCTCATATCGTTATTAAAATCGTCTGCGTGCCGTCATAATACCTGTTCATAGCTTCTTTTGATATAAGATTCGGGTAGGTTAGAATATTTAACAGTGAGATCGCCAACTTTTTTTAACAGAAAACCGTATATTCGCATTTTTGTTTTGTTCGGTAATCACAGCTATAATTTTGACAGTGACAGTTCACAGTAGGTAATAGTAGTAGTTTAATTGCAAGCTAGGCAACTTAGGCAGCATAAAAACCGCTCCGTTACAAGAATTGAACGTTGTGAGTTGATAGATCTAATAAGATTTAGTTTGAATCACAACGTAAAAATAAAAACCTAGAAAACGACTATAATAATTTGTTGATTTACATTTATTGGCTACATAACAAGTCTCTAGACTGATTATTTTTGCCTTAGCCAAATAGTCGCAAAACGTTCGCAAAAAACTAAAATGTCAATGTCAAAACATGTAAAAATATATTATTTTACTTGTAAAGATTACCATTTCTGAAATGATGACACGTTTGTATTGGGTCTCACGATGGTCTCACATCGTTTATAAATTCCGAAACAGAAATGAAATTTTAAAATTTGCTATATTTTTTTGTTCAGAAACAGTTTACCATAGACAATTGACGTAAATCAGCTGTCTGATATCAGTCGTTGTAGGTGGCAGCACCGCGTCACGTGAATTTTCATGGCGCTGAAGCAGGGCTAGTCCCGACGTCTTGTGATTTCATCAATTTATAGCTGTTTGTAATATTTACTGTAAAACAGCATTAATTTATAAGTCCTAGGTGAGTACAGTATAACTTTTAGGCTTGTTTATGCGCGGTGTGTGCTTAAAAACCTTTTGCGCGGGACTTGAATGTGTCAAAATAGAGAGACGGGTGTACTATGGGGTGGTTTGGGGTGAATTCGTTCTTCGTATATGCGGCGCCGGGATGTCTGAGCGCTCGTGGGCGCCGGTCGGCCGGGGCAGATATCGATTCCCAGTCCCACCGCGTCATTCCACGCAAAACCCCACTTACGTCCCCACTTTCGATGGTAACAGGACGTCTCAAAATCTAGTAGATGGAAATCGATTTTTTGGTCAAAGCTCTTTTATGCTTACTATCATGAAGTTTCCTTTACATTTGCCTGAGTTCTGGCCTGATACGGTGTTCTAAGCGGTTTTAACTCGTGCTCAAGGTCAGTTCTTATTAACGATTTGTGGTGGTGTTCAATATTTGGCAAGCAATGTATATCATATTTGTGTGTGAAGTTCTTGCCAGTAATGGTAGCAAACTAGTCCTTGGCTCGTTATGTTCCTATCAAACTTAATTGGTCTCAAGGTAGTTGCTTACTAATAGAACCCTTGGTTTCATGTCTTTTGAGGGTGTGTGGGATGTTAGGACATAACTGTGTGGTGATGTAAAAAAGTATGTGTAACATCCCAAAAATCCATTTCGTCTACACAAAAGACATTTAAAATTAACCTACATTCAGCATCACTGTTATACTAGTGCAAACATTATCAGATGGTTCTGACGTATTAGAGAATTTGGTGACCTTATACCTAGTCCGTACAACTATTTTTTTATTACAGTGAAGATGTCGGAGTACTGGGTAATCAGTGCGCCAGGGGAAAAGACGTGCCAGAACACCTGGGATACCCTCAACAATGCCACCAAATCAGGGCTCAGCGTCAACTATAAATTTTCGATTCCTGACCTGAAGGTAAGTTTGTACTACATTTTTGGGAGCAGCTAATTTTTTGATTGCATTTATTTTTTATTTATTTATTGCAAAGGGAAAAATACAGCAGATATATTACAACTAAAATAACAAATGTACGTAATTCATAAGCCAAAACAGTTTTCACCTAAAGTTAACACATACATTTTGCTCAAAGAGTTAACATTAATTTAATCATTTACTATGATGGTGGAAAACTTTCAACTAACTCTCTTGCTGGAGACCCAGGTAGTGTTGCTTGAATCAGATATTGGAATTTGTCATCAATATCAATATCATCTGCTTCATCAATCTTTTTGAATTGACCCCAAAAACTAAGCCAGTTCTTAACTTTACCATCGAACTCCATAAATTTAATTTTTGGCAAAGTAAATTTTCTTTTTGATCCATTAATAGAGGAACCATTTGAAACGGAATGAAAATCAGGGTTCTTACTTCCTTTAGACTTCACCGTAGCTTCGTCATGCACAGAAAGATTTTCTGACGGTTCTCTTGAACGAACACGACTTGGGAAGACCCTCTTATATTTTAGTTTAATTTCTCTCCAAGCATATTTATATTTGTCTGCAGTTTCACAGTCATCGTCAAATTCTTTATTGCTCGTGTAATCTAAATCTTCCAACCACTTTTGTTTCACGCGCTCCTCTACGTCAAATAACTGGTCTGCTTTTTCCTGAAGTAACTCGTAAATCAATCTAATACCATCTAGGTCCAAATCCTCGGCCATGTCACACTTCTCCAAAAAACGGTTCTTGGTTCGAGTAAACGAGCTCCGATATATAGTTCTTTCTCGTTTCAAACGTTCGAGATCCATCTCAATATTTATTTATTGGATTATTGGAACGAAATCTTCACGGTCGCCACTTGTTTAAACTATAATTACCGAATTTAATAAACGAGGAAATTGTTTGGTAATTCTTTATTTCATCACTTTTTTACTGACCCACATGTCAAACAGAATAACATCATATAACCATAGACCACCAAGAAACCTATGCGGTCTTCAACACTAATAATACAACTTAAAAACTTGCATGTAGACGGCAACATCTGATAAAAGGGTGGGTGTTGAAACGTATGATTGATAACCTTTACACTTGCCATTTCACCGGTTTACAACTTGCCCACAAGTAACAGATTTCCACTCTATGTCTACCCATATGTCAATGGTCTCTTTAGATGCCATTTAGGCCTTATAAGACTGGCTGCTGGGTCGGATAGATACAAACGAAGCCTTCTATCTGAGGCTAGTTTGGAATTGACCCCGTAAGGGTAATTTTGGGGACACTTGCTCTATCTAGGTCAGAACAAAAGAGTTGCAAGTAGGAAAAATCATTATGCTTTTATCAAAAACTACTTAAAATACACAAATATTGCCATAGTATGTTTCTATTATTGTTTTAAAAAGTTTATAGCTGCTAATAATATATTATAGCATATAATTCACAACTTTGTTGTTAGTGATTTGATATTTCTTTGAAATATCTGATGGTAATGAAAATAGTTTTGTACTGTTTAACTCAGATTTTATGTTAATTGAGGCGAGCAGAAACATCTAGGTATATATCCTCATCACAATACTTTTCTTACTTATCTGGCAACACTTAATCTGCCAAACTAGTCCACATATATGTAACATATTGACTTAACTTTTGTAATAACTGTCATATTAATTTATTGATCAAGTGGTTAACGTTTGAATATACTTGTAATTTCTAACTTCTCTTCCAGTGTAAACCCCACATAAATTTGGTATATTTTAACATTCTTTGTTCAAACCAGGGTCCCTATTATAATTATTATATACCCTTGTCCACCAGCCATATTATTTAAAAAATAAGGATGTGGTGAAAAATGACACAGAAATATGAACACAATATAATACCTTTTAATCTCAAAGATTATATACAAAATACTTCAGTTTGAATGGAACCCTGACCCACCATAGAACTGTGTCACAGTGAGTTTATGATTCAAGTCGTAAGAAGTGTCAAACAAATTGTTTCATAATGTCACTGTGACACCTAAAGACCTTGACCTGATAAAGCTCCATAGATCTAAATGTAGTAATAACCATCAACAATTCTTAATTGAAACGAGAATTCATTACCAGGGGCCCGTTTCTCGTAAAGTATTAGTCTAATAATATTAGTGTTTTGTCTCATTTTTTAGTTTTATTTACGAGACAAAACACTAATATTATTAGACTAATACGCTTTGAGAAACGGGCCCCAGCTGTAGAATACTAATATCTACTAACTGTAAAAACTATGGTCCTAAAATACAAAACTCGCGCATGACATTCATTCAGCAACTAAAAATCTGATTATATAGAACCCTTTCCACGCGAGTGTAATTCGCACTTGTCTTGCTTTTTAACAGATAATGGTGTTTTAACGGCGGATAGAAACAATAATAATAATATGACGGTACACGGACGCATTAAATCGTATTTTCGATGAATTGTAGGTGTAATTATAGAGCAACTGTAAAAAAAGGACATAAAAACCGGTGAATAGGGCGGTACGGAATCCTCGTCCGTCGAGCCCGACTCGCACTTTACCGGTTTTTCTTATTTAGTTTACAAACACTCGACGCTCAATTTACTGTCTTTCTTTCTTGTGCAAAAAAAGTGCGCCGATCTCGTTAATTGCGCGGCATTTTTAACCGACTTCAAAAAAGGAGGAGGTTCTCAATTCAACTGTATGTTCTTTTTTTTTTTTATGTTTGTTACCTCAGAACTTTCGACTGGGTGAACCGATTTTAAAGATTCTTTTTTTGTTTGAAAGCTGGTGCTTCCCATTTGGTCCCATTTTTATCATAATGAAGATTTGATGATGGAGTCTATGAGGAATCGACGGAACTCTTCAAAATTTATAGGCACACCTATAGCGATTTCGGTATTTTTCATTGTAACTCGTGTATTTGCTCTTGGAAAACACTATTTGGTAAAGTGGAACTGATGATGAAAACCACTGATGGCCACCGGAACTCCTAAACGGTATATATTTCAAGGGTGGCGACAAGATATTTCGATTAAGATAGTTGAGCGACTATGACGAAGCATATGTATGTTTAAGTATTTGACTATGACTTTCCCACGGCGTTGCTTGCGGCGAGATTGAATTTCAATGTTCTATAGTTTCTTATTAATTCTTATTAATTAAAGTGGGACTACATAACATAACAGTATAATTATGATCACTAAAAAGTATTTAAAAAAGTTAAAAAAAACAAAAAAACCGCCTTCAAAAAGCAAAAAATAACTTCATTTAAAATGGTAGGTAGGTAATAGGTCAGTCCAACTGAAGTCGGCGTCCAACAATATTTTAACCAAAAGCAGACTTCAGTTGGACTGACCTATTACCTACCTACCATTTTGAAGTTATTTTTTGCTTTTTGAAGGCGGTTTTTTTGTTTTTTTAAACTTTTATTTTATAAAAACATTGCTTGATTAATTAGTTTAATTACAGATTTAAGATAACTAGAGTTTGATAATTAAATAGATCATACTTGTAATTTTCATAAACTTTACTTTCCATAATCGATTCTACTTTTTCTCTCTTTTGTATTTTATTATTAAGTTTAAGGACATTTTCTATAATTTTAATAAAATGAAAAGCTTTATTTTGATTTTTTTTAGATTGGCCCATAACCTAACGCCGCGGATTTTCGCAGATAACTGACTTGATAAGTGAAATAGAGGTTACAATTACTAGTGAGTAGGGTTAGCTGGAAGAGATTCCTTAAAGGGATAAGTTCGCCTTTGTACATTCTTTTTTTAATCTTCATTGTATTTTTTTTTTTGTGTACAATAAAGTGTTTCCGTTCCGTTATTTAGGTGTCCGTTTATTCTACCATAACTATAGCCATCTCATCCGTGAAACCATGATATAATTAAGATATCGTTAGAAACCTTACAAGTTCACTTGTGTGTGTCAAAAGATTGTTGACCTCGTTTGCGCGTACTCTATTTTGGACTCAAGTTATATTGACTTAAGACGCTAAGTTACTTTTTACATGCAACTTTCTGTTAGTAAAAAATATCTGTTTTAAATTGAGGATTTGTAATATACCTACTTAGCTGCTGCCTGCGACTCTGTCCGCGTAAAACTTGTTAGTGAATAATCGACGATAAAAAGTACCCTATGTAATAATATGTTCCTGTCATGTAACAATTGTAACATACAAACGGACAGACGACTGTGGTTAAACTATTATGCCAGGTCTACTCACTCGCGCAAGTCGACGCGAGGCCGAGATACACTGCCGTCTTGAAATACGAGACGGACTGTAAAACTTTTATAATAACATCAATGTATCTCGGCCTCGCGTCGACTCGCGCGATTATAGACCTGAGGGCCCTGCCAAGATGCACTACGCTAACTAGCGTTTCTATTCGTTTCGTTTTTAACCAATCGCGTCACTGGTAGATCACGTG
The DNA here is from genome assembly GCA_948252455.1 of Acleris cristana. Taxonomy (NCBI): domain Eukaryota; kingdom Metazoa; phylum Arthropoda; class Insecta; order Lepidoptera; family Tortricidae; genus Acleris; species Acleris cristana. The sequence goes on along the minus strand of OX411795.1, from coordinate 10,621,988 downwards.
ACTTTTCGTATCACGTCATCTACCAGTGACGCGATTGGTTTAAACACGAAACGAATAGAAACGATAGTTAGCGTAGTGCATCTTGGCAGGGCCCTCTGGCATTAGGGTTCTTTGTTACGGCACCCTAATAAGGTGACATAATAAAGCGTCAATGTGTGAATGAGCAATATAATCATAGATATTCATGTGATACTTTATGTACACTGTGAGATAAAATTTCGCTGAATAAACGGTCCACAGTATTCGGTATCATTTGTAATGTGTTATCTAATTTTGGATAAGACACCGTGCACGAAACAAGTTACGAATAAGTTGAAAAAAAAAAGTGAATGTTTAGTTTTCGATCTACGACGGCGCTATCGGCATTTTCTGACATTAAGGGTGCTTCACTGAGGCAGAGACGAGCGGAGCGGAGCTGTGCCAATATTAATCAATTGAAGGCGCATGCGGTCACGTCGAGCGCGCCTTGTGCACGTTAGTTTAGATTCTATTGGTTAATATTGGCACAGCTCCGCTCCATTCCGCTCATCTCCGCCTCAGTGGAGCCGCACCCTAACGCCACGCCGTGGTAGATTGAAAACAATAATAATAACGTCGGGCGCGCTATGATGAAGTAGTTTAAACTTTTTTACAAAAAATATGTACTTTATTTGGATGCAATTTGATACATAGATAGTTCTTATTCTGGGTTGACAAATGGGATACTTTTAATCCCTGGAAAAAATAAAGATCCAGAAAGTAAAAGACTTCTAAAAAAGCTAATAAAATGTTATTCGTAGAATATTTCCATTTTCTAAATTCCTCAGAATCATTGAAAGTTATTCCCACAGCAACTAATAAAAAACTCACTTTTGCTCTAATCTTATCTTGTTTTTTTTTTTGTACCATATCTGTTGTGTTGCAGTGTTAGTGTCCGACCGAAGTTTAGGTTTCGGCAGGTTTCGGCATAAAAAATATTCGGTATCATTTTTACGAATTTCACTTAATCGACGGTATCATTTCATCTTTTTAAAGGAGAAATCCTTTCAAAAAAAACGGTTTTACAATGAGTTATAATGTTATAAAACCATCCATTATAACATCAGTATATATTTCGTAATGGCCCCACGTTTGCCCACAGGTCGGGACATTGGATCAGTTGGTGGGTTTGTCCGACGATCTGGGCAAGTTGGATACCTTCGTCGAGGCTATCTGCAGGAAGGTGGCCCAGTACCTAGGGGAGGTGAGTTTATTTTTTGGTTCCTTTATTAATAGAATAGGTCACCAACCAAATATGTTACATTACCCTTAAATTAATACATTACAGGATTAATTAAAATAAAATAACATGATAATATTTGACACATTAAAAACACATGGGTTTGTGAGAGGGCGATACGATTTTATTTTGTCATTTTTTACCTTTTTTTTTCGTCAGGTGCTAGAAGATCAACGCGACAAGCTTCACGAGAACCTGATGGCAAACAACAGTAAGTCAGTTTTTTAAATTTCCAAAATTTTGTTTTTCACGTGGCACTAAACATTTTATTTGTTTTTGTCTCGATTTTATTACAAGCATTGAATATTTTAATTGTAATAACAATTACGGTACATTGTTTGGTGCCATTTTTTTCTTGAAATGAATAAATGATATATTAAAACGGATTAGAGATTTAGATAAATAAATAAAGATTAAAGAACATGAGAATTTTGCATGTAAAATTTAGAATTGGATCATGGCATGTGTTGGGCTAGACAGGAAATAGGCTGTTTTAAAAGCAGAAAAAGTTGCCAGCATGAAAAACTAATTCATAGACAAGAATGGACAGATGTAGAGAAAAAGAAATAAAAGCACAGAGTAGTGCGAAAAATCTTAGCATGCGTCGCTGGACTTCGATGGTTATTTTTTGTTATACTTACTTCCTATTTAAGTTTCGTTATTTTTGTTAAGACTTATGTATATTTTGCATGTATCTTTCATTTAATACTGACCCTTAAAATATGTCATTTAAAAACCAAGATACTTTTTTACCATATATTTTCCCTTATTAATTTATTTGCAATACAACTATTGCACTGTATATAAGAATGTCTGTACATATTTTATTTTATTACACATAACATTTTCACTTACACATCTCATGTCACCCGACTAATAACTTTTTGAATATTTTTTACATAATTAACTCTAAAAATCAAAGAATCTTTACACTAAAGTGCAAAGAGACGTAAGTTAAAAATAAATAAAATAAAAAAACTGAAGATTCTTTGATACACATTCACTTTTCTAAACGGCTACGAATGTTGAGTGGACAGTGTTTTTACGTACGAATGTCTTTTATTGTTTAAAAAGGAGGTTCTATTATATTCAACCTCTTGCACATTTTTGCATCTCGGTATCACTATGTTTGGAGTGAAATGTTATGTAGTTTGGAGTGGATGGTTGTTGCATAGGTTATTTGGTTGCATTACTTTTACAACTCAGGGTATCAAAAAGGGTGTAAACGCCATAATTATTTTGAATCGTAAGACATTGTGCAGTTTATAACAATGTTTATATTCCGGTGAGTGTTTTATAATATGACTAATAATAGGTTCAATTGAAAAATATCATTTTCGAATTAGAATTGTCAGTTTTTTTTTGTGAATAAGGGTGTCATAATGTTTCAAGTGATTTTATTTTATTTGTTTAATGTTTGAGTGTATCATACTTTTAAAATTGTTTTGATATGGTATTTTTGTTGTTAAATAAATTATATTTTTATTGCTTCTTTTATGCATTTAAATTTAAATACTAAAGTTTGAGCTGTTTCTAATGTTTACTGTCATGGTAGAAGATTGCAAATTAGTATTTGGACTTGCATTTCAGTGTCTGAAAAGTGGAAAAAGTTTTTTGGCAGTGAGTAAATATTTAGTAGTATATGTAACGCTTTTGAAGTTACGCGCTTTTGACGCTTCGGAGATCATATGATATAAGTATGATACAGTATTTTGGCTAAAGTAAGTATATGTACCAAGGCGTTTATGTTATCGTATGTGATAGTGTTAGGATGTGGTTATATGTTTATTCATATTTAGACACGTATAATTCGGTTTATATACGTTTTCGTTTGCATGTTTGTCGCTTAATGGCACTTGTGTTTTTTTTATATTTAAGGTTAAAAAATCAAAATCAACGGAGTATCTACAGATGTTTGAGAAGAACAATATTTGCTTGTCAGTATGCGTCTTACAGGGTTTTAGTTGTAGGGTCGTTCTAGCATTTCGTCGACAGTTCGGCTGGCAAATTTTCTTAGTTTGTTATTTTAAGATTATTACAAAACTACCTATATACCTTTGCTTTGTAACGTCTATAGCAGACGAAACCGTGAATTTTCTAGTAACTAGTTAACAAATTTGAGAGTATGACATTTGAACTTCTGTTTTTTTGTTAATTCTTGGCGCTGTGATATTATTAGGCAACATATATTGTATGTAAAGTTTAGGTAATTTTTGTAATTGTCGGATTGTATGTCTAAATGTGATGTTTTTAGTTCATATAAGATAGCATTTCTTGATGTATGAAAATATTATAGAATAAAATTATGTTGTGTTTAGTTTCTTTGCAAACTGCAGGTTCTAGATTATTTGTAAAATGCACAAGTGTTCGTTATAAGATGTATAACAATGTCGTCATACCATAAACGATCGCAATCACTGCCTCACAAAACATTCATAGCTTAGCCATAGCTTTTACATTACCGAATTTGCTTTGCGCTTCTTGATTATAAAAACCTTCTTATATCCTAAATTTTATTTTTATATCTAGCTCCTATCCTACTAAAATCCTATTTTTATTTTTATTTTTAATAAAACAAGCTTAGGAACAAGAAATCGTGCTGAATAGCGTTTTATAGGCGTATAAAAGCTTTACAACGTCGTAAAGGAGATGAATAATTCACAGCAATAACAATACGATTCTACAAATATAATTATAACTGTCGAGCGACGTGTATGGATTACGAGTTATGTGGCGTACGCTCAGTATCTTTTAATTTATCAATCATTGCCTTTGATTGTAAACTACTTAATACAACTATAAAATATTAACTTGTTAAGGCATTGTTCTACAACTCTGTTCACTTGCTAATTGAATACCGAGAAGGTCCAAACTTTAGATAGCGTCTCGTTACTTTCAACTAAATGTTGATAAAAAGTCCGAGTCACAATTGATACGTTAACCACATTTTTTTCGTCTTGAAAAAAGCTGCAAATTTCAACAACGCCGCTTAACTCGTTTATCTTGCATCTGCTCCCAAAACATGTTGTGGGTTTTAGAGCATTCATCGTCCTGACATCAAAAAGTTACTAAACTACCAATCTCACAGTTATTTTTTTATGGATGCCCTTGAACCCGCACCATATGACGCGTCAGGCATGGACTCGTGTGGCGACCCTGGGGGGGGCGAGCCGCCCGGGACGCCAGCCTCGCCAGTCTGGGACTCGGCGTTTTCCGACCACCACGGTTGCTGGCCGTGCGAACATCGCGAAGAGTGCTCGCGGAGCCAGGCCTCCAGCGGACGGAGCTCGCCGCGGTGGGACGAGGACGAGGACGACCGGGCACACCACGTGCTCACGCAAGGTTTAGGTCCTAACCTGCTCCTTTTGTACCCGAAAACCTGCACAAGTAAAGCCAACCTGCTAATCCTGCCGAAAACTTTCTCGAATCTTTGGTGATGTCTGCCGAAAATTTGGTGGAATGCTTCTCGATTTTTTGGCAGGCTGCGCTTGTTAAATCATTTGGCGGAACTTCTGCTAAAGTTTTGTGGAATATCTACCGATCCTATAGTTGATGCTGGGATTAATCCCATGTTAGTAACGCCTGCGTTGTTCAGTCTTTACAATGTCGACTGCTACTTTTCTTAAACCGCCTAAGCTATTTTTGTTCTCTATTAAGTAACAGTGAATCAGAATCTTCAGTGATCACTGATTAGATCAAAATGACAAAAGAAATACAATAAAATTAACCTTACATTCCTTACAAATATTATAAACGCAAAGAATGTTCGTCAGTTCGTTCCGTTTTCATGGTTCAACACCCGAAAACGGACATAATTACGTTCACGAGAGAATTGCCATATACAACTGTTCGGACGAACTCGTGGCCAAAACTAGTTAAATCATAAAGAAGTAAGCAAAATATAGTTATTTAGCGTGCTTTGCTACTTAACTAAGAAGTTTAATTGGATTTAAATTAACTTTGCACAATTGTTTTGCAACAAAAATACAGTTAATAGGGTTTCTCTCAGCATCATTTGCCTCCGAAACCTGTCCCCTGCTCGTGCCACGTAGGTAATATCCTGACTACGAACAGCGCTGCCTGCGACATGTAAAGCCAGTGAAGGCAGTGATTGCGTATAGTCTTAGGCAGGTTTTTTTTAAAGCAGTTGGCGCTGACCGTATAATAATGGTATCAAGCGCCAGCCTAAATTTGTAAAAAAAGGTTAGATGTTAAAGGAGAATGAGTAATTCTGGTTGTCCCTAAAGGCGACTTAACTTAAGCATTTACTTAAGAGGGGTGTGAGGTTGAAAATTTCCATACAAAATGCGATAAAGTTTCTCTCCCTTTAAACGTGGTTCGATTTTTCGATTTTTGAATATTATGTTGTAGATATTATGAAAAACTAGGTATGTACGTTGTCCATTCTAACAAATTAATAAAAAACATTCAAGACCGTGGAAGTCGGACTTGATTCAGGGGATGAGAAATTTTATCGCCCGGAGTTAAATTTGTATTGAAAAATATTGAAAGCTACGCGATTTAAGCGTCGTTTCACAACCCTCTTAACCGTTCGCTGGAACGACTAAATATGCGTACCCATTGGTTGTTCAATTCCAAATGTTGGAACAAACATTCAGTACGCACATTTCGTCGGTCATGGTAGTGATCGCTCAAGTAAGTGTTCAAGTCGTAGCCACGGTGAGCCAATGTTTCTGGCACTATGAACAATGGCGATTTTTGTTGCTGTCATCGATTGCTTCAATACATAAACAGCGTGTTTAAATTAAAAAATATCGATGTTCAAATTCAATCGGTTGTTTTCAATGACGCACGTGTCTTTAACAATGGTTGAGTAAGGAAATGTGCATTTATTTAAAATAACTGTTTCTTAACAATGAAACGGTTAAAGTTATTTTATGTTGTATTCTAAGATAGCTGGGTCATACACAGATTTAGGTTACCGTCTTTCCTGTGGACATACCCGAAGTTAACGAATTTAAGGCCTAATTTCGCATAAACGGCGGCAGGTCTACTTTAGTCCTATCACATTAGAACATAACTTATATCCCTTTATAATTGACCACAGGGAAGAAAATTATTGTTTTTCGAGTGTGTATGAACCCAGCTAAAGACTTTCAGAAACTGTCAAAATGTATGGAATTGTAAGCGCCTGACACGATCGTATGGTTACGTTAACCCCATATTTTTTTTGGTAGCCGTTAACGATCGCAATAAACATCTTGTTTAGGTTTGGTTTTCTCCAGGCTAATTCAACACAAGCTGTCATATGTAGTAAAACACTCGACGAGGGCAAACATAATGTACACTATTTCATGGACGAAGTTTCCCTTTCCAACTGTTTCATAACTAAAGTTTTATAAGATACAAATACGTATTATTCCGAAGCCGTTATCTTTACAGTAGTTATCAAAGGATCACCAATAAAGTCGGTCAGATTTTTTTATGAATCCTAAAAAGTCTCACGATTTTACAACGAAATGCATTTTTAACTTATAAAAATTTGGCAAAAGATACAGCTGGGAAGCGAAAATAGGTAAACATGAGTATCCAAAAATTCGTCACTTTGCTCATAATGCTGCATTATTTTCAAGGAAATACCGTTACCCATTCTCCTTTTGCTGGTGTTCTATAAAAAGTTTGTGATTATTTAAGTTCCAGTAACGCGGGGATATTATGTATTGAGAAATAAGTTTAGGTTGACGCTATGACACCGGCTAGCCATACGCAATTATGTACGTCTGAGTGTCACATGTCTATGTCGCTTAATTATAACAGCTATTTAATTAAATATTGTAAAAACGTAGAATTGTTTTTTTTATTGAATAAAACACTGACAGCTAAACACATGTATTTTCAGCTTTTATCGTTTTTTTCGCGTCGATGTATAATTTTAACACTATATTATTTCGCCTTTGTTTTTACACTATACACTTTACTTGATAATGTTAATTTAACAGTTATTACAGTTTCACTACGGTGTTTCAGCTCGGTAGATGATTATTGTAACTATTATTACCTATATGTATCCTAAATCGTAACTATTTGCGATATGGAGTTTGTAAAAACATTCGGATATTTAATACTTAGTGATTTTTTTATTCATGTTCATAGTCTGTATTTTTATCAATATTTTTGTGTATGCTTTTAATAATAAAAACACAGAAAAGACTAAATAAATAAAAAATCTCAATTATTTTAGCAAAATAGACGACATGATTTTACACTTAACATAAAAATCGCTTTATTTTTTTATTATAAAAATAATATTGTCTGGCTGACCCAATTCCTACGTACCATCTGTATAGATATTCTTTTTGCCTATAAATATATTCCATAACTGGCTGTTTCTCCACTTATTCGACTGATTATTATCGCTATTAAAAGAAAATAATAACACATATTAATAATGTATATCAATAATAATGTAAATGGTTTATTTCAGGATCTATACAGAAGCTATTTTTAAAGCATCTTGTTATCTGGATTTAATTACCAAGTTACAGTGAAACCAAAGTATTCATAGTACTCGGCTTTCTATTGCTGTCTCACTCTGACAACTGTCAGTATGATTGTTATGCCAAAGAGAGAGTGAAGGGGACGGACAGCCGAGTACTTACTAATACTCTGGTTTCTGTAAATACTTCTACGCGTATTTTAATAAATGCATGCATATTCCAAATATTTTTATTTAACATCATATTATAATGAAAACTACTGTTAAAAGTAATCTATTTGTAACGAGGAGCTGATATATTTTAATAGGAAATTTAATATTTATTTAAAATAAGTATGTTGTAAAGCTTTGCATTGGTAGTTATTTATATGAAAGCATGAATAAATGTTTGCATGCGTAGTATTGATACCCTTTTATATATTGATTTTTTTTTGTGTCCTATTCGACGCATGGTTTGGGTATTTGCTAGTTATATTTTAAGTTACGCCTCATTCATTTCAGTTTTTACGTAATTGTGAAGAAAAGTGGAAAAGTTGAATTTTGTACTTGTATACTTTTTCGTCGGGCTGTTGTTGGTTATCATCGTACATGTTGCATGAAATAGAAAAAGGACCTTGATTTATAGCCCTTAGAATAGATAGTGGTCGAAGTTAGATGTTTTTTTATCCCTCTAGTGTCATATAACCATAGACTTATAGTTGTAGACACTATTTTGTAACATATTTCAAGCGTTCTTGTTTCCTTAAATTATCTGGTATGTCATACAAATTGGAAACTTAAAATATCATTGTTCTTAGCAAATAAATATTTTTCCAAAATTTTGGACCACAGAAACTTACATTTACTATTAAATGTAAAAAAAAACATGCAGCATGTATGACAAATAAATAAAAAATAAAATATGTAGGTATACATTACCGGCAAACCCCCTTTTATTCTCTAGACAAGTCAGTCACGCAGTATATATTTTCTAAATAATAGTTTTCTATCTTTATCTTATTATTTAAATGAGTATTTGGTCCCTGATATCTTTCAATTCTGGTGACCGTCATTGTATTTGCTTGTGCCAAAATATTGCCACTCTTTTTTTGTAAACTTCTTTCAATTACCTTTTTTTACAACAAACTTAAAAAGTTAACGAGGTTAGGTTACGTAGATCCAAATCTATGTTTAACGAACTTTATCCCTCTCTCTTGCCCTAAACAAATAGAGCATCTACTAAATTCTTCTTGAACTGACGAATATTTTTATTTGCCCTTAGTTGAAAACCATATTTGGAATATTGCCTATTAAGATTGAAAAGTTTTTTTGGTCTTTATTTCACAAAAAAATGCCTAACATCTTTATCTTGACCGTTAACGTCATTCCACTGATAACAATCTGTGACAAAAGTTTCAACTAAATTACCTCAATTCTCCCATACGCCCTATAATAGATAACTTTTTCCCCTTGAAACGGGGCGTTTAAATTTATTTAATAATAATAACTACATAAATTAAATACTATAAATCAAACATAAGAATGACCTAAAACTTAACTAATCCTTAACAATAGAAATAATTTGGCAACTGTAACTTGTGGCGTCCTTTTCCTCGTCGCCAATTTAACTCCCAACACAACGTTGTACTGACGCGAACGCGTGCGTTACAGGTGACCTGCCAACCTACCTGACTCGTTTCCAATGGGACATGGCGAAGTATCCCATCAAGCAGAGCCTGCGTAACATCGCTGACATCATCAGCAAACAGGTTAGAATTTGTGTTGATAGATATCCAACGTGGCTAACTCCATCGAACTTTATTTTGAAATTAAATTCTCAGTTTCATTGGTCGATAGTGCGTATGCTTGTAGCAATCCATTGACGGGTTGTTTTTCATTTTTAAACCGTGAGCTATTGCTGCGACGCAATGTATCGCGTAAAAGGTGCAAGCTATCGCGCAATCAAACTGAGCCTTTAGCCTGCAGCGAGCGTCCAGTGTCGCCCTCATTACTTATTATTGTGTTTTCTAATAAACCAAAGTATTGTCTTGAAATCGAAGGATGGTTTTTTGTTCCAATATCTATTTTACCACTATGATACTTATTGCCGTACTCAGAGAGGTCAATTAAATTTAATGCTCGATTAAAGTAGCTGCTGTCGCTTTCTTTGCTATAGCAATAGAATAAGACAACACGTCACTAAACGAGTATTAAATTTAATTGACGTCTCTGAGTGCGGCAGTTAGAAGGGTATTTAATAGTGACGGACGATTAAAAAATTAAAAACTTATTCGATTTTGGTAAAAGTAAAGTATATGTAAAGAATGAATTTTAAATTTGGAATTGGCTGAGTTTGATTTACCTGTGAAATGTTTCAATAAAAGTTTGAAAAAACATTGATGGACTGTTCTGAATATAGCCCATACCCGAAAATCTAATTCAAGACCAAAATCTAACAGTTCCCATCTTGATTTTTTAGTTATTGTAACATTATTTCATAAAAACATGAAGGAGAACTCGTGTAGGTAACCAGTAATATTAGGGTAAGTTTTATTGATAAAAATACCTGCACTTAAACCAAAATGCAGTAATCACAGCGAATGTGCGCCGTTTGAGGTTAGGTTAGGTTAGGTTGTGAATAGGATTTTCGAGTATAGAATGATTCATTAAAATCATTAACTCTTCAATCATCTGCGATTGGAGCTCAAAAATTACTTTGTGCTAATGTGACTAAATGTAATATAAGCTTTGATTTTACCCACGTAGATTCAGTTTCTATTATTAAGGCATTTAAATCGCTCAGTTTGAAAAAAACGGAGGATTTATGGGGAACGTCAGTTAAAGTCATCCACCATGTCATAGATATAATTGCACCTCACTTAGCTTTAATCTACAATAATTGCATTTTAGAGGGGGTCTTTCCAAATCTTATGAAATATAGTAAAGTCCTACCACTTTTTAAATCGGGCGAGAGAAGTGATTTAACGAATTTCCGACCCATTTCTATTCTACCTGTTTTAAGTAAAGTTTTTGAGAAGTTAATGTTAAAAGATATGTTAGGTCACTTCAATAGAAATAAACTGCTTAACAGTAATCAGTTCGGCTTCACCAGAGGACGATCCACAACTGATGCAGCATCTATACTCATTAAATATATATACAATATTTGGGAGACATCTTGTGATGCAATAGGAATTTTTTGTGACCTTTCCAAAGCTTTTGATTGTGTAGATCACGCGACTCTTATATTAAAATTAGAACATTATGGTCTGTCAAATAATTCTCTAAATCTTATGTCTTCATATCTTAGTGATAGAACACAAACGGTTGTTGTAAACCAAACAAAGTCCATTGGAGCGGCTGTTAAACTGGGTGTGCCACAGGGCTCTATATTAGGTCCTTTCTTATTTCTCGTTTATATAAATGACTTACCACCCGCGGTAGTTAACCTTTGCGATATTGTGCTATTTGCTGATGATACATCATTGATCTTCAAGGTAGACCGAAAATCCGTTGATTATAGTAGGTTAAACGCGACGCTAGGTAAAGTACTTAATTGGTTTACTAGTAACAATTTGCTACTTAATGCTAAGAAAACTAAATGTGTTAGGTTCGCTTTGCCTAATGTTAGACCGGTAGAATCTAGTATTTTTCTAAATGATGAGTGTTTGGAAATGGTGGATAAGGCACTTTTCTTAGGAATAACTATAGACAAAAACTTGCAATGGAGTCCCCATTTAGCAGTACTAGCAGGTAAATTAAGTTCGGCAGCTTATGCTGTTAGGAAAATTAGACAACTTACCAATGTTGAGACAGCTCGCTTAGTTTATTATAGTTATTTTCATAGTGTTATGTCGTACGGTATTCTTGTTTGGGGAAAAGCTGCTGACATACAAACTATTTTCGTGTTACAAAAAAGAGCCATTCGTTCTATATATAACCTAAACTCCCGTGATTCCTTAAGATTATTATTTAAAGAAATTAATATTTTGACAGTAGCATCACAATTTATTTATGAGAATATTATTTATGTCATTAAAAATCAAGACTCTTTTATTAAGAATTGTGACATACATAATTTGAATACAAGAAATAAGAATAAAATTGCTATTAAAAAATTTCGTGTCCGTAAGGTATATAAATCATTTGTAGGTCAATGCATTCATTTCTATAATAAATTACCTGACGAAGTTTTAAAGTTACCATTTCCAGTACTTAAAAATTACTTGAAAAAGTCGTTGATGTCTAAAGCTTACTATAGGGTCGAAGACTATCTAACAGATAAAAATGCTTGGCCTAAATTAAACACCTAAATATCTTAATAATAACCTAATCATACCAATATATAAACATTGTGTATTGTCTAGGGGACACGGTTTCTGTAGGGGAATGTATCGAAACTAATTATGTGTTGTTTTGCACCGTCATAGGTAAGTATAATTTTTAATTTTTATTTATTTCTTATATTTACTATTTATGAGTTCTTGTAGAAATTTTGAGTTTTGACACATTTTCCTGCTCAACTACGCATGATATATATAGACATATTTTTGTTACATTCATTGTTTTATATAATACTAGGTTAAGTTTTATTTTTCGTTGTATAATATCATATCATAAGAAATGTTTAAAAAACGACTGACTGTTGAGTTTCTTGCGGCGTTTCTTCTCGGCAGTGGTCTCTTGCGAAGCGCTGGTAGATTATTGACGTGTAAAAGTGCCCGTGCGGCCTACTTACTGAATAAACATCTTTTATCTTTTTTTATCTTTTAAGTAAACTGACAGGAAAATTACCGCCGGGTCCGGGGCGGGTACGAAGTCTTGGACGTCCTCTATCAACATTAATATTGTAAAGAGGAAACATTTGTATTTTTGTTTGTTTGTAATGAATAAACTCAAAGCACTGGACCGATTTCAAAAATTCTTTCACCATTAGAATGCTACATTATCCCTGAGTAACATAGGCTTTTTTGCGCGCGGGCAACAGCTAGTTTATTAATAAAATGCGTGTGCGCAGGTCGGCCAGATCGACGCCGACTTAAAGGTGAAGTCTTCCACCTACAACGCACTCAAGGGCAACTTGCAGAACTTGGAAAAGAAACAGACGTAAGTATCATATGGTTCCCAAAAAGTGGTTATTACTACCAAGACCCACTGACCTCACTAACGTCCTCTCTTTTTCTCTTATAGCGGCAGCCTGCTCACGCGCAACTTGACGGAGCTGGTCAAAAAGGAGCACTTCATACTGGACAGCGAGTACCTCGTCACTCTGCTCGTCATTGTGCCCAAGTACGTACAAACATAGCCACGGTACAGGTACAGCCACACGCAGGGAGACATCAGGAATTGCATAAGGAGCCTGTGTTTTTTGAGATTTAACTAAAAATGTACAGATTTCATATTTTTTCTCATCCTACCATGCAAAAGGGTAGGTTTGTACAATTCAGCACAGGTAAAGTTTAGGTAGGCCAATACAGATAAAGTACAGACAAACAGAAAGAGCCCAGTCGCAGTCACAGTACAGGCAGATACTAGCACATCACAAAATGATTACAATGAAGGTTTTTTAAATTTACCTATTATACGTTTGCTCAGGTCGAACTTCAGCGACTGGAACGCCAACTACGAGAAGATCACCGACATGATCGTTCCTCGCTCCACCCAGCTGGTGTATCAGGATAACGAGTACGGACTCTTCACCGTCACACTCTTCAAGAAGGTAACATTAGGACCAGAGGGCTTATTGTCTAACCCACTCGCAATCACGATCGTTTTCATTTTGAAAATCGAAGGCGTGTTTGCATACAAAATGAAAACAATTGCTCCACTTTAAAGCCGGTTGCGATTGCGAGTGCGTTAGACAATAAGCCCTCAGGGGTCGGGGCCGATGACGTCAATTTGCATATATTCGTAGGTCGCTGGTTCAGATCCGGTTCGAAAGACCGAATTTATGTAGGAGATTAAAGTCCTTCGAACCGGATGAAGTTGTCACTTCCAAGTTTAAGTTTATCAAGTAAATAAAGTAATTACAGTACATTATTTAGGTCGAATATCAACGTTGCTTATAAAAATTACAAACGTTACCCCCTAATGAATAATTTCACCGAAAATTAATGAATAATTTCACCGAAAATTAATGAATAATTTCACCGAAAATTATTTTCAACATGATCGTATATACCGTTTTTAAGTCATTGCCGATAAACTGCGCTTCCCAACAAAAGCACGTAAGTGCCATGAAGATACGCTCTTTTGCTAGTGTACTTGTGTTTGTTTTTGGTAACGGCTTCAGTACCCTATAATATAGGTATACTGAGCATGGTTCGACATGCTCTTGCCCGGTTTTTTTGTATCTAGAAAATAATGATGATCTGATGACAAACGTTCATTTATTTTCTGGAAAAAACGATTACATTTTTTTAAACTCCGTGATTCAATAGACATTACATTAGAGATTAGAGTCAATACTGATCAGGTAGCTTGTCTTTATTTTCTCCACACCATTCGAATATATATTTCAGGTGATGGAAGAGTTCAAGCTGCATGCGCGCGAGCGTAAGTTCGTGGTACGCGACTTCGCGTACAGCGACGAGAGCCTGGAGGCCGGCAAGAACGAGATCACCAAGCTCGTCACCGACAAGAAGAAACAGTTCGTGAGTACCATCATCATCTTTGACGACACCATCTAAAACATCAACATCGTCATCTGCAACAACGACATCATCAACATCAGCGACATCATTGTCTTCATCATTATTATAATCGACATTATCACTGTAGTCATAAAACATTGGTATGCGACTTCGCGTACAGCGACGAGATCCTGGAGGCCGGCAAGAACGAGATCACCAAGCTCGTCACTGACAAGAAGAAACAGTTCGTGAGTACCATCATCGTCTTTTACGACACCATCAAAAACATCAACATCGTCATATGCAACGACGACATCATCATCATCATCATTATTATTGTCATCGACTATATCATTGTGGTCATAAAACACTAAGAGACCAAGCTGTAAGCGCGCAAGCGTAAGTTTGTGAGACGCGACTTCGCGTACTGATATTTATATTTATTATTAGTCATTACGTAGGTTAGGTTAGGTTATAGTTGTGACTAGCAAAATACATTTTCTCATGCGGCGAGAAATGCCTTTCGATGAAATGAAAATTCTGCGTAATACGTTCGTTGAAAGGTGTTTCGATGAATTAATAGGTACCCATAAACTAGACGTTTTGAGCGACCAGTAAACGACCACTTAACAAGTTTAAATTTGACACATAAATAACAATTTTATCGTAAACAAAAATAAGCTGTGTGGAAGGAATGATTTGATATACTTAAAACTGGGCATTCACGACCGCTCCAACAAGCCGAATAGAGCAGCAGCGCCGCGCCAAAATCGATCCATGAATGTCAAAACTGTAGCGTTTAAAAGCACTTGGCGTGATCCGTTGGATTTCCAAATGGACGGACGGCCAGCGCGACGCGCCAACGCGCAATTCAACGTTGAAAGACGCCACTCCGCCGTGCCAAGCCAAATGGCGTCGTCGTGAATGCGTTCCCTGGCTGCGATTCTCTAATCAGTTTGCTTCGTGATGTCGCTCCGTTAAGGCGTGGCGTGGCGCGCCCGTGAATGTGGTCAAAATATTCCGCCCATCCAGTTGAATTCTATTCATCTGTCGCCGAGACAAACGGCGCGTCCGTGAATGTCCAGCTTTATTTTTCTTCAAACTATTTTGGACTACTCTAATGTTGAGTGTTTCTCGTCCGCAGGGCCCGCTGGTGCGGTGGCTGAAGGTGAACTTCTCGGAGTGCTTCTGCGCCTGGATACACGTCAAGGCGCTCCGCGTCTTCGTCGAGTCCGTGCTCAGGTCAGTCCTCGTCATAACAGCGGAAGAATGTCCACTGCTGGACACAGGGAGAGGGAGAAATCTCAAAACGGATTTCATTAGTACCACGCTAATAACCACGGAATAGAAAAAACAGTGGAACTCGCATGAGCTTCGCTTAGTATCAGACCTGTTGTCGCCAACACTCAAACTATCATAAAAGCAACACGCCACCATGGAAAATGTTTTTGGTGCGGCTATCGTTTTTACACTCCAAAATAGCACAATAACGCATGCTTCTGGATTTATTTCCTATTTTAGAAATATCGAAATATCGAAATAAGCAATCGCGGCAAAAGTATGGTAGGTTATGCGGAACTCCGCATAACTATGCCACACGCACAGACCAACTAGCCTAAAGACGTAGCTTTAAACAATTATTTCATTAAAACAGAGTCTGCCAAAAATGCGGGGGTGAGGGCGGCGTAACATGTAGTCACTGAGACGTGATTGGTAGTTCCAAGGTCAAGATGGCCAACCGCTAGTGTTGCCCATCGACCGTATGAAATAAATATCGATAGTAGTAATTATGACTAGGATAACCCCATTCTATCGATAAAGCATCTATCATTCTCAAAAATGATACCATATATTTTCTTCGTTCAAAAATCCATTATGTACTATGTAATCTCGCTATTAAGGTTGAATAACGTTACCTTTGCTCAAATACATGCAAAAAAATATCACCAGGCAACACTCAGACCGGCTGTCATTTCATGAAACGTCAAAACTTTGAATCGGGCGGTTGTTTTGTTGCGACAGTGAAATTCCAAGTTTAAATTGTCAAGTATCTGGCAAATCTTGAGATATTTTCACCCAAAAAAATCTGCACAGCAAAGGTTAGTACTTATATTTATTGAATATTATGTGCGTTTTTTGTGAGTTATGAATTGTATTACTAAATCTTTCACTTCTTTGTCGGTATCAAAAATGATACTCCATGCGATAACGCCGTTTTTCATGGTATCAAAAATGATACTCCATGCACTAAGCTTTGTTTTCTTACTAACAAATTTTAGAACTGCTTTTTGAGTTTTCTCGGGGTTTACTAATGTTTTGCATGCGAATGGTGGTATTAATAAGCAGTGTACGTTTTCTACTTTTCTAAAAACTTAAAAGATATGGACATAGAAGACTTGCATTGAAGATAATGCCGAGTCTGATGAAGATGACCTGGATTTTTATCCGTCACTTCAAGAACTGCAAACAGCTCTTAAGGAAGACAAGATTGAAGAAGAAAATTCAGGAATGAATGAAGAAGAAAATTCAGGTTTGAATGAAGCAGAAAATTCAGGTATGAATGAAGAAGAAAATTTAGTAGAAGATCTCGGGTTCACTGGCGTGTTTCCAAATCCTCCTTTGATAAATAAATGAGGAAATGGAATCAACGAGTTCGCAGGGTTCGCGCGTACCAATAATAAACCTTCACTGGAGTAAGCTGTCCTTGCCATTTTGTCAAAGGGAAATCGGATTGTTTTAATACTTCTCATTTTGTAGTTTTTTCTTTGATACGTAATTCTTAATACAAATCGTGTTTTTTTTATACTTACTGCATGGAGTATCAAAAATGATACCAGGTTTTTATTGTAAAAAAACAATATAAAAAACTGAATGCGATTTTTTAAATTATTTTTCCCTTTATTAAAGTGTGTTTCCCCATCATAATATATTTTTCGGAATAAAAATATTAAATCATGCATCTAAGGGTTAAGTTTATTAGTCGGCGAGTCACAGAATAAACACAAATATCATATGTCGTCCGATGGAATAAATAAAACTAAAAAAATATTTCATTCTGTTTATTATTACTTTACAAGTAAATCTATTTTTTCAATTACTATTGACCCTTAAAATACAACACTGCTTGGAGAAGGAAACCAATCATCTGATCGTTTTGTGGCATTCATCCATATTTCCTTCATGTTTGGGCATTTAGGAAACCTAAAAGAAAGGGTACACGTTTGAGCTGACATGCTTGGAAAGATTTTAAATAAAAACCGCTAGTTAAGTAGATACGTAATTCCTTATCACCCTTGTATTCGTTATTCGTTATCTAGAATATAGATGCTGGAAGGAACCAAAATTTATCTTTTGGTTTTAAAATATGTTACTACATCACTTTAGTTCGCAAACGTATGGTTATTACGTACGTATGTATAGTTAAACGTAGTATTACCTAGAGGTAAATAACTAACGACTGCCCATTAATTCATGTGCGTAAACTGAAATTTATACTCCAACAATACTAAACATAAAACCTGAATTCATCAAAGAAGAAATATGTTTTATCCAATAACCATCGATAATAAACAAACATACTATGGACATCACTGGTTAGCGCTAGGTAATGCCGCGAAATGATAGACAAGGAAAGAGCGATACACCGTGCAATGTATTAGAGAGAGACTTTCTAAAAAGACATCAACGGGTTCCGAACTGGAACAATAAATCTTGTTTAATAACACGCTTAAAATTTGTCATTTTATATTGTAATTTTATTAAAATCTGCTTATCTGTGAAACGAAATACCATCCTTTTGCACACCAGATGTTTTTGTGTTTTTTCCACATAATTTTACGCAGCAATAATGCATTTTGCCCGTCTTCAATCACGTCAAAACTTTCATTGCACAACCATGTCACTCGTGCGAGCGCCGTCCGTAGACTGAAGTTAGCATCGGGGGCGTGGCACAAACATGGAGTGAATTCACCGTATGCGTGACAGAGGGGGTCGCCCGGGAATGTTCCGTCTTTAGGCTAAGGTCTGATTTTTATTCCCACGGAAAAAATGTAAACAAAGGTGTTGCCGCTAACGAAAAACATTTCCAGCATTCAAAATATTTATACTTCCCACTTTTATAAGCAATCGACTTACTATAAAAAAACTATATATTGTAATCAAGATGAAAGAATTTAATTTGTTGATGGCAAACTTTATTTTGAAATATACTCTTTGTTATATTAATTTAAAACGAGAATACTGTTTTCGTATGCATAATTTATTTATTGCACTGGTATCACTGATTCGATACACCCGTCTTAAAAAGTCGAGGGCCGCTTGGCTTGATTCACGTCACTTCACTCGTTTCACAGTTTGTGCTCCCGTCGTATTAGCTTTACAGTTACTCTTGTTAAATTGTTCTGTTAAATTTTCATTGTTGTTACGTTTTTTATTGTTATTACGTTGTTCGTTGTTACGTTTTCCGTTGTGTTTTTGTTATTGTTGTGTGGTAGGATAGACATGCGGTAGGTGGATGGTCTGTTAATAAATGTAAAAAAATTAATGCTGTTTCATTTCACAGATTTGTGCGATTTTAATTTTAATTATTTCTCAAAATTATTTTTAATATCACTGTTCCAACGACATGATAATATCTAATATTATTTTTCTTGCTGGCCCGTACTTTGAGATCCCCTGAAATGTCACTTTGACAGTGACGTAACTTTGTTTACATTTTTTCCGTGGGATTAAAAATCAGACCTTAGTTGGTCTGTGGCCACACGTTACACGCCCACTTGACACTTCTACTGTTTTTTTCTGTTCTGTGTTAATAACTATAATTAGACGACGTTATGTAGAATAGGGAATATTCATGAACATTTTTCGCAGCTTGGGTCAATCAACTTTTTGTTGTCGTTGCCATGGTGACTTCTCCTGGGTCACTCTTTAAAACTATGATTTCAAAGAGTGGGTTTGAAATAGGCGTGATTTAATGTATGTACAGTCAACCAATTTGATTCCTAGGCCACTATTGACTTTGTCAATGTGACGTTGTAAACCGAATCATAAGAAGTCTGTAACGTTTGGTTGTCAACGTCACTTTAACATAGTCCATAGTGGCCTATACCCTGTCTATTTAACAGTTAGCAAAGCGTTGTCTCTGTTGCACTTTTTATGAAAATGAAAGGGACAAGAAACTGCCAGTGGGCGTCAACAATCGCACGTCGGTGGCGGGCTCGGCTTACATGCCGCTTGTTGGAATATTCGTAATATTTCTCGTGATTTTTGTTTGTAGTTAGAGGCACCTCAAATAATTAACTTATTGATAACATGACATTGTCATGTCATGTTTATTCATCTATAAATCCTAATTATGTAATTTAAATGGGAAACAGTCCAATAAACGAGCCAGGTAAAAAATTGTAACCAAAGATAAGCACTTGAAAGCGTCCGCACCGTACGAGCGACAGATGTTGACTAAACTTTGACAGGCATGTAAACCTACCTTGTGCCTGTGCATCGTCCTTATCGCTGACCAATTACGTGCATTCTCTGTTTTCTAGTACTAACTCTGTTAAATAGACAAGGTATAGAAATCAAATCGGTTGACTAAGAGAGAAGAGAGAGTAAGAGACTGACATTTTGCTTTTCAGCTGTTTTTAATTTGTTATTGACTCAACATTTTATTGACAATACCGTCATTGTATTGTAACGTTGTAAACGAACGTGTATTATTGTGTTTCAGATACGGGCTGCCCGTGAACTTCCAGGCCGTGGTGATGGTGCCCAACAAGAAGAGCATGAAGAAGCTGCGCGAGGTGCTGCAGCACCTGTACGCGCACCTCGACCACTCCGCGCAGCAGGGCCACGCCGCCTCCGCCGCCGACGTGAGTCCAGCTGCGTAATGGGGGGGGGGCGTCTACTCTTATGGTGGCCATACACCGATTGGATCAGTTAGAATTGACCGTGGGTGGGAGCAGATTGGCATGACAGTTATTCGCTTCTTTTGGCTTGATCATTCCGATTGGATCATTCCGATTGGACCGTGTATGGCGGTCGACGATCATCAGTTCAGTCAGGTCAAGATTTTAACCTCTCGTGTGTCGAGATAACGTTTTTCATAACAGTGTCTTGCTTCTCAATTAGAGGAGTAACTAACGATAGAAGTTTCATGTAAGTTTCTTCATTCATTCGTAAATAATTACAATTATCTTTTGGGGTAATCCTCAATTCTTTTAATAAATTTGTGTGGGTCGATGTGGGTCTGCTCGATCTTTCTTTTTTTTACGGGTAAAATGCCTAAAACGGCTAAAACATCGTCGGCTGTCACCGGTGACGCCATGGCTTCAACTGAGCGTCGCTGCCGATTGGACAGTTCAAACTGATCGTGTGTGGTGTATATAGACGAACTGCAGATTGGATCAAGCCTGCAGCGTCATGCCGATTGGACGATAGGAAGGATCGTGTATGGCCAGCATTAGCGTTCATCTGCCCAATGGTAAAAAGAAAGAACGAAAGACTCGCTAGGGGACAGGTGGTAGTAGCGGTGAACCTTGCGCAGGATTTTTTTTAATAAGAGAGGGAGGCAAACGAGCATGTAGGTTACCCGGTGCTGATGGGAAGTAATCACCACCGCCCATAACACCAGAAACTCAAGAAGAGTTGTCGGTGCGTTGCCGGCCAATTAGGGAAATGTAAGCTCTTTTCTTGAAGGCACCCATGTCATAACTGTTTGGAAATAACGCCGAAGGGAGTTCGTTCCACAGTTTCACTGTACGAGGCAAAAAGTGCCTAGTGGAACGTACGGTGGAAGAACGCCATTCATCAAGGTGATGTTGAAGATGTAGGGTTCTTCAAGATCGCTACCACCATTTTACCTAAGTGCTGGGGATAGGACAAACGGTGAAATTGCTAGCTTGCTGGATGTTGGGGAGAATTGCATGCTGAGATGGATGTTTGTAGTAGATGCTGAGATGACGGCTGACAGAAATGCATGGAGGGAAAGGACATGCTGCGTCCCCAAATGATTGGAATAAAGGCAATAATGATGATTTGGTGTTTAATATTTAACCTGTTGTTTCAGACGGCTGAGCTGGCGGGGCTGGGCTTCGGCTCCTCGGAGTACTACCCATATGTGTCCTACAAGATCAATATCGACATGTTAGACCGCTCCTAGACGTAGGTGAGACCTTTGAATCATTTCTCATTTACTTACCTGTACCAATTAGGTAGTTCTTTAATGTATAATAGGAATAACACTGGTCCTAGTATGGTTCCCTGAGGCACTATTATGCTAAAGTGTGTTTTTTTAGAGTGTTTACCATGATAAAAGTAGTTTATGAGTAGTTTAGTCAGTAAAATTGCTTGTTTCTTGAAGCCAAAAAAAGCAGGGATAGAGCTGGCTCGAAATAGTTTTAACTGGGTAAAATAGAATTCAACGTGGTGACAGGTTGAACCGCAATATTGGTCCATATTAGAGGTATGTTGTGGCAAACAGTGACTTTGTAAAATTTGGATGATATTGCCAATTTGCTCTTGAATATATTTAATATAGCTTGTTAAGGGCCGATTCGACCAAACTGGAATAAGACTTACTCCGAGATTAGTCCATACAAATTCGGCGTTTAATCTAGGTATAAGACCTTATTCCAGTTTGGTCGAATCCGCCCTAAGAATATCAAGCTATATTTCTAAGATAAAGCCTCGTTGGTAACCCTGCCTACGAAACTAGTGGTCCCGAATTTGAGCTCCAGTAAGAAAGGGAATATTGGTTTTTGAATCGGAAGAAGTATTTATGGTCCAGTTCCCTTAGAATAAGCCTAAAGCTTACTTTAAGAGTTGGTTAACGCGTTAACAGTCCCCATACATTTTTTCCCAAATTTCAATTTCCTCGTAAGTCCAGCACGTTGTAAGTGCGTACCAGGGGCCCTAGCCAAGTTGTAAACACTACTAACGTTATTCTTTTGTATCACTCAAAATGGATGGGGTCACAGTTGACCAAGTGGTTCATCGTAACGCACGAGATTGTCATCCCTTACATTTTTAGTGATAGACAAGAAAAACGTTACCGGCGTTGGCATCTTGGCCCCTTGGGCCCCTGGTCGTTTCTTAGTAGGGTACGGACTTGTGGAGCTAGTTCGTCATGTCATGACCCATATATGGGGCACTGTACTTTAAAGTGTAAAAACGTCGCTATTTTTTTAAAAACATAATTGGTTTTTTTTTTTGTTGGCAGGAAATGTTTGAGCATCGAGCCGCCTCGCCTCGGGGCCCGCAATAGTTGCAATCTGTTACAATTGTACAATTATTATATTTTTATTTAGCATATTTATCTATTTGACAAATTATATAACTGTATCAATTAAATCAATAAGAGATCCTTGTACAGAATTAATATTTTTCATTTCTGGTTGATTGTGATATTTATAAATGAAATGTTGTTCGCTTTGCTATGTACTATTTTTAAAACGCAACAATATTTTTCAGTATTACAGTTCAGTTGCGGTTTATTAGAGTAGATAAATGTCCCTTTCAAAAAACTGTATAATAAATGTTCAAAAGATATTTATATCAGAGTTAATGAAACGGAAGAAATCTATGTAAATAAGAACATTCCTCATCATAACTTGTGTAGTACATAATAAAATAAAAAATATTATTCAAGTTACTGTTTGTGTGCGTTTTATTTTTTATGAAAATTTACATTACCTTTCCATTCCCATTCTCATTTTTTTCTTAGAACTTGAAGAAGAATAAAAATTCATAGTTTATTAAAAAAAAACACCCTTTTTCCTAGGCACTACTGCGTGGCACTACCGTACCAATTTTTTCGACGGAGCTCCTATTTCTGTATGTTCTTGGCCCTTCGGGCCTGCTCCAGTTGTCATGTGGAATACACTTCTATTTCCTATACATGTACAAGAAAAACTGTCACAATAGTAGTAAAGGATGCCTTGTGAAAACGCTGCAGAACTTCTATAGTACTCGTGGGTATAAACAATCCAGTAGGCATTTCATGGTCGTCTTTCTGGTCGGTGAATAAATGGAATAAATGTGGATACGGCATTTGTCACCCTTGCACTTCGATACTAGTCAGAAAGGGTACCTAAATGTTTGTCCGCATCATATCCTGAAATCTTCAGACAAAATGGCAAATACTGAACCCTTCGTCTTAAAGATACGATGGCTTCCTTATTCGTCGTATTCGTGATTCGACATATCCTTGTTTAGACACTGCACAGTAGAACTACAATGCCTATGTCTTTGTTTGCATAATAATGAAAGATTTATTACAAAATGAATAATTTTTTTTGATAAAACGGAATAAAATAAAACAAATCTTAACAAGAAACTTATTCCTTATTAAATGTAAACTTGTACTGTTACTTATTCTGACGTAAACTGGAATCTTGACTCTATTTATTTTTTCATTTCATTCATTTTCACAGGATTTATTATAGGTAATTATTTATAGTAGCCTATCTGCTATTCCAAACTAATCTCATCTGAACCCATTCAGCCGTTCTGGCGTGATTGAAAATTAATAAGATTAGTGACAGGCCGACTTTATTACACATTTTCATTTATGTTGAACGTGTAAAGACACCATTCCTTAGGTTAACACACTATTACTTGAAAAAGTGAAGAAAGTAAGAAAAAACATTGAAAACTTTTTGTATTTATGTTCTAGATTTAAAGAATAACATGAGTTTTAATGTAAAGCTGTAGTGTGCTACGTGGACTAAGTATTAATTGTTCATGTAATATAACTAAAGACAAATCTTTCTGGAAATGCACCGGCAAAGCATAGGCTTTTCCAAGGGTAGAATACCAATTCTGGGGCCCTAATGAAAAAGGGTGCAAGTCTTCTGAAGATGAAGTGAAAAAGGGTTTAAGTCATGAATACTTTGTTTATGTATATACCCTTTTGTAGAACAAGTTAAGTCGACTTATACCCTCTTTCACTAAGTCCCCAGCAAGTTGTAATTGTTGTGTCCTATAGATACCTACTCAACTTTTTTTTAATACAACTGTTCTGAGATGGGAAATTATAGATAGAATTAAAACTTCAACAGTGATTTAAACACGCATATATTTTACGAAGGACCTTAACTTAATACTTAGTAATAATACTGAAAGATTAGTCTTTCCACTCATCATCCTCTGTCGTATTATTATCAGACTCCAGCGTTTGTGACGCGGTAGAATCAGCTTCGTCCAACCTCTTGAATAAAGACGTCAACAATTTCTTGTTAAGATGGTCCGTTAGAGATATTTCTCTAGATGGCAGCTCTTGGATTTGTTCTGGGTTAGCTAAAGTTTTCTGGCCAGGCTCCGGCATCGTGAGAAACAAAAGATTTAGATGAGCAAATTGATAAAAACAAAAGAAATGTAAATAAGAGAACGCCTACAAATTAGTCACTAGGTCACTACGTACGTAGAATCTTACAAATGAAGTTGAGTTCTTTTCCGCATTCAACAAAGGCTATTATGAGCTATTTAATTTGGTTGGATATGCGCCCGTTGTCAAAAAAGAACGCTTCGTTATACGCAACTTTACCTAATTCGTTTGACGTTTGTCTAAACTAAATACTACTATTACTACTGTAAATTATGAAAGAGATTGATTTAATTTAGCTGAAATGAAGACATCAAGTTTTAATTGCTTTCATGGATAAAAACCTGCATTCTATTGTTTTTACAACTCAATTTTTTTTTAAAGTTTTGCTGTCATAAGTTTGTTTTTTTTATCACTGGCCATACACGAACGACGTTTCCAACCAGCGACATTATCGGTACGCTGGTGTACTTGGCCAAAAAGGACTAATAAAAGTTAGTAAATCACTGTGAAATCTACATATTTCTCATCGAAATTATCCGCTCAAACCATGTGTGAAAGATTATAGTATAAACATTTTGCAGATGTGACTTCAATGTCGGCAGAACAGAGTGTCAAAATCTTACATAACTGAACCTAACCTGCATTTATAAACTTGATTTTGTTTTCCAGAGCCGTAAAAATGTTGGGTCGTTTAGCGCCTGGAGTCACCCAGGTGACCGCTGTGGTCAGTCACCAGCAAAACAGGAATATGGCTACTCTGAAGCAGATTCAGATGCGTCTGAAATCGGTGACGAACATTCAGAAAATCACAAAGTCCATGAAGATGGTGTCGGCTGCCAAGTAAGATATTAAACTATAAGTAAAAAACATATTAAAACTCTATGGTTGTCTTGATACAGGTAATTTTTCGAAAACAATTATTAATTTTTGAATATAGAATGTTGGGGGTGGGTGCTATAAAAATGAATAAATTATCAGTTTTTTTTTTTGTTAGTAAACCCCTATTATTGTGGTGAGGATTTTTATTCGAGGTAATATAATATTCCGCAGTAACAGACCCGGTTAGGTGCATTTATTCCATATGGTTCTGTCATGCTCAGAAGGTCCGAAGAAATTCTCAAATTATGACATTTGCTATCAATTATAAGTATTATTAAATAAATATAGATAACTAATTGTAATTATGTTCCTGCAAAATTCAATGCATTTTCTTTTATGGCACCTATGGCAATCAAGCACACATGTGATGGTAAGTACGATCTGTAACCCAGAGACATTTGCATTCTTGACGCTACAATCTTAAGATTACCATCTTAAGACCGCAAATGCGTTGCGAAGCCTTAGGACTAACATGGAATGCCTCTATGCTAGTAATTTCACTGCTTGTCTTATCTCCACACCTGAACACAACAATGTGAACACTTGCTTGGCGGTATGTTAAAGGATAAAATGGTGGCAGCAATCCGGATGGACCCTGCACAAGGTGTTACCAACACCACCATCACCACTAGCAGTTGAAAACTTATAGAAAAAGCAATTACCTAGTTGCCATATCACAATTTAAAAACTATACCAAAAAATGCTGCAGTGAATGTTTTCCGCCTAGGGGCGAGGCTCCTGTTTCTGGGTGGTTTTGCCCTTCAGGCATCTGAAGGTATCTAACGAACCTAACCTACCTACTTTTACAACCAGAATTAGTATTTGGTGATCAAATTTAAAGTGTACGCTACTCGCGGGTTTATTGATGGTTAATAAACATTGTTGATGTATGATATCTTTTCCTAGGTACACCCGTGCAGACCGTGAGCTGAAAGCTGCGCGTCCTTACGGTATAGGAACCACCCAGTTCTACGAGAAGGCTGAGGTTTGTAAAACATAAGCTTATTCAGACATTCACTAAATATTCACATTATTCAAAGATTTAACACAACAAATACAATACAATTCCTATGTTCTAGATTGAATATAACTGTGTTTTGAATAAGCTAAAGTATTATCTTGAAAGCGAAGTTGTATTTTATGTTGTACCCATTTAGTTACTAACTTGCAGGGTAATTATAATTATAAAATAATGGTTATTACCATGGCAACGCTCATTATAGAACTGTTTTCAAGGTTTGGTTACGCTATAGTGGTATTTTAAAATCGTTAGCAATGTCAATGTGAATATTACCGGTTTATAGTAAGCGAGTAGTTTTTTTTTATATAAATACCTTATGATAAATATTTAGTGAGGAAATACTAAGTATGAGCTGATTTATTAATAATGCACATTCTGTTTTCCACAGGTCACTCCCGATGAGTCTGAGAAGAAGCAGCTCTATGTTGCTATGACCTCTGACAGAGGTAAACCTTACAATAACTATATTTATAAATTAATTGTGACATATACTATCAGCCTAATGCAACCCTGACCCACCATAGAAAAGTGTCACAGTGACATTATAAAACAATTTGTTTGATACTTCTTACAACTTGAATCATAACGTAAACGTAAAGTTCTATTGTGGGTCAAGGTTCCGTTGAGCTGATAGTACATTGGTGGTCACATAATTAGAAACGCTTGCGTTTTTGCCATACGATACCCTACAAATATTAACTACCAAAGAAAAGAATAGGGGAAGAATTGAGAAATCAATTCTTTGTGAACAAAGTCTTATCATGAGGAATTATGACTTTAAAAACGGCTCAACCGATCTGTTTTTTTTTTTAAATAATTATGTTCTTGATATGCACATAATTTTCCCAATTTTACAACATTGTTTTTTTATTTTTATTTTATCCAAAAAAGGAGTATTTTGTTTATACAACCATTTAAAGATATAATGGCGATCTCTTTGAGAGCTGTTATCTCTTAAATGGTTTAACCGATTTTCATGAAGCCTATGAATCATCCTAATTTAACTACGTAGTTGTATTTGAAAATAAAAGCCGCGTCCTCATCGGTCCATCCGGAGCTACGATGTGACAGCCACACAGACGTTAAACTTATAACACCCTTCATTTTTGTTGGGGGTTAATGTAATTTAGTGAAGGACTTTAGTTGGGTTGTACGATCTTGACTATAGTTATCTCTCTTGTTCTCCAGGTCTGTGCGGCGCGGTGCACACCGGCGTGTCGAAAGTGATCCGCCTGCGGCTCATGGAGCCCGACGCGGAGAACATCAAGGTCATCTGCGTGGGAGACAAGTCGCGCGCCATCCTGTCCCGCTTGTACGGGAAGCATATCATCTCCGTCGCTAATGAGGTGAGGAGATTCATTCTGATATCATTCCAGGCGGTCGATTTTTAAATCTCACTGATGAATCTAATGATCTTGAAATCACTAGTGAAGATATTCTTACCGCCGGACTCAGAGACGTCAATTAAATTTAATGCTTGTTTAGTGACGTGTTGTCTAATTCTATTGCTGTAGCAAAGAAAGTGACAGTAGCTACTTTAATCAAGCATTAAAATTAAATTGACGTCTCTGAGTGCTACAGTTAGTGATGACATTGAAATGACTATGATACAAAAGTCGTATTTTTGAATGTCTTACCATGTCTACCAACATGAAGCTAACCTGCCGTTTTTGTCATAGACAAGCGTCTAGTTGAGTCCCGTACTACACAGTTTTTTCAAATTACCGGTTTACCGAAATGTGAGGGTTTATAAAAATCAGCGCTATAAAAACCCTTTAAAAGCCCCGGGTTACGGTAACCGGTCCGGTCCCTGCATGTCAGGATTTAAGGGAGTTTCTTGCGGCTTCTCCACAATGAGGGTCTTGTCCCAAGCGCTAGTAGATTCACTTCATATTACCAACGTGTAAAATAAAAATAAAATTAATGGCAATGCAATAAATATTATGGCGTGGAGCCGATATGATGATGGATTCAGAAGGTGGCGACAGGATCTTGACCATACTTTACGATGACCCACCGTGATGGGACTCATAGTTGTCTTGACAAGCAGATAATAACTGCAAAAAAATGTAGGTACAGTCGGCAATACAAGCTTGTCCCAAAAATTAAATTTTTGACCGAAACTTTTTTTTTCTCCAGATTGGTCGCCTGCCCCCCACGTTCTTGGACGCCGCCAAGCTGGCCTCGGAGATCATGACGTGCGGCTACGAGTTCGGCTCCGGCAAGATCATCTACAACAAGTTCCGCTCCGTGGTGTCGTACGCGCAGGCCTTCATGCCGCTCTTCAGCATTAAGGCTATCGAGGTTCGTACCATCGACAACTTTTCAAAATAGGATTTTGAATAGGGAATATTCAAGACTTATATTCACTGCTTCAATAAAAGCTGAAGCCCAGTGTCTATAGTACCATTGATTTGTACCGTCAATGGTACTAGTGATACTACCATGTGTCCTGAGTACCATTAAAAGAGATACTAGTCTTTTCCAGTCGCAAATTTCGAAATAGGTAGGTAGGTTTAGGTTATGTTAGTTTTGCAGCAGGCCCAAAGGGCCAAACCACCCAGAAGCAGGAGCTCCGCGCTAGCGGAGCTCCGTTGACTCTGTGAAAATGTCGTGTATCTCTTTTAATGGTACTAAGGACATATAGTATCATCACTAGTACCATTGATGGTACAAATCAATGGTACTATAGACACCAGGGGAAAGCTGAATCATGTAACAAACAGTTGAGAAAAATAATTTTTTGAGTAGCTATAAAAATAACCAAGATTTATTTATTTATTGATACACTAAGTGTTTACACAGATGCGTGTTAAATAAAAATACAATCGTGCTTTTTCTACTGGTAACACTAATGACAGGTGTGTACAGCACTCATAAAAATAATTTAACTGGTTAATGAGTTAATTGCTAAGATAATTATTTATTCCTATCTGTTTCTACCAAAACAGAATTTAACATTGAGTTTATATGGCCGCCCTGTTACATGACGTCACAGTGCATATCGGATCTCTCGTGTCTAATTAGCAGTTAAAAAGTCAAGATCAGGATTCACTTATTTTGACTTTTATAAAATACTAGAGGACGCCCGCGACTTCGTACGCGTAGAATTATTTTCCCGCTACTCCCCCCATTTCTTCCAGTTGGGGGTCGATTTTCGGAAAATTCTTTCTTAGTGCTCACTTACATCATGAAAGGAACCCCTGTACCACATTTCAAGTTTCTAGGTTGTTTCGTTGATATATAAGTCAGTCAGGTTTGCCTTTTATATATATAGATAACAATCATTCGACCTATCTTATTTCCAATTCCAGGCCGCCCCAAAGCTGACTGTGTACGACTCTCTCGACTCTGAAGTGCTCCAATCCTACATGGAGTTCTCTCTTGCCTCTATGCTGTTCTACGCTCTGAAAGAGGGCGCTTGCTCCGAGCAGTCTGCGCGCATGACCGCCATGGACAACGCGTCCAAGAACGCCGCGGAGATGATCGACAAACTGAGACTCACGTTCAACAGAACTCGCCAAGCCGTCATCACTAGGGAGCTTATTGAAATCATCTCTGGTGCTGCCGCTTTGGAGTAAATGTTTAATGAGGATTTCAAAGGATATAGAACAGACGAAGTTCTTCGAAAGAGAAATTACGTTGGTCGGTTTATACTACGGATGTGTGGTTAACATCAAAATGAAGCTAACTCTAACTTTAGTCTCGTCTTTGAAACAATTTTGAAATTACTATTAGTAAGATTGTTTTTTTAAGAATTTGATCTGTAATTAAAATTTGAAATCTTTTGAAATCCTCTCAAACAATTGTGAATGTTAATTTATATTTACTGCTGTTTAAAAAATATAATCAATAGAGAAATGTACATTATATTGCTGACGTTTTTGAACAGGTGTTTACTTATATTTGTAAAAATACACGCATCTACTCTTACTGGCTTCAAGACCTTTTTATAGATATATTTAAACACTTGTTTATTTTCAGAATTTATTTGAACACGTTTTTCTGTGCCCTTTTGGGAGTGGTCGAGATCAGTGAAACTAGTTAAGCATACAGTGGTGGTTTACGAAATAAAGTATCGTTTAGATTAGACTTTTGTTTTATGACTACTTAACCCTTGGCATGTGTAAGTACTTTATTCTAATTTGAATTTTAAAAGCAAGTCTTAAGAGTCTAAAATGTTTTATACCAATAAACCAGACATTCATCATTCGTTGAATTAAACGTATAAAACAGTTCTAAATATGACGACGAGCACCTATAGGTCTTGATACTCTTGATTAACCCCCTTACTAACAAACTTTGAGTAACTGTGGTATAGCTATACAATGTTTTGTCCTTATCTGTCATTTTGACATTAGGATTTGACAGATAAGGACAAAACATTGTATAACTAGATACCACCGTTACTCAACGTTTATTAGTAAGCGGGTAATTTAACTGTGTAGTCTGCAAGATTATATTTTTCTAACTGAATAAAAATTTACTAATTCACACTGGTGACAAAAAAGGTTTCGGACTCTTTTTATAATGGTATCCCTTTAAGGTGCTTTTCCACAGGCGAGGCTAGACAATGAGGGATGGGGTTTAAATAAAAAAAAAATCGCAAACGAATCAAATCTTCGGTAGAAATGTTTTTAAATACGAATTTAAATTATCGCACCGCCTCGTCTCGCCTTGCCGGTGGAAAAGCACCGTTACAAGTGTTTCCACCTGTTGTTACCTTCTCTTTGTAGCAAATACTGGAAAATTCAGGTTTTCTTTCTCATCCGTTATACGGTAACAAGGAACTTAAAAGAGAAATTAAAACAATTTTACGATTTTCGATGCTTTATAAAAACTAAAAATGCACAGCGTTAAAACATTACAAATAAAACTTCATATATTATTTTAATATTTAATATACGTCAATAAGTGGGATATGTCTGCATTCATAGTACTGGAGCTCAATTCTACTCGACAAAACCTTATCACTTTGGACCTGTTATCGTGTCAACGTTATGAGAGCTCTTATTTACTTGACAGTAATGGCGGCCGAGTTAAAAAGAAGTCAAAAGCAATAACGTTTCACAGAGAATAATTGAGCCCTTGTTTTATTACGAGATTCGGTAAAAAATTACCCTGTTTTTAAGCGTATAGGTAAATTATTTGAGCCAATGTCACGGCGCTGTGATTGTCAGTTGAGACTGTCATTTATTATCGTGCCGTGACCAACCTCAAGCAACTCGACAGGTAGTCGAGGCTGCGCCGCCGCCGCGTTTGGTTGCGTGCGTACCATCGGGCGGCAATAGGTATCAGAAACTCCCTAAAGAGCCGGAGACGAACTACTCTACTATTTATACTACGATTAAACTATGAATGCAGCCCCCAGACACGTATCTTAGCTCTATTTATAGCAGTCACTGTAAAACAACGCTTTTGCTATAATACAACGAAATAATACCTACATCATGATTACATTAAACTACAACAAACGTTCACAAATCGAAAATTAACTAATTAGTCTAACTGCTAACAGTCGTATTGTCAATTTGTACTTTATTTTAGCAAAAAGGCCACTTTGGGAAAACATAATGAGTCAGAAAAGTAGTGTACGACAATAAAAAAATAGCCAAATTTCTTAGGACTTTTCACGTTCATTCCCTTAGGATGTTTAGTGGATATTCTGATCAAGTGGCGTAATTTCAAGAAGTAATCAAATCGGCTAGGCACATTATATATTTATATATAATTAGTTACAAACAAACGATATTATTATACTATTTACAGTTTTCGCCCGCGATCCGATCAAAATGGAGTTATACCTGCGGACAAAAATATAAATTAATATGACAAATTTGTATTGGTTACTGTAAATAATTACAATTGATCGGAATAGGTAAATATACGATTTATATAAATAATTAATTAGACACCTATTAACTAGATACAATAAATGATTTACAGGCCGCTTTTTATCACCAAACTTAACATAAAATATCCCGTACCGTGAGTAAATATTACGTATGTTTAGCATTACGACTAGTACCAGAAAAATACCGCAAATCCAGGATTCAAGAAAAAAATATATATTTCACTCGGTTGCAACCACTCTATATTATGTCCCTTTGAGAACTTTAGAGGTTTAATATTTGTAAAAAATTAAATGGCCAAGCTTAAACAAACAACATTAAATCTCTGGAAACACATTTGTTCCGAAGTATCTTGGCCCAAGCTGCAGGCGAGATAAGTCTCGAGATGAGAGAAAATGACAAAAAAAAAACCAAAAATTTAACGGTAATTACAACGGATAATTTTACTGATAAAAAATCACAAGGCAATTTATTTGAAGAAGGGAAAAAAACGGAAGAGTAAAAAACACTAGTGCGAAAATTTTAACTTTCCTCATGATAATTATACAGCTACGAAAAGTATTTAATTATTTATTGAGCAACTGTATCAATTTTTTTTTCGTAAGTTCGGTATAGATGCTTCAGGTCCATATCTCATTAGGACTAGGTAGCGAATACGACCAGATCGCTTTGCGACTACATTTCAAAAAGTCACGTAGGATAGGTTCGTTAAGTAACTTCAAATGTGCGAAGGGCCAACTGCCCAGGTATAGGAGCCCCGCCATGCGGGGCTACGTCGGCATTGCTAAGACAGAGAGAGAACAGCCGGTGCCGCGCCTGCCAGGTGTAACCTGCCAGGATATAAGTGATGATGCTCACCGGCGACTCGTGCACGCGGCTGAGCCGGGGCGGCGGCGTGCGCCACACGGCGGAGGAGGTGCGCGCCAGCGCGCGCAGCGCGGGGAAGATGGCGCGCAGGTCGGGGCTGTGCACGCGCACCGAGAACAGCCGGTCCACGCGCGCCGGCGCCAGCAGGTGCTGCAGCGCCAGCTGCCGGTGCCGCGCCTAAAAACACACATATTTATTTATTTGTCTCTATCCAAAAGTTACAATCACAACAATGATGGTGCATTTAGTGGGGATTCCAAAATGGTATGGCACCTGCTTGATTGTCTGATGATTGAGAAAAAAAATGCTCGCACAGTACGAGCGCTCCTCGATCGAAAATACCCCGATAAGTGGATAGGACGAGCTGGCACTATTTCGTGGCCAGCCCGTTCACCTGACTTAAATCCACTCGATTTTTTACTGCGAAGCACTAAAAGAAAGTTTACTTCAAACGAATAGAAAATTTAGAGGAGCTAAATTAATTATTTATGAAAATTTTGTAACATAATATGTCATGGAATTCAATTAATTAAATAAATAAGTACATTATCGTTCAATAGGTATTTAAAAATCATCTTTAGGTTTCTTTCATCATTTTTCATCTTGAATGATCATTTACGATTTATAACAATTTAAAGGTCTTGGTATTGTACTAGGGTGTTACTGTACATTAAGTAACAGTTTTTTACGCACTCGGGTTTTTTGATTTGCACAAATATTGGAATTAAAGTTCGATTTAGAACTGTAGGTTTATTGTAGGTAGGTGCAAAAATAGTGCGTAGCTAAGTGGACGATTAGAAGGCAAGTGAGTTTTTGAATCGTTTTAAGCTTAACGGATTATGTTAGTGGGGATAAACGTTTTGATATTGCTTGAAAAGCAAATTTAGATTATTTAGGTTTAATGATTTTGGTTTAATTTAGATACACCTGTTTTAAAAAATTTAAGAAAATTCAAAAACTATTTCGAGGAATAGGCTTCTTGTATGAATCTCTGCAGTTCGACTTAAAAAAACATGTTACAATTAATTAATTGTATTAAAATTTAAAAAAATACCTTCGTTTGACCGCTAATGCAGTAAAAATTGCGCTATATCAACCTTTTTGTTATTTTATAAAAAACATATAAATAAAACTTCTCCAATATTATACTTATTAGTACAATTTAGATGGCTAACTGACACTTTCGTTCGAAAATACAGTCAGTGATGGAATTCGAGATTTTTTTTTCATAAAAACATGAATGAGAACTCGTGTAACTAGTAATATTAGGGTAACTTTTATTGATAAAAATGAAATTCTTGATACATACATACATACATTAAATCACGCCTGTTTCCCAGAGGGGTAGGCAGAGACCACTTCTTTCCACCTGCTACGACCTTGACAAATCTCTTTCGCTTCTTCCACATTCATACGTCGAGTCATGCACGCACGTCGTTTTCGGGTACTTAAAATTCGGCCCTTTTCCAGTATTTCTCCGATTTGATTCGAAAAAGTACGCCTAAGAGGCCCCTTCCGACCCTTCCACTCACTTTAGCCCTGTGTATCTCTTTCGTCAATCTTCTTTCATCCATTCTTTCCGAAATGACCGAACCATCGAAGCATGCCCTTTTCAATCTTAGTCACTACATCTTCTTTTAGTCCACATTTCTCTCTGACTTCTTCATTCCTTACTCTATCAGTCAGTTTCACACCACACATACTACGCAAAGAGCGCATTTCAACTGCATTTATACGACTTTCATGCTTGTCCTGCCACACCCAACATTCACTACCATACATCAGTGTAGGGGCTAGCACGATGATTTGATGACGATTTAATGATAAAAATGAAATTCTTGAGACAAACTTATTTAAACCCCCCTTTTTTCGGTTGGAGGTTGTTAAACCACTGACCTTGTAGGTGCCCCAGGCGGGCGTGGGCACCCTGGGCCGGGGGCGCGCGTCGTCGTCGGAGTCGGAGGTGAGGAACTGGAAGCCGTCGCTCATGTACACCGGCTCCATGGGCGGCGCCGCCTTGCCGCACGGAGTTCCCAGGCCCTTCAGCGGGGTGTGCACTGGAATACGAAGTTCATGAAGTTAGTGGGCTTCTAAACGGGCCATATTTTCACTGCAACATGTGGCCAGCAACTATTGTTGTCTTTCTCTAACATACGAGTAAGAGAGGGACACCAATAGTTGCCGGCCACACATTGCAGTGAAAATATAGGCTAGCTCGTCTGTGTGAAGACTCATAAGTTTGTTCCCATGGTCTGTGTGGATATGACGTCATCGGTGCCACGTGACCGAGTTTAAACACTCCAACTAGCTTCTTGCATTTGGTTTCGACCAACTGAATATTATCTACTTATGGAAGATTGTTTTTTTTTTCTTCAATAAAAATAGGACCCTATCTTTAAACCAGTGAAGACCATATTTAAATAAAACTATTAAATCACTTTTGTACGGATCCTTATCAGGTTATAAGCTATCTCCATGCCAAATATTTATTATCCAAATCCGTCCAGCCGTTGCAGCGTGAAGGAGTAACAAACTAACACACGCACACAAACTTTCGAATTTATAATATTATTCGAAAATTTAATAATTAATGCTTAATACACGAGACGAGAATTTACCCGGAGTATGGGACATGTAATGTTATTTAATCTTAGTGATGTTATTCTGACATAATTTAACCTAAAATAGCCCGTACTGGGAGTAAATAAAAGTCATAACTTTAACTGGTAGATAGTATTTATCTGGAGATCGTGAAACAGGCTAAAAATAACTTAAAAGACATGATGGAACTTAAAATGATACTTACTTTTGTCAGCCTCCATTCTCTGTTTCATCTTTTGTTTTTCAAGGTACTCTTTTTGTCTCTTTTCAATCTCTTTAGTCATCATCGCTGCTTCCCTTTTTATCCTGTAAAAAGTACATAACAAAAATAACATTTTGGAATCAAATACGAATAACAAATTTTTCACACGCAAAATAATAATATTATTCTAATATTTCACTATTTCAAAACCTGCATAATCTAGACAACTTTGTATGAACGCCAAGCATTTATTTTTTCAAAATGAAAGATTTGTTTTTCACAGAGATAAATTGTGCATTCATTTAAACCTTAGTTTATTAGATAACGATAAGTGTAACTCAAAATAAAATTGGTTAAAAACTTTTTGATTGGTTGTCAAAATTGAAGTCATATTGTATGGGAGTGGGACAAACGCAAGCGCCCCTAATAAATGGGAATGTTGAAAGGGGAAGGCCACGCCGACGTTCGACGATCAGATAGGGGACGTATTTAAGAAAGGGCCAGGTCAGGAGACTCTATACCGCCGGACGTGTATGAAGAGACTTATGAGCAGAGGCCGGAATTTTCGTAGCACTTTCGAGCTATCATAGGGACTTCTCGTTTATCGACTTCGTATATACATATTTTATCGATACATTATAGAACACAACATATTAAAGATTGAATGTAGAGGTAAACAACAGGCGGTCTTATCGCTAAAGAGCGATCTCTTTCAAATAACTTTTGAAAATGTAAAATAGAGATTTGCAATGAAAACAATCGATAGCAATTTTTGTTGCAATTTCTTTCGAATTTTTTTTGAAAAGGCATACGAAATCCACAAATTATTTATAAGAAACTATAAAATATTATTATTTTAATACTTATTTAAAATTTCCAAAAAGTTAGTATCCTAGGGTTATGTCGAAGAGACCGCCGCGATAAGACTGCCTGTTGTTTACTTCTACTCGTAGTCATATTTTAAAAATTGTATTCTGTATTTATCGATATCGGAAGTCGATAGACGAGAAGTCCATATGACAGCTCAAAAGTACTGTACTACGAGAATTCCGGCCTCTGCTTATGCACACCTCGGACAATGGCGATAAAATGTATGAAACAAATGCGTTGCTACGCACACAGTCTAAGCTCGTGTACGTGAACGCGTACCATGCTTGTGTGAGTGAGATAAGACATGCTAGGGTTGCCGCCATTTAGTGCGTTCGCGAATCGGGAACACTCTACTTTTCATTTTGAATGCGAGGAAAACAAACAACGTTACAATATTTAGAAAATAATTATGTATCCAAGTTTCTGTAAAATTTGCTTCGCGGTTGTTTCTTTAACCCGTCAGGTGTCCTGCGCACAACAGTTGTGCGTAGAAAAATTTGGCCGGTCATGTCCTACGCACAACAGTTGTGCGCAGGACGGCGCTGTGATTGGAGAATTTAAATTTCATAAACGAAGACCCTGCTAGTGTAAAAAAATAATCCTATTGATTTGTCACTTATTTGGCAACATACTGGATTTTTTTTCTCAAAAACCAAGCATCTGAACAAGCGAAAAAATAATAAAAACGAAATTATTGCGCAATAGGACGTGCTCTTCCGCAATGGCCGCCGCCTGCGCCGCTCCGTAAACAAATATTTTTTGTGATGTTCTTTATGTGTGTAGTGATAAATAAATTGATGAATTCGGCGCGTAAACTTATAATGGTGATAATTTAACAATAGAAAAGTGAAATGTGGCAATATATTAAGTGCAGTGTGTCAAAGAATAAACCGATCGGGTGAAAAAAATATCAAAACCTAATATAATATACTTTTTAAAGTTAATAATTTATTTTCATCAGTAAAATGTAAGTGTATAATCTTTATTCTATTGCATTTGCATTGCCTGTTCTTTTATCTTTCCATTGATATATAAATCATAAAATA
Source organism: Acleris cristana (assembly GCA_948252455.1). NCBI lineage: Eukaryota > Metazoa > Arthropoda > Insecta > Lepidoptera > Tortricidae > Acleris > Acleris cristana. Next base: position 10,584,003 of record OX411795.1, on the reverse strand, counting down.
TAATTATACCAATCGTAAACAATTCACCTTTTTCGAAACTCAAACAGAAAATAAAAATATCTCGAAAATTAGCTGGACATTTCGTGCACTTTTATAAATCAAGGGCCGGACACTTGACGGGTTAATCATTGCGGTAAGTGACACTTTACAAAGTGACACAAATGCTTGCATATTTAGCTAACAGATATAAATTTGAAAACTATTTGTACTATGCCTAATAAGATAAAATTATCTTAATAATATTAAGTTCCGCAAAAATATTTAAAAAATAACGATTTAATTTCGTTTCAATATATTTAAATAGATTCATATTTGTAATCATTAATCGTGTTTCACGAAATTAAATCGTTATTTTTTTAATATTTTTGCGTAGTTGTCATTTTGAGGTTATTTCCACAGCCTTAAAATAGAGATTAATACGGAGTTTTAGTCCCGATGTGCAGAGACTAAAGTAACATTTTAAGAGCATGAGAAGTGAAAAATATTTTACGTGGCTCTGCGCACCGCGTCTTCGCGTCCTTGCCATACGGTAACTGTGAGGTAACCGAGAGCGGGTGGGCGGCACTTTTGACGGGAGGGAGAGAGTGACCATACTGTACGCTAGTACTCTTTATTATACTGTGGCTTATGAGTGTGGAGGAAGCGAGGGAAGTTTGTCTGGACCGTAGCAAGTGGAAGGGAGTTGTCTCTGCCTACCCCTATGGGAAAGAGGCGTGATTGTATGTTTGTAAGTATGTGATATACTGACGCCTCGCTCTCCTCGAGCTGCTTCTTGCGCGCGGCGTCGGCGCGCTTCTGCTCCTCGGCGAGGCGCGCGTGTCTCGCTTGCTCCTCGGCGCGGCGCCGCTCTTCCGTCTCCGCTACTTTACGAGCCAGCTCTTGCTTTTTCTGAAGATAACGTATAATGTATAGATAAATAAAATTTGTTAGTAATTGTCTGAAATATAAGATGGAAAATATGTCCAGTGACGTCTTTTAAATGTTACGGGAACATACGAAAGTCTATTTCGCACTGTCAATGGTAACGGACTGTTGTTGTTGAGCAGGTTAATATATATTCGTGCTGTTATTATAGCTTTGCCTCTTTAATGAGTAGCTATACGTTATGCCAGATAAAAATATACTGAATTAAACCACCATTTTTTTAAAGTTTAAAATGTCATCTTCTCCCATGCATAACTTACCTTTTCAACTTCCTTCAACCTAACGAGTTTCCCTTGATCAACATGCGCCTGTTTCTCCATCCTGAAAACAAACAAAAACTATCCTGAATTCAAAAAATATAATCAATTTCCCTGACTGTACATTTGGCAACGTCTCTGTAACAAGGTTCTATGGTGTGTCAGAATTTGGCGTTGCTAGAAGTGTTTTTTAGAAAAACATATAACTTGTGAAACATGTCGAAAAATGGGGAGTACCTTAAAAGTTGATTCACCCTTCTAGCAACACCAAATTCAAACAAATATATTTGTTAATGGCCTGGCTTACACGCTTATTAAATCAGACAAATAGGCTAAAATTTGAAAAGATTTGATTTAAAATAGTAGTTTTTAATAATAATACAGTAGGTAACGCAGCAGACATTGTTGTCCCTAGGTTTTGTATGAAAAATATGCATTTTCCCCTGAAATACCAGGTCTTTTCGAGGATTAAAAAATATTTGAGGTGTTTAACATGTAAGGTCTGTAAATTTGGTGGTCTGATTTTAATATTCATACATTATTATTAACCATAAGTCACCAGGAAAGTTTTAATACCGCAAAAGAAAAGGAGTCCCTTAAAAGTTGATTCACCCAGAAATGTTGACTAAAAGAAGATGTAGCAACTAAGATTGAAAATGGCACGCTTCTATGGTTAGGTGAGAATGGATGAAAGAAAATTGACGAAGGAAATATACAGTGCCAGTGGCTCGAGTGTAAGTTGTTCTTCACGCGGCAAACCGTCTCGAACGCGAAAGTGACCATGTTATTCATACGAGAAACGCAAACGTGATAGAGACGTTTTTGTGTGTGTAAAAATACACTAGAGGCTCATTGCGAAAGGGTCGAAGGGTCGGAAGAGACCGCCCTAGGCGTACTTTTCCGAATAAAATCGGAGAAATACTGGAAAACGGCCGGATCTTAAGTACCCGATACCGACGTGCGTGCATGACTCGATGTATGAATGTGGAAGAAGCGAAAAAGGTTTGTCAGGATCATAGCAGGTGGAAAGAAATGGTCTCTGCCTACTGCACGGGTAGCACAAGTTGTATTTTCTCGCTTGTCGCTCAGTGCGTCTCTATCGTTAGTGCCTAGATGGAAAGGGAGATTGGAGTGACAACCAAGTCGCGGGCAACTTGTGCTAGCCGTGCTGGGAAACAGGCGTGATGTATTATGTAAGTTTTTCCACCGTGTGGTTGCCGGGTTAGAATAGTGCCACTCCATGTCTTCCCGTGGATGTCGTAACAGGCGACTAAGGGAATAAAGGCTTATAGTACTGTTAGGCGATGGGCTTGCAACCTGTCACCAATACGCTGTTAAACATCTCAGCCTAATTGTGCACAATGTGGTTACAGAATTATCAACAAGTTTTAAGACTTTTAGGTAATTCCGTAGCTCTGCCTACCCCACTCTGGGGAAAGAAGGCGTGAGTTTATGTATGTATGTAAGTTTTTAGTAACAGTTGTTTGTCGTCAATTTAGCGGGTAAGATGTTGATTATTATGGACGGCGCCTGCGCAAAACCCTGGTAACTGGACTGACCTGTCCCTGGCGGCGGCCTGCATGGCGGCGCGCCGCTCCCTCTCGGCCAGCTCGCGCGCGGCCGCCGCGGCAGCCATTTTGTCTTCGCGCTTTCTAAAAAATTCAAAATAAAAGTTTTTGTTTTTGATGTGGTAGAGCCACGCCGTATTCGACAACGCAACGCATTCCGCCTCCGGCGTTGCAAACGTCCATAGGCGGAGGTGACCACTTCCCATCAGGTGGGCTGTCTGCCTGTTTGCCCGTCGATGGCAATAAAGTCTGTTCCTATTCGTTCCGTCACTCTTGTATACAAATCAATTTACCATTATAACTCCATATTCGCGTACTTTTGAAGGATGAGCATAGTCATATTATTTATTTATACACTCAATCATTGTCTTCATGTTTATTTTGAGCTAGTAATCTCTATTTAACCTTGTACTTTTTGATGAAAAGTGCTTTTTTTAAAAGACGATGACACTGACTGGTGCTTGACACATACATTTTTTTTTTTTTGAAATATATTTGACATGAAAATGTAGAAGAAGTTTTGATAGATTTGATCGACTGGGGTAGTACTACGCTCTCACAAAATACCGACGTTAAGTAGCGACTCTGCTGCGTTTCGTCTGGTCAAGTGAGAGAGCCGGTGGCCCAATTTCCCTCCCCCCCTTTCCCCTGGTCGACAACTATTCGGTTATTTTTACAGCTATTCAAAAAAATATTTGTTTATTACATGAATCAGCTTTTATTGAAGCTGTGAAAAGTCACAAATATTCCCTCCTCCTTACCTCCTCTGCTGTTCCTTCTTCGCCTCCAGCATGGCCTCCTTCTTCCTCCTGGCGTCGTCCTTGCTCCTCGCGTCGTACTCCTCCTTGGCCTTGCTGACGGCGGCGACCTTGGAGGCGGACGCCGGCATCGTCTTGGGAGGGGGGATTTTGGAGGTCGGCTTTGTGGCTGACGCAGAGATCTGATAAAAATAAATAAACAATAACATACGAGATACCAGCTCTCAAAGGTATCGCCATAGGAGGTTTTAACAAAAACATTGGCACAGATATAAATACACAAAGATAACGTAAAAACTTCAATCTGTATGAAAATCAACCATGTCACTCTTCGCTACCAACTGGGACACACCAAGAGAAGAGAATTTTCCGTTTTCCGCACAAAATCGATTCAAAGTCGTCGCTTTTTGGGCTATTGCAGTTTATTATCAGGCAACGAGGCATTTTCTTAATTTTCACGGCCTGCTACAAAGGGCGCGGAACGTCAGTAGCGGCCAACCCCAACGCTTGGTCAGGGTTTAAGTCGGGATTCGGACACGCGAAGTAGATGCATTTGCGTTATCTATGTGTATTTAATCTGTGGGCATAGGGCATTAGAATAAACTTAACTATGGATGAATATAGTTTTCTTTGATGATTTACATCTAACAATTTATGATACAGACTATGTGGGTTGGGTACAGTACTAACCCTAAGAAATTAATTAATTAGAGATTAATTTAGGTACAATTCTTTTTTTTCTATTGTACATGTTAACTTCGCCATATAAAAAAGCTGTTCTTTTTAATTTTAAGTTTATTGTAACCCCCTTGTTCTACTTGTTAATCCATTCGCGAATGCTGTTTCATACCTGTTATTGAGGCAGGCAGGTCATGTTTCCTTTATTATAATCCGTTTCGTTAATGTAAAGCTGTGTACTTTATTGGTGTGTCTAATAATAAATAAATAAATAAATACGTACCTGCGTAGTTTTCCCGTTGAAGATCATACTGTTCATCTTAGAAAGGGTCTCGGCGGAGAGGATGGGCTTCGATGTCTTGTCAGGCGGCGTGCAGTTTTCAGTCTCGGCAGCCTGATAGAGAAAAGTTTCACGACCTGGTTAAGCCTGTTGCTAGTGACTGCCTACAAAGCTAGCGGTCTTGGTTCGATTTCCGGTAAGGGCAAATATTTGTGGGAAGAACTTAAACTGATTCTACGTATTTAACGACGCGCTGGCATAGTTGGTAGTGACTCTGCCTACGAAGCTAGCGGTCCTGGGTTCAAATCCCGGTAAGGGTAGATATTTATGTGATGAACGCAAATATTTTTCCTGAGTCATGGATGTTTTCTATTTATTTAAGTATATATTTCTCTATGTAAGTATTTATATCGTTGTTTAGTGCCCATAGTACAAGCCTAGAGCTTAGTTTGGGACTAGGTCTATTCGGGTGAGATTGTCCCCTGATATCTATTTATTTGTTTTTAAGTCTAGGGATGTTTTTTTATATACCTAATAGAATAGAAGAGAAGAATAGAATAACTTTATTTCAGGCTACAAGGCCCATATTTACAAATACCTTACAGACTATCATACATAACAATATATAACATAAAATTATCACCACTACTTACTTTCGCGGTGTCCGCTAGCCGGCGGCCACGAAAACGCCGAAAGATACCCCTCGGCCAGAATTCCTCCTTTAAAAAGGTCGACAGATCTTTGGTCGGTACTCTCACCACAAATGACTTAAAATTAACCTTGTGGCGGGGCTCCAACCACTCGACCCTAAGGGTAACTCCGGTCTTAACTCGTACATACTCTACCAGATCCTTCGCCTCCGTAGAGTAATGTAATCGGGACACGTACAGAATCAAATATGTTTTCATTTTAGACTCTTATAAGACTTCCTTTTAGGATTAAAAAAAAATTGAATCATGTGATCTTGGACTAATTAGTACTTAAGCAGACAACAGAGGCTGCACTGAACACTGCTTAGACATACCTACCAAGGGTTATATAATCAAAAGTGTAATACCTGTTTGGCCATGGCGCGCGTTTTGGTCCTTGTGGTTCTGGCGGCCATCTCCTCAAACTGCTGCACCTTGGCTTTCACGGCAGACCTGTCGGGAATAGAGACGCATTATCAGACTAATCACGCTAATAACGGGGTCTTTTTGAAAAACTATATAAGTGGAGTTAACTTGTCGCAAAATATTCGGTCCTTACCTATGAAATTGGCGTTATTTTTACGTGTTTTATTTCGTACGGAATATATTCATTTCAATTTTAACTTCCAAATTATTTTTAAAATTCATTAATACAGTATGTTACAATTAAGCTGTCGGGCGTTAATTTTTGACTATACCTTGTTCGGATAGGTATTTAACTAAAGGTAAACAAACCAAACCACGTGGCTCTGTTCAACGGCCAATCAAAACTGTTTGGTCGAGCTTTGACGTATCAGTGTTCTGCTCCCATTGGCTGACCAACTAGTGACATAGCCACGTGGTTTGATTGTTTACATTTAGTTAAATACCTATCCGAACGAGGTATAGGCTGCACTGATAATATTCTAGCTAACTAGAAGACCTATGCTTATCGAGTAACTGGATGGACGGAACCCTAACGAGACTCACGTGGGTTCCGGCTGGGCGTGGGAGGGCGGCGTGGCGAACTCGTTCGCTTCGCTGTCGTCCGTGAGCAGCGACATATCGTCCGTGATGTTGGGGATTCCATCCTTCTGGACGGACTCTGGAAATATACAAAGTATTTAGTCAAACTACAGATAAATTATTATGTAGCATATCGATAGTTGTTAAGGCTAGTCCACATTTATAACATTTCGTCGTAACATGATTCCGTGACCGGTTATGAGAACGGTATTTGTCACAGAACAGAAAAACCAGTAGAAGTGTCAAGTGGGCGTGTAACGTGTGACATAGTTATGCGGAGTTCCGCATAACCTACCATATGTTTGCCGCGATCGCTTATTTCGATATTTCGATATTTCTAAAATAGGAAATAAATCCAGAAGCATAACTTATTGTGCTATTTTGGAGTGTAAAAACGATAGATGCACCAAAAACATTTTCCATGGTGGCGTGTTGTTTTTATAATAGTTTGAGTATTGGCGACAACAGGTCTGATACTAAGCGAAGCTCATGCCACTTCCACTGTTTTTTCTATTCCGTGCTATTTGTCATGTTACGACGTATTGTCCCTCTGTCCACCAGGATCCATTGATAGGATCCATTGAAGGGGTCAAGTGGACTTTTCGTACATTCAAATCCATTAATGGAGTCGAGTGGGATTTAATGTACACTTAAATCCATTTGGAGTCGTTTTCAATTTGAGGACGCGCTGGCCTAGTTGGTAGTGACCCTACCTACGAAGCTAGCGGTCCTGGGTTCAAATCCCGGTAAGGGCAGATATTTGTGTGATGAGCGCGAATATTTGTTTCTGAGTCATGGATGTTTTCTATGTATTTAAGTATATATTTATCTATATAAGTATGTTTATCGTTGTCTAGTACCCACAGTACAAGCCTAGAGCTTAGTTTGGGACTAGGTCAATTGGTGTGACAATGTCCCCTGATATTTATTTATGTATTTATTAATTTTTAATATGCAGGGATCCATCAATGGATTATGTTGTTCTCTTTATGACACTACGAAAAAAATAGGCGTACCTTTGTCTATGACTACTGTAGCGTCCATTGCAGCGGCCTGCGGTTTCTCTATGACCATCGTTTCTCGACTGTTCTTGTCTATCACCACCGTTTCGTCCATTATTTTCTGAAACAAACGATCATACAAAATGTTTGACTCATGCTGTCTGCAATCACGCTACTTAGAAATTAAGCTTCGAGATGCGCGATTTAAGGTGCTTTTCCACTTGCGAGGCGAGGCTAGGCGAGACGTGGGGGATTTTAAATGGACTCCGTCCCCACTGTCCAAAGAAAAAACCACACAGGAACAAACATACATACAAACAATAATAATACATAAGCTGATAAACATATTACTCTCCTCCTTCAACAGTCGGGTAATAAGGTACGTCTTTCAGTTTCCCTTACTGTACAGTCACCACCAATAATATAATTATCCAACATTGGCCGTAAAAATATCTGACACTAGAGTGTCTTTACTACTATAGTAGCCCTCAACCAAAGTGACGACCGGGGCCATAAACCCCTTGAGCTCGCGTTATCAGTTATCCATTGTGTTGCTTTGTGTACTTTTATGGCCCCGGTCGTCACTTTGGTTGAGGGCTACTATAGAGATATAAGAGCGTGTCCGATATTTTTGTTGAATAATATATTATTGCTGGTGACTGTACATTAGGCCAAAAAAAACACCATTTTAGTAGCAAAATGGGTGTTTTTCTTGTTGTTACTCTACCTGTCTGCACTTGCCTGTTTGACAAAAGGAATGGAGGAATATATTATTGTTGGTGACTGCACAAATTAACATAACTTACAGCATTCTTCCCATCAGTATGATCCATCAGTCCGTTGGGCAGGTCGACCGTCTTGTCCATGATGGTCACCGTCGCGTTCAGGGGGCATAGCACCTGCGTCTTCTCTAGACTGATCGCCTCTTGCACTTTCGTCTTTCCCTTCTTAGATTTAAGGTCGTTTTTAGGTTCTATTATAACCTGGGGAAAACATTAAGTGTCTTAAGACTGCGCCGAGCGTACGCCGGATGTACAGTGGCGCCCTCATTACTATTATTGTGTTATCTTATTAACTAACTGCCGCACTCAGAGACGTCAATTAAATTTAATGCTTGATTAAAGTAGCTGCTGTCACTTTCGTTGCTATAGCAATAGAATAAGACAATACGTCACTAAACAAGCGTTAAATTTAATTGACGTCTCTGAGTGCGGAAGTTATGTATTTTCTTGAAATCAGACAGTGCTTTTTTGTACTACAAATCATAACACAACTTATAGGACATATCACATAGCTTAATACCAATTGACCTTCGAGTTATCAACTTAACGGAAAAAAGTGGCCACCTTTTCTTGTTAAGATAACTACTCAAAGGGTTATTGTTATTAAAGTTTGTTACGTATCGCATAAATTGTGTTTTTACTTGCGCTACAAAAAAATATCGTCCGATTGCATAGTTTTTTTTTTGTTTATTAGAAAACACAATAATAGTGATGAGGGCGCCACTGGACGGTCGACGTTTGCTCGGTGCAGTCTTTATTTAGAATATGACGGTTAACTCCCACGCATCTAGAAGCGGGATCTGTAGGGAGACCCTAAACGTAATCTCTCGTTAGAACTGCCTCAGCTCAAAGTGAAACATTGAAAAGTGAGCTTTGTTGTGAGTTAATACGATACATTTTTCCATCTATGGTGCCAAGCCCCCCCCAAGAATGAAAAGGGATGGCTTTATGTGCTTCCACGCGAAGAATGTGAGATGGAGATAGTTCGCGCGCGCCTTGATGGCAGCGTCAAATTCAATTATTTGCGGTTTACTTTAAAACCACAACATTAATTGAAAAAATGGTTTGCCAGTATTAAGAAGTTACATATACTCAACTTTTGAATCGAAAATCATCGTTAAAGATTATAGGGTTTCGAAGATTCAACCAAAAACATGCAAAAAAGGTGTCATGTTTGAAATATAAAAATATCGAGGATTTTATTTCTAATCGTGTTTTCGCGTTTGCCAGTCTCAAGCAAATATGATCAAGTTTAATATATCCAAAGAACAGATACAAAGGCGTTATGGTTATTGAGATCCAGATCGCGGAACACTACAGACTTTAGCATAGGTGGCGTCCTAACTTGAAAAGTATATCGTACTAGCTTTCCGCCCGCGACTTCGTCTGCGGAGAGTCAGAACTTCTGTTGAAAGTACAGTTATAGTTTACATCACATTCTAAGGCTTTTAAAGAAAAAGTCTAGAGCGTGAATTTTAAGTAAGCAGTCCACATAAACAGCTTTAACAACAACATTTCTATACAAACAATTAACCCACTTAGCAGAAGATTTTCGAAAAATACCGAATCTGAATATTTTCTGTATGTAATAAATAATACCCATTTTTATATCTTGAAGGTACGTAACTTTGAATATTTATTACATCATTTCGATACAAACTTTACAGTCGTCTTAGATCCCAAGTTTTCTTGGCCCTTAACTAACTATTACCAGCTTTTATCCACGTTTCTCACTTCAAAAATATACCATACAATTTTCTACCCCCCGTTTTACCTCCTTAGAGGTAGTTTTTCCTGAATCGAGCATTTCTACCAAGTTTCAAGTAAATCAGAACATAAAAGTAGGTATTCGTTCCTGTAGAAACTTTGCAACCCCCTTTCATCCCCCAAGGGTTTGAATTTTAGTTATCACGTGACTCATTGTTTTCATTGCAGAGCAAGCATTTCTACCAAGTTTAAAGTAAATTTAAGCATACCAAATATTTTTTCCTAAACAAACTTTGCAACCCCCTTTTATCCCTCAAGGGGTTAAATTTTAGTAATCGCTGAAATACGTGTCTCATTATTTGCATTGAAGAGCGTTTCTACCAAGTTTCAAGTAAATTTGTCCATAAAAGTATTTTTCTATTCAAACTGCAACCCCCTTTCATCCCTCTAGGGATTGAATTTTAGTAATCGCTCAAATATATGTCTAATTATTTGGGTTCACTAATGTTTCACCCAAATACGTTTGACCGAATGAGTCGTTTGGCAACTGCTTTATTTCCCAACCCGCTTATATTTCTGTAACTGTAAATATTTCAGATTTTTTATAAAAACTAACCTAACCTAACCTATAGGGTACAAAAATAAATCCTGAAATATTTGCAGTTACAGAAATATAAGCAGGTTGGGAAATGAAACAGTTGCCAAACGACTCATTCGGCCAAACTTATTTCGGTCAAATGAACGGACCCCCATTATTTGCATTGAAGAGCATTTATACCAAGTTTCAAGTAAATTTGACCAAAAATATTTTTTTCCATTCACATTTTGCAATCCTCTTTCATCCCTCTAGGGGTTGAATTTTACTAATCGCTGAATTACGTGTCTCATAATTTGCATCTAAGAGTATTCCTACGAAGTTTCAAGTAAATTTGATCATAAAAATATTTTATCTTTAAACACTTTGCAACCCCTTTTCATCCCTCTAGGGGTTGAATTTTAGTAATCGCTGAAATAGGTGTCTCATTATTTGCATTGAAGAGCATTTCTACTAAGTTTAAAGTAAATTTAAGCATACCAAATATTTTTCCCTAAACAAACTTTGCAACCCCCTTTTATCCCTAGGGGTTGAATTTTAGTAATCGCCGAAATACGTGTCTTATTATTTGCATTTAAGAGTATTCCTATCAAGTTTAAAGTAAATTTAAGCATACCAAATATTTTTTCCGAAACAAACTTTGCAACCCCCTTTTATCCCTAGGGGTTTAATTTTAGTAATCGCCGAAATACGTGTCTTATTATTTGCATTTAAGAGTATTCCTACCAAGTTTCAATTAAATTTGATCATAAAAATATTTTATCTATACACACTTTGCAACCCCTTTTCATCCCTCTAGGGGTTGAATTTTAGTAATAGCTGAAATACGTGTCTCATTATTTGCATTAAAGAGCATTCCTACTAAGTTTCAAGTAAATTTGATCATAAAAATATTTCATCTATACACACCTTGCAACTCCTTTTCATCCCTCTAGGGGTTGGATTTTAGTAATCGCTGAAATAGGTGTCTCATTATTTGCATTGAAGAGCATTTCTACCAAGTTTCAAGTAAATTTGACCATAAAACTATTTTTTCCCAAACAAACTTTGCAACCTCCTTTCATCCCTCTAGGGGTTGAATTTTAGTAATCGCTGAAATACGTGTTTTATTATTTGCATTGAAGAACATTTCTACCAAGTTTCAAGTAAATTGGACCATAAAAATGTTTTTTCCCATACAAACTTTGCAACCCCCTTTCATACCTTTAGGGGTTGAATTTCGAAAAATCCCTTCTTAAACGACGCCTCCATTACAAAACCAACTTCCCCTCAAAATTCCAACTTTTTATCTTTATCGGTTTAGGCTGGGCGTTGATATGTCACCCGGGACATTGCCTTTTATATATATAGATTGACACAAGTTAAAGCTCACTTCTCAATGTTTCACTTTTAGCTGAGACGGAGCTGATGGTGCCGGGGCGTTGTAGTGTGCGATGACCCGTAATTTTCATGGCGTTGACGCAAAAATGACGTCACGCTGCATAGAGTATGATTCCAAATGGTTTTATTGTAATTATTAACCATCATTTAATAATGTAAAAATGAGTTGAGTAATCTATTGACGTGTAGAAAAATAAATACCTACTTCATACCTAAAACGTAAGTGAAAATATTTGATTGAAAAGGGCAGTGGCAAAAAATCATCGAGTAACATTATCATTAAAAAAAAACTGTTTTTATGGCATTGACATTCATATATTTTTTTGTCTCAATTCGCCATTTCAATGAATGGTAAAAAAAAATATGCTGCCGTGATCATGAGCTGTATTTAACTATAATCATTTTACCGCTTCTTATTTTTAATTTTTTTATTTATACCAGTTAATACATTCCTAAACACCTGCCAAATGAAAGCAGAGCCTGTCTGTAAAAATTCGTCATTTTTACGCTTAGAGGATTTAGAACAGGAGGCGCCTTACGCAGACTTTCCCCTCTGCCGAGGTATGAGATCAAATGATCTTGTGCGTTAATAAAACCGGCCGTTTTTATTCGATACTCACATAACCAAAGTCGTTTTGGAAGAGTCTAGACCTCCAGAAAAATGCCTTGTTGTGCCGTGTTTTATTGCAAAAACCGGTCAAATACGTCAAGTTTGCAGAAAGATGGAATTATATTTCACATTTAAGTACTTTTCACTGTTGATTTTGATTGTAATTAAGCATTTTGTGTATATTTACATCGCATGAAACAAACATTATTCTTTATTCGATTCTTTAATCGATTTTAAAACGTTCAGCATACTATTCGTTTTAGAATTAATGCGTATTCCTAGCGAGACTCGCAACAACTTCATGCTATATTGAACCTTAAAAGAGTGACCATAAAATCAATAATCAATCGCTTGATTTAAATATGTCTGTTTGCGTACAGTGTCTTGTCTGTGTTTGTTGACCATGTCTAATAGTCCGGGCGAACGCTGCAAATTTACTTACCCCATCGAGTTATAGGAAAATGCCGCCTTCCACGAAAAGAACACCTACTAATTTTAGGTAAAAAATTTGATCTTCCGGGTTCAACAGGGGGGGGGGGGGTAATTCGCAGTGAAAAGATATATGGTCCGCTGGTTCTTTTTGTGGAAGGTGGTATTTTCCTATAACTCGATGGGGTGAGAAAATTTACAGCGTTGCCTTGAACTATACGTACTCCTCGCGAGACTCGCACTATAGAGTCGTGATACATTTAAAACTAGTTTATATCGATAAAATACTCCTATAACAAAGGTTAAAAATGCTTGTAGCATTAAGTCCACCTTTCGTAAAAAAAATTGTGCAATAACAATAAAGTATTTAAATAAATATAATTAGCAATTGCAATAGAAAATTAAATTATTCGGTTAGATTAGGAAATAATAATGTTCATTAATTATGTATATTATTATTAACACACTTTTTAACCAACTTCAAAAAAAGAAGGCGGTTCTCAAATCGTCTGAATCTGTTTTTTCTTTATGTAGGTATGTTCAGCGATCACTTTTCATCCTGTGCAAAACTTTACTTTTTAACATTTGACCGGTAGTGTAACTCAGTCTTATGTCTACGAGATCGTAGAACAAACAAAAGCTCGTCAGTGCATAACTCTTAGTCGAACTCACGGCCGATTTGTTTTGGTGAACCTTTTATTTATTTATTTATTTATTTATTTATATGCCTTAAATTGTATGTACAGTCGCGCACCGGGATTGTTGAGCCACTTACCCAATTTTCTAATTTGGCCGTGTAATGCTAATCGAATAGCTGTCAGCCAGTCGGTGACATCGGTTATTGAATACACGGCTAAATTACGAACAATGGCAAGTGGCTCAACAATCCCGGTTCGTGACTGTACATATACATGAGGTGGTATAATTTTTAGATATAAAATAGACTCAATACAATTTTACCAGTTCGGTGTAGCATGTTAAACTTATACTTAAAAAAACTTTATTAAAATAAGTATTCAATTACAACTATAATATTCTGCATTATAAAATTCGCTTAAACTATATGGACTTAATTTAATAAGGTACCTTTTCAAGGAAATCAGGAATTTAGTATTCGGTAAGGACTTAATTTCAAATAGTAGCGCATTTAGCGCATTATACACCTTCCCAGCGACATCCCTGTGGCATCTCAGAAACGCTGCAGTTTTACTACAAGGGGCCCTAACGTCACGCGCAAATAGGGTATACAGTCTTTGACTGTTAACATTGGTTTTTGGGGGATATATAGGTATCCGGATTTGGTCGAACGAGTTTACATAATTCTAAAATGTAAAGTGCGCACAGAGTAGGCAAACCTAATTCTTTGAAGGATTCTCTGCACGACTCACGGCTACCCAATTAATATACGCACACACTTCTTTTGCAATATAATCAGTCGCTCGAAATCCACACAACTACCCCAGATGGCCAGACCAAGCAGGATTTGGTACTGGAAAAAAGCATAATAAGATTGTATCGCCGCCTTTTTAGTGGATATTTTTTCCTAAAGCTTGTAGCGCAAAAGTGAAACTGCTCTGCAGAGTGCAGAGATAATGTACGTGATTTTTCCAGTTAAGTTTTTCATCGTTTTTATCTCAGAATCAAATCTATTTGTTTGTAATCGTAGTAGAATATAACTATAGTATTTATAGTACTCGGCTCTCTGATCTGATCACTTACTGAATAAATGTCTTTTGTTTTATCTTTTTTTATCTTATATCGACGACCGTAATCTAAATTGACGTAACGGACAAATGGCTACTTTTCAGGAGAGCCAAAAAACGGTTTTTTTTTTCTTTTTAAATTCATAATTTTGTTGTTTGTTTGCGTATCATATAACTAAAAATAGCCAATTACTTATTTTTTTTCACTCTTTAACTACAAGTAACTCAATTTATCATTTAACGCTTAGTTACTGAGATAGCATGTCCCTTACGTCAAAAAAATAATTAAAAATGTCCAATAAACCCTTTTTTAATAGTACACTTCGAAGTCAATTTGATGTATCCAGAACTAAATTAAGAGAAATAAAAAATAAATGGACGTAACTCCATTCAAACTGTTCTATTACACGGTGTAAAAGGTACATGGGATTTTTTTCTTGGTGAAATAATTAACGAAATCATAAATGTAATTGTGTTATTTATTAGAGCATAGAACAATTTAAGATATAAAATATGGCACAGGTCCATACATTATCATAATAATATGCCAGTAACTAATAACGAGTAACAAAATAAAATTAAATACGCCATTTTATGTACAAGCGAGTACAAATATCGAAACATAAACATATTTTTAGAAGAATCAATACTGATAGATCAAAGAACATACTAGGTCAATGGCCATAGTTTTAAGTTTCACCACTGCTTTGGGCCTCTATTCCTGGCGGTAAAAACCATATCGTATTTGACCTGTTACGGTATTGTTTTGGCGTCAGACGCCATTACTGTAAAGGAAATAAGAGCTATCAAAAAATTGACAATACGATAACTGAGTGCTCTACTTTGCAAATCGAAGTTCGAAGTTACGTTAGCTCCATCCCTGTCACTTGTCATTCCAGAAAAATCGAGAGAAAGGGATGGAGCTAATGTAACTTCAAACTTCGATTTTCAAAGTAGGGCCTCAGGTCAAAGACGATATGTTTTTAGCGCCTAGAATACCGGCCCTGCTCGCCATTAGTTTCTGCTAAATTATCTATCTGTTATCATTTGGGAATAAGGTTACGTTAAATATCCATTGTGATCAAGACTCGCAAAATATACACAAACCCGGTTATTACGTGCCGCCCAATAAGAAATAGTTTATTAAAAACTAACTTCTACCCGCGATTTCGTCCGCGTAGATTTCAATTATCGGTATACCTTCAGGAGCTTTTAGAATTTTCGGGATTAAAACTATTCTATGTCCTATTCTAGGACCTAACCTATATGTGTGCCAAGTTTAATCTCAATTCGTTCAGTGGTTGAAGCGTGATTGAGTAACAAAAATGCAAACTATTCACAGTTTCTCATTCATAATATTAGTAAGATAAGATACCTACTTAGTGCAATAACTTGTCTCATGCTCGCAGTAATCTATCGCTTCGAGCTAAGAGTGATTTTGTAGTAATACTGTTATCATTAACTTTTAACAAAATCTGGTTGCCTTTTTATCCAAAAGTACTTGAAGTGTGCGTCTTTACAAGCATACGTGCAAAACAGAACTGAGCATCACAGCCCTCAACTACAACCAGCAGCAACATGCTCTTAAGTCCCAGATAGACGGGCGAGTAAGTACGCGTACTTAGAGCTCGACGACATTTTTCGCCCGCGTTTACCTTTAGAAGTTCGCGTACTTAGGGTGACACACGGGCGAGTAAGGTCGCTGAGCCATAAGTACGACGTACTTACTCGCACGTCTATCTGGCACTTTACATAGTTTTTTTGTTGCTTACACATGGCCATAGTATCCCTTTCACCCTAAAGCAATTTTAAATGCTTGCGAGTAACTCAGCTATATCAACGAACACTGCGTCTGTCATGTAATGAAAGAGATAATGCTAAAATCTATTGGATTAGTTCAAATTAGGCAGTTTTGTTTTAACGTAAGGGCCGTTAGTTTAGTGTTTGTACTAGTGAAAAAATTACGTATATGCCATGAAATCATATTTGAAACAACGACGGATGGCCGTAAGGTCTTTGTTGTCTTACACATGTGAATGCAAAACTGCGTATCTTAGAGACGTTTGCTAACAGAATGGTCCCTTACGACGCAGGTAATTGAAAAAAATGATAGTTACATCTATTTGTAATTTAATCAAATGACTTTTTGTACATACTTTTTGAGAACGTAAAATGGTGTATCGTTCTTTTTCTTATTTGATGGCTCCTTACGACGTTAAGTGAATTGCGAAGACGACAGTTACACAAAGAAGGAATTGAATATGTTTTCCTTATTGGTGATACGTCTGATTTTTTTCAAATTCTGCGTCAGTGTAACCTTTTTTTAAGGGTGTAAGGGGCAAGTTTTTTCAAGTTATCGAGATGTTGCCTATACCATTCGAAAGAGAAAAAAAAACTGAATACAACTGCATTCATAACTCATTTTCGCCCTTTTGTCCCTTACGCCAATTTAGATTACGGTCGTCGATATGCTGGTAAAACTGAACACCTATACATTTTAGTATTATTCCTCAAAGTGGTATTTTTACCTTATGATGGCGCATATTTGTTAAATCTCGTATACATAATACACAAGTTAAATAACGTGTAATGTGCTGCCATCTATATCACAACTTTAAAAATTAATCGATATCGACAATGTCGATATGCATCTCATTTCTAATAATAGTGTGATAATCGGTAAGATAACGCACACGTCTTTATTTTAAAATTGTGTAAGCACATGTTGGTAATAAAAAAAATGTGCATGTGTGCGTAATTTTAAGCTAGTGTTTTTGTTTCTTAGTTGTGTAGGTGTGTAGCAATGAGAGCGAATTTTGCATTTGTGTTGAGTATTGTGTATGTAGTGTTACCTCACCTCCCCCTAAAAGCGACAGACTTTTGTGCTTAGGAAATTGTATCAATGCGTGCTCCAGTTCTAAATCCTCTAAGTTTTTACGTCATCGGCACCAAAAGTACGACCCCTGGCGATGACCATACATATGCTATGCAAAGGGTCTAAAAACCAAACTAACCTGGGTCTCCTCTAAACTTATAGCCTCTTGCTTAGATTTAGCCTTAGATTTGTTCTTAGGTTCAGTGTCCGAGAGCTCCGATGACTCGGGATTCTTGGTCTTCTTGACAGTTTTCTGCGGTATAGCGGGCGACGTGCTGTCTTGGGATATCCTCTCCTCTTTCGGTATGATCGGCTCAGGCGAGGGCTCGGGGGGTTTCTGGGCTTCTTCTTTTTCACTGGAAAGTGGAATGAGATTGTTGTTCAATAAATTCAATATCCAAGTGAATGAAAGCGTTTTAACGCCAGATTTGTTTCGTTTCATTTTATTGTTTTTAATTAATTAGGTTATCAGTTTTATTGCTTAATTAAATAGTCATTGTCATTGTCATGTGTGGCATTTGATGATCTGTTTGAAGTTTACTATGACAACGCACTAAAGTGCTTAACATTTTCGTTGGGGTACTGTACATGATATTTTTGTTCCCTTTAATTTAAAAGCCAAAACCCTATTTTCAAATGATTAATCGAAAAGGTAGTATGTGATAGATAAGACATCATTTGAGAATGAAACTAACATTACACATAATCAGCAAAATGATGTCAACTTCCGGTTTGGCCGTATCAGTCGATTTCGTAATATATTTTTTTAGATATTTTTAAGTGTTCAATAAAGCCAGCAATTAAAAAGTTGAGCGAACTGTCATTCAGGAGGGCTAGTACATGTTCTTCGCGACTTGATTGTCACGCGGTTCTCCCTTTCTATCTAGTCTGTAACGTTAGAGACGCACTGAGCAACAAGCGAGAAAATACAACTTGTGCTACCCGTACAGCAACGATTCAGTTTATTGTGTTGAGAATGCATTGTCTATGGGTCTCAGATACCGGTTACCACCCGAGGCCCGTTTCACGAAACTACAAGTTACAAATTACAAGCGGAAGTCTCTTTCTAACTCGTACTGCTAGATAGAGAGTTCCGCTTGTAAATTGTAACTTGTAGCTTCGTGAAACGGGCCGCAGGTGTGTTTGCTTTCCCTGTCTATACCATAAAAAACTATAAATCACTAGCGGACGCCCGCGACTTCGTACGCGTAGAATTAGTTTCCCGCTACTCCCCCCATTTCTTCCCGTTGGGGGTCGATTTTCGGAAAATCCTTTCTTAGTGCTCACTTACATCATGAAAGGAACCCCTGTACCAAATTTCAAGTTTCTAGGTACAGTAGTTTCAGCTGTGCGTTGATATATAAGTCAGTCAGTTTTGCCTTTTATATCTATAGATTACTTACGCGGCTTTTTGTCCCCTTCTAGTCCTTTTAGGCCGCGGTTTCTCTGCCGGTGATCCTATTAAATAAACACAATTTAAAAATAAAAATAAATATTAGGTACATGAATATCTTAAAACTAAAGTATGGCAGAATAACTTACCGATGACAGTTTCTTGTATGCTTTCGGTTTCTGTTGTAGAGGACTCGGATGCTTTCTGTCAAAAATAATATGGAATTTGATAAAATAAAGATTTTCTATACATATTTTTTTCTGAACTAATCTTACTACAGGGTGTAATAGGTTTCTGCTACTATACAGATTTATTGACATAGTTCTCTTTTCAAATTACTTTACTGCCCTAAGGTTGACATGCATAACTTTCAACCCGCTTTTAAGATAATCAATGGGCTACTTATTGACTTTGAGTCATGAAAATACCATTGTCATTCCATTATTAGACATGGTATCGAAATGATAATTTTAACAGAGACCTGAAAATAAATTCGCAGGATGGAAAGGGGCGTATTTTTTCACGTATTTTTTTTGACCATAATCAATTTGTTTTCATAAAATTGTTTTTCATAATATTTATAGTATCGCTGAAACCGTTAACTTTTCAGAAATTCCTCAATATTCGACCTGTGGCTAAGGCTTGGTTAGGTTAGGTTTGATATATAAAATTCCTGAAAAAGTAACAGGTACTGAAAAAAATACTTTATGAATTCCGATGATTATGACTTTTTACACTATGAGTAAAAATAATTATGAGAGTCAATATGGACCCGGCTGGGGTACACAATGTATAGTTGGTTCCAGTTTAAATGACGAAAATGAACTTAACGCAGAATTTTACAAATTTTTTTGTTGCTAAATATGAAAGAAAAAGATAACAAAGGGACGACCGAAGTGTGGCACGTGCCTTTGAGTAGCTCAACCCTTCTTGGTCATTGAAATAAAAGATTTTTTTAAGCCGTCTATATTGTAATGCAAAAACATACTTAATAAATATTCCTATATTATGTAACATTCAATATAATTTTAAATTGTCATTATTGATACATAATAAATTTACACAACACTAATACATATCGCTTATTTTTATGGCTAACATGCAATAAAAAACTATCAAGATTGTTTGTTCACAGTATACTTTGGCCGTACCGACACACCTGCGTAATTGTTTTACAACCCTACTTGAAGATAACAATTGAACAATAGATTTTGGTAATGGTTGGTTTTAAGTGCATTTTTGTCATTTAAAATGGAACCAACTGTATATGTATGTATACCTTTTTCCCGCGGGTGCGCTTGGGCCGCGGCTCGGGCGGCTCGTCGGCCTGCTTGGTGTTGCGCCGCGACGCGCGCGCCGCGCGCTCCGCCGGCGCTGCGGGGAGAGATCCACTCATTATACTACATTATTCAAAAGACCGGGAAGTAGGGAATAGATGGCCGTGGGCACGTGTTTTTGGGGACATTTTAATTATTTTCGCGGTTGATGAGTTTCTTGCGACGTTTCTTCTCAGCAGCGGTCTCCTCTTGGAAAGCGCTGGTAGATTTTCGATGTGTAAATATTTACTGTCATTAAGTACAAATGGAAAGTCGTATGACTAGCATATGCTAGAATTGACCATTTTGAAGTTGGACCAAAAAAAACATCTAAAGTGAATTTTGTCAAAATGTTATTGGGCTGAAATTAAAATATTTATAAACAAATATATTTTCGTTGCCCAAATTTAATTTTGTCCATTATAAATCAGGAGCAAAGTTAATTAAACACGCAAATGAATTAGAACCAAAATATAATACATATTTTAGGTGGAACATATTAACAAATGATATTTTTTCTGAATCTACATAAATTCAAATTCATTATTTCTTTAGTAATCTGAATATTCGTATAATATAAGCATATAAACATTTCTACAATATACTTCAACACTTTCGCTAGAAAAAAATAATTAAATCCGGAATTCAATAAAAATAAATTAATAATATTTAACCCGGTTATAACCACTCTAAATTATGTCCTTTTGCGAACTTTAGGTAAAATTATCTCTGCCTATTCCGATCAATTTTAATGACAGTGAAGAGTGCGGCCTACTTACTGAATGAATAAACATGTTTTAGGGTGCGGCTCCACTAAGGCGGAGACGAGCGGAGCGGAGCTGTGCCAATATTAACCAATAGAAGTCGCATGCGGTCACGACGAGCGCGCTTTGTGCACGTTAGTTTAGATTCTATTGGTTAATATTGGCACAGCTCCGCTCCTCTCCGCTCATCTCCACGTCAGTGGAGCCGCACCCGTATCTTGTGTTTTTATTCTATAATGTAAGCATCATACCGGGCGGCGGCGGCATGTTGTCCGTCTGTTTCCGCGTGCGCGTACGCCGCTTGCCGGTCTGCTCGTCCTCGCTGTCCGTTGATTTGTCCTTCGGCAGCGGCTTGCGGGGCTCTACAGATTGCAAACATTTACCAATAGGGAATATGCATGGACTTTGTAAAACATGCCATAGGCATTCGCCCATTGCCTTTGGGGCCATTTATTACCAACCAATGAAATTCAAAGCTTTAATCGCATTTCTCAACAAAATATGAAAATAACGTAGAGAGAACACCAAAAGTGAATCGGCCAAGAAATACAGATCATACAAGCATTTTAAACTGCTAATTAGACAGTGATTAAACAGAGAGAACTGATATGCACTGCAAAGTCATGTAACAGGTCGGCCTACACTGCATGTTAAATTCTGTTTTGCTAGAAATGGATAGGCAAATCTTTGTTGGCTTATATCTTGGTTATTTTTATAACTATTCAAAAAATGATTTTTCTCAACTGTTCGTTACATGAATCAGGTTTTATGAAAGCTGTAAAAAAAGTCATGAATAGACCCTTATAATTATTACTAATAAATATTACTAATATGGATTTTTGTCACTCAATCACGCCAGAACGGCTGAACTGATTTGTATCAAGTTTGTCACAGAGATAGTCAACACACGACCTTACACTTTATCCAAAAATTTAAATGCCGTTCCTTTCACTTGTCTTTGAAACTATCGTTAGAAAGAGATAGAAATAATTAACTTCGAACTACGATATCGAACAACCAACTTACTGGGTACAGGAGCAGCGGGCGGCGGCATGGCAGAATCATCCTTAATCGTTTCCTGTTTAACTTCAATATCGGGTACAAGCTCCAGTTCCATCGGCTCGGGCAGTAGGGAGATCTTTTCCAGTTTAACTGATACAGAGAATATACATACTTTGAGATAAAAATATATATTACGCAAAGTGTTACATACAATACCCAAAAAAAATATTTATCAAAGGCAAAAAACAATGTCTACCCTAGTAAACTGTCATCTCAGTCAATCTGAAATGGCATGGACATGTAATGTGAAAATTACGGAGAATAAATGAGTGTGGTAAAAATCAGGAAAAATGCGAATGGAAAATACGCTCCAGGAAATAAATGCTAACGAGAAAATGATCTAACCAATCTACTGAAAGTGTTAAAATGCTCAACATTTTCTTTGTGACATTAACTTCAAAATTAAAATTTAATTTTGAAGACATTTAATGTCTCTTACTTTTTTATTTTATTTAGGGCTGATTTTTCAATCTGCAGATAAAGCTACCCGGAAGGTAAATTTTAGCTCTGTCCTTTTCTTTCATATGACTTCAGAAAAGGATAGTAATTTAGTAATACATTTAACTGACGGATAGTTTTATCTGGGGATTGAAAAATCAGCCCTTATTCATAAAAACAATAATTGTAACAGTTTATCTCCGCTGAAGTCACACGGTATGTAACATACTTATATGTCTAGGTATTATTATTATACATCGGTATCAACGTTCAAATTTCATGGCACCCGGTAAGGATAGCAAAAAAATAAATACATTCGAATATTTGATGAATAATAACGTTTATATTCTGTGTCATTTTTAAATTTATTATGCTGCAGTTAACTGTACCTATATAAATACTGTACTTATACGTAAAGAGCTTTATTATCTAAATAATGTCATATAACTTTAATACTCATTTTGCATTCGAAAAGTAATATATGCCAAATAGGAAACAAATGTCAATTTAATTGTCAAACCAAATAAATATTAGTAAGTGTGAAAAGGTCATTTGGTCATTAAAAAATGGATATATTATAACAGACGTCAAATGTTGACAGAAAAATCCATGGAACAAATTTTATTAATTTATTCAAACCTTTAATACATATTTAGCGTCTTTCTTTTTATTTATAAAAAATAAAGGTTCTAAATACTAGATGTATTTGTTTGTATTTGTTTTTCTGCAAACCGTACTTTGCCATGAAAGTTGAACGTTGATACCGATGTTTAATTATTATTAAATAATTTATTGACCACTAGAGGACGCCCGCGACTTCGTTCGCGTAGAATTAGTTTCCCGCTACTCCCCCCCTTTCTTCCCATTGGGGGTAGATTTTCGGTAAATCCTTTTTTAGTGCTGACTTACATCATGAAACGAACCCCTGTACCAAATTTCAAGTTTCTAGGTACAGTAGTTTCGGCTGTGCGTTGATATATAAGTCAGTCAGTTTAGCCTTTTATATATATAGATGAGTAGTCTCAGCCGACGAACCACATAAACATACTCTTATATATATTTTTTTTAATGTGAAAAGTCAGCCGAGCGGCTCTTAGGGTATGTATACAATGGTGTGGGTTTTTGTCTCAAAAATCAAACTATATCATGTCACTCGTTAAGGACACTAGGTAGTAACTAGTAAGTAAGTATTCCCCTGTTCGTTTTCCATGCACATTAGTGAATTTGGGTAATACATTATGTTGGTCGATATTTAAGTACTTACTTTGAACGACCGGTACCGGCTCCATATTCTCTTTGTCCTTGCGTCGCCGCGACGACTTCTCCGCCGGCTCCTCGCGACGAAGTTTCTGCGTCAAGTTTGCATTTACCTGAAAAAATTGTCATTTCAATACAAATACTCTAATGCAAATAGTGATATGAAATTATTTGGTCTTGCCATGGTAGGTTAAAAAACCATTTCTCCAATCAAAAAACAACTTTAAAACTAATCCACAGAAACAAGGTACTAAGCACTAAAGCACTGGCCTAACACTTGTTCCTTATCTAAGACTGTACTTTCTACTTTTCATACTTACATTACGCCCTGCTGCTGGATTGCACAGGCCCTTAAACTAATGATAATGACCCTTCAACACATAATGGCACGTGAAGTACTTTTATTTTGTTCATTTGGCTGCCTGTTTTTATGTGTCAAATTCTACTGGCACAAAGTTGCTAAAATGAGCTACTATTTATGACAAGGACTTGACAGAAGCGCGTGGAGCTAACCCCATGTGCTTCTGTTTAGTCTATTATAGAAAATACTCTTTTACCGAATAATTGTCCTAGCGGAGTGTCTATAATTAACTTGAAATTGACGAAATACACCTTAACCGGAGTGAAAGCCATCAATTAAAAATAGAATTAGTATTTATAACAAATCTAAACTACCAGAGGCCACATTATGAGCAGTTTAAGCCTGACAAGTTCCAGTAAGTGAAAGGGATAAACTAATAATAATAAATAAGTATTAAATAAATTTTAGGGACAATTATCACACAAACTCAGTTCTATGCTCGTACTATGGGTACAATAATAAACATACTTATATAGAAAAATAAATACTTTTATACATAGGATAACACCTAAGACTCAGAAACAAATACTCGCACTTGTCTCACAAATATTTGCTGACTGGGAAGCGAACCTGGGACTGTTAGCTTCATTAGCTGGGTAACTACCAACTAGGCTAACAGTAGGGAATGCAAATAACCAGTTATAACTGGTTTTAATTGGTTATTTTTGTACAAAAATGGCTAATAACTGGTTAAATTGCATTCCTTAACTAACAGGATAGAGGTATAAGTTGTCCCTGTCACTCCCTGGAACTTGTCAAGTTCTTACAGTTGATAATGGGTCATACAGAAATTAGGTTACCATCTTTCCTGTTGACATACCCAAAGTTAACGTTTTTAAGGCCTAACTTTCTGGCTGAACCCACATGAACGGCGTCAGGTCTACTTTAGTCCTATCAAATAAAAACGTTAACTTATATGCACACAAGCCTTTAACTATTGGCCACAGGAGAGATTGTTTTTTTTTAGAATGTGTATGACCCAAATATAGCCTCAGTTCTAAAATTACTCAATATTTACCTCATCTTCATCATCACTTAATAGTATTATGTTCTGATTCAGAATCCTCAGAGCTTCAAGGTTCTGTGCAAATATAAGTTTAATCTTGTTAGGAACTATTGACTGATGCAATTAACTTCTTATTATCATAATAAAGCAACAAACAGCAACATAAATAACAAAAATGAAAATGAAACTTGGCAGAGAATCTGATACTTGAAAGAAAGTATACATTACATCAAAATGTCCTGTACCATTTGAAAAAGAAAGAGGTTCACCACATATCAAGTGTAGGGAATGCAATTTAACCGGTTATTCACCGTTTTTGTATGAAAATAACCGATTAAAACCGGTTCTAACCGGTTATTTGCATTCCCTAATCAAATGTAGAACTCTAGAACTTTAGAGTGCTTTGAATCAGGTATGACAATCATAAAAAAACGGGAAAGACTTATTCACGGTATAGAAGCTTTAGGTCTTCATCTCGTTAGGACTAGGTAGCAAATACGACTAGATCGCTTTGCGACTACATCTCGATCTGACTACATCGCTTTGTGCCTAGATCACTATACGACCAGATCGCTTTGCGACTACATCTCAAAAGGCCGAGTTGCAAATTGACCACTTCGCTTGGGTTACTAGGTAGGTTAGGTTCGTTAGGTAACTTCAAATGCCCGAAGGGCAAATTGCCCAGGGATAGGAGCCCCGCCATGCGGGGCTCCGTCGACATTGCTAACACAGACATAACATGAAAAAACAAAGTGGTAATTTAGCGACTCAGACCTATTGAGATGTAGTCGCAAAGCGATCTAGTCGTATTGCGATCTAGGCACAAAGCGATGTAGTCAGACCGAGATGTAGTCGCAAAGCGATCTGGTCGTATTTGCTACCTAGTCATATCGAGATGTGGACGGAAAGCTTCTATCCCTTATTCACTAACCAATAGGATGATCTATAACATACAAAAGGCTAAATAGAATGAATAAGTAGCCTTTTGTAAATTTAATTTAAACCAGTTCAAATCCATGGGATACACAAGAATTTGGGCCCTTTTGGAAAGAAAAGAAAGCAAACTATACTAAAAAAAATGTACTATAACCTCATGATAGAAATTATCAGGCCCCCTGAGGATTCGGACCCTGGGCACGAGCCCCGCGTGCCCTTATGGTAAAGATGGTATTGATGGCAATATCGGGTGACTGGATGACAAACACTCATGGTGCATTTTCATTGATTGATAGCCCCCATGCTTGTAGCAATCCATTGATGACGCAATATACAACTAAAAGCATGCAGCCAATGAAACTGAGCCCTAACAGATTTTGTTATTAGTTTGTAAAGAGCATACCATGCCTTCATACCTGTTTGGTGATATTATTCTGTGCCTTGACAGAAGCGTTTCTCTTCTGGCGCTTCTCCTGTTCCGGACTGGACATACCCTCCACTTCCTGCTTGCTCCTCTTATTTGACAGTCTCTTCTTCTCTCCATCCCCTTCATTTGATTTTCTGACATCTCTCGGGGAGTTTTCATCTAGAATTATGAAAAATAATACAAGGGTTAATAAACATGTTGAAATGCATTTTGCCATTACTGCCGTAATACCAAAAGCGTCTGCACACTAATGGTATAAGCATTTCAATTTTAACTTCATGGCCCAACGTCCTAAATCAAGGACATTTGTCAAAGTGAATTTTGACTTTAGTTGACAGACATAAGATTCTTTTTCAAAGTAACGAAATTTGACATGGGCCTCACGAGGTGTGAGGTTAACGAACCAAGGGTATAGAATGTTTTTATTACTAAATAGGGAATATCGCCGGATTCAAGGTAAAACCAATTAACTGCAAAAATTGTACTTTTGAGTTATAGCGTTTTTAAACTTTTCATTTTTATAAAAATTAAACCAATAGAGATAAGATTATCATACTTAGCTTTACTAAAATATTAATTTGTCGTTTTTATGATGGATTACATTTAATGTACAAAAAAGTAATAGAAGTCCATGAAAAAGATGTTATTCCACGTAGGTCCCCCATTTTAGTTGGTTTTACCTCTATACAGTAAAAAGCTAATAACTTCAATATAAAGAATATTATAGCAAATTGAGAGTAATTAGGTTTGCTAGTTTGATTTTTCTTTTAAGGCTGACAGATATTGACTTCAAAAGACCTTTTAGTTTTAAAGTTATTTGCAAATAACCAAAAAGGTATTTGGTTTTACTTCACTATTTACTTGAAGAAAATGAATTAACTCAAGCATTTTAGTAAGAAAATGGAGAAAAAAATAAGAACTTCTTTTTTTTAAATTACAAGTAGCAGAAAAGCAAAAATAAATCGTTTTCAGACCATGGTTAGACAGACTGACTGACGCGGTACGGTGGGCGACTTTTAGTATAGTCAAATTAGAAGAAAATTCCATTTTTATCTGGAAATAGCTCTAAGAACTGATAAAAACATTTCTGATGGCTTGTACAGGTTAAAAATCAAGCTTTAATTAATCCCTTATTAATTAATTCACTCCCCCCCGCGGGGGAAAGGGGTGCAATCGATTGAAAACCATGCAATGTCATAACTAACAATTTGGCATACGTTTTATCTATCTCAATCTACATTTGCACGTGTTTTTTAATTTAATCCAATAAAAAACATTTATAAATAAAAGTTTACTTTCAGCCATTGCGGCTCTGGGGAAAATATAGAACGAGATGCAAATTGAGGATTATTAAAATTATATATCGCCGGATTCAAGGTAAAACCAATTAACTGCAAAAATTGTACTTTTGAGTTATAGCGTTTTTAAACTTTTCATTTTTATAAAAATTAAACCAATAGAGATAAGATTATCATACTAAGCTTTACTAAAATATTAATTTGTCGTTTTTATGATGGATTATATTTAATGTACAAAAAAATAATAGAAGTCCATGAAAAAGATGTTATTCCGCATAGGTCCCCCATTTTAGTTGGTTTTACCTCTATATAGTAAAAAGCTAATAACTTCAATATAAAGAATATTATAGCGAATTGAGAGTAATTAGGTTTGCTAGTTTGATTTTTCTTTTAAGGCTAACAGATATTGACTTCAAAAGACCTTTAAGTTTTAAAGTTATTGGCAAAAAACAAAAAAAATAGTTGGTTTTACTTCACTATTTACTTGAAAAAAATGAATTAACTCAAGCATTTTAGTAAGAAAATGGAGAAAAAAATAAGGTCTTCTTTTTTTAAAATTACAAGTAGCAGAAAAGCAAAAATAAATCGTGTTCAGACCATGGTCAGACAGACGGACAGACGCGGTGCGGTGGGCGACTTTTAGTATAGTCAAATTAGATGAAATTTCATTTTTATCTGGAAATTGCTCTAAGAACTGAAAAAAATATTTCTGATTGCTTGTACAGGTTAAAAATCAAGCTTTAATTAATCCCTTATTAATTAATTCACTCCCCCCCGCGGGGGAAAGGGGTGCAATTGATTGAAAACCATACAATGTCATAACTAACAATTTGGCATACGTTTTATCCATCTCAATCTACATTTGCACGTGTTTTTTAATTTAATCCAATAAAAAACATTTATAAATAAAAACTTACTTTCAGCCATTGCGGCTCTGGGGAAAATATAGAACGCGATGCAAATTGAGGATTAGTAAAATTATATATATAAGTACAATACCTATCAAATTTGCACCGGAATGAGACCCCCGGAAAGAAGTTATCCACGTTTAACGGTCTTTGTACTCCGAGGGAAATTTTAAAACTATTGAAAATCGTCACAATCGTATTTATTTGATTTGTTTTAAATTCGCACCCCATAAAAGTGGCATTATTATCGGGATCATGCATCTTACCACCCACAGTCGCCTTGCATTCGCTGCGATTACATTTGACTAACTTCCCGTTATTTTTTATTTTTTTATAAATTGCGAATGTAGTATCTTTAGAATAACTGCCATGTTTAGATTGTGCAAAATAAAATGGGCGTTTATAATGATTTAAAAAGCATGTAAGTTTGCATCAACTGACTGAATTAGCCTCGAGCCGCAATCTAAGAAACAAAAAAACTTGAGTTTCATACATCACACACCTTTTTAATTAAGATACGTTATGTACCAAAGGGTTCTTTACACGTGGCTAAACTTGCGCCACATAGTTTTTAACATACTCCAAAATGACGGCACTTTAAAGTTTATACCTAACATTTAGGTAAAGGCCTTCCGTACATAATAGAAACGGTGCAAAACGGGGGAAAGCATCTAGTTGGGCACTCTAAAAATTCCAAAATTACCACGACTACACGACCTACTTCCATACTTTTTACTAATTTGACTATACTATGAACCAACCTAAGCCTTCCTCTCTCAAAACAATCTGTTCTAATAAACTTACGTAAGCACTCATGAAAAAACCGGTCAAGTGCTAGTAGAAATCGCGCACCTAGGGTGTTAGAATTTGTGGTTTCTCTTTAGGGTTTGTATTATATTCATAGCAAATTTGACGCTTGTATATTTTACCATTTTCATGATGCAACAAAAACAAAAATGTGTTGAAATAAAAACGTTTCTTTTATGGGGACTTTATTTTTTAGATCAGTAGTTTCGCGGGCTTTGTAAGTAGGTATTTAATAAAGACTTAAATACTTATTTATAAACTGACCTTTCTCAACTGTACGTAATAATTAATATGATACCAATTATTCTAGTTTTCAGTTCGTGTTAAAAACACATCATAATAAATGATATGCTTAACTCAGTAATATGTATGAATGTATGTAAACACTTTATTGTACAAACGAAAGAGATAAAACTTATAAAATAGACAAAAAAATATAACAGGGAAGGCTTTAAAAGATCTCTTCCAATTAACTTTATATTATCTTCCTCGTCGTTATTTGTATATGGCATGATAGAACCCGAAATACTTTTAAGTGATGGGTGTGAATCATACACAAAACCAGTTCTTAAGCTACGTTGGCGCATATGGACATAGATACAGACAGACAGAGAAAGGGGTTAAACTTACAACACCCCTCTCGTAAGTCGGTGGTTAAAATTAGAAATAGCTAATTAAATTAACAAACACCAGAGTTGGCTGGTCCCTAGTTTGCATCTTAATGTATGACCGATTGATAATCTTTAAAAGCGTAAGTATAGGTACTATTGCTAGTCGACCCGGGACCCGGGAGGTGGTAACTAACTTGTAAAATCATTTTACGTAACACCTGGCCATAATGTGAGTTTTATCGCACGCTGCGCGCACGTAAAATTATGTACTCATCACGGGCAGTAAAAAAGAAAGCCCTCTATCGCATATTTACAACCCTCGCCTACGGCTCGGGTCTCAAATACCTGCGATTTCGGGCTTTCTTTCTTTTACAGCCCTTGTTAAGTAATGTACTATTATGTAATGCAAACTTGTTAATAATAATAAAATCCCTGGGAGCTAAAGACGCGTCCCGGTCATGCGTAAGAATAAAACCACTAAATGGCTCCTGCAAGTTGTATCAAGCTTGCGCCAATACCACTTGTGCGCAGATAGTTAGTTTTTACTCCTGAGTTGTGCCCAAAATACAGTGTGCTTTATGGAATTTAAAGCGTCCAAACTGATTTAGTGTTTTTTACTTTATGTCAATAAATGGTGGGTATACTACAGGATAGTCAGGTAAAAAGTGTTATCATCATATAGCTTTAATTAGCAGTAGGTCTGAGGAAAACTGGCTGTAATAATCTTAGTGCTAAAATAAATTTAACACGGTTACATGTTTTTACCGTGTGAATATTTTATTGAACGTTCTATAGAACATCTTTTTGAAAACGAATTAATTTTAGATGTTTCTTTTTACCACCAAAAAAATAATCAAAGGTGTAGAATTAATACAGATATTCGTTATTTCCTCTTAAAGTGTTGTAAGTACCTTGAGGTTAGTTGGTTGTATCACTCAGTATCTCTGAAACGTGACGTCACACGGTTTAATCGGTTTTACCAGTAGAAAGAGCAAAAAATCCTGAATCGATTGGTATACTTAACTCATTTTTACAAAAATGATCATTTAGTTGGTTTTACCTAGAATCCGGCGATATATAAGTACAATATCAAATTTGCACCGGAATGAGACCCCCGGAAAGAAGTTATCCACGTTTAACGGTCTTTGTACTCCGAGGGAAATTTTAAAACTATTGAAAATCGTCACAATCGTATTTATTTGATTTGTTTTAAATTCGCACCCCATAAAAGTGGCATTATTATCGGGATCATGCATCCTACCACCCACGGTTGCCTTGCATTCGCTGCGATTACATTTGACAAACTTCCCGTTATTTTTTATTTTTTTATAAAGTGCGAATGTAGTATCTTTGGAATAACTGCCATGTTTAGATTGTGCAAAATAAAATGGGCGTTTATAATGATTTAAAAAGCATGTAAGTTTGCATCAACTGACTGAATTATCCTCGAGCCGCAATCTAAGAAACAAAAAAACTTGAGTTTCATACATCACACACACCTTTTTAATTAAGATACGTTATGTACCAAAGGGTTCTTTACACGTGGCTAAACTTGCGCCACATAGTTTTTAACATACTCCAAAATGACGGCACTTTAAAGTTTATACCTAACATTTAGGTAAAGGCCTTCCGTACATAATAGAAACGGTGCAATACGGGGAAAAGCATCTAGTTGGGCACTCTAAAAATTCCAAAATTACCACGACTACACGACCTACTTCCATACTTTTTACTAATTTGACTATACTATGAACCTACCTAAGCATTCCTCTCTCAAAACAATCTGTTCTAATAAACTTACGTAAGCACTAATGAAAAAACCGGTCAAGTGCTACTAGTGCTAGTCGAAATCGCGCACCTAGGGTGTTAGAATTTGTTGTTTTTCTTTAGGGTTTGTTTGTATTATATGCATAGCTAATTTGACACTTGTATGTTTTACCATTTTCATGATGCAACAAAAACAAAAATGTGTTGAAATAAAAACGTTTCTTTTATGGGGACGTTTTTTTAGATCAGTAGTATCGCGGGCTTTGAAAGTAGGTATTTAATAAAGACTTAAATACTTTTTTTTTTAATTTTAACAGAAACGTCTGTACGTTATTCAAATTAAATCCTGCCTAAGACCGACGAAATTTTTTCGCATTAATATAACTTAAATACATATTTATAAACTGACCTTTCTCAACTGTACGTAATAAATAATATGACACCAATTATTCCAGTTTTCAGTTCGTGTTAAAAACACATCATAATAAATGATAATGCTTAACTCAGTAATATGTATGAATGTATGTAAACACTTTATTGTACAAACGAAAGAGATAAAACTTATAAAGTAGACAAAAAAATATAACAGGGAAGGCGACTTATCCCTTTAAAAGATCTCTTCCAATTAACTTTATATTATCTTCCTCGTCGTTATTTGTATATGGCATGATAGAACCCGAAATACTTTTAAGTGATGGGTGTGAATCATACACAAAACCAGTTCTTAAGCTACGTTGGCGCATAGGGACATAGATACAGACAGACAGAGAAAGGGGTTAAACTTATAACACCCCTCTCGTAAGTCGGTGGTTACAATTAGAAATGGCTAATTAAATTAACAAACACCAGAGTTGGCTGGTCTCTAGTTTGCATCTTAATGTATGACCGATTGATAATCTTTAAAAGCGTAAGTATACTATTGCTAGTCGACCCGGGAGGTGGTTCCTAACTTGTAAAATCATTTTATGTAATGCAAACTTGTTAATAATAATAAAATCCCTGGGAGCTAAAGACGCGTCCCTGTCATGCGTAAGAATAAAACCACTAAATGGCTCCTGAAAGTTGTGACAAGCTTGCGCTAATACCAGTTGTGCGCAGATAGTTAGTTTTTACTCCTGAGTTTTGCCCAAAATACAGTGTGCTTTATGGAAATTAAAGCTTCCAAACTGAGTTAGTGTTTTTTACTTTTTGTCAATAAATGGTGGGTATACTAGAGGATAGTCAGGTAAAAAGTGTTATCATCATATAGCTTTAATTAGCAGTAGATCTGCGAGGCCAACTGTCTGTAATAATCTTAGTGCTAAACTAAATTTAACACGGTTACATGTTTTTACCGTGTGAATATTTTATTGAACGTTCTGTAGAACATCTTTTTGAAAACGAATTAATTTTAGATGTTTCTTTTTACCACCAAAAAAATAATCAAAGGTGTAGAATTAATACAGATATTCGTTATTTCCTCTTAAAGTGTTGTAAGTACCTTGAGGTTAGTTGGTTGTATGACTCAGTATCTCTGAAACGTGACGTCACACCGTTTAATCGTTTTTACCAGTAGAAAGAGCAAAAAATCCTGAATCGATTGGTATACTTAACTCATTTTTACAAAAATGATCATTTAGTTGGTTTTACCTAGAATCCGGCGATATGTATGTTTTTGTTTACAGCTTCAATAAACGCTGATTCATGTAACAAACAGGTGAGAAAAAACATTTAATGAATAGCTATAAAAATTAACCAAGATATAAGCCAACAAAGATTAGTTCCTATCTCTTTCTAGCAAAACAGAATTTTATGTGGAGTTTATATGGCCGAACTGCACTATGACGTTACCGGTGCACTTTTTTATGTTTTGTTGACAAATGTGATTTAAAAAGTCCATGCATATTCCCTATTGACTAACCTCTTTGGTATTATGGCAGCATGCTCAATGATGCACTATGCATACTGTTGGTGACACTGCAATACCATGTAACTAACAAACTCAATAAATAGCAAAATGTACCTTACTGATTTACTTGCTAAGGTTTATTTTGCACCTTATTTAATTTGTTAGTTACCTACACTGTTTTCATCCATATACTAATTGTATCTAATAAAATCTATCTATATGAAGTCTAAACCTGAACATTTTATTAACTCCTGACTTAAACTTTTATGTTCATTAAATCCAGTAATTATGGCAACTAGTTACTATAACATCTAATTTCTATTAAAAAAACGAATGCAACATGTTTTATAATCTAAAACTATCAATATAGGAAGATTTCTGTGACTACTGTATTCTTTTGAAATTACAAACACCAAGCAAGGCGTCTTAACTGCATGTCAATGCAAAGTTTGCATCACATTTTCACAAAAAAAGAGATGCTAGAGTTGACCACTAATAATAGTTATACAATTACAAGGGGCTTTGAACCTCCGAACAAGCCCTCCCAAGGTCTAGAATTTTGTAATAAGAAACAGGCATTCTCATGTATCTAATAAGGCAAAAAGACGTAGTCTATACTATGTTCAAAAGGATAAATAATAGAATAAAGCGTGTACCTTCATCCTCATTGATGCTTTGCAGAGTGTTCAAAGTATTTTTGCTTTTCTGGATTGTTTCGCGCTTCCCTCGTCCATTTTGATACTCTTCCGCGAACTTATCTAAAGAATCGAACGCGACCTGCAAAACGCACGTGTAAATATCACTGCCGCGTCGGATTTCGTAGTAATTATAGGACAATTACGGAAATCGGAGATGAGAAACAAACGGTTACAACCAAATTGTAACCTATTGCGAAGTTTAACTTTGACAAGCGTTATGACGGATTGTTTGGTTAGTTATTGAATGTTGAGGTTTGTAATTAAGTATGGAATAGGTATTTAAGGTTTAGCACTTTAAAATGACACTTGTAATGAGAAATCACAGTCCGAAACTGATGGCTTGAAAGCATCAGCGTAACCACCATTTTCACTCACGAGAACACTTTACCTTTATGTCGTCATTTAAACAACTAACGTATCTACTAGATATCTCATTAAGTTTACACAAGATTTCATCAAAAACTGACATAATTGTGGTAAAAACTGCACTTAAATAAAAGTTTCATAAATTGACAAACGACCTAAAACACTACACAATCGAAAACCGTTTGAATTGAAATTGAAATTTAATGTTGCCAGACTTAACTTAGACAGAAGCTAAACATGCTGCGTTTCGTTTCGCACTTTAAAAACATAAACTTTAACTTTTTTCATTTTACGAATGTTTTAATCGAGTTCAAATTAATATTATGTTTAAAAGAAATTCTCTTATGTATAAGTATTTTATGCAAGTGATGGTAAATATTAAAATTTATAATTTTAATGCATTAAGTATGTGGTAACTCATTCAATAAAGCGAAGCGGTCACAATTTTTGCTTATTGCTTTTGGCATTGAACCGACGTACTTACATGGTACTTACCTAAAGTGTATTGAACGCTGCCGCTGTAGATCAGCGGCTCTCAAACTTTTTCGGCAACGGGACCTTTTTTGGAACACTTAAATTTTACGGAACAGCATATTGAGCAAAATCTAGTAATTTAATTTAAAAAAAACTTTACACTACATTACGTAAAGAGACGCCCTAAAGAACCTTAGGGCTCCGAGGAGCACATTTCGATAAAAGCTGCTGTAGATATTCAAGTTGCAGATATCTTTCGGCTGATAGAAGTAGGTACTTATGACGATGATGAATAATGATGAAACAATGCATCAGAAGAAGCCACTCACGCACCTACGTTACCTAAGGCATCCAAGTTTTACGGCATTCACAACTCTATCATTCATAGATTTTTAATAATTCTAACTGCCGCACGTCGGACACGTCAATTATATTTAATGCTTGATCAAAGTTGCTGCTGTCACTTTCTTTGCTACAGCAAATAGAATAAGACCACACGTTCTAACCAAGCATTAAATTTAATTGACGTCTCAGAGTAGGTACGGCGGCAGTAGGTAAATGTACCTACTTAAATATTTGTATAGTATTGTATTCTATTTCTAATTTTAGTTCATGACTTTCACTCTTGTTAAGGTGTATTTTGCCAATGTCGAGTTATTTGTAAATAATCGCCATGGACTTATTACTTAGAGAAATAAATCAACGAATAATGTCACGGCTTTAGTTGTCATTATGGTGTTAATGAAAATCCCCAAAAAACGGCGAAATTGCATCATCAAAAATTCGTACAGCGGGTTGAAGACAAGTGAGATGACAAGCATTTATCATAGTTTAGGGTGAAGTAAGCGCCCGGTTAAACATGTCTATACGTCAAAGAAGTTGAATTGCGCGTGCAGATTGTGCAGGCACTTAGCCTGAGGCTCTACTTTGAAATCCGTAACCTTTACTAGTTCTTGTGTGTACAAGACGCTTTTAAATGAGAACACACTGTGATGTTTCTCGCCGTACAGCTGTTTCACTGAATATTACTTTTATGTTGGTTGACCGGCAGCATGAGCATGACATGCTCGCTCAAAGGTCTTTGCTTACGGCGGCGTCGTTGATCGGGTCGCCACTTTCCCGAACACATGGTTGAGAGAGGCGATGGCTGAGATACGCGTCATACTCGTGAACGGGTGCTGTTTGTGGGGTCCGGTCTGTTCACGTTTGCAAGGACTTATTGTTAAATTAATCATTCTACCTAGTTATGGCTTTTGACGTAGAGACCTCGTCGTGTTGTTCTCATAGTCTTTATTATTAGTTTAAGGTTTATTGACCTTATATTTGTAATAATTTTATTACTTTATTACCTTATTATTACTGAATGTAACTTACTTTTAAGTAGGTATTATTTTGTTATTATGATTGAAAAAATGACCTTTTGCTGGAGTTTCTTGCGGCGCTTCTTCTCCGCAATGATGGTCTTGTCCGAAGCGCTGGTAGATTCACTCAATGTTACCGACGTGTAAAAGAGCCCTCATGTGGCCTATTTTCTGAATAAAAATTTTGAATTTTGAATTTTGAATTTTGTAATTCGAACTTTGTCTATTGCTATCCCTTTTGCTCTCGACGCGTCACTATAATTCGCAAGAAAGTGATGGGGCGATCCGAAGTTCGAATAACTGATTTCAAAGTAGAGCCCCTGAACAGATAGTTGATGAATTACCGAGAGCGTGGAATTGCCATTATGTAGTGGTTGTACCGTTCGCATGAAAAGGAAAACACGTATTTAATAAGATTACCCTATACAAGTGGAATAAGTATGTCTTTTTTTGCTTTTAGTCGCTATGATTTATTTAAATTTTCGTCTTTAAGGTTGGAAATTGCTTATGGGACATATTAAAGTTAAATTATGTACATACATATAGCTCTCCTGATGACTTCTTGATCAAAATCATCTACTGCCGACGGACCGTACGTAATTTTTTCGTTGCTTTGAATTTGTCACTCAGCTCTCAGTCAAAATTTTAAAAATAGTCGAGGGAGAAACACCTGTAGCTTTTTCAACGAATTGGGCAGCGGTGTAAGGTGAATTTAAATTTTTCATTAGTTCGAGTTCAAAATATTTATGACAGTTAAAATTATTTGTTTTGCTTAACTCTCAATTGGACCAAAATTACTGTTACTTTCTGCCATATTTTTTGCAAACTGTGTAACTTACAGTCGCACGTGCCCTGACAAAATAAAATTTCTGAAAATTGCGAGTATCCAATAAAATAGTTTTTAAAATTGGGGGTAATTCTATAGCTCTGCCTTTGGGATTACAGGTATGTATGTATGTACAATAAAATAAGACGTATATTTTAGTGCATTGTAAAAAGTATTTAGATTTTTTTTGTACTTAAGTACTTATTTAATATATAACAAAACTCTTTTTATGCTGATGGTATAAGAAGTAGAGGAAATTTAAATATAGAATGCCTGTAAAGACATGTTTCCACTACATATGCAATTCCACGCCCTCGGTAATTCCTCTTATATCAGCAAGGACAAAATTGTTCGGTCAAAGACCTATTATCTCTTAATGACTCAACATACGCACATGGACTTAGCTCCGAGCGGTTATGTCGTCATTTTCATTATTTTCTATCACTTATGGCTGATTTACATTGGTTTAGTAAAAGCATGCCAGTAGAAGTACATTGAAGAGTTGGTTTTCACGTTTGAGGCGAGAGCTATTGTAACGACGCAATGTACTTCTACTGGCATGCTTTTACTAAACCAATGTAAATCAGCCATTAATGTCGCTAGCGCGTGGCTCGCGCGCTCGCAGACTCAACTCTTGTGGAAAAAACCCTAGCCAAGATGCAAACGCAGGGTAGCGATTCTCTCAAAAGCAAAGGAGAGCGAATGCAGGAGTGAATGTCCAAGCGGCGAGTTTAATTAGTCCCGTCAGAGCGAGCAAAACACATTTTAGCGCGTGCATTCTCAATTACTTAGGCAGCCTTATACGATCTTATCGACAGAAGCCATGCTGAACATTGAAAATGCACGCGCTAAAATGTGTTTTGTTCGCTCGGACGGGACTAGGTACTTAAACTTGCCGCTGCGATTTCGCTCGTTCGTCCGACCGTCCACCGTTTTTAACCGACTTCAAAAAAGGAGGAGGTTCTCAATTCAACTGTATGTTCTTTTTTTTTTTTTAATGTTTGTTACCTCAGAACTTTCGACTGGGTGAACCGATTTTGAAGATTCTTTTTTTGTTTGAAAGCTGGTGCTTCCCATTTGGTCCCATTCTTATCATAATGACGATTTGATGATGGAGTCTACGAGGAATCGACGGAACTCTTCAAAATTTATAGGCACACCTATAGCGATTTTGGTATTTTTCATTGTAACTCATGTATTTGCTCTTGGAAAACACTATTTGGTAAAGTGGAACTGATTATGAAAACCACAGATGGCCACCGGAACTCCTAAACGGTATATATTTCAAGGGTGGCGACAAGATATTTCGATTAAGATAGTTGAGCGACTATGACGAAACATATGTATGTTTAAGTATTTGACTATGACTTTCCCACGGCGTTGCTTGCGGCGAGATTGAATTTCAATGTTCTATAGTTTCTTATTAATTCTTATTAATTAAAGTGGACTACATAACATAACAGTATAATTATGATCACTAAAAAGTATAAAATAAAATAAAAGTTTAAAAAAACAAAAAAACCGCCTTCAAAAAACAAAAAATAACTTCATTTAAAATGGTAGGTAATAGGTCAGTCCAACTGAAGTCGGCGTCCAACAATATTTTAACCAAAAGCAGACTTCAGTTGGACTGACCTATTACCTACCATTTTAAATGAAGTTATTTTTTGTTTTTTGAAGGCGGTTTTTTTGTTTTTGAGAGAATCACACCCCTATGGCCTGTTTTATAAAGATTACAATTTACAGGTTACAAGTTTCCATTTGACACAACCTCGACCAATGACAACCAGCCATTTGAGCAGTGTTGCCAATAAAATTGTAACTTGTAGCTTTATAAAACGCGCCCCTGCTTTTCAGTCTGGCCCTTCCCGCACTCAGCCTAGTTTAACATAATTTAGCAAGTAGATCAGATAGTATAGATTATATACATTATAATTTATTCAAATATGCAGTGTTAGATATACAAAATAATTATAAAAAAGAAACGAAGTTTTTTTTAAACACGTATAGGAACAGCAGCAAACCCTTTGATAAAAACAACATTGAAACAAGATTATTTTTGTATGTAGCTTCTAAATGTTTCTGCTTGTTTAACAGTAAATTACGCAATTTGCATTAAAAAGTTGACTGGGACATTTTTCTTCGTAAAGGAGGCGGGAGATCATTCCAAATTTTCGATGTCGTAAACTTGAAACTACCTCAAAACTACCTACCTACCTCCATGGCTAACTTAACTTACAATACTTTTAATATTATTTGTCAAATTCAAGGTCTTGTTTGCATTAATTTCTAACTTTAATTTTAAGATGCTAGAAGTTAATACAATATTCAAGACAAAACAAAATTACGCGTTAATCTACTTCAGATAACGATTAAAACTCCAAATACCCACGATTTAACCAAGTATTTTTTCAAGCAGGGATTATCATTAAAAAAAAGAGACCATTCTAAAAAGCCCCTAAGTCACTCACGATTAAAAAAACGTCACAACATTTCATATTTTTAAAGCCCGCCGGCAACGTATCGTTTTAGGATTTAAAATAAAAGAAGATCAGGGTTTTTTCGTTAATCCGCACCTCGGTTCCAAACAATTAAAGCTATCCGCTTAAATCCCAAACAACTTGCGGTACGGTCCGCAGAATAAGCCATATACTCTTGAAATTAAATGGAGAACTTTGACGTTTAATGATGTCGTTTTTGGTTATTTAAATTTATGGTCGAAAGTGGGGTTAATATTAAATTGTCAAACAAGAACCCTTTCCTCTTTCTGAAGTGTGATATAAGCCATTCAAATGTCATTAGAGTTATTTTAACTTCGAGTTAAACGCTTTATTTAAACTTCAATTGCGAGTTAAATCATAAATACAAGATATAATTTCGAAACATACAAGAAAAAGCAACAACTCGTACATTTTCATATTTTTCTAGCGCTATTACTTTCACTCTCGACCTGTTACTGATAGGTATCGCTGACACACTAGTTTGTGAGAATATTTTCGTGACCTAGATGTGCAGTCTGGGCCAACACCTTCCTGCGCTAAGAAAATAAAAAAACCGTGTTCCTTACCGCCGCACTACAGGGGCCCTTTTTATAAAGCTACAACAATTTTACAGGTCTAAACTGGCAACACTGCTCAAATGGCTGGTCGTCATTGGTCGAGGTTGTGTCAAATTTAAAGTTGTAACCTGTAATTTGTAGCTTTATAAAATAGGCCACAGGTATTATTAATTTTAGCGCGAGCCCTAGGGACACTTGACCAGTTTTTATTATTTGTTGTTTTTTTACCGTTGGTAGGTACTAGTTATAATCATACAAAATTTGATGCTTGTATGTTTTACTGTTTTTACCGACACAATAAAGATAAAAATATGTGAAATCCGCCGTAATAACACATATTCTAAAAAAACAATCAGCTATCTCCTGTGGAGAGAGATACAGCTTTTTAAAGTTACAAACGGGCGTACGGACGGACAGCGGAAGCTTAGCCCATTTGTATCCTTTCGGTTTGGAACCCTAAAAAGTACTTCAGACCCTAGAAACGAAAAGTATTTCTTTAGTCCCTAGAGATAAAAAGTGTCACTTTACTCCGTGAATGTAAGTCACTTTGAAAATTATTAGACTTTGTTGCGGTCGCTACTGCCGTGGGAATTAATTTGGTATGTAAAAAGTGGAGCGACGGGGCTTACTCGACGCGTTAAGTAGGCGTCAGAAATATACCCGGAGCTTAGAGCTCCACGAAATAAATTAAAAAATATAAATCTAGCAATTTTTCAAAGAAAATTAAATAGAAGCCATGATATAACGGCGCCCTTACTTTCTGAGCTGATATCTCTTAAACGGCCTAACCGATTTTTATACAACCTAGCTGAGAATAATCTCGATTAAATTTAATAAGCTTTCTTTAAAAAAAACACTTCTGAATCCGTTTATTTTTTTGGGAGCTAAGGGTGCCGCAGATAGACACACAGATACACAGGTCACACAAAATACGTCAAGGGTTAAACAATAAAGAACAAATTCATCTGTACTTTTTTTTCACTTTACATGCTTGTTTGCTAGTACGTTTAGTTAAAATTTTGTGTTGCCAAAAACGTATGAATATCGGTAACACAAAAGGAACTTTCCATACAAATATTTTGGGACACATTAGAATATTATTTAATTATTGCATAGTTTGATGTTCTCTACCTACCTGCCATTTTTTTTTAAATTCTGGAGATGTCACTCATAGTGGCAAAAAAAGAGAAATGCTCAGGTAAGGTTAGGTTAGTTTTTGGTGATCATTTACTATTTTCGGCAGTAAAAAGTGTTTTTTGGCGTTACATTTTACTATATCTGGTGATCCGTCTATATATATAAAAGGCTAAACTGACTGACTGACATATCAACGCACAGCCGAAACTACTGTACCTAGAAACTTGAAATTTGGTACAGGGGTTCCTTTCATGGTGTAAGTGAGCACTAAGAAAGGATTTTCCGAAGATCGACCCCCAACGGGAAGAAATGGGGGAAGTAGCGGGAAACTAATTCTACGCGTACGAAGTCGCGGGCGTCCTCTAGTTAAACATAAGCCAATTACTAGCAATGAGGTCTAGTCCTCAGGGTTGGCAACGCTTTTGCAGTCCTAGGGTTGTAGCCTTGAGAAAGTACCTAATTATCTTTGAGTCTATAGATCCCACTTACCTTCAAGTGGCGTGTGTGCTAGTTTGCCTTCTTGTTGACACAAAAAAATAGTATTTTTTGGGGATCCGTATTCAACAAGGAACCCTTATAGTTCGCCATGTCCGTCTGTCCGTGGTTTAACTCAGACTTTTGGTAGGGACCTACTATAAAGTTCATACTTGTTATTTTCTGAGATAGTTTTTTGTGTTCGTAGTAACGGCTTCGGAACAATACACTGAGCATGGTCTGAATCTTCAGTCAACTGCACAGCTCAGAGGGGCTAGACAAGATGCATTACGCTAACCAGCGTTTCTATTCGTTTCGTTTGTAAACCAATCGCGTCACTGGTAGATCACGTGACTTTTCGAATAACGTCATCTACAAGTGACGCGATTGGTTTAAAAACGTAACGAATAGAAACGCTATCTAGCGTAATGCACCTTGTCTAGCCCCTCAGAGCTGAAACATTGTTCAACGTGGACGAGCGTATAAAGCCGCGTATCCATCAAGCGCACGCGCTCGCGCGGCAGCCTCGCGAGCCAAATGCTCGGTCCGTGTGGACGTGCCTCAGGACTGTTCGGGCACGTCCACACGGAATAAAATAAATATACCAAGGGACAATCACACACATATTAACCTAGATCCAAACCATAGTTAATGGTCTAAGATCCGAATAGGAGACGATTTGCACCGAGCTGCTTATTCGATCAAAAGTATTTTATATCAAATTTGATACGCTAAATAATATGTGGCGAAAAAAATATTAAAAATTAACTTTTTTTTAAATTGCAAATGCTTGTTTAATAGACAAATTGCATAGTAATCGAAAGTATGAAGCCTATAGAATATGCAAACGTTAGGTTTGGTGCAAATTATTAGTACCGACTTACCTGTTAATACCTGCCTATCCAATAGTTTGAAGGGAAAAAAATAGTCAACCTAACGTTTGCAAGTTCTATAGGCTTCATACTTTTAATTGGTATGTAATTTGCCTATTAAACAAGCAATTGAATTTTTTCAAGCCAAAGTTATTTTTTTTTTTTTATTAATTATATACTGGACTGAATTTTTTCAGGCAACCTATTCGCCACATATTATTTAGCTTATCAAATTTGATATAAAATACTTTTGATCGAATAAGCAGCCCGGTGCAAATCGTCTCCTATTCGGATCTCCTACTATAAGAACTAGGCTTCTACTATGGGTACTAGACAACGATATAAATACTTATATTATAATAGAAAATACTATACTTAAATACAATGGAAACATCCAAGACTCAGAAACAAATGTTCGCACTCATCATACAAATATCCGGGGAATCGAACCCGGGTCCGCTAGCTTCGTAGACAGGGTCACTAACTAGGCCAACGCGTCGTAAGATGTTGACGTAAGATGTCCACAGTTGAAATTTTCACAAAAGTGTATTTTCTATTACCGCTTGAAGCATGAATATTTATTAATTGATTTATTATCATTACATTAAAACTAAAAAAAATAAG
Organism: Acleris cristana; assembly: GCA_948252455.1. Lineage (NCBI taxonomy): Eukaryota > Metazoa > Arthropoda > Insecta > Lepidoptera > Tortricidae > Acleris > Acleris cristana. The sequence goes on along the minus strand of OX411795.1, from coordinate 10,540,633 downwards.
GGGCCCTGATACTCTATTCCACACGCTAAAACCATGTATCTTTTGACATGTTATCGTATTGTTTTAACTGGAGCATCATCCATCATCATATTCATCATGATATCAGCGGAAAGACGTCCACTGCTGGACACAGGCCTTCCCCAACGATCTCCACGACGGCCGGTTTTGTGCTACACGCTTCCATCAGCTTCCCACGATCTTCTCCAGATCCTCGGTCCACCATGAGGAAGTCCTGCCAACATTCCGCTTTCCGGTCCACGGCCGCCACTCTAGAACTTTTCCGCCCCAACGGCCATCAGTTCTACGAGCTATATGTCTAAATTCAAGTCTTTAACCAGTGTGTGCTGCCAGCGATGACAACTTACTTGTACGGGAGATACCCGAAAAAAAACGAGATTTTATTTTACAACTTTGTAGGCGTAACTTAAAATGTAGGTATACCTAACTGTATCTGTGTCTGTGTGTGTGTAAGTCTCCTTGAAGTAATCCAGTTCGTCAAGCTGTTCTAATGATGATCAAGAGATGAGGGTGTGAAGTCATCCTATTACCAGGAGTTCAGAACCTGCAAGGGTCTGCTCCGAACTGGCTGGCCTACGGTCAAACAGATGTTAATTGAACTGTATCAAAGTTTAGCTTTGTAGTACCTATTAATAGTCTCTGAGTAAAACCGCGAACAGACGGACAGACGGTCATCGCAATACTATAAGGATTCGTTGTTGTCTACGGAACCCTAAAAATTGAAAAATATGCGAATAATCAATATTTAAGTCGTAACAAGTTGCGTTTTCTCGAAATCAGTAATTAAGGCTTTAACTAGACCTAGAGTAATAGTAGATTGTTTAACAAGGGACTAAAACAAGCCATAATACACGAGATGTTTAGCCACCCAAGCGGAGCGAGGGCGGTTAGGGGTTTCCAAAGTAAATTAAAAAAAAAACTTTTATCCCTTGACATTAATAAGGAGTTTTAGTCCCGATGTGCAGAGACTAAAGTAACATTTTAAGAGCATGAGAAGTAAAAAAGCTTTTGTGCCCTAGGACTAGAAAACTTTAAACCGCACTAGTAAAACCAACCAACCTCTGGGCTTATTGTCCAACGTACTCGCAATCACGATCGTTTTCATTTTGAAAATCGAAGGCTTGTCTGCATACAAAATGAAAACAATTGCTCCACTTTGAAGCCGGTCAATAGCAGAGTTTAATTGTTTAATAATTAGTGGACCGAGTCCAAGCTAAGTTAAACCGGTTATCGCCCAATTAACTGGTACCAACTTAGTTCAAAGTTAGCAAGTTGGGTTAGTTCGACTTTGTGTTGGGAAGGGTCATTGCTTGATTGTTTAACGTAATAGGTTGGTGATTGTTGAACTCGTTTTAGCCTTGGCTTTTTATACGTGTTACCCTTTAGTACATTACTTAACAAGGGCTGTAAAAGAAAGAAATCCCGAAATCGCAGGTATTTGAGACCCGAGCCGTAGGCGAGGGTTGTAAATATGCGATAGAGGGCTTTCTTTTTTACTGCCCGTGATGAGTACACAATTTTACGTCTTCACCTGGCCACAATGCGAGTTTTACCGTGCGCGCAGCGTGCGATAAAACTCACATTATGGCCAGGTGTAACGTAAACATAGTTACATTGTATTGTTCAGTAAACATTTGGAAAAAGGTCCCGTAAAAAACCGGGCAAATTTTGATTTTATTGTTATTGATACGTCGCTGCAGTTGGATTCACTTGATCTTTTCCTGCGCACAACCTTCTGGGAAACGTTGTCGTATGTACTTAACTTTCATGCGCTCCCAGTCGTACTGATACTTATCGCTAGTCAGGCAATCCTCTAGAAATTCCTCCTCCGACATTTTCTCTGCGCTCAGATATTGTTCCTTTAAGCCGCGTATCCATCAAGCGCACGCGCTCGCGCGGCAGCCTCGCGAGCCAAATGCTCGGTCCGTGTGGACGTGCCTCAGGACTGTTCGGGCACGTCCACACGGACCGAGCATTTGGCTCGCGAGGCTGCCGCGCGAGCGCGTGCGCTTGATGGATACGCGGCTTAAAGGAACAATATCTGAGCGCAGAGAAAATGTCGGAGGAGGAATTTCTAGAGGATTGCCTGACTAGCGATAAGTATCAGTACGACTGGGAGCGCATGAAAGTTAAGTACATACGACAACGTTTCCCAGAAGGTTGTGCGCAGGAAAAGATCAAGTGAATCCAACTGCAGCGACGTATCAATAACAATAAAATCAAAATTTGCCCGGTTTTTTACGGGACCTTTTTCCAAATGTTTACTGAACAATACAATGTAACTATGTTTACGTTACACCTGGCCATAATGTGAGTTTTATCGCACGCTGCGCGCACGGTAAAACTCGCATTGTGGCCAGGTGAAGACGTAAAATTGTGTACTCATCACGGGCAGTAAAAAAGAAAGCCCTCTATCGCATATTTACAACCCTCGCCTACGGCTCGGGTCTCAAATACCTGCGATTTCGGGATTTCTTTCTTTTACAGCCCTTGTTAAGTAATGTACTAAAGGGTAACACGTATAAAAAGCCAAGGCTAAAACGAGTTCAACAATCACCAACCTATTACGTTAAACAATCAAGCAATGACCCTTCCCAACACAAAGTCGAACTAACCCAACTTGCTAACTTTGAACTAAGTTGGTACCAGTTAATTGGGCGATAACCGGTTTAACTTAGCTTGGACTCGGTCCACTAATTATTAAACAATTAAACTCTGCTATTGACCGGCTTCAAAGTGGAGCAATTGTTTTCATTTTGTATGCAGACAAGCCTTCGATTTTCAAAATGAAAACGATCGTGATTGCGAGTACGTTGGACAATAAGCCCAGAGGTTGGTTGGTTTTACTAGTGCGGTTTAAAGTTTTCTAGTCCTAGGGCACAAAAGCTTTTTTACTTCTCATGCTCTTAAAATGTTACTTTAGTCTCTGCACATCGGGACTAAAACTCCTTATTAATGTCAAGGGATAAAAGTTTTTTTTTTAATTTACTTTGGAAACCCCTAACCGCCCTCGCTCCGCTTGGGTGGCTAAACATCTCGTGTATTATGGCTTGTTTTAGTCCCTTGTTAAACAATCTACTATTACTCTAGGTCTAGTTAAAGCCTTAATTACTGATTTCGAGAAAACGCAACTTGTTACGACTTAAATATTGATTATTCGCATATTTTTCAATTTTTAGGGTTCCGTAGACAACAACGAATCCTTATAGTATTGCGATGACCGTCTGTCCGTCTGTTCGCGGTTTTACTCAGAGACTATTAATAGGTACTACAAAGCTAAACTTTGATACAGTTCAATTAACATCTGTTTGACCGTAGGCCAGCCAGTTCGGAGCAGACCCTTGCAGGTTCTGAACTCCTGGTAATAGGATGACTTCACACCCTCATCTCTTGATCATCATTAGAACAGCTTGACGAACTGGATTACTTCAAGGAGACTTACACACACACAGACACAGATACAGTTAGGTATACCTACATTTTAAGTTACGCCTACAAAGTTGTAAAATAAAATCTCGTTTTTTTTCGGGTATCTCCCGTACAAGTAAGTTGTCATCGCTGGCAGCACACACTGGTTAAAGACTTGAATTTAGACATATAGCTCGTAGAACTGATGGCCGTTGGGGCGGAAAAGTTCTAGAGTGGCGGCCGTGGACCGGAAAGCGGAATGTTGGCAGGACTTCCTCATGGTGGACCGAGGATCTGGAGAAGATCGTGGGAAGCTGATGGAAGCGTGTAGCACAAAACCGGCCGTCGTGGAGATCGTTGGGGAAGGCCTGTGTCCAGCAGTGGACGTCTTTCCGCTGATATCATGATGAATATGATGATGGATGATGCTCCAGTTAAAACAATACGATAACATGTCAAAAGATACATGGTTTTAGCGTGTGGAATAGAGTATCAGGGCCCCTTATTTTTTTTAGTTTTAATGTAATGATAATAAATCAATTAATAAATATTCATGCTTCAAGCGGTAATAGAAAATACACTTTTGTGAAAATTTCAACTGTGGACATCTTACGTCAACATCTTACGACGCGTTGGCCTAGTTAGTGACCCTGTCTACGAAGCTAGCGGACCCGGGTTCGATTCCCCGGATATTTGTATGATGAGTGCGAACATTTGTTTCTGAGTCTTGGATGTTTCCATTGTATTTAAGTATAGTATTTTCTATTATAATATAAGTATTTATATCGTTGTCTAGTACCCATAGTAGAAGCCTAGTTCTTATAGTAGGAGATCCGAATAGGAGACGATTTGCACCGGGCTGCTTATTCGATCAAAAGTATTTTATATCAAATTTGATAAGCTAAATAATATGTGGCGAATAGGTTGCCTGAAAAAATTCAGTCCAGTATATAATTAATAAAAAAAAAAAAATAACTTTGGCTTGAAAAAATTCAATTGCTTGTTTAATAGGCAAATTACATACCAATTAAAAGTATGAAGCCTATAGAACTTGCAAACGTTAGGTTGACTATTTTTTTCCCTTCAAACTATTGGATAGGCAGGTATTAACAGGTAAGTCGGTACTAATAATTTGCACCAAACCTAACGTTTGCATATTCTATAGGCTTCATACTTTCGATTACTATGCAATTTGTCTATTAAACAAGCATTTGCAATTTAAAAAAAAGTTAATTTTTAATATTTTTTTCGCCACATATTATTTAGCGTATCAAATTTGATATAAAATACTTTTGATCGAATAAGCAGCTCGGTGCAAATCGTCTCCTATTCGGATCTTAGACCATTAACTATGGTTTGGATCTAGGTTAATATGTGTGTGATTGTCCCTTGGTATATTTATTTTACTTTACTTTAAATATATCCAACGAGCGAAATCAGTAAGTTCAAGTAAAAACCCATTTCTCAATGTATGTTATCGCAGGAGGTAAATTGTGTGATTCTCGCTACCACGTATCAATGCGTGCATGTAATAACTATCGGGAATTACAAATATATATAAAGGGCTCCTGCCAGGCCCTGTTCACTCCGCATGCTGGGCGCGAAGCTCCAAGTACTTCATGCATCACGGGTGACTTTAGTAGAAGGGTTGCGGGCGACGTAATACGAATTCTACTATAGAAAGCATAGAGTGCCTACTCGTACGAAGTACGTTTGAAATAACTAAACCCTGTTCTGCTCCTGCGCCGGGTGCGTTCCTGGGTTTCTTCCCGCCAAGGCGCGTGCGCGGCTGCGAGAGGAATTACTGCCTGCTTAAAGAACACGTTGCACATATCCTCGAGACGAGCTAAAGCGGTAAGTGAGCGAAATTTATCTTAATCATCATCATCATCTCAGCCGAAACACGTCCCCTGCTGGACATAGCCCTCCCCAAGGTTCGCCACCAGGCCCGGTCCTGGGGCTCTACTTTGAAATCAGTAATTCGAACTTCGGATCGCCCCGTCACTTTCTTGCGAATTAGTGACGCGTCGAGAGCAAAAGGGATAGCAATAGACGAAGTTCGAATTACGAATTTCAAAGTAGAGGCTCTGCATCCATCGGTTCCCCGCAACCCTAGCCACGTCGTCGGTCCACCTTGTTGGGGGCCTCCCTCCGCTGCGTATCATTATGTACCTTCATAATTATGGCATACTTGTAGGAAGAGAGGACAATAGAGAGATCTCTCTCCAGGCGGGTGTTATGCCTGGGGACCGAAGTCCATTGGGATGAAGTTGGAAGTTGTATATATATCAACTGACTGGAGAAACTTCGTTAGCGCGATGTAGAACCTTTTTTAAGTTGCGCTGTCTGACGTTGGTGGCGCTAGCGAGTTAGCGAGTTGGTTGATACAAGTCTTCGTTAGATGTCGCTAGGTCGCCACATACTCAGCGGTGGTAGGACCTTGTGCAATGTCCGTCCGGATCGCTACCACCATCTTATCACTTAACCTACCGCCAACCGCCAACCGCCAAGCACCAGTATTCGCATTGATGTGTTCGGGTGTGTGTATAAGACAAAAGGTGAAATACTAGCATAGAAGCATTCCATCTTAGTCCTCAGTGTTGGCAACGCATGCGCGGTCTTAGGATAATAAATAAGAGCGGATTAACTCAAACGGCCGACGAATGTCATCAAAACTAGTTGAGAAGCACGCCGATTAAGGCGTCATTCCGCAGCCGACCGCAAACGGCAACGCTAGAGGGCAACGGCGGTCGTGACCGCACGCAGCAGACGGCAACAGCAGGCGTCGGACGTCGGCGTCACTACTGGGTCTGCGGTCGGACGTTAGTGACGCCTGCCATTGCCGTCTGCGGTCGGCTGCGAAATGACACCTTTAAACAGCTAGTATTCTATTTAAAAAACAGAGAAAAAATTCTACCATGCGCAAAATGTCTAAAGCTATTTTGCTTGTTATGTTTGCAGTTCTGAAAACTGGCCTATTTTTGGCAGCTGCGTGCATTATTAGCAGCATTTTAAACGCCGCTGGTAATACTCAGAGCTCCAGGGCAGCAGGGACTCCTCCCCAGGGCTTCTCCGCGACGGACTTTGCAGACAGAACTAGCACCACGAGTTGCAGGTTCCTTCTCAACCTGACTCTGTACTTCAGTGCAAGTGTGGTTTCAAGCTTTCTGTCACTAGTCTTCAGCTATTACTTACATTGGGAGAAAGAACACAACATTTGATCACTATGCTAAAACTGTGGTACATATTTTTTCTCTCAGCAACCACAATTGTTGCTAAACATGCTTGTGACGCCTACTTTAGCAATAGGACTAATCTGCAAACGCTGGAAGATGACAATAATGGCATTTCATCTGAAGCACCACCAACCAGATCGTTCACGTCGTACGTCCCGCAGTGCTGGTCTTACCGGGACTATGCGTTTCCCGAAAATGAACACTTCAAAAGCCATTTCAACGTTGTGATTCCACACGGGGGTCAATTCAAGGTGGAATATGAAAGAGGCGAAACTTGCGGTGTTGTCAGGGTTGTATGTTTGCGAGCATTTTCAGAATGGCACGATAATGACCCGCACGTTGATATCAATACGTGCGGTGCGAACAAATCGACTTCGTTTAATATTCCCGTCGACACTACAGAATGCATTCCTGCGGTGAAATGCCGGACTGAAGCTTTATTCGACACAAAAATAATCCTGACTTCAAGTGAGAACGACTACAAGCCGTTGAGTGTGTTTTCTTTGAACGGAGAAGAACTCCACTATGACGGCGCTGCGCTGGCTGAAGGTCGCCGGACTCAGGCGCTGCTGACTAAGCACGATGTCCGCGAGTACAAAGATCACACTGACAGACTTAATTACGCCAGCAACGTCGACTCAATCCAAGATGAGTACGACGACATGGTCGGCATCGACAAGAGCGGATACAAGTGTCTCGAGATACAGGCGTGGCGCTCCGGTCCCGGTGGGGCCCCAGCTGCCAATCTACCTATGTGTCCTACTGTTTTTTTACGAGCTGGGTCATACCCCGGTGTAGATGCATTTAAATCAGTTGATAATATTGGTGTCAACAGCGATAAGGGAGTGATAGTCGGATTGCTGACTTCCAGTCGTTCGTGGTTACTGTTACACGAAGTCGCTCATGTTTACGACGCGTATGTCATAGACAGTCATCTAAAAGATCATTTATTCGAAGTATGGAATAGAATTCTAATTGGTCTGTACCAAGGGAGACACTTGCCTCCCAATGGTAATTATTTGATATATTATTATGGGGGAAATACCCCTGACATTCTAAAATCCGACGTCGCGTTTAGGGATTTAAATGGTGAAGAGCGCGCTCACTTATTGATAGGTTTGCTTAATGTGGACGACGACTCGTCATATCTAGCAGACCTGTATAAACGATATTATAAGAATAATGATAGAGTACATTACTTGCTGGAAGAGCTAGTGAGCATGTATCTGAACAGGAGGGTGGACCCCCTGCCGCTGATGGCGCGGGTGTTCTCTGCAGAGCGCGGCAACTGGTTCAACATAACGATGTTCGCGCAAGCTATTTCTCTTAACCGCAGACTCTCGTACGACAAGAATCTGAATACTTTTCCAAAGTCTATGTTCTCCGTGAACAGCGCGCCCGTACATTTTAAAACAAACGTGTCTTTCAGTCCTGAGGATTGCGGTACTCCATATTTTACAATTGATGGAATTTTGTTTAACACAACAACAGTTGTGACTAGAGCCAATTCTCTGGTAGTGTGCCTTGATACCCCGAATATTAGCAACTCTATTACTAACTTGACGAAATTCATTTATTTAACAGACATTAACGTTAAGAAAAATATTGTGCTAAATCCTGTGCAGGTAATGGCCAGTGAGGGTTTAAAATTTTTGGGCTTCGCCAACACATGGGGCCACCTTGACATGCGACACGACGAAAATAAACTTGTCTTTGAGACGTACAACATTCAACCCCATTCCAGATTTGACACCGTTTACGCAGAATTCACATTTTTTAAAGAGAACGATGAGGTTATGTGGCACGTGTCCATAAAAGGGACAGAGAGGCTGAAACGCCATAAGGAATTGATTTTAACTGAAGTGAAAAAGATTCAAATATACTATGCAGAACCGATCAAATTAAAGTATTCGCAAACAAAACAAGCCTTAACGAGAAAAAAGAACTCTACGTTTATTTTGAATTCACCGGAACCGCACTCGAGAAACGACATTGTGTTTTATCCTCTCCATATAATGTCGGCGAGCGAACGATTCACGTTTTGGGGCCTTGGTCACTTTTGGGGCTTCCTAGATTTGCGCTACGACATAAACAAACTTGTCTTTGAGACGTACAACATTCAACCCCACTTATATTTCGACACTGTTTACGCAGATTTCACATTTTTTAAAGAGAACGATGAGGTTATGTGGCAGGTATCCGTTAAAGGGACAGAGGGACACGAACGTCACAAGGAATTTAATTTAACTGAAGTAAAAAAGATTCAAATATACTATGCAGAGCCTTGGAGATTAAAGTATACGGGAACGAAACAAGCCATTTCAGTAAAAATGAACAACACTCTGTTCATCAATCCGGGGTGCGGTTTCGCGGAAACCGTCCAGACCCGCGTCGATCTCCTCCAAAAAGATGTGGAGCATTTTGTCAATGTTCATTACCTGTCACAGTTTTTGGAGCTGTTTAAGCAAAGCTGCGTCCAAAACACATTGTAGGACACCGTGCTGTACACTCCGACGCCGATCGCTGCCCATTCGGCATCGGCAGATGCTGTTCTGTCACCTCGGTGTTAGTTTTAAGTTTTAAATTATTATGTATGCTAGTCTATAAGGCATTTGTAATTATGGGCTTCGTTGCTCGAAATAAGAATTTCTTACTCTTATATAGGCCGCGGACATGAAGTCAGCGGGATGCGAGGCGGCGGCGGCATCGCTCGTGCGCCGCTCCCTGCGCCGCTGCGCTCGTGGCCGGTTTCATATAAATCTATGCATTGGAAATTTCAAAAACAATCACTTGCGTCGCTCTATGTTGAGACGACGCAAACGCAACGCACCGGCCACACTCGTGTTGCATCGTTCTTAACCATTTCCGTGCTTCGAAGATTAAAATTTCTTCCCTTGCACTAAACTTTTATCTTTTCACCTTACCTTAATGGGTTCAGCTGACGATATGTTTAATTGTTGTTCCAGTTCTATTGTATTGAACTTGTTGCGATTGTTTGCTTTAGAGTTGTAAGTAGGTACTTAATTTTAAGGTAATTTTACAGTGTTTAATTGTAACATGTTTAGCATAAAAATAAATCAATTTATTTAAACTGTATTTAATAAATAAATGTTTGTTAGATAAAAAATTAAAATTGAAAATAACCAAGGAAATGATAGATAAAAAAGTTAAAGTAAAATTAATTGATTAATCCTGCAACCAATGATAAATTACCTGCCATATTATGTTAATGTTAGTTGTAACAACATTTTAAAGTCTTGCCTGAGCGACAGAAATGTATCTTCTACTATAAATGGAAACTGTTTGTTTTGGCTAATGTATTTTTAAGGATTGTATGTCAATGTCACGGATCTCTCCGTGGTCAAAGTGTGTTCTTTTACTGCTTCTTTCTTAAATAAATGAATAATAAAAAAGTATGCAATTGTGAGTCTTAAATAAAACTAGATTTATAGTGTTCCTTTAGGCCCTTATAGTTAAGAATCCTTACATATCCAGTTACGCATGTCATGAGCAGGGACCGGAAAACCCCTTTATTTGATTAAGTCTATCAATCGAGTACTACATCATAATGCTCTCCCTATCGATAGGCTTACCCTATCGATAGGGTAAAATTAGTTAAACTTTTATTTGATTATTGATTAGTTATTGAAAAAGTGTTTTTTGACATCATTTAAAGTAAATGAAAAAAAAAAATGTGTTCAACTTTTTCGTGTATCACGCTTTTAATTAATATTGTTGCAATCGATTTTACGGGGGTTCAGGAAAATCATATAGAAAAAAGAAAGGGACTATTAAAACTACGATTTGCGCTAAAATGAACTACAACGTAAATATGGGAAGAAAACTGGAAAAGGTAACAATTTTCGACGGTAGCACTCCATAAATGATTCCATATCTTCTTTCATGGGGAGGTTGTGGAAAAAATAACAAGCCAAAAGTTACAGCAAATTTTGTTATCTATAGTATTGCCTAACTACAGTTTGCGCTAAAATGCACTAAAACGTAAATATAGGAGGAAAACTAGAAAAAAGTAGAAATTAAATCTTTGAACCATTCTACTATACCTATTGCAGAACCATGATTAGCACTAAAATTAACTTTCACGACAATATAGGCAAAAAAAAAACGAAAAAAAGAGACAGTTTTTCCAAGATGGCGGAAAAACAAATAGAGCTGGAAAGCCGAAAAATTTGGGTTATCATGACTATGTGGTCCTTTACAACGTATCAAAAAACCATAATAATCGGACCTTTTTTAGGGTACCTACCGGAACTATGATTTGACAAACGACATTTTTTTTTTGTATGGGCTGCACCTTTTCCGATATAGCGTACTTCCGGTTCTTTCGGAATGGCGACAGGCAGATCCGTAATCTGGGTCATGCTGGGTCAAAACCATCTGATAACTTTGTCACCCCAACTGTTACATGATATGCCGCTTGCATGGCTTAGAGACGCTTTTTCCAGTATTGGGCCTAGTCTAATAGGCTATATTAAATATGCGAGGCGAGGCGAAATAAAAAATATATACATGATAAGTAACATTACTTTGAAGATATTATCCAAACAGCAGTTGGGTTTTATAAAGCTTGATTTTCGTTAGACCTGTTACCGTATTACTAGGTTAATTTGTGTGTAATCCCTTGGTATATTTATTTTATTTTACTTTTAATTACATTCAACGAGCTGTTTTCCCATTAAAACCCCTTTGTCAATTTACATTACTATCACTAGTGACGAGTAATGTTATCGCAGGAGGCAAATTGTGTGACCCTCGTTACCAAGTACAATACGTGCAAAACAACTGTCGGGAATCACAACGGGAAAACCAAATAAATATTAGAACTCTCAAATACCTATATATATAAAGGGCTCCTGCCAGGCCATGTCCACTACGCATGTTGGGCGCGAAGCTCCATGCATCACGGGTGACTTTAGTAGAAGGGTTGCGGACGACGTAATACGAATTCTACTATAGAAAGCATAGAGTGCCTACTCGTACTAAGTACGTTTGAAATAACTAAACGCTGATCTGCTCCTGTGCCGGGTGCGTTCCTGGGCTGACTGCATCCCGCCAAGGTGCGCGGCTGCGAGAGGAATTACTGCCTGCTTAAAGAACACGTTACACATATCCTGTCTGCGAGCTAAAGCGCAAGTAAGTGAGCGAAGTTTATCTTAATCATCGTCATCATTATCATCTCAGCCGAAACACGTCCCCTGCTGGACATAGCCCTCCCCCAAGGTTCGCCACCAGGCCCGGACCTGCGCCGCGTGCATCCATCGGTTCCCCACAACCCTAGGCCACGTCGTCGGTCCACCTTGTCGGGGGCCTGCCTCCGCTGCGTATCTTTATGTACCTTCATAGTTATGGCATACTCAGCGGTGGTAGGACCTTGTGCAATATCCGTCCGGATCGCTACCACCATCTTATCATTTAACCTATCGCGAAGCAGCACAGTGTTCACTGTGTAGGTATTAGCTGACATTCAAACAAACATCTACTCGTAACATTAATAACTAAGTTGCATAAAAGCATGTAAAAAATGTCACGAGCCAGTATTAAATAGATAAAACGCCCGATATAACGGTGACCCGCTACTTTAAGAGCGGATTAACTCAAACGGTCCGACCGATTGTCATCAAACCTAGCTAAGACACACCCCGATTAAGGCGTCATTCCGCAGCCGACCGCAGGCGGCAACGGCGATCGTGACCGCACGCAGCAGACGGCAACAAAGCTGGGTCCACATTTGTATCATTTCGTCGTATCGTATCTCCGTCGCGTTGCACCGACGCGTATCAAGATCGCTAGTGTGGACGCACAAACAGCGCGATCATGCGGCGCGCCGTATCTGATCGCTCGGGATCGATGTTGACACGCGTTTATTATGTACCCCGCACACTCGCGATCGGATACGCGTATCAAGATCGGTAAGTATAGACGTGTTTTGATACTGTATCACGATAAGAAGTTATGATTTGATACGCGATACGCCGTGATCGCTCTCGAGGCGGTTTTTCCCCGATCATCAAAGGGGATACAGATAGCGTCCACACTTAATGATCAAATCAAATCAAATCAAATCAAAATCATTTATTTCAGCCATCTTTGGACCATAATAATAATAATAAAGTGTTATTAAATAAAAATAAAAATTTAAACCTAATGTTAGTAATGTATTTTTAAATGATACGGCGTTATGATACGATACGCTGCTACGCTAAGGTTAGTATGGACGCATTTTTTCACGCGACGGTTGTAGTGATACGGTGTGCCCAAAGTGAGCGTCCATACTTAGGATACGCGAGCTCGATACGATACGCGTGATCATGATCGGCAAAATGATACAAATGTGGACCCAGCTTAAGGCGTCGGACGTCGGCGGCTGGGTTAGCGGTCGGGCGTTAGCCACCTGCCGTTGTCGTCTGCTGCTACCGTATGCGGGCGGCTGAGGAAGGTACTCCATAGATATAAATACATAGGAACCAGTAATGAAGCATGCCGTTGCCATCTGCGGAGGGCTGCAGTATGACACCTTTAAACGGCTATTCTATTTAAAAAACCGAGAAAAAAATCGACCATGGCCAAAATGTCTAAGTAAAGCTATTTTACTTGTTTCAGAACTGGCCTATTCTTGGCAGCTGCGTGCATTATTAGCAGCATTTAAAACGCCGCTGGTAATACCCAGGGCTGCAGAGACTCCGCCCCGGGCTTCGCCGCGACGGACTTTGCTTCAAGCTTTCCGTCACTAGTCTTCAGCTATTAAGTACTTTTGGAAAAAGAACACAACATTTGATCACTATGCTAAGACTGTGGTACATATTCTTTCTCTTAGCGACCACTATTGTTGCTAAACATGCTTGTGACGCCTACGTTAGCACTAGGACTAATCTGGAAACTCTGGACGATGACAATAATGTAATTTTCCCTGAAACACCACCAACCAGATCGTTCACGTCGTACGTCCCGCAGTGCTGGTCTTACCGGGACTATTCGTTTCCCGTCAACAACCATTTCAAAAGCCATTTCAACGTTGTTATTCCACACGGAGGTCAATTGCTGCGAATCTACCTATCTGTCCTACCGTTTTTTTACGAGCTGTGCCATACTCTGGTGTGGATGGATATAAATTAGATGATCATCTTGCTGTCAACAGTGATAAAGGATTGGTAGGCAATTTTTTAATTTCCAACCCCGCTACTTCGTGGTTACTGCTACACGAAGTCGCTCATGTTTACGACGCGTATACCACAGACAGTCATCTAAAACAACATTTACGCGAAGTATGGAACAATATTCTAGCAGGCCTGTACCAGGCAAAGTACTCGCATACCAATGATAGTTATTGGCTATATGGCGATTCGACCGTAGTGGAAAAAACCCTTGAGATTTTAAGATCCGACTTCGCGTTTGGGGATTTAAATGTTGGAGAGCGCGCTCACGTATTGATAGGTTTGCTTAATGTGGACAACGACTCGTCATATCTAGCAGACCTGTATAAGCGATATTATAAGAATGATAGAGTACATTACATCCTGGAAGAGCTAGTGAGCATGTATTTGAACAGGAGGGTGGACCCTCTGCCGCTGATGGCGCGGGTGTTCTCCGCAGAGCGCGGCAACTGGTTCAACATAACGCAGTTCGCGCAAGCTATTTCTCTAAAGCGCAGACTCTCGTACGACAAGGATCTGAATACTTTTCCAAAGTCTGTTTTTTCCGTGACCAGCGCGCCCGTACATTTTAAAACAAACGTGTCTTTCAGTCCTGAGGATTGCGGTACTCCATATTTTACAATTGATGGAATTTTGTTTAATACAACAACAGTTGTGAGTAGAGCCAATTCTCTGGTAGCGTGCCTTGATACCCCGAATATTAGCAACTCTATTACTAAATTGACTAAATTCATTTATTTAACAGAGATTAAGGTTAAGGAAAATATTGTGCTAAATCCTGTGCAGGTAATGGCCAGTGAGGGTTTAAAATTTTTGGGCTTCCACAACACATGGGGCCACCTTGACATGCGACACGACGAAAATAAACTTGTCTTTGAGACGTACAACATTCAACCCCATTCTAGATTTGACACCGTTTAAGCGGATTTCACATTTTTTAAAGAGAACGATGAAGTTATTTGGCAGGTATCCATAAAAGGGACCGAGAGTCAGAAACGTCACAAGGAATTGATTTTAACTGAAGTGAAAAAGATTCAAATATACTACGCAGAACCGAGCAAATTAAAGTATTCGCGCACAAAACAAGCCTTAACAAGAAAAAATAACTCCACGTTTATTTTGAATTCACCGGAACCGGACTCGAGAAACGACATTGTGTTTTATCCTCTCCATATAATGTCGGCGAGCGAACGATTCACGTTTTGGGGCCTTGGTCACTTTTGGGGCTTCCTAGATTTGCGCTACGACATAAACAAACTTGTCTTTGAGACGTACAACATTCAACCCCACTTATATTTCGACACTGTTTACGCAGATTTCACATTTTTTAAAGAGAACGATGAGGTTATGTGGCAGGTATCCGTTAAAGGGACAGAGGGACACGAACGTCACAAGGAATTTAATTTAACTGAAGTAAAAAAGATTCAAATATACTATGCAGAGCCTTGGAGATTAAAGTATACGGGAACGAAACAAGCCATTTCAGTAAAAATGAACAACACTCTGTTTATCAAGCCGGGGTGCGGTTTCGCGGAAACCGTCCAGACCCGCGTCGATCTCCTCCAAAGAGATGTGGAGCATTTTGTCAATGTTCATTACCTGTCACAGTTTTTGGAGCTGTTTAAGCAAAGCTGCGTCCAAAACACATTGTAGGACACCGTGCTGTACACTCCGACGCCGATCGCTGCCTGAAACACTCGTGTTGCATCGTTGTTAACCATTTCCGTGCTTCGAAGATTTATTCCCTTGCACTAAACTTTTATCTTTTCACCTTACCTTATTGGGTTCAGCTGACGATATGTTTAATTGTTGTACCAGTTCTATTGTATTGAACTTTTTGCGATTGTAAGTAGGACTTAATTTTAAGATTAATTTTATAGTGTTTAATTGTAACATGTTTAGCATAAAAATAAATCATTTTTTAAGCAGTATGTAATAAATAAATCATCAAATGGTTGTTTCATAAAAAAAAAAATACTTAACTAAGGAAATGATTGATAAAAAAGTCAAAGTAAAGTTAATTTATTAACCCTGCAACCAATGTTAAATTACCTGCCATATATTATGTTAATGTTAGTTTTAACAACATTTTACAGTCTTGCCTGGGCGACAGAAATGAATCTTCTCCAATAAATGGAAACTATTTGTTTTGGCTAATTTATTTTTAAGGATTGTATGTCAATGTGTTTAAATATTTCTTTCTTAAATAAATGAATAATAAAAAAATATGGAATTGTCAGTCTAAAATATAACTAGATTTAAATATTTCCTATAGACCCTTATAATTAACAATAGTATCCGTAGTTATCCAGTTACGCATGCCATGAGAGGGTAAAAGTTCTCGGTAAGACATAAGTTAAGACTATTACTATTACTATGTACACATTACTATTATTATGTTTTCTAATAAACTAAAATATTGTCTTGAAATCGAAGAATAGTACATTACTACAGAGGCCGGGACAAAAGGGGTTGCCGGCCGAAGACATAGATATATAGGATAGGTCTGAGGCGGGCAACCTTATATTTCCCGCCGAGGTAGGTATGTATACTTAGTGCTTTTCTCAAACATATAATTTCATGTCAACTCCATATAAAATTGTATTTGTTTCGCCATATCTCCCATGTAATTTCATCTCTTAGTGGTTCGAGATTAGGGGCCAAGTTTGAATTACTTTTAATAAAAAGCAGTGACATAGTTTTTAGTCTGTGTATCTTTTAGCAAAAATACACCTAATATTTTACGACACAAAATGGTGTGTTCTGATTGGTCAATTTCAATTTTTCATTTTAAGGAGCTATGACACAAAATTGATTGATTGATTTTCATTGGTTCTTAAAGTTGGACAACAATGTTCTCGACCAATCAGCAAACGTGCCGACAAAAACCTTCTTGGTGTGTTCTTATAAGAGTTATAAGTGACGTTTTGTGACCCCAAACAAGACCATCTATGGCCATAATATTTCCGAGCAGTGTTGTGAAAATTATTGTTGTTTTGATTTATATGGAAATTTTGACATGTTTTGCACCAGAAATAATAATTATAAAATGAACCATGAGCAATATTTTTGACGTTGCATGCCGATATTTACTTTCAACAAACACTTCTCGCAAACGCTGCAATCCTAGTACCTACTTATATCGGCAGTTCTAGTATTCGTTAGCCGAATTTTACTAACCCCCAATGCAGAAAGAGGGGTGTTGTATATTCGACGTGTGTATCTCTGTGTCTGTGTATCTCTGTATGTGTGTGTCTGTGTATTTGTGTGTCTGTTTGTCGAAACGTACCTCCCAAACGGATACAATGGTTCAGACGCTTTTTTATCAAAAACTAGGTTAAAAATCAGGATGGTGCTTAGCTAGGGTTTACGAAAACCGCTAGTGATATCAGAGGGGCTAGACAAGGTGCATTACGCTAACCAGCGTTTCTATTCGTTTCGTTTGTAAACCAATCGCGTCACGTGACTTTTCGTATCACGACATCTACAAGTGACGCGATTGGTTTAAAAACGTAACGAACAGAAACGCTAGCTAGCGTAATGCACCTTGTCTAGCCCCTCAGGGCCTCTATTCTATTCCAGAGAGGTAATGCAGCCAGTGTCATAGGGACCATGCCGCGAGCGGACCTGCTAGAGGGGGTGTTCTTTTTATAGTGGTGATTATTATTTACGTCTTTAATATTTGAGTAGCTTAGTTTTTATTTTAATTTAAATAAGTTTAGTTTTAACTTTTAATTGTATTATATTAAATATGTATCTACTTATGTTAATTAAAGTACCTATTCTAGGCGGTAAAAAACATATGGTATTTGATCTGTTACGTCATTAGAGCTATCAAAACGTTGACAATACGATAAATTAAAGATGATAATGGCACATAATGGTCTTCTCGGCCTCGTGGGCCTAGTATGGTTGCGTCTATATCGCGTATTCGCGTGTCCAATGTGAATAAAGCATCCGTCACTGTCATACTTATATACGTGTCAAAAGGTGACGGATGCCTTATCTAAACTTTGTCACGCGATAAACGCAGCCATGTTATATGCCCTGGGCCCGTATTATGGTCGTCTTTATCGCGGTGGATAAAACATACGCACTCTCGCACTTACATACTGGTCAGAAAGTGACAGATGCTGTATCCACATTTTGTCACACGATAAACGCAACCATACTAGGCCTGCTGGACCTCTATTCGACATGTTAAAACAAAATGACACTGATTTTTTTTTTCTCCTCAGTAAATGTAATTGAAAACCTAAGTAATAGAAAATAAAATAGTAGCAACGCATTTGAGACAAACCTCTATAAGCATGATTTTTATCAGAGAATGTTTTAAAAAAAACCTGCAGTCAATTAAAGAGGTATCAATCAATTTCTGTCGTTATCAACAGGTCTGTTAGCGGGACTTGTCGGGGATTAGTCGTTGATCCGGGTCCGAAATGATCCCAAGCCCCGTGGAATACAGCCGTGATTATCTCCGTTAAAGTTTAACTCTTCGAGAAATAATAGCGACAGCAGCTTAAGATATTTAGTTCTAAAGATCACCGTCTAACCCCCTAACTTATAAACGTGGAATAAACTTGGAATAGTTTATGCCTTGCTTTGTCACTTTGTGTCAGGGTATTGATTCTCTCAAAAGCAAAGGTGAGCGAATGCAGGAGTGAAGTCCAAGCGGCGAGTTTAAGTAGTCCCGTCAAAGCGAACAAAACACATTTCAGCGTGTGTATTCAATTTGGCAGCATGGCTTCTCGAACGTATAAGGCTGCCTAATTGAGAATGCACGCGCTAATATGTGTTTTGCTCGCTCTGACGGTACTACTTAAACTCGCTGCTTGGACTTCACTCCTGCATTCGCTCACCTTTGCTTTTGAGCGAATCACTACCCAGATGCAAATGTCAAAATTACAGATAAGGACAAAGCATGGCATAAACTATTCCAAGCTTATTCCAAGTTAATAAGTAAGGGGGTTAGCGTTTTGCATGTTGTTTAGTGAGACAAGATGCAAAGCAGTAAGGTAAACGATTTTCGAAAAGTGTTTAGATATTGCATTGGTAAGTATATAAGCGCTCGATCGGCAGTGTAAGACACTCCTATATGTATTACTTTCGGTAACTATAGTTCGCAGAGTGCCTCTTGTTTAGGCTCTTGTAAACCTCCTACAGAGGTTTTATTCATTCTTTTAAAAACCGGTCAAATGAGCCAAACTCACACTTGACCATTTCTACTTGTTTTTTTTTCCGGATTTGAAAGTAAAATGTGTCACTAACACACCAAACATGCTTGCTATGCTATGCAAATTACAACTGAATTTATGCGAAGCAGTCTCTTTTAAGGGTCTATATTATTATCGTCTGCCATAATAATTTTTAGTCATAATGTGTTTTAGGTCATAATTATCGCAAGTCATAACGTATGTTTTTAAGAAACTGTTTGTTTTTCTGGATTTTTATAAATAAATCTTAACCTGACCTAGCCTTGTCTAAGCGTTACATATTAAGGCCCGATTCGACTAAACTGGAATAAGACTTAGTCCGAGATTAGTCCATATTAATTCAGCGTTTAATCTAGGTATAAGACCTTATTCCAGTTTGGTCGATTCCGCCCTTAAGAAATGTTTAAAAGTTCAGTGTCAGCTATATAAAAATGTATGACTATAAATAATTATGCCAAAAGTTACATATGACCAAAAAAAATATGGGAATCAACGGGCTCCCCTCTTTTAATCTTCCACTTGTGCCGTCTATGGCTGACAGTGGCATCAGTGCTGCCCTCCTTGGAAAAAAGGACGTATTTTCATAGAACCGCGCATGTATTAGTGACCTTATTTCTTAAGAGAGGGGGTTAAATTTGCTTTGACTATCAAATTGCGTATGCGTCCTTTTTCTTTAGGAGGGTAGATTGACGCGACTTTCAGCGGTCGGAAATTGAAATTTCTCAAAACGCACGGAACCTTTTCACCCTAGTATCGCACTTGTCCGCTTTTTAGGGTTCCGTAGCAAAATGGTAAAAAAGGAACCCTTATGGTGAGACTTCGTTGTCTGTCTGTTTGTCTGTATGTCATAGCAGGTTTTCTCAGCAACTACAAATGCTATCAACTTGAAATTTGGCATAGTTGTACAACTTGCTTGCCCGCATCTGTTTTTAGTAAAAAAAAAACATAAATAATTGAAAAGGGGTCTAGAGTGGGGGGTGAAAAATGAAAGTGGTTTGATTATAGCAAATGGGATGTCATATGAAAGTTCTTAATTAGCACATATGAAAACTATTTATTTTTTGAATTTTCTGTGATTTACTTTTTGATTTATAGCCAAAAATTTACAAACAATGACCGTTCCCCCCCCCCCTCTTATCTCCGAAGTTTATGAAATAAAAAATCTGAAAAAATCCTGACATATAGATAATTACTTATAGTATTTTCTTTTGCATTTACTAAGAAAATATCTTAAACACGGAACCCTCGGTGCGCGAGTCCGACTCGCACTTGACCGGTTTTTTTATTTAACACTGATTTAATTCGGAGTGAAGACAAATAAATCTTATCTTTATTTCTTTACAATGGAGGATAAAAAGGGTCACTTCCTTCCTTCCCTTATTTTAGGTACTTAACATACAGTAACAATAGTTTTTTCTAAACCGATTTAAGGTCCTTTTAAGTTTCTTCGTACGTACTTAGTATCGATACTTTGTACTTAACGTGGTCTCTTTGGATTTACCTGGTTAGGGATGTAGTTATCGATATTTTATTTAATGATGTCGATACGGCGAACAAATGTTATTAGCTTATATTAAAGTGTATCCCACTTTACTACACTGTAAGTGTAAAACAGATTTTATTATAACTCTCTGAAACTTTTTTGTAAGTAAATCAATACTATGTAAGTTATTTTTGTTTTAATATAACACACCGAAAAACTAGTCGACCAAAAGGCACTGGCGAGTGTAACTGTGTCAGTGCGCTTAAAATATTTGTTTGTGCGTGTTTATGTACTGATTTGATACAGCGTAACCGGGTAGTCGTAGGTACTTAGCAAGGTAAATGCCTACATACTGGAGGGTCAACTTATGATTGTCAGACGATATCAGGGACAAAACGAGATTCTTATCGATAACGAATATCAGACCATTCCGGACTTCACTCAATTATACCTAGGTACATGTGTAGGAAGATTTTTCTAATGTCAATTTGGTGTTTCTAAACGGTATAATTACCTACGTGTTCAAAAATTCAGCATAGAGGTAGTTTTTGAAAAGTAAAATAACTGTGACAGACCAATAGGCAGACGGAAACGGCGAAACTATGTTTAACTACTAAATCCCTAATAAACACTCATCCAAAAAGCACCTACCCCAAACTCCATCGATATTTAATTCACCGACATTATCGACAACGTCCCAGCCCTATTCCAGGGCCGGACTCAAACTCATAAATAAAATATAGGTCGTCACCTGTCCGTTCCCACGGCCACCTGGCATCGATACTCGATACTGGAAAAGCTCTATGTTATTCCCTATCGATACACCAACTATTATATCTTGACCGTTACACCCATTAAAACTACCTGAATACACAGGTCACTATACGCTGGTATTCGTTTTTCTATTAACCAGCTGCCTTGAACCCAGCTATCGACCAGTTTTAATAAAGTGACGGGTCAAGATAGAGTGGTTTTTTGCTGTACTGGTAAGGAATAACGTCATGGCTATAGTGATGTGTGCATATTAATGGACTTGGTCCTTTTCAATGAAAGGACGTAAGTGACGTCTATCAATATCGTTTTGGTAAATGAATTGAACTATTTCATTTGTATGTATTATGGACATGATGGTAAACAGTTTATAGCCCAGCCCAAGATCAGATTGACGATTAGCGTGACGTGACGCGCCCGTGAATGTGGTCAAAATATTCCGCCCATCCAGTTGTATTCACTCCATCTGTCGCCGTGACAAACGGCGCGTCCGTGAATGCCCAGCTTTATTTTCTCTGGCTGTCTTATGCCTACACCAAAACACAACAGCGTAAACACTGCTGCTTAGTAGCCAGTTAGCACCCGCTAAAAGATAAAAAAGTTCTAAATTAATCCACATTAAAAAATCTACGCAAAAGTGTACATACAAAATCGACATTTTACCAACAAAAACCTATACGCCATCTTGTCAAGCACCATGTTAAGAGCTACAATCAAAATGGCGGCATAAATCCCTTGCATGACGTAATAAAAGCAATCGACGTTCGGTTTATTGCGACAAGGTTGTTACGTGTGTCGTCGCTCCGGGGGCGAGGAACCCTGTCGCAGTGAAGCGGCGTACGGACTTGCGCCAAAATAAAATGCAATAAAAAGGCCGATATAAAGCAGAGATTTCGAAGGCGGAGTACAGTCGGCAAGGGTTGTTACATTTACATAATAATATCCTATTGGGAATAAAATAGTGTTATCGAAAAGCATGTTTTTAAACCATAAATATATGCCCAAGTGGGCACGTATCTCTACTAATAAATAATATGAATGCGGCAGTGCTGGTTATGTTTGTTACGTCTTAGCAGTTTAACGCCTTAAAAAAATCGATGTGAAATTTTTGCCCACAGAGGAACATAGGTAACTTATTACCCCCGAAAATTGGACAGTTCCCAGAGGAAAAGCGACAACATCTGCGAGGACGGAGTCGCTGGCAAATACCTACACTGAAAATAAAACCGGCCAAGTGCGAATTGAACTCGCGTGGAGAGGGTTCTGTACATACTTTTTTTTTTGATAGGATTTTTTTTTCCCTGTAATCTACAAGCAATGAACTATATATTGTATTTTTTTTTTAATTTTATGCTCAGTAGTTTTGGAGATCAGGGGGCCGAATGGTCAATTTTCGTCTTCTTTCATGAATAAAATCAACATTATTTATTTTACAATAATAACAAAAATATATTTGAGATCCTTATAACGAGCCCTTTTATTTGATATTATGACACAGTAAGATTTGCAAAACTTTTTTTTATTTCCTGATTTGTTTCCCGAAAATGACTCTTATTTTAATAAAAATATTTTATTTTCTTCGCACTTCTGTGATTGGGTCATAGGATTACACCATCCTACTAAATAATATTCGGAGCAAATTGGCTGTGACAGACGGACGGACAGACACAGACACACGAGTGGTCCTATAAGGGTTACGTTATTTTTTTCATTTTTTGTACGGAACCTTATAAAGCAGAATAATTAACCGAAAAAATATGAACACCATACTATACGAGCCTAACGATCGAAACGGTAATAGTTACTGAGGCACTACTTTGAAATCCGTAATTCGAACTTCGTCTATTGCTATCCCTTTTGCTCTCGACGCGTCACTAATTCGCAAGAAAGTGACGGGGCGATCCGAAGTTCGAATTACTGATTTCAAAGTAGAGGCCCTGGTCCAATCCCCGATATAATGGTGACCTCGGGTGTGATTCTCTCAAGGAGCAAAGGTGAGCGAATGAACGAGTGAAGTCCAAGCGGCGAGATTAAGTAGTCCCGTCAAAGTGAACAAAACACATTTTAGGGCGTGCATTTTCAATTTGGCAGCATGTCGTCTCGAACGTATAAGGCTGCCTAATTGAGAATGCACTCGCTAATATGTGTTTTGTTCGCTCGGACGGGACTTCTTAAACTCGCCGCTTGGAATTCACTCCTGCGTTCGCTCACCTTTGCTTTTCAGAGAATAACACCCCTCATCTTTCAGGGGACCTAATAAATGGCTGCGTTTATCGCATGAAAAATGTGGATAAAACATCCGTCACTATCTTTCACGTAGGGTGAAGTACCGTTTATGGCCACTTACCCCTTTTGGCCACTTAAGTTTGAAATGAGAATCAAAAATACTGTAACCTTAAAAATTATATTCATAAATAGTTAAGACTGAAGATTTAAAAATAAGATACAAAAGTAAAGTAAAAGCTCCTATTATGCACTCGCAAGCTCGTCTGTTTAAACCAATACTCGGCCCGCAATTGCCTACTTCCCTGCTTAGGCAATAATGTACTATTATAACCTGAAAATGAATCATTTTTGTCTAAAATGTCCCTTTTTCGCTGAATAAAGCAACTAGAGACCACATTTTGCACACCATTTTCCTGATTTTACATCATGGATGGTTTTTTTATGACAAAGTTGGTATTTTCCGCGAAAAGGGAGCATTTTGAGGTTATTAAAGTGTTAAGGCTAGACCAGTCAATTGGTATGGACTAGGAAATGCAATTTAACCGGTTATTAACCGTTTTTGTATGAAAATAGCCGGTTAAAACCGGTAATAACCGGTTATTTGCATTCCCTAGTATGGACTTTACTTAATTTTCGTCGAGTTTACCGCGGCTGAGTGTACCGGCGCCACACTGTCGCGTGTCGATCGACTCGAATCCGAAGTTGCAGCGCGACAACGTTATAGATAATACTATTTATGTACACGAAGGTTATGGGTTCAAATCTAGTTATGTTTAAAGTTTTTTAAGCAATACTGACAGGTTTTTTCTATAAGGTGTCCTAAAAAAACATGCTTAAATAGAGGTTTGTCTTAAAAGCATTTTTTTTAATTTTGTTCATTATTTACTAAAAAAATTAAAAACAAATTTCGAAATTTCTGCTGACGGCTTAAGAGCGTAAAAAACACCGCATGGTCTTTTCTACGTCACAGCTAGTGCAAGAATTAGCGCTTGTTTCACAATCGAAAAGTAAAGCATATTTGACAGATAAATGTAGCCCTTTCTCTTTCTTACACTTAAAAAGAGACAAGGAGAGAGACAACTTTAAATGACAGATAAATTTACTCGTCGATTGCGAAACAGAGGCGCTAGACAAGATGCATTACGCTAACCAGCGTTTCTATTCGTTTCGTTTTTAAACCAATCGCATCACTGGTAGATCACGTGACTTTTCGTATCACGTCATCTACCAGTGACGCGATTGGTTTAAAAAAGAATCGAATAGAAACGCTAGTTAGCGCAATGCATCTTGGCAGGGCCCTCAGGCCCTTAAAAATACAAAACGCGGGTACAAATCAAATATCGTTTTTCCGCCTACTAGTCCAAAGCGGGCGTAGCAAATAGGTACTGATAATAATGCATTTTTTTTCTCAATAAATAATTTATTTACATACATACATTAAATCACGCCTGTTTCCCAAAGGGGTACTACTTCTTTCCACCTGCTACGATCCTGACAAATCTCTTTCGCTTCTTCCACATTCATACAACGAGTCATGCACGCACGTCGGTTTCGGGTACTTAAGATTCGGCCCTTTTCCAGTACTTCTCCGATTTGATTCGAAAAAGTACGCCTAGGGCGGCCCCTTCCGACCCTTCCACTTACTTTCTCTCTGTATATCTCTTTCGTCAATCTTCTTTCATCCATCCTTTCCAAATGACCTATCCATCGAAGCATGGCCTTTTCAATCTTAGTCACTACATCTTTTTTTATGATTTATTTAATTTATATAATATTTTTTATTTATTATTTATTAACCACACGAGTAAATTATGTCTTACATGGGCCTTACTTCACCGAATAAAATCACGGAATAGAAAAAACAGTGGAAGTGGCATGAGTTTCGCTTAGACCTGTTGTCGCCAATACTCAAACTATCATAAAAACAACACACCACCACGGAAAATGTTTTTGGTGCGGCTATCGTTTTTACATTCCAAAATAGCACAATAAGGCATGCTTCTGGATTTATTTCCTATTTTAGAATTATCGAAATATTGAAATATCGAAATAAGCGATCGCGGAAAAAGTATGATAGGTTATGCGGAACTCCGCATAACCATGCCACAAGTTAACGACCACTTGACACTTCTACTGTTTTTTCTGGTCTGTGAATAAAATACTACGAAACCCCAATAAATACATTATTGGCCATATTAAACCACGATCGCGTTTGAGATTAGACCCATATTTTACTGGGATTAATTGGCTTATTTCTATTTCGTTGTTTTGTGGTATCGAAGCACGCTATACAGAAGCTCTGTTCCACTCGGGAAAAATATGTTGCTTGTGACATTTTATCGTATTGATTTTAACTCTGCCGCCTTTATTGTCAAGTTAATAAGTGCTAACGTAACGTTGACAATATGATAACAGGTCAAGGGCAATATGGGGTGATTTAGTGAATAATGAATTTATGTAGACACTTTATTGTACAAAAGAAAAACCAAAACAATACAATGCAGATAAGAAAAAATATGTACAAAGGTGAACTTATCCTTTTTTTATTATAGTTAAGTTCATATTCATCTTGCTTTCTCAATTGGTTTATCGATAAATACTGAAGCAGGGCCCTAATATGGCTGCGTTTATCGTGTGACAAGGCATTCGTCACCTTCTGACACGTATATAAGTATGAGAGTGACGGATGCTTTATCCACATTTGACACGCGATATAGACGCAGCCATACTAGACCCGTTTACTGAAAAAGTTAGATAAATACGAGCTTTTCCGACCAAATACGATGTCGTATGAAAGTATGAAAGTAGAAAGTATGAAATCGGCTCATAAACAAAACAAAAAGCCGGTCAAATAGGACCAATCACAAAGCTGTATTGAACGCAGTGCGTTTACTCAGTGAAGGATCCCTTAAGTATGGTTTGTGAATAAAGTTCTAAGCAAAATGAATTTAAACTGATACCTACTTATTGCTTATGGATAGAAACAGGCCTGCCGTAGACTCAATTCACCTGGGGTTATTCACCTGGATGAATTAATTATACTATTTAGTAGACCTAATTGACCAGTATTTTTTATTAAATACAATAATTTATTTTCAGTATACTTGATTCACCAAGGTGAATATAGTATACTAAAAGTGGACTTTATGCACCAATTCCAGCAATAGGTGAAGTAGGTATACTCTTCGTCTACTTTATACACCCAATAGGTGAATCAGGTATACTAAAAGTGCACTCTATTCACCAGTTTCCAGCGATAAGTGAATTAGGTACACTTTTCGTATACTTTATACACCCAATAGGTGAATCAGGTATACTAAAAGTGCACTCTATTCACCAGTTTCCAGCGATAGGTGAATTAGGTGCACTTTTCGTATACTTTATACACCCAATAGGTGAATCAGGTATACTAAAAGTGCACTCTATTCACCAGTTTCCAGCGATAGGTGAATTAGGTACACTTCTCGTGTACTTTATACACCCAATAGGTGAATCAAGTATACTAAAATTGTACAATATGCACCAATGTTATCGATAGGTGAAGTAAGTATACTCTTCGTCTACTTTATACACCCAATAGGTGAATCAACCATACTAAAATTGTACATTATGCACCAAACCCATCGATAAGTGAAGTAGGTATACTCTTCGTCTACTTTATTCACCCAATGATTCGATATGCAATCTTTTTGCACAGGTACCTACCTGGCCACTTAATAACTAAGATAAAGTGAAGTAAATTATGATTAATAAATGACATTGGGTTTCTTTACTGCTGTGCTTGGATTAAGGTTGAAAAGTAGTAATGAATGAATTTCAATTTGTAAAAAGAGGGCGTGGTATAGTCCTGTTAAATGATGGCCGACAATTTTACAAGAAAAAAAAATACGCTAGAGTCTGTCTAATGAAAGATGAACCTGAGAAAAAGCGGCAAATTCAAAAAATCTTCATATGGTATTACCGATCAATGTAGGAATAAACGATTTTGATACTTTTCTTATTTTGTTTATTTTGGTGGGCACAAAGGAAGAGGAAATGCGTACTTTTTCACAATACTAAGGCCCGTATTAATAAACTATAGGTACTCAAGTCTACTAATACCGCACTCAAGTGTCCGTTTATCCATATTAAGACCACACACGGTATCATATTTAAGTACAGTTTATTAGTAGAAGCCCGAGAGTCTTACTACTTAATACGTATGGGTGGATAAATGCATAATTACCAACAACAACAACAACAACAACAACAACAACAACAACATAATTACTAAAAAACTTGTAGATAATTCTGTTACCACATTTTGCATAAACAGGCTAAGGTATATGGATGGATATTTTCTATGTACTTAAGTATGTATTTCTCTATACATATTCATTGCCTAAGCCTAGTGTGACATTGACCCCTAATGAAAGTATTTCCTATGTTTCTCTAATGAACCTATATTTACTTTTAGAATGAAAAAATCGTTAAGAACGTTACGCATGAAACGCACTGCGAGCCCGATCTGGCCAAAAATATGTGGGCTGAGCAATTGCAACTCTGTAAAGACAAAATAACATAAAATAGCTAACCCTTGAGCGATTGAGAAAGTGAAAATTTGTGCATCGAGTAGTTGAAATAAATAAATTAGGTGTATAAAGTAGACAAAGAGTATATACCTAGTTCACCTATCGCTGAAAACTGGAGAATAGAGTGCACTTTTGGTATTCTTGATTCACCTATTGGGTGTACATGGTACACGAAAAGTGTATCTAATTCACCTATCGCTGGAAACTGGTGAATACAGTGCACTTTTGGTATACCTGATTCACCTATTGGGTGTACAAAGTACACGAAAAGTGTATCTAATTCACCTATCGCTGGAAGCTGGTGAATACAGTGCACTTTTGGTATACCTGATTCACCTATTGGGTGTACAAAGTACACGAAAAGTGTATCTAATTCACCTATCGCTGGAAACTGGTGAATACAGTGCACTTTTGGTATACCTGATTCACCTATTGGGTGTACAAAGTACACGAAAAGTGTATCTAATTCACCTATCGCTGGAAACTGGTGAATAGAGTGCACTTTTGGTATACCTGATTCACCTATTGGGTGTACAAAGTACACGAAAAGTGTATCTAATTCACCTATCGCTGGAAACTGGTGAATACAGTGCACTTTTGGTATACCTGATTCACCTATTGGGTGTACAAAGTACACGAAAAGTGTATCTAATTCACCTATCGCTGGAAACTGGTGAATAGAGTGCACTTTTGGTATACCTGATTCACCTATTGGGTGTACAAAGTACACGAAAAGTGTATCTAATTCACCTATCGCTGGAAACTGGTGAATAGAGTGCACTTTTAGTATACCTGATTCACCTATTGGGTGTACAAAGTACACGAAAAGTGTATCTAATTCACCTATCGCTGGAAACTGGTGAATACAGTGCACTTTTGGTATACCTGATTCACCTATTGGGTGTACAAAGTACACGAAAAGTGTATCTAATTCACCTATCGCTGGAAACTGGTGAATAGAGTGCACTTTTAGTATACTTGATTCACCTATTGGGTATTAAAGTCTACACATTAGTATACTTAATTATCCTCAATTCACCTAAGGGTATTCAAATCTACTAAATAGTGTACTTAATTCATCTAGGTGAATAACCCCAGGTGAATTGAGGCGTTTTTACAATAGGGACAGTCGAGTTCAAAAAGATGTATACACTTTAGTACCTTGTCACTTTCCGATGTGACATTTCATATAATTATTATGG
Organism: Acleris cristana; assembly: GCA_948252455.1. Lineage (NCBI taxonomy): Eukaryota > Metazoa > Arthropoda > Insecta > Lepidoptera > Tortricidae > Acleris > Acleris cristana. The sequence continues at coordinate 10,511,333 of OX411795.1, read as the reverse complement.
CAGTTTAAACATGACATTAAAAAGACAAGGTACAAAATGAAGAGGGACTTTATTGTCGATGGCGCTTACGCCGCACTGCGTCACGCGCCGTTCCAATCTTCGTTCCGAACAGTACATTTTTTATTATTTTACTATTACAGTTGCATTTACACGTACGGTTCGGAACGAAGATTGGAACGGCGCGTGGCGTTTCCCGCGGTCCGAACTTTACGTCTGCAGGCCGCTATTGTGAACTCAGCTGCTTGAATCAAAGAATGTTGGACCAAAGCTCACTCGGCATGCATCATTAAACCATTCTAATCCCATTTAAGCTACTAAATCTAAAAAACCTCATTAGTTTCACGCAAATTTACGTAAATTAATTCAGAACTATTTAATCCAACCATAACGGTTAAATGTTTATTAGTAAACAAACTATTAAAAACGGAATTGACTTTCCAACTTTAATATTAGCTAATGATGTTTGACGGTTCAGCCGTAAAAGTCGGAATCGATTTGCATTCACATATTAATGCATTTTTATGCGTGAGAAAATAGAAATTGACACGTTCTGCATCCTCAGTCCCCACGCATCTTAAAGTGTTGGTAGGACCTTGTGCAGGGTCCATATGGATGGTTACCACCATATTGACCATATTTGACGACGTGCTGGCCTAGTTGGTAGTGACCCTGCCTACGAAGCTAGCGGTCCTGGGTTCGAATCCCGGTAAGGGCAGATATTTGTGTGATGAGCGCGAATATTTGTTCCTCAGTCATGGATGTTTTCTATGTATTTAAGTATATATTTCTCTATATTATAAGTATATTTATATCGTTGTCTAGTAGGTACCCTTAGGGCCTGTTTCACAATCGACAAGTAAATTTATGTGCCAGTTAAAGTTAGCTCTCTCCTTGTCTATGCTCAAGTTGAAGAAAAGGAAAGGGCTAAATTTATGTATCAGATATGCTTTACTTGACGATTGTGAAACAGGCCCTTAGTAGAGTTTAGTTCGGGACTGCGTCAATTTACAGTGCATTATGGGATCTCTCTGCCTAATCACTGTCTAATTAGCAGTTAAAAATGCTTGTATTATTATCCGTATTTCTAAGACGATTTTAATTTTATTTTATGGCAGTTTAAACATGACATTAAAAAGACAAGGTACAAAATGAAGAGGGACTTTATTGTCATGGTCAAAATCGGCCGCAATTTGACACAAAGAAAATTATTTTATTTTTATTTTGGGTCTAAATACAGTAATTTGTTTTGAATGTTCAGGATTTAAATTATTATTTTTTGTTTCAGAATAGCTGGGTTTTGTCGGGGCTCCTTCGCTTCCCACTTTTCTCACTTTTTCTTCGCACCGTCGGGGCCTCCTTGCTGTGGGTCTCTGCCTGCCGTGCCGCGCGGCCTACGCGGGCCTGTGCAGGCCGCGAGCCTGCGCCCTGCGTATTTTTTGACATTTTGTGTCAGCGGTGTTTTTTTTATTTTATTTTATAAGTGATTGTGTTTAGTGTTTCATTGTAAGTTTTTTGTTTTTATGCCATCTCAGCCCTGTTTTTCGGGAGTGGTTCTATTAAGTTGCAATTTATGCGGAGGTAATAAAAAATATAAGGGACAGCGGGGGCTCGCAATTCATACAGCACGCAAACATGGCACGCGTATGGATGTCGACCCCCCGCTCCCGAGCGCCTCACAGCCTGCGCCAGCATCGACATCAATCCCTCCATGCACTGCGACACCACTCGCCGAAAGATTGGGGCTGTTGAAAAATAATGTACCAATCGTAAAAAGAATTCCCCGTGGAGCGCGCACTTCTGTGGCCAACTGCCTCTCCGAGTGCGTCGCCAAGGTTGTCACGGAAAACTCCCCTCAAGCCTGGGAGTGTCTGCTAACATTCCCTTATTCAATTCTTCATGCGGACAAAAGTAAAAAAGACTCTCTTACAAACCAAATTAAAAACAACACCTTATCTTCTGACAGACCTTTCGATACACAAATGCGTCCAAATTTTAAAAGTAGTAAAAGTTATTTTCAATGTTCCAAAGTGAAACAAATAGAAAATAAACTTTCAGAAGGGAATGTTAGCAGTGCTGCCCGACTCCTGTTTTCGAATGACGACTTGGCCACGCACTCCGCTGAGACCTTTGCTGCTCTCAGAGAGAAGCACCCAATTCCCCCCGCCTCCTCTCTGCTTCCTGACCCTCCCTTGTCTGATGACATTGTATTATCTGTAAACGAAGATGCCGTCCAGCAGGCTATCATGTCATTCCCTAATGGTTCAGCCGGCGGCTTAGACGGACTTTCACCACAACATCTTAAAGATTTGACCACCTCGTCCTTAGGGGATGCGGGAAAGGCTTTACTACAAAACGTCACCGCTCTGATTAATCTTATGTTGTCAGGTCGCGTGAATGTCGAGATTGTCCCGCTCCTCTATGGCGCCAATCTTGTGGCTCTAGCCAAAAAAGATGGTGGTATCCGCCCTATTGCCGTCGGCTGCACCTTCAGGCGTTTGGCGTCGAAACTTTGCTGCCGAAAATTTCGTAATAGACTGTCAAACATTTTCAAACCCCGGCAGCTGGGTTTTGGCGTCAAGGGAGGTTGTGAGGCAGCTGTCCATGCTGCGCGCTCTTTTCTGAGCCGTCCGGACTACGAGGTATTTGTAAAAATTGACGTCAAAAATGCTTTTAATTCGGTCGATCGTGGTGCCCTTCTAGCTGCTGTCAAAAAAGAAGTTCCAGAATTATATAGCTATTTGTGGCAATGCTATGGGGCACCATCAAAATTACTTTTCGGTGACAAAATCATATCTTCATGCATGGGTTGCCAACAGGGAGACCCGCTCGGGCCCGTAATTTTTAGCTTAGCCATTCATCCAATTATTTCAGATCTAAATTCTAAATTCAACCTGTGGTACCTTGATGACGGTTCCCTTGGCGGGGACGCGTCAACTGTACTACAAGACTTGCAAACGATCATCACTAAATTTTCTAATATAGGCCTCTCATTAAACTTTACTAAGTGCGAAATTTATATACCTGATCACATTTCTTTAGAAAAAAAAATTGATTTCGTCACTAAATTTAATGCAGCTTCACCCAACATTTCGGTCCATTCAAATTCATCTTTAACACTATTAGGTTCACCGATTTTTGACGATGCAATCGATCCCATTATAAATTGTAAATTAAATCTGTTTAAAAATACTTCTAACCTTTTGTACGAAATAAACCCCCATATGGCGCTTTTTATTATTCGTTTTTGTCTTTTCACTCCAAAATTCATGTATTTGTTACGGAGTTGTCCAATTTGGAAATTTCCAGACATCATGGCTTCTATAGACATTACCCTTCAATCAACTCTGTCTAAATTATTAAACATTCATTTTAGTTCAAGGCCTTGGACTCAAGCGGTTCTCCCAATTCGTTTCGGTGGACTTGGTATTCGATGCTCTTCTAGCGTGGCACTACCAGCTTTCCTGTCCTCCGCTTATGGTTCGTTGCCTCTCGTCAGTATTATCTTAAATATCCCACAGAACTTGACGTTGAGATTGCGAACCTAGTGGAGGCCAGGGATGCTTGGTGTGAGTCGTGTCCCGGAGTGGATATGCCAGTCAAGAGGCATATCCAAAGAGCATGGGATACTCCTCGCCTCATATCAATTCATACATCTCTCATACAAAATAGTCCGGACGATTCAGATCGCGCCCGTCTTCTCGCTGTCTCTGCAGGCGAATCAGGTCACTGGCTCCACGCTCTTCCTTCCCGCAATATAGGCACAGTCTTGGACCCAAGCTGCTTGCGCATAGCAATAAGTTTGCGGATTGGAGCTAGAATCTGTGAACCTCATACTTGCACGTGCGGGAAGGAAGTGAGTGAGCTGGGACGACATGGCCTTTCATGCTTTAGAAGTGCCGGCCGTTTGTACCGGCATGGCACAATTAATGATCTGATCCGTCGTTCGCTTGCCACTGCCTCTGTACCAGCTGTCCTGGAACCAGCAGGTTTACATAGAGACGATGGCAAGCGACCAGACGGAGCTACATTGGTGCCGTGGAAACTGGGTAGGGCACTGGTGTGGGACGCGACGTGTGTTGACACATTCGCCCTGTCCCACGTCCAGTCAACCCGTAATCGGGCCGGTGCAGCAGCTGAACAGGCCCAAACCAACAAGCGCCGCAAATATTCATCATTATTAAATAATTATGAATTTGTGGCGCTTGCAGTGGAGACCATGGGACCTTGGTCAGCTGATATGAAAAGCTTTATTAAGGCCCTGTCATCCCGGCTCATAGACACCTCCGGAGATCCTAGAGCTGGTGCTTACCTCTCCCAAAGGATTGGGCTAGCTATCCAGAGAGGTAACGCAGCCAGTGTCATAGGGACCATGCCGCGAGCGGACCTGCTAGAGGGGGTGTTCTTTTTATAGTGGTGATTATTATTTACGTCTTTAATATTTGAGTAGCTTAGTTTTTATTTTAATTTAAATAAGTTTAGTTTTAACTTTTAATTGTATTATATTATATTAAATATGAATTTGTATTAACTTGAATAAAGGTTTGTAAGTATTTATATTTTACGCGAAAATTAAAATGATTTTATGTTTATTTTTAGTGATCTCTTTAACGGTATTTATATATTTTGTTGAGAAATGCGATTTAAAAAATCCATGCATATTACATATTATCTCTAAAAATGCTCCGTGTAAGCGAGTTGAGTATTTTTAAAATGTCTATGAGGACTGCAGTATAGGATAGAAAGCCGTTAGTTAAATATACCCCAATGCTTGGTCTTCTGCCGTCTGCATCTGCTAACTCCAACAGGTCCTCGATTCAGTGGAATACTATTCGAAACTTAATTTAATTTAATTGTGTCTTTGTACTATTATTTTTAATTAACGTCAACTTTACAGGGTGTGTTTTGTGGGTGTAGGTTGTTGAAAATTGGTCAAAGTGGACAGTATAAACTTAAAGTTTGGTTTTGGCATAGATTTTTATTAGTAGAATTATGTTTTACCCATGTTTAGCTCGATTTTTGCATATAAAACGATGTACCTAAAGAGTCTCCTGAAGCTACTGTCAATTTAGTGCAAATAAAGAATGTAAAATGTCTATTGGCCGTATAGAAGGTAACTTTGTAGAGTGTTTGTCAATATAAATTGGTTTTGCCGAGTTCACACGAGTCCAATGTAAACTAGGTCCGACCGTCCGTCTATAAAATGCATTTAAATGTAAATATTTGGAAAAAAAATCAGTAGAATTCAAACTAAACAGTTGGAGTTCTGGACAGGTTGGGGGATGGTGCGAGTGAAGAGAGGAGTGCGGGAAGTAAGTAACAGCGTATTGATACTGTCTCGCTCTTGCTAGGAATAAGTGAGCGAGATGGTCTTGGAGAAAAAAATGGTAATAATTTACTATTTTACTTGAAAACCGTATATAGGTACCTATTATCGCATGTTGCTAACTATATTGTTTTATGTTCTTAGTGAGATATGTATTAGGAAACAACTGTATCTAAACTACTTGGTAAATTTAGTTCATAAGTAAGTAATGCATTGTTTGTTTCTGTTTTATGTCCAATAATAAAGTAAATAAATAAACCGAATTTTGGGCGTATTTAAGGATTGTGCTTAAAAATAATTTAATTGAATTTGGATTATGTATATTTAAATGAGGATTTTGCGACAAATTAATATTCTCATAAACTATACGATTGTGAATATGATCTAAGGTGTTCAATCGATTTATTTAACGGTTAATATTTTAAATGACCTTTAATCGTATTTGACATTAACGTTACAATATTTTTATTGCTTTCGAATATATTTGACTGTTACTAACTAACTAATACATTAGTAATCACGTTTTTCAGGTGATGCTTATATGTCAGCTTCCATTTAGGTACTTAAAGATTTAATCAAACAACGTATCCTTAACATAAAATACAAAATCAAATGTTTTCAAATGATGTAATAGCCCGCTACCGCTTATCGCTTGCCTACTAACTTTAAAGGAAGACGCTTTCGATCGTTAGAATAAAAAAAACCGATCCAATTTCATTACGAGCCATTTTATAGAGCGTGTCCTGCAGAGCTACAGGGTGCTCTTAATGGCGTATTAATTAACTTCGCTGTGCTTTTACGGACGAAAGTAATGTTTGTTGTGCATTGATTTAATTACAATGGGTGTTTGTGTTAAACCTAAATATGTTACACTTATACAAACTAAACGTTAAACTTGTTGTAACTTGTCTAAGCCGCTGCGAGAGAGGTGTGTTCTTAGTGTTGTTAAAATATAATATTTTTGTGTTTTGTTTATAATTCTTATCACATTTACGTATAGTGACCAGTCTGTAACCTTTCATTATCAATATACTTACTTGACTATTTCTGAACTAATGAAAATGTAATAAACTTATAAATGAGGTTTACTTACAAAGTGGTCAGTTAACTGTGATACATTTTATAAATAAAAAATAAACAATAATATGTGAGTGTTTTTAAGTTTTTATAAACACACTTTACATGTGACTGTTGCCTTATAGTTTTGATAAAACAACTGAGACCATTTAAATCTCTTCTAAACCTTTACATGAACATGAAATAACTGCATCATCTGAAATAAAAAAATAATTTTAATATTTATGTAAACAATTTTTCCTGAGCTTTGTAATTTCGAAGCATATTCTTTAAGCACCCTGTATATCACTTAGCGGAACAGTTATAAAAGTTTATAGGGCAGTTACGGAGCAACGTATCAATTGCAACTCGTGTGCACCTTGCCTTAGTCACGTAGTTGATACAATATACAATGTTTTTAGGGTTCCTTTGGCACATATGAACCTTTTATGCCATAGAACACTTCTCAAAATTATCCTATTTTTCCGTAATTTAAATTAAATTTATTTATTATATCAAATACATTTTGAATTTTTTTATCTTCAGCCCTCTCCCTCTTGTTTAGTTGATGGTTAATTTTAAAAATTATACTTGTTTTCGTGTACGGACTCCAAATTTGTATAAGACCTATAATGTAAACCTTTTTCATTCAAAAAATGTATTAAAGAATTTCAAAAACTTTAACTTTATATGTAACATCATTAGTCATTAGGTAGTCAGGATAGGTAAGTCATCATATTATAAATTTCCATCTCGTGCGCACCTTGCTTTAGTCACGTAGTTGTTACAATATACTAAGTTTTGAGAGTTTTTTAGGCACATGAACCATATTACATTAATTATTTCATACATTTTTCGAACAACAATGATTGTTATAAAATACACTTGATAATTAAACTGTACAATACTTATGAGCCAATAAGTGGTATCTCAAATTGAATAGCCAAGGCAGATTGAATGCTCTACTGTAAGTAATGCGGTTGAGATTGCTACGGAATTTTTAATACGAGATACCACCGTTTGGATTAGCAGGGAAGATTACTACTCGAAATTGTCCTATTATTCCGCTATTTAATTAATTGTAAGTCAAATACTTTTTTTTTCTGATGGTGAATTTTAACAAAAATAAAAATATAGATGTCTATATTCTTAATTTAGTCTCGTAAAACGATTTCAAATTAATATAAGACTTTCCGATAAGGTTTTTATAAAAATAATGTCAGTAAAAATAATTTCAAACGCACGTTTCGCATTTATAATTCTTAGTCAGAATAACTCTTTAAATAATTAAAAACTGGAAAACCTCGTTTCATTCCAAATGGGATTTGGACCAGATTTTAATAAAAAAAAGGGTCCCTAACTTTTCCAATCTCCGCGGCATCCCAGTGACGTGGGTAGGTTTTTTTTAAAGTTTTCCGAGTCTAATTGGTGGAGTTAGGGCTTTGATTGGAACGTATGTGACAATGTTGCGGGTGACAGGTGAAACTTTTAATACAACACCTTGGGCCTTGCTCCTAAATTGTTTTGAAAGAAAATCGTTGACAATACGATGTCAAAAGGGAAAAAGACAATGTGAATAAGGTTTAATATTATGGCCACGGAATAGAAAAAACCGTGGAAGTAGCATGAGCTTCGCTTAGTATCAGGGGTGTTATTCTCTGAAAAGCAAAGGTGAGCGAACGCAGGAGTGAATTCCAAGCGGCGAGTTTAAGAAGTCCCGTCCGAGCGAACAAAACACATATTAGCGAGTGCATTCTCAATTAGGCAGCCTTATACGTTCGAGACGACATGCTGCCAAATTGAAAATGCACGCCCTAAAATGTGTTTTGTTCACTTTGACGGGACTACTTAATCTCGCCGCTTGGACTTCACTCGTTCATTCGCTCACCTTTGCTTCTTGAGAGAATCACACCCCAGACCTGTTGTCGCCAATACTCAAACTATCATAAAAACAACACGCCACCATGGAAAATGTTTTTGGTGCGGCTATCGTTATTACATTCCAAAATAGCACAATAAGGCATGCTTCTGGATTTATTTCCTATTTTAGAAATATCGAAATATCGAAATAAGCGATCGCGGCAAAAGTATGGTAGGTTATGCGGAACTCCGCATAACTATGTCACACGTTACACGCCCACTTGACACTTCTACTGTTTTTTCTGTTCTGTGATTATGGCCATGACCTGACCAAAAATCCTGCAAATGCGCTCTACTATACGCTCTTCAAAGAAATGCGTCACATTACCGATCAGTGGCCCTGCCAAGATACACTACGCTAACTAGCGTTTCTATTCGTTTCGTTTTTAAACCAATCGCGTCACTGGCAGATCACGTGACTTTTCGTATCACGTCATTTACCAGTGACGCGATTGGTTTAAAAACGAAACGAATAGAAACGCTAGTTAGCGTAGTGCACCTTGGCAAGGGCCTCAGAAGTAAGTATATAGACAATGTGGTAATGTTTTGGACAGGATCTTAAGGGCTTTAAGCTGGGTTCACATTCACACTGTATCTCTGTCTCTATCGGATGGGACTGCGTGGCAAAAAATAATCAACGTATACAGGGCCCCTAATTGTCACGGTAAAATAAATTACTTTTGATGTGTTATGGTCTTGTTTTTTATTTCGGCCGCCATTACTATCGAGTAATTGTTGACAATATGAAAACACGTCAAAAGCAATAAGTTTTTACTGTGTAGAACCTCAGCTCAGGGGCAGTATTATGGTCACCTTTATCGCGGTGAATAAAGCATCGGCCTCTCTCGCACTTACATACTGGTCAGAAAGTTACAGATGTTTTGTCCACGTTTATCCACATCGATAAACACGACCATAATAGGCCTCTATTCAACACGGTAAAAACCATGTCGTCTTTGACCTACTATCGTATTGTCAACGTTTTGATAGCTCTTATTTACGTGACAGTAATGGCGTCTGACGTCATAACAATACCATAACACTACGATATCGTTTTTACCGTCGGGAATAGAGGCGCAGGAGCCCTAACATGGCTGCGTTTATCGCGTGACAAAGTTTAGATAAGGCATCCGTCACCTTTTGACACGTAAATAAGTACGACAGTGACGGATGCTTTATCCACATTTGACACGCGATACAGACGCAACCATACTAGGCCCACTGCTTTGTTAGCGAGATATAAAACGAATCATTAACAATTGGAATTGCTTCAGATTATTTAGTTAAAGTGTAATTAAAGTGGCAGTGTTTTGTTTTTCTTAGTAATTCTTTATTACCTGCACCTAATTGCGTTTTAAAGTACATTCTTTGATTACAGAAAAGACTGGAGAGTTGGTTTATTTTGTTTGTGTAGTTTAAAATGGCAGTAAAACCATAGTACAAATAGATAGGATAGGATAGTGGGTTTCCGGCTCTTTAGGAGTTTTTGTCATAGTAACAACAATGTTACCTATTGCCGCTAGGGGCGATAGGATTTCGTCTATATGCGTTTTTCTCGATATTATATTTCGATACTCGATACTTACTTAATAGGCACACAACCAAACTGAAAAAAAAAATTGTCGCTTCTAACAAGATTGTGATTGTTGTGCATAGGCGTCTTGAATCCATACGAGCCTGACAGGACGTTAGACGCATCAACCAAGATGTTAGTTGAATCGCTAAAGAACTTGCTGTTTTTACTATAAGTTTTGTTTGATATAACTAATATCATGAATAGTGTATTCATTTTATGTCAACTAAGAGAAAACCTCTCTTGGTTAGCTCACATTTTGGCTTGGTGCATCCTATTGAGTTTGCTTGTGGTGGCTCGCGGCGCGTACGGTCGAGGCACGCACACATGCAAGCTGCGCGATGTATCTTTGTTTCAAGACGAACTACTGGGTAGTGATTCTTTCAAAAGCAAAGGTGAGCGAATGCAGGAGTGAATGTCCAAGCGGCGAGTTTAAGTAGGCCCGCCAGAGCGAGCAAATCATATTTTAGCGCGTGCATTCTCAATTAGGCAGCCTTATACGTTCGAGAAGCCATACTGCCAAATTGAATACACGCGCTGAAATGTGTTTTGTTCGCTTTGACGGGACAACTTAAACTCGCCGCTTGGACATTCACTCCTGCGTTCGCTCACCTTTGCTTTTGAAAGAATCACTACCCTGGGGTGTGATTCTCTCAACAAGGACGGACGGATGAACGAACGAGTGGACATTCAAGCGGCGAGTTTAAGTAGTCCCGTCAGATTGGTTAATTTTTTTCCCATCACACAAATTGGTTAATAGCGGGATTCAAACCCGCAACCATCTGCTGGCTGTAACCACTGGACCTTGCGTCAGTAAAATATAATAACATAGTTTATCAATATCGCCAAGGCTGGGTTGATATTACTGCATACGAATTGACTTATCTCTTAAACATCAACTAGGGCTGTCTTTATCCAATACTGGACCCGGACAAAATCGTCCGAAACCCCGGTCATTTTTTTCCGGGGTTGATCCTGTACGGGTTTGAAAGAGTAAACAAAGTTTATTATTTTTTGGCCGTGTCGAAATAAGAGGCTGTAATTTTGAGACCTGTCTCTCAGTTTGTTTATAAAATGTCATAATTGTGTTTATTATATATTATTTAATAGATCTTGTTTTTTTTTATGGCATAGTGACGGCAAACGAGCGCACAGGCCACGTGATGGTAAGTGGAAACTGTGACCCATAGACATTCGCATTCACAAGACTGCAATCCTAAGACTGCAAATGCGTTGCCAACCCTGAGGACTAAGAGGAATGCCTCTAGTAGTCATTACACCGGCTGTCTTATCCCCAAACCGAAACACAACGATGCGAACACTGCTGTTTGGCGGTAGCGATCCGGACGGACCCTGCACAAGGTCCTACCACCGGCAAAGAGTAGGTATTGCACTTGAAATAGGTGTTTGGGGTCATTTCCAATTATCTCTCACAAATTGAACTAGTTATATGGTTTGTAAATTTAGTCTTTGGGGTCTTACCTAATTAGTAAACTAATCTGACTTAATTCTACCCGTAAACGTCAAAGTGTTCGAATTTCAGAACACGAAAACAATTCAGACTAAATCCGGACATTTTAAGAGAACCCCGCATGGACGTCAGATGTCCAAACCCGGACAAATCCGGAAAACCCGGACAGGTGGCAGCCCTATCAACCCTTTTACTCCACATATTTGGGTGCTGGGTTATTGATAGGTTTTATAGCGGTATTATACGACGAAGGGCCCGGAGCTGTGGGGTTTTTATTAGGAAATAGTTTAGCCCATGGCTTCGTACTAGACAATGATAAACATACATACATGAAATAAATACATATTTAAATACGTAGAAAACATCTAGGACTCAGACAACTTTTGTGTTCATAACACAAAAATTTGCCCTTACCGGGAATTGAATCCGGGATCGCTAGCTTCGTAGGAACCGCGACTTGGTACTAATAGACAAAGATAGCTCTTATTTACTTGACCGAGTTAAAAACAACACGATAACATGTCAAACGCAATATGGTTTTGCCTGGTACAGTAGAGTTCATAAATATTATGTACACTTTAGTACCTTGTCACTTTAATCACTGTGACAATGCATATGGCAGTTGAAACATGATAATAAATAGACAAGGTACTTAAGTGTACACATATTTGTGAACTCGACTGTACATACAATAGGGCCCTGAGGGCTTATCGTCTAACGCACTCGCAATCACGATCGTTTTCAGTTTGAAAATCGAAGGCTTGTCTGCATACAAAATGAAAACAATTGCTCCACTTTGAAGCCGGTTGCGATTGCGAGTGCGTTAGACAATAAGCCCTCTGATCTTACATAATAAAATTTATTTCTTTCTCTATAACACCTTTGCCCTATTATCTTAAGAAAAGTTTATAACAAACAGCGCAAAAGACGTCATTTCACCAAATCTCTCGTTAAAATATATTTCAGAAGCCCTGACAGGTCCTCTTACAAATAACGACCTGCCGAACTATAGGCGGCATTTATTCTCAACTGTAACGTAATTTCTACAAAGTATTCGAAGTAAGAAGTTTTCCGAAAAAATATTTCACTTTTCCTTTGTGGACGCCGTCGGTCCGACTGAAAACAGTGAGATGGGTTACCACTGGTTTCCTGGGTATTGATTCTCTCAAAAGCAAAGGTGAGCGAATGCAGGAGTGAAGTTCAAGCGGCGAGTTTAAGTAGTCCCGTCAGAGCGAGCAAAACACATATTAGCGCGTGCATTCTCAATTAAGCAGCCTTATACGTTCGAGAAGCCATGCTGCCAAATTGAATACACGCGCTGAAATGTGTTTTGTTCGCTTTGACGGGACTACTTAAACTCGCTGCTTGGGCATCACTCCTGCGTTCGATCACCTTTGCTTTTGAAAGAATCACTACCCTGTTACATTGTAATACTTTAGCACAAAGTAAGTTCGCGTTTAAATTTTGTGCAATAAAGATTTAATAAATAAATACATGTTTGTTGTATGTCCTATTAATTTATCTAATATATAAAATTCTCGTGTCACAGTGTTTGTTACAAAACTCCTCCGAAACGGCTTGGCCGATTCTTATGAAATTTTGGGTGTATTGTAGGTCTGAGAATAGAACGTAAAGTATATTTCCTAAGGTTGGCTTGAAAAAAGAAATTACACCCGGACGGCGCCGGGCGCGGACAGTTAGTAGGTATTTATATAATTATCCAAGTTAACTTGTAAGTATTTTTTTTTTGGATCTATTATTAGTTTTATTTCGACTAACATTTTATTTTTACTATATCCTTTTCAGCACCAACCTTACATTGTTTCTGTTTAGCCCTTTGTTGGTTGGCTCGTAGAGAATGCCTTAAGGCATTAAGTCCGACATTTGTACCTAATTTGTATATTGTGCAAGAAAGTTGAAATAATAGTTAGTAGTAGTTTAGTTTTATTAGTAGATTGCTAACCAGGGATGAAAGTGATCAATACTGGGGTCCTTGTGAAAAAAGGTTATGCCTTCTGAAGATCAAGTGAAAAAGGGTCTAAGTCTAGTATACTCTCTTTACGTATATACCCTTTTTTATTACGAGTTAAGTCAACTTGTACCCTTTTTGCACTAGGTCCCCTCCTGAACTGCACCTTTTTAATATTTTCGCTGCATAGCGCTACCGAGTGCGCCTTTATTTCGAGGATGCAATTGAGACTTTCACCCTAGTTGAACACTCTACTTGTCATATCGACTGTGAGGAAAGAAAACAAAAATGCTAAAAATGTATGTTATATTGTACTTTGATAAAATTTCAAAACGAATGAAAAGAATTTTAAATACCCGAAACCGACGTGCGTGCGTGACTCGATGTATGAATGTTGAAGAAGCGAAAGAGATTTGTCAAGATCGTAGCAGGTGGCAAGAAGTGGTCTCTGCCTACCCCTCTGGGAAACAGGTGTGATTTAATGTATGTATGTATGTATGAATGACTTTTCATTACCTAAACCTAGATTTTCTTAACAACTACAACATATTAAAAAATTGTGGAAATCGGGCTTGATTTAAGGGGTGAGAAACGTTATGGCCCGGAGCTAAATTAATATGGATTTTTTGACAGCTACGCGATTAAAGCGTAAAAATAAAGACGCAGTAACGTTCTCAAAATTAATCCTGTCTAAGCTTACTTTATCGTGATATTATCCGCCCAATTACCGTTGGCCTCAGGATACTTGTAAACCAATCTCATACAAGCACCATTGGAAATCCTCTTGTTATAAGAAAATATCATTATTGGTCCATGAGACAAATAAGATATCTAAACGGATTATGATCTCTTAGAAATAAACAGAAAAACTTACAAATATCTATTATATAGTAGATAAAAAACCCCGATATAGTGGTGACCCCTTCTTTCAGAGCTGATATCTTTTAAACGGCTAAACGGATTTTGATTAAATCTAGCTAAAAACAATCCCGATTAAAAAAGATTGTAAAAAAACCGGCCAAGTGTGAGTCGGACTCGCGTACGAAGGGTTCCGTACCATTATCTATACAACATTAGCCAAAAACGGCAAAAAAATCATTTTTGTTGTATCGGAGCCCTCCTTAAATATTTTTTATTCTGTTTTTAGTGTTTTTTGTTATAGTGGCAACCAGAAATACATCATCTGTGAAAATTTGAACTGTCTAGCTATCACGGTTCATGAGATAATGCCTGGTGACAGACAGACGGACAGACGGACGGACAGCGGAGTCTTAGTAATAGGGTCCCGTTTTTACCCTTTGGGTACGGAACCCTAAAAAACATGCGTCTATGCGGTTTATTCTATTCAGGGTGACTGCGGGGTCGTTATTCTAACTTAATTTTCCCAACTCAGTAAATTATTGAGATTCTATTAGTATAGTGGTTTTTGAAATAATTAAAGTTTAGCGTTTTATTACAATAATATTATGTTTCTTTAATTAATACTGAAATTATGGTCACCCTACATTTTCATGTTAAAACCTATTTGAAAATCAACCGATCAGAAGAGTAAAAATTGAATATGTAGGGTGGCCATGATTCTGGATAAAAAGATTTAATTGAATGTTTAATTAAAGAAAAAACAAAGTAATTGTCTTAACGTTTTTAAATCTATTAGGTACGTTATGTTCCTTATTATGGTGTAGTGAGTTTTAGTTTACTTTGAGCTACACGACCCCGCAGTAGCCCTGTATAAAGATTCACTCACTATAGGTATACTTATTATCCCTATTTCTGCAACAGGGGTTAAAATACTAAACAGATATATTTAATTTCATAGCCCATACTCATGATTAATATTAGTTTAGGAGTTGGATTTTTATGAGAAAAATACAATTAGAAAAAACGGGCAAGTGCCTTCGGACTTACACAACAAGGGTTCCGTACTTCCTGAGTTTTTATGTATGTAAGTAAACTCTTTATTACACTAACAGAAAATAATAACAAAAAAGAAACAGAAACAAAAAAGGTATGCTCAAAGGCGAACTTATCCCTATTTTTTTTTGTTATTTGATTTCCTATACATTTTGCATTGTAATATTACACTAAATATCACGCTTATCTTCCCGTTTCGATGATAGAACAAAAAACGTTTCAAAAAAATCACTTCACTTCTTGCATACTTAAGGACCTCCCTTATTATTTGACGTTTTTTTATACTTATTTATTATGAAAATCAGTTGTAATCAAAAAAATATTCGGCTGTCTATTAAGGATCATTAAGATGGACGAACGGACAAAAAATGAAGGGTTAGTAATAGATTATCCATTGTAGTACGGAACTCTGAAAATAGACCATATAGGTAGACACATTCTACGAGTGAGTTACTTTCGAGTGAATATTAATAATTTTCTCCCTACAGACCATTAGTACCACTTCAGAATTTATTCGTATTATAATTTTATGAATGCAAAAGTCCACTTTGTTGCAAGTTTTTCAATTCGCGTTTAATTTCGCGTCCGTCCGTCTGTAAGAGCCGTTTTTTGTGAGCCGGGGTTCGGGCCTCGTCGCTACACTTGTAACATGTATTGTAATAGTTTAGTGATTTTTTTATAGCTTTAGGGCCTGTCTCACAATCATCAAATAAAGCATATCTGACACATTTTAGCGCTTCCCTTTTCTTATACTTGAACATAGGCAAGGAGAGAGCTAACTTTAACTGGCACATACCTAAGTTGGCACTTGTGAAACAGGCCCTTTGGGTAAATATACTGTAGTATTATAATTGTAAAGATATGTATAGTGCCCGGCCAATAACAAGCGAATCCTGATACATTGCACAACCATGAAGTGAATATATTTAATGTTGACAGCAGTCAAACAATGCTTTTTCACTTCTCATGCTTACTTTAGTCTCTGCGCATCTGGACTAAAGCTCTTTATTAATCTCTACGGATTAAAGTATATATTTTTAGCATTAATGCATTCACTGCCACTGACGCATATATGCGTTCACTGTCATACAAGTTTGTTCCTAGGCCACGCCCCCTGGCAGTGAATGCGTTAAACAAATGCCCTTGGTTGTGAATATAGAATTGGAACCTAAAATCATTCTTTAATTGATGGTTATAACACTGATTTAGATTGAGAAAGTGACAGAAAAGATGGTCGATTAAAAAATGTCCACCTTTTAATTTTCATTTGTTTTATTTAATGATTATGCCCTCACTCATTTGACATTGGCAAAATCACTTAGTTTAGCAGCCCTAAATAATGTAGTCCTGCAATAAAAAAAAAGAAGCGGGTATTCACTTCTGCATGCGTACATCATGTTAGCATAGTACAAGTTGTGTGTGAGTTGTTTGTTCCTCGGTAATCCCTTTCTAACTAGTTTGTAACAAAAGAAACTTACTGAGCGACAAGCGTAAATAAATAAAATTTTCTTAACCGTACTGGGTATTGATTCTCTCAAAAGCAAAGGTGAGCGAATGCAGGAGTGAAGTCCAAGTGGCGAGTTTAAGTATTGCCGTCAGAGCGAGCAAAACACATATTAGCGCGTGCATTCTCAATTAGGCAGCCTTATACGTTCGAGAAGCCATGCTGCCAAATTGAATACACGCGCTGAAATGTGTTTTTTTCGCTTTGACGGGACTACTTAAAATCGCCGCTTGGACATCACTCCTGCGTTCGCTCACCTTTCCTTTTGAAAGAATCACTACCCTGTCCGAACTTGAAAGGGAAATATACTTGTTTTGAATATACTTACTCTGTTTAAATTCAATTCTGTCAAAACCAGTGACATATTCTATGTTTTTTTTACATATAATTAAATAGAGCTTCGGCCGTGGCAGCTTTAATCAATCAAAGCTCTTAAATCTGGTAACACATCATTTTATCGAAATACTCTTCAACGATTATAATATAACATTTCAACGAATTTCATTTCTGCTGAACCCATGATGTTTTCAGGATATCTTAAATATTTATTACGTAGATTAAGTTAATTTATTTTCGTATTTAGTTTTAGTTATGTTTTCATTATTTTTCTGTTTAATGTTTGTGCCTTTTGAATAAATCACTTTAAATTCTTTAAAAAAAAACTGTAAGGTTAGGTTTGACTTGTGACTCCCAAAAAAAAGCAAAAAAAAAAGCCAGCTAAGCAGGAGTTTTTTTTATTAGTAATTATTTAACTGACCAATAATCATAAACTGACCAAGATGGAGTAATAGTTACAGCAGACGTTACGAGCGACCCGCCGCTTGTCAACACCTGTCGCTCAACATCACTTAACACGTAAGTACACTGCGGGACAAATAAACTGACAGTAATAACCTAACCAACAAAAAGTTGGAAAACCCCCGACATTGACATTTCAAAGTTCAATACTTCAAAAACGGATGAACCGATTTCGATATAAAATGTTTAAGAACCACCGCTAGAAAACCTGCTTTCAAATAAAAAAAACCGCATCCATATCGGTTCATCCGTTTAAGAGCTACGGTGCCACAGACAGACACACACACACACACACACACACACACACACACACACACACACAGACACACACACACACACACACACACACACTTACACGTCAAACTTATAACACCCCTCTTTTTTGCGTCGGGGGTTAAAAAAACATCAACGGATTTTCCTTAAGAAAAATAATATCAGCGATTACACCAGTGGCCTGTTTTAAAAAGCTACAAATTAAAATTTGCAGGTTACAAGTTTCCATTTGACACAACCTCGACCAATGACGACCATCCATTTGAGCAGTGTTGCCAGTTTAGACCTGTAAAATTGTTACTTATAGCTTTATAAAAGTGCCCCAGCAAGCGTTACGTAGCCGTCAGTACGTATAAGCTGCATATTCGGACGTTTTTAGAGCTTGGTCGTATTTATTTTTTATTAAATATTTTTATTCACAAACAACATGCGAGCGACGCTTTGAAAAACTTATAAGAGTGCATCCTTCTATAGGTGTACAACTTATGTAAGAGGCAGAGAGCAACGGTGACTAAATGAGCTTTATCGTTCCTGATCCCTGCACCTTATGCATACGTTGCTCAATTAAATACTAATTTAGTACGTCTATAGTCACCAGTTTCAGTTACTAGGGAATATGCATGTTTTTTTGTTTACAGCTTCAATAAACGCTGATTCAAGTAACAAGCTGGTGAGAAAAAACATTTTTTGAATAGTTATAAAAATAACCAAGATATAAGCCAACAAAGATTTGTTCCTATCTCTTTCTAGCAAAACAGAATTTTACGTGGAGTTTATATGGCCGAACTGCACAATGACGTCACCGCTGCACTTCGGATATCTCTGTCTAATTAGCAGTTTAAAATGCTTGTATCATCCGTATTTTAATTTTAATTTCACTTTTGGTGATGTCTTTTACGGTATTTTTATGTTTTGACGCAAAATGCGATTTAAAAAAATCGTGTATATTACCTATTTAAAGTTACTCCCTCACGGCCCTATAAATTGGTCCGACAGTGTAACGTTTAGAAAAACCGCCCGGCGCGGCGGTAATGAATTGCCTCTACCGGCGCGCGTCTCTTTTACCACCTAGAGCTCTAAAATACTGCTTGTTTATGTTAGAGCAGTATTTCTCTTACCTACTAAGGTTTTAGATACCTGGAGGTACTTTCATTTTATGTGTTACTTGCTTCCGGAACTTGCTTCGTTCTTTTGTCTGTCTTTCTGGTTCAAACCTTGCAATTTTAGTAGTTGTAATTGGGTTATGCCAAAAATAAAAACCTAGTTTTTTTTTTTCGATAATATAGACTAATTGAAGACACTAACTTCGTGGTTTTTGCATTTAAATGACATCACTACAAAATTGGTTTGTTTGAGACATGCTTTAAAACGTTTGAGAGTTTCTTTAAAACATTATTGATTGTTTTTTTGCCTGGCAGCACTGTGCGTTTTTGTCAGATCACGTCAAGTTTGACAATTTTACCCACAGATTGAAAATGGACTTATATTTTGATCATTCTATTTTTTTAAAGATTTTACATTGTCATGTTTATATACAGTTAAAAATTGTCTTGATTTTAATAAGCATTAAACTAGAACAGAAATAAGTAAAACAAAATTCGATAATTATACAATATTGTATATTACTGCATTTCGGACTCATATTATATGCAGGGGCTCTACTTTGAAATTAGTAATTCGAACTTCGGATCGCCGGGTCACTTTCTTGCGTTTTTAATTAGTTTTAATTAGTGACGCGTCGAGAGCAAAAGGGATAGCAATAGACGAAGTTCGTATTACGGATTTCAAAGTAGAGCCTCAGTACTATGGTTGATCACAGATTAGATACAACTTACCAACCAAGATCGTGACGTCACTACATTAGAGGTCAAATAAAGTCAAACGAAAAATTTAACATAAATATTTAATACTAATATTGTAAAATAATCTGATAGCAGGGAATGATTCTACAACCCTTTTTCTCGAAATGGTTTTTGAATCACCATACATTATAAGATTATGGGATAACCCAATTGTTAACAAATGCCCAAAATAAAATTAAAAATCTGACACGAATTGATCTAGGCTTTCAGGTCTAGACTTGGATCACAGTTACTAGATAACGATAATCTAGATAGTGTAGTATAATATACTTACGAGTGTGAAGTTAATAAAAAAATATGTGGGAAACATTACTCATGTTCATCACGCAAACATTTTGCCTTTTTCAGGAATAGAACTCAGGACCGCTTAGTATCGTAAATACTATCAACGAGGTTGACCGCGTCATCAAAATGTCAAAAGCAGCCAACCTACTCGATTACCCAGTCATATTCCTATCAACAGGATGATTGCGGAGTTTATTATTGAGTTGGAAATAAATCTCAATGGTTTTTAAGAGATTATAAAGGATGTTTATTTTCGTGTAAGTCTAATTAATTTGTAATATTTTTTCTTTATAACATTGGTAATTTTTGCTACATAAGAAAATACGGATTACGAGGACAAAAACCTAATTATCTTTAGCTACTTTAACTTGGAGTTTTTATTTTTCTTATTCTAATTCTAAAATAACGCCATAACGAATATTACGTCATATCCTCTTAAAAATTGGATTTGGAACGACTGATTCTTATCTCTAATCGATTTAAATGGCAGGATTATCGAGACGTAAAAAACTGCGTAAAGCCCACTGAGGTGGAATTGATAGGGAGGAACAGAATCGTGTTATTTTTGAAGTGATAACTTCTTTACGGAGGGTAAACCATTTCGTTACGTAACGCGCGATTAATGACAGACTGTCTGGCTTCCCTTTCTCTCACGCATACGGCAGCGGTAGTACTAATTTTTAAAATACAAAAAGATGCAGGAGCCTGTATCTCATGAACCGTGATAGCTAGACCTTTTTTTTACAGATGATGTATTTCTGTTGCTGCTATAACACCAAATACTAAAAATATAATAAAATACATATTTAAGGGGGCTCCCATACAATAAACGTGATTTTTTTGTCATTTTTGCTCGATATTAATAACGCCAACTGGTAGACGCTTGAAATATTCACAGAATATTTAATTGTAAATAAGTAATTAAATTACAATAAAATAAACATTTAAGGAAGGCTCCCACGCAACAAACGTGTTTTTTTGCCGTTTTTTTCTAATATTGTATAGATAATGGTACGGAACCCTTCGTGCGCGAGTCCGACTTGCACTTGGCCGGTTTTTTACTACTCGGCTACCTTTACTATCAACTAGTGAGATAGAGGCCCTAAAAAAGGAGCTCTGTTCTACTCGGTAAACCCAAATTGCTTTTGACATGTTATCGTATTATCAACGATATGATAGCTCTTATTTACTTGACAGTAATGATGGCCGAGTTAAAAACAATATCTATGATAACATTTAAAAAGCGATAAGGTTATTAAGGACCAAAACAATCAAGCCTAAAAAAAAAACGAATAAAATTAAAGTACGTATAACTTTATAATAACTAACGAAGTAACGAGTCTTAATAATATATTCCATCCAAACCTGAACTAAGAAAAAACGCATCGTTGTAATTAAGCTATTTCTTAGTAACAAGCCACACCGAAAGCGGAATCTATTACCAAATCAGTACAATGATAATAAAACTGACGCTGTTTAGACAGCCCTCATGAATTATGGAGGGCGGGTAAAAGCGCATAAACTAAGAAATTAACATCTCTATTTGCACGCGTAGCGTCAGCGCGTTGAAATACAATTTATAAATGTTTTAAGAATCGTTTGTCACCAATCACATCACACGTAATATAAAAAACGCTAGAGTTTGTGTGTGAGTTAATATGTTTGTTATTTCTTCACGCTGAAGTAACTGGACCGCTTTCGGTAAAATATTATACCCTGAAATAACTATATACTACTAACTATATGTATTTTATACCGAAAAAAAAAACTGTTCTTGTGAACGCGGATGAAGTCGCAGGCAGAAGCTAGTAATGATTATAAAAATGCATTACAGTTCACGTCAAATACATTATGCACTTTATTTTGACGAAAATAAAATTTCACTTTTAAAAAAACCAGGCACTGTCGCTAACATGTAATGACGAGAATTTCAGAGAAGTAATGACTCGAAAAGTCATTAATGAACACCCTTTATTATTAAACTAGCGGCCACAACTTCTTCGCATCGGTTTACGTGAGTTTACTGTAACACCCGTAAATAATTCACAAATTATATATAAATATAATATTTATTATACCTAAAAACCTTCCTCTTGAATCACTATCTATATTGATGAAAACTGCATTAAAATCCGTTTGGTAGTTTGAAAGCTCTAAGAGTACATACAGCGGGACATATGGCGGATATTGACTTTGTTTTATTCTAGTAAAGATTACCAATCTTAGGTAAGATATGTATGTATGTATGTATAACAATGGTATAACAAACAACAAAATTAGAAGAACACAAACACAGCAACAACAGAATAGAAGATCCTAGATAACACATAGAAACATTACGAGTAGCCCTTTAGGGTGAATATTCGGGCGTTTCAATTTCAACCGCCATCATTGTTGTATTTACAACTTTTGATGTCAAAATCAACGGACCCGGGGGTAGTATCATTATTTTAAAAGAACAAGAATCATTTTGAATATTATGCGAATAAAATAATGGCGGCGGTTCAAACGCCGAATAATCACCCTTTACAATATTCTTAAACCAAAATAAATAATAAAAACAGCTCTTCCAAATGAAATTGACGTCGTGTTCTCTTTACACATACAGGGTGTTTGCAATAAATTCAAAATTCGTAACCTGTTAAATTTTTAGTTAATACAGTAAAAAAAAACATTTTTTAACTTAATAATAATGCCAAAACTCATGAACGTTTCTTATCTACTGCGTTGTGTTTTTATTTACCTAGTATAGTTTGTGGAATTATTAAGCGTTAATAAGCTGCTAGCGGTACGACGAAGGCTGGAATCTGCTTGACAGTCTTCCGCACTAACGAATAGAATATTAATAGTAATGTAAATCACATACTGAGAAAAACAACAGGCAAAAAAACAACTACAGACTTAAAAATCCAATTACAATCAGATATTAAGTCGTATAACTACTTTTACGCGAATAAGTACATTTCTCGTTTTGAATGTTTCATTTTCTATTCATTTTATTACTTATTAAAGTCATCTAATATATAATTAATATCGTTAATTCGAGTAAAATTTTCATTTTTAAATTGGTTTTGCCTCAATACATTTAGCAACTGCTATTTTTCAGCAATAGTGCCGTATGTGGTTGAAAATGTGCTAAAATCGCTAAATATTGTCAGCTTGTTAGTTACGTTACTTTATTTTTCGAAAAAGAACTTCGGTTAATTGAGACTCAAACATTTTAGTCAGGTCTCCGTGTGAAATGCCGCAACCAGACAAATTGTATAATTCCCAACGTACTGCGTATCTCCGCATTTCTAATCAAAAACACAAGCTACAAAAGGAAAATTATTAAAAATGTCAAACGAAAAAGGGTTAGGTACAAAACCTTTTGCCAGTAGACAAACTAAGCTTATAAGGCAACTTTTTAAATGTAAAAACGCAATGCGACATACGACGTTCCTTTTCACGCGGTAGGGCCATGCGCAGAGCATTCGTGCGGACGCCTTGATAGCCGGAGGCCGCGTCGCTTGAGCCACGGAAACACGCGAGCTTATTAAAAAAATTCGACGCGATGTTCGGGATTTGAATTTGAAACGGTGTTCTTTGAAAGTGCTGTGGATTAAAAAAATAGTTTGAGTGATCTGGATGTGATTTGAAATTTATTTAGTGTGTGTTTTGACCGGATTTCCTGTCATTTTAAAAAGTGTTTTAGTTGCTGTTTTGGATAATTGCTGCGGTATAACGAGGTAAGTACGTTTGTTCAAGTTTTAAGTGTTCGTATTATTTGTTTAGTTTTTAATTCAAAAGTAAGTAAGTAAATAGAAATAAGTTTTGTATCGGATAGTGATGAAACCTTGGCTCAGAAATTTGCTTTTATAATGAAATGCAAAGTCAATCTAAGTAAGTCGTTAAAGGTCATAAATAAGTATAATTTATATTTAAACTGGTATTTTAACGTATTCATTGTAAAACTAACGGCTTTATACACTTTTTAATAGGGATACAGGATTTTAAGTATTTTAACTATAGTTTCAATGTAACTATAGGTTTATTAAAAACGTAAGGCAAAAAAACAGGGATTATTAATTTTATAATTTTAGGTTTTTAGAATTCAAAACGTATCTTTACTTATGAATTAATGAGTTTTTTTTAAAAGCAACGTTTTTCTTTACACTTTTAGGCTCTAAAGGTTGAGTAAAACCGAAACTTTTTATTTTTAAAACCATTTTGATAAGCTAAAGTAAAAAAATAAATAAATGGCGAAACCGTTTTTCTTATAGTGCGATATTTATACTCAGTCGGTAAGAGAACAGTTTCATGTACATAAAGTTTGAAAATAATATTTGAAATTTTATGTAAGGGAAAAAAATATTAACCTGAAACAATGTTTTACTGAGCCATCAAAGCAGACGAGAAACGATAAATGGTACAGGATACATATTTTAAGTCTGAAAGCTGTCTTTTCAAGTTGATTTTTAATAACGATAATAATTTAAATTTCATAATACGATTATTGTAGTTACCTCATTTTTCATTCAAAAATCAATTTCAAAATGTGTATTTGTTGGAAGAACATTAATTCATTCTAGAATATCATTAGAATTAAATTCACTTACCAGACGGAGATAACATACTATTCCAGTATTTTCCCAATTTTTTTTTATAAGTTATCATCAGGTTACTTATATTATTTAATTATTTTAGCGACACCTATAGCTACTAAAACGAAACGGTTTCTTCTTAATTCTGTATTTTTCCTTGCTACATCTTATCTGATTAATGTCGAGAAAGAGGTCAGTTAACATAACCGTTTCTGACTTGATGAGACGGACGGACGGATAAATGATATTTTCCGGGGGATTTTCCTCTTGAGGTGTGGAAATGGAAACCCCAAAAGGTTTCTTTTGTAACATATAACTATTTACTCGGGTAACTGTTACGGGAAATAATAGGTTTTGCGGGTTGCGCGGTTATTACACATTAGAAAAACATTTTTTAGCATCGGGCTGTAGGCCTATACAGCGTGTAATAATTTGAGATTGTAAGTTTTTTAAGAAGGATTTGTTAAGAACTGTGATTTTAATTATTAAAATTGCTTTATATTTTATTGAATTATGAATACTATTACAAATACCGTAGGCTTGGGTGATTGCACTTTAAAATGAACATTTATACAAGGGTTATGTATGTATTTATTACATATTTATATTTACAAGTTTACTGCCGCACTCAGAGACTTCAATTAAACTTAATGCTTGATTAAAGTTGCTGCTGTCACTTTCTTTGCTATAGCAATAGAATAAGACAACACGTCACTAAAAAAGCATTAAATTTAATTGACGTCTCTGAGTGCGGAAGTTACTCTCATTATTTAGTCCACACTACATAGTACACAGTACAGTAGTTATTAAAATAAGTATCTAAATCTACCCTTATAACATTATAAAGAGGAAAGATTAGTATTTTCGTACGTTTGTAACAAATAAACTCAAAACTAATGGAACTATTTCAAAAATTCTTTCACCATTAGAATGCTAAATAATCACTAAGGGCTGATTTTTCAATCCCCAGATAAAACTATCCGTCAGTTAAATGTATTACTATCCTTTTCTGAAGTCATATGAAAGAAAAGGACGGAGCTAAAATTTACCTTCCGGATAGCTTTATTTGGGGATTGAAAAATCAGCCCTAAGTAAAATAGGCTATGTTTTATTTTTCTGCGCGGACGGAGTCTACGAGCTAGTATAAGATGAATTAAATGCGAACACCTACCCCCTTACTTATAAACGTGTAATAACCTTGGAATAGTTTATGCCATGCTTTGTCCTTATCTGTAATTGTGACATTTGCATCTGACAGAAAGTGACGTTTGTAAGGGGGATAATGTAACGAATGATATGACTATGATTAAACTAAAAATCCTTATTTGTTTCTACTTTATCCCTTCGAGTGGCAAGCAACCGTATAACGGCTGCTGTCAAAAAACAATTTATACTTTATGACATTAACTCAAAATTTAAATTTAAACTAACTATAGTTTGCTTGCCGCTTGAAGGGTTATATAAATTATTACTATATTTATTTCTCAAACTTTGCAAGAATCGAGTTAATATTTGTTTTCCACGATAACACTCTCTCTCGTCTTTGTTTGCAGGAATTGTTCTGAAGTTCATTAAACAGTTTCAAACTATGATTCTGAATGCAATTTATATTATTCACCTTAGTATTAAATTCCGAGGTTTTCGTGATTTGCTCAAGCATTCGCCCGTGGCTTTGTCTGCGCAGAATCTTATTATTACAGTTATTTTCAAATGTTTCAATTTGTGAAAATCAAAGCAAACTTTTAATATTCGGCTGCTTATTTTAGTGACCAGAAGTTAATGGGTCCAAAGTTTTTAAGGCGTAATTTTCTAGCATTCCCACATACGGCGTCGGATCTACTCTAGTTATAACAGATAAAAACATAACTAAACTATATTAAAGCGAAAAAAAATCGTCGGTCTTAGGCAGGATTCGAACCTACATCTCCTCTGGCTCTCCGGGCCGATGCAGGCGCATTACCAATTACGCCACCAAGACCCTACTTAAGTCCACGAAATTAGTAATCGCTTGCTTTTCATACTCGGAGGGTATGGTTATGTTTAAAAATATAACTATATTGTCATCCCGGCTCATAGACACCTCCGGAGATCCTAGAGCTGGTGCTTACCTCTCCCAAAAGATTGGGCTAGATCCAGAGAGGTAATGCAGCCAGTGTCATAGGGACCATGCCGCGAGCGGACCTGCTAGAGGGGGTGTTCTTTTTATAGTGGTGATTATTATTTACATCTTTAATATTTGAGTAGCTTAGTTTTTATTTTAATTTAAATCCATTAATTGTAGAATTCTGAGAGTTTAAATTCTGTTGCAACGTTTAATTTAACCTAAGTTACGTAATAAATGTCACAGATTTCCTGAAATCAACAAAAGTTCAGCAGAAAATAGTTTTCGGTGAAATTTAATTCAGTAACATTATATTTTGTCCGTAATTTAAGTGCTTCTCGGTGAGGCTGAATACAAACACTTCAAGTTTTGCTAATTATAAATTGCAACGGGGTTATTTTAGTGAGGGAATATAACTGCAAAAAATACATAAAGAGTATTAAATACATAAAAAAAACAGCTGTTCCATACATTTCGGCTGTTTAGCTCTCAAAGTTTGTACGGAACAGCTGTTTTTTTTTCGCGATTTGGATGTTGGTCCCATAATAAAAGTTGATGAGTATGACCTACAGAGTTAGTCCCTGAAGTTTGTCCAACCTTCTGCCGAACACCCTGTATAAATAATATTGCCAGGTTAGCTGTCTTTAAAAGTTTAAAATATCCATTACTTTCCTCAATAATTCCATGTGCTCTTTAAAGTCTGTCGAACAGATCACTATGTCATCCAAATATGCCCAAACCTTGTCATTCTCTGCATGGAACAAGATGTCCATCAACCTGTGTTGTAAAGTGGAACAATTCCCTGCCTGGCACAGCAGCAACCCAGCCGTTTTTAGGGTTCCGTACCCAAAGTGTAAAAACGGGACCCTATTACTAAGACTTCGCTGTCCGTCTGTCTGTCTGTCACCAGGCTGTATCTCATGAACCTTGATAGTATAGTTAATATTTCCATAACTATTGTAACTATTTTCGCGTAGATTATTAATTGCCTGTTTCACAATCGACAAGTAAATTTATCTGTCGTTTAAAGTTGGCTTTCTCCTTGTCTTTTTTTCAAGTATAAGGCAGAGAAAGGGCTAAATTTATCTGTCAAATATGTTTTACTTGTCGATTGTGAAACAAATGTGAATGACTTCACCGAACTTTGGTTTACCTAAATAAATAAAAAAAGATACGCGCGCACGGCGAAGAATCGAACGTGACGTCGTTCAAGACCGACTTACGTGCATCAAGACATTGATGAACGTAGAGGACACTACTCCATTGGGAGTAGGGAATGCAAATAACCGGTTATAACCGCTTTTAACCGGTTATTTTCATACAAAAACGGTTAATAACCGGTTAAATTGCATTCCCTAATTGGGAGACAAGCGTAAATGGGCGTTTTCCAAAAAAAGTGTATTATGAACCTTTTTTTTTCAGAATTCGTTTTTTTTTGGTTTTTCTTACTGAGAAACGTTGATACTATTGATCCTCATACAAGAAAAAAAGTCCCAAATATTCAATTTCAGATCGTCACATTTTTGTATGCAGTCTTTTTTTATTTATATGGTCGTGATGCACTGGAAGAAATAAATTACATAGTAAAATCTGGGACACTTTTTTTATTGTATGAGGATCGATATTATCAACGATTCTGAGTAAGAAAAACAAAAAAAAACGAATTCTGGAAAAAAAAGTTTATGTACACTTTTTTTGGAGAACGCCCAAATGTATGTATGTGCATATGTATAAATCATTATAAAAAACAAGTTTATGATTAAACCACGCATGAAATTTCGGGAAAAGCTAATAAAGCAAGAAACTAGTATAAATCCTAGACTCTAGACGTCTATTTTCTGAGTAAAATCCAATATGGCTGGCAACAATGTAATTATTAATTTCACTTAAAGTTTGCTGATCCTAAGCCTCTATACAAATACAATATCCCTAATAAATTACCTTTTAAAACTTACACAAAATTTTACACACTTAGTTAATGTGTAAAAGGTATCCTGAATTTATAATTTATTTAATATTTTCGCTTAACATTTATTTGTAATTTGTTTAGGTTTACGCTTAAATTAATATCGCTCAACAATCTCTGGACTATTTTAAATATTTGGGTTTATACTTCAGAAAATATTGAGAGCTGGGGATTTGGGTTTAATTAGGTCAGCTGTTGTTTTTTTGCAATATTATATATTACTCGTAAGTAGCTTTTCCACCGGACGAGGCGAGGCTAGAAGAGGCGGCGCGAGAATTAAAATTTGTGTATTAAAAAAATATTCGCCGGTGGTAGGACCTTGTGCAGGGTCCGTCCGGATCGCTACCACCATCTTATCCATTAACCTACCGCCAAACAGCAGTGTTCGCATTGTTGTGTTCCGGTTTAGTTATAAGACAGCCGGTGTAATGACGAGCATAGAGGCATTCCATTTTCTTAGGATTGCAGTGAATGCGAATGTCTATGGGTCACAGTTTGCACTTACCATCGGGTGGCCTGTGTGCTCGTTTGCCTTTTCTATGACATAAAAAAAAACTGAGATTTCGCGAGGAGGGAATAGAAAATATTCAGGGGTTTTTTTTTCACAGCTTAAATAAAAGCTGATTCACGTAACGAACAGTTTAAAAAAAAATGCTTGATAGTTATTTGAAACCTGATAATCAATATTAATTATAAATGTAGAGTCCCAATCAAATGTATTGCCGTATGGACGTTAAAGTAATATTTCTATGCATTTTTTGTTTAGTTTCTATTTTTTTTTAAAGTTAATTTTGTATTTGTTAAATTCTTTTTGTTCTTTATATTATGATTACTATTATTTTATTAGTGGCTATAAACATATTTTTACTTTTTTTACAACACGTTCAAAAATCTGATCTTGACAATTAATAAAAACGTTAGAGCTCTAGGTATTTTGGGCACCCTGTTTGCTTCTATAAAATGTATTTCATAGATGCCATTATCTAAGTTATGTTTTAAATTTTGAATTAAATACTTGTCGTATGTATTTCTTTACACTGTAAACGTCGAATATGTCGACGAAACAGGAAAAAATACATAAAGTAGAAAAACTCTACATTTTAGAAACATGGATTTATTCATTTTAATAAAAACTGTGTCCATTAAAACGCTCCCATTAATCATTCTTGTAAATTTTAAATAGATTTTGCCCGGTTGGTTTGGTCTCTCAATAATTTCGAGCGGGAAAATTGAAATCCGTTGGTTATGTGGTTTTACCGGCATGTGGTTGCATTGATTTTAACGGTTTGTGATTTTGGACTACAGCGCATACAATCTGCAACATGTACCGAAATTTAGTTAACATTATTATGTCATGAGCTCAAGGGTGATTAATTTTTGAACCATTGAACCAATTTTATTTTATGTGAGTTTAAAGGGTTGATTTACATTCTGCCACACTCAGAGACGTCAATTAAATTTAATGCTTGTTTAGTGACGTGTTGTCTTATTCTATTGTTGTAGCAAAGAAAGTGACAGCAGCAAACTTTAATCAAGCATTAGATTAAATTGACCTCTCTGAGTGCGGCAGTAAGAATGGTATCAGTTCTTAATATTGAAAAGTGGTTTCAATACCATTGTCTGAATGTTTAAAAACAGATTTAAAACAAATCTATCACCTATTACAATGAAATACTACAAACAAAGTTAGTTTTTGTCGTTGTCTTTAAATAGATTGTAAGTACTTTTTATTATTTCAATCCAGACACTCTGCACAAGGTCCCTATTTATTAAGCATTCCTAATTCAGCATTTCAAGTCCACTTGTACAAGTTAGACCATTTTCCGTTTTACTGTTTTAATGGCTTGCAAACAGAATGGCGTTTGCTAATGGAGTGTTCTAGAAATGTCATTTCGAATTCAACTATAGCTGGGAATCGCCTGGCTCCCATTATAGTTTGAAATGTTATAATTCTCTCTAAACTATTTTTAACATCATACTGTATATCGACTTAGACAGACACAAGGGTTTCTTTTTTCTTTTTAAGGTATAAACCCTAAAAATGTTCCAGGTGAAAAGGTTTTTAGTATATTTTTATTAAAAACCTGCCTTTCAAATTTCAAAGGCCAAAATTAAGCTGATATATTAATTATAATTTCGGTAAGTTTCGTGACATTATACGGAAGTTTTGCATAGATACTGATTCTTCAATATTTTTGATGTTATGTATGTTTTGATCAGATAGTTTATGCCTTGTAAAGGTTTTTTATAGAAAAAAAAGATCTATCATTATTTTAATTTACCTTGATTATATTATGAAATTGTTTGAACTATCTAACGTTTTATAAATGTCTATCCTTTTGTACAATAATAATTATTTATTAGGGTACCTTCTAACATTAAAGAAAACGTCAGCATCAAACACAGTATATTACTTTGCAAAAAAAAAAAACAATTTTCTTAAAACAAGCACCCCTCGACAAACTAAAAACTCTCCTAATTTGTTTACAACCTGTATAAACGTTAAATTCTGATTTGCCTGACTACCGTTACTGGTCATTTTGAACTGCGGTTAAAATAACCGAGGCACTGGAGTGAGCTTTTAGCGGGCGTCCCTCTCGTCTCTATTCATAGCAGACATTTGTTAGTTCTGTGTGAAATATAATCACTTACGTGGAATGCAACTTGGTATTACTTCATGAATACTTATGTAGATATTATAACTATCGCAAATAGCTTATTACAGGCAATTTTATTGATTTTTAACTGGCTTATTTAATTTTTATTTGTTTTTAGAGAAGAATAAAGTAGAAAAGTAATAAACAACTTGTGCGACTTTCGGGAACAAGAAGTCCAGGTGAAATGAATTTCTAGGCCAATATTATGGAACTACGTCAAAGTGACAAAGCAAGTGAATTCCTAAAAAAATCTTAGGTTTAGTTACTTACGTCACTTTGACATAGTTACCTATCTGTGTATCTGTCTGTAGCATCCTAACTTCTAAATGCCTTGATAACGTTTAATTTTATTAATATCGGTAGGGCTGTTTAGGAGATATTAGCTCTGCAAGCTCTGGGGTGTGATTCTCTCAACAACGACGAACGGACGGACGAACGAGTGAATGTCCAAGCGGCGAGTTTAAGTAGTCCCGTCAGAGCGAACAAAACACATTTTAGCGCGTTTATTCAATTTGGCAGCATGGCTTCTCGAACGTATAAGGCTGCCTAATTGAGAAATTGAGAATGCACGCGCTAAAATGTGTTTTGTTCGCTCGGACGGGACTGCTTAAACTCGCCGCTGCTCTTTCGCTCGTTCGTTCGACCAACCGTCGTTTTTAAGAGAATAACACCTTTGAGGGTTTATCTACTTCTTTAATCGTTATGCATTAATACTGTTAGGCCCGTTTGCACGTACATTTAACCTTAGGTTAACCCTAGATTAATTTAAACACGAATGTCAGATTCTTATCTGAACTGTCAATTTTGACGAATCAACCTGTTAACCAAGGGTTAACCTAGGGTTAATATATACGTGCAACCGGGCCTTAGTATAAGGATATACAGGATGATTATGCAAAATTAAACTAAAGCTTATCGTCTTCAATCTAGTCGTAAACATTATAAATGGTGTTGTAAAACAAAATAATGATATGCAAGTACATAGTTTGCTAAAGGCTACTGGTTGCAATAAAACTGAGTTTTGTCTTGTTTTTTCTTATCATATATTGAATGCCATAGTCCTTTATTTTAATGCAAAAAATGCTTACATGTTGAGCCCTTGGTATCAAATGATTAGTAGAAGGCAACCATATTTTTTTTTTAAGAATAATTAAAATAATAGTTTCACAATCGATTCACTTATCTCTTACGGTTTTTAAATCCGCATTAAAAATACAACTTAAAAACGTAACGATTAAGATTCATAATTGTGCGTTTTAATTTGTTCACTAAAATCAATAAAAGAAGCATTTTTAAGATAACGCAAACCTTTCATTTTCATACTGAGATAAATTATACAACTTTAATATTACATTTGATTTTCACATCTTGAGAAAACATCAGCCTTGTGCCAATTGATATAAAGTTCCAATTGAATCAAAACTATTTTTTCAAATGAAAAGTTAACTTTGTGGCTCAGCATCGCATACTATATTTCCATTTAAAGTAGTTATTATATCTATATGATATGCAAGTAGTAAAAATAACTGCTGAGCGAAATCGCGATTCATCAAATCATAAAGATAAAGATTTGTTAATCTGTTCATCAGTTTATAATATTAATTATTTGGAAACGATTTTATAGGTTTACTGGTTTTTACCCGTCAACCTATGATGCAGATACGTCAGTATAAATGACAGTTTTGTATGACTTGACTTTTAAACCCCCTGACGCAAAAAGAGGGGGTGTCATAAGCAGGGTTCGGAGCTTTCATAGCACGGTAAGACGAAAGAGAGCTGTGGAGTGGACATTAACATTAAAATTCAACTCTTACTCATACTCATACTCATTCGTTTAATCAATTGCAAAATTTAATTTCATAATAAATATGGGATAAACTGACCTATTGTTGGCCACCTATCAATTATTGGCCCCATAAACTTTAACATAAGGTAATAGAGACGATAATTCAACAATCATTAGGTGCCAGTAACTGGTATTTTAGAGGCCGGTTATTAGGTGTTTTACCCAGGATAAAAAAAAATCTTTTATTTGGATCCGAATCTAGGAGAAATATTCTAGGAGAATAAACAATATGCACCGATAATATCTTTATAATGACGCTGGTGAAACTCCGAAAATCCGGATCCTACACAGAATAATAAATCCATTAATAATAACGTATAAACTGGTTGACCTATTTCAGTTTTTAGCAAGTATTTACGCTGGCGTGAAATCGCGTTATCCGATATACCTACCTACATTAAATAAAATATTCAACACTAGAGGACGCCCACTACTTCGTACGCGTAGAATTAGTTTCCCGCTACTCCCCCCATTTCTTCCCGTTGGGGGTCGATTTTCGGAAAATCCTTTCTTAGTGCTCACTTACATCATGAAGGAACCCCTGTACCAAATTTCAAGTTTCTAGGTACAGTTCAGTTTGTTTTTACCGTGCGAGTGGTGTTTTAAATCAAATTTCAAATTTCATACAAAATGACCAAAAAATTTCAACTTTTTAAAAAACCGTACGCACGATAAAAACAAAACAATTGACAAAAAATAAAAAAAACAGCTTGTAAGTTGACCATTGCAGCTTTCGAATGGTACTAAATTAAAAAAATACAGGTTAAGATTTGTTATAATAATCCTTATCCGAAAACAGTTCTTTTGTATGCAGAACATAGCGTGGCCCCTATTTTGTTGTAGATGAAAATAAATATTTCTCTCCTCTTAAACTAGTGTTACAGGAAGTCAGATAAAGAGACAAGATGAAGTTTTTTTTTAACAGATAGCCGAGGGGGGTTTTGTGTTTATCAAAGGAGGGTTATGTATAAATAAGCATAATTATGTATGTATGTATGTATGCTTGTTCCCTTGTGGCAGTCTAGAAATTTCTAGAAATTTCTACGTATGTAAACCCGATGACAATGCAAATTATGGTATCTAAGAGCTGATCTGATGATGGAGTCGGAAGATGGCGACAGGATCTCCACTATACTTAACGTAGACCGACCGTGTAGTGATTCATTCGTTTGGTCTTGATAAGCAGATAATGACTTTACAAAAAATATATACATTCGGCAGCTAAAGCTTGTCCCAAAAATTAAATTTTTGACAGAAACTTATTCCCGCTGTATTTGTTTTCCTCTGTCCCGTAATCGGGTGAGTTCGGCAGTCCTCGGGGATGATCGGGCCAGCAGAGTCGAACCAGCCTAATTGTCAATTCGACGCGAAACGATAGCCCGATGGGGACGTCGTTACTCTCAAAGGGAATGCGAAGTCGACTCGGTCAGATACTTTTGAGTATACTGCTGTAAATACCAAAAAAAGGCTAACAGTAATATAGTAGGCGAAGCATTCTATACTCTATTAAATTTAAAATGCTTTTTAGCCACCTTCTTTGGTATAGAGGCAGTTTACGAAAACTACTCACTTAGTCTTTTATTTTATAACCCCCAAAGAAAAATTAAATGAAGTGGTCAGCAGCTTTGGAAAAATTAGGAAACACTTTAATAACTTGCATTGCATTGCATTGAAAATAAAGTTTATACTTAAGTATTTTCTTTTGCGTTTTCTAACCATGTTATCTTTAATACGAAACCCTGTCCAGTTTTTTACATATGACCCTAGTACATTTTAACTTCTATCCACTTCAACAATAATTCATTTTGATGTTTGTACTTTTGGCCCGTTAGACAGCCAAATCGTACAACCCAATGAGTATTTTGACTCGTTGACCACCCAGTCCCGAAATGATTTTTTCCGACTAAGTCCCTTCCAAATATAATATTGCGACATCTTGCGGTAACTTTGTGAGTTAAGGGCACATGATACCATACTTTTCAAGGCAAGAAGTTGTTCTGGATATGACATATGTTAGTTAAGATAGTTTAATAAAACAGGTCAAGTGCGAGTCAGACTCGCGTACTGAGGGTTCCGATTCGTCCCACAGTAGGTATTATAATATTTAGATACTGAATGTTGAATGAATGAATGTGTCTTTTGAACCGACTTAAAAAGGTATGAAGTAAGAAGTGGGACTACATAATATAACAGCTTATTATGATCACTAAAAAGTATAAAATTTAATAAATGTCTTAAAAAAAACAAGAAAACCGCCATCTCACAATTGACCGGTTTTTAGTACCGTGGTTTTTCTTTAGAGTTTGTACAGTCAGGGGCAGAGAAAAGTAACCACCCCTGCATACGAGTTTCCTACCAAAGTGGTTACATTTCTCTGCAGCTGACTGTACTACACCTCATATTAAATTTTGACGCTTGTAGGTATGTTTTACCGTTCGTACCGTCCGTTTCTTGTCTCTATCCTTACCATACTTCTTTTTAATCACTTTTTAGAAAATCCGCTGTAAAAAAACATGTTCTGAAGAAAAAAAAACCGCTATCTTTTACGGTTTAAAAGATACAGGATCATTAAAGGACAGACGGACGGACGGACAGAGTAGGGTTAGTAATAGGGTCCCATTTGATACCCTGGGGTACAGAACCCAAAACTGGTGTAGGCTGACGGCACCAATGTTGGACACTTTTAGCTACACGCATCAATAATGGACACTTAACTCTTAAGCTGGGCATTCACGGATGCGCCGTTTGTCTCGGTAACGTGCGCGATCGCTTTCCACTGCGGTGTATAGTAGAATTAATTCTCATACGACGAGATGCACTATATACAACGCAGTTGAAAGCGAACGCGCACGTCACCGAGACAAACGGCGCGTCCGGGAATGCCCAGCTTTAATCAAAATATCATAAGGTTACAAATTGATTGTCTCAAAATAAATTAATAACCATAAGAATCAGCTGTCCATCATTGGTCCTGAGGGCTTATTAAAAGATAAAAAAGATAAAAGATGCTTATTCAGTAAGTAGGCCGCACGGGAACTTTTACACGTCAATAATCTACCAGCGCTTCGCAAGAGACCATACCGCACTCGCAATCGCAACCGGCTTCAAAGTGGAGCAATTGTTTTCATTTTGTATGCCGACAAGCCTTCGATTTTCAAAATGAAAACGATCGTGATTGCGAGTGCGTTAGACAATAAACCCTCTGGTTAATTACTGGTTCCACCACCCTATATATACCATTTGTGGTGACATGACATGCTGCCAACCCTTATGCGTGCTTTATACGGGTAACTAAAGCCATCCGAGACGAATAAATACACTATACTGCGAGAGCGAGTGTGACAACGATAGACAGCCAATGGCTATTAAGGAAACAGTTACTGTATCGTAGTTAAACTTAACGTCTTACTCATTATGGATGACATCGTAATTGCGATCAAACAATACCTGTTAGTCTAATTCCGACCACATTATGTTTGAGCTAAGGTCTATTTCATGATGGACAACGTAGCCATGCGGTAACAAAACAAATAGCTAGGGAGCTGACATGCATTTCGGTATATGATTTAAACCTTTCACTTTTCTCAATGTCCAAAGGGTTAACTGGAAGAGATCCTTTAAGGGGATAAGTTCGGATTGGTTTTTTTTTAAATCTTCATTGTATTGATTTTGTATTGTACAATAAAGTGTTGACATACATGAATATAACATTTGTAAATATTTCATACTGATACAGATTACAGTTCAGTTCAATGCGAGTCGATTTTCTTCAGTTCATTGGCTTTAATTGAAAAGTTCTGTGTCCCTCAACAAAGAATTTGAACGGCACGTTGTGCGGACGACATCACCAAGGCCGCAGGGACGAGGTGGATGGCAGTGGATCAGGATAGAGGGAAATTGCGCGTTTTGAAGGAGACCTTCACTCAGCAGTGGGTGGTTTTAGGTTGGAAAGAGAAGAAGAAGAGATAAGAGTGTCCCAGTGTGTGTTATCGTTATCGAAAATGTATAGGGTTGACGTAAGCTGCCAGACGGTCGTGCCAAGCGCTTGTCAGTTTCATACACTTTGTCAGTTTTCGAAAATCGATTACGATAAAGTTAAGCATCTTTTCCAGGGCCTCAGGCCTGCCAGGAAAGCACTACAAATGCAGCTTCTTTAAATCATGACATGCCTAAAATTTATCATTACAAAAGTCAGACGCGTGTCTGTCTCTACAATTTTCGTTTTCAGAATGGCTCTCAGAGCCTGACATAAGCAAATGATGTAGCATCTAGATTTTTTAACTTTGATCCACTGTCAATTGACAAGGCACCGCTACCATGTTGGCAAACACGGTCTTTAATGCAACAATTATTGCTAATTTATGATACAATTATCCCTATTAGTAAGGTCTGTCATGAACAAATCATATGGAAATTTTGCTCGCCAGCTCCCGAACTATTAGGAGCCTGCCTTATGAAGTTTAGGGTACAAGGTGGGGTGCCATTGCGAGCGAGATTGAGGTACGCTTAATTCGTCTGCAGAGAACTAGTTTTTTGGGGTTCCGTACCCGAAGGGTGTCAAATGGGACCCTTTTACTAACCCTACGCTGTCCGTCCGTCCATCGTAAGGCAGATTATCTAACAAACAAAAAAAGTCAAGAAAGTTTTAAGACAAATGGAACACCATGTACATGACACGTTTTAGTTTAACTAATTTTTATTTTTGTTGTATCGTAAAAACGGTAAAACATACAAGCGTCGAATTTGGTACGATTATAGCACAAACCTTAAAAAAAAAGAACTAAAAACCGGTTTTTGTGCGAGTCGGACGCGCTCCGAGGGTTCCGTACCGCCGCAAAGTAGGTATTATAACATATCGTATGTCTTTGCCAAAATAACAATACTACTTACTGTACAGCACTACGGAACCTTCAGTGCGCGACTCAAGAGTCCGACTCGCATTTGACCAGTTTTTTATTTTCCCTAAAGAACTATCAAATTTCTGAAATCTTTTTCATAACTTCTACATATACAGTGACAACGAACAAGTTTAGTGCAAAGAGGCTTTTAAATAGCTCGCAAATATCCTAAGTACTTTGCGTATAGAATCGTGAAAGTAAAAAAAAAATACCATTCATTCCTTACGTAAGACGAATAATAATTTGTCAGACGAGAATTTGTACGATGTATTATCTGTTGGTAATCCTTAATAAATAAATAAATAAATAAATAAGACTGTATCCTATTTGGTAGACTTATTTGTTCCCGACAGTTTGTTTTTCCGAATTGTTATAAGTTTATATTTATAGTTTCGCCATGTCTGTCTGTCTGTATGTCTCACTCACTTTTTCTCAGAAACGAACCGTTACAAAACTGAAATTTTGTACACATACATATACTTTTACGGTTACTTGACATCAAAAATGTTTGTAGGTTTTTATTTTTATTTTACAACAAAGCATATAAAATATATGCATATACAAAGCATATAAAAAATAGCTATTAAAAAAACATTATGTTAACATCATTATATGGGGCAGTGTACCCTCTACCTATACTTGTTGTTTTTCGAGATAGTTTTTTTTTGTTTTTAGTAGTTTTACAAAAAAACTTCATGATATGTTACCCAGAATTTTCTAAAGCAGCACTTGTAACTCCTCTCTGAGGTAAAATACATGCTTTAAATCAAAAAAAATTATATCTGGTGCACTGCGTTAATTTATATTTATAGCTATAAAAAGATCTTGCATGAATACTTTATATCTCAATTTGAAAATCCACATGCAACTATGTTATCACGGTTACGCTGGAAAATAGCAACTTTATACACTTGTTACAACTTTGCCCGCTTACACTAAGCCGGTACAAAATCCATATTGCGCGAGTTCTGAACTTGGCTCATATAAAAAGGTTTTCTTTAGCAAATTTTCATATTGCTCTTAGTAGCAATAAATGTAGCAGAGCGCTCTCTTTGCGATATTAAAAGCTTTAAAGAGATTTTATTACAAACAACGGGATAAATTCCGTTTTTTATATCCCTCGGGATGAATGTTTAGGTTAATTTCGAGTGTGAGGGTTGGCAGCTGCATAAGGTACGTCGTTTTGAGAAAAAAATTGACCTCCTGATTTTTTAGGTCGCATTGTCATGAAACTATGATAATTACGAGTGTAAACACCAACAGGTATATCATATAATAACAGACTTTTATAATAGCCCACATCCATTAACTCTTAGATTTTTTCAACAATAATATTCCAAAATGGCACTCCGAAACAACTTGGCTATAATAATAATAATTATTTATTTCAAGTATCAAGACTCATAAGTACATTAATTACATTGATGAACAAAACATTGAACTAAACTAAACTATTTGTGGCTATTATAATGCCACTTAGTTTTCGCTAATAGACAAACAATTTTCGTCTTAAAAACTGCGCTAATTTGATGGAGTAAAATATGACGGAAACTTTTTATATCGGTTTGACGTCAGACAGAAATTGCCGCTCAAATTTTGCTGTCCAAAAATGTTGTGGAAAAATGTTGACAGGTTTCCTAAACTGCAATATCGAGGAAAATAAATATAGTACACCATTCGAGCTCTGAAAACTGTACGGGATTGTCCCACCAGATCACTAAATTAAACCTTAGCTACCGGTTTTCTAGTTTATTTGCTCTAAGTACTCTCGAACACAGCCATTCTGTATACCTTATCAAAAACGAATCCACAAAAGCATGCCACAACGACGTACAGTAAACCGCCCGCGCGCTCGGGCTATGTGTTTTACGGGGTATAAACCGGAATTCCCGAGATATAAGGCTTTCAAGGAAGGCACTAGACCCCATCCATCTTACGTGCATGTTAGAAAGCTCTGAAATACGAGTATTTCTAGAAAACATTAGGGATTTCGTAGTGTACGTAGAAGACTTTATTTTCTAACTATTGTGCAACCCTCTTATTCCTAAACGCGCAATAGCTAAATGCTTGAAATATGTTCTGTCCTTATGACATTTGAATTTGACAGAAAGGACAAAGAATACTTTAACTAAACATACATGCATAAACTCGCTCCTTCATTCCCAGAGTGGGGTAGGTAGAGCTACAGAATTACCAACAACTTTAATAATAAATAAATAAAATAAATATCAGGGGACAATGTCACACCAATTGACCTAGTCCCAAACTAAGCTCTAGGCTTGTACTATGGGTACTAGACAACGATAAACATACTTATATAGATAAATATATACTTAAATACATAGAAAACATTCATGACTCAGAAACAAATATTCGCGCTCAACACACAAATATCTGCCCTTACCGGGATTTGAACCCAGGACCGCTAGCTTCGTAGGCAGTGTCACTACCAACTAGGCCAGCGCGTCGTCATTTCTTTCACTTTAAAAAGTTGTTCATGATTCTGTAACCACATTTTGCACAATTAGGCTACGATGTTTACCAGTGTATCAGTGACAGGTTGCAAGCCCATCGCCTAACAGTACTACAAGCCTTTATTCCCCATAGTCGCCTCTTACGACATCCACGGGAAGACATGGAGTGGCACTATTCTAACCCGGCAACCTCTCGGGTGCGTAATAGTAATTAAGGTATAACCTCTACCTATTCAGAGCACTCGCTCTGCTCGTCGTCACATGATTTATCTTCATACCCTTTATGACTCCCAACAAAAATACTTCCTGGAAATACAATAATTCAAATTTTCTAATGGAATCTGCCCTTCGCCCTACAGGAAATTTGTAGAAGGAAATTCACCGGAGAAGCTTACCCCTTACGATATTTTACCGTAAGGCTGACCCGTCGGAAGGGACTAGCCCTCTTCAAACAGATTAAGGATTATTTATAACGACATTCGTTCGCCATTTTGATTTTATAGATTCTTATGTAAATGGACTTTTGTGTAAACAACTTAGCCCAAGGGTCATTGGACCTAAGTTTTATAGATTTTTACTCTTTATTACACAAAAATACAAACTTGAGTATAAAAAGTGAACTTAATACCAAATAACATTTTATTTTATTTTATTAATTTGCATTGTCTACCAGTTGACCTTTGGGCAAATCAGAATATTGTAACCCTAATTGTGCAAAATGTGGTAGAATTATCAATAAGTTTTTAGAGTTGTTGGTAATTCTGTAGCTCTGCCTACCCCGCTCTGGGAACGAAGGCGTGAGTTATGTGTGTATGTACTATTACGCACCCCACGCGCGTGAGTAAGGGAAATAGGTAGAGGAAGAAATTATGTATCTCTTTTTTATTTACGTGTGAGTGAGTTAAAGAAAATGACATGTGTCCTATCTTTTTCAATTATTGCATAACAACCTACACTAAACTAAATGTAACTTTATTAAACGATTGTGAACCGACTTAAATTTCATAGCTGTCAAAAGTGTTTCATACAAAGGAGAATGGGCAGAAATGTATGAACACTGGCCTAGAAACTAATAACAATAAGCACTATATCATCGGACTAGAGGATGCCCGCGACTTCGTACGCGTAGAATTAGTTTCCCGCTACTTCCCCCATTTCTTCCCGTTGGGGGTCGATTTTTGGAAAATCCTTTCTTAGTGCTCACTTACATCATGAAAGGAACCCCTGTACCAAATTTCAAGTTTCTAGGTACAGTAGTTTCGGCTGTGCGTTGATATATAAGTCAGTCAGGTTTGCCTTTTCTATATATAGATATCATTTTTAATTCTACAACGATTTTGTGTAGCGGGAAACCTCAAATAACAGTGAGAAATATTTAAAAAATCTGGAACATCGGGACGCCTACATAGACGACGTTAGCATAATTACTTTGAAACACCGCTGTCTTTGCATGGCGATAACTTTTTTCACGCAAAGATTTTGAACTAGCTGCCATGGCAATATTTTTACAATTTAGAATTATCCGGTGACATATTACTTGTCCTCATTGGCCATATAGCCTCGTAAGGCCCACCATACAACGAAATTTATCAATGAAATATGTAAATCTATCGTGAACGAAATAAATTCGATTTTCTAATTTGATAATCACTACATAGTATAAAACAAAGTCGCTTCCCGCTGTCTGTCTGTCTGTCCCTATGTATGCTTAGATCTTTAAAACTACACAACGGATTTTGATGCGGTTTTTTTAATAGCTAGAGTGATTCAAGAGTAAGGTTTTTGTGTATAATAAATGCTGGTTTATTGTACGGGTGATACAGAAAACTCAAATAAACTGAAGCGAAGCGAGGGCGGGTCGCTAGTTAGGTATAACAGCAGCAATTCCATTTTACTTTCTTTGCACTAGACCTTTATTTGGACGAAGACCTTTTAAAAGGACTTTGGGCCTTAGGAGGATAAGCCAATTAGCCTTTTTTTTTCTCACTCCCTATATCAAATCCGATTTCCACGATTTTTGAATATGTTATAGCACTTATAGCTGTTTTTATTGTTATTGGTGCTTACCAAGAAATGTTTTCTTGGAGAGGAAAACGTACAATCTAGTTTTTCATGATATCCTAAACATATAAAATCGTAACAATTGGACTAGATCTAAAGAATTGGACTAAATTGAAAACCACTTTGAGTTCATTGTCTATACAGGGTGTTACAAAAACCCCATTATCTATATATATAGAAAAGGCAAACCTGACTGACTTATATATCAACGCACAGCCGAAACTACTGTACCTAAAAACTTGAAATTTGGTACAGGGGTTCCTTTCATGATGTAAGTGAGCACTAAGAAAGGATTTACCGAAAATCGACCCCCAACGGGAAGAAATGGGGGGAGTAGCGGGAAACTAATTCTACGCGTACGAAGTCGCGGGCGTCCTCTAGTTATTTTATAAAAACATTTTTGTTTTGGTTTTAACTTGTAATTTACATCGTAGGCGTATATTTACGATCAGCTATTTCACTGCTTTTTTTCAAGACTTTTTCAGGTTTCTTGTATATCTAAATCGTGGGTGTCTTTTGAAACTATAATAAAGGTCTGTTATTAATACTTACAATTATTTCGAGAAGTTTCAATAGAGTGAAGTGTGCGGTCGACTACAGAAGCAGCTTCTAAATTCAAACCACTCTCACTTTAATAATGTTACTATGGCAAGGTACTAAAATGTACAACTACTTCTGAATTCCACTGTACGCTACAAAATTCAAGAAATAGAAAGGCGAAAAAAATCAAAGTGACCTATACGCAAACGGCCATAAGGTTCCTTTTGATTTAAACGACATTTTGGTACATCCAACAGTAATCTGTTTCAGTGCCAAATACTCCTATAGTCGTATAAATTAGGCTCCTAATAGAGTACTTGGCATTTTGGTGAGATGTACAACCCAATTAAGCATTCTGCGACGATCGGGCGTCTCGCAAATTTATTAGTGGCCATTAACTGAATAGGGGTTACTATTTGTTACGTGAGAAAGTGAAATGCGATCGAGAAATTATGGTATACAGTTAAAGATGTGCTTTTGTTTCACCATTGAAGAAACAAAAGTAGCTACTAGTTGTAGTCACAGAATAAAGACGTAAGGCCGAGCCACACCGGACGCGTGACGTGCACGTGCACGTGCGCGTTCGCTTTCCACTGCGTTGTATAGTATGAAATCTCATTACGACATGTCACTATACAACGCAGTGGAAAGCGAACGCGCACGTGCATATGCACGTCACGCATCCGGTGTAGCTGGGCCTTAAAGGCATAGA
The DNA here is from genome assembly GCA_948252455.1 of Acleris cristana. Taxonomy (NCBI): domain Eukaryota; kingdom Metazoa; phylum Arthropoda; class Insecta; order Lepidoptera; family Tortricidae; genus Acleris; species Acleris cristana. The sequence continues at coordinate 10,467,547 of OX411795.1, read as the reverse complement.
AACCGTACTAAATAAGCAGAAAATACATTATGGTTGACTTCTTTTTACTTATGGTTTTCATAGTGAGTTGGGAAGAGATGCATCTATAGCTGTTCTTTCGTTATTTGGTACATCGTTACAAGGCGTGATTTGGACCTATAAGCACCAGTGTGGAAGAAAGTAACGCCTAAGAAGTCCAGTCAAACATTTGACGTTTCTTCACCTTCTGACCATGACAGGTTAAAGAAGAAAAGACACCTAGTTTTTGTTTCGTTTCCTCTTATCAATACATAATCTATAAAGTAGAGACAAGTAGCTGGTGCAACGTTCATCTTTGCACGGCTTCTATGCCTTTAATCTTTATTCTGTGTAGGTCCTTAATGTTCAGGGTTTGCCAGAATTGCTACCACTATCTTATCATTATCATCCTATCGCTAAGCAACAGTGCTCGCATTGTTGTGTAACGGTGTGGCGATAAGAATAACATAGAGGCTTTCCATCTTAATCACAATCTTGAGATTGTGGTCTTAAATTTGCAAATGGCTATGGGTATAATTGAGTAAGATAGATAGTTTTTTTATTTGAAACCAAATCACATAGAGATAAGTTTGCCTTTATACATCCCTATTATATATGTGGATGTTTTGTTTTGTATTATAAAGTGTTTACATACATACAAACAAACGTAAAGTCAAACAAATGTATTTCCGTACCACCGTAGAACCCTGACACAAAAAGTTATGTATTAAATGCCACATCACTCGAGTCATGAATCATTTATTTATTTATTTATCCTTATTGTACAAAAGAATACACTTAAAATACAAAAGGCGAACTTAATGCCGTAAGGCATTCCCTACCAGTGAACCTTAAAGTGCGTATTTTTGATTTAAAATTTCATCAAAATCGATTGAATCATTGAAATATTACATGCTAGCCTCAATTCTACATCATCGGAGATTTTATTTATTGTAATGTATAGTTGTTGTTATGTAAAAAAGCCGTCGTGCATCTTCGTGTTTCCCTTTCTAAACATGAATGTGAACGTAAGTATGTAAAGCCCATCATGTCTACACGAATATGCTACATTCGTTCGGATTGACAGGCCCCGCCCACCTGCCAACTGTCAAGTTTGGTGTAAACGACGTAGTGGCGTATAGTCATATTCGACAATACATACAGTATAGATTACAATCGTAAAAGTTACTTGCGTACGTGATTATTTTTAATTACTATTAAGACGATATTGAAAGGAGGTAATGAAGTGACGTTATTTTATTTTATATTATTATTATTAACTTTAAATTTATTTTCATTTCTGGAGATCTGGTATCAATGTAATTACCAACTTATTGTACTTATACAGGGTGTCTTAAAAACCTTTCAACATATTTGGCGGGGTAATAGTTCGCACGATTCTGATCACGGGGGTATGGTTCATTTTTGTTTCTGTTAAAGTAAAAAAAAAAGAAGGTTTAATTATATTCATCTTGTTACTTGATGTATCGCAGCCGATATCTTGACCTTGACATTTTGGCGTTGATTACTATACTACTCCAAACGCTCGTAGTAACTAACGTCAGAATTCCAAGTTCAAGGTCAATGACCTTACCTACGTTGTTTACATGGTATGTAAACAAACAGTTCGCTCCATGTAAACAAAAATAAGTTAACATTTAAAAAAAAAGATAACTTTTAGTGCAACTTACTGTATTTTTATTTTTGCAATTTGAACACTAGCTTGTTTTAAATGTGAAATCACTAGATCTCTTGCTTCTTGCTTCTTGTTCATGCTTTGCCAAGGCTGATAATATCGTCAGTCTTATATTACTGTCGAGATCTAACCATTTACCATTGTTTCCTGCTCTAAAGTGGCCCATATAACTGGTTTACAGCAAAAATAATTACGACTAAAATATCTGAAAGTAACATAATTTAACAATGACATCTAATGACAGCCATAAATTCATAGACAGACATCTAAAAGTTCGGATAGACATGGATTGAACGATCCGATTTTAGTGCTCTCCGTATTGATCCGTAATGCAAAACATTTAGTCGATGGATATAAAGGCCGTCGCATAATTGATTATAATTATTTATAATGTAACACTTACCATAGAGAAAAAAAATACCAACCTTTCCCAGGCCATGGAATCGATAAACTTACGTAGTACAGCGCGATAGCTCTTAGGTGCTTCGGGTTTGTACTTCTCTCTCACTCGCTCTTAATAAGAGCGTATGGGAGCGAGTGAGAAAAAAGTTCAAATCCAAAGCACCTAAGTGCTCACAGACTGTACATATTTTGCACAATTAGGCTAACCTGTCATTATCTTACTCGTTTTTGCAATAGGAAGCTTCAAGAAAATGCCGTGTTATAGCAATAACCGTGTAAGAGTACAAAAAATCCAATACAAGATTTGCGAATTTGATGTGTTTATGGCATCAAAGATTAATCCTATTGCCAAACCTGCATCCCTGATAGATTTAAATCAAAGTGGTATAGCTCATAGAGTACTAGTACAGAATCTGAACTATATTATGAACTTTGCACCAGCTATTCTTCTCTGTTTTAGATTACGTATTTCTTAAGAAGAAATGAAACAAAAACTAGGCTGTTTTTTCTTCTTCAAATGTCACGATCGCAACGTCAAATTCAACGTCGACTCTGACAATGGACCTCTCTTGGACTTTGAATACAGATCAGAATAAAATTATGTCCATTGTAATAAATTAATATTATTTATATTAAATAAGTTTAAACATCGATGATCATGTTGCCAATTTCACTCCGAGCAGTAGTAGCGACATAATTTTTACCCTTTTGGCTAAGCTACCATGCCTACGGATAAAAAAATTGGTCCTAATAACGGTTGTTGCCCTTAAGCCGAGTCCGCTGCGCCATGGTATCGTGTTTTTCTAACACCTAACATGTTAGGTTCTCCCTCCGCAGGCGAACGCGGGGGATATCATCCATCCCCCGCGGCAAACATGTAAGGGGCCTTCTAAACGGGCCATATTTTCACTGCAATATGTGGCCGGCAACTATTAGTGTCCCTGTCTTACTCGTATGTTAGAGAAAGACACCAATAGTTGCCGGCCACATATTGCAGTGAAAATATGGCCCGTTTAGAAGCCCCTTTAAGAAAACACGAATAACATTGCGCAGCCCGGCTTCGTGTTCGCTCTATCCTTGTCCTGACTAATTTCCTCTATGAAGGACACTTTTGTATGGATGTTGTACTAAATTTATTTGTTCTTATTAAAAGTCATTGGGCAGGACGAGGCTATGACGACAGACTAACGATGACGGCTAGTTTGCTTATTTATTAGTAGGAGCATGACAACGAATGCAACTGTTTGCCTATGTTGATCGAAATTTATGAACAACTAGCGTTTGACAACGAGCTCTGCGACTCCGTCCGCACACAAGTCAAGTCGTTTGTCGCTCTTCCTCGGCTCTTTATTGTAACATCTGGGTACCAAATTTCACAACGATCGATAGGTGGTAAAACCGTGAAGACGTACTCACGTAATAAATCAACACAACTTCGAGTAAAAAAAAAAAATGAAGTATGCAGATAGCTCGAATCACCGAAATGGCCATAGGATAAGTAGGTACATTACAAACTTTTCATTACTCTAAGAAACTTATCATGTACGAGAAATTATACTGTCAGATGCGATGAGGAGCAACGATAGTAAGTGATAGCGATAGATAGACGTAATGTGGAGAAAAGGATCTCCGTCGACACTACTTGATTTGAAATTAAGAGCTCCTATTTCTGGGTGGTTTGGCCCTTCGGGCCTGAAACCTTCCTACGTATTTACATTTTTAGCAAATGAAAACGATCATTTCACAATTTGTCCTACTAGTAGAACTACGAGGAATAGGTCTCCCTCTTGGTCCTACTAATATGTTAAATCAGTAGGACCATGAGAAAACACGTCATATATTTTCGGCATAATCCTGATTGGACAGAATCAGCTTTGGACAGAATAGTCTTATGGCAGACCATGTATTAGACAAATGAAAAAAAAAGTCATATGAACGATTTTAATATTACATTGTAACTAACCTCGAAAAAGCATTTTTACAAACAACAAATGTGTCACGTGTTACAAATGATAGGTAATAAAATTAGTACCTAGCATTTAGTTATTTTTAATCATACAAATACACACGTTTACTCTTGGTCCTAGGGTGATGGAACCAATAATGAACAAGGACCAATAATGGACACTTGATTCTTATAGTAGGTACAGAAGATAAGGGTTATTCATTTATTTTGAGATAGCATCCATTATTGGTGCCTTCAGCTAAAAGTGTCCAACATTGGTGCCGTCAATTGTATCAAAAGTGCACCTAGATTTGATCACGAAATACTAATTGTGGTTGTAAAAGTAGGTAGGTTAGGTTAGTTAGGGTTCTTCAGATGCCCGAAGGGCAAACCACCAAGAAACAGGAGCCCCGCCGAAAGTCAGTAGGACAAAATATAGTAGGACCACTAGAAAACAGCCGTGAATACTACTTAAAGCCATACAGTATTTCATATTTTGTGGAACTGTACTTCTGCCGTAAAACGATTCTGTCCAAAGCCGAATCTGCCCAATCAAGATTCTGCCGAAAACAGATTCTGCCGTACACCGCCGGAGGGGATTGGTGCTTTGCTAGACCTATTTGAAATAAGGTTGTAAGTACCTTACCAATAATAATTATCAGGCGAAGACCGGCCGCTGCGCAATTTTTAACCGACTTCATTTGCGTGTTAAACGGCGTTATACAAAAAATATGTATACTAGTATACCACCACCACATTCATGGTACATACCACCGTAGATCACAGGTGCCCTTTACGAGGCCTCTTACTACAGCGGTTTTCTTGATCATTAAAGTGAAATTGCACCTAAATGTTACAACTCAGTCGCTACCTTTAGCGATTTAGCTAATTGCCATATCATAGGTAAGTACCTAATAGTGGCATATTTGTTATCAAAAATTAAGTACCGGATAAATAATATCTGTCAGTGTACCTTTATCAATGGAATTTTATTAATTGACGACGTGTTGAATAACAGTATTTTATTTTGTAAAAAGAATAGTCATTGCGATAATTTCAATAGTTTAATGACAATTAATAACTCTAATTGGAACTTAGGTCTACTCATTTTATATCGGTTATAACTTATAATTTGACGGCTCACATACGGTGTGGAATAAAACCGGTTTTACAGTCCCTGCTATAAATAGGTAGGTATGTACCTACTTTGGTTTTACAGTACATTTCCTTGACTGCACAGTCAAAATAAAAAAATATGTTTTAAATTCTCATGCTCTTAAAATGTTACTTTAGTCTCTGCGTATCGGGACTAAAGCTCCTTATTAATCTCTAGGGATTAAAGTATTTTTTAATTTTCTTCGGAATAGTACATTACTTAACAAGGGCTGTAAAAGAAAGAAAGCCCGAAATCGCAGGTATTTGAGACCCGCGCCGTAGGCGAGGGTTGTAAATATGCGATAGAGGGCTTTCTTTTTTACTGCCCGTGATGAGTACACAATTTTACGTCTTCACCTGGCCACAATGCGAGTTTTACCGTACGCGCAGCGTGCGATAAAACTCACATTATGGCCAGGTGTTACGTAAACCCCTAAACATCCTATCACCGTGTTTGTGAATGAAGGATTATCGCCATTTTCAGTGATTTTGCATAGCCAATTTTTAGGGCGTGGAAACAACACCTCAAAATGACAACTGTGAAAAATATTATTAATTAAAAACAAAAAACCGCCATCAAAAACGCAAAAAATTACTTCTTTAAAATTGTAGATACCTAATAGGTTAGTCCAACTGATGTTGAAGAAGTTGTTTTCTATATTCTATATTCTTCGTTGCAGTCGCTCAACTATCTTAATCGAGATATCTTATCGCCACCCTTAAACTAGGTACCGTTGAGGAGTTCCGGTGGCCATTTGTGGTCTTCATCATCAGTTCCACTTCACCCAGTGATACTTTCTGAATGCAAATGCTAGACTTGTTACTAAAAATACTAAAATCGCTATAAATAAATAAATAAATAAAATAAAATCAGTTTATTGCAGACAGTGTCCATATTTTGTTAGTAATTACATTAGGCTTAGAAAGATATAATTAGTAGGTAATTATTTAAAACGAAACCGATATAGCGATAGCTATATGTTTGCCTACAATATTTGAGGAGCTCCCTCAATTCCTCACTGATTCCCTCATCAGATTCAGATTTGGTGACAATGGGACCTCGGAAGTATACTCTAACAAACCAAAAAAGAATTTAAAAAATCGGTCCACAATTGACGGAGTAATCGGCGAACATACATTTAAAAAAATAAACATACAGTGGAACGTATAACCTCCTCCTTTTTTGAAGTCGGTTAAAAAATATTTAATTATATTAAGGATGAATTCATTTTATAATGCATGTCCAATTAGTTTTAAAATAGGTTTCAAGTTTAAACCTGTTGGCTAAATAAGCAAGCATGTAAAGCGGAACTTCATTAAAAAAACGAAAAGAAAAAACCGCTGAACAAATTTTGTAAGAAACTTTCTTATAATCAATATTGTAACTTTGTATAGAACATCGTCAGTGCCGGATTGAGCAAGCACGGGGTCCGTAGCAAATTCTATAAAGATACCAGTTTTGTTTTAGGTTACAGGTTGTGGCGGGCTCTTTTCCGCTACTGGACGGCTTAGATATGCGCCTATTTTGCGTTGGGGTTTGTTTTAGGTTATTCTGCTGGAGAATATCGACTGGATTATTCATCCTATCGTCAACCCTGATAGATATGAGTACACGCATACTGATGTAAGTACCAAAACAGGAGAACGTCTACCATACTAGCATTTTAGAGGTTAGACGTGGGTGCGCGGGGCCCGTAGCATTTTCTACTCTTGCTACGTGGCTAATCCGGCACTGAACGTCGTTTTTTCAAAGGGAAAAGTAGAGTGTTTAACGCGAGACTAAACAACCATAATGACACCCGAACTATAGCCACCAGCGTTTCGCTTGGGTGGCTAAACACCTCGTGTTATTATGGCTTATTTTAGTCCCTTGTTGAACAATCTACTATTGTATTTAGCACCTTATTCAATTTCATTAAGGTAAACAGTGTAGGTATAAACACTTTTTGACAAGTATAATATAAACATCGAGATGTCAGTTGATCACCAAACACTATCACTGTCATTGTTCATGCGTGTAAGCATAGTTATAAGAATGCTATGATTATTATAAAAGAACTGTAATTCCCACAGCATCTGTCATTATGGAACTGTGTTCACGCTTTGGTTAGGTTATAGATGGTAGTCTGAAACTGAGCTATTAAATACCTTGAACATAAAAATTGAATGTATTGAGCGTAAATCCAAAGTTTATATCACATTTACTGACATTAGTGCAAAGTAACATTTGAGCTTTAACCGCAGATGATTGAAGACATTTCGTTGTATTTATGGTTAGCGGTAAAAAAATATCTTGAAACGCTAAGGCTACGCCTTTATGTGACATGATTTCTTTGTTACCCGTATTTAGGGTGACTTGGCAATCACGAGTTTTGATCTTTCTAACCATTTTCTATCAAGTTCATGAAGTAAAAAAGTAAGTTAGTATTTCTATTCCTATAAATACTTACAGTAGCCTACATTAAACTAAGTTTTTGACCCAGAAATAGTTTTCATCTTAAAATTGTTATTATATTGATGAAGAATTACGCCAAACAAGTCTTTATAATACTTTTACAATCATGATTTGAGAAGGATAACACAGCTTGCTCTGAATGTGATTTTTGAATAATTCCAAACTATTAGGTACTAGTTATGGGTCATGGGGCAGGGAAAAAGAAGAAAAATAAAGAAGAAATTGTGTGGGGAAGAAAAACATAATAAAATTGAAGAAAAATAAAAATGAAGAAAAATAAATAAGAAGAAGGAACTATGTGGAGAAGAAGAAGAAGGCTACAAAAATGGCTCTACGTGGCTACCGCTCCTTGCAATGCAACACTCTGCAGCAGAGTACGTGTGTAGACGCACTTTGCGCAGAGTGTTTGCATCGCTGCGAATAGCCTCGAAGGCCGAGATTATGCGGCCTTCTAATTCTTCTCCACTTTCTACTTCAGACTGTTTACTGTACACGAGGTCTTTTACCCTGCCCCACAAAAAAAAATCTAGCGGTGTGAGGTCAGGGGACCGTGCCGGCCATGGCACAGGTCCCCCTCGCCCGATCCACCGCCCACCGAAGCGTGCATCCAAATGCTGCCGCACCACTCGCCAGTAATGGGCGGGAGCGCCATCGTGCTGGTAATAAAGCTCTCGCAGGTCAGCGAGCGGAACCTCTTTCAGCATTTCCTCGAGTCGGCCCGTGAGGAATTCTAAATAGCGCGTCCCGTTAAGCCGGTCTATGAAAACCGGCCCAAGGACGACACCATTCAAAATTCCAGCCCACACGTTCCGACTGAAGCGATGCTGGAAGGAGCACACTTTCACTGCGTGGGGGTTTTGTCGAGCATAACGATGCTCGTTATGCATGTTGAAAAAACCCCCGCGAGTAAAAGTGGACTCATCCGTCCACAGGATGTTCCGCTCCCGGTCCTGCAAAAGCCACTCACTAAAGCGAACCCGCGCTGGCAAATCGGGCGGCAGCATTTGTTGCACCTTTTGTAGGTGGAACGGATATAAATTTGCAGATTTTAGGGTGATGTGGACAAAGTTTCGGTCGAGGTCGAGAATGCGGCTGGCAGCACGGACGCTTTCATTGGGGTTCTGTAAGAAAAACCGGACCACGGCGTCTATTTCATCTGTATGACAAAATAAAAGTAGATTAATATAATTTAAGTTTATCCATAGATATCATAAATTAAATGTTTTAAAAACCCACTTCAGTGTGCCTGACCTATTTATTACCCACCATTTTATAAGAAGTTTTTGATGGCGGTTTTTGTTTTTTTCAAACATTTTATTTCATCCTTTTTACCTTATACTTTTTGCTGTTATGTTGTCCCACATAGCAGTAATATGACTTTTAAAACTCACCGCAAGCAACGCCGCGACGAAATCATAGTCATATATTAAACCATCGAGATATCTTATCACTGCCCTTGAAATAGGTACCATTAAGGAGTTCCGGTGGTCATATGTGATCATCATCTGTTCCACTTTACCAAAAAATGATACTTTCTAAATGCAAATTCTAGACTTGTTACATAAAATACTAAAATCGCTATATGTATGCCTATAATATTTGAGGAGTTCCCTCAATTCTGATGGCAAATACCTGATAAACATTCAGATAGGCTAGCATACAGACAGACAGATAGAAGAAATTGGTTGGTAAAAAATCGGTTATCGCTATTTTCTTGGAAACTATTCAATTTTTCGGGAAAAAAAGCGTATGCTATACAGGGTGGAAAGTTAAGATGGGGCAGCTACTAGATCCCTTGCTGCTACGCGAAAATGCTCTTAGAAGACCTTTACTAACTTTTAAATAATGAAAATCGACATTCACAGTAGTATACGAACTGTATGGAAAAAGTTTTCTTTGTTTTGTGGGTTTTGTAGTACACCTTAGTTGGTCCCAAAGAGTGTTTTAATCCTTGAAAGAAATGGGACCGATTGGCATTAAAAAAAAAATTTACTCAAATTTGACGATTTTCTCGCTGACTGTACATTTCTTCAGCAATCTGTGAATGTCGATTTTTATTACTTAAAAAGTTAGTGAAGGTCTTCTAAGAGCATTTTCGCGTAGCAGCAAGGGATCTAGTAGCTGGGTAGTGATTATTTCAAAAGCAAAGGTGAGCGAACGCAGGAGTGAATGTCCAAGCGGCGAGTTTAAGTAGTCCCGTCAAAGCGAACAAAACACATTTCAGCGCGTGTATTCAATTTGGCACCATGGCTTCTCGAACGTATGGCTGCCTAATTGAGAATGCACGCGGTAAAATGTATTTTGCTCGCTCTGACGGGACTACTTAAACTCGCCGCTTGGACTTCACTCTTGACTTGCTTTTGAGAGAATCACTACCCTGCCCTTACTGTCCCATTTTAACTTTCCATCCTGTATGTCCTTTGCTGACTCAAGCTAGCATACCAAAATTCATTGAAATCGGTCCAGCGGGTGAGCCGTAAAAGCGTCACAGACAGACAGATAGACAGATCAAGTTACTTCCACATTTATAATATTAGTATGAATGGATTAGATTATCCATGTTTGAACATAAGAAGGAAGAAGGAAGGTTTTATAACTACAGTGCGATAGCTCTTAAAATAAGCTTGAGGTTTGTACTTTTCTCTCAATCGCTCTTATACGTTGATCCTCTGTCTAAAGACAATAACAGTCTAGTATTTTTTTTGGCAGTTATGGTAGTCCCGTTCAGCTACCAACACATGATATCTTATAAACAACGACACAACGCATTTGGCGCCGTTTTACAAGACACTTAAAATATCAAATGCACCTTAATAATGACGAGAGTTACGAGGAAAATTGGGCACGAACTGGCACCAGCGCTGTCAGGAGCTGCTGGCTGCTGACGCGCTGCGCGCTTCATGCCAGCGGGCCTAACACTATTTTATTCACTTCCGTCCCTTTAAGAGCTCGATTTAGGTACGTACGGTTGCTTAGGAAACGGTGCAGTCACGACTGATTTAGCATCAATCAGCGCTTTCAGTCTTACGCCACACTTCACCACTGGGTAGTAGCGCGTACGTTCAAAGCGCACATACATACAATGTACCCCTGTTTAAAGATGTCCATTTACCGCACAAATTATAGACAAAGTTTAATCTATTATGTATCGTACATGCGTATGCTTTTTTCACAATCAGACAGGTATTTAAATTAAAAATAAAATGCTAACTCAAACATAACGTTACCTTGGGTGTGGGAACTAGGTCTACCGGCGTCGGTACTCTGGACTCGGTACGACGCCGATTCCCTAACCCTCTGCGCAACGGCCCTGAATGTTTGTCCGCTTGGTGTCCGGTTTTCCTCAACGAACCCCCTGGCAACGTACATTCGACGGGCTGCCGCCGCATTCCCGCCAGCAGCGTCATAACATAATAACATGTTATGGAACTCTCTATCGGAATAGTTTCTATACGGCATGTTAACCTATAAATTGTTTAATATTAAATTCTATTCATTCGTATAATATTGAAAAACTCGTCGTAGCACAAATAAATGATTAAGTACCTACCTGAGACCGACCGAAATAAATTAATATTTTATTATAAATAAAATCCCTGCTCTCTTAGTTTAAGTTCAATTTGACAAGGTTAGGTTAATTCTTCGATTATATGGCTTTTGTCCAGTGAGACAATTTGGCCAGTGTTCAGACGTGTTGAATAATAGAATAAGTACAAACATAGAATTCTTCCGGTAACCTTCATGGAGGGAAGATGGCCGATTGAAAGAAATCGGAGTTTTTACTTTTGATTAGGGCGTATTCGACCAAACTGGAATAAGGTCTTATACCTAGATTAAATGCCGAATTTGTATCGACTAATCTCGGAGTAAGTCTTTGGTCGAATCGGCTCTTATTCTATTTACTGATTTACTCTACTCACTTGGCACTGGCGAAATCACTGCGAAATACCGCGGTGAACCGTCATTCGGTAATAAAAACCAAACTCGCGTTGAGAGGGTTCCGTAAATACTTTTTTTTTTATAGAATTCTTATAGATTTTCTTGTAATTTACAAACAGCAAACTACATTCCGTATTTTTTAAAAAATTTTAGGCTCAGTTGCTTCGGAGATCAGCGGGGAATAGTCTTATAAAATCAAAAATATTTATTTTACAACAATAACAAAACGAGATCCTCATAACGAGCCCTTTCATTTGACATCTGACACAGTAAGGTTTGCAAAACTTTTTTTTTAAATTTCTTAATTTGTCCCCAGTAAATGACCCCTATTTAAAAAATAAACATTTACTTTGCACATCTGTGTTTGGGTCATCAATTTACATATTTGTACCAATTTTCAACTCAATCGGTCCAGTAGTTTCGGAGTAGATTGGCTGTGACAGACGGACAGACAGACAGACAGACACACGCACGAGTGATCCTATAAGGGTTCCGTTTTTTCATTTTTGTACGGAACCCTAAAAAAGAAGAAGAAGAAGTAGGTACAAGCATAGCGACCTATTTGTAGTTAAACTTCAACATTAGGTGTTTGTTTGGCGCCGACTCAAAATTATTTATTAAGGTATTAACATTAGTGTAGGAGCTTAATTAGACTTAAAAGGCCCTGTTTTATTTTTTGCTTTTCAGTTTTCTTTCTTCGGCGGTTTTTTTTTTTCACTTTTCAGTTTCTTTCTCTGTTAATAGATACTTATTCTTTGATTACTTACTTTAACTATTCATTGTTTCGCTACAAAACACAACCGTGTCTAAACAATTCATTCCACAGACGAGTCTCGTGAAGTTGCTACCTATGGGAAGAAACTTCCCGATAATTTTGTTCCAAAAGATGTGAACAACTGCGGTGGTCTTTTGTCTGAGCAAAAATTAGCTACCGAATCCCGTGTCATGCTTAGGGGTAACATATTATCACCTATAACATTTATACCTGTGGGCCTCGTCAATGGTGTTTATTTTTGTTTCTTAATTAGTGGCTTTCACTCCTTGTTTTAACCAGGGACCGGAAAACCCGTTCGTTTGCTTAAGCCGTTCGAATCGATATCCCCTTCATACGATAACCCAAAAGTTTCGGTAAGCCTTTCATCGGCTTAGCCGTTCATTACGATAGCCCGTTCAAGCCGGGTAACCCGTTCCGTAACAACCGGTAACCGCTTACTGAATCAGATGTTTTCGAACTAACCGCTTATCGTTCGGGTTACGGTAACCCGTTCCATCCCCTCTTTTCTCGCACTGCACGCGACGTGGTATGTGTAAGAACTAAAATATCTTAACAGGTTCAATCAGCGCAACAAGGGGTAACCCGTTCGCGGCTTATTGATAACGGTAGGAGTTTAAAAAAAAAACCTTTATTTTATTTTATACTTTTTAGCGATCATAATAAGTGTAGTTCGACTTCTTAGTTGATATGAAACTAAGACTTTTCAAGCTCGCCGCAAGCAATGCCGCGGGAAAGTCATAGTCATAATTAAATGTTCTTCGTTACAATTGCTCAATTACCTTAATCGAGATATCTTATCGCCACCCTTGAAATAGGTACCGTTGCGGAGTTCCGGTAGCCATTTGTGGTCTTCATCATCAGTTCCACTTCACCAAATGATACTTTCTGAATGCAAATGCTGGATTTGTTACTAATATGCCTTTAATATTTGAAGAGTTCCCTCATTTCCTCACGGATCCCTTCATCAGATTCAGATTTGGTGACAATGGGACCACCTCGGAAGTATACTCTATCAAACCAAAAAAGATTTTTTTAAATTGGATCGCGCTGTAAAAGGTTATGCATGATCATACATTAAAAACCGGTCAAGTGCGAGTCGGACTCGCGCACCGAGGGTTCCGTATTGAAGATAATATGCTTGGTAACCGCAAAAGAAAATACTCATTTTGTTATAAGCTTTATTTTCCAGGTAATAAGGTCGATTTTGACTAGCCTAAATTTTTATACAGATTTTCTTAGTTTTTTTTTATTTCTCAAAAACTGTAAATAATGAACACTTTATTTTATTTTTCCCAGAAAAAAATAGTAATTATCTATACGAAAGGATTTTTTTCAGAATTTTTGATTAATAAACTTCGGAGATAAGGGGGGGAACGGTCATTTTTTGTAAATTTTTGGCTATAAATCAAAAAGTACATCACAGAAAATTTTCAAAAAAATAGTTTTGATATGTGCAGATTAATACCTTTCATATGACACCCCATTTGCTATAATCGAACCACTTTCATTTTTGAACCCCTCATTCTAGACCCCTTTTCAATTATTAATAAAATTAATTTCATATTTTTTTTACTACAAATAGATGCGGGCAAGCAAGTTGTACAACTTTGCCAAATTTCAAGTTGATAGCATTTGTAGTTGCTGTGACATACAGACAGACAGACAGACAGACAGACAGACAGACAGACAGACAGACAGACAGACAGACAGACAGACAGACAGACAGACAGACAGACAGACAGACAGACAGACAGACAGACAACGAAGTCTCACCATAAGGGTTCCTTTTGTACCATTTTGGTACGGAACCCTAAAAAAATACGCGTCGACTTGAGAACCTCCTCCGTTTTTTTTTTGTCGGTTAATACGTGCCCAATGCACCCCTACCTCCCCTACATACATACATAAACTGACGCCTTCATTCCCAGAGTGGAGTAGGTAGAGCAAAAAAAATGTTGTTCTGTACTACATTTGTTTTTGTTATTTAACTACCAAACTAAGTAGCGGCTTCTACAACATACCTATACTCCAAATTTCATCAATAAATCTCTTGTAGTTTTAGAGTAAAATGCCTGTAACATACAGACGGACGGACGGACTTGACAAAACAAGACGCTAGTAAGCACTTAACACAAGCATTACTTACTTATTTTAGTTTTCTTAGCTCTATTGCGAGTTTTCTTAGATATAAGTATCTTCCTTGAGCTGGCTACTGCTTGCAATTTCTTAAGAAGTAAGTACCTAGTTACCTACATCACTTCTTCCTTCATCAACGTGATTTATCGATTTGCGTTCGTAGGTTGTTCTATCTAAGTTCCTTGTGTAAAATTAGCTAGATAAGAATAATAGTTATTACAAAAAAAAACATACTGAGGTACTTACTTAAATTCATTTTTGCAATAATATTCGGTGATTTTGTCACATTTTTCAGAGGTGAAAATTCTTTGACACGCTGTCAATATCATAAAAAAGGTTTAGGTTATATAATTTATAGCTGCAGCTTATCGTTTATTCATTTAGGTTGCGTTAGACTAATCTGGAATAAGATCATATTCCTAGATTAAACGCCCAAGTAAGTCTCGGAGTAAGTCTTATACATTCCAAGTTTGGTGAAATGCAGACTTAGAATTAAAAATAAAGGTACCCATTTATTTAGTTAAGATTAATGTATTTTACCCCTTTTACATGCCATTGTGCATTAATAAAATGATAACAAAACCTCTAAAACTAACTCCTAAAATTCCAGCGAAAGGAACAGAGTTATTAGCACTTATAGCAGTCAGTACGAAAGGGACATGACTATAAGTTATGTCCCTTTCGTAGCCTGGTAGGCAGTTGTCAGTTTTGAGTTCGTTATATTGCCTCCATGCAACAAGCGTGCGTGTCTAGTACTTAGGCCGGTAGAGACCGGACCCTGTGGCCAGACCAAAGAATACTTTGTAATCAAGGACTTATTACTCAAACTGGACTACTGATTACTGCATAGAATAAGAACATATAAAGTCGCCGTCAATAGAACTTGTGAACGATGTAAACAAATTAGTAGTTTGACACATAACCTCAAATATTCACCAAGCGTGTTTTTATTAATTCATCCAATTACTTTAATATAGAAATCTAGGCCAAATAGTAACATTTTCCTGGTTGTAAGGTAAGCAATCGAAGTTTGCATAGTGATGTGAAAATTTTTCGATATTTGCAGATTTCCAAAAGATGAAAACCTAATTGGATACATTTTGCGAATACGAGTAAACCGAGAAAATCATAAACCTAAAAGACGTAACAAGGTCTGATCCAAAAAAAAAACATCCCGACTCTTTTTTGCCGAGCGTGCAAAGAAAAGGATAACATGTTAAACCCGATGCCGTACCTAAAGTCAGGGTCAATGGAAATGGCAAAAGATGTAAACAAATCAGTACTGTTTGACAAATTGTCTCAATATTTTCTGCAAACAGTTTTTATTAAAAAAATTCAAATAGTTAATGGTTACCCATTTTATTTTAAACAGAATGTGAAAGTAACGATCCGGATTGGATCCAATTGTCCAAAAGGACGTGATTAATGTGATTATGGAGTAATAATGTTAATTTGGTCCGTTTGGTTTTGTTTACATCTTTTGCCATTTCTATTGGCCCCGACTGTATGTTCATTGTATGTACGCAAACATTTTAGGAGCCACGACTAGGTTTCAATTCCCCTGGACCAGAGAACTTCAACTTGACTTTCACCAAAACGGTTAATGATCTCTTTATAATTTGCAATTGATTGTTAGCTCCAAAATTGCAAATAAAATATTGTTGAAATTATAGAATATATTCTTTATTTAAATTATCTCTCTCCTTTTCTTTCATATAACAAAAAGTTTCTATCAAAATTTTGCTTTCAGGACATGCTTTTATAGCCGACTGTAATTTTTTATGCAATGTCATCATCTGCCTATCAAGGCCAAACTAACGATAACGCAACATTCTTTACGTTTACCCACCAGCAGATGTGGTTGTGGATGTGGTTCGGTGGGTCGAACAGATCCTGTTACCAATTTTCGACTCCATCATCACATCTGCTAGCCAATTGCCTAACTCACTCGCAATCGCAATCGACTTTAAAGCGGAACAATTGTTTTGATTTTGTATGCAGAATTGTAGACAAGCCTTCGATTTTCAAAATGAAAATGATTGCGATTGCGAGTGCGTTAGGCAATATCCCCTCGGGTCTTTTAAATTATAATATTGCATCATCATCGAGTATACATTTAGTACGGCTATTGGGAAAATCGGCCGTAAGACTCTTAGAAAAAAATAAAATGTGAAGTTGAATCGACATCGATAATGATTCTCGACTCAGCAACAACACTGGCGTTGTCAGATCCAATTCAAACCCTGTGACAACATGTAAGATAACGAAAGAATAGGTACCTAAAAGCACATAATTTTCTAACTCCTTATGAATGCCATAAATAGAAAAGGTCTTCTAAAGGTTTCTATGCTACTACTTATTCTATGGATTATTTATTGTGAAGGAGAAGACACGTTACATGTAGTATGACGGCATCCTCGCTTTGCACCCTCGGCTCACACAAATTAACCAAGTCTCAATCTAGTCTTGTACCTAATAATGTATAATAAAATAATTAATGATAAAACATCTTTAAATAGCTTCGAAAACATAAAATAAAATGCTAGCTGTATTTGTTTATGGTTTCTGAAAAACCCGCCGGAATGCAACGCCACCCTAGTGCTTTTGGAACATCTGAGTGAGACACAGTAATCGGGTTTGTCGGTCTCACTTGAACTAAGTTTTCTTGGTTCCCTGTCATCAAAGAATTTGTAACCGCCTTACTGGCTATAACGGTATAATTTTGATTAGCAATTAATAGTTAGTAATCGATCCAGTCTGAATATAAGATCCTTGTGCGTAACTTGTTCTATGGACCAGACTTTCAAGTGGATAGTTTCCCGTTCAAAATGCACACAATGTGTTTGCAGACTTTTTTCCGGTGTCGAATTTTGGCAACATGATCCAATTTTTTATCAAAGTATTGTAGTGTCACCACGAGATGACCTCTTCTCAGCATCTTCTTACTAAGCTACAAGTACTAAGTTTTATCTTTCTTCTAGGATAAGAATTTCATTCAACAACGTGTATGATGCCAGCTTTAAATGGAATTCTGATAAAACGTAACGTGTAAGGACGATTTTATTTTTACAAAAGAAATCTTAAACCTCCTTGCACAAAGAGGTACAAGATTTAAAAAAAAACTTTGTCAAATTGTCAAAGCATACTCAGACTTTAACGATTCGTTTTAATTGTTGTGCATAATTTATTCGCAGTAATCTCTGGTAGACGCAAATAAATAAAATTAATCCATGATTCATATTCTCGTAGAAGAAGTTTAATGTAAAAGTGATAGTGATAGTGTGATAGTGATAGTGTATTTTAGTTGTGTACGAGACTGATGAGTAAAAATCGTAATCGTAAGTTTCATATTTAAATTATTTCAGACATAAGCCCTTAACAGAGACCGTCTTTTCGTTCATATTACACAATAAAGTCTCAGTTTTCTAAACCCCATGGAGCATTTGACCATGAGTAGAAACATTTTCCAGTTTGTTTATTTACAATACGTTGTGACACATGTTATGAATGAATTAGTTAAGATGGGGCACACTGAGAGCATCATCAGGAAGGGCGATGACAAATCAGTCTGTAACTCAGTCAAAAATTAACTTAAAAAAAAAATACCAATGTAGGGATGATCCAAATCATCCACCCTACCTACTGTTAAAAAATGTTGAAAGGTTTTTAAGACACCCTGTATAATATTGTAAATGACAAAATTTCTGTGTGTTACATTGTTACTCCTTCACACTGCAACGGCTAGACAGATTAGAATGAATTTTGGAATGGAGATAGCCTATAACCTGCCTTAACACAAAGGCTATTTTTCATCCCGAAAAATTTAAAAGTTCCCAAGGGAATAACATATTCGAAATCTACCCGGACGAAGTTGCAGGCACTAGCTAGTAATTTTATAATTTGACATGCATGTTAACCTACTTCAAAAATGGAGGACGTTCTCAGGTCGTCGGAATATATTTTTAATACGTGCTATAAAAAATATTACATTTTTGAGGCTGTTTTAATTAATGAGTATGTTAATTTAATTGCTATCTGCATGCGTTGATTCTCAGTAAATCTTACTAATGTTAGAAATGCGAAATTTGGCATTGAGATAGATTATAGTTAGTCTAGAATAGCACATAGGCTACTTTTTATCCCCGTAAATAAGACAGTTCCCAAAGGAATATCGATAAACGACTTCTACGCGGACAAAGTTCAATAAAAACCAACGTCTCCAAAGTCCACGTCACGTATTGATCTAGTCAGGGATCCAGTGGCCATTGACACTTCGGGGTCCTAGTGAAGAAGGGAGTAAGTCTCCTGAAGATCAAGTGAGAAAGGGTTTAAGTCTAGTATACTCCGTTTATGTGTATATCGTTTTTAGGGTTCCGTACCAAAATGGTACAAAAGGAACCCTTATGGTGAGACTTCGTTGTCTGTCTGTCTGTCTGTCTGTATGTCACAGCAGGTTTTCTCAGCAACTACAAATGCTATCAACTTGAAATTTGGCATAGTTGTACAACTTACTTGCCCGCATCTATTTGTAGTAAAAAAATATGAAATTAATTTTATAAATAATTGAAAAAGGGTCTAGAATGGGGGGTTCAAAAATGAAAGTGGTTCGATTATAGCAAATGGGATGTCATATGAAAGATCTTAATCTGCACATTTCAAAACAATTTTTTTGAAAATTTTCTGTGATGTACTTTTTGATTTATAGCCAAAAATGTACAAAAAATGACCGTTCCCCCCCCCCTTATCTCCGAAGTTTATTAATCAAAAATTCTGATAAAAATCCTGACGTATAGATAATTACCTATATTTTCTGGGAAAAATAAAATAAGGTGTTCATTATTTACAGTTTTTGAGAAATAACAAAAAAACTAAGAAAATCTGTATTCAAATTTAGTCTAGTCAAAATCGACCTTATTGCCTGGTAAATAAAGCTTATAACAAAATGAGTATTTTCTTTCTCAGTGCTCGAGTCCGACTCGCACTTGACCGGTTTTTTTATTCTGAGTTAAGTCTACTTACGCCCTTTTTCACTAGATCCCCAGACTTATGAAATTTCATTTTGTCAATAACACTTACAGCCACGTCACGTCTATTGAATCAACTTCTGCGTTCAAATAACTTATGTGAAGTTTAATATCAGTAAAAAAGCCAATGGAATTTGAAAATAAAGTCGCTTGTAAGACGAGGTTGAAAATATATGAAACTTTTTTCTGAAAGCATTGTAGGCGAGATTGGAAACTAATGGACAATTTTATCAGTTTATAATGATTATAGATTTATTACATACTTAATATATTAAAAGTAAAATCCCTGCTACGAAAAGTCTTGATCATTTTACTAACTATAGTTCGACCGATCTAAAATGATCCTTGTGACACTTGTTTTTTTGCACTTTGCACTTGTTTCTTTGTCTTTTTTTAAATACTAAATTGGTACAGTTTTATAAGTAACAGCACACTTTGGAACCCTGTCGCTTTAACGTCTTGGACAGATTAGTGTAAGTACTTAGTTCAAAATTTACGTTAAATTGACAAAACAATTAAGTGTGCAATTAGTAGTCACTAGCTGAGAAGACGTTCAATAATTTAAATGATTAATGGCCTCATTTCATACGCCTTGATTGTTACTATACTCCGTAACAAAAGTTATTTTATCTACACACATATCATAAGTCCTCTATTATGCGTTCAAAACCCGTAGGCAACGACCAGCATTACCTGTGGTAGTAGGTGACAGCGATGACAGCTGTTAATTTTGGAAGATGTTCCAAATTTGGATCTCATTTCCTTACAATATTTGATAACGTAATTAAATTACGTTACAGCGTTCGTGTAAGAACTGAAATTGCTTGAAGGTATTCAGTCAGTATTTTAAGCGGTAACCCATTCGGGGGTTTTAATACTGGTAAGCGGTAAGTGGAATTGACTCAATCGAATGGCTTATCCGTTTAATGTGTAGCCTGATGAAGCGCTGACCGAAATGTAACGATTTATAAAAATCAGCGCTATAAAAACCCTTTAAAAACCTCGGGTTAGGGTAAGCGGGTCCGGTTCCTGGATTTAATGTATGTGTATGTATGTATTTGCTAATTTAGTAAATATATTACCGGTTATACCAGTAAACCGGTAAGACAGTTCCCGGTTTTCACCCCCTAGGGTTACTAATGTCTTGCACAAAATTTATTCGCTCATTTTCGTTTCGCATAGCAACCATTGGCACAATCATCATTTCGCACAATTGCTTTTTGCCTAAATTTCTTGGCACACTATCATTTCGCACAATTTTCTTTGGCAGAATAATACATTGGCATAACGTTGATTAGAATAATAGTCCTATGCTAGAACAATTGTTTCGCCGAATTTTGTATGGCATACTATGTAGTTGGCATAAAGTTATAAAGCAGAATAATATTTTACTAGGTACTTCATCCTTGATTGTACACCTAATTTGCTCCAATTGCAATGCGGTTATTGTAGAACTTCTAACCTAACCCAACCTATTTTACTGGTAGCGGTTCGTTACTCATTATTATGCTATGTTACAGTTATGCCATAATAAATTCGGCGGAAGGTATATTCTACTACATAAAATTCTGCGAAATGAAAGTCGGCGATATTAGTATTCTGCTATTCAAAATTGTGCCAAATGATTGTTATGCTTTATGACAGTTATGCTAAGTATACTATTATGCTAAAGTATCATTCGGCTAAAAATGTTTCTGCGATAACTGTTATGCGAAATGTATTTCGGACAATCGATATTATGCCAGATGAAGGGAACCCCACCCCCTAACGTTTACCCCTACTCCCTCTAGTAGGGGCGAGGCATCGACACAGTAACTGGCAGTTTTAATTGACGTGCTCTGTTTTATGGCTCGATGTCGTTTTATTCTGATTATAACAATTAAGAAGTTGGAGTTAATTGGACTGCTTTATAAATGGCAACTAGTAATTAGCTGTTCAAACGTTAAAACATTATTATAATATTATAATAATGTTTTTCTACTCGCGTACTATAAACTGCTAATATTGATATCTTTAACGGTATCATAATACAACCTATTGCGTAACCGAAGCGGGAAAACAATTATATAATGAGCGTTGCCATGGTAATAACAGTTCTATAATAATTATTATAGCATCGTTATTACCATGTTTACGGTCATTCCGGATATCTTGTCGTTTAACGAACACTTGAAAAATCCTAATTTGTATAATAAACCGTTAAAAATATTTTAATACCAATTAAAATTACGTATATTAAAAACAAAATTTATTTTGAGACTATTTATGTGTTTACAATTACATTTTTATTAAATTACTAAAAATAACTACTTTAACGTTAGAACAATATGATAGAATTCTGAGTGAAAAATGTAAAAGTAACTGTGTATGTCGGGTCATTATGCTTTCACAGGTAAACCACTTAACAGATTTCGATTGAATTTGGTGTGAAGATAGCTTAGACTCCGAAGAAAGACAGATGGCACTTTTTATCCCAGAAAATGGACAGTTCCCGAGGAAAGAGTGATAACTTACTTATACGCGAACCAAGTTTAGGGCATCAAATGTCTATATACATGTTAAAAGAATAGTTACAAAAAACAAGCTTTAATACCCGACTGTTGTTGCTGACCAACTGTTAATCGTTATAATTCCTAAATGATCGTTCAAAATGAAAAAAAAATGATTAAAGAAACATTTATAATGATTTTAAATACCTATTGAATGATACTTCATATTTCGTGGACTTTATTTTTTTTATTTTGTACTGTTTGTCGTTTAGCTGCCGTCATATTGACTTTTAATTACTGTCATCTTTAGTGACACTCACAAGATTATGACAAATCGATTGACATAAGAATCATCAATATCGATCTATGCGTTTAGTTTCTAGAGCGCCGCAAAGGAACAAACATACATATATAGGCTGATAAACACATTACTCTCCTCCTTCGGCAGTCGGGTAAAAATGTAACTATTATTTAAAAACTCGAACAGATAAAAATAAAATACGCTGCAATGATCTGTTTCCCGGCCGCAAAGTTTCCCTCATTACAGCTGTAGCTCCATAAAAACGCAGTTCTCTCTGATTTGCGCCAGAATTGTTACTTTTTTGCCAACGAAAGTTTTGCTTGACAACTTTTATGCGCGAACAGGGATGTTTTTTTGTTTTGTTGGCAATAGGTATTTCTTAGCTTTTGATACCGGGTTTCTAGTAGTTTTATTTCATTTGCAAAATTGTGACTTAGGTCAGGCAGGGCTTTTCCGGGTTCTCTGCCGTTTCGTCTAACAACGTTTCCAAAACTGATTAATTTCCCAACTGTTTCATTTGGGAAAATGCTTTTTTTTCTAAAACAGTAAATATTTCAGGATTTTTTAAAAACTAACCTAACTTAACCTATAGGGTTCTACACGATGGTCCTGAAATAAATTCTGAAATATTTACAGTTTTTGAAAAAAAAAAGCATTTGCCCAAATGAAACAGTTGGGAAATTAATCAGTTTGGGAAACGTTGTTTGGCGAAATGAAAGACACCGCTATTCCGAGATGCGTAATATTTTTTGATGGATTACAACGTTTTAAAATAATTTTTGCGCCCTTTTATGGTCTCCAGTCTATCCACTTTTGGCCCTTATTGTCAATGCGATAAGATGAAAAAGTGGATACATCTCTTTGTAATTGATTGTACCTAAAAACCATTAGTTTAACAAAGCTTTGTTTAAAAAACACGCGTTGAAATTTCTTGATACGGTCGGAGATACACAGAAAAATACGTAAAATTTATAACACAGAATAAGATGAAAAAGTGGATAGGTACCTACATCTTTTTGTAGTCCACTGTAGGCTTTATGCAAAAAATAAAAGTATTAGCCACCGTTATATCAAATGTTTTTATCTATTAAATAACTTCTTATGTCTTCTATTAATCAATATTTAATTTAATGGACTCCAATTACAATATTAATTCCATAGAAACGCAATTATATGCTCTTAATAAAAGTATATTTACAAACGAAGGGCGAGCTTGAGCTATGGAGATGAAACCGACTTAATTAAAGTACCTAGACTATGTGTAAGTCTAGACCATTTGTTAGTGCTGAAGTTTAAGTCTGTTTGTTAGGAGTTCTATATTTACAATTGGGACTTAAGTAAGACTGAATTAACTAGCTGAATCAGTTTGGAACTCAGTTTTCAAGATGGTCTAAGATCTGAATAGGAGATGATTTGCACCGGGCTGTTTATTCGATGAAAAGTATTTTATATTAAATTTAATACGCTAAATAATATGTGGCGAATAGGTAGGCTGAAAAATTTCAGTCCTGTATAATAATTAATTAAAAAATTAAAAATTACTTAGCATATTTTAAAAAGTTCCAGCGATATACAAATTATATGGCTAACACAGACATATATAAATTCAAAATATTATGAAAGAAAGAAGTGGTCTCTGCATCCCCCTGGGGATTTAATGTACCCATTTATGTACATATGTAAATATTATGAAAAGCAATGGACTCCCTGTTTTAAATACACACATACAATAGCTTCAATTTACCAAAAACAAAGTTACTAGGCTCCCATAAACGAATGGCAGTTATCTTTACCATTTCTTTCCTTCCAAACAATCCTAGAATGTGCGGAATTTAAGAAATTCCTCGCACAAGAGGTCGTTCCGCTTGTTGCCGTATTTCGTAAGGGACGTGAGCCGCCTTATTTAAGACCTTTACCGGCCTTTACGTCGTTTTAGGTGGTATTAACTCGTTTTTGTTTTTGTGTAAGCAGCTTAAGTATAACTAGGTGACACGGAAAGGAAAATGTCTAGACATCTTACAAAAAAAATAGGTAGATATAACGAACACTAGGTATAAAGTTGTATTGTTTCTAGTTTATATTTAAAAAAAAACAGGTCAAGTGCGAGTCAGGTTCGCACACCGAGGGTTCCGTAGCGCCGTACAGTAGGTATTATTATATTCCGATTTCGAATCGAATCAGCGCGAGCCCGAATTAAGAGTGAAGTGTCCATTATAGGTGCTTGTCAAGTGTCCATCATTGATGCCATTGAATTTTTTACAGAGTGCATGTTTCTGATTGATTGTTGAGTTTTTCGCGGCGTTTCTTTTCAGCAGTGGTCTCTTGGGAAGCGTGGCTTGATTTTTGATGTGTAAATGTGCCCGTGCGGCCTACTTACCTACTGAATAAACATCGTTTATCTTTTGCCAGAGAAGTGCTGGTCGCTTTTCCAGACACGCTGCTTTAAATGACATCATCCGTCGGTCTCTTGCCTCAATGAAATTTCGAAGAGGCTCATTGACGTCACGGGTGAACGAAGAGCTGGCAATTTCCTCGCTCAACGCATAAGTTTAACTATCCAGCGAGGAAATGCTGCCAGCATCTTCGGGACGATGCCGCAGGGCCCTTTTTTGGATATAGCTTTTTAGTTTTAAAATATAATTAAATTTATAATTGTAATTTTAGTTTTGTATCGTAATTATGTATTAACTTAAATAAATGCTGTCTTTTATCTTAGTTTTTATTGCCGTTATAGTAACAAATAATAAAAATGGGATTGAATTAAAAATGAATGAATGTTGATGGATATAGGGGTAGAGGTAGAGGGAGATGATGATGAGATGTGTGGTTGGACTGTGTGAAGAATGATATGTCTATGAAAGGTGTAAGTACTGAGTTAACAGAGGGTAAAGAGAGCGGAAGAAGAAGACATTGTTGTGCCAACCCCACTTAACCCCTTACTAATAAACATTGAGTAACCGTGGTGTGGTTAGACTGCGGCTCCACTGAGGCGGAGATGAGCGGAGTGGAGCGGAGCTGTGCCAATATTAACCAATAGAATCTAAACTAACTTGCGGAAGGGCCGCTAGACGTGACCGCATGCGCCTTCTTTGGTTAATATTGGCACAGCTCCGCTCCGCTCGTCTCCGCCTCAGTGGAGCCGCAACCTTAAACCATACTTTGTCTTTATCTGTCACTGTGACATTTGAATTTGACAGATAAGGACAAAGCATGGTTTAGCTACACCACCGTTACTCAACGTTTATTAGTAAGGGGGTAAGTGTGGTATAAGGGCAGGAGGATGATGATGATGAAATTGAATAAAAAATTAAATAGGGCTCCTATACAAGAATAGAACGGAAACGGAACCCTTCGTGGCGAGTCCGACTAGCACTTTTTTATGGAAAATAAAAGTAATTTTCTATCTTTCAAATGCCCATGCCTCGAAAGCCCACTTGGTAATCTGTGTTCACGTTTGCCTTCTCAAGTGCGATAGACCAAAAAAAATAACTCACGGTTTTTACATTATAATTTGAAAGAATGGGTAGATAATTTTAAGAGACCAATTTCATTAATTTTGTATTTGACCCAATAGTTTTATTTGAATATCTTTATTTATTTAGCAGACATTTTATGGATGACATGATTATTTTAAAGTTGGGCTGGCATTTTCTAATAAATTACAACAATTAAATAATATCTAATGATAAAAAGTGATTGTAATAATGTATTAAAACATACTATTTCCAGCGGTTTTCGCCTAACCCATAAGATACACCCAGGAGGGCTTCAAGCCGAAAACGAAAGTCAAACAAAGGTTAAATATACTTTTGTCGAAATATCCGAAATAGATAAATATTTCAAAAACTTAATAATGCAGAACGGCTTTAAAACCACATTCCTCGAAATAGTTTTCGTATTAGAGTAATTGTAAAAATATGAACAATCCCAATTATATGTATAAAAAAACTGACTCATTCATTTATCAATAGGCTAATAGAAAACGAAACGAGTGGAATGAAAACCTCTTTAAACCGGCATCCCTGTATGAGACACAAAGAGTCTAGTGGGGCTCGGTATCGACGTAGATTTGCTCTACAATATTAGCTTTTATATTCCTAGGACACTTGTAAACGTTAACCTTTTTTTATTGGTTTGCATTTCTGTCTGTGGGCTTAGCATGCGAGGCGAGGAGGATACGTCAAACCTCGTCAAACGCGATTTAGTGTCAAATATGTCTATTCCATATTCTAACGTAATAAACATTTAAGGTTTTAAATAAACGCGTATTTTGTGTGAATTGAGTCCTTTTATTACAAAGCATCTTAAAGTGTGATGTTATGTCATATTTTCTTATTTTCATAGGAATGACGTTATGACAGTAAATCTCGCGTAGCATACTAATAGTAGGAGATCCGAATAGGAGACGATTTGCACCGGGCTGCTTATTTGATCAAAAGTATTTTATAACAAATTTGATACGCTAGATAATATGTGGGGAATAGGTTGTCTGAAAAATTTCAGTCCAGTATATAATTAATTAAAAAATTAAAAATTAACTTTGGCTTAAAAAAATGAAAATGCTTGTTTAATAGACAAATTACATACCAATCGAAAGTATGAAGCCTATAGAACTTGCAAACGTTAGGTTGACAATTTTTTTCCCGTCAAACTATTGGATAGGCAGGTATAAACAGGTAAGTCGGTACTAATCATTTGCACCAAACCGAACGTTTGCATATTCAATAGGCTTCATACTTTCGATTAGTATGTAATTTGTCTATTAAACAAGCATTTGCAATTTAAAAATAAAGTTCATTTTTAATAATTTTTTTAATGATATATGGACTGGACTGAAAATTTTCAGGCAACCTATTCGCCACATATTATTTAGCGTATCAAATTTGATATACAATACTTTTGATCGAATAAGCAATCCGGTGCAAATCGTCTCCTATTCGGATCTTAGACCATAAGCCCCCTGAGAGTTAGAAGTAGCCCATGGCCTCTTTTCAACATGATAAAACAATATTGCTTTTGACGTGTAACGGCATTGTTTCTAACTCGGCCGTCATTACTGTCAAGTAAATAAGAGCTATCAAAACGTTGACAATACGATAACACGACAAAAGCAATATTGTTTGTCGTCGTAGAATACAGGCCCAGGGGGGTTACCATCAGGGACCCGACCACTCATTCCCCGATAAAAGCCTTTAAAAGACTTACCTCTTGAAGTATAACCCATTAAAAGAATAACCCCTTTGGAAATATATGACTTAGTTATTTGTTAGGTAAACTAACCATTCACATAAGGGAAACCTAAAGAGCCAAAGCTCAGATTGTCAGCAGTAAAATTGATAACCAAATATAAGGGTAACCCTTATAAATAGCACTTAAAAAGCCAATCAAACGGCTTTTTATAATGGTAACTCTTAAAATAGCGCTTAAAAAGCCAATCGAACGGCTTTTTTAAGTTAAAGGGATATTGGTTTCACTCAAAATATAGCGCTTTAAAATCTAAATCGAACAAGACTTATACGAAATGGATTGGTAACGGTAACCCTTATATAAATAGCGCTGTAAAAAGAACATCGAACGGCTTTCAAGCGATAACAATTTTCTAAACAAATCCTTATAAATGTGTATTTATTTTTGTTTTTGTTTTAGAAATAGTTTATAGTTTAAGTTAATTATTGTATTTTATTTAATAATTGTACTTTTTGTAATATTGCACTATAGCCGAATAAATGTTTCATTCATTCATTCATTCATTCATTCATTCATTCATTCATTCATAAAAACCCATTTGAAACTGCTTGAATGGGATAGCGGGCCGGTCCCTGTTTACCACGACATACTAAAGCAGGGCTTCTATTCCAGGCGGTAAAAAACCATATCGTCTTTGACCTGTTATCGTATTGTCAACGATTTGATAGCTCTTATTTACTTGACAGTAATGGCAGTCGAGTTGTAAACAATAACATAACAAGTCAAAGTCGATATGGTTTTTACCGTCTAGAATAGAGGCCATGGGTACCCATCTGTTGAGCCAGATTGATAATACTTATCAGCTATTTCAGTACGTGTTCACAGCAAAAATATCTCTCCTTTTGTAGCTATTCTAGCTCCTTTCTCGCTAAATGCGCAAAATACATTTTATTTCACGTTTCTGTTTATGTATTATATAATCTTCGTTTTGAGTTACTCCGAGCGGGGAATAAATTCACGGTTTGTTTTACTGCGCGAGCCATTATTTCTAAGGAGACTTTTATTTTCCACTTGGTGAAAATACAAGGTTTGCCGGCTGATGTTACTTTCATGTAAATAAGAGCTATCTTAACGTTAGAAAGAAAGAAAAGAAAGAAAAAACATTTATTTGCTTACATCTAACACAAGTACAATAAGTAAATTAAAAAACAAAAACAAAAATACAAAACATCTGAACCAGTGCCAAACGAAGCAAAATGGTTTCTGCGCAGCATGTTACTGGTTTTTAGGCCAGAGCTGGTGTTCTACAGGAACCATTTGGTAACACCACGGCAGCAAAACAAAAAACTAAAAACCAAAATTGAAATTAAAAATAATTAACAAAATGTTAATTAATGTTTAGGCCCTGTCATCCCGGCTCATAGACACCTCAGGAGATCCTAGAGCTGGTGCTTACCTCTCCCAAAGGATTGGGCTAGCTATCCAGAGAGGTAACGCAGCCAGTGTCATAGGGACCATGCCGCGAGCGGACCTGCTAGAGGGGGTGTTCTTTTTATAGCGGTGATTATTATTTACGTCTTTAATATTTCAGTAGCTTAGTTTTTATTTTAATTTAAATAAGTCTAGTTTTAACTTTTAATTGTATTATATTAAATATGCATGTTCTTATTAACAAAATAAAAACATAAAACTTACACAAAAAATCCTAACAAAAAAGCAAAAACCAAACCAAAATATTGACAAACAAAACAAAGCAAATGAAACATCGACCCGTCTGAACAAGTACGTTGACCATAAGATAATATTTTTGCTGTGAACACGTACTAAAATAGCAGATAATTATTATAAATCTGGCTCAACAGATGGGTGCTCATGGCCTCTATTCTAGACGGTAAAAACCATATCTACTTTGACTTGTTTTGGTATTAATAAAATAAAAATTACTTGAAAAAGTCGTTAATGTCTAAAGCGTATTATAGGGACGAGGATTATCTAGCAGACAAAAATGCATGGCCTAAACTCGAAACTTAGTCAATAATAATTTGTTCAAATGTAAAACCTTTATCTTGTCTAGGGGACACTGTTGATGTAGGAAAACATGTCGAAACTTTTATGTGGTCGTCTTGTTGTTTTTTGTTTTTTGCCTTTTTGTCCCTTAATCATAAGTTGTATCATTGTAATAAGAAATATGGTTAAAAAAATGACTGACTGCTGAGTTTTTCCCGGCAGTAGTCTCCTCTTGGGAAGCGCTGGTAGACTCCTGACGTGTAAAAGTGCCCGTGCGGCCTACTTATTGAATAAATGTCTTTTTTTATCTTTTTATCTTTTATTGTTTACAACTCGGCCGCCATTACTGTCAAGTAAATAAGAGCTATCAAATCGTTGACAATACGATAACAGCTCAAACACGATATTGTTTTTACCTTGTTGAATAGAGGCCCAGCCCTTTTTCCCACTCTCGTATAAAATATTATCACAGCTGCCTCACGCCTGACTCGAGCCTTCGGATTGCTGCAAAAAAATTGGAAATGAATTTGTACATATTCCTTTTTGCAGCGATATGACAGTTGATGGGGACGGCCTGTCAGTGGGGATGAGGGGTCCGTTTGAGGTGTGCCGTGAGCCACAAGCGACGGGAGGGTTAAGACTTTTTCATTGGTCGATAGCCCGCATGATTTTTGTGATAGGTTGCGTCGCTGCAATAGCTCCCGGTTCAATAGTGCTAAAACAACTCGTCAATGGATTGCTACAATAAAATGATAAAATGATAGCGGTGGTAGCTATCAGATGATATTTCTCTATAAGTACAGTCAAGAACTTAAATTTGGGACCCACTTTAGGTCCAAAATCAATCTGACATTCTACAACAATAAGGTTGAGTTTCCTATAAGCTACAATGATTTAGCATCTCTAAAGAGATCCAAACTTAAAGTTCGTTATTATATTGAAGACTTCGTGACCGTATATATTAATTTATCGTTGTCTAGTACCCATAGTACAGTCGCGAACCGGGATTGTTGAGCGACTTACCCAATTTTCTAATTTGGCCGTGTAATGCAAATCGAATAGCTGTCAGCCAGTCGGTGACATCGGCTTTTGATTACACGGCTAAATTACGAACAATGTCAAGTGGCTCAACAAAATGTATAGAATCAAACTTGTAGAGAATTTTATGAGCTGTAATAATGCTCTACAACAAAATTTCCTATGACGCATCGTTTTCAAGATGTTAACAAAAAACCAAAAAACGGGACCTTTGTGCCCCGCTCTAGGGCTCACCTCCGAGGGGTGGGGACTTTTAGTATGTTTATCTCCTAACTAGTTCAAAAAAAGCTCCGAAGTCAAACTTTCTGCCTTCAATCACAATTTTTCGTTGCCAGAGAGGCTATTGTCTAATGCACTCGCAATCGCAACCGGCTTCAAAGTGGAGCAATTGTTTTCATTTTGTATGCCTTCGATTTTCAAAATGAAAACGATCGTGATTGCGAGTGCGTTAGACAATAAGCCCTCTGGACTATAAGTAGGTAAAGAAATTACGACAATCGGCATCATTGACAAAGAGTACGTTATAAGTATTTCTTCTATCTCTTATCCCAAAACAGGGACACCAAGAAAATTGTAATCGTAAACACGTACATTCGCTAAAGGGATAATATAATTTGCGGGCCCGGGACGTTAGGGTCAAACGATGCGCTAATGTTATTCCCGCACGGCCCACTGCCCACTGCTGGGCACCTTGGAATAATTAGACGTAATTACATTTAGGGACTTCCTGGACGACAGCGGCGGTATGAAGGGTAGGTGTTAATTTGTAGGTTAGAAAGGGTTAAGTTCTAGATTTTCTACATTCTTACGTCACGGAATTTCAAGATAAAAAAAAGATACATATATACATACATTAAATCACGCCTGTTTCCCAGAGGGGTAGGCAGAGACCGCTTCTTTCCACCTGCTACGATCCTGACAAATCTCTTTCACTTCTTCCACATTCATTCAAAAAAAAGATAAAAGACATTTATTCAGTAAGTAAGAATCTACCAGAAATTATTACTGATATGATTCAAATGATATCTATATTGAATTCCGAGGACTACCCTATCATAAGCATTTAATAGCAGGGCCCTTAGGAAAATAAAACATTTTTAAAACTCCCCTAACACCAACGATATTAAAACTGCAACATTTTGTTAGTTTTATGGCGGCAATGTCCCTTACCTGTCAGGAGTAAAAACTGATCGTCGCACGTTAACGTTACGGGTCGTTAAAACTCACTTGTTTTACACTAGTGTAAGCAGAACTAAAAATGGCGGACGTGGAAAACTAAATGCCTCGTCACACAGCTTGCGAGTGCGCGACTGATGCGTGAAGGACGCCCATCGCGAATTTCACGCTATATTTCTCTCTGTCGTTTCCATTTTATTGAAGAGTTCTATATATATATATATTTGACGCGCGTTCAGAGGCCATATGCTGCCACCTCTACACAAGAATCAAAAGAGATGGCTTTATGTGATCCCGCGTCAAGAACGTGATATAGAGTTAGTTTGAGCGCGCCTTAATTGCGTCAAGTTGAAATAATTGCTGTTTACTTTAAAACGATTTAAGTTGTAAAGCTAGTTGGTTAAGAGATTCACCTATCTGCAAAAGGCCTCTACGCGTCGCGATTTCATTCTCGCGCCCAGTCAACGTTACGCCGA
Source organism: Acleris cristana (assembly GCA_948252455.1). NCBI lineage: Eukaryota > Metazoa > Arthropoda > Insecta > Lepidoptera > Tortricidae > Acleris > Acleris cristana. The sequence continues at coordinate 10,435,349 of OX411795.1, read as the reverse complement.
TTGTGTGAGAGAGGCTTAAGTCTGCACAGCGGTCTCTTTACGCGAGGTGGCTCATCATTGGTTATACAAGAGACTTGGGAATTTTCATGTGTGTATTCCCTTTTTTTAGGGTACCCGAAAGGTGCTCAACGGTACCGTACTACTAAACCTTTATGGTCTATCTGCCCTTCCTTTCTTTAATTGGGATAGATCAAAAAAAATAGGTAACTCACTGTTTTTACATTCTAATTTGAAAGAATGGGTAATTTTAAGAGACTCATTAATTTTGTATTTGACTCAAAAGTTTTGTTTGAATATCTTCATTTATTTAGCAGACATTTTATGGATGACATGATTATTTATAATTTGGGCTGGCATTTTCTAATATATTACAAGAATTAAATGATATCTAATGATAAAAAGTGATTGTAATAATGTATTAAAACATACTATTTCAAACAGTTTTCGCCTAACCCGTAAGATACACCTAGGAGGGCTTCAAGCCAAAAACGAAAGTCAAAAAAGGTTAAATATACTTTCGTCGAAATGTCCGAAATATAGATAAATATTTCAAAAACTTAATAATGCAGAACGGCTTTAAAACCCCATTCCTCGAAATGGTTTTCGAATTAGAGTAATTGTAATAATATGAACAATCCCAATTAAAGAACAGTTTTTTTTAAACCATTTGTAGCATCAAATTTCCCAACAATTAATAAAAATAATAATAAGAGGGGTCCACATACAAGAAACGTTTTTTTTACATTTTACTATTTATATACGACAACAAATAATAATGGGCGCCAAAATTATCTTCAAGACCCAAAAATAGTAAACAATCACCAAATTAGGTTAAGTTAGGTAAGGTTAGGTTAGTTTTTGGTGATCATTTACTATTTTCGCCATTAAAAAGTGTTTTTTGGCGCTTTATTTTACTATATCTGGTGATCCGTTAAACATATGCCTGTATAAACTATGGTAAAAACGGTTATACGAGCGTTAAATTCAGTGTAGTATAAGGCAAACCGAAATAAACACGACCAATAAAAACTGGCCAAGTGTAAGTCAGCCTTTATAAACTACTAGCTTTTGCCCGCGAAATCGGTTGCTTCTAACAAGATTGTGATTGGTATGCATAGGCGTCTTGAATCCATACGAGTCTAACAAGACGTTAGACGCATCAACTAAGATGTTAGTTGAATCGCTAAAGAACTTGCTGTTTTTACTATAAGTTTTGTTTGATATAACTAATATCATGAATAGTGTATTCATTTTATGTCAACTAAGAGAAAACCTGTCTTGGGTAGCTCACATTTTTTTGAGTGTGTCCACGTAGAAGTCGTTTATCGCTGCTCCCTCGGGATCTGTCTAATTTTCCGGGATAAAAAGTAGCCTTGTCCTTCCCCGGGACTCAAGCTATTTCCATACCAAATTTCATCTAAATCGGTTCAGCGGTTTAAGCGTGAAGAGGTAACAGACAGACAGACAGACACACTTTCACATTTATAATATTAATAATGGATGGTAAAATCGGTTATACGAGCGCCAAATTCAGTGTGGTATAAGGCAAACCGAAATAAACACGACCAATAAAAACTGGCCAAGTGTAAGTCGGGCCGTACGGAACCTTCGGTCGGTTGGTTCCGCAAGGTTTCTAGCACTTTGGTTTATATGTGGGGGGGGGGGGTCGGAGACGAGTATGCAGATGCTGAAAGAAAGTAATAAAAAGGGGTTGTCCGTTGCTAGCCTTTTAGAGAAATTAAAGCTCTTGTCTTTATGCCCTCTATCTTATACTTTTAATTTATTCTTGTTTCCTTTTTAATTACTCTTTTAACGACTCGGCTAGCCAAGTTGGCAGTGAGCCTGAACATAGAGTTGATTTCCAGTATTTGTTCCTGCGTCTTGGATTTTTTCTATGTATTTTTCTATAATTATGTTTATCGTCATCTATCTCATGGTACAATCATAGAGCTTAGTTTGGGACTTGGTCATTTTGAGTGACATGGTCCCCTCTGACATTTATTGTATTAGAATATTGGTTTTGGGATAATGTACTCATCTTTTTATTTTTAATACTTTTTAAGTATCCGTACCAAAAGGGTAAATACGGGACCCTATTACTAAGACACCGCTGTCCGTCTGTCAGCCTGTCCATTTGTCCGTCTGTCCCTCTGTCCGTCTGTCTATCACCAGGCTGTATCTCATGAACCGTGATAGCTAGACAGTTGAAATTTTCAAAGGAGATGTATTTCTGTTGCAGCTATAATAACAAATACTAAAAACAGAATAAAATAAGTATTTAAGGGGGGGGGGGGGGGGGGCTCCCATACAACAAACCTCGCACTTAGCCGGTTTTTTTATTCATGTCTGTTTGGTTTATCATTTGGGTATTTATTTAACCACTTTTTTTGCAACAAGGTTTAGCTGGAAGAAATACCGTTAAGGGATAAGATCGTCTTTGTTCTTGTGTTTTTGATATTGCATATGTTTTGTATTTCTTTTTTTATCTTGTACAATAAAGAGTACATACATACATAACATACTATAAAAAAAACCCTATGTTGATGACCTTACAACTAGCCTTTGTCCCCGGTTTCCTTTCCCACATTACTCCAGGATTTACTGCTTCTCCATGCGTGGTTTCCACACAATTTCACTTATTCCGCAAACCGTGTATAATACATTTTCTGTACAAAAGACCGTTTATTATTGTGGAAAATGCGCGGTACTGTCGGTTCTCGAGTCGATTTTTATTGGGTGAAAACGCGGTCGAGAACTGGGGTGAATTGGCGTCGATGTGCATGTCTCGCTTTTCATTTGCGAATTTGACGATACAGTAGAAAGATTACGTATCACTTCAAACTTATTTTTTTTAACTGTCTGGGCTTGCTAACATTTCTAAAAAAAATCCTAGAGCTGTTTTGCCACAATAATATTTTGTTTCCAGCTTTTTTGCCTACCGATTGTTTTTGCCGTCTTCACCTTTTTGATACGTACCTAACTAAAGTCTTCGTTCAGTGAAGTACAGAAGGTAAGTATATTTTTGAATAGAACTCTCAAGCTTTGAATGGGACTAAGATTAAAAATGTATTAAGTTGATGTGACATTTACCACTAATATTTATAATTAACTTCCGACCCAAAATAATATTATGGGTTTGTCGCCTGTCTGTCTATGTGTCTATCTGTCAGTTGTGGCATTTTTAGCTACCAAGGATGACACACTTTTTTAGTTTTACTAGGTTGGATTTCAGTCAGGCTTGATGAAAATCGTTTGGTTTTCATATAGGTATTTGCTAGTAACATTAATTTACTATCAAGAAATTTAAATGTTAAACAGTTTGACATAAAACGTAAATTTTTCAGGTTATATAATTTCCACGTGCAACTAGCCACGTCACGTCCACGTAAATGACACGGCGAATTGACGTATTACGTCAAACTGCTTAATCTGCCGTAATAACAAAGAAAGCAAGCTAACCATAGTTTGAGAATTTTAAATTTAATGTGGTTAACAATAATATATATATCGCTTCGACCACTACATTTTAGTTAGCCGCCTTCTATGAAATTACGGCAGAAATATTCAAATATTCAAATTCACGTTCGAGAACGCGTGGTAGCCCGGAAGGAAATCAATCGGGACAGGGCGGATTGAACGCGTCCCCGCGAGTAACCGCCTCGCCTCACTGCCGCCGGTTCATCTAACCTGACATGTAGGTATATATACTATTAGTGATACGAACTAAATCTCTTAGCTATTTGTGATACCTCGGAGATATTAACAGTATTCGACGTGGTATAACTAAACGGTACAACAGGGCTTATTGTCTAACGCACTCGCAGTCACGATCGTTTTCATTTTGAAAATCGAAGGCTTGATACAAGATGAAAATAATTGCTCCACTTTGAAACCGGTTGCGATTGCGAGTGCGTTAGACAATATATCTAACGCACTCGCAATCACGATCGTTTTCATTTTGAAAATCGAAGGCTTGTCTGCATACAAAATGAAAACAATTGCTCCACTTTGAAGCCGGTTGCTATTGCGTGTGCGTTAGACAATATATCTAACGCACTCGCAATCACGATCGTTTTCATTTTGAAAATCGAAGGCTTGTCTGCATACAAAATGAAAACAATTGCTCCACTTTGAAGCCGGTTGCTATTGCGAGTGCTTTAGACAATAGTCCCTCTGGTCTTCTTTTGACATTATGCACTTATTTCATCTCGCTTCACCGGAACACAACAATAAGAACACTACTGCTGCTTGGCAAGTAGATTAAGTTGGTACAGTCAACAGCATAAATAAGTGATCGTTTATGTACCTTGTCACTTTAACGTCGTGTTTGAAATGTCATACAAAATTGTGAAACGATTGAAAGCGACAAGGTACATAAATGATCACCTTATGCTGTTGACTGTACCGAACCTAACAGACCCTGCACATCCTACCATCAATAAATTAAAGTCCTATGTGAATGCACCATTAGCTAAATACACAGTACCTACTAGATACTATTCCACTGGCCTCGACAGTAGCTAGTGAGGCCCGGTATCTCTACATCTAACTGCAGGTTAGCACTCTGTTAGATTACCGTCCTTTGGTGGCCCCCCGGGCCGGTTGTCGGTAATCGCTTGCTTGTTTACTAAACTGCGTTTTGTACCCGATTGGGGTGCGGTCGTAGTTGCAGCGATTAAAATGTTTTATCGATACCATACAATTTTAAAAGTACATAGTGAATTGCAAGGCAAGGGTTCTTTAAATACCATTGAATTTTCTCAAAAACGTTTTTCGAAACTTTGTGGTAAAAATCATAATTTTGAATAATTTTGATATTATTTGTTTGTTTTCACTTTATTAATAATTTTTTTCAGGTTTTCAGTACATATTACTGGATTATATAATAAAGTTCAACATGAGTCAACAACCCTATTCTACTACAAGTAATATTATAAATGCGAAAGTTTGTGTGTTTGTTTCTTACTCTTTCACGCTGTAACGGGTGGACGGATTCCGATGAAATTTGAGATGGAGATAGCTCAAACCCTGGATTAAAACTAAGACTATTTCATTCCGGATAATTTAAAAGTTTAATTCGAAATATGCGCGAACAAGGTAAAGTCGGCCAAAAATGTGGTTTACCCCTACGGTTGAAGTTCATTTGCACGTCATGATACTACAAGTTCGATTTTCCCTTGCAATAATATTACGACAGTGACAAGTGTCAACCTTAGCGATAATTAGATCTCACAGAAACTTTTGTCAAAACTAATAGACTGCTTTCTTGGCCGACCGTACCAAGAACCATGTTCAATTTAAATTAAACTAAGAGTCACATACATGAAAAAAAAAATACCCGCAATAACGTCGGTTTTCAGTGACATTTTAATTTCACCCTAGGATTACAAATATTAATTCATCGCACGTCAGAGCGGGTATTTTATTTCCGAGTCAGTTAAGATTTATGGTTCATGTCCGAATACAGACAGTATTCGTTATCCCAGGAGTTAATTGAGCCTTTCGGCCATTGTATTAATTATAATTGAGTTTTTATTATGATTGTTATGGCACTTTTTATAAAAATGTAAAACGTAATTTTTTTTTTTTTTTTAATGGTATTTGAGGCAAACTTGCAAACGGATCGCCTGATGGTAAGCGATCACCGTCACCCATAGACACCGGCAGCACCTGAGGAGTCACAGGTGCGTTGCCGGCCTTTTAAATGAGAGTACGCTCTTTTCTTGAAGGTTTGAAGGTCGTAACGGTCCGGAAATACCGCAGGCGACAGACCATTCCACAGTTTAGTTGGTTTCAATAACTTTTTTAAATAATAACTATTTTAAAACTTGAGGTCAAACTAGTAGTTTAACTATGAATACTTTGTTATATGATGAAATTGTTGGGGTTACTGAGGGCAGCGTGAGGATGGAGGAGGAAGTAACACCACTGATATCGCACTGCTAGATGAAATCAGTAACAACTCAAAATCTTTGCTAGTTTTGTTTCAAGTTTGTAGAAGCTGTATTAAAGTTGATTTTAAAATACAGTTTTATTTTGAGTTATTGCTGTTTTGATCTAGCAGTGCGAAGGTATGATCAGAGGCCCTACTTTGAAAATCAAAGTTCGAAGTTACGTTACCTTTATCTTTGTCACTCGTCATTCGAGACTAGATCGAGAGAAAGGGATGGAGCTAACGAAACTTCGAACTTCTATTTTCAAAGTAGGCCCTCAGTGGCTCGAGTGTAAGTTGCTGTTCACGCGGCAAACCGTCTCGAACGCGTAAGTGACCATGTTATTTATACGAGAAACGCAAACTCGATCGAGACGTTTTGGTGTATGTAAAAATACACTATAGTGCCCGGCCTATAAGAAGTCAATCCTGACACCTGTCATTTCAGTACAAATTATAACCTCAAACCCAAGAATAGGTTATAAATTGTACTGCGATGACAGCTGTCAGGATTGACTTCCTAACGGCCGGGCACTATAGAGGCTCTGAGTGCTTATTGTCTAACGCACTCGCAATCACGATCGTTTTCAAGATTCAAGAAAAAGGTTTATGTACTTATAATCAAATCAAATCAAATATTTTTATTTCCATTAATAAACAATGTGTGCACAAATAAGGTTGAGATATTTGACTCTTCCACTATTTAAACTAAGTAAGTAATTTTAAGAATTATTTTCTACCTAATAACAAAATTAAGTACTTACCCATGTATGTACTCACTCATGTAAGGAGATATCTCCTTGTAGGTCTGAGTAGACCTGTGTTAGGGTCTCGCTCTTCCAAAAACTGTCGTGGGTAAGTAGATACATAAGTTTGTTAATAGGTAGAAAATAATACTTAAAATTACTTACTTAGTTTAAACTGTGGAAGAGTCAAATCAGGCTTCAGCGCGAGATCTGGATAGTACCGCAAAAAAAGAGTGACTTATAAGAAAACTCATAATAAATAAACATAAACCGAAGCGAAGAGAAGGCGGGTCGCTACTAGAGACTCGCTAGTAAATAAATAATAGAAAACCTACCACTTTCCCGCTTGCACTGCGCCCACACCTCTTCTGCTGAGTCATCGTTGAACTAATGTTGCCAGTTTTTGTGTACAGTCAGCACAACACTCCATTACTTTAGGGCGGTTGGTCGTTTTTGCAAAATCGAGATTTGTTCCGAACCTTATTTCCTTACGGTACTTTAAAAAAAGTGAAGACAAGAGTTTTAAACATGTGGAAGCCTTTAGTGAAAGAGGGAGACCTAAGATAAGATGGATGGAATGGGCTTCTTTTCTACACTGTAAAACCATCTTGACTTTGTCATGTGTTAGAATTATAAACGATATGGATTAATTAATTGTACAAGTAATTATAATGTAAAACATACGGTCCTAGTTTTACTTGGGTATCAATTAACCGGTCAGCAAAATATTCTCATTTTGGTGAACAGAAATATGTATTTGGTCAGCCAAAATAGCTAGTTGGTAAGCAACTTATGGTTAGCAAACATTTATAAATCTGTCAGCAATTAATGACATATTGGGCTGCTCTAAATTATTTTGGTCAGCAAATTAAATATTTGAGCTGCATTGAACGACCCACAGATAATTAAATTTTGGTAAGCAATCAGAAGGTAAGCAAAATAATTCATTTTGTCCAGCAGAAAAAAGGAAGCAATAAAATCAAATTGGTCATCAACAAAATGGGTGCAACTATTACAAAGTTCATTCAAATATACTCTCTTTTTGTAAATTATTCAATTTATATTGAACTGGAGGACGCCCGCGACTTCGTACGCGTAGAATTAGTTTCCCGCTACTCCCCCCCACTTCTTCCCCTTGGGGGTCGATTTTCAGAAAATCCTTTCTTAGTGCTCACTTACATCGTGAAAGGAACCCCTATACCAAATTTCAAGTTTCTAGGTACAGTAGTTTCGGCTGTGCGTTGATATATAAGTCAGTCAGTTTAGCCTTTTATATATATAGATATCCGCCCCAATATTTTTTGTATTAGAAGGACTACTGCGGCCTCGCTATGTAGTTCAAGGCCCGTATTATGGTCGCTTTTATCACGGTGGATAAAGCATCCGTCACCCTCGCAGATTCATATTTCAGTTTTATCCTAGTTTATCCATATCGATAAACACGACCAAAATAGGTCCCAGTTTTTGGTACGGGAAGAAGACAAAGCTCTTTAATTTTCCATGCCCGAATCTTGGAAAAAACCTGTCACAAAATGTAAATAGTCCCGGAACCGCCGCCTGCGATGGATTGTCCCGCACGTGCCAGAGGGTGCTCCACGACCGTTTTTGACCCGATCCTGAAAGGAACCCATGTACCAAATTTCAAGTTTCTAGGTACAGTAGTTTCGGCTGTGCGTTGATAAGTCAGTCAGTCAGTTTAGCCTTTTATATATGTATATAGATTATTCCTCTAGGGCACACTTTCCTCGCAGATACACCCTTGAAAAAAGTTCGCCTTTATTCCTTATAGATCCCCTTTTTAAATACCAATGCAGTGTTTCCTAATAGATACACTTTTGGGTACAGTTGTGTTCACAAAGGTGTAATTAATCCCAAACCCACCATCATATTTACAAATTTAACAGAGTTGACGGAGCTCCGCTCACGCGGATCTCCTATTTCTGGGTTGTTCTGGCCCTCCGGGCCTGATATAAAAACGAACCTAACCTAACCTACCTCATATTTATGATACAAATTTTGGTTAATCTAGGGTGTGATTGTGATAGAAAATTGTGTGGCAAAACTTAACTTGTGAACACTGCTGACTTTTCAAACTAAACGCAATCCACTTCTATATTATAGATGACCATTATTTTAATATGCAAACCTCTTAATTAAACTGCTTACAGACATGTTTTCTCTGCTGACCAATTGTAAAATCTTGCTGCCCAAATAATTATTTTGCAGCTCGACTGTTTCTTAGGCAGACAAATGACAAAAAAAGCTGATCGAAATTGTTTAAAATGTTACCCGTTTATAAATTGTTTGCTGAACAAAGAGTTGTAGCCCGATTTTTATTTATTGCCACCCAAATCTTTTTATGCTGCCCAAATGAATTAATTGCTGATTTTTTTTGCTGATCAATTTTAATAACGGCTGACCATTTAATTACTTCCCGTTTTACTTTGTTATAACATTAATTAATTCACATGACAACCTCCTTTAGCGTAGTCAATGCTGGCTGAAAAGAAAATGGCATCACGCTGCTCAGTAGCGCCACAGTTTCACTCTTACGCCGTCGGCGCCTTTGGCGGGAATAGAGTCAGAGATTTTCAGCAAGCGTTGATAAAAACAAATACTTAAATTGTAAATGGTTACATTATTGGATTTAGACAGAATAAAGACAATATTTTATTTGAAGATGAATTATAATTCACGGCGTCTTACACATGTTATCGTATTTTCAACGTTATGATAGCTCTTATTTACTTGACAGTAATGGCGGCCGCGTTAAAAACAATACCTTAGCGCGTCAAAAGCAATATTGTTTTACCCAATTAAAAAGAGGCCATGGAGCCTACATTCTAGGTGGTAAAAGCCATATCGCCTTAGACCTGTTATCGTATTGTCAACGTTTTGATAGCTCTTATTTACTTGACAGTAATGGCGGCCGCGTTAAAAACAATACCTTAGCAAGTCGAAAGCAGTGTTGTTTTACCAAAGAGAATAGAGACGTAAACAGATGATAAGTACCAAAAAACTACAGTCGGCAACAAAAGCTTGTCTCTTCTTGTTATCGTAATTGGCAATTTATGAAATATCACATTTTGATGTATTTTCCTTAGTTATGTTTGAAGCTAATGATGCATTGTTATGATTGCTTGTTCTCAAACAAAAACAAAAGAATATTGTTATGCCAATTATAAAATACTAATGTTTCCTGCGACTCTTCGGGAACTGTCCAATTTTAAGGGATAAAAAGTATCCTATAATCTATATTCTTGCTAAATTTCATTACAACTTGTTCAGCCGTTTTGACGTGAAAAGGTAACAAACACACAAGAGCTACTTTCACGTTTATAATTATGAGCATGGAAGTTTTAAAATAGCGTATATATACATACATACATAGGTACCTTCACGCCTGTTAGTGTGGGGTAGGCAGAGCTACAGAATTACCTACAACTTAAAAAACTTGTTGATAATTGAGTAACCGCATTTTGCACAATTAGGCTAAGAAGTTGTTAAGAAGGTGCAAGCCCATCGCTCAACAGTACTACAAGCCTATATTCCCTTAGTCGCCTCTTACGACATCCACTTGATCCACGGCAAGACATGGAGTGGCACTATTCTAACCCGGCAACCACATGGGGGATACACAATAGCGTATACAGTTAAGGAAAACTATTGACGTACCACTTTAGAATCTAACCGCGGTCTGAATTTTGGAAATGGAAATGAGTCACAGACATTCTGCTTGAAAGACGGTTTTTTTCTTTTTTTATGTCACGGAGAAGGCATACGAGCATACAGGCCACCTGATGGTAAGTGGCATTTAAAATCCATAGACATTAAGATTCTCAAGACTTCAATCCTAAGACTGCAAATCTATTGCCAAACCTGAAGAATAAAGTCAGCAAGCCTTTGTGCCAGTAATTTTGTCTTATATCCCATGCCGGAAATCAACAATGCGAACAATGCTGCTTGGCGGTAAGTTAGAGATGGTGGTAGCGATCCAAAAGGACCCTGCGCTAGGTCCTATCACCCCTGATGCATTTAATTAACCTTATTGAATCCAATACACTTCCAACAAGTTGAGACTAAATAAATCACGGCTAGTTAATAGAATGAAGAAAATAAATTCCGGCTCTAATAAGATCGTTCTCTTTACAGAAAAGGGCGCAACTTTAAAAAAACTCCTAACGCATATTAAACCTTATCCATGTAAAGGAAAGTTCAATTTTCTATGGCTTTTGAGATGCAGTTGTGCCGTTTTAGATAATGTGGGTAGAAGTCGGTCCCGATGCGGCACAAGGAACACTTAGCTTGGAATTCGGTGAGAAACAAATGACTGTTAACAACGATCCTGCGTAGGGATGGGGCCAAGGTGATTGCGATGTTGCCGGTGTGCTAAAAAGAGGATGTTATAATTTTGATCGCTATGTCAGTCTGTGTGTCTGTCTGTGGCACCGTAGCTCTTAAAAGGGTGAACGGATTTGGATGCCCGTTTTTTTTATTTGAAAGTCACTTTTCTTGCGGTGGTAGTTATTTAGGTTTCATGATCAAAATTAATTAAAGTCAAAGTAAATAATTGATTTCTATCGGTACAGTTAACCCTGTACCAGGTGTTAAACTATGAACATGTCATTTTTATTATTAATCTCGTTTATTTTAGTATACAACATAATAAGTATGGAGAAAAAAATAAGGATACTCATATTTCCTAATTTATTTTTAGGAAAGGACCAACACGTCTTATTATAATTGAAAATTAATTTAAAATTCACAGAATACTATTAGGTACTTATGTACCTATGTTTCAAAATTTCTTAAACGTAAAAAAGATAAGATTACATATAAAACTACACATGTCACTAAAATTTGGCGATTGTAATTACGAAATGTGAAAGTGGGTGAGTTAATGTAAGTTGTTAATAGCTTAACTGAAGCTTTTTAGTTGCTTTAATATATTTAAGGCTTATTGTATGGATAATGAAATTTATTACAAATTACAACACACTGATAATATATTTTCAGTTACGTTATTATTTTGCATATTTCTGACATATTACTGCTTTATTTTGATATTCGTACACTGCTTATTTACAAAAAAACGCGCAGTCAATAATAATTGATGCTTCAAACATTTTAGTATGTTTATGAAGATATCGATCGGCCTTTTTAACAAAAAGGCTATGAAAACAAAACATAAAACATGAACTATTGCCACAATGAAACTATCTAATTATAGAAAGACTTATTATATTATAGAAAATCACCTAATATCCTAATGTCTTGCAAAAACCAATATCTCAGCTACAACATCTCCAATATTCCCAAATAAATCCAAACGCAGCACATCCCTACCCCGCCCTCGAGGAATTCGAAAAAAGAACACCGTATTTTTTTCGCGCCAGCCTCATTTCGACGGAGCAAACAAGTGCGAAGTACGGCCACTTGTGTTCCCGTGTTTTTCCCGCTTTTTTTTATCGTTGAAAGATTTTTTTCTTAAAACGTTTCTTTTGTGTGGCATAAGCGTTCGTATTGTGTCTCTGGTAATGCGACGGCTTGAGCGAGTTTTAGGTATTGGAAAAAACATTTAACCCGTACAAGGGTTTACTGATTATGTTGACAGTATTGAAAAGCTATTGATTTTTCGTATGAAGAAATAAATATCGTTTTTGGGTGCTCGTGTGTAGATACTTTAACTTTTATTATTCAAAAGTGACTGATACAGGCTGAAGTTTAAATCGAAAATATTTTACATAGGGTTCCGAGAATTCAATTTTGTCTTTTGCTCGAACTAAGTCAAGATTTAAAGGAAAAGTGGGTTAATAGAATTCACTAGAAAAAGCAGGATATCTTGGAAAACTGAGTCTGAAGTTTATGGTAATCTCTATGGTTCTTCAGTGAGATTTTAAATTAAAAAATAGTGGCCACCCATTTTAAATATTAAAAAAGTAAATGGCAACAGAATAAAAAAAACCGTGTTGCATATGGTAAAAGGAAAGACAGAAAGACTAGCACAACATAACCTAAATAATGTCACGTCAATCATTTTTTACGGTGTGCTTGTGTGTGAGCTCAACACAACAATGAAGTAATTAGAAAGTTATGACGTATACACGTTGCGGTGGTAGGAACTTGTGTGTAATTAAATAAATAAATATCTAAGGACCCCATAAAGCTGCGACCACACCGGTGCTTAAAATACGGTGACGGTACAGAATCGCAGTGACGCGTAGTATCAGCACCGTTTTTGACGCACGCTCCCCTCACCGCTGCTTAAAAAACGGTGTCGTTGAGCAAACAAAAGACAGGGTCATAGTAACAACATGGCGCCGTTTTTGACGTACCGTAATATACGCACCGTTAAGCAGCGCTGCGGTGTGGGGAGCGTGCGTCAAAAACGGTGCTGATACGACGCGTCACTGCGATTCCGTACCGTCACCGTATTTTAAGCACCGGTGTGGGCGTAACTTTAAGAGATAAGTTCGCCTTCGTAAGTTGTGTTTCTGTTTCTTTTCAGTTTGTGCTATAAAGAAGTATGTGTAGTTAAGAGTTTACATACATGTAGCCTCAGGGTTTCAGGAATAAAACTGAATAATATTTAACTGAATTTATTTTAAGCAAAAGGTAGTAAATTAACTAATTTTAAGAAATATTAAAGCTATTGCAGCGCACACGTCCTATCACTCTCGTAGTCGTCATCTATCCCCCTCACTCACCCATCGTTCTCAACCTTTCTAATCCTTTCGTTCAATCACTCAATCATCGGTCATTCGTCTAACCCGCTCACTCCTACACTCGGCCTTCCTACATCCTTGACTGTCCCCAGGCATTCCTTGTCTAAAGTACATCTTTACATCTTAATCTAGTGACTAACATCCTTATCACACACTCATACTCATACTCAACCATACTACAATAACACTTTCACACAGTCTTGCTCATTCAACTTACAACTAGAACAGGAGAGACTTAGGTATAACATCAGTAACATTATGTAACAGCCTTTCAACATAACTATATCTACTTACTTAACACAACACTATAAAAAATAATAACAAACTTTTATAAAATAACACAGTACTTATACTGTAGCAGTAATTAATGGTTATAGAGGCAGTCGGGATGAAAGTGACTATAAAAGTTACCTTATGCATGGTGCAGAGGTCACTGACCCCAGGGCCACGGCTTCATGAGATCAGCTGATGTGGAAGTGCGCAGGGGCCCCTCTGTCGAACCATCCAACTTCTCGACGTCGTACCTGTCCTTGCCTCGAACCGCTACTACTTCATATGGTCCCAAATATTTTGGTTTCAACTTTAAACAAGTACCAAACTGCGTCCTCGCAATAGCAACACGATCTCCGATCTGGTACAGCGTGCTTTTCTTACGCCTTTTGTTGTAAGTCTGCTTGTTCTCCTCTTGTACCTTTAGTATCTGTGTCTTTGCTGTTCGCCGCAGCTCTTCTCTGTGTGCGATGTGAGCCTCGCGCTCTTCTTGTAGCAACAAGTCATAAACTTCTATATCTTCTTTGCATCGCATTTTGGTTCCTAGCATTAGCTCGAACGGCGTCATATCGATACTACGTTGATACGTGCTATTCAGGGCCGTCTGCACCCTGGCGACATGTTTGTACCACGCTGCTGGTTCTGCAATACAAAGTTTAGTTAGCACAGATATCATGGTGCGGTGTATACGCTCGACTTGCCCGTTTCCGCGCGGCACACCCGTCGTAATGACTGAATGCTGAATGTTCTCTGCAGCACAGTATTCTTTGAAGTCATTACTGGTGTAAGCGGCACCTCTATCAGTAATCAATCTTGTGGGATTTCCAAAAGTTTGTTGCTGTATTCTTAACTTTTCGATAGTTTCTTTGGCGGTCGTTGTCTTCACTGGAAACAACCAAACAAACTTTGTAAACCCGTCTACTACTGTTAATATGTGATTATACATTTTCTTTGTCTCTGACAGCGGTCCTATATGGTCACAATGTAATGTGTGCAAAGGAACACTCCCTTTTTCAATTGTGTTTAGGAAACCTTCTTGCTTTCCAGTCTTCTTGGTTGCTAGCAAACATGGAACACAAGTTACCAAAAATTCATCTATTTTCTGAGATAAATCTTTTATGAAATAATCCTTGATTATTGTTTCAATCATTTTCTTTTTCCCAAAATGACCATTTTCATGTACTTTCTTTATCACATAATCCTCCATACCTCTTGGCACAACTAGTTGCAAACCTTTATATAAAATTCCATCTTGGATGCTGTAGTCTAGGTAGGTTTTCTCTTTGACAACCTCTAGGATCGCCTTTAAACCATCGTCCAACTCCTGAGCCCTCTTGATTTGATTCCATAAGGCCCTTGTGATAGTGCCAATGAATGGTGATCGACTTAGTGCATCAACATGCTTCATATGTGATCCTTTTCGGTGCTCAACCTCATAATCATATTCCTGTAGGAGTAACACCCATCTGGCCACTCGTGTACTCAAATCCTTTTTTCTTAATGTCAACTCGAACGCTTGACAGTCCGTGACAATTTTAAATTTAATGCCAAACAAATAAGGCCTGAACTTTTTCACTGCTTCAATAATAGCCAGCGCTTCTAGCTCATAGCTTGTATACTTCTTTTCTGCATCACTTGTTTTGCGACTCATGTAATGTACAGGATGCAATTCACCATCTTCGGAGCAATGCTGCATCAAGACCGCAGCATATGCCACAATTGACGCATCCGTGTGCAATTCAGTCTTCAAGCATGGGTCGTAAATTCTCAACACTGGATGATTAGCTAGTCTACGCTTTAGCCCCTCAAATGCTTCTTTCTGTTCACTATCAAAAGTAAAATTCATATCTTTCTTCAGCAAATCAGTCAAGGGTCGTGCAATCAGTGCAAAACATGGAATAAACTTTCTAAAATATGAGGCCAGACCGACAAAGCTGTGAAGTTGCTTCAAAGTGGTAGGTCGAGGAAATCTCAACACTGCATCTGTCTTTTCAGGTGACGGCCTCACTGTTCCATTTTCCACCACATGACCGAGGTACTCTACTCTTCGTTGTACAAGTTGAGACTTCTTCCAGTTCACCTGTAGGCCATACTGAGATGCACGCAGCAGTACCAGCTTCAGTCGCTCAACAGCTTGTCTCTCATCCTCTGCAATTATTATGACATCATCAATAAAAATCAAAATAAACCCTTTTTCTATCAGGTCCCTGAAAATTGCATTTATGAATCTCATGAAAACCTTAGGGCACACAGACAGTCCAAATGGAGCCCTCAGAAACTCGTATTGACCATTATGCGTCACAAATGCGGTATATTTCACCGAGTCTTCATGAACGGCTAAGTGAAAGTAGCCATTCTTTAGGTCCAACGTACTAAAAACCTTCGCTTTAGCCAACTTGTCAATGTGATCGTCAATAATTGGCAAGGGATACTCATCTTTCACAATCTTTTTATTGACCTGTCTATAGTCGATACATATCCTTATACTGCCATCTTTTTTCTTCACCAACACTAACGGACTAGCATACTCGGAATGACTTACCCGAATGATGCCTTCTTCGAGCCATTGTTTTACTTGTCTATCCACTTCTTGTTGTTCTGCAAAAGCCAACCGCCGCGGTCGCTGCGCCACTGGTACATCGTCTTTTAATGTGATGCGCAACTGCACCGGGGCTTCGTGCACCTTCGCAGGCTTGTAGGTGTCCACCAGCTGCTTCACCTCATTTTGTAACGCCTGATCGCCCATGTAACCTACAACATCAGAATTAACCACACCACACATAAGATTACGTAGCCAACTCTCAAGTGACTTGACAAGTAGTACCCGACTGCCTTCCATAACAACAGTAACATTCGCTAAGAATTCCTGACCAAGAATCATAGAAAATGGCATGACATCTTTAGGTACAATATATAAAACAATGTTTTCGTAGCACTGACCGTCTATCGTAATGTTTGTTGTGAAATAACCTAACGAAAACACTCGCGTCGATCCAAGTCCAGTCAACGAAATCTCGTCCTTTATATAAACTGGAGCACTTAAAGACACGTAGCAGTCCCACGTAACTAAATTTAAATCGCTACCGGAGTCTATTAGCGCACAAACACTTTTGTTACACAAAATAACCTCTTTCATCGGCTTACGAGATGCCGGTATATAGCCGCCGCCGCCATCATTGTTGTTTATGTTCATTCCGGTCGCAACGTCGTTCAATCGGTCACCTGCTCCGCTCTCGATCTCGTTCACGTTCAACTCATTCAACTCGTTCGCTGCTAAGTTCGCTGCATAGTTGAACCCGATCCGCTCTTCTCGGTCTTCATTCGGTGAATCGTTCGTCCATTCTTTTTGTTGAACGTACATTTGCTTTGAAAATCCGCCATCTTTATTACTTGCATGAGTTTGATTTTTTCTAGGTGCAAAATTCGGCTTGCTTGTTCCCGATGTCGACGGTGATGGACAATTCGGCGCTATATGACCAAACTGATTACACCGGAAACACTTTTGCCCTCTTAGCTTGTTCGGACAATCGCTTGACACATGATTGTTTTCTCCGCAATTAAAGCACCTCTTCGTAATTACATTTTCTCTGGGCCTGTTTATCTTTGCTTCATGCTTCACAGTACCTTTAGTCTTCTCCTTAATAGCTTCGTAAATTTTCAGCTTTTCTTTTAGGTCTGCATACGTCGTAACGCCATACAGCATAATTTTGTTGATTTCTTCGTCGCGTATCCCTTCTACGATATACTTGATCGCGACATAATCTGGCATCTTTCCTCTCTTGCCTAGCTCCTTCATAATTAGCATGTAGTCTTGACATGTCTCGTCCTGTTTCTTCTTTCTAGCGCTCATCATTTCGTGTATGGTTTTTACGTCAACTGTGTCGGGGAACTCCTTACTTAGGTTAGTTTTAAGCTCCTCCCAGGTCTTGCAAATACGCTCAGCCCGTAACCACAGCGCTGCAGTGCCTGTCAATGCACGTCGCGCCAGGAGCAGCTGCTGCACCTCCGTCCAGCCAAAGACCTCGGCGTTGTCTTCAACATCCTGAATCCACCGGCTCACTGGATACGTCTTATCTTGTCCGGTAAATGTCGGGATTAGGCCTTCTGTTAGGTGTAACATCGCACCGCTACCTTGCGCCATTGACGGCCGCGCCGTCGCGTCTTCAAAATCTGCTTGCCGGCTGCCCCGTCTTGTGTCTTTCGGCATTTTCGTCGTTAAAAGGTCGTCTTCGTCGTCTGAGAGTCTTGTAACGCTGCCAAGCTTGAATTTAAAAATTCCTGTACCCGTCGTCTTTGCCACGTTCGTCGTCAACTTAAATCAGGTTGGATCCTCTCGATCCCGGACGAGCCCCCAAATTTGTAGCCTCAGGGTTTCAGGAATAAAACTGAATAATATTTAACTGAATTTATTTTAAGCAAAAGGTAGTAAATTAACTAATTTTAAGAAATATTAAAGCTATTGCAGCGCACACGTCCTATCACTCTCGTAGTCGTCATCTATCCCCCTCACTCACCCATCGTTCTCAACCTTTCTAATCCTTTCGTTCAATCACTCAATCATCGGTCATTCGTCTAACCCGCTCACTCCTACATACATACATACATACATACAACTAACCGCGTCTCTAATTGAGCTGTGTCACTCTAACCCCGAGTATAAAGTCATAACCTGTTTTATAACCAGTTGAGAACGAACAGTACACAAGGGAGCCTTATGTTACAATAACTCAGTTTCAGGGTAATTTATGACCTAAGTACAGACGTAAAGGTTGTTGAAGTTTACTTTAAGTTACTAAATATGTGTATTGTTTTTGGTGGCGCTCCTAATTTTTGAAATTGAAATTTTCTGTGTGCTTTTGTTCTTAAAAATAAATCTAGTTTAATTTGCGATGAATTTAACTATCACGAAAACATCGAGAAAAGTTGCGTCAGTTTTGATGTGAGTTGTTCTTAGCGCAACACTAAAGATGACATCTTAACTTGTACTAATATTTAATTTTGTTGAATCATGCTGTATAGTTAGTTTTAGGTAAAATGGCCTATAATGATATACTAAAGGTCATTTTTTGGTCCAAATACGCGCTTGTAAAAGATATGCCAGTATAGGATTGTAATCTATCTGTGCACACATAAGTTTGCAAATGCAAACCTTAAACGATGTCGCTATGTTCTCATTTGACTAGCTCGTGCCCGGGGCTCTGTCCATGCAGAGGTCATTTATTGCTATTTGACAATTAATGTTTCATTTTCAGGGTAAAAATAGGGTATTTGCCTGACTTTAACCTAAAAATTAAGTATCTTTGCACTAATTTCGTCTCAAATATCGATCGGTTGAGGTAATAAACCATTAAGACATACTTTCACGTTTATTATGTTGGTATTATTGACGAATTATAATATTATTAAAATACAGCCAAACTTGAACAAAGGCGACAAAGTTATTGTTGCTACGCACGGATGCTACGGAGTACGGCGTAGAACGTTCGTAGCGCCGCAGTCTTCGTAGAACAAATACGCACGTAAAGAAAACATCCAGTATTAAACAAACACAATCTAGGTTGTTGTGTGACTGACCTGGTTTAAAAACGTCTTTAGTTCCAATGCATTTTCAGTTCAAATTGTCGTTTTTTCCTTGAGTAAATTCTCACAGAATTTAAATAAATTTAAAGTGAATAGTTTCATCTTAATAATGCGAAATGTAAGTTTACAATTATCGAAATCGCTCAGTTTGCCTACTAAACTTACAAAATACAATTCTATGGCTTCTTTTCATTTTACTAGTTCATTATTATTGATAATAACATAATTGTTTATTCCTTCGAACATGACTAAACAAAATTAGAAGTGTGATTAAATTGACATCCAAAAAAATAAGTGATTCTAGTAGTAAATTTGATTAATAATAATTTGAAGATGTACGAGTAATCTGCCATTTTAAATTATGAAACTAAAAGCGAAATAAAAGTAATCATTTACTTAAAAATTCTGACGCCATTTTATTACAAAACAACTTACAGAAAATCATACCTAATCTATGTTTAAATACAGTTTGCTCAAAATGTATCTATGTGTACCTTGTTTTAAGATACAATTTGCGATACGCCAATGTGAGCTTGGCGCTTTATACAGGGTGGTAGTGAAATATCTAGGTCTTTTATTTCATAAATTAGTTTCGGAATACTAAATTTGCCCTTTGTTACAGGTAAGGACAAGTTAGAAGATGCTTGGAATATTATGGAAACTACGTATTTCATGATGAAGTAAGGTAGAATGGTTTTTGTTATAGAGATATTAAGTGAAAGGAATTTAACGTTTGAAATGTCACAGTACTATGAATTCCTATCTATTCGTATAAAATTGGTCTAAATGATCATCTTCAGATTCATCAGCATGATCTCAGCCAAAGCATGTTCATTCTAGACGTAGGCTTTCATTAAAGTTGTCTTGTTTTGAAAGCCAATTTTTCCTTGTCATTTTAAAAATCCAAAGTAAAAATCACAATTAAAACAAATCGATAGGCTTTAATATTACTTCGACCGAGTAGAATACATCCCTATCCTTTTAAGCGTCCCGGGATGACGGTTGAATTTTATCCCGGATGGTATTTGCGCCAACTTTTCTAATAAAAACTCTTAATGGTCCCACGATGATCCAATATCGGCTGGTTCATTGTTTGCACTGTCCGGGAACAGAGCGACGGACAGCGGAATCACTGCTTAAAATAACCAAACCTAACCAACAAAAAGTTGGAAAACCCCCGACATTGACATTTCAAAGTTCAATACTTCAAAAACGGCTGAATCGATTTCGATATAAAATGTCTAAGAACCACCGCTAGAAAAGCTGCTTTCAAATAAAAAAAACCGCATCCAAATCGGTTTATCCTTTTAAGAGCTACGGTGCCACAGACAGACACACACACACACACACACACACACACACTTACACGTCAAACTTATAACACCCCTCTTTTTTGCGTCGGGGGTTAAAAAAAAAGATAAAAGATGTTTATTCAGTAAGTAGGCCGCACGGGCACTTTTACACGTCAAAAATCTACCACTCCCTCTCTTTACTATAGTAATATAGCTTCAAAACATTGTTTGGTCTGACTGTTTAGTTCCAACTAGCTGTTCCTGTGCCTTGTTGGGCAATTAACATTTTTTTTGGGTTAATATAGCCTATGACACTCACAAATAACGTGACTTGCTATTGGTAAAAGAATTATCAAAATCGGTTCAGTAGATTAAATGTCACAAACTTTACGTCTTTGTAATATTATTAATAGATACGCAAATCAATTTTTATTCAGTTTATGTTATTGGAATGGACTGAATTTGGAAAATATGATAAAAACCCGATGATAATGCAATATTGTGGTGTAAGAGCTGATCTGGTGATTTATTCGGAAGGTGGTAACAGGATCTTTGCTGTAATTGACGTAGACTCAATTAGTTTGAACTCCTTATATTTTTTAAATGGTTACTTAAATAACCTTTAGGTTAGGCTAGCTTATTTATACGACAACCCTAAACAGTAACAATTAAAAAAAAACTGTTGAATTTTTTTGAAACATATTATTATGCTAACCCATAAAAAATTTACACCCTGTATATCATAAACACAGTTTCAAAAGACCCTAAATCTCAGGGACTTTCAAAGCTCAAAATTCTTACAAAATCTTGCAAACGACGCAGCTTTCCAATATCGGCTGTGCTTTTCAAGTACGGCCTACCACATCCTATTACTTTTAAAATATTCCACAATGGATGCTGAAAAGGCATTGTCAGGAAAGCTCTTTACTAATAGACTTCTTTTATACTCGGGAAAAGTATAAAGCTAGATTTTCCCACAACTTTCCCGCGTAAAGTTGACATTATATTCCAATGGAAAATACTTCACATTTAGAACATGAATAGTAATCTATTTCCGGGTATGCGCGTTTGAATTTAGGGCCGTTTCTAACAATCCATCTTTTGTGCTGCTGAAGATAGGATTTTGTCGTTTTTAATAAACATATGATCAAAAAAGTGTACAAGTATTTTTTATCGATAGCGTGGTAAGTAATTGACGATTAAGACCATATTAACTGCCGTACTCAGAGACGTCAATTAAATTTAATACTTAATTAGTGACGTGTTGTCTTACTATATTGTTGTAGCAAAGAAAGTGACAGCAGCAACTTTAATCAAGCATTAAATTAAATTGACGTCTCTGAGTGCGGCAGTTAGACACTCAATGAATCAATCAATTGTCGGGTTGACGACGGAGTTTGTTAAAATGGTAGAAAAAGTATATACTGTATTATACTCGTATTCATTTAGAATCCATATTGTCTTTAATCTGTTATCGTATTGTCAACATTTTGATAGCTCTTATTTCCTTGACAGTAATGGCGGCTGACGTCAAAACAATACCGTCACAGGTCAAATACGATACCGTTATAACCGCCGGGAATAGAGGCCCAGTAAACTTTTTATTTTTTTCTTAAAAGTCCTATTCTAATAATAACGTTCAAACTAATTTAATAGAGCCTATTTTTTCTCCACAGTTTTAAACTACCCTTCAATTTATTTATACCAATACAGGTCACGTTTAACGGGACCATGTCAAAACAACGTCCAAGTCCATTAATAATCCTTTGTAGAGACAAGCCGTCCAATCATAAATTACGAATATTGAAAACTTAATTTCGAGTTGACGGCCGATTGACGTGAAATTAGTTCGTTAGAAGCAATTTTATTTAGGAGCTTGGCCGGAGTTATACCAGTTTTGTCAATGACACGATGCGGAGTCGATTTTATATGAAAATTTAAAAAGCTGGTATTGACAAGTCGTTTTCATGTTTAGAAATTGACGTTTGTGTTTGTGACTTGATTTATTTTATGAAAGGTGAATAGAGGTATTTTACTTTCAACTTTTCTCTTCGGAAAAAAGGATTTCTCTCTCAATAACGGGATGAAAATGAAATCGCTAAAGAAGAAGTGGTTTTGAAAAAACAACACTCTTCCATATTTTGTCAAAGTCAAAGTCAACGTGCTATCAAATTTAGTAAGTACTAATTACGGTCATGAGAGCTGATTCCAATCGTCATATATATTTTCCGGATGACGTTGAAGATGACGTTCACGGACCAAAAAAAAAAACGGACGTAACCTCGTCTAATCATGAGTGAAGCATGCAAAACGGCTGTCGGTGTGGCTCGGCGCATTGTCTTACCTAATGTATCTGTGTACGTGCGGTAATTCGTGTACAACGAACAAGTGCCGACCTTGCATGCTTCACACCTTTTTAGTGTAAGGGTCCACTCTCACCGAGACGCGGCTCGACGCGACGCTGCGCGCATATGCGATTCAAAATATACTTTATTTACTACACGAATAGGTACACATTATTTTAATTGTGAGAATTCAGAATACGTTGCACCACGCAGCGTTGAATTCTCACAATGTATGAGTATGAGTATGAGTAAGAGTTCAATTTTAATGTTGATGTCGACTCCATAGCTTTCTTTCGTCTTACCTTGCTATGAAAACTCCGAACCCTGCTGATGACAGATCACGTCGACTGCTTATGTCAACTCTATACATTTCGAATCAAGAGAAATCAGAAACGTTAATAGCGCGTAAATGGCTACTGGAAATTATATTTCGCTATAAACGTTGGCATAACACGTCTTTTTGAAATGAACACAACAGAAAATGTAAGGGTGTTATTTTCGCTTGGCTATGTAGGTACATTCGGCCTTTGATTTCTCTTATCTCTCCTACATTATACCTCAGTACTAAAGGTACAGTCGCCCACATTAAACGACGATATTAAACCTTACGCCAAAGGAAACCAGACGCTTTTTATCGAGGAACTTGCGGGGAGCATTGTATAAGCTATCAAAGGCGACTCTTGAAAAAATTCTGTGAGAGAATACCTCCTTTCCAATAGAATAGGCACCACTGTTCATTAAAAGAAAATTTATAAACGGCCTAACACACAATTCCGTCGACGCAATATCCACCGTATTGGCACACAATAGAGTTGTAAATTAAAAAGCTGCAGCGGGGTGCTTTAGGTTTATTTTTTGAGGGTAATATTAAGTGGAGACGTCTTAAGTAGGCACTAGTTAAAGGTACTCAAATGAAGTACCCATATTGATTTTTAGGCAGGTTTGGAAAAATCATTATTTTTAAGAAACTTGGCTGTCATTTTGTTGAAAATAGTACATTGTTGCAGAGGATAGAAAGTACGCGATTTTTGAACGAGTCATATAGAGGGCCGAAACGTAGTTGAGGCCCCCTCGTGTACGAGTCCATAAATTGCACTTTCTGCCGAGGCAGACAGTGCTTTTCTCAACTACTGAGAGGAAATAATATAAAAATTCATATTCAAAACTTTCAATTCACTTTCAATAGTGTTAGTCAATTAGCGTCGGTTTTTCAAAGGTAGTATAGAAGCTGTATCACCGCCAATTTTACCATAGATAACTTTTTTTTTAATCTGGACCCCTGTTCTCGTGGCACTCGAGATTAATAAACTAACATAAGAGATGAAGATGTCAACTCCATATAAAATTGTATTTGTTTCGCCATATCTCCCATGTAATTTCATCTCTAGTGGTTCGAGATTAGGAGCCAAGTTTGAATTACATTTAAAAAAAAAGCAGTGACAGAGGTTTTAGTCTGTGTATATTTTAGCAAAAATATACTTACCTATAATTTTACGACACAAAATGGTGTGTTCTGATTGGTCGATTTCAATTTTTCATTTTAAGGAGCTATGATACAAAAATTGATTGATTGATTTTCATTGGTTCTTAAAGTTGGACAACAATGTTCTCGACCAATCAGCAAACATGCCGACAAAAACATTCTTGGTGTGTTCTTATAAGTGACGTTTTGTGACCCCAAACAAGACCATCTATGGCCATATTTCCGAGCAGTGTTGTGAAAAATATACATTTACCCCCTTACTAATAAACGTTGAGTAACGGTGGTGCTAAACCATGCCTTATCTGTCAAATTCAAATGTCACAATGACAGATAAGGACAAAGCATGGTTTAACTACGCCAAAGTCACTCAACGTTTATTAGTAAGGGGGTTAGCTATGATGTAACGCACAATACAACTAAAATTTAATATTTAATAAATTATTTCTTTAAACGAGGTATCATCCGGTTAACCGTTTTTTTTTAATGTCTGTAACGAATGTTTTTTTTACTTTTGTTTTCTTTCACTCACCCAAAATCTGGGCAAGAATGAGTGAGATGAACTAACGTTTTAGTTAAACGTTGTAATGCGAGTATGAAAATTAATCTTTTTACAAACATGCTCGGAATGGACGGCCTTTCTTTTGAAAAACGTATAATAAATTGACATGTAATATTTGATATTATAAATAAATGAGTATGAGTATGAGTATGAGTATGAAAACCCATTCTTGTTCTCCGTGATATATTTTTAAAATTGTATGTGAAACTAAAATCGAAAAGACTATGGAAAAATCCCATACAGCCAAGTTAATAACGTGGTTGCGGCGTTGGGCGGCGGCGGGCGGCGTATCATTGTCCGAGAAATTATCTTAAGTAATTACTAGCGGTATTAAAAAAAGGAGTAGAATTGGGATACACCCATTTTTAACAATGTATGAAAATTTCAAAACCATTTCGAGGAATAGGCTTTTCGAATCGATCCAAGTAGTTAGATTAAAAAAATATGTTACAATGAATTAATTATATTAAAATTAAGAAATGACCTTCATTTGACCCCTAAATGCCCGTCCCAATTGCGCTATATCAAGCACTTTTGTGGTTTTACACAAAACATATAAAACCTCTCCAATATTTTATTTTATAAGTACAATTTAGATATCTACCTGACACCTATGTTTGAAGACAGCTGTTGTCATGTCAAATTTATTTGTTTACAAATTGACTGTTATTCTTATCATGATATTAAAAATTTACATGAGACCATTTCTCTTTAGAGTTATGTGTGATAAATGTTAATAATTTGTGTGGTAAGGTTTTACAAGAGGTTCAAAAAGACGGCATCAACATTTATTGTAGAAACTCATGATTGGAAGTATGGAATCCGCCTTTTCAACAAGTTTAATGTGATTGTGTTAAGTAAATCTTGTCTAGAAACAAGGTCATGTAAGAAGTGTTGTATTAACTGAGGTCTAGGTAATAAGCAATGGTTGAATGCTTATATACTCTTAAATCATAAATTATATCATATTGCGATTGTTTGTTTACATTATATTTGAATGACGTTCGTCTATTATGACTTTGAAAACTGATCACAGATAATAAAAAAACGTCTTTCGAAGTCTTAGATGAAGTATACCCGTTCTTTATAAATATCTACGTCATCTTGTCGCTACAAGTAGGTAAGGTTACTTTAATTTAATAAATTATTTTAAATATCAATAATACATTTAATCAGGAAATGCTTCAAATTAGTTTCTTATAAAAGGCTATACTTTCGAATAAAAATGTAAAATCAAGCAGTTATTTTTTTTGGTGTATCCCAATTGTGACATTTTGTCGAAATCTTTTTAACTAATATTATCCTAAAAGGCGATGGGGGATTTTGTATGGAACCCGTCCCCACCCTCCAACAGTCACTCCCTCATGACTGCGTCTACAAGCTCTTCCTCTCCCAAGAGAAGACCACTGTTAAAAAGAAATGCCGCAAGGAACTCAAAAGTCATTATTTTTAGATTTTTTTCATACTAATTTTAATGTCGTAGGGATGTATAGATCTCAAGAGCAATCATAAAATGTCTTCATAATAATATAAGTTTTAGAGATAATTATATTAAGTCTCTAATGGACCCCGTGCCTGTGCGCCCGTGCGGAGCCGGGTTTAGTTAGAATGTTGCCACTCCATGTCTTCCCGTGGATGTCGTAAGAGACGACTAAGGGACTAAAAGGTGTGTAGTGCTGTTAGGCGATGGGTTTGCAACCTGTCACTAATACACTGGATAACATTTTAGCCTGGTTGTGCAAAATGTGGTCACAGAATTATCAACAAGTTTTTGGAGTTGTTGGTGAGTCTGGGGCTCTGCCTACCCCACTCTGAGAATGAAGGCGTGAGTTTATGTTATTGTTAATTGTTATGTGTCTCTAATGGACCTAATGGTGCGGATAAACTAGAGCGAATTCGCTAGAATGCTCACCGAAATACCTATAAGCTTTCCGATTGGTTCCTCATTTCGAAAAGCCAATTAGAATGCTCATTTTGGCGAGCATTCGCTCTCATGTGTATTAGCAATTTAAGGAGCAAGAATATTGAAATTTTGAGGATCAAAACCACAAGAGGTCTTTATGAATTCCCTTGAAACGGAGGAACCCTAATTCGAACATAATAGCATTAAAGTGAATCGCACTATTAACAGAGTTAATTACCCTGAATAAAAATAAGGTCCCATCTTAAATTGAAAGTCTTGTTCAATATTCTACCTTATCAACTACCTCAGAGAGATGACCAGCTAATGGTATTAAATGCCAGATATGACGTTTTAACTTAGAAAAGTAGAAATATAAAGGTCTGCCAACCAAAGTGCGAGAAGCGAGAACTCATTAACCCTATAATTTTCATTTAAGTGTCCAATGAGACTTAATGTGGGCTTTAAATAATTAAGTTTTGTTACTAAGAAAAATGGTAGACTTAAATAAATAAGAGAAGGGAAAATTCGAGATTTTCGTGATTGTTAACAGACTTCAAAAAAAGGAGGAGGTTCTTAATTCGTCAGGATATTTGTATTTAAAATAACGTTAAAATTAAACTAATTTGGATTTTTAAAACCTCGGTCCATACAACAGGGTGTTTTAAAATTGAAGAGTTATTATTAGTCAAAATTAAATAAGGACTATCATGCCGGACAATAAAAAGCCCGATTATTTTTCTGTAAAGACCAAACTTAATCTCTTAAACAAAACGGACAGTGCCCAACTTTTTATGGACATCAAAAACGGCCCATTATTTTAAATTTCTCATTTAGCTTTCATCTCTATGTGTATTTGTTTAGTTGTTTTTCTTAACATATTAACCCATAACACTTGTTTTTATTGTGTTAATGGTTATAAACTAATAACACAAGCAAATATGGTTCGTGCCTTAAAAACCTTATAAACACTAACTTTCACACATTAACAAACAAACTCGTTGTTAGCAAATAAAAGCGTATTATTACCAAAAACTTTATAAGACTACATCGATTCCCGGCAGCCACATACAAAACACATAACTCATAAAATAACGACAAACATAACCTGATCTCTGTTTCCCTACCAATCAAACAAAAACCTACTTTATTACAAAACAAATAAGCTTTATAGTATACAGGGGGTATAAAAGTTAGAGCTCAAATTATAGTGGGGAATGCGAATCTCTTTCAACCCTCCTGTGACTATAAAAACAGTTTCCACCCCAATTCTGTTGCTTCTATCTTATTTGGGAAAGTTAGATGTGAAATAATGACGCGTGTATTTTGTCTAAGTAAATGTTCAGTAAATAATGAAACGGAGCATTGTTTTGCATTTGTAATCAAAATAATTACGAAGCGACGCACTGTAGTTAAGGATAGTAATTATCTATATATATAAAAGGCAAACCTGACTGACTAGTTTCGGCTCTGCGTTGATATATGTCAGTAAGTCAGGTTTGCCTTTTATATATATAGATAACGTAAAATTAATAGCTATTTAATATTAAACTTAATAAGAAAGTAATGATCAAGTGTATAAATCATTGCAAAGACCTTACGTCATCTTTAAAAAGACGTGACTTTTGACTAATAATAGTAAATCGGTTTGTTTCGTTTTGTTTACATCTTTGCCACTTTATATTGACACAGACTTTACTTCGATTTCGGGTTTTACTAAATATACTTCTATACTCGTATGTTGCGTATGATGTATCTATTCTATCTACTCCATATAATAATATTGGTCGTAACGAGCTGCAAGGTACCTCTGGGGATGAATAGACCCACCCCAGTAGTAAGGGTAGTACAGTTGTAATAAAAATCCTCTCCCGTTTATGATACATGAAAACCTCCGACTGGGGAGTATTGAAATGCGTGTATAGTCAGACACAAATTTACAAAAAGATCCTTAACAATGCCAAGAAACTGACTTTTAACTGTTTTATTAATCGTTTAGAACTCGTAGGTACCTGATTGATTTTAGGGTATACCAATTAGGGACAGATTTTTTTAAAATAAATAAAATATAAACTTCATAATTATGTTTGGTTTGTGATCTAGTAGTTTTTTTATCAATTTATTTTTATATTAGGTATGCAATTTATAACCATTCTAACGGTTTTCACTTGAAGTAAAATAAACATACCAGGGTTTAATTTTACGTTAAATGAGCTCAATGGAATTCCCGCTACAATTTTTCCTGAGCACTATAATCATAACATGTCCTCCTTAAACACGCCTTAAAAAGAATATTACCTGAAGGCAGCAACTTGACTGTGCTGCTGGCATTGCTGATGTTTATGGGCGACGGTGACCGCTTACCATCAGGTAGCCTCATCGTTGGCCTTTATGGCTAAAAAAAACTATTTTGATCTAAGTATGTTCATTGAGTATTTTCAAAGTATATCTATATATATATATATAAAAGGCAAACCTGACTGACTTATATATCAACGCACAGCCGAAACTCATGATGTAAGTGAGCACTAAGAAAGGATTTTCCGAAAATCGACCCCCAACGGGAAGAATGGAGGGAGTAGCGGGAAACTAATTCTAAGCGTACGAAGTCGCGGGCGTCCTCTAGTTTATTATATAGAACGACTTTGAAACCGTATTTCTCAAAATAAGATAAGATTAAGGGTGCTCTGCAAAACACGAATAAGACCATTTATTTTTCGATGAGATTTTTCGTAAAATTTTGGCATATTTCTTGACGTTTTGATCATGAAATTTTAAACCTTTTTTAACTCAACTCTATTTTTTATAAAAAAATGTTGACCTGAAATTATAAATTATTTATTAATATCATGTAGGTAACGTTAATAGTGAATTCAATGCTACATCTCTAAGTGTGACTATTGTATGGGCTGGCTTCCGCGCCGATGAATACGAATTATGTGATAGCGTCGGTAATACTTCTAAACAGCGTAACTAACAAATTTATGATAGAGCAAAATATATCTCACTGTCTTATTAAAAAGGTGCAATTTTGCTCCATATTAAAAATGTAACTTACGCGGTTTTGCAGTTTCACCGACGATAGACAGAAAGCACGGACTATATGAAGAGCGCGTTCTGTACTTGAACTATACAGGATGATCAATTCAAATGAATCAGTATGGCGAATTCGGCAACTTTAACAGTTACGGTAGGAATTTGTTCGGTCGAAGTTAGTGGTCCTCGCCAAAAATGGCGTGTAGGGATAATCTCTGGATTGGTGATTCCCACAATTATAATTAGGCCCAATGGGCCCAGATGGTATGCGTAAAATCATGTTGCCAACGGGAAAAAAAAGAATCTGTTCTTAGGAACCAGGGCCTCGATTTAAAAAAACTGCATTCAAAATATAGGTACAAATCTTACCAGTAGATTCATTGCGAAAGATTAATGAGTGCCCTCCGGCACGTTTCCTTGGTAATATGCCAGCATGTTGCCTTCGGAGTCAATATTACCATCATTCAATTTCAGATATCAAATATTATGATACTCGTATTAAATTGCGATATCTCCAACGTTATTTGATGACTTTAACGTATGATAATGAACGCGTTTTTTACGCGAATTCCTGAAGCCAAAGTGTTTTATTCGTGGGGTTTAACGTGTAAATACACTCTTTGAGTGATTTATTATTACGTTTTTCAATTTAAATACGTCGTTGCACAGGGTATTAAAACGGTATTAAGTAAAAAAATGCGACCGCTTTTGCGAGGGAGCTTTAAATGTATGCGTATTAATAAACACCCTGTGAAGAGAGGCTTAATAAAGAACATACAGGCAACTCCCGATATACATTTATGTACATTTATTCTATAAGTAACACAATCCCTATGTAACTACGTACCATCGTGCTGTTTATTAATAGATAATTGGTTTGATAATTTGACTTAAAAATACGTGTCATGTGTTTAAAAACAGAAATATAAATATATTTTATTACCAACAAAGGTCTGGTCAAGCGGCCTGATTTTTAAATGCACTTTTCAGCTCTTCACTTTACACTTTTCAATCATATTTATAAACTAGAGGCCGCCCGCGACTTCGTACGCGTAGAATTAGTTTCCCGCTACTCCCTCCCTTTCTTCCCGTTGGGGGTCGATTTTCGGAAAATCCTTTCTTAGTGCTCACTTACATCATGAAAGGAACCCTTGTACCAAATTTCAAGTTTCTAGGTACAGTAGTTTCGGCTGTGCGTTGATACATCAGTCAGTCAGTTTAGCCTTTTATATATATAGATTATAAACGTGATAAATTTGAAAATGCAAAGTGCAGAGTGCAAAAGGTTTTTTAAAAATCAGGCCCATGGTCTAGGTAACGACTAAGGGCTGATTTTTCGATCCCCAGATAAAACTATCCGACAGTTAAATCCATTTCTGAAGTAATATTTAAGAGATGAACATAGCTAAAATTTACCTTCCGGATAGCTTTATCTGGGGATTGAAAAATCAGCCCTAAGTAAACCTTTACCTCCTTACTTATAAACGTGGAATAACCTTGGAGTATCTATTCCATGCTTTGTCCTTACCTGTCGTTGTGACATTTGAAATCGACGGATAAGGACAAAACATAGCATAGCTACTCCAAGGTTATTGCACGTTTATTAGTAAGGGAGTTAGAATAAATTTAATACTAATGGCTTGACAGAAACGCGTGGAGCTTCTGTTTAGTCCACTAGAATAAATACTCTTTTACCGAACAATTCGCTCATTGAGTACAAAACGGACACATTCCAAAATTGCTCTTGCCTTGAAAATCTTATACCAACAGCTTCTAAATTTAAAATGCAACACTGACTGATTTTGGAATGTGTCCGTTTTGTATTCAATGAACGAATTATTCTCGCAGGTTTATTATTTTTTACGTGCAAAAATATTTATTACCCGCTACCGCTTATGACTTAACTTTAAACCGCATGTTATTAGAACAAAGCTTATTTGCGGCACAAGTGGATTTGGGCAAAGTCCCTCGGACGGATTAAATACTTACGAATTAAGAAAACATCGCTTCCGCCCGATTTCACGTTAATTGTTCAACCTTACACTAATTGGGTTAGAGAATGAATTCGCTTGGCAAGATTGGCAGACTGGAAAATTGAAATGTTACATGGACTTAGTGTGTGTTTAGCAATTTGCACGTTAACTTTATCCTATTATTCAGATAAGCAAAGGTATTAAATATTTTTCATTACGATTTTAAAATAACTTTGCTGTTAAAAAATATATATATTTATACACAGGTATAGAGGATAATTATAGTTTATGACAGGTGTTAATTATTTATGCTTTTTTGACAACAAACACAAAATTATTAAAAAAACATATAATAAACAATTAATGACGACGAAAACGGACATCATAATGAAATAACATTAATGTATATTATTGAATTAAATTATGACTCCAAAAATAAATATTAAAAATCATGAACTTTATTCACCATAAACAACTATACTATATCTAAGTCTATCAGCAATTTCCAAGAAAACTTTCAACAAATTAATACCAATACATTTTTTTAACAAAAAAGGGCTCCCGCAAAAAAAGGACGCAAAAATTAACCATGCACAAACAAAAACAAAAAACCATTTCCCGCTAACTAAGATGTCAAAACTACTCCTGAAATTGCAACGAGCGTGGCCACACTACAAGACAATTGGTTTTTAACAAAACAAATACCGGAAAATCCCTCGATGTAGGGTAACCACACATAACGGTGGTATTATCGCAACGCGTTTGGCAAATTCAGGAATGTAACAGGTGGTGCAAGTTTGAGACTTAAGCGTTTTATTAACATCTCAATGTGTTTTATTATTACACACAAGGCTTTTTGTTAAATGCGTTCTTCGCTTTGAATTTGCAATTAACGCTTTAACGCTAGCGTCATGATTATGTGTATTAGTTATTTGGTAATCCTATCAATGGTTTGTAGTGTTAGCGAGCTGTGGTAATTTTTTTAAACTTTTGTATTTTTTACGCATACCTAGTGTTATTATTTTTAGTATCACCCAAAACTGCATTAGATCTCTCTTGAGACAATGCGTGTTTTTACGGGATTACGATTTAATTAATGATCCAAAGCTGCGTACAATATTTCCGGAGTTCAGTGCGTACTTTTGCGAGATTACGACTTAGTTAATTAATGATATTAAATGTCAGGGGAGAATCTTAGATATATTTAATCTGTGACTATCAACTAGGCTTACCACGTTATCAAACAAATTAGATTTACCGGTTCTGATCAGTGATCACTGATTTTTAAATTTCCGGTTTTTTGACGCTTTTGCAATGACAGAGGGCCACTATTCTAGGCGGTAAAAACCATTATCGTCTTTGACCTGTTATGGTTGTGTTTTTAAATCAGCTGCCATTACTGTCAAGTAAATAAGAGCTATCAAAACGTTGACAACACGATAAAATGGCCTCTATTCAACACGGTAAAAACAATGTAATGGCGGCCGAGTTAAAAACAAAACCATAACAAGTCAAATACGATTTGGATTTTACCGCCTCGAATAGAGGCGCAGGTTAAAGACGATATGCTTTTTACCGCCTAGAATAAAGGCCCTGAGCTAGCTCATCGCTTGTCATTTGGACCATACACTGCCAATTTTATTGCAAAAGTTTGCGCCCGCGCGCCAACGTTCTGCTTCAAGTGGTAACTTCTCACATTTCAGCGATACAACGTTACGAATACTGTTTCATGATACGAATTGAAAAACGCCTGGCATTTTCAGGCTAAATGGGTTTTTAATGAGTGTGAAATTCGGCGCCGGCGACTCTAAAGCGGGTCAGAGTTTGATACAAATGTGAGTTGTGGGCATTGGTTGTTAAAAGTGTCGTTTTTATTGATGTTTATTGTGGAAGGTGATAGATTACTTGGGTTTGATAATTGTTTTGATAAAAAATACATTTGTTATGGTTATGAATGTGTTAATTGCTTTTATATGGTTCTTTTTAATAATAATAATTAATTATTTTTGTACTTAATGATTAATAGATTTGATGATAGTGATATTAAGAGCAAGCCAAAAAAAAATATGGCCATTGCATCTGCGGCGCTATTGTAACTTTTCATACTAATTTTAAAAGTAGAACACGTTTTAGTATGAAACGTTACAATAGCCTCGCAGATGCAATAGCCCCGCCTGACCTTATCTAGTTTTTAAAAGCAAATCAGGCGTATTGAATATCATTTAATTTATAATAACTATTACCTAAAATAGTCAATTTAAAAGTAAATTTGCCGTCGGGATAACTTTTACCACTATATTTCAGTATTTATTTTAAATTAACGACTTAATAAAATTATATTAGTGTTATGGAACCAGAAATGGACAAGGACCAATGATGGACACTTGATTCTTATTGTACAGAAGATAAGGGTTATTCATTTGTTTTGTAACAATCAATTTGAGACCGTATGAAATTTGAATTAAGAGTGAAGTGTCCATTACTGGTGCCTGTCAGCTATCAGTGTCCAACATTGGTACCGTCACCCAAGTTTTTATTATAAATCACTGATTACAAAAATAAAAACCCCCTTTATAATGGCA
Source organism: Acleris cristana (assembly GCA_948252455.1). Classification (NCBI taxonomy): domain Eukaryota; kingdom Metazoa; phylum Arthropoda; class Insecta; order Lepidoptera; family Tortricidae; genus Acleris; species Acleris cristana. The sequence continues at coordinate 10,400,926 of OX411795.1, read as the reverse complement.
ATTGCTGCTTTCAGAGCTAATATCTCTTTAACGACCCAAATTTCCATAGATATATAACATTAAGCATCATTCCAACCAATAAGTTTAAAAAAAAGGTTCGATTCGGTCCATCTGTTTAAAACCTACAATGCAACAGGCAGACAGACACAGATACACTGTGATAGTCACATGCCTATGTAACACCCTACTTTTTGCGTTGGGGGTAAAAGCGATGATTTAATGAAATACATCAATGTTTATATTATAAACCCAAATACTTTTAGTGTAGGAAAAATAAACTCTACTAATATTATAAAAGCGAAAGTTTGTGTGTGTGTGTGTGTGTGTGCGTGTGTGGGTTTGTGTGTGCGTGTGTGTGTTAGTTTTACTTCTTCACGGTGCAACGGCTGGACGGATTTTGATTATGATATTTGGAATAGAGATAGCTTATACCCTGTTTTAACACATAGGCTACTTTTCACCCCGGAAAATTTAACAGCTCCCGAGGGAATAACGACAATCAATATTTACTCAGATGAAGTCGCGGGCAGAAGCTCTACCAAATAATTTATATTTCGATACAGGTTGATTCGTTATTCGACAACTTCTTATGAAAAAAATTAACAAACACGAATACCTACCTATTCGTAACTGTAAGAATTTCTGAGTTAACTTTTCCTCTAAGTTAAACAAACCAATTAAAAAACAGACATTAAATTACCTTTGTCCTTAATTGCACATATAAAAGCATTCCTACTTCAAACACTTTAAACAATCCCACTCCAAAAACATCCTAGACTCCAGAGAATTCTTGTTGAATTCTGATCCTTATCACTAACCACCTAGAGTTAATTTTATTTAATCAAGAAAATTGCACATTCACCTGTTCATTCTAGCCTTAAGGTATCGCTTGGTTCTTTGAGTGCCCGTTACTTCCCTGCCACGTTCATGTTACATACAAATTGTAGTTCTTGGCATCGAACGTTCTGTTATCGTGACGGCTATCCCACTTCAGTGACTATGCAGTGGTATTAAAGGCTTTGTTTAGTATCTAGACCAGGAATACGGCTATGTTATTCTCTTAGAAGATTCATCACTCATTTTCTACTCATAAGCTGCTGCATCTGTACGCTGGTAGGTATTATGCGGTGATAGGTATCAACGTTATGTGAGAACGTCGAAATGAGAGAATGGCGTATACGCACAAACATGCAGTGACGTATGGTCAAGTGACGTTGGAAAGTGAGAATTTTATGCAAAAGACACTAACTTACGGGTGTTAGATTGTCTAACACCCGTATTCACAAACAATACTAAGGGATCCTTCACTGTAAACGCACTGCGTTCAATACAGCTTTGTGATTGGTCCTTTTTGACGGACCTTTTGTTTATAAGACGATTTGAACCACCCTGTGCGTTCGTGAGCACTGTGAGACCTCATAGTGACGTTTGTGAATACGCATGTATTTGTTTCAGATCCACTTACCGTCTGGTGGCTTGTGTGTTTGTTTGCCTTCTCCTTCCCATTAGAATTTTTTTTTACAAACCAAATAAAAATACGTTTCACGCCGTATTTTACTTTTATAAAATGTATACTGTAACATATGGAGCGAACAGGAAACCACGGCTACTACATTTTTATTCACAGGGCGTTCTGTATTTAATTTGATACAAAGATAATATATTGAACAACATACATTTAATTACACGTAGGGAATCTCCGCATTCAAACTAAGCTGACCTAGAAATTTGCCTTATAGGTACTTATATTAAACAAAAGAAACAAAAAGTTCCTCCATTCGATAAATTTACGTCACCGAAGTAGGGTTTAAATAACGAAAATTAACACTTTTCTATAAAGTCACAATTAATTTAATCCCTAGAGATTAATAAGGAGTTTTAGTCCCGATGTGCAGAGACTAAAGTAACATTTTAAGAGCATGAGAAGTGAAAAATAATAAAATACACAGATCCGATTATTTAATTAGAGTAAGGGTGTTCCAACATACAGGTCGAGTTTTAACACGGCACCCTGTAGTAATATACGCATAGTAACGTCCTTGAGTTGCCCACAGGCTCAACCGTAATTTGGGCGACCTTGAGATAAAACCTAATCCATTAGTTATTTTTAACAAAGCTTTCTGATGTAACATTTTATTTGAAAGGTCACCGTGTCATTAAGGACATTATTTTGGTCTGTCTGGAGGATTATTATGTCTGTCTTAATATGAAGACTTATACAGGCTGTCTCGAATTTCAGCTTGATTTTAGCAGTGAATCAGTTTTTTGGTTTTGCTTTTTTTTTATGGTTCGAAGGGAAACAAGAACACCGGCAACCTGGGGTCGATTGTAAAATAAAGTACAAGCTATTAGTGGTTTTGTATGGATTTTTACTAATAATATGGGCTTGTACTTTATTATGCAATAGGCCCCTGACGATACGAGTATGTTTGATCTGAGACCAAAAGACATTTACTTTAATTTCGAGTCGTCGATGTTCAAATCAATTTCAGTACCTAGCGAAACGCACAATAAGGAACTAATTTTTGGTGACAAATCGCGTTTTTAGGGTTCTATACCTCAAAAGAAAAAAACGGAACTCTTATAGAATCACTTTGTTGTCCATAGACGACGATCCACCCTGTATATGCCAGTGTAACTCGAAGTCAAAGTGGAGCACGAATATTATTCTGTTGATTTATTGCAAATAAAAATGTCAGTTGTAAACAGACCAGCTACTAGCTAGAGTGGCTAGTAAACAGAACTGGCCGTAAACTGCTAGAAGCTAGACGAATAGCTGTTTATTAGTAATTTGTAAAAAGTCAACTGCAGAGCTCTGCGAGCTCTTAGCTATTAAATAGGGGACACACAGACAGCGAACAGGGTTGTTATTCTCTTAACCCTTAAATGCATAATGATGTATATATACATCGTATATTTTAAGTTCAATTTCAAACATAAATTTTAAGCAAATTTCAAACTTAGAATTTATGCAGTAAGGTTTGAAGCTTTGTCAAAATTTAAATTTGGAAATGAACTTTAAAGACGCGTTTCACTTTCGACATGCGATGCATTTAAGGGTTAAAAACGGCATTCGGTCGGTTGAGTGAACGCGGCGCAGCTTATATAAACCGGCGAGTTTAAGTAGTCCCGTCAGAGCGTACAAAACACATTTTAGCGCGTGCATTCTCAAATAAGCAGAGTTATTCGTTCGATCTTATCAACAGAAGCCCTGCTGCTTAATTGAGAATGCACCCGCTAAAATGTGTTTTGTACGCTCTGACGGGACTACTTAAACTCCCCGTTTTCAGATCAGAAAGGATATTGTTTTTAACGTGTTGAATAGAGGCCCTGGTGTTGCGAGTGTTTGCAGTGACAATTTACCATCAGAGGCCCGTTTTACGAAGCTACAAGTTACAAATTACAAGCGGAAGTCTCTTTCTAACTCCTTTTGCTAGAAAGAAGGTTCCGCTTGTAATTTTTAACTTGTAGCTTCGTGAAACGGGCCACAGGTCACCCGCTTTCACGTCTGCCTCCTATTTCCCATAAAAAAACCATCTGAATTAGCCCCATTCTCTCTATTGATAAAAACTATAGTTTTTATGATTTTAGTATAATAATGTATATGCTTATATTTCGCTTGTGCCCGTGACTTTGTCCACGTAAAAAACTCCACGGGAATTATTATTTTTTGAGCTAATTTTTTTTATTCTAAATTTCGTTCATATACGATCAGCGTGAAGAAGTAACAAACATACATATCAGACACACACCAACTTTCGCATTTGTAATATTAGTGTAAGTACCTTTTTATTAGGTTTTCTAAAAATGAAACCCAGCTAGTTCGATTTATCGCCCCCGAAACCCCCTGCATACTAAACTTCATTAAAATCGTTGGAGCCGTTTCTGAGATTCAGATTATAATTGTATTTACAAGAATTGGGATTGTTCATATTTTTACGATTACTCTAATTCGAAAACCATTTCGAGGAATATGGTTTTAAAGCTGTTCTGCATTAGTAAGTTTTTGAAATATTTATCTATTTCGGATATTTCGACAAAAGTATATTTAACCTTTGTTTGACTTTTGTTATCGACTTGTAGCCCTCCTACGTGTATCTTACGGGTTAGGCGAAAACCGCTTAAAATGGTATGTTTTAATAGACTATTACAATCACTTTTTATCTTTAGATATCATTTAATTGTTGTAATTTATTAGAAAATGCCAACCCAAAATAATCATGGCATCCATAAAATATCTTCTAAATAAATAAAGATATTAAAACAAACCTATTGCGTCTAATAAAAAATGGATCATTGGTTTCTTAAAATTACCTATTCTTTCGAATTAGAATGTAAAAACCGTAAGTAATTTTTTTTGGTCTATCCTAATTGCTCGTACGAGTATAAATGTATTTTTAGATACATATAAACCACACAAAAGAACGGTTTAGTTACTTTCTTACTTGTTTCATTTCGTGGTCTAACATAATTAAACTTCACCTTGATAAAAAATAAAGCTTTCCATCCTTTCCAACCGTAAGTCCCCCATTAACAAGAAACTTTTTCATCCCGATACGCGTTGTTTATAACTCAGTTTAACCGCGGAACCCTTTGCGCTTTGCTTTAGGGGTCCGTAAGCGGACCCTGATCTACTCAGCCAAGTTTGGAGCGTGGTCATACTTAAAATGAGGTTTATGAAAAGGTTTTTAGGGAGTGAAACGCACGTACATGTATAATACTTTCACTTATCCGTGGCCCTAAACAAGATTGCGAGAGAGATATGTATGTTTGTAAACACTTTATTGTACAAAAAAAAAACCAGAATGTTTTTGTTAATAATGCTTGTTTTTAATAGTTTTAAATTTCTTTTTTGTTAAATGCAACATAGCAAATAAATTAAAGTAAATGTATTTAAATAACAAGTTTATTTAATGCAGTCACCTCGACTGTCTGGCTGTAGGGCCTAATTGTCTTAGTCTAGATGACGACAACACTTTATGCACTAGTGCATAAAATGCGATTTTATGCAGCATATACCCAGGATAAAGAAGGACTTTACGAGCGTGAGAAGTGAAAACAATATTTTTTGCTGTCTTGAATACATTCATATCCCTTTCGTGTTTATAATGTACCTACTATTTTTTCCCGTGATTCCGCTTACGTAGAAGTTGTTCATGTTACCAGTAAAATATTTTTTTTGCCTTCGGGCTATGAGCTATTTCTGTTACAAAATTACACATCGATCGGATAAGGCATTGAACTGTGAAGGCTTATTCAATTTGTCGCATGTTATAATTTTAAAAGCTGTTTTTTTTATTTTATCCCTTATGTAAACATAGATGTTACAAGTTTAACGTATGTTTTTGTGTATTGTGTAATTCTACTCATATTATAATTGCAAAGTTCGTGTGTTTGTTAGACCTTCACGCTGCAACGGCTGGACGAATTTGGATGAAATTCGGAATGTAGATACCTTATACACTGCATTAACACATGCTACTTTATATACTGGGAAATTAATAAGTTCCCGATCGAAAAACGATAATCGAAATCAATGCGGACGAAGTCGCGGGCAGAAGTTAGTATTACAAATGCGAAAGTTTGTTACTCATTCATGCTGCAATGGCTGGATGAATTTGGATGAAATTTGGAATGGAGATAGCTTATACCGTGGATTAACGAGTACTTATTGTAACGGAAAATTTTAAAGGTTCCAAAGGAATAACGAGAATTGAAATTTACTGAAAGTCGCGGGCAGAAGCAAGTCTGTAAAAGGATGAACCGACTTTGATATAATTTTAATATAAAGCTAGATAAACTAGGATGGTTCTTAGCTAGGTTTCATGAAAATCAGTAGAGCCGTTTTACATCATCAGTTCTGAAAGTAGGATTGCATCTGTTTCGGTGTTTTTATCTATCCAGTAGTTTTGAATTATATTTTTATCAATACAATTTTTTTTTTATGTATGTTCAAGTCATTATATTATTGCGCCATTAGAGATTTTAAATATTGTTCCACCATAATCTTGTCATAATGACAGCGTCAAAGGACGAGATAGAATTTACATCGGAATTAATCGTTGATTTTATGCGACAAAGTTCTATAGTGGTCCATCAATTTAAGACCGTGACCGTACGTAATTTTTCCGGGTTATACATTTTCCACGTGCCATTGGTCGTGTCACTACGAAAAATGTGTAACACGGCTAATTTACGTAGGTATTATTTCAATCTGCTTAATGTTCAAATCCCTTGATGGCACAATAATGTATTATATTAAGATTCTAGCAAGCCTCCCACGGCCTAGTAACCAATTTATAGTTATTGTTTTTAAATAAATGCCAGGATAGTTTCGATAATGCATTAAAATCGTTACATTAACATAAAAACGCAGTTTGGGCTCATTTTAAACAGCTATCCTTGTTCGCTGGATGATTTAATGGCGGCTAGACAAAAAACTTTGGCTTAGTGGTAGTTAGATGGTATTAACATAGTTATAGTTTGGTGTTAAGTGTTTTTAATTTTAGGTCGCTTAGAGAAGCTTTTTAGGGTTCCGGAACTGAACTTTAAAGAATGTCTTTTGAATGTTACCCAAAAAAATAAATATTTCGGAGTTACGATTGTTAGTAAGAGAGAATAGTTATGAAATGAGATTATTATGATGTAAAATTTTATGAGAAATATTTTCGGCGTTGCAAAATTATGTGAACTTTGACGCACCTAGTCCCACTAGGGTGTGTTTCTTTTAAAACCGCGGCCGGACGAAGGAACGAGTGAATGTCGCAGCGGCGAGTTTAAGTAGTCCTGTCAGAGCGAACAAAACACATTTTAGCGCGTGAATTTTCAATTTGGCAGGATAGCTTCTGTCGATGAGATCGAACGTGTAAGGCTGCCTAATTGAGAATGCACGCACTAAATGTGTTTTATTCACCGCGTTTTTGAGAGAATAACACCCTAGGTCAAATAACTTAAAATTTTCCTCTGATATTGAATACTAGCTTTTGCCCGGGACTCCGTCCGCGTAGAAGTTGTTTATCGCTGCTCCCTAGGGAACTGAAAATTTTTCCAGGATAAAACTATTGTAATGTCCTATTCCAGGACCTAAACTATATTTGTGCCAAGTTTCATTCTGATCCGTTCAGTGGTTGAAGCGTGATTGAGTGACAAACATTCAAACTTTCTCATTTATAATATTAGTATGATTAGGTACTTATTTTTTTTAACTGCCGTGATTGTAATTTATAACTAAAGAACAACAAAACTAATTTTTACCTCGCGGCCTCGGTTAGAATTATTTGGAGGATCTCGGTATTTTATCGATGTACAAAATATTGACGGAACTTGCCTAATCATTCTAAGCACGGTTAAAGTCCGCATTTTTATCTTTAGTTCTATTCTATATAGTTCTATTTATACTTTCCCCCTTATTCATAAACGCACAATAAACCTATTTTAGTTAAAGTATTCACTGTCCCTTTCTTTCCAATGCAAATGTCACAGTGATAGATAAGGACAGAGCATATTTCAAGCACACTTTAGCTATTGCGCGTTGAACTCTATAAACAATATACAAGCAAATCACAAGCCGTGGCACAGGAAGTGTGTCACTAAATATTCATCAAAGCACATTCAAATCACCGCCATGTTTTTATATCAATTTAAGATCACCTTCATAATAGTCAAAGCGACGCTAAATCTTATTTATAAACCAATTACAAAGGAATGCAGCCAAAGACCCAGTTTGTCAATGGATCATCGATTTTTTTCGATTAGCTATCGATTATTTTGCATACATAACTAATTCGGACATGGTCAATTTTACTACGAAACCTGCGTGTTTCCAACGAATAAAATCTCACTTTCTATGATTATTTGATTGCATCGAAACTTTTTAATTACTTTGTCGTAATAAATAAAACGTTTAAGATACGAGTCAAGATAAATATTTGGATGGTGTCGCGGTGACAGAACTGTGTGGCGGTATTTTTTGATGGCGTCGTTTTTTTTGTAACTTGAGTAGTTTTTATGGTGTGAGGTATCGTTGGTGGAGCGATATATCATTTTTATTTACATACTAGATCAAGTCTTAGGAAATATGGTTGAATTATATTAAAATAAAATACAATATTGATCTCACTTTTTCGTAAATTTTTCAAATGTTTTCATTGTAAATATTTTATAACTAACTAACTTTTGCCCACGATTCCGTCAAATTAAAAGAGCTATAGGAGTCACAACTCTATGTCCTTTCTTTTTGACAACATAATTTACGCCCACACCAATGCTTAAAAAATCGTTTTTTAAGCATTGGTGTGTGGAGCTTGCGTCAAAAACGGTGCTGATACGACGCGTCACTGCGATTCCGTACCGTCACCGTATTTTAAGCACCGGTGTGGTCGCAGCTTTATACAGCTTTAATAACAAGAAAAGGTTTATTTCAAAAGCATATTATTTTTTAATTATTATTTGTTGAGAAAAAAATGTTGAATATTATCAGTGTTTGCTACGCCCGCTTTGGAGTAGTGGTCGAAATGACGTCATGTTGTTTGTTTTTTCAAGTCTTGCACTAGCTGTGACAGAAAAGATCGTGGGGGCGTTTAAGCTCTTTAGCCATTAGCAGAAACTATTTAATTTGTCAGTGAATAATGAAAAAAAATAATTTTGATACAATACCTCTAATTTTTCAAAACACCTTTTATTAAAGTAACTGTTCTCAATTTTACTACAGCTATATCAATAACGGTTAATGCATCCACCGAGCATACCAGGGCTTAATAACTTGACAATAGAACAACATAGCAAACTGAGCACTTTAACTCATTGCTCTAACTTTTACAATTACCCCGAGAGCTGTTAAACTTGCCGAAGGGACTAGGGGGGTTGCACGCGGGCAAGTAACTGACTTAGCAACTCGGGCAAGTGCTGGGGCGAGTACACTCGAACTTAACATGCGCTTGTGAGGTTTGGCAAGTATTCTGAGACTGATGTAGTAGTTTTACATATCAATGTAGTTGAGTAGTGAGTAGTGACCCTGTCTAGAAGTTTCACGTAGGAGCGCGAATATTTCTGGGGTCCTAAAACAAGGGTATAAGTCTCCTGATTATCAAGTAAAAAAGGGTTAAAGTCTAGTATAATGCGTCTAAGTATATACCCTGTTTTAGTACGGGTTAAATTGACTTATACCTTTTTAACTTTTTCACTAGGTCTCCAGATTTGTGCCCGAGTCTTGGATGTTCTCTATGTATTTACTAGTGACTCGCTCTAGCTTCGCTTTGGTTTATGTGAGATTTCTGTAACATCCGTACATAAATCAGAATTTATTATGCAAAAAAAAATTAATATTGAGTCACTCTATCTATTGATGTAAATCGTATGAAAATCCGTTGTGTGGTGCGTGCATACAGGGGGACAGACGGCGGGAAGCGACTTTGTTTTTATTATCAACCGCGATTAGAAAGGAATTAGAGGTGGCAGTTTTACCATATACTTACGTCAAAGTGCATATGAATTGACAGCTATTCCAATCCCAAACTAATCGCGGTTTCATATTATACTACGTTGAGAAGTATTTACGCCTATTTTAGCCTAGTTGGTTGACCCTGCTAATGAAGCTAGTTGTCCCAGAATGGGAAAATATTATGTGCGATGCGAGCACGAGTATTTTATTCTTTGTCTTGTATGTTTCAAAATTGTTTGAAAACATCCAAGATTCATAAACAAAATACTAAACATCTAACCTTACCCGAGGGCTTATTGTCTAACGCACTCGCAATCACGATCGTTTTCATTTTGAAAATCGAAGGCTTGCCTGCATACAAAATGAAAACAATTGCTCCACTTTGAAGCCGGTTGCGATTGCGAGTGCGTTAAACTAGCTTCGTAGACCGGGCCACCAGCAACTGGACGTAGTTCTGCAAACGGGAACCAACCCACAAAGATTTGGCAATAAAATGTCAACTGTCATGCTGTGGGTTGGTTCCCGTTTGCAAAATCTTTGTGGGTAGTTTGCAGAACTACGTCCAACTAATCTAACGTGTCGTCATATTCGTGTACAGTCAAGAATGTATTAAAATACTAGTAGAACTGCTAAGTCACATAGTCACTGAAACTTGTGTGCTCATGTTAGATTCGCAGGAGGGGTACTAACCCAACCACCCACCAATGAACGGCGGTTCAAATATTCATGATATATCCTATCTACAGTTACACAGTGTGTCTTCAATACGAACATACATTTTACCTATCGATAGTTTTAAGTACTGTTAACGATTTTATAATAACATAAATACATAGCTTCACGCCTGTCTCCCAATGGGGTAGGCAGAGACTATGGAACGCCAGGTGCACCGGTCCAAACATACAACTTTCGCTTCCTCTACATTCATCAATCTCTTCATGCACGTACGTCGGTTTCGGGTGCTTTTGATTTGGCCGTTATTCAGTAGGTACAGTCGCGAACTTTAATTTGGTACCCACCTTAGGTCTAAAGTCAATCTGACATTCTACAACAATAAGGTTGAGTTTCCTAAAAGTTACAAATGACTTGACATCTCTAATGACATTGACGACTTCAAGCATATTTTTCTAGAAATGGGTCACAAATTAACGCTCGTGATAGTACATCTTGAATCTGATCTGTATGATCCCATTAATATTATAAATGCGAAAGTTTGTGTGTTGTGTTAGTTTGTTACTCCTTCACGCTGCAGCGGCTGGACGGAATTGGATGAAATTTGGAATGGAGATAGCTTATACCCTGGATTAACACACAGGTTACTTTTCATCCCGGAAAATTTAAACGTTCACGATAATCGAAATCGGATGAAGTCGTGGGCAGAAAAAGTTTTATGATAAAAATATAACAATTACTCCTGATAACATTTTATAACGTCAGAGGTTAAATACTGCCCTACTCAGGCAAATGGCGTTATCTCTAAATAAACTCCTGTAGCAAGTGCAACCTTATAACTAACGGGAGAGGTTTGTAACTACTTTGGCTATTGAGTTTGATATATCGCTTTCTGTGCAGGCAGAATACGGCTGAAAGTGTACGATTTTCCTAAAGGCATGCGTACCGCGCCTACAGCCAGCGATAATGGAATCACTCAGCCGCTACAGCTGTTCGTAATTAAATAACATCACTGTGTTTTGATGTTATTTGGGGTAATTATTACAGTTCAGCTGTTTTTACTCAAGGCATAGTTATAATGTTTTCTATGTACGAAGGCTCTCCCAGTTTAGTTGACATCGCACGGTTGGAATTTACCTGCTTAAAATTGGGTTTGATTTATATTATAAGCGATATCGAAATAGTAGTTTATGTGACTGGTGCATAATGAGAGGCATCAATACACGAGTGCGGTTTTATTAAACGAGCCGAAAAGCGAGTACAATATGTGAGACACCTCTGTATCCGTGGTTGCCCTGTACCTTAATCTATCTGTATCTGAATGTTTACATTAAGGTATTGGTCACCGATACTTTAATGTTAACTTTAAGATGCAACCACATCCGTAACTGATACTTTAATGACGTGCAATACTTTAATGTTAACATTGAAATACAACCACAGATATAGTTTTCTTAATAAAGACCATTTGCTTTTCGTTTTTGAAAATATTTTAGGGAAATTATGAAATTATGATATGGATGGGGAAAAATACATTTAGACTTCATTGATTCTTCATTAAAGCAGAAGGCACACGAGCACACAGGCCACCAGGGGTACGTTTTATAAAGCTACAAGTTACAATTTTACAGGTTTAAACTGGCAACACTGCTCAAATGGCTGGTCGTCATTGGTCGAGGTTGTGGCAAATGGAAACTTGTAACCTGTAAGGTAATTTGTAGCTTAATAAAACAGGCCCCTGGCGGTAGGTTAAAGTGTATGATGGTGGTAGCGACCACTAAAGTGAATGAACTGATTCTTCATTTGAATCATTCATTCGTGAACTGAACGTTCCCCAAACTACTAAAAGCCACAGGGTACAAAAACGGTCATCTACTTATAAATACTGTTGCGTTAAAAATCATAAACATGAATTTGGTAAACAAATATTTTATGTTTAACATTAGTTTTCCAAGCTGTTCGCTGTTCAACTTTAGCCCTTTTCATATTAATGTTAAGGTTGTGAATTTAATCGATTTGTGTGTAATCTTGAATTAATTTAATATAGCTTTCATTTTGAATTAATAGGATTAAGGGCAGAGGTTAGCTCGTGGGTGACACGTCTCGCTATTTGGCTTTATTATAATTTTACGATCTGTTTTAATTGCGTATTAAATTAATTTAATTAACCGTGTAAGCCTGCCTATTATATTATCATTATGGAGGTGGTGAAAAAACGCGTGTTTTTGTGTTATTTTATGATATACTATCAGCCCAATGGAACTCTAACTCACCATAGAACGGTGTCACAGTGACAATTCAAAACAATTTGCTTGACACTTCTTACGACTTGAATCATAACGTCACTGTGACACAGTTCTATGTTGGGTCAGGGTTCCATGGGGCTGATAGTATGTGTAAGTATCTCTCTGGAACTCTTTTCTACTCGGTAAAACGATATCGTCTTTGAGATGTTATCGTTTTGATTTTAACTCGGCGGCCATTACTGTCAAGTAAGTTTAATAAAAGCTACCGTAACGTTGACAATACGATAACATAATGAAAAGCAATATGGTTTTGCTGAGTAAAATAAAGCCCTGCTCATAGACATATACAGGGTGGAAAAAACGAACGCCACATGGACGGCATCTATTTTAAATATTGGAAATAGGAAATTCTACGCAAAGAAGACTTACTTTTATTTAAACAAAACAAAAAATACTGCATTATAATATAAGATTTTTTAAAAAATCCTCTTCCTTAACGGGGAATCGAACTGGTCGAATATGACAAAACACCAAAATGGTAAAAAGGAACCATTGTAATGTTGAGACTTCGGTGTCTATTTATCTGTTTGCACAACGGTATTTCTCTGAAACTATAGAAACTTGAAATTTAGCATTGTTGTATGCTAGCTTGCCCACATCTGTCAGTTAAAATTATGGGGTCGAAAAATGATAGGTTGATTACAGAAAACGGAGTGTCATATCAAAAGGTTTAGCACGGTTGGAAAGGATGGATGAAAGAAGATTGACGAAAGAGATATACAGAGCGAAAGTGAGTGGAAGGGTCGGAAGGGGCCGCCCTAGGCGTACTTTTTCGAATGAAATCGGAGAAATACTGGAAAAGGGCCGAATCTTAAGAACCTAAAACCGACGTGCGTGCATGACTCGATGTATGAATGTGGAAGAAGCGAAAGAGATTTGTCAAGTTCGGGAAAACCTCTGGGAAACGGGCGTGATTTAATGTATGTGTATGTAATTCTACTTCCATATTCCAAAATAGGAACTTTATTAAAAAAAAAACAATTTTATAATGCACCACATTGAGGACCGCTCAGAATAGTGTCAGATATAAAAAGTTTGTATGTACGTACAATAGCCGTAAAAGGCGCGTGCCTTAATGAAATGCTACTTGCATTTATTCCGTTCATAATCTAAAATTTATTTGACTACAACCATAAGTCATCAATTAATGTCGTCCAGTTAATATTTAAATTAAAATATATTAACATATTTAAACCTTTAAATTATGCCTAAGTGCCTTGCTTTGGAATTCTAAACTAATATAATTTTCATAACACTCGTAGATTTGACGATAGGAGTTATAGCAAGGTACAGTCAAGGATTTTAATTGTTATGCCACTTGACTATGGAACCCTGTCATAATGACAGCGTCAAACCGCATGAAAGAAATTACGCCAAAATTAATGATTAACGTTATGCGATAGGGTTCCATAGTGGCATAACAATTAAAGTCCTTGACAGTACGAATGCGAGTTTCCTCATAAAATAAACTATTTCATTGAGTAACTACAAACAGACAAAACTATGCTTAGTACCTTTTTTAATGATAAAAGCCCCCCATAATGCAGAGCTGATATCTTCTAAAATGCTTAACCGATTTTTATGAAATCTATCTAAAACTATCCCGATGGAATTAGCTTCCTTGAAACAAAAACCGCATCTAAATCAGTTTATCCGTCTAAATCTTTTTCGTCAGTTAAAAACTAACTCCGGCCAGCATTCAATTTCACGCATTGACATTTTAAAAACTCTTTGTAAAACACTTTGAATAATAAAAAATATCGTTCGATACATTTTTCTTCCTCTCGTAACGATTTCCGTTCTATTTTTAACTTTCATTTCGATACACGTGTAGGTACTTTTCTCTGTTGACAGAATTTTTCCTTTCTTTGTATCACTTAGCAACGAAGTTATTAGGTATTACCTACTACTTATATTACAAATACGAATGTTATTTTGTCTTTCTGTTAACTTGCAATGCCTTGACTTATTTTGATGAAGTTTTGTAGATGTTAGCTTGAACCTTGGAAAAGTTTATTAAATTAGGAAAGAATAATTATTAACGAATTCTACTCTACGTGAACATAATCGCGGGCAAACTATCATACTAATATTAAAAATAGAGATAAGACAGAGAAATTCGATACGCCGTATGACGTCATGTAACATGTCGGCCATTTAAACTCCATGTTAAATTCTGTTTTGCTAGAAGGATATAGGAACAAATCTTTGTTGGCTTATATCTTGGTTATTTTTATAGCTATTCAAAAAATGATTTTACTCATTTGTTTGTTAGATGATTCAGCTTTTATAGAAGCTGTAAAAAAAATTGAATATTCCCTATTACCATAGGTACCTACTCGCTGTGTAGAATGATCTATCCTTTACAGTATTCTTATAGAGTACGAGGGACAGAGCATTCTCTCGCTACGACACGCTAGTGAGTCCGGTAATAGTAAAGCTGGGCATTCACGGACGCGCCGTTTGTCTAAGCGACAGATGGAGTGTACACAACTGGATGGGCGTAATATTTTGACCACATTTACGGGCGCGCCACACCATTTAGTTTCCGCTTCTTTACGTTCTAGTCTTTATTAGAAAATGGCAGCCAGAGAACGCTTACACGGCGACGCCATTTGGCATGGCGCGGTGTCGTGGCGTGTTCCAACGTTGAATTTCGACATTCACGATAGTTCCATTCGGGTTGCGTGTCGGTGCGTCGCGTCATTTTTTCCGTCCATTTCAAATCCAACTGACCGCGTCAAGTTACTATTAAACGCTACAGTTTTACATTCACGGATCGATTTTGGAGCGGCGCTGCTCTATTCGGCTTGTTGGAGCGGTCGTGAATGTCCAGCTTAACTCATGGTAATGGTACAGACCGGGTCGACGGCTTACGTCAACTCTATAGAAAACAGAATCGTAAACAGTGTTTGCATCCTGCCTACGCCTACAGAGGATCTAGTAGAGTAGAAGAGACCTATATACCCGGGTAGATACAGGGTGATTGGATGGATGGAGTATTTTTACGATAAAATTATATTACACGATACGAATCACATTAACCTTTTATTTTCGCGATAAGACTCACTTCCGGCGAACAGGGTGTAAACATTTTACGACCGATCATTACTGACTATATCGGTGATTGTGGATAGGAATATTAGTATTAAAAGTCCTTAATTTTCTAGATATTTTGATTTATAATTAAAATTTAAAAACAGTCTGTAAACTTTCCTGTTCGAAGTTAAATAAATATATTTAATTTTAATAAAAAAAAACGTGCCATATATCGTAGCAGGGTATTTTTAATAACATTTGTAACACGTTTATAGTTCTAATTTATTTACTGATCATCCTAATATTACACCTTATGCGTTCCGAAAATTAAATCAGCTTCAAATATAATATGAAATATGTTAATATAATGCAAATTAATCGTTCATCATCATTTCATGTAAAAGTAATACTGCGTACACTAACTAATAAACATTTTCTGGCATTAAAGTTCAAGCCCGGCCGCTTACCTGTAATTTTTTTACGCCAGGAATAAACCTGACGCGCGCCGGGGGCATACAATTTGCACCAGATTTTGCATTTTCCGCAGAATTTCAGGTTATGACGGATCAATTCTCGCTTTTGATTTTCAGTGTGACAGATTTATTTGTCATTTTGCGGCGTTACCTAGCTATCTGTTTCATGGTTTATATTATTATATGAATAACTAGCTTTTGCGCGTGACTCCGCGCGTAGAAGTTAATCGCTACTACCTCGGGAGCTGTCCTATTTTCGGGGAAAAAAGTTTTCTATGTGCTATTCGGGACTATAATCTAGCTCTATGCCAAATTTCATCCAGGTCATTTCAAACAATGTCTTGTCCTTATCTGTCATTGTGACATTTAGATTTGACAAATAAGGACAAAACATTGTATAGCTATACCACCGTTACTCAACGTTTATTAGTAAGGGGGTTAATGTATAATTTGTACAACCATAAACCATCATTCGATTTGAGATCAAAAATTTAATTTAATAGAAAACAGAAGTATCACTGTAACTGTTCTATCTTTAAAATAAGGAATAGATAAGTTGTACTTTAACTTAAGTTTAGGCATTCCCATTATTATTTTGAAGATCAATTTACGCGTAAACCTAAAAAGTAAAGATTTAAAATATCAACCTGTATACTCTTATAAATGGACTAAACATTCTTCACCAAGAACAATCGATCTCATTTTAACGGGCCACAAAACAGTCCGGATCGCCATTGCAAATTAAATTGCCAGGTACATTGGGTCCAATATTGGGCCAAATCGCCAATGATGGCCGATCGTAAAATACCCAATTTGTCAAAGGCATCATAAAAAAATATAATTTGTGCGTAAAGCCAGCGGGCGGCACGGGCGAGCTAAAGGTGTGACCAGACGGACAACAGATGGGATGAAGTTATTTATGTTTTATGGCAAGTTGACGTCCACTTTGTAAATGTTATTTTTTTAAATTTGCACACGCACTACGTTAATTGTAATTAAACTCTAAATTTTAGTACGTTATTTCGTTCAAATTATCAGTAAAATATCTATAGTACTACAATAAACGTTTATAAACGAGGAAGTAACTCTATCTGCCTGTCTGTCTGTCTTTTTACTACACACTTTCAACGCTAAACCAATTTTCGATGAAGTTTGGTATGGAAATAGTTTCAGTCACGAGGAAAGGATACTTTTGATCCCGGAAAATTTAATTCCCGAAGGAATATTTATAACCGACTTACGACTGCTAGTTTACACTAATATCTTAAACAGTTCAGTTAATCAGCAACCCGGATATAAATCAGGAACAAATCGATTTTAAAATGTAGAACAGCACATTTTTTCTTACGAGTATGCATGACATTTGAACTTGACCGAAAGTGACAAGACGTAAACCGGTTTTTGTGTGTTTATAAATCAGAGGATTACAGTACTGACTAAATTATTTTAGTATTCCTTTTACAGGATTCATCTGTATCACTACCACCATTATTGTTCCGTTATTTACAACCTAGAAACAGATTTTACATTTTTGTGTACCAAGTTATAAAGCAACCGGTGAAACAACTACAATCCATGTTAGTACTCAGAGTTGGCAACGCATTTGCAGTCTTACAGATGCATCCATCCATTCATCCATGCATCCATCCATTTTTTTCATCCATTTGGGTTACAAATCATAATTCACAATCAGTTTGCTCGTGTGCCCCTCCTTCTCCATGCCATAAAAAAACTCGTACCCGTTGCCGCGCCGCATCCCGTCTGAAACGTCTTCAGCCGAATAGTGTTGTGCCTCTGTCATCGCGACGCCCCGCTGCGCCTCCGATTTATTCGTATTTCCGACGATGCCACTAATATTCTATATAAATTTAAATGTTAGCAAAGAATAGTTGAATAAAGATGCGTCATTAGTGTCATGTCACGTATGGAATATAGCTATACAGGGTGTTATATAAAATTGAAAAAAAGTGTTAATTATTCCACCTTTAAGCGTAACTATATCTAAAAGGTTAAAAATGAAACTTCTTAATGACCCCAAAATATAGAATATACTTAACAGAAACCTTTTTTGTCTTTGTAGGTATTCCAGTACGTGTATGTATGTGTTTAAAATAAATTATTGTACCTACAAAAGCGAATTTATCCCTTTATGAGTTTTTATTTAGTTTAAGTAAACTGTAGTAGTTATCATCCCTAACATTTAACAACATAATATTTAATTACTCGAGTTAAATTTCGTGCACAAAACGGAATAGCTTAGATTAATTATCATGTATTTTAATGACGTACAAAGGAATTTAACTAGCTTAACACGAAGTTTCTAGACTAGTCCAACATGGAGTTGAACAAGTTTAAATAAGGTAATGAGCCGGCTTCTCCCTACCTCGTACATACGGAGCAGATTGGTAATGAGTATTTGTTTTTACTAAGTACCAATTAATGAAGCTGAAGGACGCACCAAAATGGTAGGGTATAATTAAAAAAATAAAGACTTAAATATTTATTTGTTAAATACATGGAACTGATATAGGTGGTGGTAGAAAAAAATATCTGTACATTATTTTTTAAATATTGTTAATGTTAATAGACTTGTCCTCTTATCAGGGTTTTATCAGAGTCTGTATGATTCTTTGTTCCCTCGTCTTAAGGAATTTCGCGGTTTAGAATTGAAAAATAAATGAAAAAAAAAATATATACCTAAAGAGCCTTACCTATTGTCTTAGTCCAAGTGCATAAAAATCCATTTAAGTCCGCTTACACATATCATAAACAACAATTTTATGACCATGAGAAGTGAAAAAGTTATTTTACTCATGCTAATGTTTAACCTTAAAACACGATTCTACAATATTCTATAATGAACTCATATCGCATACCTTTATTAAGTTTTCATTTCTCACAATCAACCCTACTAACAACTGTAGAAATAAAATCCCAATCGCTTAAACAAAATAGTCAGTAGAAAAAGTTAAATACAGAAAAAGATAATTACAGTAAAGTTGAAAACTCCCAAATATCCCATTATCAAATAAAACATTAACATCTGTTTCAAATTACTCTTTGTGCTATCGAGTTGTATCTCGATTTTGTTTTAATCGATTCCGAATTGTGAATAATGAATAATCGCGACCCAGTTTTTAGCTCGTTAGCTAATGGATTTTGGGCTTTATTCTTTATTTTATTGGAGTATTTTTTTAGAATTCAGGTTTTTTATTTACTTTGAATTCGATTTGCTCGTTTGTTATAAAGTGATCAACTTAAAACCTTCAAGAGACGTGTCTGCTCTTTTTTTTAAACGTGGCAACAAATTAAAGATTATTTTCTTGTGATGTTTTTTTTAAACAAATTAAAGTGCCCCGCGTGCTGAGTTTCGCACCTACCACTACTTCGGCCGAACTGCTTTCGTCCACCAAACCAGCGACCAAATTAAAAAGAGACGCACGAAACTGTTACAGTGTTCTGACAGGACAACAGGGTCGCTCGTCGATAATTTGTCGGCGAATTTAAAAGCGAGTTGTTTAAGAGCATCACCTAAATGGTGTTCACATAATTTATTTAAATAAAACAATAGGATTCAATTACAAGTTAAAAATAAACTTATTTAAATTAAAATAAAATCGAAGCTACTCAAATATTTAAGACGGAAATAATAATCACCACTACAAAAAGAACACCCCCTCTAGCAGGTCCGCTATATTCAGATTATGTTTGACTTCTGAAGAATATTTTTTTATCATCAATCGGGAAATCCTCGTTGTGGCGGATGGATCAATACAGAATTCAGCTTTTCTTATAGATGCCTTGCAATAATTCTGTCTTACATGTATCATATCGTAAGGAAACTAATTAATGTTTCTTCAAAGATAAACATACTGAAGTTTAAACCACAAATTTCACAACACGTCAAACACTCCGACATATTTCCTTAAAACAAAATGCCTCGTGTTCAAATTTCTATAAAGATAACGATGTCATCATAAAGATCAAAGTCACCATTTACCATAATTGTGTGTGGCAACACATTTACCTATGACGCCTATATGCGTCAGACAAACATACACATGATTATCATCGGCATTGAAAGTGTTAATACCACACCATAAGGTGGCACACCATACATCAACCCAAAACGACCATTAACGAACGTAATATTTCCCGCTACAGTATCATTTTTCCCATACATCACACTCATACATATGTATGGCCCGAAGACGTATTAATTAGTTTTAAAGAAGTATTAAGTAGTTAACGAATTGATTGAGTATAATTTTCATTAGTTTTTGCATGAGAATTGGTTTAATTGGAGTTTGATTTGATTTTAGCCGAGGCTATTAGTAATTTATTTGATTAACACCATTTTTGGTAATTAATGAAAAGGTTAATATCAAGTCTTTGGCAGCTGCCGTTCTAATATAATTATAATATTTAACACAATAACCAATCGTAATCAAAGAGTATTTCTGGACTTCTATTCAGACATATTGTCTTTCTAATTTTAATGAATGGCTTTCACTCCTGTTAAGGTGTATTTTGCGGTATCCTGACTTTTTAACATATCATAATTTGACAAACTGTAATCATTTTACAAACTTTCATTTCGCAAAAACGTGTTTGTGCTCAAACCATTACGTATTACATAGGTTACATGGGCTTGTTAAATAAGTTAGGTTAGACATTTGACCAACAAAATTTTTTAAATAATGCGGCGGGAAGTACCTATCTCTTAGCGAAATGAAAGTTTGTAAAATGATATAGTTTGTTCCTTTAATTTTGTTAAAACATTAGTGAACCGTATTTTCCAAATTCGAGTTATTTAAAGACACTCCCATGGACTTAACCTCCTAAGACCCACCATACAACGAAATTTGTCAATAGAATATGAATCTACCGCGAATGAAATAAAGTCAATTTTCTTATTTGATCGCGAGTTCTAAAAACAAAAGAAATTTTACTTTACTTCCTTTGCACTAGATCTTTATTTCAATTGCAGTATTTTGTACTATTTTTAGTACAAGAACCCTCAGTAGGTTTAGAGAAATAAGTCCATGGATATCACACGCGAGGACAATTGTTCGGTAAAAGAGTATTTTCTCTAATGGACTTAACAGAAGCACATGGGGTTAGCTCCACGCGCTTCTGTCAAGTGCATATTGAGTGTGATTGTCTGTGTGATCAGAAAACCAATTTAAAAAACTGTTTTCGTCTTGCCTAGCTCATAGGTTCAAATGAAGAATGAAAGGCAGAAAAACATTTTATTTTATTTATTTATTTATTCAGGAAACCAATCAGCCTTATCTAATTAAGTACATTTGATTATAACATAGATTTAATCCTAGGGCGATTTATAGGTTACCACAGGTTATAAAATTAGGCAGATACCGTAAAACTACACAACTATGGTCCTAGCCTAGAACAATAGTCCAATTTTCCTCGTTACATTATTCTAAAATATGACACTTTAGTGCTATTAATGCTGGTTATATGTACTGTTTGGCCTAAAATCGATTGCTCTAAACTCTAGCTATAGCTAAAGCTATCATATTTTTAGAGTAATGTGATAAGTAAAATTGGACTATTGTTGTAAGCCAGGACCATAGTTGTGTAGTTTTACGGTACATATTAAGAGCAGAAGATTACAGGTCATAAGTTTGTGTACGTGCGTGTACAGGTGTGTGTGTTTGTGCGCGTGTGTGCGTGTGTTCATTGTACATCCATCACGAGAATTGAGTTTCGTACATTTGCCATAAATGTACTCTTTGTGCCTATTTATTCGTGACAAACAACAAAATAGGACCGAGAAAATACTTACAAGTAAGTAGATAGTCATGAAATGGTTCCAACTCAGAGTAATGCTGACATTATAGACAGCGCTGGTCTTCCGTTAGAAGCATCCGTTTGTGACAAAAATTCCTAAAAATACGAGAATTCCCGTTTGATATAACTTCCTTCATCCTTGACACTGAAATTTTAATGTAAGATACTTAGTAACTCCCAATATCTAACAATCATTGAGGAGCATACAAGAATCTAACGACACGAAACATTTTCATATGGCAAATGTTCAAAAAGCAGTATATTTCAATATCACAATATTGCTTACTCCAGCGGAAAGGGGAAAAACAATATTTCAAAGGAGATCTGTTCAGAGAATTCCAATAAGCTCCCAAGTGTTTTTATTACGTGCTAGAAGAATGAGAAATTGTGACTAAAACATACATGTTGTCGTTTCTATTAGACGTTGGCCTCAGCTCGTGGCTTTAATTGAGTCGATTTCTTTATACTTCCATATTAAATTCCGTCAGAGGTTATTTTTTATTCAAGCTAATATTTTAATTTCGACGCACCCTGTAGACGTTGATGCTATTCGTAGTATTCGAAGGATTGACACAAAACCAGTTTTTAATCAACATGTATTTAAGACGTCCACTTAACTACTAGACAAAGGTCTCAAAGATAATATATATAGTTATTTATGTAACTGGTACATAATGAAGCTTCTTAAGGTACGAGCGCCGAGGTTAGAGCGCGAGCTTGCGAGCGCTCTAATTATAGGCACGAGTACCTTAAGAGCTAATTATGTACCGTTTCATACATAACTTTTTCTACAAGCTTAGAATGATAATGACAAAAATAAACAATCGCTAACTTTTCTCGTATACTTCACTCGATTTTTCTGCTAACAAATTACTTGTTAGCAAAGTAATTTTCATTAAGTATTCCGATTGGCGTTAATAGTTTGTAAATTTTATTGCTAAATGTTTACAAATTCATGCAATTTTTAATAGTTAGGTACTAAAACAGTTCTGGCAATTTATCATAAAAATTGGAATGCCAAACAAAACGCCATTTTGTTGTGTCGTGTTTGTTATATCCATATTGAACGTAATCATGGTAACCAAATAACAAATCGATGGATATTACTAATCTATTTAAGTAACTTAATAAAAATGTAATTCTAAACACATGTTTAGTCTCAAAATTAAATTTATTTTTAATATAGGTACTTAATTTTAATTGGTGTTAAATGTTTTTAACGGTTTATTATACAAATTATTAGGATGTCAAGTGTTAACTAAACGCCAAGACTGATATCCGGAATGACCGTTACCATGGTAATAACAATGCTATAATAAATTATAAAACTGTTATTACCATGGCAACGCTCATTATAGAATTGTTTTTACTCTTCGGTAACGCTATATAGGTGGTATTCTGACACCATTAACGATATCAATATTAGCGGTTTAAAGTACGCGGGTAGAAAAAATAAATTACGATTATAATCAACTTTAAATCAGTCTTTAGACATCCACTGCTAGTCATTTAAGCTGTCTTCAGGGATTGCCTCCGTTGCTGGGTTTAAACTTTTAAAACAGCCTATAGAAGTCCAATGCTAGACTTGTTTTCTTTAGGGATTGTCGTAACTGATGGTTTAGAATTTTACAGGAGCCTGTAGACGTCCACTTCAAGCAGGCTTAGGTCTTAGGTAATGCCTATTTATAGCTCGTAGTTACCTAAGTAAAATCAATCAATCAACCATCAATCATTAAATCACGCCTGTTTCCCAGAGGTGTAGACAGATAAAATAAATAAATAAATAAATATCAAGGGACGATCTCACACAAATTGACCTAGTCCCAAACTAAGCTCTAGGCTTGTACTATGGGTACTAGACAACGATATAAATAAATACTAAAATACATAGAAAAAAAAGACTCAGAAACAAATATGTGCTCATCACACAAGTATCTGCTCTTACCAGGATTTGAACCCAGGACCGCTCGGCTGTCCCAAACCAAAACCTAGCAAGAGCCAAATTTGTCAAAATTTGTTTTTTTACACCATACATCTTTAAATTAAGTGCTGCGTGTAATGCAAAAACACCCATAATTCTATCACGCTTAGTTTCCAAGATATGAGACCCCCTAAACCTAGCAACTCCATCTGCTACTTGTCGATTCCAAAATCAAAATCCTAGCAAGTTACATATCCAAATTCAAACAACTAGTAACTGCGGCTTATACTAGGTTTTTGATTCTGGAATTGGCACGTACTAGGTTTTTGTATTTGTTAAATAGCGCGCACTAGGTTTTTGAATTGGGAAATTATTCACACTAGGTTTTTGATTTAAGAAACGGACGGCTTATACTAGGTTTTTGATTTTGGAATTTGCACTTACTAGGTTTTTGTATTTGTTAATTTAATTGGTAAATTACTTATACTAGGTTTTTGATTTACGAAACGAACTACTCAGTATTGTAGAATTTGTAATTTATTCCTATACAAAATCTAGCAAGTCGATGCGAAAGGAGTTCAGCCTGCGGGGCGAGCGGTGCGGTGCGCGGCGTTGGGGAGAAGGGTCGTCAACGCACGCCGAACAGTCACTAAGTTTGCGCTGGCGCTGAACGATGTGTTTTTGTTTGCTAAAGCTTTACCAAAATGAGTATGTACTAACTTATTGTTTACTATTAACCTTTTTCTCTGAATTTAAAGGAATAAAAATGCTCTTGTTTTAGGTAGGTAGATATTTTGAATGCGTTAACAATTGTTATGCTCTCCTATTTATATTGCAGTTTTCTTCTGGACACTAATAAGCATCTAATGAATATGGGTACCTATGGGCTTTACTTTGTTTCATGTTGTTTGTTTGTATGCACGATAAAATAGATACAGATACTTCATACCTATTATGGGTGTTTAAACTTGTTCCTGTGTTATACGTAGGTAAGTAGGGAAAGGATAGGTACATATTTACATAGTTTCGTGGCGGTGTTGTTGGTTAGTAGTAGTTGCAGGATGCGGACTTTATTATTAAATTTTATTATTTTTCATTGCTGTTTTTTCCATCTGTTTGATGTCGAGTGGGTACATGTTATTATATTTATTATGCTATTTTAAAACTTGCTCGAATTTGCGTTGTCATTTGTTTTTTTTAAACTATGGGTTAAATGTAATACTGAAAAACTAGGATTAAAACTATTATAAACATATTTTAAAAAGCCAATTCCGCACCAACATAATTACATGACCTTTCGCGACGTTTCGCCAACTATAGGTAAATATGTACCTATTTCGATGATCCGCTCCCTAGTTATAAGTAACCTACCTATATAAAAAACAAACTGTGTACCTACGTATAAGCTTTGTTGGGTTAATTTATTTATGAAAAAAATCATACGCAAATGGTTCTTGGCTTAATTTTGTGTCGGTTTTGCGTGGAAGCTTAGACACAGAACCACAAAACAGATAGGTACAGAGACCAATCTACAGACAAAGCGCGCTCGAGCAACGCACACGTAGACACTGCTCACGGACACGATATCTCGGACCAGTTGGGACCAGTGCGAGCGCCAGTGCCATCCGCTTGAGACACGCGTCTGTTAACTTTTTTGTGCAATAATGAACCAACAAAAAAAATTTTTTTAACTATTCAGAGGACGGTTGTTTAAATTCAACATTAAACGGTGAATTGTCGTTTTTTAAGCTACCAGTGGTTTCAGAGTGATAAGTAGGTATCTGCTTGTATTTTGATGGTTCGTTTTAACGTTACACAGAACACTCATACCCATAACCCGCCTTAGGTCCAAAGTCAATCTGACATTTTACAACAATAAGGTTGAGTTTCCTAAAAGTTACAAATGACTTGACATCTCTAATGAAATTGACGACATCAAGCATATTTTTCTTGAAATGGGTCCCAAATGAACGCTCGTGACCGTACCTAGGTAGGTAAGCGCAGAGAATACAATCTAGAAATCTAGATCTTGATATAATAGTTTCCTATTTTGAATCTCCTCTATTTATTTAATAAGACTATAAATGTCAACATTTTAATCTAATCACATTTTTTGCATTTTTGAGTAAATTTGAGGTGAACATGTAGAAAATTGATTTATTATTATAATTATGTATCTAACAAGTATTTACTTAAAATATTGTACGCTTAATTTTAAACTTCAATGATCACAACACACATACTTACTTAAGTACTTACTAGGTTTTTACATAAGAGAAAAACGCTCCGACCCACCAACAAAGGCAAGAAATCAGATCAAATTCCCAGTAACAGACTATGCTAGGTTATTGATTTTGGTTTTTGAGACATTTCCAGCGACAAATCTACTAGTAAGTCTCATAAAACTGGCATTTACAGTGTTTTTTCTTTTTTTTTTACTAATTCTATTAGAGTCATTTATTTTCTTAATTTAGCACTAACAATCAATTACCTAGGGCTTATAGTTTTTAAGAGGTACATAAAAACGTTTGTTTTGTTTCTCCTGTAAAATTGACTCAATGGCTCTTACTAGGTTTTGGTTTGGGACAGCCGCGCTAGTTTCGAAGGCAGGGTCACTAGCAACTAGGCTAGCGCGTCGTCAAAACCACATAGAGACCACTTCTTTCCACCTGCTACGATCCTTCTCCGATTTGATTTGTAACAGTACGGCTAGAGCGACTCCTTCCGACCCTTCCACTCACTTTCACTCTGTATATCTCTTTCGTCAATCTTGTTCCATCCATCCTTTCCAATTGACCGAACCCATCGAAGCATGTCTTTTTCAATATAAGTCACTAGATCTTCTTCGTCACTTCATTCCTTACACTATCAATCAGTTTCACACCACTCATACTACGCCTAGAGCGTATTTCAACCTGAGGAAAATGAAATGCCATATCCAACTACCCATGCCCCTTAAACTCCCAAAACATACGCGATAAAGCACCCTGTAGGGGAAAAAAATGGGAGTAAAACTTGGGACAAATTCTGAACGATTGATCAAATATTTCACAGACACGACACTAACAAAATACCTCATTCATCTTATCTTGATAGAAATTGGTTATATCTAGGTTAAACCAATAACTGTCAGTGGGTCTGTCTGTCCGCGTAAACAAGACCATTCAACTCTGCGGGCGGTCGAACGGGATCGAACCTGCGACCCGTGCGCTGTGACCTCACGTCAGCGATCGTGAGACCATTGGTTTCGTAAGTCATGTCACAGAATATATAATCGTCCAAGTATACTTCTTAACGAATAAGGTAGTAAAAGAGTACGATATTCTTATGTTTATACTGCTTTTTGGTTTTGGATGGCAGTATAGCTTAGACAAGCTAACGTTGGCAATGTTCGATTACTGATAAAATCTAAGCAGGCTATATTCTACTCGCTATAACCATAATTTTAATTGTATTTTATTTTATTTTATTTACTGTATGAAACTATGGATTGTAAGGTCTGAAAATAAATTTTATTCTATTCTATTCTATTCTAATGCTTTTGACATGTTATCGTATTGTCAACGTTACGACGATAGCTCTTATTTACTTGACAGTAATGGCGGCCGAGTTAAAAATGTATAGGAATGCCGTAAGCTGTCAGACGGTTGCCTCGAGAGCCTACGTCAATTCTATCGGAGCCTGCCGTTTGGCAAAAATATGTTCGCCAAATGCGTCGTTTCCCAGTTTTTTCATTTGCCAACCCAATTTTTTTCCTGCAACTGTAATTATTTAGGGATTTATTTCAGTACCATCGTGTAGGTTAGGTTAGGTTAGTTTTTATAAAATCCTGAAACATTTACGGTTACAGAAAACAAAGCGGGTTGGCAAATGAAACGGTTGGGACACGATACATTTAGCAAACATATTTCGCCAAAACAAAGGTAACCCCAAATCTATAATGTATATAATTATTGTCAGTTTTCTAAAATCGTTAACGCTAGCGTTAAGCAATTTGTCTGGCCTCGCAGTTTTCTAACATCAAATACTAGAAAAATACTGCCCACGAAGTGTCGACCAATCACTTGGACACCGCTAGTTTGTTGCGGCACGCGGGCGGTGTTTTAACTCGTCCAATTCAATTTGAGATCGTTTGTCAAAATATATTTCAAGAACTAAGGAGTCGATATTTTTTTACACAAGTGGTTACTTGACGTTGGTATTATAGAGTGACTCTAATAACGAACACTGCTGATTTTTCAAACTAAACGCAATCCAATTATTTATATTGATTACCATTATTTTAACATGCACACCTATCAATTATACTGCTTACAGACATGTTTTCTCTGCTGACCAATTGTAAAATCTTGCTGTCCAAGTAATTATTTTGCAGCTCGACTGTTTTTAGGCAGACAAATGATAAAAAAGCAGATTGATATTGATTAAAATGTTAACCGTTTGTAAATTGTTTGCTGAACAAGAGTTGTAGCCCGATTTTTATTTATTGTCAGCCAAATCTTTGTATGCTGCCCAAATGAGTTAATTGCTTTTTTTTTTTGCGAATCAATTTTAATAACGGCTGACCATTTAATTACTTCCCGTTAAATAAATACTATACCTACCGATCATTATTTTGTGAGAATGTTGCAAATTAGTATAGCCAAACTGGCACTGCTTTCAAAATTTTATTTAACAATTAAAATACATTTGTACCCTCATGTGTGTCAAATCGTGTTTTTAGAGTTCCGTATCAAAATGGTAAAACAGGAATCCTTATGGTGAAACTTCGGTATCTGTCTATCTGTGTGTCACAGCAGTTAAATTTTACCTCTAAGGCTTTATCGAGTATTGTTAGAAAAATAATATCTTATCAATGCCCATGAGCTGCCATCTTCGTTTTATGGTTTGTTTCAGGGACACCCTGTATAACTTGACATGATAATACTTTTGTCGAAATTGTGCCGTTTTCTACGGAAAAAGTTGTCAGTATTTTATAGATTTGGGCTATTTTCACTTACATGATTCACAATGACCTAAAACTAAGTCTAGTTAAGTCTGTAAAACTTTACCTACAACTCCACTATTTCCTTTCACTTATCCCGGTCCGCATCTTAAGTTACTCTGATTAAATGTTAATCCCGGTTTAGACGTGCGTGGAAAATAAATAATTTAATCAGTAGAGCTACTTATGTGACGGCCACGTTGGATTTGATGTTTTCAGTTTCTATTGGAGAAAATGTTTTTGCAATGAATAACATGTATTACTAACTTCATAAGGCCTAAAATGGCTGCGTTTATCGCATGACAAAATGTAGATAAAACATCCGTCACTTTCTGACAAGTATGTAAGTGCGAGAGTGACGAATGCTCTATCCACATTTTGTCATGCGATAAAAGCAACTATACTAGGCCCTCCATAACTATTAAATAGATATAAATCCCTGATATAATGGCGATTTCTTTCAGACTTGATATTGATCTCTTAATCTTTTTAAAAGATTATAATGTAACTTAGTTACGAACTACGCCGATTAAACAAGTTTTTTTAGGGTTCCGTACAAAAAATGAAAAAACTGAACCCTAAAAAAGGGTTCCGTTTTTGCCATTTTCCTACGGAACCCTAAAAACGGAACCCTTATAGGATAACTCGTGCGTCTGTCTGTCACAGCCAATTTGCTCCGAAACTACTGGACCGTTGAGTTGAAATTTGGTACACATGTGTAAATTGATGACCCAAACACAGATGAGCAAAGTGAAATTGTAGTTGAAATATGTGTTTTTAGCTTTTAGCATTGTACATTCACCATGCATTCACCAGCAATAATATATCATCCAACATCTGATTCGCTCTTATACCTCTAGTAATATAGGCGTGTCAGATATATCTGCGTCCAAAGTTGGATAATACTTATATTATTACTGGTGCTGTAGTCCTCAGGGTTGGCAACGCATTTGCAGTCTTAGGATTGCAGTCTTGTGAATGCGAATGTCTATGGGTCACGTTTCCACTTACCATCACGTGGCCTGTGTGCTCGTTTGCCTTCTCTATGCCATAATTTTTTTTTGCATAAGTAAGCAAAACTTCATGTCAATCTGAAAATTAGAAGATGCTTAAAATTTGATTACATTGTTTGGTAGCTTATACTTAACCATTATAGGCTGAATTATTTGATACTATAATTGTATTTTAAATTTTAATGTATAGAACAAAAAAACACAAATTCCAACCACGACATAGGCTGCCAAACGGTACTGCTAGCCTATTTAAAGGCTGTATGTTCAACACGGAATAGAAAAAACAGTGGAAGTGGCATGAGCTTCGCCAATACTCAAACTATCATAAAAACAACACGCCACCATGGAATATGTTTATGGTGCGTTTTTACATTCCAAAAAGTTTAAAAAAACAAAAAAACCGCCTTCAAAAAGCAAAAAATAACTTCATTTAAAATGGTCGGTAATTGGTCAGTCCAACTGAAGTCTGCTTTTGGTTAAAATATTGTAGGACGCCGACTTCAGTTGGACTGACCAATTACCGACCATTTTAAATGAAGTTATTTTTTGCTTTTTGAAGGCGGTTTTTTTGTTTTTTTAAACTTTTATTTTATTTTATACTTTTTAGTGGTCATAATTATGCTGTTATGTAGTCCCACTTTAATTACCTAATAAGATTTAATAAGAAAGTATAGAACATTGAAATTCAATCTCGCCGCAAGCAACGCCGTGGGAAAGTCATAGTCATATATTTAAACGTACATATGCTTCGTCATAGTCGCTCAACTATCTTAATCGAAATATCTTGTCGCCACCCTTGAAATATATACCGTTTAGGAGTTCCGGTGGCCATCTATGGTTTTCATCATCAGTTCCACTTTACCAAATAGTGCTTTCCAAGAGCAAATACACGAGTTACAATGAAAAATACCAAAATCGCTATAGGTGTGCCTATAAATTTTGAAGAGTTCCGTCGATTCCTCATGGACTCTATCATCAAATCTTCATTTTGAAAAAAATGGGACCAAATGGGAAGCACCAGCTTTCAAATAAAAAAAGAATCATCAAAATCGGTTCACCCAGTCGAAAGTTCTGAGGTAACAAACATTAAAAAAAAAAAAAAAATACAGTCGAATTGAGAACCTCCTCCTTTTTTTGAAGTCGGTTAAAAATAGCACAATAAGGCATGCTTCTGGATTTATTTCCTATTTTAGAAATAACGAAATATCGAGCTAAGCGATCGCGGCAAAAGTATGGTAGGTTGCGCGGAACTCCGCATAACTTAACTATGCCACACGTTACACGCCCACTTGACACTTCTATTACTTTTTATGTTCTGTGGTGTTCAAAATTCAAACAGAATTCCTTTAAAGCGGCACGTAAATAATCCAATCCACTTATCGCCTAAAACGAGGTACTAAGTATTAGCAGTAAAACGTTAATTATACCATAAATACCGGTTAATAGAATACTTAATTAATTGAAGTGCGCAGCGTAACGGTGTTTAGGGGTCTTTGGATTAATTTTAAACAAGACATTTTCATACGCGTAATTTCGATATCATTTTTCCAATCTTCACATTCACTTTATTTAATTTTATGACAGACGGAATCGGAGTCAAGTACCTACATTTGAAATTATCAACCTTAATAAGGGGTACCTATTATTTTATTGAAATACCTTTCGACAAACATATCATTTCGTAATTTTCATTCCGCTGAAAGGCATTTCGCTCCGCATTAGATAATTTTTTGGCAATCACCAGTCTAACCTAACCTAACCTACGTTATTAATTAAAATATCCTGGTTTCAGCAGAAAATAGCGTTTGATTATGTACGATATGTTAACACTTTACAACAGCGTTCCTGGTATGGCTGCGTCTATATCGCAATCAAATTTGGATAAAGCTTCCGTCACTCTCGTACTTATTTACGTGTCAGAAAGTGACGGATGCCTTATCCAAAGTTTATCGCGTGACAAAATGTGGTTAAAGCATCTGTCTCTTTTTGACACGTATATGAGTACGAGAGGGACGGATGCTTTATTCACATTTTATCACGCGATTAACGTACCCATATTAGGCTCACAGGGCCTCTATTCAACACAATAAAAACAATATCGTTTTTGATCTGTGGGCCTAGAATGGTAACGTCTATATCGCGTGTCAAATGTGGATAAAGCATCCGTCCCTGTCGTACTTATTTACGTGTCAAAAGGTGACGGATGCCTTATCTAAACTTTGTCATGCGATAAACGCAGCCATGTTAGGGCCCTGTTATCGTTTTGGCAACGTGTTGATAGCTCTTATTTACTTGACAGTAATGGCGGCCGAGTTAAAAACAATACCAACTTGTACAACAAGACGCAAAATCGAAATACAAAAAAGAAAGGCGACTTTATCCCTTTAATTGCGTATTTTTCAACATCATTATTGTTCATCAAAAAATTCACGATCTACAGAACTACTCGATAAAAATCAATAAGTTATTCCTTTCCAATAATTATTTTTATGGTGTCAAGTACCATGTCGACATTATACTAAGTGTCGGAGAGTACATTAAAATACTTGACTTTAAATATAAACCGGACAACTTCGTACTTTTTACTACTTGCTTGTATAAATTAACACTTGCATTCTTTCGGTTTGGGAACAATTCTTAGTTTCTTTATCTTTTTTTTATGGCAGTATGTGTCCCGTGCGGTTGCCGGGTTAGAAAACTAAAGTGCCACTCCATGTCTTCCCATGGATGTCGTAAGAACCGACTAAAGGAATAAAGGCTTGAAGTATTGCTAGGCGATGGGCTTGCAACCTGTCACTAATACACTGGTAAACATCTTAGCCTGATTGTGCAAAATGTGGTTACAGAATTATCAATATTTCTTTTGAGTTTTTGGTAAGTCTAAAGCTTCTTTATTACTTTAATAATTAATACATTACACTCTTACTCTATTTATATACATAGAATACGTTGAATAATAGTTAATTTATATATCATACCACAAATATTCGTCATACTTAATCTTTGTATATTATGTCTTAATCCCTTCAACAAAGCTTACTAATTTTTTATTCCTTTAAACTTAATGTGCAAAGTGGTGTTATAAATAAGAACTGATGCCAAGTTCTCGAGAAGTTCCGGTGATTTATCCCTCGGGACAAAACGAGAACTTACGTCGCCTCCATTTTGACCGGGAGCCCAGGAGCTACGGGAAGATTCGAGTTTAAATAAGTTTTAAACAACAAATATTTTTTTAAATAAAGTATGAGGATATAATGAGGGGACGGCGTCACATAAATTTGCCAAATTAAACTCTTACTCTAAGCTACTAACTGCCGCACTCAGAGACGTCATTTAAATTTAATGCTTGTTTAGTGACGTTGTCTTATTCTATTACTGTAGCAAAGAAATTGACAGCAGCGACTTTAATCAAGCATTAAATTTAATTGACGTCTCTGAGTGCAGCAGTAAGCCCTTATCAAACTAAGCTTTAACCTCGTAAACAAATAAAAAATGTACATAATACAGACAGTGGAATAACGATCTATTCTATAATGGATTTTCCTTTGTTTTTATGCCTTACAATCGAATTAGGAAATTGACTCTATGATATTCACAACAGCCTAGTATTAAAAGCCGCATATCCACTAGAGGCAGCCTCGGATCGAGCCGCTGCCTCGCTCCGAGGCCGCGCAAGTGGAGACGCTGCCTCAACCTGAGGCAATATCGTCGCCGCGAGCCGAGCCATATTTAGTCGGTTTTTTTGCCGTGCTCAAAGTAGCCTCAGTTTGAGCCGTGCATTTGATGGAGACGGCAGTGTAAACTGCGCATATTGCAGATCAAGGCGACTCGCTTCGAGCTGATCAGCAACGTGTCTCAAGACTTTGCCTCAGCGCCTCGACTTGAGGCTGCTCGGCCTGAGTCTGATCAAATGGATACATGGCTTTAGATGACAAATTAATTGTATGGTGGGCCTGAAGAGGCTAGGTCGCACACAAAGTCCGTTAATGACGATGAAGGCATTCCTCAGTAACGATTTTTCATACAAAATCTTGAACGAAGAACGAGTCAATTGTTTCTAAAATGTCTCTGAGTCTCTGTCTATTATTCATAAACGCGCAATAACTAAAGTGTTTAAAGTTTGCTTAAAATAATATGATAATGCTTTGTGCTTATTTGTCATTGTGACATCTGTCTGTGACAGACCAAGCATCCGTTAACTAAAATAATAAAGGTTTATAGTGCGTTTATGAATATGGGAGTAATATTATAGGTTAGGGTTATTGCGTTGTCATCGAGTTTATATTATAAAATAAATAAATAATGATCTTATAATAACCAAAATTTATTAATATTAAATAGAATATTATGTAACTCGAATATGGTAGAGGAGACTGATTTCTGTAACACGTGTCATGATTATCCGACCTAACTCAGAAATCAGGGCCGTCAGTTCAATTCGTACCTACCTTTTACGTAAATAATAGTACATTACTTAACAAGGGCTGTAAAAGAAAGAAAGCCCGAAATCGCAGGTATTTGAGACCCGAGCCGTAGGCGAGGGTTGTAAATATGCGATAGAGGGCTTTCTTTTTTACTGCCCGTGATTAGTAGGTACACAATTTTACGTCTTCACCTGGCCACAATGCGAGTTTTACCGTGCGCGCAGCGTGCGATAAAACTCGCATTACGGCCAGGTGTTACGTGAAACATTTCCTTGGGTCTATGTCGTCTTATATAATTATTTTCAATCCTAATTTTTTAAAAACAATTATCTGTTACAGTTTTAGGACCTTTATTAGACAAAAACACAGTTGTACAGTTGTTTCATCTCACGAAAGCGGGTTTGTCATGCTTGTAGTGGTAACACGTATAGATAGACACGCACACTACCTACGGCGACGCTTAGCGCGCGTTGCACGTGCATCTTCACACATAAGTTTGGCACACCCGCTTTCGTGAGATAAAACAACTGTAATAAGTACGAGTACTTAATAATTATAATTGGCTGTTGATTTAATTTACTTTTTTGGTTTTCAGGTACGTTTCACGCAGCATTCTCAAGCAAATTAAAAGCAAGTAGATACTTAAGGATAAGTATAAATTAAATCGAAATAGAGCGTCGGTGGCCTAGTGGCTTAGGGGGTCGCCTCGGTCACCATGTACTCATGAGTTTTTCTAATTTAAGTAACGACGCTATTACGGTGAATGGAAAACATCGCCAGAAAAACTACACATTCGAACAGCTGAGTGTATAAGAGGGTAATTGCACAAAAGATCCTAAAGGGGACGAAGTGTATAAAATAAATATCAAGGGACAAATCTCACACAAATTGACCTAATCCCAAACTAAGCTCTTGGCTTGTACTGTACGTATTAAACAACGATAAACTTACTTATATAGATAAATACATAATACTCGCACTCATCACTCCCATATCTGCCCTAACCAGGATTTGAACCCGGGACCTCTAGCTTCGTAGGCAGGGTCACTACCAACTAGGCCTACCAACGTGTCGTCGTCGTATGCGAGAAGGCCCATCTGTAAGATAAGATAAGATAAGATAAAAAAAACGATATTATGGCGACCTCTTCTTTTCATCAAACCTAAGTAAGAACCATCCCGATTTAAAAAGCTTTATATTTAAAAAAAAACGCATCCAAATTAGTCCATCCGTTTGCGAGCTACAATACCACAAACAGATACAAAGATACACACATTAAACTTAAAACACCCTGTTCGCGTCATTGGTTTAAAAAATACGACTGGTTCTGAGATTCAGATCTCAAGATTGCTTATGATCTTAAGATAGAATGCCTCCGTGCTGTAAGTTCAATAAACTTTTTACCACACACGAACACTATAGTGCGGACACTGCTGCTTAGTAACAAGATTGCGGTTAAAATGGCGATTCACTTAAGAAAATTCTATGTATTTTTCTTTTCATAACGCAGGGTAATATTAATTTGACTATTTTCTTTAACAATTTTAAAGGGCTTACGTGCAACTAAACCTCATAGAATATTCAACTCTCCTCTACTATAAATAAGTTGGTTTATAGAATTAAATCTTTCTAACCGTTATTCTTTTATTTTTAGAGTAATATACGCCCTTATATATAGCGACCGACTCTAAGACGCCGCTCTATATGATTGATGACTTGGGTTTACCTCGTACACTTGCGGACAAATACACGGATCTGGTAAAAATAATAATAATTTACTTTGATCGTTAGGTCATTTTTAAACTTTTTTTGTGTTTTATGTATTAGTTGCAGACCACCAAAAATTAATTATAAACAAAATAATTTGTGTACGAGAGAATATTTTTTTTATTAGTTAATATTTCTGCATCGACGTTTGTTTGTTTTTTTTTGTAAATGAAATATGTAGTTGTATGGAGTTATTACTTTATAAATCTAATATAAAAAAGAAAATATTTTTTATTAAATACACTACTTATAAAAAAAAACAATAAGCCAGTTTACCCAAATTACGTGCAAATATTGAATTACCCAACCAGAAAGATATCATGAAATACTTAATAAAAAAACCCTCAAATTTGTATTGCAATGGAAAAGGTAGCTCATTATATTTTCGCACTTTGGCGGGATTCTTTGAACTAATGTTATTTACACAATGTTAATACTTAGGGCCTATTTCACAATCGACAAGTAAATTTATCTTTAATTTAAAGTTGGCTTTCTCCTTGTCTATTTTCAAGTGTAAGACAGAGAAAGGGCTAAATTTATCTGTCAAATATGCTTAACTTGTCGATTGTGAAACAGGCGGTAAAAGTAATATTGATATAAATAAATCATAATACAAAATAGTTACATTAAAATTTGAAATATTTATGCAAAGCAATAGGTTCTCAGTAATATTAAATTAACTCCCACTTCAAGTAGAGTTAAAACCTGCTTTAAATATAATATTTAAATCGTAACTTTCAACATAAATTAATTGGTCTAATGCAGTTTGCTCCGCACAGCTTTCAGGTTTAATCAGGCGAGAATATCTCAGAACTATGCTAGAATAAATTATCTACTACTAAACCGTAAGAAAAGTGTCTGTACATTAGACAATAAAAAAACTTTTAAATAAACTTGCTAATATCCATAGGCGGTCGTGACCATTTCCCGTTTGGTGGGCCGTCTGCCTGTTTGTTCGTCGAAGGCAATTAAAAAAAACCCGACACTCCCTTCCCTTACTTTTAGAGTTGATATCTCTAGGAAACCTAAATTAGTCCATCCGTTTGACACACAGATACACACCTCCCTCCTCCTCCCCCTCTTTTGGTCGGTTAATAATGGTTACAATAACGGTGACGGCACCAATGATGGACACTTTTAGTTTACAGGCACCGGAAATTAATTCTCTCTTAATTCAAATTTGATACGGTCCTAAATTGTTTTTTGCAAAACAAATGAATAAGTTATCTTGTGTAAAATAAGAATCAAATGTCCATCATTGGTGCTTTGTCCATTACTGGTTCCGTCGCCTGGTGTTTAGGTATCGCTGATGGCAAACCACTGATTTTCGTTTTTTTAACTGTTTTCATTATGTTACGCAAAAAGTAAAGAACCATTTTTGATAAATCTATTTATTTCTTTTTGGAAAAAGTAACCGTCTTATTTTTGCTGTGTTGGTAATATCGCATATTTAAGTTACATTTAAGAATTTCACACAAATTTACTTTAATAATTTCTAGTAAAGTTAGTTAACACGTTTTCAGCTTAGACGCTTTTTAGATATTGGTATTTCTTTTATTTTGGTACAGTGACGGGAGCCAGGAGATATACATCAAACGATTTTAACACAGACAAAATCACGGGCAGACGCTAGTTTGAAGTAGAAGTCTAGACAGGTTAAGCTCTAGACGTTTCGTGTTGGGATTATTGGTTTTGTTATTATTTAATTAGTTCATAGAACATGCAAGAAAATAATTTCCAATTTACGATGTTTTATTAGTTAAAATCATGTTTATTTAGGATAATAATTTGAAACCAAATCGTTCTGAATGATTTAATATTATCTATTCAAATTATTTCAATCGAAGTTCCTTTGCATTCATACTCACTTTGCATAATATTCTTGTATCTTGAGTTACTTACGTACCAAATATGATCACAATCGCTTTACCGCTTTAGTTGTATATACGTAACAAACAGATAGACAATATAGCCTGACAGATATTTTTATATTATTCTCTGCTACTGCCGAAATTAGTACATTACGATACAAGTATGCTAAGTTGGTAATTACAGTCGAGGTAGTATTATAGCCCGATCTAGAGACGAAGGCGTAATGGAGCCGAGAGTGTAAAAACCAATGCTCATAATGCTTTATATGATGTTTTTCAAAAGATAATAAACGTTGGTTTTACACTAGTGTTTTTTATATTACGTTTGAAAATAACATGTCAATTTATGACATTTAGTTTTATAACAGTAGTGTAAAAATAACTAGTGCGATAGTATAAAATAAAAGCACGCATGCTTTATATGCTGCATTATAATATAACCCTAAAAATGCAATAATAGGCACTTTACGAGCAACTGTATTAAAAATAACATCGTGAATCTACCAATCTGCAAATCGATCGTGCATAGATCTTATTCCAGATAATCAGCGATGGCGATATGCAAGATGACTCCTGCCTCAGCGTTGGCCGGCTGCCCGGACTGGCTCTGACTTTATCTCTGGATTAATGCTGAGTCCGCAAAATGTTATCGAACAAGAAATAGGTTACTGAGTCCGTGGGCTTAATACTGGGGAATCAAAGAAGAAATGATAATCTTGTACGGTATAGAGAAACTGGCCAACTAATTGTAGTATGGGGGCCCCTTTTACTTTTTAATTTAATATACTTAGTCTACCTATTTTACGGTTCAAGAGATACAACGATGGTTGAAGTCAAGCAAAACGACTAAAAAAACGAGTTTTTTGTAACTGAATTTCATTTATGTTTTTTATTGATAGTGGGTTTGCTCTTGGCTAACTCTTATATCTCTATAGACAAAATCATTAAAAAAAAAACTTGTTTTCAATTAATCATTAAATTACTTTTTGGCGGTCAATTATTTTGCAACCAACTGTAATGCTAAGCTAATCGGGAGGAACTCTGGAAAAGCAACGATTTCGTATTAGTTAAGTGTTTACTAGTAAACGAGGTCAGCGAGAATTAATGGTGTAAAAACTGCCCTCAGGGGGGGAGTAAAATTATAGGTGAAAGATGTCAAGCATGTGCAAATGGTATACAACTGGCTTGAATGTCTGTCAAAAGTGAGTAGGACGGATAATTAAGTGGTTTTTTAACCTCTGACCTAAAAGAGAGGACCCCTGAATTCTTATGTTTAAAAAAAAGGAGAGTTATAAGTTTAATCTGTATATCTGTCCGTCTGTATATCTGTGTATCTATGTAGTCTGAACGGATGGACCGTACCTATCTTACGTAATTATATTTTATGATTCAAAATATTACCTTCTGCTGGAGTTTCTTGCGGCGCTTCTTCTCCACAACTATGGTCTTACCCTAACAGAATAAATACTAAAAAAAAATTTTTTTTTTTAAGAAGCTTTTTTAATCGGGATGGCTCTTAACTAAGTTTCAAGACAAGCAGCTTTAAATGGCGCAACCGAATTTCATGAAATTTAGTTAAGAGCCATCCCGATCGAAATAGCTTGTTTAAAAAAAGCTTAAGAGGTCAGCTCCGAAAGAAGCGATCGGCATTATATCAGATGTTGTATCTTTTTATAAGTTACTAGAGGACGCCCGCGACTTCGTACGCGTAGAATTAGTTTCCCGCTACTCCCCCATTTCTTCCCGTTGGGGGGTCGATTTTCGGAAAATCCTTTCTTAGTGCTCACTTACATCATAAAAGGAACCCCTGTACCAAATTTCAAGTTTCTAGGCACAGTAGTTTCGGCTGTGCGTTGATATATAAGTCAGTCAAGTTTGCCTTTTTATATACATATATAGATTTCAATAACAATTAAATTAAGTTTAGTTTTTTCCCGTAGGTAAGTGAACCATCAAACTCGGTGACGTTTAATTCTAATTCCTAACCATTTAGCGGAACCCGGCGGGATCAGCTGCGAATTTTCTCTTGAGGCTTCACGCATCGCCGCCGGCGCAAGTTATAGGAGAAAGCGGGGGCTATAGAGGAATTACATTATGGTCGATCCGAATAGAACCTTCACCCAGCTGTTTATTCGATACAAAGTATTTTATATCAAATTTAATATGGTAAGTAATATATGGCGAATAGGTTGGCTGAAAAATTTCAGTCCAGTACAGTCTATAATAAAAATAAATAAAAATGAACTGCAAAACAAAATTGCTATTGCTTGTTTGATAGACCAATTACATACTAATCGAAAGTTACGTTTAGTGCAAATTAAATTAGTACGTTAGGTTTAGTGCAAATTTAGTACCGACTTACCTGCCTACCCAATGGTTATAATAGGAAAAAATAGTCAACCTAACGTTTGCATATTATATTCAGATCTCCTATTATATTGTTCATTTTCATGGAAGTATACACTAGTATAATAGATAAAATGGTAATAGTACATTGTTGCAGAGGATAGTAATTACTGCACTTTCTACCGAGGCAGACATAGTGCTTTTCACAACTACTGAGAGAAAATAAAATTAAAATTCATATTCAAAACTTTCAATTCACTTTCAATAGTGTTAGTCAATTGGCGTCGGTTTTTCAAAGGTAGTATAGAAGCTGTATCACCGCCAATTTTACCGTAGATAACTTTTTTTAAAATCTGGACCCCTGTTCTCGTGGCACTCGAGATTAATAAACTAACATTAGAGATGAAGATGTCAACTCCATATAAAATTGTATTTGTTTCGCCATATCTCTCATGTAATTTCATCTCTAGTGGTTCGAGATTAGGGGCCAAGTTTGAATTACATTTAAATAAAAGCAGTTACATAGTTTTTAGTCTGTGTATCTTTTAGCAAAAATACACCTAATATTTTACGACACAAAATGGTGTGTTCTGATTGGTCGATTTCAATTTTTCATTTTAAGGAGCTGACACAAAAAATGATTGATTGATTTTCATTGGTTCTTAAAGTTGGACAACAATGTTCTCGACCAATCAGCAAACACGCCGAGAAAAACATTCTTGGTGTGTCCTTATAAGTGACGTTTTGTGACCCCAAACAAGACCATCTATGGCCATATTTCCGAGCAGTGTTGCGAAAAAGATGTTTATCTCATGGGCCCCAAGTAGTGTTGTTAAAAGACTAGTCTTGAAGACTTTTGAACCTTAAAGACTTCCAAACCTTGAAGGTTCAAGCTTTGAAGACTCGAGCGTTAAAGGTTTGAGCTCAGAAACGGTTCAGAACCTTAACGACTCAAGCTTTTTATGAGCTCTTAAGAGCAAGTCTTTAAGACTCGGGGTTCATAGACAGCTCAAGCTTTAAAAACTCGGCTTATTGAAAGCTCAAGGCCCGGAACCTCGAAGGCCTGAGTTAAGCGTTAAGAGCTCAAACAATGAGCGTTATAGGAAGAAAGTATTATTGTACGGTCAAGTGCAAAAATACGTAGCGATTTCATCCTCTCATAATTATGTATCGAGGCCTTATTTCGCTGACGTTAAGGTACTATGGGACATATTTTTGATTGGTTATGTGCACCTATATTTTTACACTTGACTGTACCTATATTTATTTTTAACCCTTAATTTGACCTCAGGATTATGCTGTTAAAATCTCTCGGGTTCCTCACGGGCATCCTGTATAATTATCAAATATGGCATAGATAACATAAATTAATCTACTTTGTTAAAAGCTTTTAAGACTTAAATGCTACAAACCTTATAGACTTAAACCTTCAAAGCTTAGGAGGCTTGAAAGCTTGAGGCTTAAAGACTCTGAGGTTTCTGTGCTCGTAAGCAACAACGCGAACCTATTAAGTTGAGGCTTATATGGTCGAGGCTTTAAGGTTCGAGGCTTCTAGACTCAGAAGTCGCGACTCAAGTCTTGTAGTTTACGCCTCGAAGCTTAAATTCACAACACTAGCCCCAAGCCTATGGGACGCGGTTACATCCTAAAGTTAGATACCTGTATTTTCGGCACTTGAGAATGAGCATGACCGTCGACCAACCCAATGACCCGGGTTGTCAAAAATCCCATTAATTAAAAACCGTTGCTTAAAATACGGTGACGGTACGGAATCGCAGTGACGTGACGTAAATGTCAAGGTCAAGTCCTGACGTTTACGGCACGTCATTCCGTACCGTCAGCGTATTTTGAGCAGAGCGGTGTGGAGGGCACGCGATAAAAACGGTACATATAGACAGCGTCACTGCGATTCTGTACCGTCTCCGTATTTTAAGCAGCGGAGTGGTAGCACCTTTATACTTGTCTCAGCAAGTATGGTATAACAATTCATTTATTTCGCTCTCTCTTATGACTCAAGCTACGCGCGAGTTGAATAAGAGACATCAGTCACAAGTTTTGGCGAAATCCCTTATCTGTCAAAATCCGCGTTACGCCAACTGTGGTCCGGCGTGACCACGTTTCCGAATAAACGGGGATATTCCGGGACTTGTTGGGACATGTCCCAGACGAGGGTTGACTTGTGGCTAATTTAAATATCTATTAACTTACGATTGTAGTTTCTTTCATCCGGTTCCGTGATTAAATTTTGATGTAACCGAATGTATTAGAGGTTTATATACTGGGAACAGGTTATAAATAAACTTTTGCGCATTTATTAAATACTAGCAACCCGCCCTCGCTTTGCTTCGATTTATAAGAGTTTTCTTTAACACGTACACGTCGTACACGCAAGAATTTATTATACACAAAAAACCTTCCGTGAAAAAATATCTGAATGATGGTGAACACCGCATGAAAGTCCATTGCGTGGTTTCAGAGGAGTTAACGGATTTACAGCCCAACAAACGCGGAAAGCGACTTTGCTTTATACTTTGTAAAGAAAAGATAAAATAGAGCGGTTTTTCATCATCATCAACATGTAAGATATGCAGGGTCCGTCCGGATCGCTACCGCCATTTTTGTTCCGGATCGTTTACAATGCATTTGCGGTCTTAGCATTACACTCATAAGGTCTTGAGCTTGTTGGCCTATGTTCTCATTCGCTTTCTCCATGTCATAAAAAGTCAGCCGAAACACGGCTACCTGGACCTATGTCTAAGACCTATGTCTTCCACAAAGATTTCTAAAGAAGAGACAAAGAGTCTAATATTAGCACAATGGGTTTTTCTTCCAATTTGGATCTCAGGATAGTGATTCTCTCAAAGCAAAGGTGAGCGAATGCAGGAGTGAATGTCCAAGCGGCGAGTTTAAGTAGTCCCGTCAGAGCGAGCAAAACACATTTTAGCGCGTGCATTCTCAATTAGGCAGCCTTAGGCCTGGTTCCCACTATGCCGGACCGGCAATTTTGCCGGATGCCGGTAAGGGTAGTGGCTGTACAATTTATATGAAGCTGTTCACATTATGCCGTGTTAACAGCGTCATAAGCCACTAGCCTTACCGGCATCCGGCAAAATTGCCGGTCCGGCATAGTGGGAACCGGGCCTTATACGTTCGAGAAGCCATGCTGCCAAATTGAATAAACGCGCTGAAATGTGTTTTGTTCGCTTTGACGGGACTACTTAAACTCGCCGCTTGGACATTCACTCCTGCGTTCGCGCTCCTTTGCTTTTGAAAGAATCACTACCCTGGAGTGTCTAAACCGAGTTGAATCCGCAGATCTAAATTGGAAATCCCTACCTATTAATAGTTAAAGAGGCGTCTTTAAGTTATTATTTTTTAGTCCATACTTTTACACAATATCCGTCAATAGACTGGTTTTATGGTCGCCCCAACAGCAAATATTCGGGGTAAGTAATTTGCGTGCTTACCGTAGGGCTGTCATTTCTGTCAGCTGATTCATACTTCAGGGCTGTGGGTGACACGTGTTTTTATAAATACTTATGTCATTTTCTGTTTATTCGTCGACGTTTTTCTATATTTTATTAGGGTAAAGAGGAAAAACGCTTGAATTGAAGGTATCGGTTTGTTTTGATTGCGTGTAAGTATTTTTTTATCCTTATCACAGTTACATTATAATTAGTAAATAAATATAGTGGG
Source organism: Acleris cristana (assembly GCA_948252455.1). NCBI lineage: Eukaryota > Metazoa > Arthropoda > Insecta > Lepidoptera > Tortricidae > Acleris > Acleris cristana. The sequence continues at coordinate 10,357,161 of OX411795.1, read as the reverse complement.
GCGATCATACACAAGTTGAGCTCGTTTTAAAGTAAGCTCTAGGCTATTTATTTTTTGAAATGCAAACCGTCGGTGAATCAGCGGGACACCGAAAATAGAAAAGAAAAGAAAATAAGAAAAAAAAAGGAAATACACTACAGAAAACAACAATAAACAAGTAGTAAGTGTGTATGCTTCATCCTTATCTGTCAGTGTGACATTTGCATCTGACAGAAAGTGACAAGGATTACTTTAACTAAAATAGGTGTATGGTTGCTATACATAAGTACATAATAAGTTCTAAAATGTTATAAATTTGAAAGTAACTAATTTGGATCACGGGCATCAGCTATACATACATATATTTTATGACCATGTAAGCAGAGCTATAAGATAAACCTTTTGAAACCCCTCTTTTAAAAGGGACATAGGTATTAGGTACTAGGAAATCATAAACCCCTGGTATTATGAATAACCTTCTCTTAACGACCGACGTCATATTTCCTTTTACGAGGGACCCGCAATTGCAAAGTTTCATTCGACAAGAAACTTTATTAATTTTAGCATAAATCTGCGGCTTGCCAAACGTTTTTATGGTTTGGACATTTTTAAGGAGAAATGTAAGTTGCGGTCTGTACCTTACGGGCATTTTCAAAGAAGAATTTGAAGTGGCCGTAGAATTACTTTTTTTAAGTACTTTTTGAAAAGCAAAATGCAGTTAAACAATACAAATAATTTCGAGAAAAATGTTTAACAGTGGAATAAAGGTGCGACCCCACCGCTGCTTAAAATACGGCGACGGCACGGAATCGCAGTGACGCATCGTATCCGTACCGTTTTTATCGTATGCCCTCCACACCGCTGCTTAACGGTGCGTGTATTACGGTGCGTCAAAAACGGCGCCATGTTGTTACTATGACCCCGTCTTTTGTTTACGCAACGACACCGTATTTTAAGCAGCGGTGTGGAGGGCATGCGATAAAAACGGTACAGATATGATGCGTCACTGCGATTCCGTACAGTCTCCGTATTTTAAGCAGCGGTGGGATCGCACCTTAATAAAAGTAAAATGCAGTATAACTATAAAAATATTTTCGAGAAATATTTTATACTGTAGAATTAAATGACCTACGTACATATCTTATTTCATCGTACAATCGTGTTATGGTTTCGGATACACTTCGTCTCTTTTGTGCAACTATAACGCATTATGGTCGACTCTTTCGCGATGGATAACGCTTCACTCTCGCACTTACATACTGGACCTCTATTCTAAACGGTAAAAGCCATCTTACAACGAAAATAGAAAAGTAGAAAACATTTTCTCTTTGTAGCTACAAGCTTACTGGGTTATTTTGTACGTATTATTTTTGTCTATTTAATACTTGTTATCTCTTTTGTTTGTACACTAAAGTGTTAACATACATACATACAAAATACTCTAGCTCATCATACAAATAATATGTGGCGTTATCTATCAAACGGGACCTTATTGTCGATGGCGCTTCCGCTATTATTAACGATGCTCCGATACAAATACAACGTCGCGTGACGCAGTGCGGCGTAAGCGCCATCGAAAATAAGGTCCCTTTTAATAGATAACGCCACATATTATGTTGAATCGAATCGAACCAGGTACCGATAATGTAATGGCACCAGTGTTCGACACTTTAAGCTGACATGCACCAATGATCGACACTTAACTCTTAATTCAAAGATCATACGGTCATAAATTGAGTGTTACAAAACAAATGAATGAAATGAATAACCCTTATCTTCTGTAAAATAAGAATCAGTGTCGGTCATTGGTCCTTGTCGATTACTGGTTTCATTACGTTATGTAGGCAAGTTCACCAACTAAGCTAGCGACGTAGTTGAAAATGCGCATAATTTATTTTAAAAGTACCCAAGATGTTTCCCAAAACATTCCTTTTTGTAATGTGCCGGAATCGAACCCAAACCCGTCAAGTATGCGTCGCCCACGCACGCCTTATCGATCTTTATCACGCCTTCCTAGAGTTATGTTAATTGCTATGTGTTTTAATTAATTTATCTTTGATCTGTTCCAAGAGTCAATATAAGTTAAGTTTGGATGACATTGTTTGGGTTTTTTGTGGGTTGTTGATCGATTTGATGATTTAATCTTTTTTTTTACTGTTGTTTTTTTTGTAATGTTGTTAACAAGAGCTAAAGATTAACATAGCAGTAAAATTAAAAATATTTTATTCTCTAATTCATTTATTGATTAAGATTAGGTATACTTTCACAAATTATATCTTATTCTACTGGATACTAAAAATTATACAGAAAAAACCGTGAACAGTTAATTAAAAAACATTCCTTTATTTAGGAAAATATTTTTTTCTTTTATGTCAAAAACTATTAGGTATACAGATTATTATGCCAATGAACTTTATGTCAACAGAAGAATAATCATCTAACATTACATCTAAAGTAAAATTAATGTGGCACATTTCTGTAAACAGTCCTCACGATCTAAAGCCTAAGTAATTCCACAGAAAGTTGTAAACATTTTGACATATTGTGTGGGAACAATAGATTTTTCATATAAATCGCTTTTGTCCTATAACAAGGGATACGCCATTTTGTAAACAGACAAAGGCGGCAAAGGCGCGCGGGAGTGCGGGCGGACGGAAAATAAAAACAGGTACCTACCTAGTTCGTTATATAAGTAACTTTTTCTATTATCATTTGAATATAATAACTACAATTTATTTTCTGTCACAGTAACTATTCAATTATTTAAAAAAAAAACTTTGTTCTAAAATAATATTCGAATTAAAGCCAATCTGTGGCCTTAGACAAGATGTACTTATTCGAAGATCGTTATCGCTATCAAAAATTTATAGGATTGACGTCAGTTGTCAAATGGTCTTGTCAATTCCACACATTTACCAAATTAGGAAATAAATACATAAACTAAAATGTACAAAGCTCTGACTTAGGCTCGCTACGTAGACGAATTGAAAAACGTCTTCATAAGTGAGGAACTGGAATTTTAATTAAAATTCAAATTATTTATTTATTTCAAATAACTATCATTTGGTTAGTAGCGACAAGATTAGCTAGGCCCTTAAATACTGCATGGGCTCTGATTTAGAATACATTTTAAACACAGAAACAATACCTACTATAAAATACAATCATTGGCGTTTTTCTATAAATTTAAGCGTTTCATTTTCGATACAATCGTAAACGTTATTGTGCAGTCTACCGTTCCACTAAATTGTCCCCAGATATTTATTTGAATTTTTTTCTCCCGCTTTCAGTAGCACCGAACCTTTCCCATCGAATAGGGAATAAAAAATATCCTACCGCAGATTGGCGGTCCCGTCGAAACAGAAATATTACAGACATTATTCACCCGGTAAATATGACAAAATGGAAGTTTTACTCGTTCCTCTACAGTTATCTAAATGCGTTGGATAAACAGAAAAGTAATAGGAAATACGTAAGTTTGATACCATCCTATTGAATCAATGAATATATTATCTATTTGCTAGTAAATTTTTGGTAGATATAGGTATTTTATAGTTATAGTCATAAAGTTTGGTTCTTTACAAAAATATACCTACTTAAAATTAAGCATGCAAAATATTACCTAGTATGTAAAAAAACAACCATTAGACAATATTTAAGTTTACAGGCAATTTCCTTGCACTTTTATGCTTACACACTTTTCATGAACTCTTGGATAAGCCATGTATGGAGCTTGCTTTTGCTTTTAAGATCCGAATAGGAGACGACCTTCACCCAGCTGTTTATTAGATAAAAAGTATTTTATATCATATTTAATATGGTAAGAAATATATAGCGAATAAATTAACTGATTTTTTTTAATCCGGTACAGTTCATAATAAAAAATCTAAATGTAAATTGCTATTGCTTGTTTTATAAACCAATTACATACTAATCGAAAGTATGAAGCCTATACAATATGCTAACGTTAGGTTAAGTGCAAATTATTTGTACCGATTTATCTGCCTACCCAATGGTTATGATGAGAAAAAACAGTCAACCACCGGTCTATTAAACAAGCAAAAGCAATTTAAAAAAAAGTTCATTTATAGTATTTTTTAAATTATGGACTGTACTGGACTGAAATTTTTCAGTCAACCTATTCGCCATATATTACTTACCATATTAAACTTGATATATAGGTAATACTTTTTATCGAATAAACAGCTGGTTGAAGGTCGTCTCCTATTCGGATCTCCTACTATTATATTTTTTTATCTACCTATATCAATAGCAATATGGTTTTATTGAGTAGAATAGAGGCGCTGATCATCCGTTCTCAAGCTGCGATGCTATAACTAACGATAAAGCTAAACCTTTCTGTTTAACCGTTTACTTAGCGAGATAAGCTAATAAGATTTGTATAACAATCAAAACTCACGTTTCCGACCGTTAAATTGTTAAACAAACAAAACGCAGTTATACTTTGAAAGCCAACGAAGAACCGTGGTTAATCTAAAGTGATCCTTATCCTTATGACCATAGACCATACTGACGTTGTTAGAAACCTTTTGCTTATTGACTATAGTGTGTTCACTAAATAATAGTGCAATTAGGTTACCGTTCTAAGTTAACGCCAAAAAGTTTTATTTGGAAAGATTATAAGAGTCGGAAAAAAAACAATACTACCGAATGTATGGCTTTACATTGTTACGCTAAAAAGCGTGTAACTGTGGCGTGCAAGCATATCATATGATAAGTATTTCTTTTTAATTGGATAATACGTATCAAAATAAATGAAAAATGCATTATTTTTATATTATCTTACTACTACTTTAAATGCGAAAGTTTGTATGAATGGATGTTGTTACCCAATCACGCCAGAACATCTAAACAGATCTAGATGAATTTTGACACAGAGATAGTAATATAGTCTGGAATAGCACTTAGGCTAATGGGTGTGTAATGATTTGCATAAAACAAAAGTACTCATTTTCATGTTGCATAACACAAATTGCATAATTTCGACCTCTATAATAAACCAACGATAAAATAATTATTATGCGTAACATCGAAATGCATCATTTCTTAAATCTAATTCATAGGCTAAAAAGTAGACATTTCTAACGTTATTGATTATTATTATTATTAACGTCAGAAAAATGTAGGTACGGTCATGATTCTTGATTTTTAGGGTTCCGTACTTTTTCAAGGTTCTTCTAAAGTTTAAAATGGCAATAAAAAAAACGCTGCGTAACAAATGGGAATAACCCCTCTGTCCGGCCGTCTGTCCATCCGTCTGACACTTGATTGTATCTTTTAAACCGAAATGATTGTGTATTATTATGGCCACTATAACGACAAATAATTAAATCCAAAAAATGGGATCACAATGAAAAATCGCGTTCGGAACCCTTTCTTCATAAGTCCGATTCGCACTTGGCCGGTGTTTGCTTAATTGGTTAATTTTATGGTCATAGCCACTCAAATAATTAACGTTGCATGGTTGCGTTAATGTGGGTACGTAAAATTAAATAGCAGCGCGCGGAAAATATGCCTACATTATTTGGATATTTTGCAATGGACTGTGAAATATTTTAATAATGTTAGGTCGTTGGACACCAGGCTATGTTCTAGAAGGTCCGGATGTCCCTTTTCTACGCAGCCAACGGTCCCAGGTTAGATTCCCGGTCAGGAAAAAAAACATATTTGCGTGAAAGCGCAAGTTTTTGTTTCTAAGTAAGTTTTTATTGTATTAGGTATTTGATTTCTCTAATCTAGAGCTTAGTATATCGCTTAGTATTTTTTTGTAAGATTGTCCTTTGATATATTTTATATGTAAGATTGTATGTAAGAAATTCAAGCACGTAGAAAAATAGAATACGTAGATATAGAGATAGTAGACATCCGTCATTTAAGCACGCACTATAGTCAGTAGAACGGGTCATAGCTGCACGGAAGTGTAAACGTCAAGAATGTGTTGAGTCATTTCGATGCACTTGCGTGGAGTGGTTCCGGTGACGTGAATCACGGAGAGTCAACGGATTTTACTACATAATAGGATTAACGGTTTTTTGAGTAATAAAGAACAGAAATACCTAAATGAGTTGAAAAGGGTTTGTAGAGAGTGGTTGTAAGTTTGGTGAAGTAGTGAAAAATCAACAACGGGTAGAGAAATAAAATTATTAGAGTATGCAAAAAAAACTATTTCATTAAAAAATAATTTATGGTTTTATCTTGTAACTGTTACTTTTAAAAAAACAGTGTTAATGATGATTTCTATGTTTTTGGGATAAACATCTCAATAGATTTTGTTTATAATTTTTGAATTAGTTAGGTAGGTTAGTAAGGTAAGAATTATAATAAAAATTACGTTATTATAATGTTCAAAAATGAAATTTCCTGAACTAAAACTCAATACTCTGAATGATTCACATTTACAATGAACACCGAAACAAAGTAATGAAAGTGTCATCGTACATTAGGTTTTTTTTTTAAATAAACTCAGATATTGTTTGCTTGGAAATCACTTTTATGTTACATTTATTTTTAGACATTATTAAGGTCTAAATGCTTCTAGCACTGTAATCTCACATGCCATCAAAAATATTAATGTAAAAAAAGGCCGAGTTATCGAACTAAATCGAATTATTTTTAAAAGTTCTAATAGCGACCAGTGCGATGCCCTTTTCGTTTCTCGAACTAAGCTATGACACAATGCCACTGTGTCTAGACTTAACATTGCAGAAGTGATGTGTTTATTTTCTTCGCTGGAGCGAGATACCCCATTTTGCCGTCTCCCTATTTCTTATTTCATACAAATCCATCCAACCATTTACAGCATGAAGGAGTAATAAAGTAACACATAAAATTTCTCATTTAGGTATAACATTAGTAGGAGTGCGGTTCCGTTATGTCGAAAATGCCAAGTGAGTGTAGCATGATGATCAGTTAAGGTTGACTTCCATGGATAGCGGCTGATGCGACAGACGCGTGCGGCTGACGTGCGCGACTGTCGCGCGCGTCTCGCCACAGTAGTAAACACTATGAAAACGTATGGCACCGCTTCCGTAGTAAGCGGCTCAGCCGCGCACGGCTTGCAGATTCGTCAGCCGTTAACCACGGAAGCGGTGCCATACGTTTTCATAGTGTTTACTACTGTCGCGAGACGCGCGCGACAGTCGCGCACGTCAGCCGCACGCGTCTGTCGCATCAGCCGCTACCCATGGAAGTCAACCTTTACCATTAGGTGACTCGCTTGCGAGTCTGCTTCCTTATTCACATAAACAAAAGTATAATCAGTAAACAAGCCAACAAAAACCAAGCTTTAATGTTAAGATACTGTCATCAATATAATGTAAGTTATCAATGTATAGTTCAGCAAATATGAATTGGCCGTCTGTAATCTTCACTAAGGTCTTTTTTTAATACCAAACAAAAGATAATCGTAAAATTGCCCTGGCTCTTCCCACAGCACATCAGGTTGAACATATTTTTTATTTCGCCAAATTCTTAAAAAAAAAAACAAGTTCCCATTGACACCTGCGACGCTAAGACGAGTCTAACGACTCCACGCTAGTCGACATCGAGCCATTCGTTCAGCCTGTACAAGGGAACAAAGAACCATACATACATACATACATACATACATACATACATAGATACATACATACATACATACATACATACATACATACATACATACATACATACATACATACATATATTAAACAGGTCAGCAGTCGGGTAAAAAAAGTGAAAGCCGGGCACTTCAATTAGCCATCATCCCTCCCTGAGAGTTTCTGAATCCCAAACCCAAAGTTGACTTTATTCATAAAAATGACACAAACATAAAACAGAAAAATAATAAAATCAAAACTAAAACTTAATAGTAAAATAAATTAACTTATTCTAAGTAACCAATAATATGTACAAATGTCCCCTAGGCCACTGCCACTGGGAATGGTGCCCATAACGCTGGCTGCATTTCCTCGTTGGATAGCTATTGCTAGCCGTTGGCCGAGGAAAGAGCCAGCCCTATGGTCACCTGAGGCACGGATCATTTTAACTTTTAAATTTTTAAAAAGCTTCCTTGCCTCCATGCCCCACGGTCCAAGTATTTCTACTGCAAAAGCCGCCAATATGCAATTGTAGCAATATTTGCATATTTGCGGCGTTTTGCTGATTCTGCCGCGGTAGCCGCCGCGCCTGCCTTCAGAACCGTCACACCGAGGTGGGACGGTGCCAGAGTATCCACACAGGTGGCATTACATACATACCCATTTGCAACGACACAAAAAAAAATTGGTTGCTTCTAACAAGATTGTGATTGTTGTGCATAGGCGTCTTGAGTCCATACAAGCCTAACAAGACTTTAGACGCATCAATTAAGATGTTAGTTGAATCGCTAAAGAACTTGCTGTTTTTATTATAAGTTTTGTTTGATGTAACTAATATCATGAATAGTGTATTCATTTTATGTCAACTAAGAGAAAACCTCTCTTGGTTAGCTCACATTTTTTTGAGTGTTGCCATCGTTACGCGCCAGCCCATTGGGTCCTAATATAGCAGGCACTTTGACGCTGATGTCGTTAAAAACCCAGTACAGTACCCCAACGAAAATGTTAAGCACTTTAGTGCGTTGTCATAGTAAACTTCAAACAGAACATCAAATGACACACGTGACAATGACAATGACATTCACAATGACAAGGTTCTAAGTATGCTCAACATTTTTATTGGGTGACTGTACATTACATCTTCCTTCCAATGTAAGCACTATCCTGTTCTATTTAAAACCATTTTACCGTAGCACTATGCACTATCTCATTTTAAAATGGATAGTCGTCTGCGCCAGGATATATTGTCGTGTTATAAACAGCCCATTACCCGTTACTTTAACATGGCGCATGTAAAACATGTTATAATTTCCATGCGCGCATTTTCGCATAGTTCAAAATGGCGGAGAAAAAAAAAACAATAAATAATGTCTCGCTAAATATCACGCGCGCTCACGTATTGCATGTACAGTCAGCGGCGAAACTGTTAGCGGTGGTTTTTATTTTTGACACCTGATGCAAAAACCAGGTGTTAGGAGATGTCAGATTTATAATCTGTGTGTCTATGTGTCTGACGCAGTTTTTTAAAATAAAAAGTTAGTTTAACTAGGGTAGTTTTTAGCCAAGGTAGATAAATATAGTTTGGGTTATCAACTTTGAAAGTAGGGATTGCAATTATTTATGTCAAAAGTTTTTCACATTTTTTATTTCAATTGTTCAATGGCTAAGTGTAAAAAGAAATCTATGCTATAATTAATATAAGGTTTAGAATTGTTTGTGTGTTTGAAAGTTGGTACTATATTTTGAAACTATATTTTTTTACGGATTTTAACAGGTATCCTTGCCAAACTCGGTGTGCTAATACAGATCTGAGTAACGTTATAATCATAAATATTCATTGATTTAAATCTTAATTCTAAAACACATTCCAGTAAGCCTACGGCTTGCTTAAGGTCACTAACGCGGTAACAAACTTCAAGAAGCAGTTTTTATATCTATAATCTATCTATCATTTATAAAAATAAACGAATACTTTTTCTATTTGAATACTTATTTACGTACAAAGCAAAAAAAACTAGCACACGGTAAATTCCTGAACAAAAATAATCCCCAGAGCCCAAGTATAAGTGGCAAATCCCAAAACATGGGAAACACTTCCGCGCGCGACTGTACCCGCCCCTGGGACCCATATTTTATATTCCCCGGAACGTTGCTTATTTTTGTTTTATATCTCCGAACTTGCTATCCGGCTAACTGACAACGTTTGAAGGGGAAGAAATTTGATGTTTTGCTTTGTATTACTTGATCAGAATTTGAGTTATATTAGGTCCTTACCTATGAAATTGGCGTTTTATATGAAGAATTTTATGAAAACGGCAGTTTTCATACATTTAATTTTGCGGATTATTTAGTAACGCCAAATGCGAACCAAACAAAATTCTGTCAGGAATATTGGACACTTAGCTATATTACACATATCTTAATTACTTAAAAATAGATAGCTTCATAAAACTCTGCGTAATTGAAACACTTGAACTCACAGCACATGAAAAGAGTTGAGTTCACACTTTAATTTTAAACACTAAGTAAGAAATTGAACCATATTATTTGTATCTAAAACTTTTGTAACATACTGTATTAATGAAATTTAAAAAATAATTTGGAAGTTAAAATTGAAATGAATAAATTCCGTACGAAATAAAACACGTAAAAATAACGCCACTTTTATAGGTAAGGACCCAATAGCTGAAGGGCTTTATTCTACTCGGGAAAGCATTAATGCCTTTGACATCGTATTGTCAACATTGTGATAGCTCTTATTTAATTGACAGTATGTATGTTTAATAAACATTTTATTGTACAACACATAGAAATTCAAATGCAATATTTACAGAATAGGAATGTTCAAAGGCGAATTTATCTCTCTAAGGAATATCTTCCAGTCTGATAACCTAAGCATCGTTGATCCGATCTTTATGAATTTAGTAGAAAAAGTACTAATTACTAAAAAAAAAAAGTAATTATAGAGGTCCTTGCGTTGTGCATAGTCCGTTCGAATTGTTACCTGTTCTACCGGGTAAAACAATATTGCTTTTGACTTGTTATGGTAGTGTTAATGATTCAGCCGCCATTACTGTCAAGTAAATAAGAGCTATCATAATATTGTTGATAATACGATAACGCATCAAGAATAATATTCTGCCCTCATAGGGAGAAAACGCACAAGTGCAATTAATTCATAGAAGCATATTAAACTCTCAAGGTTTATAATAAGATTGGAATTGCAATTCAATTCGTATAGCAGATGTGCCTTTTTTCCGTAGTAGGGCAGTATTGTTTTACCAAGTAGAATAGAGGCACTGTTGCTGTAAACAATGATCACTAGCATAGAGACATTCAATTGGGTATAATGCCACTAATTTTATAATTGCGAAATATTGTGTATTAGTTTGTTACTCCTTCACACTGCAAAGGAATGGAGATAGACCCTGGATAAACATGTGGGAAGGTGTGTGTGTGCCTACACACTTCTCACTATAGGTATTTGGGAAAACTAAGGTTTAAAGAGAAATCATTTAATAACCAACGTAACATATTTTATATTAACAAATCACCTAGACAACAATGTCGGTCCAGCGGCGGCGCGATATCAACCAGCATAGCGCGCAGGCGTGTGAAAAGGTGGAGCTGTAATAGCCGCCACATGTTCCCCCTGACCAGACTGTGACTACAGTTGAAATTTTCTGGGGAATGTGACTACCCTGCCACTCCTCGTGCGTTTCTCAGCAGGCATATCGCTTGCCGGGACTTTCTCGCGCGTAGTATACACGGGCTTCAGCCGATCGACGGACACGTTGCTCAAATTACCTTTTATTTCTAAGGTGTAGAATTTTGTCTGCCGTTTGATCACCTTGTAAGGCCCTTCGTAAGGTGGCACCAGCGAGCCACGGACTCGGTCGACACGAAGAAATACATGGGAACACGTATGCAACTCCCGGGGAATGTAGAATGGTGATGCTGAGGTATGCCAGGATGCAGGCCTTGGTGTAAGCCTGGCCATTTGAGAACGAAGGCGCGTGGCATACTCTGTGACATCTGCCACCGTGTAATCTGGTTGAGGCGACAGGAATTGACCAGGTAAACGAAGTGGCTCACCATAAACGAGTTCAGCCGGGGTTGTCTGTAAATCCTCCTTTAATGCGCTTCGCATCCCAAGAAGGATTAGGGGAAGGGCTTCAGTCCACGTTGATGAGGTAGAATGGCACATAATGGCTGCCTTGAGCTGCCGATGGAGTCTTTCTATAATACCATTTGCTGCCGGATGATATGCAGTGGTCCGGAGATGGTGTATACCGAACATAGTAGTAAGAGCCTTGAAGAGGTGACTCTCGAACTGGCGGCCACGGTCTGTGGTCACTCTTAGTGGACAACCAAATCTGGCAAACCAGCCAGACACTAGAGCAGCAGCACAGGATTCGGCAGTGATGTCTCTGAGTGGAAACACCTCAGGCCATCGCGTGAACCTATCGATGACTGTGAGGCAGAATCTGTAATCAGAGGAAGGGGTAAGAGGCCCTACGAGGTCGAGATGAATATGAGCGAACCTCGAGGATGGAGTGGTGAAAGTGGAAAGTGGTGAAATGGTATGACGGATGACTTTGCACTGCTGGCATTTCAAGCATTGCCTAGCCCACTCTCTACAGTCCCTGCGAATCCCTGGCCATACGAATCGTTCGGTGGCCAGTCGCACAGTAGCTGAGCTTCCTGGGTGATGGAGATCGTGAAGCTGGTCGAAGACTTGTTTCCGAAATTGAGGTGTGATGTACGGACGATGGTTCCGTGTTGAAGTGTCGCAGTAGACTGGTAAGGTAGTCTCAAGTGTGGGCATCTTTTCCAGCTTAAGTGATGTACCATGAAGAATCAGGTCTTGCAGCTCTGGATCAGTTTCCTGAGATTGTGCAAGAGCCTGGTAGTTGATGGGAAGAGTGATTTCTTCGACTCGAGATAGATCATCAGCAACGACATTAAGGGATCCAGGTAAGAATTTCAGGTTAGTAGTGAACTGTGAGATGAAATCTAGGTATCTGAACTGCCTGGGCGAGCATTTATCCTTGTTTGTGGCAAAAGCATAGGTAAGTGGTTTGTGGTCTGTGAATACTGAAAACTCTCTGGCTTCTACCATATGGCGAAAGTACTTAATGGCCTCGTATACTGCTAGAAGTTCTCTGTCATACGGACTGTACTTTCGTTGTGGATTGGTGAGCTTATGTGAATAGAATGCTAACGGTTGCCAGGTGTCGCCGCTGCGCTGTTGGAGCACGGCGCCAATTGAGCTGTCAGAAGCGTCAGTGAAAATTGCTAGCTGTGCAGACGGATCAGGATGAACAAGAAGTGTAGCTTTAGACAGTGATGACTTACAGTCTTCAAAAGCCTGAAGCAACTCTGGAGTCATGTGCACTGGGTGTGATCCTTTAATCTTAGGACCTGCCAAAACAGAATGAAGCATTGCCTGATGATGTGCAGCATTGGGTACAAATCGTCGGTAAAAGTTAATCATACCCAGGAAACGTCTGAGCTCTTTCACTGTTTTCGGTACTGGGTGATCCTGGATAGCTTGTACTTTTGTCTCCAATGGCTTGGTGCCTTCAGCTGTCACACGGTATCCAAGAAAAGTGACTTCTGACTGACCAAATAAACACTTTGAAATATTGATCCATACGCCATATTGTGCTAAACGGTCAAAAAGCTTGCGAAGATGACTTTTGTGTTGCTCTTTAGATGACGAGAACACCAAAATGTCATCTAAGTACCCGTAGCAAAAGTCTAGCCCCAGCAGCACTTCATCGATGAACCTTTGGAAGGTCTGGGCAGCGTTTCTTAAACCAAAGGTCATAAATGGAAACTCGAATAAACCAAAAGGTGTGATGATGGCAGTCTTAGGAATGTCGTCAGGATTCACGGCTATTTGATTATATGCCTTCACCAAGTCAATGGTAGAAAACATTGTGCAACCTGCCAGCTGATATGAAAAATCGTGTATATGACGAATGGGGTACCTATCTGGGATGGTTCTGGAATTGAGTGCCCTGTAATCACCACATCGCTGCTTGTCTGCAATAACGCTGCAATTCAAAATAATACGTTTTCGAGTTAAGGACAGGACGAGGTGCAGCGTAAGCGAAACTTTATCTTGAATAAAGCAACCGTGTGCCTACGTCACAAAATGGAGTCGTGAGAACGATGTGCCCTTCTGTGATTGGTCGGATTTTGACGCCATTTTTTTGGCGAGAGTGGCTTTCCTCCAGTTGTTTCGCACCGTTCGACGGTAACGCTACGTTTCTCTCGTGAATATGGGCTCAAAACAAAATATTTATATTGAAGAAAAATTTCGTTTCTACAATAGAGGTCCATCACAAAAAACGAGGATTTTAAATAATTTTTAAGAAAGATTTTTTTCTGCAATAGTGATACATCGCCAAATGCAACGCAGGAACGGTAAAGTTATTTTGAGGAACAGTGTAGCATTGGCGTTACGGATTTTCTTCAGGAAAAAGTAAGAACTTTTTTTGACGGTATTATAGAAATAAGCTCTTATTCACTAAAAACTCGCAAGTATGCATAAAAACAAATACAAAATATGCCTGTCTGCTAAAAATAATATATAGGTATTCATTCGTAGTTACGAAATTCTAACGATAACATAGTTGACATTCTTTTTACCCGACTGCCCGAAGAAGAGTTATGGATTTCCAGCGTATGTATGTATGTATGTATGTGAGTCTTTATTTGGCACGCTCTATAGTCGATGGATTTAAACATATGAGGTGTCGTTAGATTCGTATTAACTGTCGAAGTGCTGTAGGATATATAATATTTAGCTTGTTTCTAGCTTTTTAGTTGATATTCTTTAAATCATCGTGTGGTTACCGGATTAGAATAGTGCCACTCCTTGTCTTCCCGTGGATGTTGTAAGTGACGACTAGGGAAATATAGGCTTGTAGCACTGTTAGGCGATGGGCTTGCAACCTTTCACTAATACACTAGTAAACATCTTAGCCTATGTGCAAAATGTGGATACTGAATTATCAACAAGTTTTTAAAGTTGTAAATAATTCTGTAGCTCTGCGTAGCCCAGTCTGGGATTACAGGCGTGAAGGTATGTATGTATGTATAAGTAGGTATTCTTTAAATCATTTTGATCTTAAAAAATATTAAAAAATATTCAAGTAGACTTAAATACCAATAAAAAGTCTATAGGTAGAAATAAGACCAAAACTGACGATTTTTTCTCTGATGACAGTGTCGAAGATCGCACTTTTACACAAAATAATCTCTCTCCGAGTGCAAGTGACTGTGGTATGACTTCAACCTCGAAAAAGCAATGAAACGTTACCAAGCGTATACATAAAAAAAAGCAGACCAGCAGTCCTCTAACACTTATTGAAGAAGATGTACCGACTTTGAGAAACCACCCTGAAAGCTCTCACCAGACTTCACTAATTGAGATATAGAAAGTTTGGTAATAATGAAATCGCAGTTAAGTAGAACCAGAAAAACCCGCAATCAATGAATCCAATTTCACTCAAGAGCTAGGTCATGTTAAAAAATCTTCGAGTTCTTCATAGAGCTCCTCTTCTGGTTCATCATCAACCTCATCTTCAAAAAGTTCTTCTGATTCTGATCTTAGTCACATTTTCCTACTCAACTACGCATGATATATATATGATAGGAATTGTAATGTCATCAGAATCAGAAGAACTTATTGAAGATGACCTTGAAGATGAACCTGAAGAGGAACTCGATGAAGGACTCGAAGATTTTGTAACATGACCTAGCTCCTAAGTGAAATTGGATTCATTGATTGCGGTTTTTCTGGTTCCACTGTGATTTCATTATTACCATTAAGTTAGATTTAAAAACGACAGGATACTACGTTTTTATACGATTTCGAAAAACATAATAATGTTCAAGACCTAAGTATCATGCAATTCTATATTTGAAAATGATGATAATACACGTTCCTCCTTTGTTGAAAGTTCAAGTCCCCTAACAATACTCCCGAATATACATACCAGCACTTACTTCGATAGTCAAAGAAATTAAAATGCAGAGTACTTTATAATCGAGCACAGGCCGATTGTTCCGTATGAGTTGAGTTGACGAAAATATTGCTCCCCATAATATTCATTAGTCAAATAGCCATAAGTAGGTATTTTCATTCCCAGTGCAATAATGTTTAAGAAAAATTTAGTGACAAACACAAAAGTGCCACTTATGATTATAATATTGAGAAAATTTTAAGGAATTAATGCATGATAATTTGATATTGTTTATAATTAAGAGTACCTTTTTGAGTACAAACCATGATAGTACCTTATTTGTGAAAAATTATACTTAGTGTAATGTCTCTAACCAAAAAACGCCTTTATTGATGGTAAAAATACTATGTATGTGTGGAGTATTACGATTTGGACCTTTCTTACACTGTCTACCTGTGAAGTATTTAGATTTGAGCCTTTTTTGCAAATAATTATAAAGAAAGATACCATGGCTCAAGTCGAAGTCACTGTATGTTTTTATGTTTTTAGCCATATTTTTGTTTGATTTCGCTTTTGATTTGATGCACAAAATATTCTTGAATAATCAGCGGGTGTTATTTTGAATTCAAGCATCCCGGTAAAGTTCTATTAAGTACAAAAAAATCGATCCAAAAATTGTTTTATTTTCAAATGGCCCTCCTGAAAAAACATGAATTTTGAGATGCAGCGTTATTGCAGACAAGCAGCGACATGGTCTCCAAGTATCGTCCTTTTTCTTCACTAGGTGAAGCGCGCTGGACCAAGGACTCTCAGAGCGCCGAGCTATACCCGAAGCTAGCATGTCTTCAAACTCTTTTTTCGCAGCCTGCATCCGCAGCGGATCAAGACGACGAGGCTTACAGGATACCGGCTGTCCAGGAGTAGTCTTGATGAAGTGCAGGGTGTTGTGCTTAGATGGTGAGTGTCTACCTGGAGGTCTGGTTATAGTGGGATACTCCCTTAAGATGTCGTGGAATTCCGATTCACCCGTAACTGCTTTGACAGAAGATATATTTTCGGCAAATCCACAGTGGACCGCGGTTACAGACAGTGAAGTCACATTATCTAATAATCGTTGATTTTTGCAATCAACAAGTAAGTTGTAATAAGCGAGAAAATCAACTCCTATTATGGGTCTTGTGACATCTGCAACAGTGAAGCTCCAGGGAAATGATCTTCGCAGGCCCAGGTTAACAGCCAGTTGAATGGGTCCGTAAGTATGAATGACAGTGTTATTGGCAGCAACTAGATCATACTTTGACTTAGGACAGGACGTCTTAATAGCCGATCGGGGGAAAACACATAGGTCGGAGCCAGTATCTACTAGGTACCGTATTTTCGTTGTCCGATCTGTTACACATAGGCTACTTTTTATCCCGGAAAATTTAAAAGTCCGAAAATCTACATGGACGAAGTCGCGGATAGAAGTTATTTATGAGTACGTATCAGAACGCCTAAAATTAATAAGCCTAATGTATCATAATCCCTAAAAGTTCATAATACCTAATGACTTTTTTTTCTGAAACTGTAAACATTTCAGGATTTTTTAAAACGCCATTGTATAGAACTCATTAGGTTAGGTTAGGTTTGTTTTGTAACAATCCTGAAAAGCTTACTGTTTCAGAAAAAACAACCATTAGGTATTATGAACTTTTAGGGATTATGATACATTAGGCTTATTAATTTTAGGCGTTCTGATACGTACCCATAAATACATATATAATAGGCTTTAAGATTTAAAATAACCATTCGTCTGAGAACCCACTCACTATCAGGTGGCTTATATACATATATATATTATTTTGCCATAATCACGTCATAAAAAAATCTCTGCATTAAAAAAACAATATATTCCCAGATCAAATACGACAGTTTGAAAAATCAACCTGTAAAATACTTCCAAGCAATTCTATCTTCAGGAAGAATTTTATTTATTTGACATGCCAACAGCACATAAACATTACAAATTGAAGTAGGTACTTACACATCTAGATAGTGTAAAATGTAAGGGTTCTAACACATAAAAGTCAATGTTCATATTTCTTGCTAGGGTTGAACGAGCAAGTCGTACAGCTACATCGGCGAAAAGTGAACGCTGCTTACGACTGCTCAACCCTGGAGGAGAAATGTGCCAATTCTTAGCAAGTATCAGGTCGGGCGCGGGACAAGTCAAAGGAGGCCAATGTTCAAATAATAATAAATATTTGAGGACAATCTTACACAAACTGGGACCCAATTCTCGTGACTTCGAGATGATTTTTCATGTGAGATATGTCGAAAAAATGTATGCAGTTGACAGTTCATCTCGCATGAAAAATCATAATATCGAAGTCACGAGAATTGGGTCCCTAGCTTAGTCCCAAACTGGACCATGGCCAGCCAAGCATACTTATATAGAGAAAAACATTGTATTGTATTGCAAAAAGATGTATTGTATTGTATTTTATTGATACCCAGCAGGATAAGAGTCAGGACACTTTTATATAATTTGACTTTTACTTTAAGTGACGTTTACCCGAGATTCCCATCAGCTATTATTAGATTATTAACACGGCTCTTGAACCAGCTAAGTATCTCTTTTTAAATCGCGTGGCTATCAAAAAAATCCAGACAAACTCAGTTCCGGCCGATATTTCCACGATTTCTTGACTATGTTGTAGTTATTATAAAAATATACGTTTGTACCTTTCCGTTTTCTTTCTTATTTTTTTTTTCAGTCCAAAAAATATTTTCTTGGGAAGGAAAACGTACACACCTAGTTTTTCACAATATCTGCAACATATACAAAAACCGTAAAAATTGGACAAGGTTTAAGGGGAGAAAACCGTTGTCGCATTTTGTATGGAAATTTTCTACTTCACAATTCTATTAAGGCCACCTTTCCACGGAGACGAGCGGATCTATGCCAATATTAATCAATAGAATCTAAACAAACGTGCGCAAGACACGCTCGTCGTGACCGCATAAACCTTCTATTGGTTAATATTGGCGCAACTCCGCTCGTCTCACTCGTCTCCGCCTCCGTTAAAGGCAGCAAAAGACGTGTATCCGCTTCCCCCCCTAACTTGCCCCCCACTAGCGTCGCAGCACGGTTCGTTACGCATTTTTCCGTCAACGCGTTTGTCTGTCGCACCCCTAATTAGCCTCTTTATTTAAGGGTGAGGATTTCAGATCCGGATTTACATTTTTTTTTGCACTTGTAAAGATTTCTCAAGTGGCTTTGATAAGGTTATGTCCGTTGTAGATAATTTTAGCGAAGTCTTGTGTTTATTTTTCATTCAGTTTTAGAGCGATGGTAATGGAAATTAATTTCAGTGGTCGGGGGTGTAAAACTACATATTTTTGACATTTCAACGTTATGATAATTCTTTTCGCTCAGTGCTGAAATACTAGAATTACACTCAAAATACCACATTCTCGGTACTAGATTCTCAAACAACAACTTCTAAATAATTAGGTCCGAATAGTCAACAATAACTACCTTAATTTAAAAGGTAAATTTAAATTAAGGTATAATTTGACGACACGTTGGCCTAGTTGGTAATGAATGACTAATGACGCTGCCTACGAAGCTATCGGTCCTGGGTTAAAATCCCGGTAAGGGCAGATATTTGTGTGATGAGCGCGAATATTTTGTTCCTGAGTCATGGATGTTTTCTATGTATTTAAGTATTTATTTCTTTATAATAAGTATTTACGTCGGTGTCTAGTACCCGTAGTACAAGCCTAGAGCTTAGTTTGGGAATATGGTGACATTGTCCCCTGATATTTATTTATTTATTTGGTACATTGAGAATCTGGTGTTTAAAAATCTGGTATACCAGCATTGGGTGCCTCTTTCATACTTGACAATTTTGACGGAGTTAAAAACATTTTCGGTTATTTATTTACAAATGTTACTCGGCATTTCAGTGAGAATCCAATACACCGAGAAATCAGTTTCCTACAAAGTAAGGAATAGTACAAAGAAGAATCGGGGGGTTAGTTTGGCTATGCAGCGGGGATAGACAAGTTGCTATCGAATACAAACGCTAGCGTTTGGTGATCTCTGTCGCTTTGCGTTGTCATAGAAAAATTTATGGACTTGACGTAAGTCACGTGCGTGATATATCACTCGTTACAATTGTCATTTTTCATTTTTGGCAACGGATGTCGAGTGATAAATTATTATTAATAAAATAATAAATTCCTATTTCGTAACTGTTGATAACTGGTTATTTTATTAATTGGATCGCAATTCAATCTAATTACAAAATGAAATTGAATTTGTAACTTTATGAAACCGAGTTTGAATGAGTTAAATTACATTATTTTGCAAACTTCAAATTCAATTAAATTTAAAATAATTTAAAGCGACTGCTCGTGACATACATAAAATTTTATTAACTTATGGTTATGCTGTTAAACTTTTATCTATCATTAATTTAACCGAAAAACGTCTAAAGTTGCCGTCAATAGAATTTGCTAACTATGTAAACAAATTAGTACTGTTTGACACATAACCTCAAAAATTCACCAAGCGTGTTTTTATTAAAATAAAAACTAGAGGACGCCCGCGACTTCGTACGCGTAGAATTAGTTTCCCGCTACTCCCAAGGAACCCATGTACATACCAAATTTCAAGTTTCTAGGTCCAGTAGTTTCGGCTGTGCGTTGATATGTCAGTCAGTCAGTTTTGCCTTTTATATATATAGATAACGTATAATGAATAGTTATTTCATCTTAAACTTAATATGAAAATAATAATTTAGTGTATAAATCGTTGCAAACACTTCACTTGATCTTTAAAAGTACATGATTATCGAGTAATCGGTTTTGTTTACATACCTAGTTAACAAATTCTATTGACGGCGACCTGCTAGACATGGCCTTCCCCAGAATGCCAGTTATATCTTTTCAAAAAGAAGCCCTGAAAACGCAAAACGCGTTATTTGGGCGGCTTTACGGAGAGTGAAACTATGTTTTGGAAGCAAAAAAAATGTGCTATCTGCGTGAAAAACTGCAAAGTTTTCAGACTATTTTCTGTTTTTGCCGTTTAATTCATGAACTATAGGTTTAACAGCAAATTTGAAGCAAAGGAAATAAACAAGATTAAATGCGCTACGTTTAGGTTTTTAAATTGTTTCTATTTACCGAATAATAAATGAGATACGTCACTTCAAAGTATGGGCAGTATGGAATAACAAAAAGGACTAATTTAAGGGCCTGTTTCACAATCGACCAGTAAATTTATCTGCCATTTAAAGTTGTCTCTCTCCTTGTCTATTTTGTTATGTAAGAAAGGGGAAAATTTATCTGTCAAAATATACTTTACTTGTCGATTGTGAAACAGTCGGTTAATATTTTAAGTACCAATTTCACCAAATGATGTTAAATGTTATTCAATGTTAATCGAGTGTTAGTTAATACATTTTGACAGCTGTTAAAGCTCTAATCGTCTGTTAAGTGGTTAACATCGTTTGGTGTAATTGGTAGTAAGTTGTTAAAATGTTCTAGATTTTAAAGAGTGAGTTTTCCTTATACAGATACATAAAAGTACCTAATAGAAGGACCCAACTTTAATATAAGTTTACCTTTTGTTGTGTTTAGATTGCACCAAAAAGTGTTAAGTGACAGAGCCGAGTATTATTAAATACTTTCTCTGGTTTTAGTATAAGCACAGTATAATAAAGAGTACTACCGTACAGTATGGTTACTCCCTGCCTCCCGTTGAAAGTGCCGCCTACCCGCTCTCGGTTACCTCACAGTTACCGGCTGGCAAGGACGCGACGACGCGGTGCGCAGAGCGGAGGCCACGTAAAATATTTAAATATCAAACAAATATTTACAAATTTTATTTTCCTTAGACTATTCCTTTATCTATATATATAAAAGGCAATTAAGTATAAGAGGCTAATTCGCAAAGATTATTCCGTTGGCTATACAACTCATAATACTTTCTGTTATTAAAACTGATTCATTTTTCTTTCTTTCTAGCTACTATTATAATAAGGGAAAGTTAAAGTCAAACCACAGGTTTATTTTGGCCTTTAATTTTTTAAGCAACGGGAATATGAGAAAACCTATAATTAACGAATTCGTCTTTTTCTCACACATCCTCACGTACTCACAAACTTTCACGTTTATAATAATAGTAGGATAATTAGGTAAATAATGCTACTTATTAAAAACTAGAGGACGCCCGCGACTTCGTACGCGTAGAATTAGTTTCCTACTCCCCCCATTTCTTCCCGTTGGGGATCGATATTCAGAAAATCCTTTCTTAGTGCTCACTTACATCACGAAAGGAACCCCTGTACCAAATTTCAAGTTTCTAGGAGTAGTTTCGGCTGTGCGTTGATATATAAGTCAGTCAGGTTTGCCTTTTATATATGTAGATAAAATAGTTTAATAAGCAACCTTATAACTAGTGGCTCTGTGAGCTGTACACCTCGCGTTAAGTTTATAAAACGGAGAACATCCGGACATACAAAAGCAAATTGCTCGAGTCAAAACATAGACCTTCGCTAACGCTTCGGTCAATAATAATCTCAGAAAATAGAGTTAAAAATGTTTTTGTTTATAATTAATTACGACGCCGCTATTACAAGGTCATCTCACATTGCTTTCCCGATTCGCGAACGCACTAAAACGGCGGCAACCCTAGCATGTCTTATCTCACTCACACAAGCATGGTACGCGTTCACCTACACGACTTAGACTGTGTGCGTAGCAACGCATTTGTTTCATACATTTTATCGCCATTGTCCGAGGTGTGGTATAAGCCACTTTCTTCATGCGTGGGATATTATTAACTAGGACGCCATTTCTAAATAAAAAACCTACCGACTAAACGCACGCCTTTAAAAAACTTTTTTAATAATTAAAATTACCTGCATGAGTGAAGTAAATGTCGCTTTCAATGCGAGAAAACTTCCAAGTCGTTTATCAAAAAGCACCTTATCCGGGTAAATTTGCGGGGTTGTAAAAAAAAACGTTAAACGAACTTACACCACAAATCTCAGGTAATCGGGCGACGTTTACGTCCATGTTACATGAAATTTAGGGCTTTAGTTATTCAGATTATTCCAGAAGATTCATGTGATATGGAATTTATATGAGGTATGTCCGTATGTGAGATTTGAGGTTATTTTTGGTGAATGAGGGTTTTTGACAGCGAGGTCTGTCAAAAATTTGAATTATTTTTTAGAATCCAGTCCTTTTTTAACCGCCGACGTAAAAAGAGGGGTGTTATACATTTGACGGCTATGTGGGTGTATGTGTCTGTCTGTGGAAGCGTAGCTCTTAAACGGGTAAACCGATTTGGATGCGGTTTTTTTTATTTGAAAGCAGGTTTACTAGCGGTGATTTTTAGCTTAGTTTAAAAAAAAACTGTTAGTCGGTTTAAGAGATATCGGCTTTGAAAGAAGAGGTTACCGTTACGTCGGGGTTTTTATTTACCTAATAGTTCCAATTTGGACAATATCACGGCGACAAACGCGCCAGTACCTTTCAACACTACAAATTCCCATTTCCACGTTACTTGCTCAACCAACATGACATGTAAAACTACCAGCCAACTCGTAATTGGCCCTCGGTCGCTTCTGCCTCGAAAGAGGCGGGACAGAGGCATTCCGCGCAATTACCCGGCCAGAAGAGGTACAGAGGCTCCTTAAGAGCGAGGAAAATGGAGCGTTGGGAGAAAGTTGGTTGTTTAGATGTCTCTAACTTGAGTTAGGTGATTCTTTGAAGCAATTTTTAATTTGTCGAAGAGTTATTTACTATTTTTATTAACCGGCGACATAAATATGTCCAGACAGAATGATAATAATAATAAATAATAAATGTCAAGGGACAATCGCACACAAAATAAGGTCTGGGCTTGGGCTCTAGGCTTACAACTATAGATAGAGAAATACATGAGTAAATAACATCCAAGACTCAGGAACAAATCGATGGAGGTGCGGAGCTCCTCTTTCTGGGTGGTTTGGCCCTTCGTGCCTGCTTCAAAACTAACATAACCTAAACCTACCTACGTATTTCGGCCTAATTTCAATGGAAAATTTACGACTGGGAGAAATCCAGAATGGGAAATATGTGACCAGAAAAAATTAAGAATGGGGAAAGTTGCGATTGGGTAAAATCACCAATGGGAAAAATCGCGACTGGAAAGTAGAAATGACAAAAAGAACTTTATTAAAAGTTGTTCTGAAAAAAAAATTACAATAACAATTTTCTGCTAATGGCTACAGAGCTTAAACGCCACATGATCTTTTCTACATCTCAAGTGCTAGGTTTAAAAAAACCAAACGCAGTTAAAAAAAAAACGTCATTCCGATCATCAGTCCAAAGCGGGCGTAGCAAGCACTGAGATATGTTTGATGATTTTTTTCCCCAAAAAATAATATCACACAACACATCATAAGCATGATTTTTATCAAAACACATCATCATCATCATAAACTCACGCCTTCATTCCCAGAGTGGGGTAGGCAGAGCCACAGACTCACCAACAACTCCAAAAACTTGTTGATAATTCTGTGACCACAGTTTGCACAACCAGGCTAAGATGTTATCCAGTGTATTAGTGACAGGTTGCAAGCCCATCGCCTAACAGCACTACACAGCCTTTAGTCCCTTAGTGGTCTCTTACGACATCCACGGGAAGACAAGGAGTGGCAACATTCTAAACCCGGCACCACACGGCCAATATATAATTTCCGAATTTCAACCCATTCCATTGACGTGAACTGCAAGCGACAACTTACGTGAATTCGAATAGAGTAAGATAAATAATAATATTAAACGTTTTTAATAACATGACGAGCGTAGTACTCTTGTGTTACGTTATTTAAAAACGTATTTTATTCCGTCAACAGAGAATCTCACGCGAGAACAATATAAATTGGAGCTCTAGTTTCATCTCGTTTAAATGGTCTATCAATTGAATTGTTTTCGTTGAAATAAAACGTTTTATCAAGGGCTCCAATTGAATAAAGTCAAATGTATCTTGTTATCATAGACCAGCGTGTTTCATATTGGTGTTCACCAATTTAAGACTGAAAGGCAAACGTGCACACTTTCCAACTGATGATTAGTCGAAACTGAGATCCATAGATATTTGTTATCTTGAGACTAGAGTCTCATGACTGCCCTAAGGGACGTATTAATAACAAGAGACATCATGAATTAACTTTGCTATGACTTGTCACGTCAGCATAAAGTATCATTGAGCTGCTAGTCATTATAAAATCTAGACTAAAACTACGCTAAAAAATACTGCCTAAGTTAGTAAGGAACACTCGGCTCAAGCTCAAGTACTGAGCGTAAGTACTCAAACGCAGACTAAGGGCCTTGACTTGCAGATTTACTCTTTAATGTAAGGCCGCGCCGCCATGTTTTATTTTTTAAAGTCCATTTGAATGAGCTTAACGTGCTCCAGGGCTGAGATTATACACGTAAACCCTTATTGCTTTTGACGGTCTATCGTGTCGTATTTTGATAGCTCTTATTTACGTGACAGTAATGGAAGCCGAGTTAAAACCAAACCACGCATATAGGAGCCTCCGACCTGGGGCTTTAAATGCAACGATCGATTCTACTCGCTAAACTGAACTACTTTTGTTCTGCAACATTAAAAAATAACTTAAGTTTAGATAAAATAATTAAAGTCTAATTGTAAAATTGTATGTAACTGTACTTAGTCGGAAAAGTTCGTATTTACTTATCTTGTTCTCTCATTCTGCTTTAGTTCAATTATCTAATTGAACTTGATTATAAATATTAAAACATATTAAGTTCAAAAACCGGTTTAATGTACAGCAGTGTTCGCATTGTTGTGTTCCACCGTGGGGATAAGACAACTGACGAAATTACTGGCATAGAGGCATTCCATCTTAGTCCTCGGTTGTCAACGCATATGCAGTGTAAAGATTGCAAGTCAAGGACTTTAATTGTTTTGCCACTATGGAACCCTGTCATAATGACAGCGTCAAACCAGATGAAAGAAATTACGCCAAAATTAATGATTAACGTTATGCGACAGGGTTCCATAGTGGCATAACAATTAAAGTCTCTGACTGTACTCTTGACAATGCAAATGTCTATGGGTATTAGATCCCATAAGCCCTAGACAAGATGCATTCGGCGTTCGTTATTGTTATCAAAAATGCATTATGATTGACGTAAGCTGTCAGACGATCACGTCGAGCGCCTACGTCAACATTTCGTCAGTTTTCGAATATCGTGAACGTTAGCGTTAAAGCAACTTATCTAGAATGTCTAACATCACAGATGCATTAGATGGCCTCGGTGATCTTTTGTATTCTCCTTTCCATAGAAAAAACTTTGTATAATGTATGAACGATAATAATAGCCGCCTGATCCCGGCAGGCTCGTATTTACCACTCGGTGATGTGAAGACGTCAAAAGCGTGGCACTCGCACTGGCAGACGGTTTGCGACTTTTCGATTCGGCTTTATAACTGTTATTTAATATGAAACTTACAGTTTTACTACGAAATACAATAAAGGTAAAAATTATTTGCGTCTGGCACGCTGTGAGTTGACAAGGGCAGCGATATATAATTATAGTTAATCTATAAGCAATGACAACTCTATAAGTCTTTGACTAACTATGGTTAGGTCTATGTCTATGGTTATAAGGACGGCGACAGACGCCACGACTTATTGATATACACAATGAGATAAAACAAATTAAAACATGTTGATTTTCCATTAACAATGTAAGTAGTTTCACACCCAGTGAAACCCAGTTTCCCATAAACGGTCGTACTTTCATAAATTTATCTACCTTCACTGTACACCTGAAATTATTATTGGAAACAAATATTTCTTACGTTAAAAACATAATAAATTCCAGTACTAATAAATTCACAGGTCTCTTAAGCCAGAGCAAGAATAAATTTCGACCGATAATGGCTCACCATATCTCGTGGAATATATATCCTTTTAAATTGTGAAATTCGCTGCGTATTTTAATGTTTGGCGCCACAGGCTGGGAACTGGGAACATCCTGAATGAGGTTCTGGGAGTTGGGCATTGGAAGTGTTTAGGTGAGTTTGGTTTCCCATTTTATAAATCCCTATGGATTTTAAATATTGGATAATGTTGGGCAAATTAAGGGACAGTTTTATAGGTTTTTTTTGGTCGGTAATATGAATCCATACTTCCATATCCATATCCATACTAATATTATAAATATGAAAGTGTGTCTGTCTGTCTGTCTGTCTGTTACCTCTTCACGCTTAAACCGCTGAACCGATTTAGATGAAATTTGGTATGGAGATAGCTTGAGTCCCGAGGTAGGACATAGGCTACTTTTTATCCCGGAAAATTAGACAGATCCCGAGGGAGCAGCGATAAACGACTTCTACGCGAACGGAGGTGCGCGCAAAAGCTAGTAAAATATAAATTAAGAGGACAATCTCACGACAATTGTATTATATTAGTACCGAACTAGTTAAGGTCCAGGTTTTTGCTATAGGTACTAGACATAATAATACAAAAATATTTTGACAATGTTTGAAATACATAAACATAAAGAAATACACATGTAAATATATAGAATATTCGCGCTCATCACTAAAATATGTGCCCTTACTGGGAATCAAAAGCGGAACCGCTAGCTTCGTAGGCAAGGTCTCTTTTAAGGGGTTTGTAATCAGACTAGAAACCCTTATAGCTTCGGCATGCATGTCCGTTTGTCTGTTTGTCCGTACCGTGCGTCACAATCCCTTTTTTCCAGAAAATCAAGTCACTAAGCTGAAGTTTATTACAAAAGAATATACAACATACTTATAAGTCAAAGTTAAAATTAGTTCAGAACATTGAAATGCAACAACAATTTAAAAAAGTTAATACCCGCTGTACAGTGGCGGCCCCTTCTTTCAGAGCTAATATCTCCTAAACGTCTAAATCGATTTTCATTAGACCTGGCTTAAAGCACGCCGTTAAAACTAGCTTTTATTTAAAAAAAACCGCGTTGCAATCGGTCGATCCAATTAGAAGCTAAGCTGCCTCAAACAGACACGCAGATCCAAATTTAAATGTTAATTCTACAGTCTCCCCTTTTTGCGATGGGAGTTAAATAAAGCACAGTCAAAAAAAAAAGATTCAAATCTTGGTGTTATATCCAACAAAACGTGCCTAAGCAGAATATTTTCCCAATACAAAAGGCAGTCTCGGGTACAGGGTACAGGGTGTGCACAGCCAATACAAATATTGTCATAACTTGGGGATTTGTTTAATGTGACACGGCGTCGCTTTGTCTTGGGTCATAGAGTAATAAACAGAAGCGACATGGTTTTTTGATGCAAAATAAGGGTGTAAGTTTAACGTGTCTCTGTTTGTTGGTATCGTAGCTCCTAAACGGATGGACCGATTTGGATACGGTTTTTTTAAAGAAAGCTGGTTTAATTGGAATGGTTCTGAGTTTGTTTTTTTTTTTTTTAATATTTTGTACACATACAGTCATATTCGAATGCGATATATAATACTTTGTACTAAACAATATAAGTATCAAAAAAACCTGGACGTTCATTTAATGAATACACATAAGAAATGCGCAAGTTAAAACTAACAATAGAAGTGATTGTTGCATATTAAATATAATTATATTTTTTTAAGTTTATAAGTGGGATTGCTTTTATAAAGGGAATTCTAGATATATATTTTTTGTTTTCTTTTTAGCATTAGTTTTTTTCAAGTACTTAAATCGCATATTACGTCAGTTATGTTAGCTTAGGTTAGACTTGTGACTGTAAAAACGGCAAAACACGTTTTTGGCACATACAACTTGATTATATTTGGTATAGTCACCAGCAATAATATATTATCCAACATTAGGCGCAAAAATATCTGACATGGATAGCGAACGAGCACACAGGCCACCTTATGGTAAGTGGGATCTGTGACCCATACATTCTTATGACAACAATCTTAAGACTGCAATCCTAAGATCGCAAATTGGTTGCCAACGCTGAAGACTAAGATGGAATGTCTTTATGCTAGTAATTTAATATTTAATCAAAGAACACAGATCTAGTACAGATGTAGTGAATTAAAAGTGAATTTTATTTTTTTATTAGTTTTTGACAATCATGAGAAAATTAATTATTTTTGACATGTAATGCAAACTTATATTGTAATTCTTTTCATGAAATAAATAAACTAGACTAAACTAACGTATGATATTGTTTTTGTTCGGATAAATTCGCCTTATCATACTTTCTCAGTCAGCTTTAGTTCTCTCCAGTAATCTAATTAAGAAAGCTAGGTATATACGAAATTATCTGAAATTATACAAGTGTATAATTATCATAACCGCCGACGTATATTTTTATGGCTTGACAAGTGAGTAGAGTGACAGCTTTCTCATATTAATCTAAATAATGTCGCCAACGTGGGATTTGTAAGGTAAATACAAACATTGACATAATCCGGGACTTGTTTGACATGGCGATGTTTTGTCTTAGGTCATAGAGAAATAAAACAGAGCGTTAATCCAATAATTATAATGGTTATTACTAATTGTTCAGAGATATAGAGATATAGACCTTAATATTTTTCTGGGGAATTCATAGGGGGTTTTTAAAATTATCAATGCCCAGACAAAAAAGAAAAAAGAAAAATGGGAAAAGTTTAATTAATTTATCATTTCAAGTTGCATTTCGAGTATTACGACCTGCTTCGTTCGATCCTCCCCTCAATTGACATCGTGTAGAGTGACTGATATTACCTATTTAAATAAATTTAATTTAAATATTTTATGTACAGTTTATTAATACTTTCGTAAATTGAAAATGTTTGGCCTGTAAAGCAATGGCTATTTTCTTGACTCGATTTGAACTTTTATAATCTCGATTTAATCCTAATTGCATGATAAACATTCAAAAGTACCTTTAATTATTAGGCGAGAAACTTTTTATAATGTACAAAAGCATTGTTTCTAAAAGTTAAAATAATACTCCATTTTCAAAGAAAAATAATGTCTGCATTTTTAATCTTTGATGCGCTGCGGGCGTCAGATAAGCTAGCCAAATAGAGAGGTAATCTCCGCGCTAGTTTTATGAGTTTATTACTGGGGGTAA
Source organism: Acleris cristana (assembly GCA_948252455.1). NCBI lineage: Eukaryota > Metazoa > Arthropoda > Insecta > Lepidoptera > Tortricidae > Acleris > Acleris cristana. The sequence goes on along the minus strand of OX411795.1, from coordinate 10,327,477 downwards.
ACGACCTCTCGTATTTGGTCGGATTGGATTAATGCGGTACCAACGGCGCCAACTGAATTCTGCTGGGTTGTATAGTGAAATAATAAATAATGAATGTTTGAGGGAAATCTTTCTTCTATTAGAGAACGATATTGAATAAACTTATAAATAAATAATAAATAATATAATCTGTTGCTTCACTTAAATCTAGGCTTAAGAAGTACTGGCTTGACTCTTGTTCCTGATCTAAGACTGCATGTCCTTTCTACCTTTCATACTTATATTATATATATATATTTTATATTTATTTATTTAATTATGTATTTATTTATATTTATATAAGTATATTCATTTATTTATTATTTATTTATTTGCTATTATTATTTTAGTCTTCTGTATCTTTAATTGTTGTACGTTTAGCCATCCGTTGTTTTTATTAATATCCCAATCGCTCAAAGGTTAACTGGAAGAGATCCCTTAAAGGGATAAGTTCGCCTTTGTACATACCTTTTGTGTTTCTGTTTCTTTTTGATTTGTTTTTTTTTCTGTTTGTACAATAAAGAGTTTACATACATACATACAATATTAGGGGACAATCTCACACAAATTGACCTAGTCCCAAACTAAGCTCTAGGTTTGTACTATGGGTACTTACTAGACAACGACATAAATACTTATATAAAGAAATAAATACTTAAATACGTAGAAAATATCCAAGACTCAGGAACGAATATTCGCGCTCATCACACAAATATCTGCCCTTGCCGGGGTTTGAACCCAGGACCGCTAGCTTCGTAGGCAGGGTCACTACCAACTAGGCCTACGTGTCGTCAACGTATATATGTATATACTGTCAATTTATATACAGTGGTGGTCACATAATTAGAGACACTTGTTTTTTTCCCATACAATTGCCTACAAATATTACTTTTCAATTTTGACAACCAGCCAAAAAGTTCTTAATAAATTTTATCTTTAGTTACAGTTATTGTTTGCTAATAAACTAAAGTTTAAATGTCTAATAAACTAAAGTTTAAATGTCTAATAAACTAAAGTTTAAATGTCTAATAAACTAAAGTTTAAATGTATGTACAATTTATCTCTGTTGGAAACAAATCTTTCATTTTATAAGGATTAAAAAATAAATATTTGGCGTTCATACAAAGTTGTAAAACTTTGTATGTACGCGTCAGCACTAAGTTAAATCCTTATAAAATGTAAGGTCCATTTTTAACAGCAGTTCACTGTACATCAGTTTAAACCTTAGTTAATTATCTAAACTCTAAAGTAAATAGTATTTAGCAATAAAATTGGTCGAGAATTTTTTGATTGGAGGTCAAAATTAAAAAGTCATATTTGTAGGCAGTTGTATGGGAAAAAAACAAGTATCTCTAATTATGTGACCGCCACTGTATGTATACCGGGACTTTATTGTACTCGGTAAAACAAAATTTCTTTGACATGTTCTTCATTTTCTTTCTAAACCTACTTTAAACAACTGTAAAACAAATTATAACAAATAGACATAACAGATGTCCTACATTTAATTTTATAACAATCGACAGTTGACATAACTGTCGGTTCATATAATACATGAAACAATGCATTCAAATAGTTCAAAGGAACGCGTCAATACGTTAGCTTTGTCATTTCAATTGCTATCGAAATTACCATAAAGTACCGTACACACCTGACTAAATAAAATTCAAAAATCGGTTTCATTGCCAACTTTATTTTACAGACGGCAAAATTCATTACTCACATTTTTTCATACACCGTTCGATCTAATCGGTAGATGTTCGCGACACGATGGCCGGTAAATGTAACTTTGTATTCTCGTAATAAAGAACGCGTGGACAAGCAAACGCGATGTCTATCGAACAAACATGTGACGGTTGCGACTGTTCGTTTACAAATACTGGGATGGATGAGACAGACGGGCGGTTGAAGCGGCATAAGGTTTTTTTTATCGTCTAGTAGGTTTTGTTATCTATGCTATGTACTTAGTTTATTTGAATGTAGTAAATATTAAAATTGTACGATAGTTTTTATGTAATTATAACAAAAACGCTACAATTCCAATATAGCAATGTCAAAAAGTTTCAAATATGCTACCGTAATACCAAAAGAGGCGGCTATAAGTACATAGTAAATTATAATGATGTATGGGTACACTTGCCTGAAATAAATGACTTTATTTATTATTATTATTATAGTAATAGCATAGGCATTTTAAATTTAATGAGGTTACTAATAGAGTAGAGAATGTTTCTTATGTTGTAGTTAGCTGCTTTATTTGGTATAACATCACTATAGAGCTTCGGTCATTTTTGGTACCATAATACAAAGTAACATAAAAATAACAACCATAACCATTGTACACTTCTGGATCAGAGATATAATAGTTTTTTCATAATTTTAGTAACATTCGTTAAAATAGGTACCCAGAATGTACCTACTTATTAATCTAAAATCTACTTAAATAATATGCAAAATTGATTAAAATTTGTTTAACAATCGGAGATGACGTCCAGTACGAGTAAAAAACACAAAAGAAAATAGTTTTTTCTTTTTTCCTTTTACTTATTAAATAAAAACGCAGCGTTTCCCCCGCCCGTGTGCCCCCTAGATTCGTTAGCCCGGCGTTCGCACCGCTAATGTACATTCCACCTAACTTTATCACTTCCTTCTAACTGTTCTTAAGCTTTTACTTTGTGAAATATGCTTATGAAAGTTCCGTGTTGTGCTGAGAGCTTTGTTATGATTTTTGGGAGCTTTTAAGTCGGGGACTATGGTAATGTGGAGCTTATTGTTAAGGATATAAGAGTAATTAGTGCTCGTAGTGACTTAAAATCTTATTTATGACATCTGGTGAATTTTGGTTAGTTTGTATTCTTTAACACGTAAAAAGAAGACGTACAAAAGTTAGTCTATTCTACTAATTATAATAAACTGTGAAAAGTTTTGAGGATGTTTGGAGGATTGTCTGTCAATGTCATTCAATCACGCTAGAATGGCTGAGCGGATTTGTATGAACTTCGGCACACTCTCTGAATAAGTAAGAAATATTCATTTTGCCCTGCGAAATTTGATGCCCGAGGGAATAAAAATATAATAAACTATGAGTGTAAAAAATTAGAAGAAATTTTATTGAACTAAAGGTATTGTTTAAAAAGGGTGACATTTCGTTTCGCCAAACAACGTTTCCCAAACTGATTCATTTCCCAACTGTTTCATTTGGGCAAATGCTTTTTTTTTCGAAAACTGTAAATATTTAAGAATTTATTTCTGGACCATCGTGTGGGTTAGGTAAGGTTCGTTTTAAAAATCCTGAAATATTTACAGTATTAGAAAAAAAAGCATCTGCCCAAATGAAACAGTTGGGAAATGAATCCGTTTGGGAAACGTTGTTTGGCGAATCGGCAGAGAACCTTTAAAAAAGACACTTAATAATGTTTGTAATTAAAGTACTATTTTAATAATTATTCAATAATAAATTATTAAAGCCTACACTCAAAAAAATTAGAGCCAACAAAGAGAGATTTTGTCTTGGTTGACAAAAAATGAATACAATTGTCAAGGTATAGTTATGTCAACCAAAACTGATAGTAGAAACAGCAATTTTTTTAGTGATTCAACTAACATCTTAGTTGATGTATCTAACGTCTTAGTTGATGTATCTAACGTCTTGTCAGGCTCGTATGGAATCAAGACGCTTATGCACAACAATCACACTCTTGTTAGAACCGACCAATTTTTTTTTTCAGTGTAGTAGCTTGAGCACGTCCATTTCATTTATTAAACGAACTGCAACCAAATCGGTCTATCCATTTAGGATCTACAATTCTACGATTCCACAGACAGATATATTATACATATGCCACCCCTCTTTTTGTTGGGGGTTAGTAATAATATAAACAGGAATGGAGCAAACATCATAGCGAACGTCACAAACAAGCCAATCAATTACCCTGGAGGAATAGCAGACGGCAGTTTCTTGATAAATACCAGCGCTTTGTTGTTTTGTCGAAACCGCGGGAATGGAGGCTTTTAGGTACTCTATACTACGTTATTATACGTACGTTTGACGATGCAATTAGCGACCCTGCCTACGTTGATAGCGGTCCTGGGTTCGATGTCCGATTAGGACAAATATTTGTGTGACGAGCGAGAGTATTTTGTTTCTGAGTCTTGTTTTCTATGTAAATAAGTATTTATTTCTGTATATAAGTATGTTTATCGTTGCCTAGTACCCATAGTACAAGCCTAGAGCTTAGTTTGGGATTAGGTTAATTTTTGCAATCAATCTGTGAAGCTGTCCCTCATTATTTATTTATATATATTATATATAAATTTTAAATAGATATAACCCACGGTAAAATAGCGACCCATTTCTTTCACAGCTGATATCTTTTAAACAGCCTAACTTATTTTCATGAAATCTTGCTAAGAATCATCCCGATGAAACTAGTTTTCTTTAAAAAAGCTTCTTCCTTTTTAGAAATACGATGCCACATACAGACCCACAAACACACACCTACACATATATACGGATACACACTTTAGCTTTGTTTTTGGCGGGGTTTAAAAACAAAGTCGTTATCCATAATGTGCCAATTACTGTTTTTATAACAGAACAAAAAAACGTCGGAACCGCAATAATATATATAAATAAACGTTTTTGCACTATACAAATAAACGTAAAAAGTACAAATGGCGAATTTAATGCCTAAAGGCATTCTCTACCAGTCAACCACATGGTGAACAGAGAATAACTGGTGCAATTGGAGTTCAAAAAAGTGTTGAAGACTAAGTTAAATACCTACTTGATACTACAAATACATTCTATAAAAAAATCCTATCAAAGATCTACGATAAAATCTATTAGGCACAGTTCAGAGTAGAACAACCGACGAACAGCGTAAGCTTAGTAAATAGAGTCCCATTTACTCCCTTTGATTACATAAGGAGGACACAGATACATGACCTTACATGACCTTATTACTCATATTGTACTAGTAATTATCAACAATCGAGCTAAGCATTATGCTCCGTAATCAGGCTTCCGTTTCCGGTGGACAGACACAAATATGATTAGCGTCAGAGCTGTAATACAGCTGCATTGGGAATGCAACTGTTAGCAGTAATTAGATCGATCCGAGTCATTCCTCAGGGAAGCTTCCGCTAGCCCTGCTATACTCTAGAGTTACTGGTGCCCTCCGTCCACTAGGATCCACTGCTAGGATCCATTAAAGGGGTCAAGTGGACTTTTTGTACATTTAAATCCATTCATGGAGTAGAGTGGGCTTTATTGTATGCGTAAATCCATTTGGATTCGTTTACACTTTTTAATACCCTATAATCCATCAATGGATTCTGTTGCACTCTTAATTACACATCGATCCATCATCATACACTTGATTCCATCAATTGATGGATACTCGTGGACATTTAGTATCCATTGATGGAACCCGGTAGGTATATAAAAAGTTCAATAGAATCCATTAACCCTTTGAACGCCATGAACCGCTAAAGTGGTCGTGTACTGTCGTGCCTACCACGCCATCGACCTATATAGTGGTCACAGATACAGTGCAAAATAGACCCGAGTTTTTGTGACGTAAGGTTCACATTAGCTGTGGTTTTCAGCCGTCATTGGCGTGTGAGGACGACGTTTATATCAAGTCAAAGGCGTTCAAAAGGTTAATGGACCTTTATATAGACTTCATCGCATATCCATTCCATCCATTGATGGATCCCAGCGTCTTAAAAAGTGTAAATGAATCCAAACGGATTTAAGTGTACATTAAATCCCACTCGACTCCATAAATGGATTTTAATGTACAAAAAGTCCACTTGACCCCTTTAATGGATGCTGTCGATGGATCCTAGTGGACGGAGGGTACTGGTGTTATGGGCGGTGGTGATTACTTCCCATCAGGTAACCTTACATGCTCGTTTGCTTCTTTTAATAAAACTGCATCCGAACTGGCCCATCTCATTGGGAACTACCAAGCCACAGACATACACACAGATAAATTGTCACAAAGATGCACAGATACGCAGATTTGCAATGACATTGGCATTGCAAATATCCATAGGCAGCGGTGACCATTTTCCATCAGGTTGATCGTCTACCTGTTTATCCGTAGATGGCAATGAAAAATATATATAATCATCTAATTAAAAAAAAAACCGAATTTGCGCAATTATCGCTAGGTGTGATCCTCACGGGCTGTATTACTGCTGCAAGCGGTAGATGATGATGTGACCCACAAGAGCTGAGCCCTCGAAGCGTCGTTTACTGCCGCACTCAGAGACGTCAATTAAATTTAATGCTTGTTTAGTGACGTGTTCTCTTATTCTATTGCTGTAGCAAAGAAAGTTGTTGACACTGTTGACAGCAGCAACTTTAATCAAGCATTCAATTAAATTGACGTCTCTGAGTGCGGCAGTTAGAGATTGTTGAAGTATAATGAAATATGAACATTGACTTAAGATTATCACATTGATTTAATCTTTAACTATAACTAGTGAGACAATACAATAATGCGTCCGCAGGCGGCCCTTTCACATGAAGCAAGACGTTGATCCCATTGACAGATCGATAGACAATCTAAATCACTAGACATTATTAATCTATGATTATAAGTTCGGTAGAAGCCAAGGCTATAAATATTGAGACGGTGCGCGATAGCAAAATAAATAGAAAACATGTTTATATTCGATTAACACTCACATAAAATTCGTATAAAAGCACCGCGAGGATCTTCTTCGCATACTTTACATGCAAGAATTATTAATAAAACATTAGAATGTAGGAGCCGTGCAAAATGTGTCTTGCCAGGAATGTGCCAGAAATTATGTCAGTGGTGCAAGGAAAAGTTATTTGGAGAGCAAAAACATTTGAGGGCTTGTCACGGAGAGAAATCGTTCGCATGCCAGTTCGTGACACCCCTGGGACAGCGCAGTGACGCACAGTTTGGGAACTCCTGCTTTAACCTATAGCTAGCAGCAGTATTCGCATTGTTATGTTCCAACAGCAAAAAAATCTCGGTGTATTCCCAGAAGTACAAAGAATTTGGACAGACTTGTTGTAGGAAAGCAGCAAAGGACTGCAATGTTCAGAAAAAACTGTTACTCAATGTGTGTTCTTATTCATAACAAAATACCTCAGCATATTAAAGAATTGCCTGGTAATAAGTTTAACTTAAAATTATTTAAATGGTTGATAAATAATAGATTTTATTCAATAAACGAACAATTTTTATAAAAAAACCGTACAATGCGAGTCGGACTCGCCCATCGAGGGTTCCGCACATGACACGGTTAACTCAATTCAAAATTTGCACCGCCGCCGTTCCTTGCATAAAGACCCTGTTTTTTGGGATTTTATTAAAAATGTACAGATTTCAGATTTTTTCCTATATTTGTAGTAAAAGACGGTGGTACTTGCCAAATTTCATAGTTCTAGGTCAGTGGGAAATACCCTATACATTTTGATTCCCTCGAGAGTGTCGAAATACACGTTTTTGGCGACATAATCGGCCGTATCTTTTTTTTACGTAAATGTAGAAGTTTGTTTTTTTCACTGCTTCAAAGGAACTGTAGACCGGAGTACCTATATGGTTTTAATTTCAACTCGATACCTTTACGCGTTCCCGAGACAATAGCATTACATATTTTACGTAACACCTGGCCATAATGTGAGTTTTATCGCACGCTGCGCGCACGGTAAAACTCGCATTGTGGCCAGGTGAAGACGTAAAATTGTGTACTCATCACGGGCAGTAAAAAAGAAAGCCCTCTATCGCATATTTACAAAGCCCTCAAATACCTGCGATTTCGGGCTTTCTTTCTTTTACAGCCCTTGTTAAGTAATTTGAATTTGAATTTGAATTTGTAATGTACATGACAATGACATTGAGTTCCTAGTACCGAAAATTTTAACCTACATATACATATTTCTCTCAAGTTTCGTTATACTCGTAATCAAACAATTTGCGCAACGAATTTCGCTTGCATTATTGCAGCAAAAAGCTAGTACATTATTTTACTGAAAATACTGAATATCGTATTTCTTCTGGTATTACCGAAGCGCTAATTATAACGTTCAACTCATATTGTTTCTATTTGCAATGGAATGTATATTATTAAATAATGTGGTTAAAATTTTGCTGCCAAATAACTATGCGCTTAAAATACTTTTGCAGCTTATGACATATTTAATATCAAATTGTGGGAAAATGGTTTTAATACACAAGCGAGAAGTTAAAGTTATTAAGGTATTTAAATAATTTTGCTTTAAATACTTACACCTAGGCTCTATTCTACTTGGTAAAATTAAACTGCTTTTGACAAGTTACCATATTGTTTTTAACTCGGTCGCCATTACCGTCAAGTAAATAAGAGCTATCGTTACATTGTAAATATGATAACATGTCAAAGGCAATATGGTTTTACTTAGTAGGATAGAGCCCTAGTTACAGATTTCTTTTTTCTTTTTTTACCTTAAAAACATTGACACTAAAATTACGTACGAAATTAGACAGTTTCTAATTTCTAAAAAGCGATATCTCAAAAGGTTACTCGTACCAAGAAAGGATTTAAAATAGAGAGTAGTAGATAGAGAAGTAGCGGGATACTAAAATGTACGCGTACGAACTAAAAGTATGTTGCTAAATTTCGACTTTTAAATTTTAGCTATTAAATATACGTTAGTTAGCTTATTTAATTGCTCAAAATGATTTTTAAAAGACTTGACTGTTTTAAACTGTCAAAAAATAAGTTTTTAGTTTAAGTGCCCGGTGCTATTAGCCAATTTAAGGATATTTCGAAAAGGCTAATAGAAACAACCGGAGACCACAGAGCTGGCAGCTTCCTCGGGCAACGCATTAGCATTGCTATACAACGAGTAAATGCTGCCAGCGTCTGTGGTACTTTGCCACGGGGGCCCTCTCTTTTTTAGTTTTTATTTTAGTTTGAATTTAATCGTATTTATGTAGCTTAGTTATAATTTTGCAAGAACATTGTACATAGTTAAGGACAGTTAAAGCCTCAATTAAAATTCTTAACTTTATTCCATTTCGTAACGAAAATTACTATACCTACTTAAATCATTCGATGGTTTCAGACTGAAATTGTACTGTAAAATTGTCCTAAACGCCAAAATGGAACAAAGTTAAGGATTTTAATTGAGGCTTTAACTGTCCTTAACTATGTACAATGTGGCAAGGTTACAAATGGCCCTATAACTAAGCTACATAAATTTGTCCTTTACGCCAATCGGCATTTTAGCTTCGATTATGGTTAACTTTCGTTACGAAATGGAAAAAATTTAAGGATTTTAATTGAGGCATTAACTGTGCTTAACTATGTACAGTCAACCAATTTGATTTCTAGGCCACTTTGGACTATGTTAAAGTGACGTTGACAACCAAACGTTACAGACTTCTTATGATTTGGGTTACAACTTCACATTGACAAAGTCAATAGTGGCATTAGTGGCCTAGGAATCAAATTGGTTGACTGTACAATGTTTTTGCAAATGACCCTATAGTTAGGTTCAGTTTTGTTTTGATTTATTTTTTAATTTGTCATAGTTTTAGTTTTAATTCGTAATTTTTAATTTGTATTGTATTAATGTTAATATAATAATATCTCTGTATCAAACGAAAATAAAGAGAGTATCCCTATACAGGGTGCTAACAAAATTTAACGACAAAATGGCAACTTCCTTCCTATTCATATATTTCATTCACGTTGTAAATTCACAAAGAAAATTGAACAACGTGTTTGAAATTGTGTAAGATTGTTACTTCCTTGTTTGTCTGCTCATCAAATTGCGCCCAAATATCGACACCTACGACAATTACGCTCATTTGTCTGTTTGTACAACTGTATTTTTTGATACTTTTATTGGTTTCGAAGAAAGTTTTATGCAAGAAAGTTTATGGGTTCTGTATTGAGTATTAACATCCTACTAATATAATACTAATATTATAAATTCGAAAGTTTGTGTTTGTGAGTGAGTGTGTTTGTTACTTCTTCACGCTGCAACGACTGGACGGATTTGGATGAAATTTGGAATGGAGATAGCTTATACCCTGGATTAACAGATAGGCTACTTTGCATCCCGGAAAATTTAAAAGTTCCCGAGGGAATAACTATAATCGAAATCTAAGCGGACGAAGACGCGTTTAGAAGCTATTATCCACTAATCCTACTAATACGAGTATCTTACTAATCCTACTAATAATAATAAGGGGTAAAAGGAGGGGTAGAATTTTGTATGAGTTTCGTCATTTTTGAAGTTAGAAACGTGAAAATTGGTATTATAGGCTACTTTTTACCCGACTGTTAGAGGGTATCGTGTTTCAAAGCCTAAATATGTATGGATCACAACAATTAAACAAAAAACAATAATTTCAATTCAATAATTATTAATTAATTAGGGAATATAGGCTAGCAGTACTGTTAGGCGATGGGCTTGCAACCTGTCACTAATACGCTGGTAAACATCTTGGCCTATTTGTGCCAAATGTGGTTACTGAATTATCAACAAGTTTTTAAAGTTACTGACGTGAAGGTATGTAGGTATGTTTATGTATGTAATAATTAAACAATTTGTTAGGCGATGGGCTTGCAACCTGTCACTAATACGCTGGTAAACATCTTGGCCTATTTGTGCCAAATGTGGTTACTGAATTATCAACAAGTTTTTAAAGTTACTGACGTGAAGGTATGTAGGTATGTTTATGTATGTAATAATTAAACAATTAAGGAACAATAAAATGCTCTTGCTGAAATAAGAACTCGCACCCAATTCAACTATTCTCTATTTGGCCTAGTTGTTGACTGGTACAGAATGCTTTAAGGCATTAAGTGCGCCATTTGTACTTACTTTTTGTATTGTGCAATAAATTTTAAATAAATAAATAACAGATAAAGAACAATTTTATGTAGAGCAGATTAAAGAGGTAATCTTTGCGCTTTGTAAATAATATTAACGACTCTTTAGTGGTCGCGTCTATTTACACATGCCATAAACATATTGCATGCCATTAAATCAAATTGCTTGCCATCTACTCGCTCGCCATGTACAGGCATGCCAGTTAATGTATACACATGAAAGTAGCTGGCACGTGCAAGGAGCTGGTATGCTAGTGTGCAAGCTACGCGCGATTTTTTTGTACTGTCCCTATTTTGAAAACCCAAGTCCCGTTTATTTCTAACAAAGTCCCGATTTATGATAGACTAGAACCTGGCAACACTAGTTCATCATTTATTTGAACCTACTTGTTGACACTTTCGCAACGCATCGAATAAGCGAAAATGTTTCAAATTTTCACAAACTTCACTGATCCCTAAACCAATTACGAATCAAATAATATCACGATACATTTAAAACTAAACTTTTTACTGCTGCTTTTACGAGCGAAGTTCATTCAACACGCGAATGACGCGCTAGACTCATACAATGTAACTCTAAAATGAAAGCAACTAAGTACATTTTCCTTTAACAATTTTAGTATAAAGCATTCGTTTGATCGAGCAAATAATACTCAAAGCTTGTTTACTAAGCCTTATTGCTAGGGACAGTAGGTTTCATTTCCAATAGGAAAGAATGAGTTAAAATGCAGTAGTGAATGTTTGCTCAAGGTGCGATAAGTACAAAATGTTGTTTAGTGGTTTATTTGATAGCTTTGTTGTTAAGACGTTTGGGTATTGTATTTACGATCATTTATTATGTTATGGAAATATTAAAAGAGCATAAGTGTTGTACACTAGCACTACATGTCATCTCTTTTCCTTTATTTTTGTTACTTTTTTGTATGTACATGTAAGTAAGTAAGACACACGTCTTACTTACTTACATGTACATCCATAAGCGTCTATAATACCCAATACTTTTTAGTTAGTTTTTTTTTTATGGTAAATTCTTTTACCATACAGGACTGCCGTGGTGCCGGGTTTAGAATGTTGCCACTCCATGTCTTCCCGTGGATGTCGTAAGAGACGACTAAGAGACTAAAGGCTGTGTAGTGCTGTTAGGCGATGGGTTTGCAACCTGTCACTAATACATTGAATAACATCTTAGCCTGGTTGTGCAAAATTTGGTCACAGAATTATCAACAAGTTTTTGGAGTGGTTGGTGAGTCTGTGGCTCTGCCTACCCCACTCTGGGAATGAAGGCGTGAGTTTATGTTATGTTATGTAACTCCCTGTAAAGCACTGGATGGACATGGAATGCTGACTTCTTATTTTTATTTTTGATAATATTATAATTTAATTTATGTATATTTTTGACGATTCCAAATGTAATTTCTTGTACTTTGACATAACATGCAATGTATACTGTGACTTACTTTGGAAAATAAATATCATTCATTCATTCATTCATTCTGTAAACATCTTAGCCTAATTGTGCAAAATGTGGTAACAGAATTACCAACAAGTTTTTAGAGTTGTTGGTAATTCTGTAGCTCTCCCTACCCCACTCTGGGAACGAAGGCGTGAGTTTATGTATTTATGAATGTAAAGATACTAAATTTTTCGCAAGGCAAAATCACAGTTTAATTATGTTTATTTTAAGAATTTAGTTTGAGACAGCGTTTGATATAAAGCTAAATATAATACACATTTAATAACATAATCTTTTACTTTGTTTCAGGTAATTTTACAAATTGGAGTCTACCAGGGTGATGTCTAGAATAAGGATTTTCATGGACGAAAAAAATTCAATTGGACTGCTGCAATTATGACGAAGCTTTATACAGCACAATTAATTCACGTATGTTTTTGTTCAAAAGTAAACTGAAACTCGATGTTAACTCAATTGCCATATCGCCTTGTGTACTTACTAAAATACATGTTGATCCGATACTTTGTGACCAAAACTAGAACACCTGTAGGTAAATATACATTTGTCATGCCCAATAGTGCTACTTATTATTGAATAGTGAAACACTTAGTTAGAACTACCAACCAAAAAATAAAAAGAAATACAATTTTATTATGAAGGCCTTAACGACGCGCAAACTGTTGTTTTGTTTTGGAAGACAGAATATTCAGTGAATGTAGAACAATTTTCAGAGCAAGAGACTTTTTTGGCAAAGTATCTTCAAGTTTATTCAAGTTTTTCCAGCACAGAATTTCTTCTAAAACTTACACAGGGTTATAAAAAATGAAACGGCTAAAAACCTGCATCCTCAACATAAATATAAGCATATTCAAAAAAATACGTCTATTGACCCATTTTTTCTAAACATAACACCCCGTATTGCATATTCATCCGTAAAAGTGTATGTTAAAATAGATTTTTGCTTGACACAGCTGGGTACCCCCAAAAGGGTTAGGTATAAAAGGGTTTTTTCATATGATTGATCACATTTGCGTAGATAAACTGAAAAAGTACGTCCTGTTGTTTCTGAACGGGCATGTTCCATGCGTCATTTTATAACATATTAATTTGTATTTTTTTGAGTTCCGTCCGTTTTACCGCAGCTATAATAAATAATGTATGTACGTAAATGAAAATCTTTATACTAACCTAACCTAACCTAACCTAGTTAGAAGAAATTGAATAAAAATTCATATAACAAGAAAATGATAGTCATAATAAATGAGTGTTATGTTATTCGATCATATACCTGATAAAATTATACAATTGGTTTTTATGCTAAACGTTTGTTATGCTTTTCGTGGTTAGTTAGGTAAATGAAATTATACAAAATGTTTTTTTCACAGCACCTGCTCGGAAATATGGCCATAGATGGTCTTGTTTGGGGTCACAAAACCAAGACCACGAATGTTTTTGTTCGCATGTTTGCTGATTGGTCAAGAACATTGTTGTCCAACTTTCAGAACCAATGAAAATCAATCAATCAATTTTTGGTTCATAGCTCCTTAAAATGAAAAATTGAAATCGACCAATCAGAACACACCATTTTGTGTCGTAAAATATAAGGTTTATTTTTGCTAAAAGATACACAGACTACAAACTATGTCACTGCTTTTTTTTTAATGTAATTCAAACTTGGCCCCTAATCTCGAACCACTAGAGATGAAATTACATGGGAGATATGGCGAAACAAATACAATTTTATATGGAGTTGACATCTTCATCTCGAATGTTAGTTTATTACTCTCGAGTGCCCCGAGAATAGGGGTCCAGATTAAAAAAAAGTTATCTATGGTAAAATTGGCGGTGATACACCTTCTATACTACCTTTGAAAAACCGACGCCAATTGACTAACACTATTGAGTTTTGAATATGAATTTTTATTTTATTTCCTCTCAGTAGTTGTGAAAAGCACTATGTCTGCCTCGGTAGAAATTGCAATTTATGGACTCGTACACAAGAGGGCCTCAAATACGTTTCGGCCCACTATATGACTCGTTCAAAAATCGCGTAGGTACTTTCTATCCTCTGCAACAATGTACTATAGACTGATTGAAGCGCACCCAAGTTGGACATAGATCTGTGTATTGAGTATTTGTGTCTATCTGTGGCATCGTAGCTTCCAAACGGATTGATCGATTTAGATGCGTTTTTTTTTTAAAGAAATGTGAAACCTAGGCGAGAACGAATTATCATTTTTAATTCAATTTCCTTGAAAACATTTTATCTTCGACTACATTCTCATTACATTAACTTCCAAACTTACAAATGCTTATTCTTTATAAAATAAAACACTTTCTTGGAAACTCCGGCTCCGATCTTAAAACGCGTGGGCAAGAGATCGTATCACTTAAATCAAGTTCACTATTCCTTTTTATTGAATGATCTACCTGATACAAAGTTCAATAAAGGTTTAATTTTTTGTTCTATACCAAAAGCACCATATTGAGTCTATTTTGAATGGTATTATAAATGCCGGGCACTGAAAGTGTGGAATAGTTACAAAGTCATATGATTGTAGAAAACGATACCACCGAAATTACTAACGTTGTTGTTTAACTGTGTTTGTTTTATGGATATGGGGCCATTTTGAAAATGAAATGTACGAGTATATTTGGTTTTTGTTTTTTTCTACATACTTTGAGATTTCCTTCATACTTGTGTCAAGAGAATCCGCTCCACAACAATTAATCAGATCATAATAGATAAATTATGAAATTGACCTAGTCCCAAACTAAGTTCTAGGCTTGTACTATGGGTCCTAGGCAACGATAAACACACTTATAAGTATACAGAAATAAATACTTATACCAGTATAATGTATATGTATAGAAAACGGTATCATGACTTTTTACCTAATCATCATTTGACAAACTATAATAATTTGACTAACTTTCATTTCGTAAAAACGTGTTTGTGCTCAAACCCATTACCTATTACATAGGTTGCATGAGCTTGTTAAATAAGTTAGGTAAGGTTAGACTTTTGACTACAAAACTTGTTAAATAATGCGGCGTGAAGTATCTCTTTACGAAATGAAAGATTGTAAAATGATATTGTTTGTCAAATGATATGGTAAAACATTAGTAAACCATAGAAAACACCCAAGATTTATATTAGAAACAAATACTCAGAATCGAACCCAGGACCGCTAGATTCGTAGGCAGGGTCACTACCAAAGTACCAACTAGGCTAACGCATCGTCAATAAAAGATTGGACAAACGTTTATAACTGTACAATAACAAAAGTCAGGTTGGAGTTTCTGGTGCATTACAGTTTACTACTAATTAATTGTTTTTTTTTATTGTTCCAATAAAGATTTGAATTTTGTTGTGTCTTCTCTTATAAGTAGTTATATCGTTGTCTGTTCCCATATTATAAACATAGAGCTTAGTTTGGGACTAGGTCGATTTTTGTGACGTTGTCCCCCTGATATTTATTTTGAAATGAAATGAAATGAAATGAAAAAATGTTTATTGCTGCAGGACACAATTATTACAGCTTTTACGACATACAGAAAATTTAACTACAGCAAAAGGAGCAAACTCAGCTGGTGCTGGCCGTAGACTCGCAGGACTGAGCGCTGATTTTCAGTTTTCTCCCTTTTGTACCGAATATTTACCGAATAATACTTAATCAATAACAGTGTCAAAAAGTTGTCCTTACAATAGCCAAAGAAATGCAAAAATACCTACACAAACTTGTCATATCGTATTTCATTATTATTATATAATATATATTTTTTAAATTGACGGCCATAGTTTTAGTGCAATGATTAACCGTTTCAGTTTTTGCTTAAATGTATATGCTGACATCTTTTTCCTCAACGGTGGTGGTATGGTGTTCCATATTTTTGCCGTCTTATATGTGAACCCTCCCCTAAGACCAGCCGATTTATGATTAGGAATCCGTAGAGTGTTTCTCCGAGTAGAGTAGATTTTATTGATTATCTACTAAGAATTATCCAGATCACACCTTACAAAGTCGATATAATAGTATGTCAGTTTACCTTTCCCCCTAACGACGGTTCCGCCCCCCATTAACACTGCAGGTCACAAGTCGCGGGTTAATGCTGCCCGCTTCTGCCCTATGCTTTGAGTCACAGGTGTACTACGTGCTATGTGATTGAGTGTGTGTGCGCGAATGCCTGTGCTTGTGTGCATGTGAGTATGTGTGTGTGTATGGGTGTATATTTATGTCGTGTTTATGGCTCCGTTTTGACATTTCAGGTGCCTTCATTGGTAGCTCATAGGTACTTCGGTTTCATTTTATTATGACACTTGCTGACCTGACAACAACATATACATTAGGCTTGACATTATGTGCTTCTGTTTAGTCCGCCTGAGTAAATTATCTTTAACCGAACAATTGTCCTCGCGTGTTGCATAGACTCATTTCATTAATAAGTTTATGGTGATGGTCTAAAACTCGATATTAGAGAAATACACCTAGTTAAAACAAGGGGTGAAAGCTATTAATTAAGGAAAAAACAAAAAAAACGTACGAAACAAGTAGAAAATTTATACGTCATTACATATTATAAAACAAAGTCCCCTCCCCCCTAGGCGTACTTTTTTGGAAAAGGGCCGAATCTTAAGTACCTGAAACCAACGTGCATGCATGCATGATCCGATGTATGAATATGGAAGAAGCGAAAGAGATCTGTCAGGATCATAGCAGGTGGAAAGAACTGGTCTCTGCCTACCCTTCTGAGGAACAGGCGTGATTTAATGTATGTATGTGTATGTAAGTCCCCTGCCGCATCTGTTTGTCTGTATGCTCACGATTATCTCAAAAACGAATGAACGGCTTTTCATGCGGTTTTCACCTAACGATAATTTTTCACGGACGGGCTTTATGTACCATACTGGTATATATGAGTGTTACAGAAAACTCAAACAAACCGAAGCGTACCTAGTTAATTTAGATATATTTATATACATTTCTAAAGTTATCCCAGCCACACCGTTCATGGGCGACATAATAAGTATGTCTGCCTTTGACCCCTAACGACATTTCCCGCCCTCCATTACGACTACAGGTCAAAAGTCGCGGGTTAATGCTGCCCCGCTACTGCCCCCGGTGGGGCAAGTCACAGGCGATCCAGGCCGCGATTATAACTACTATCTTCTTTGACAGAAGTTAGTTCCTCTAGTTGCCTCGTCAGCGCTGCCTGTTCTAATGAAACACTGACACACTCGTTGTTTTCGATGTTTGTTTAAATTAATTTATTCGTAATGTCTGTATCACCTTCCGTGTTTTTACCCAGCGGTCCCAACGGAAGGCCAGCGTTGGGTTCACAGTCTAGCTACTTATTTCATTATATCAGCCTGTTGCAGTCCACTGCTGGACAAAGGCCTCCCACAAGGAGCGCCACAGCGCGCGATCTCCCGCCCTTTGCATCCAGTCACTGCCAACTACCTTCTTCAGGTCATCGGTCCATCTAGCCGGGGGCGTCCTACACTACGTTTGCCTAAGCGAGGTCTCCATTCGAGAACCTTCCTGCTCCACCTCTCGTCGGTTCTGCGACAGACATGGCCAGCCCACTGCCACTTCAGCTTGCTACATTTTTGGACAATATCAGTCACCTTAGTATTATGTCGTATGACCTCGATCCGGATCTTATCCCTTAATGAGATCCCCAACATAGACCTTTCCATAGCACGCTGAGTGACGTGCAGTCGGTGGGCCAACTTGACTGTCATGTTCCACGTTTCGGCTCCGTAGGTTAAAACTGGTAGGACGCATTGGTTAAACACCCGGCTTTTCAGGCACTGCGGCAGTGTCGACGTGAAGATTTGACGCAATTTCCCAAATGCTTATTTACTTGACAGTAATAGCGGCTGGGTTAAAAACAATACCATTACAGGTTAAACACGATATGGTTAATACCAGCTAGAATCTCGGCCCAGAGGAGTTATTGCGCAACGTACTCGCAATCGTAATCGTTTTCATTTTGAAAGTTGAAGGCGAGTCTGATACATGATGATGATTCATAATCATCGCCGCTCACTGCTTAAACCTTACACCACACAATAATTTGACTGCTTTTACCGGATTGAATGTTATTACCATGATTGCGCTCGGCACACCTTCGCTGTCGCTCCGAAGAAAGCTTCTATATTGTTGGGGCTTCTACAAAGACCGCGTCTCGGACGTTTTAACAATAGACTTTTAAGAAACTGCGTCTGAGTTTTCTTAGAGCTGATTTATTATTTATAGGCTCAAAAGGTTTTTTGTAAACAATGCCAGCCGCCAAATTACGAATAAAGTTACACAGATTGAAGATATTTTTTTTACTGCAGAAAAAGTGAACTATTCAAAACCCATATATAGCCTTTTACAAGTACAGTCACCAGCAATTATATATTATCCAACCTTAGTCGCAAAAATATCTGACAGGTCTTTACTACTAGAGCTATAAGAGCGTGTCCAATATTTTTGCGCCCAATTTTGGATAATATATTATTGCTGGTGACTGTACCTCTGCATTCATTTTTTCAAGATTAACGTCAAACTAGGAACTCATAGTTTCGCCATGTGTGTCTGTCTGTCTGTCTATCTCTGTCTGTACTTCATACTCAGTTCTCAGAAACTATAAAAGTAACAAAACTGCGCCTCTATTCTAGACGGTATAAACGATATCTATATGACGTCAGCCGTCATTACTGCCAAGAAAATAAGAGCTATCAATACGTTGACAATACGATAACAGGACAAAAACGATATTGTTTTTACCGTGTTGAATAGAGGCGCTGGTTTTTTGTTCACTAATAGATAATTTTATACCGCGTACTAAGATTAAAAGTGCCATGTTTGCTACAGATACATGTCCCAACCCATTACAGCCAAAACTACAAGTACTAAAAATGTAGAAAATATCTTACATAAAAGCACTATGACGAATTTTAAAAGGGAAACTTATCACGATTCACGACTAAATAAGTTGACTTGGTTCGTTCTTGACATACCTACAAAAAATCTTAGACAGCAACAAATAACTTGAAAGAAAATTCGTTCATACTAAACTTGTTGTTTTTCGAAATTGTTTTGATGTTTGTAGTATATAACGGCGTCCAAACCCTACTCTGAGTTTGGTCTGACATGCTGTTGCTCAGTTTTTTTTTTAATAGATTAAAAAGAATAGGAAATTATACAGTAACTTCAAAAAAAAGTAAACGTTAATAATGTTTAGGGTTATATGGACCTTATAACATAGAAAATAAATTTTATTTTCTGTTTTCCAACCATAAGTTTTAATCCGTACTTTAAGATCGGTGCACGAGTCCGATTCGCACTTGACCGGTTTTTTTCTTTACTAGAATGTTATTGTAACTTCTTGGTGTTAGAAATAACATAATGAAATCTGTTTACTCACGTAACTATTATAAAATTGCTCAGGGCAATTTCCCTGGAAAACTTTTTCTGCCGTTTTGTTTTATATCACTCTTATTAGTTCATTACTGTCATAATAAAAAATAAAACGTAAGGTATACTAGCTAAACACTTTGATAAGCTAAAAAAATCTCGGATAATCGCCAGTTATTTCATATTTCCGTGCGCTAAAAAAACTTTTTTGCTCAACATTTTAAAGTGAAAAACGTCGGAATTATGTCAGTATACCATCTCCCATTATTAACCCGTCAGCTGCCGGGATTTTTATTGCCGCGAATCCCGGGATAAAACGACCGGTCCCGGGAATTCCTACCTGGCTTCCTTAACGGGATTATTTACATGTTGTTGCCATTTTTCATCTCTCCCTGTTGTTGGGTTTATGCTTTTTTAAGATATCTTAAGTGGGCAATTTCTAGGAGAGAGAAGTGAGGTAATTCAAGGGGTTTTAGCGACGTATTTTTTACTAGCTCTTTCCCCACTCTCTGTGGGTAGAATTTAACTTCGTGTGTCCAACTTTTTATTTAGCTTCCTGCTTTTGTGTGTCAGTCATTCCAGTCCAAATTTTACAAGGCATTTCATCTTGTAAGTCCTATCTAGTAAATAAATACTTAATTTGATCAGGGAATATGACCCTTTATTTTTATGCGTTATTTCTTTAATAAACTTTTTAAAAATATACTTCTCGCACTTGACTGAAATTTTACTATAATAAAATCATGTAAAATGGAGTGTTTCACAATCACAATACTATTGTCATCTATCAAAAGTGCCATCACTCGATGTCCCTACTTTAGTTTGGGACTAGGTCAATTTGTGTGAAATTTCTTTATTTAAGTCAACCAGAAACCAGACATACTTTCCCTTACCCAAACTAACAAAAGCCTCCTCAACACAACTTCCCCAAACTAGCTTGTTACGAAATAGAATTATAATTGCATTGGACAACTTCCAAGACACTTAGCATTAATACGTTTTCTCCCGAGGGACGAAAATGCCGCATAAGCAATCATAACTTATGGATTGCGTACAAGCTCTTTCAGCAACGAGTTGGCAACACAGTGTATTATGGAAGAGGTAATGCGTCACAATGTTGTGAAGGCTGTTAGCTGAATTAGATTATCATATTGCAGTACCTATAAATCAGGTATTCAAATAATACTTAAGTTGTAAGATGGCTTAACAAGGCTAAACTAATGAGTCCCAACAACGTAGATCTACGCTAAGTATAGCGGAGATCCTGTCCCCGCTTTCCGACTCCATCATCAGATCAGGGTAGTGATTCTCTCAAAAGCAAAGGTGAGCGAATGCAGGAGTGAATGTCCAAACGGCGAGTTTAAGTAGTCCCGTCAGAGCGAGCAAAACACATTTTAGCGCGTGCATTCTCAATTAGGCCTTATCCGTTCGAGAAGCCATGCTGCCAAATTGAATACACGCGCCTGAAATGTGTTTTGTTCGCTTTGACGGGACTACTTAAACTCGCCGCTTGGATATTCGCTCATCAATAGAGCGCACACATTAACGATTCATGCCTGTCGGCAATGCTCATACGGTTGTAACTACAATCGGGTGGCCGGCAGGCGGCCTGACGATCATCGGTAATTATTGGAATGTCGATCTCGGACTGTCCTTTGAAAATGTAGGCGATATAGTTTCAGTTATAAAGTGTATAGCGGATTTGGCCTTTAGGCGTCGGACTGTCTGGCCCATTGATTTAAACAACTAGATCGAACAAAAATGTCACATATGTTTGGCCAAGAAACAGTAGCGACATCTATCAGATTGCTTATAAACTACGTCAAACTACATAGAACTACCGTAACGTGGCCGGGTAACCAAACAACAGCTGTATTTACAATAATATTAAGAATGCTTGGAAAAATGGTTTAACTCGAGTAATACCATGTAATACATTACTTAATATGCTTACCGGAAAAAAGAAACTCCATCCTTGGTTTTCGATACCTTTGAGGTATAATTATTGCACTTACTTATGACGCAACATGGCATTTTTGATTTTACTAGTACGTACGACTTGGTCCGAGGTTGAAACGTCGTCACTGTCACGATTTGGTGCTAGATTCTTAGATTTAGCACCAATTTAATCGCCCGTTTTTTTGTACTAGAGGCCAGTCCATACGAAGTAATATATTAAGTCTATGGTCTGGCCAAGCCACACCGGATGCGCACGCGTTTCACTGCGTTGTATAGTATGAATCCTCATACAATATGTCACACTAATTGCGTGACACGAGCACGCGTATGTCACGAATGCGGTACGGTGTGACATATTATAAAGTTTCGATACATTCTCCTATAGAAACCGTGTCCCAGGGCTGCCAGATTGTATAATTAGATACAAAAACTGTATAATTGGGTGACTTGCATCCTCTCTGTATCCTGAAGCCTCATGTATAATTGGATAAGGGAAACCTAAATTCCATTATCTGAGTTATATGACAGCCAGACAGAGATACGAATCGTAAGCAAACCGAACGCCGAAGCGCATTAAGTGCATTCTACACGAACAGTCAGATGGTGTATCCTGACATTCAATTTCGTATAATTTTAAACACCTGTCCGTATAATTTTAAAATTTCAACTGGCAACCCTGCCGTGTCCCCTTGACAAGATGCAATGCTTACATATTTTTAGTTATTTGTAGAAGTGAAAGTGAAAGTGAGTGAAGGGTCGAAAGGAGCCGCCCTACTTTTTTGTAACAAATCGGAGAAATACTGGAAAAGGGCCGAATTTTAAGTACCCGAAACCGACGTGCATGCATGACTCGATGTATGAATGTGGAAGAAGCGAAAGAGATTTGTCAGGATCGTAGCAGGTGGAAAGAAGTAGTCTCTGCCTATCCCTAACAGGCGTTATTTAATGTATGTACTTGTGTAGTTATTTGTAAGACTATCTACATACATTTTGATACAAAGCGAATCTATCCACTTGTGCGTGCTTGGCGTGAATTGGTTTGGAATTCCGGCTTAACAGTTACGTGGTGTTACTTAATATTAAATGACGATAAGTAGAAACAATTCAAGAGCTTATCTCTTCGCCCGACAGATCTGTCAACAGTCCATAAGGCGTTTAAGTTAAACTTACAATGAATTACGAGGTACTTAACCGCTGTACTTAACTTTCAATGTGTAGACAATAAACATACTATTATTTTTTATGTGATTGTGTAGCAAGTTATAAGCGTTTAGCGATTTGGCATTGGTAATTAAAATAAACGGTTGCGGAGCCAGGATTACAGGGTTTTTTTTTGTGGGCTAGTCCCGAAAATTAAAAAATCTAGAATGTTGACCATAAAGTTAAAAAAAGAGATGTTTACTCAGTAAATAGGCAGCACGTGCACTTTTACACTTAGCTAAAATCTACCAGCGCTTCCCAAGAGGAGACCACTGCTGAGAAGAAACGCCGCAAGAAACTCAACAGTTAGTTACGGGATTACCAACTCCAATTAAAATTTTGACATTGAGTGTACTTACACAAAGTTCGACTCAAGTATGAGACATGTCAAATCATGTAATTTTAACGTACTGAATTCGCTAATAAGTTCGCCGGTGATTTTTTTACGAGTATAAATAGTTATAACGATTTATTATAGATAAATTGCTTTTAAAGAATTTAATGCGGTAATTATGTTATTGTAGTAGAACATCAACAATTAATGAAATAAAAGTAACATACTCTTTGCTAGTACTAATAATAAATCTCGATTTCTATCGGAATTGGTGCAGGGACGTTTCAATCAAACCACAGATTTCACCACATTGCTATATTTCAGATGTCCCTTTCTTAAATATATAAGACCTTATTCAATCTCTCTCACACTCGAGTTTCCTATCCTATCGTTTTCATGATTCATACTCTCGCATCATACATTCATTATTCTTCGCGTTCTGTCCCTTTCATGCATACGTTTAATTCCATGTGATTCATATAGACGTCATGCTTTTACAATGAATGACTTACTGGCCCACTTTCAATTGACAATTTATTCGTATTTCCAATTTAAAATGTATACAGAAAAGTAATCAACGCGTCGGATCCTTGTTAATTAAAAAAGGAAAAATAAAATCTTTGAAATGAAATATGAATCAAATTTCTTGCTTAATAGGGTCTTATTTGATTTGTTTTTGTAAAAACGGAAGTTATATTTTAAGGTGTTTCTCAATGTTTGGATCTGGTCCGTAACGGCTTATAAAATAATACTACAGTTACGGAACTTAGAACCGTGTTAACATAGGCATAGGGCGTTATTACACACTTTTAAATTTGAGAACGAAGTGGGTAATAACACCCTATGTAATCTGTTTAAATTACGTTGCCTCGCGTACTCGAAAGCTTAAAGTGGAGTTAGGTACTTTCCGCTTTAGCCGAACTGTTTCGTCGTTGGGACCTGCGACCAAATTAGAAAATAAATGCAAACCCTTATTTATTAATAACTATAGCGACTCACCCTGGCTTTGCTTCGGTTTATGTGTTTAAACATAAAAACCGTCCTCTTGAACCACTCTATCTTTTGATGTAAACCGCATTAAAATCCGTTGCGTAGTTTGAAAGATCTAAGCGTATATACAGAGGGACAGATGGCGGGAAGCGCCTTTGTTTTATACTATGTATAGATTATCTGTCGGGACAACTTCAGCTCGCAGATTCACAGCTTGACAACTACTCGGTAAAACTATACACCTATGACATCGTATTATATTTAATTCGACCGCCATTACTGTCAAGTAAATAAGAGCTATTGTAATTAGAATACAATAACTTATCGAAAGCAATTTGGTTTCACCGAATTGAATAGATTCAATACCATATCATAGGGGCCATACCATAATAAGGGCCCAGGCCTCTATTCTAGGCGGTAAAAACCAAATCTACTTTGACGTACTGGCCTATTGCCTAACGCACTCGCAATCGCAAATCGAAGGCTTGTCTGCATAAAAAATGAAAACAATTGTTCCGCTTTGAAGTCGATTGCGATTGCGAGTGCGTTAGGCAATAGGCCAGTAGGTCAAATATGATATGATTTTTACCGCCTAGAATAGAGGCATGGGCCCTTATTATGGTCGCCTTTATAACGGTAGATAAAGCATCCGTCACACTCGCACTCACATACTGGTCAGAAAGTGACATCGAAAACACGACCATAATACGCTGATCAAAATCTATAATCGCTTTCGCTTATGTTTTAGACCTGTCACCCACTAACCTGTCTAAAACATAAATAATATTAACGTTATGCGTTATGGATGCGCAGGGACCGCCGCTTTAACGTTCCATAATCGTGCGCATCGCATGTCCG
The DNA here is from genome assembly GCA_948252455.1 of Acleris cristana. Classification (NCBI taxonomy): domain Eukaryota; kingdom Metazoa; phylum Arthropoda; class Insecta; order Lepidoptera; family Tortricidae; genus Acleris; species Acleris cristana. The sequence goes on along the minus strand of OX411795.1, from coordinate 10,302,384 downwards.
ATCTATTTAAACCTGAATTATTAACGTTTAGAAAACTATCGGAATCGAAGTCACATCTACAAAAGCAATGATATCTGGTCGTTGTACGAAGAAATTTGTTTGAAAAATGACCCGTTTTGATTGATTTAGATAATATAGTGCTTTTTTTTACTTTAATAACTTATGATCATGTAATTTTTTTTGTTAATTGTTGATGTTAAATGATAGTAAACGAGTTAAAAAAATATAATATATGCATTCTAAGAAATGGTTTTGTAAACATTGTAAACAATTTCAGTGTCAGAATTCAACCCCAATTTGACCCCAGGTACAACTCATAGTTACTTACATGATTTAGCTGTTCCACCAATCTATAATTGCATAAAAAGCAATCTTGTATAGTATCTACAGTTTAATGAATATAGAACTTTAATTGTAACCTTTAGACCTCTACGAATAACCTAAATTATAAAGCAACAAAGCGGTTGAAAAACTAATAATATGTTTTGTACAAGGCCCACCCAATTTACTAAATTAAAGTGGGTCTAAAGATTGGTCTCCATGTACAGTCACCCAATAAAAATGGTGAGCATACTTATAACCTTGTCTTAGTGAATGTCATGGTCATTGTCATGTGTGTCATTTGATGTTCTGTTTGAAGTTTACTATGACAACGCAGTAAAGTGCTTACATTTTCGTTGGGATACTGTACCTACGCCTTCTAAAGAACCTTCTCCAATGGTCCCATGATTGGTAAAGAAAAAAATTACTATACATGCTTACGCACATAAACAACAAATCACACACACACACACACACAGCGCATACGTGGATACACACGAGACATTTTTTTAATTTGATTTCACTTTTTTATTGTGTACTTTTAGATTCCACTTCTCAATTAGCAACTTTTTGCAATTTCAATCATTAACATTTATTAAATTAATATACTTAATTAAAAGTAAAAACTAAACTTATTTAATTTAAAATAAAACTAAGCTACTCAAATATTAAAGATGTAAATACTAATCACCACTATAAAAACAACACCCCCTCTATCAGGTCCGCTCGCGGCATGGTCCCTATGACACTGGCTGCGTTACCTCTCTGGATAGCTAGCCCAATCCTTTGGGAGAGGTAAGCACCAGCAGCAGCACTGTTTTGCTAATCACATAATTATTACAATACAAGTACAATACTTTCTATTTCTGTTCTATAATAATCTTGATTCTTTTTTTTTACCCTAAAATAATTCTTATACAATCTAATTCCGCCATTAAATTACCTACATAAATCTCCTAAATTAACACAAACAATATACAATCTCAAGGCAAGTCAAACAAATTCGGACTCGTTAAGCTTAAAAGCTCCAATTAGTATGAAATAGTAATCGCCCTTATTATATTCCGTTAATTGAGCTTTCGATTCGCTAAAGCTATTATTTGAACGGCCATTGAAGAGCTTAAGACTGGGGAGTCAATCGCTAAGTTCAAAGGCGAAAGATTTGCCAAATTTTGCGATAGCCTTTTATTAATTAAAAAACCGGACAAGGCGAGTCGGACTCGCCCACCGAGGGTTCCGCACATGACACGGTCAACTCAATTCAAAATTTGCACCGCCGCCGTTCCTTGCATAAAGACCCTGTTTTTCTTGTGATTTAACTAAAAATGTACAGATTTCAGATTGTTTCCTATATTTGTAGTAAAAGACGGTGTTACTTGCCAAATTTCATAGTTCTAGATCAATGGGAAATACCCTATACATTCTGATTCCCTCGAGAGTGTCGAAATTCACGTTTTTTGCGACATAAACGGCCGTATCTTTTTTTTACGTAAATGTAGAAGTTTGATTTATTTCACAGCTTCAAGGGACTGTAGATTTGAGTTAATATGGTTTAAATTTCAACTCGGTACCTCCACGCGTTCCCGAGATAAAGGGTCTTGACACACAGACAGACGGACAACAAAGTGATCCTATAAGGGTTCCGTTTTTTTTCCTTTTGAGATACGGAACCCTAAAAAAAACAAAGTCTAATGCGAGTCGGACTCGCGCGCTGACGGTTCCGTACCGCCGCACAGTAGGTATTATTATATTCCGATTTGAATTCGATTTAGAATCGTATCAGCGCAAGCGCACCTCACACTTGACCATTTTTAGTACCTATTTGTAGTATTTCTTCAGGTGTGTAATATAAATATCAAATTGTATGATTTACTGGTTAGACGATACAACCAAAATATAAATATTTTGAGGAACGGGTAGGGGGTTTTGGGCAGCTGCAATATTTTTTTGTATTATCCATTTTGTTTTTATAAAGTTTATCTTACAATTAGTAAATACCGTTTCGAAGTAGCTATTTGCGTGTAAAAACTGAAGCTAGAAAAAGTCGGGGTTTTACAATAAAATGATCAATTGTATTTTTTTTCACACTTTCCCTTAACGTCAATAAACATGACTATTTTTTCCAAATTTTCTATAGTAAAAGATATAAATGCACCTTTTAAAGTTTGACTTTTATATGAAAATAGCATGGAAACTCAACACTCTTGGCCAAGGTTGTAGTTTGGGACTAGGCCAATTTGTGTATGTCAGTTTTTCAAAAATCGTTAACGCTATCGTTATGGATCTTAAAACGTAACAGACCAATAAAACGGCTACTGTTTTATTGGTCTGTTACGTTTTTATGATTGAACCGCTAAACAGATTTTGATAAAATTTGGTTAGAGAGCTTGAATCCTGAGAAAGGGATGAAGTTGCGCGCAAAAGCTTATAAGTTAGATTATAGCTACATTCGTGTTTAGTCGTTTTTTTTTCTGTAAAAAAATGGGCATTGTTACCAAATAGCCAACGTGTTTACATTTTAAAAACACGTCGCTAATACCCTTGTTAATGCTTACATTACGCGAGCTAACAATAGCACGTCCAAATATAATCCGTGGTGTCTGTAAAAACTAGTTTTTGGACAAATCCGGTACAATCTCGCGGGGCGGTTTACGACGCAGTCCGTATCCGCCCTGATTGCCTGCCCTAGCTGTAGGGTTGTCACAAAAAACATTTTTTTAAGAAGTCAAAATGACGAGACATTAAAATCTCAGGGTTGCACTTGCGTTGCCATTCTTAGGGTCTAAAATGGATTGCCTCAATGTTAGTCATTTTACCAGTTTTCTTACACTTTTTTTTTGTTTCTTAATAAAAAGAAGCACTAATAAAGAGCAACATTTATTTATTTATAAAAAAAACGTTATTGCACAAAATATTATTTGTGTTGGTAAAAATGGTTTTTGGCGAAACATAATAACAATAAATACAACTCAATTGCACCTAGTTTATTAAATTAAAATAATGAACGACGTGGAATGCCTTGTAAGCTCCGGTATGGGTAAATAATATTTATGTAATGAGCCCAAATATTTGTTCCTGACTCATGGATGTAAGATAGTAAGTAAAATCTTTATTGCATAAAAAAGAAAATAACCTAACCAACAACACTTACACGTCAAACTTATAACACCCCTCTTTTTTGCGTCGGGGGTTAAAAATAACACAAAAAAAATGTTTCACAAACAAAAAGCTTAATATGAATACTAGCGACCAGCCCTTTGACTTTAGGAGAAGTTAGCAGATACAGTCAGACAGAAAGACTGACATATGCGGAAAGCGAAGTTTTATACCCTTTGATAACAATAAATCCATTAATAGCCCGAAGGAATGAAAAAGTGAGAGAGAAATGTGGACTAAAAGAAAATGTAGTGACTAAGATTGAACAGGGCATGCTTCGATGGTTTGGTCATTCAGAAAAGGATGGATGGAAGAAGATTGACGAAAAAGATATATAGAGCGAAAGTGAGTGGAAGGGTCGGAAGGGGCCGCCCTAGGCTCACTTTTTCCAATCAAATCGGAGAAATTCTGGAAAAGGGCCGATTTTTAAGTACCCGAAACCGACGTGCGTGCATGACTCGATGCGCGATGTATGAATGTGGAAGAAGCGAAAGAGATTTGTCAAGATCGTAGCAGGTGGAAAGAAGTGGTCTCTGCCTACCCCTCTGGGAAAAAGGCGTGATTTAATGATTTGATTTAATGTATGAAAACAATATGGAAGATAAAGTATTTACACTTATTTAGATAAATGTTAGATGTTTTATATTTATTTAAGAATGTATATCGTTATCTATTACCCATACTACCAGCCTAGAGCTTAGTTTATCACTAGGTCTATTTCATAAGATAACGATATTTTGTTTGTATTTGATATTCATCCGGTGTATATACCCGATTTTTACCCTGACCGTCTAAAATAATCCGGTCCGGCCCGGCCCAGGCCGGTCCGGTGTTTTCTCACAATAATCTACCAGTAAGCTCCCCCTTGCGATCCCTTAGTTTCATCGAGTAAGGAAAAAACCTGGAAATAACAAGCAACGCTGGAATTGTTACACGTTCCAAAGTTTCGTAAATTGTATTTTGGACAGTAAAAATGCAAAATGGTGGAATGCTTTACACTTTGCTACCTGAGATTCTTTAGGGTAATACAGTCAGCCAAATAAGTCTTTTAAATTTGAAATATTTTGTCGAAACACATTTCAACGAACATAAGCAGAATTTATATTTCATCAAAAGGCATATCTCGCCGCGTGAGTATTTTTTTTTTGGAAGTCACAATTCTAACCTAACCTAACTTACGTAATTGACGTTTAAGACATCTTGAAAACAAATTAAGCCTTAGGTTTCAGCAGAAAATAGCGTTGGATGAAATGACACAATTGATGAAAAAAAACCGGGCAAGTGCGAGTCGGACTCGCCCTTGTCCGACTCGCACACTTGTACTCGCCACTGACAGTATATTTGTCACTCGTGTTTCATAAAAATACGACGATTGCCGATTTGTGTGTCTGTGTATCTATATTTCTGTTTATCTATGTGTCTATCTTTGGAATCGTACCTCCTAAACGGATGAACTGATTTTAACTCGCTTTTTTTTCAAAGGTTTTTGTCTATTTAATTTTTTTTTTCCATAAAAAAAGTCTTGAGATTGCATTTACACCCATGTGGTGCATGGTAACATTCTAATAATTTCTGTAAAATATAAATTTCTGTTTAATAATTAATTATTTTTAATTACCTTAGTATTAATTAGTAGATCTAACACAACTTTAAGCTCACAATAACCACAGGTTGATGACAAGTCATCATCATTTTAACAATAAAATTGAAACGCTTATTACAGTCATTATTGTAAAACTTCATGTCTGAGAACACCCTTTATATGTAACATTCAATATATTGTTTGTAATAGGTTATTATACTGAGGATAACACCCTATATTTTTATTTGATAGCTACGACGCACGTGGGGTGTAATAGGGGCGGTATTTGTGACTCATTCGACCCTTTGGGATATTTATGATTTGTTCCATTTTGAAATTGGATTCTCTGTTAAGGAAAACCGTTGTGAAAGAAGGGATTTGTTTGGAGCCGGTTTGTTTTTAATTTTAATTATTCTTGATTTTCCTTTGAGTTGTGTTTGAAATGTATTTGGATTTATTTTGAGTGTTGGTAGGAGCTTGTGCAGAGTCTATCCACTACCACTGTCTAAGCTACTAGCCTGTCACTAAACAACAGTGTTCGTTTTGTTGTGTGAGTTTGTGACAGCTGGTGAAATTACTAGCAGAAGGGTTCTGATAGTTCATCTCACTTAAATATAATAAGTAGGTTTTGTAGTTTGTAACCTATTGGTTTTTGTCAATAATTGGTAGTATGTACAATAATGTCCATGGTGTTTTATTTTTCGAGTAAATATATTTGATACAATTATTACGTTTTATTATCCTTTAATCTTTCTTTATTGAAGTTTATATAGATTAATAGAATATTATAGAAAATACAGCACATTGCATTAAATTTTGTTTATATTTTTAATGCGTCAATTGAGTAGGTATCTAACATACACACATCTTTAAAAAAAAGACATAATATTATAAATAAATGATCGCCATTTATATCAGAAACCAGGCAACAAAACCCTTTCATTAACAATTAAACAACTGCGGAAATGAAAATGGTTTGACGCAATTCTAAAGTGAAATGGTGTTTTTGCATAAACAAGAGAATTCAAGACCACACAGGGTGTTTCGGAAACGAAAACAAAAACAACGCGCAAACAACGTAATCAACAAGAATTAATTTTCTTCGAGCGTTTGAATACAGGGTGTTGGGAAAAGTTTACCACATTAATTATTTGTATAATTTGAGCATTTAAATAAATTATGCATTCTGCAAAAATAAGCAAAGCGGTGTTCGTTGAAGTACTTACCTATTTCTAAAAAGCTTATTTTATTTTTTGTTAACACGTAGAATCTGTAGTTTGTATAAAACTTTTTTAAGTAAGTAACAACTTTTTCCCTGAAGCTATCTTTATCTTTTTGGTAGATCTTCGATTATCGAATAGCTTTCTGTCAAAAAAAAGACAAGCAAATAATGGGAGCCATTTGTTTCCCATAATTTTATTGGTCATAATATCATAGTTGACATAATTATTAATAGTCATAAATTTTTATATCGCTGATACTATAAACTTTTCAGAATTTCTGAAATATCTATCGTGTAGACAAGGCTAGGTAGGGTTAGTTTTAATTTATAAAAATCCCGAATAAGTATCAGTTTTTAAAAAAATACGTTATGACTTGCGATGATTATGACCTAAAACACATTATGACTAAGAAATAATTATGGCAGACAATAATGAATATAAATCAATAAATAGGGTTCAACTAAACTCAAGTAGACTAACCATTTAATACTTACTTCACTGCGTAACCATATTCAATATCTTTATTACTAAGCATTATAATACCACTTACGTGCAAAAGGTTGCCTCGTTGGATATTATCCATTACTCCTTACCTAGCTAGTTCTTAATAAGGCTGCAAAGGCAAAATTAACAATATTTGACCCATCATTAGTATGCGACCCGCAAGGTTGCTTACATCTGGCTTTTATTAATACCTCACACAGCCTAAAACAACCTAAGTCACCCCAATTATCCAAAGAAAATTTTACCTTCTGTAGTTCTACTACGGATCTTTTTCGATTATAAGTAAAAGGGTTGTTGCAATTTCAATTTATAAGATAAGGATCATTGATTAGGCGTAAGTGGCAAAGGCTTTTCTGGAGGAATTTGAATTGTAAGTAAACGACTTAAGGGTCATTTTAGCTTAATTTATTGTGTAGTTACGGCGCTTTGTTAATTGCGAGTCAGGGGTGCCCATTTTCCGTACAATACAGTTAGAATTAATTTTCTTTTGCCAAGTTTGAATGTATTGTGAGTTGCTATAGGATGCTCACAAAATAATTGCGTTGGAATCGGTCTAATTAAGCCATTTTTCTTTATTACGCTGTAGTAATTAAGTGCTAATGGGTTATTTGAATAATTAAGTTTCTTTCAGTACTTTTTCTTGTAAAGGGTTTATTTTTAAAAACCTTTTAGGATTACTTATTTTAATTCCATTATAAAATTATTTATAACGTATATTGTAAAATGTTTTACATTCATTTACTGTAAGAAATAGACATAAAATGGTGTGTAATAGACATAAATCAAAGAGAGGTAGTCATTAGTTGCTGTTATAAAGCCTAAAGCTTAATACAACCATAGTTCAGAACAAAATTGACACGCACACATCAAAGTACTTGCGTGAGGTTAAACGTCAGTTCCAGTTCTCTGTTATTTAGCCGAAGCCACCACTACTAATGAAAACCCACAGGATCGGAGAAATTCATGCGTCATTCAATCTTCCGTCTTTCATGTGGTTGTTAATATTTTCTAGTTTAGTTTCTTCGTTTAGTTAATATTGTGCCATTCTTGTATTTTTGTAAATTTTATGGAACCTGATAAAGGAATGAAAATGAAATTGTTGAAAAAAAAAATTAATATAGGTCAAAAGAACTCGACTTAGTTTATTCCGTGATTTATATCAATGTAAAAAGCTCTAGTAAGAAATCGGAAACGAGACCAAAAATAATAAACCTCTATTATTGTTGACATCAGGATATCTACAATGATCCATATTCAATAGAGACAGAAAAAAATAAAACACAATGAATGCAATCGACATTTCAAGTAATGATAATTGCTTGAAACGAAAAAAACTAATAACGTACACGATTTCATTCTAGAAATTACTTCAAAACATTTTTCCCTTCCACTGAATTAAATACCAAGCATAATTACAAAGATACAAACGTTCTCTCGGCGTTTTCCTTATTGCAGTATTAATAAGGAACCGCAAAATCAACAATTCCGTTTCGGTACAATTTTTGTTAATTCCCTTGCCTTTGTTCGGGAGTTTGTCACTTTGTACCAACGGTACAGCGGATTAACTTTGGTACCAATAAATTAGTATGCGACCCCCGGTTTGGCACATCTGTCGCCCCTTATTAGACCTAAAAAGTTTGTATAATTAAATCATCCTGTAGGCTTTTGTTTTTATAATTTCATAATTAATTTACAATCATAACGATTTATCGGCAATATTGATTATCTTTATTTTGGAAGTGAATATGAAACTTCTAGGCATTATTAAATATCTAATCTGTGATCTAGGGAAGTATCTATTTAATTAACTAATCTTGTGCTTTACGACCGTTTTAAGATACATCAGAAATGTCAATTTTCTTTCACTTGACGTTTAGGTACCATGTAAACTCTTTAATGTTTTTGTATGTAAGTGTGTCTGTCTATCGCATCATAGCTTCCAGTAGGTTTTTTTAAAGAAAACTAGTTATAATCGGGACGGTACTTAGCTAGTTTTCAAGAAAATCGGTTGATTTAAGAAAATCCGCTTTAAAAACGGGGTCGCTATAATAGGGGTGATTTCATGTATTCAATAGTTGTCACATAAATAAAACAAAGTACAGGGTGTTCACAAAAAAATCCTTGTACAAAAATAAAGGGTGATGTTTTTTTATTATATATTCAGCATTTACACGTCCTGGGCTTTGGCTCAACGCTGGTTCACAACTTCAGTTATCAATAAATCCTGAACAAACAACCAGTCGATATTAACGATCAATTCCATTACCAGGGTCTAATAACGGCCGTAACTTACCCAAAGACAATGGGAGCTTCCAACTATTATGGGTCGTACTTTGAATGCCTATATTTGAGGTAAGGATGTGAGGTGGTAATTTATTTACTTCCTGACGTTCTTAAGAAAGATAATACAATAATCTTTATTAATTAATTATAAGTGTGGATCAACTTTTTGTTGTTGTAATTCTGTTCCGTAAGCCAGGAGACAACAGTCATAGAGTTTCTTAGAAAACATGTTATAATATATACTTCTAGCACACTCAGGATAAAAGCTACAAAGGACTGGGTTTGTAATTGCCAATAAAACTGATTTTTAGTGGACTTAAATCGTTTGAAATCATAATTTTTAAGAGTCGCCCAGGAGACGTCACCATAGCAACCAGCTACGACAAGAAGTCAGATAATAGACTACAGAGACTACTCAGAGACAGTTTATAGACATTTAACTCGTTCATTTTTCAAACTTTTTTTTTATGACAATGGGAAAGCAAAATTAAATGTTACGTGGGATCTGTGTCATTAGTTTAACATTATAAATTACTAGCTTCTGCCTGCGACTTCGTCCGCGTAGATTTCGATTACGGTCAGTACCTTTAAATTTTCCAAGATGAAAAGTAGCTTCTGTGTTAGTCTAGTGTATGAGCTATCTCTATTCCAAATTTCATCCAAATCCGTCCAGCCGTTGCAGTGTGAAGGAGTAACAAACTAACCTGCACACACACACAAACTTTCGCATTTATAATATTAGAATGATTAAATCAAGTTCATTAAAATACTTATCGGAACTGTGAGGCTAGGCAAGTTGCTTAACCCTAACGTAAACAATTATCGAAAACTGACAAAATGTATGGAATTGACGTAAACGCTCGACGCGACCGTCTCACAGCTTACGTCAGTAACATTTTGAATAACGATCACGACCGCTGAATGCTTCTTGGATCTCTGAGGCCCTTGCCAAGATGCATTACGCTACCTAGCGTTTCTATTCGTTTCGTTTTTAAACCAATCGCGTCACTGGTGGATGACGTGATACGAAAAGTCACGTGATCTACCAGTGACGCGATTGGTTTAAAAACGAATCGAATAGAAACGCTAGGTAGCGTAATGCATCTTGGCAAGGGCCTCTGGTTCTAAATTTAAACTGTATTTGCAACTTTAATATCGAAGTTCTTTTTTAGAACCTTTTCCCAAAAGGACTATAATTAATTTCGACTCAATTTCTTTCTGGTGACTTTATTCTGTTAATATGACATCTCTATGGTGGCTAAACAATTAAAGTCCGTGATGATGCGGCTTTATTTAGAGCCCGACTCGACAATCCAATTTTGTTTGACATGTCCCAATATAGATCCGTATTTGAATGGGAATATTTTGAGGAACGATACAATGCCTTTAAACCATGGCCTATGGTCGCGTTTATTACTATGGATTAAAAGTAGATAAAAACATCAGTCATTTTCTGATAAGTGCGAGAGGGACGGATATCTAAGAGTTACACTCACATTTATGCAATTTATTCCTAATGCATAAACGCACTAAAAATCATACGTATAGTCACAATAATTGATATAGGTAATCATAGCATATTATATTCTTTAATTGTTATGTAAAGACATAATATTTTTGCATTCATTTAAGAACAATGTGATGGTTGACAGGTTTACCTGTATTATTTTTAATTGTGCTGATTCTCTGTAATTTCAATTTGATGTACAATAAAGTGTATTGTATTCTATTGATGACTGACATCAGTTAGGCGAAGGCTAGACGTACAATAAATATTGTTATGCATCAATATTTATCTCATATTGTGATATATATTGTTCGTCTAGTCTGCCATATTGATGGATGCTCTATTGAATCCATGAACAGATTGTGATCCATCAGTATTTGCCAATTGACGGATAACAATATTTATTGTACGTTTAGCATTCGCCTTAAAGTCGCCGTCAATAGAACTTGTGAACGATGTAAACAAATTAGTACTGTTTGACACAATTCATAACCTCAAATATTCACCAAGCGTGTTTTTATTAAAAATATCGTAAAGTGAATAGTTATTTCATCTTAAACTTAATATTAGGATGGATGAAAGAAGATTGACGAAAGAGATATACAGAGCGAAAGTAAGTGGAAGGGTCGGAAGGGCCGCCCTAGGCGTACTTTTTCGAATCAAATCGGAGAAATACTGGAAAAGGGCCGAATTTTAAGTACCCGAAACCGACGTGCGTGCATGACTCGATGTATGAATGTGGAAGAAGCGAAAGAGATTTGTCAGCATCGTAGCAGGTAAAAAGAAGTGGTCTCTGCCTACCCTCTGGGAAACTGGCGTGATTTAATGTATGTGTAATAAAACGCTTGGACGGAAAAACATAAAACTTACTTATTTTTCATTGTTTTATAGGCAAACCAAAACAACACATACAATATTGATCAAAATTTTCAGTTTAAACTTTAACACAGTCAGCTAAAAATAAATTTTAATATCGTTATTTTATCGATATCTCACATCGGTCCTCAGCTGGGGCTTGTTTTAGGCTCATTCAATTCAGTTGGCAGTAATTGGGGGTTATTAAGAATGTCGTTTATTCGATAGGCTGTGGATGTTATAATGAACGGGCACGACACACTTACAGCCTGAAAGCATTTTAACTAAGCCTATTTTTAAGTTTATTAGTTTGTTTTGTGTATGAAGACACATATGAGTGTGGAGGAAGCGAGGAAAATTTGTATGGATCGTAGCAAGTGGGAGGAATTCATCTCCGCCTACCCCTACGGGAAAGAGGGGTGATTGTATGTATGTATGTATGTTTAATTTATATAAAATTTTAAACCCATTTTACTGTACTGTACTATTTTTATTTTACGAGCTTCTGCCCATAACTTCGTCGGAGTAAACCATCCCACGGGAATATTGGTCGTTTAAGTGCTATCGGGATAAATAGGTACTTTATGTTTTAATTCAGGGTATAAGCTATCTCCATTCCAAATTACATCCAAATCTGACAAACCTAACACAATAACTTTAGCATTTATATTATTAGTATAATTACTTACCTTTTCATTCATAAACGCTACAATAGCTAAAGTCTGCTAAAAATATGCTTTGTCATTATCTGTTGTTGTGACATTTCCATTTGACAGAAAGTGACAACCCATGATTTCACTAAAATTGCTTTAAGTGTGTATTTTTTTACCACCGTATTTATTCATGAAAATACAATGTAGGCGTTACAAAATATAGTATGTTTATTTGCTACTAGAGGACGCCCGCGACTTCGTACGCGTAGAATTAGTTTCCCGCTACTCCCCCCATTTCTTCCCGTTGGGGGTCGATTCTCGGAAAATACTTTCTTAGTGCTCAGTTACATCATGAAAGGAACCCCTGTACCAAATTTCAAGTTTCTAAGTACAGTAGTTTCGGCTGTGCGTTGATATATAAGTCAGTCAGTTTTGCCTTTTATATATATATACCTATAGATTAAGGTAAAAATGAAAACTCTTCTTGTTGATTAAGTACACGTTTCAAAAAGACTTTTTAGTGAGAAAAAGGGGCAGGCTCGGAAACAATGACGCAAAAACTATACAGGGTGGCTTGGAATCGGAGATTAAACCCTGGGTATACTTATCTTTATGGAGGCACTAGCCTTTGCCCGCGACCCCGCGTAAAAATCGTTTATCGTTTCCTCGAGAGCTGTCCATATTACCAGGATAAATAAAACACCGCCAACATTGGGCTTATTAACAATTCGTATGTTTTATAATGTCAAGTGTTGTACGCGCTAAACTTATTAATTTGTGATGATATTGCTAAGTAACGTGTAAACTCCACTCGTCTGATATTTAATTTAAGTATCTTGAAGTACCAGTGTTTTTAATTTATAATCCAGTCCACTAACGATCTAAAAACTATAAAATAATCCTGTAATTTTAATTTCATGTCGATCAGTTGAAGCTTTCATCCGTAAAGATGGAAACAACAAACCAATAAACAACCTATCGCAGTTATAATATTATTTTTTCTAAATGAGTAATGATTGCACAATAATAATCACAAAACTGCATCATAATAATTTATTTAACTGTATTTAGCAAAGTTAAATATAAATGCGGCAATTAACTCTTAATGATCCATTCCAACACACGATAACACTTAATAACCGATTTCGTCCAATAACAATGTTACAATAGGCCATGACCCAATTGGCCGGGTTTGGGCAATATTCAATATCCGATTGGTGTAAAGTTTGGCCTATATTCGGGTTACACAACTTAAACACCCTGTGGTATATTTACAGGGTTTAAAAGTCTATGACAATTGGAACACACTTTACCTATGCAATTATAAAACCATTTTGAGATAGGTATACGCCTCCAAATTCTTACTCACTCCCATATTTTTACATTTGACTGTACTTCAAGTGTAAAAATATGGGAGAACGCAAAATCTCAAAATATGACCCAATTATTCCAGTGTAATAAGAACTTCGTAACATATTTATGAGAGGATCTTAGACCAATATGTAAACTCGATGCAATATCATGGTATCTACGAGCTGATCTGATAATGGAGTCGGAATGTGGCGATAGGTTCTCCGCTATACTTACCGAGTTAGGACTCAATAGTTTGGTCATGATAAGCAGATAAATATTTTGCAAAAACAAAGTACCTACACCGGCAACAAAAGCTTGTCCCAAAAATGAAATTTTTGACAGAAACTTATTTTACATACATCTACCGGCCAATTTACCGCAATGATTCTGCATTGACCGAATTAGAGATATAGATTTAAAAACCGGTCAAGTGCGACTCGGACTCGCGCACCGAGGGTTCCGTATGTAAGATAATATGGTTGGAAAACGCAATAGTACTTTCTTCATTTTGTTATGTACTTTATTATCTATGCAATAAGGTCCATTTTGATTAGCCTAAATTTCAACACAGATTTTTAACTCTCTGCGACTGACGTAACGTCTATCAGACACCGCCAAAAAAAAAACCGTATAGCGTGTTATAGCTCATACATACATTAAATCATGCCTGTTTCCCAGAGGGGTAGGCAGATACCACTTCTTTCCACCTGCTACGATCTTGACAAATCTCTTTCGCTTCTTCCTTATTCATACATCGAGTCAAGCACGCACGTCGGTTTCGGGTACTTAAAAATCGACCCTTTTCCAGTATTTCTCCGATTTGATTCGAAAAAGTACGCCTAGGGCGGCCCCTTCCGCCCCTTTCACTCACTTTCGCTCTGTATATCTCTTTCGTCAATCTTCTTTCATCCATCCTTTCCAAATGACCGAGTCATCGAAGCATGCCCTTTTCAATCTAAGTCACTACATCTTCTTATAGTCCACATTTCTCTCTGACTTTTTCATTCCTTTCTCTATCAGTCAGTTTCACACCGAAACTTATTTTAATGACTAATTTAAGCCTTCTAATCACCTGAAACTACACCAAAACCATCAACAAGTCCCAATAACTATCAAATTACGAGAAACCTAAATGTTCACCACTATTTCCAGCAGCCATTTTTATCCCTCGTCGCCCGCTGTCACTCGGCTGCCCCGCGCATTTGTCATTCGGTCGTTTTCGGCAGCGTTCGTGACAGCTCGGAAATGTTGCCAATTTATATTTTTTATACTTACACGTTTCTAGGTCGTTTTTAGGTTAAGTGGATATATTACTTTGTATTACTTTTAGGATGTGGTCTATACTTAAATAAAATAAATAAATATCAGGGAAAATCTTTCATAAGTTGACCTTGTCTTAAAGTACGTTCTAGGCTTGCCTACGGTTACAGTTGTAACGAGGTTGTTAGAACCTCCTTTTTTACGTACCTGGCCACTCTTATATATCGATCTAAATCTTTCCAAATTCAAAATTGTTTATGATCTATTCGGATATCGATCCTTAAGCTCATTCTCTAGAAAATTTCAATAGAACCAGACACGGGATCCCGTGTCTGAGTACCTTACCTTCATTAAAATAATTTATTACTTATATTATTATTCAGTCATCTTCCTGTAACTATATTTTCGGAAATAAATATTAAAACACATACATTATTAAAAAATGATTCATTTATTATCAACTACAATACTACTCCTCTGTGTGGGTCTCAGCGATACTACCCTATACCGTCAGACAGTCAAGGGCAAAAATATGTGTCGAAAAAATCCTCTCATATTTATGTTACGAAGTTCTTATTACACTGGAATAATTGGATCATATTATTTTGAGGTGTTGCGTTCTCCCATATTTTTACACTTGACTGTACTAGATAAAGGTAAACATAAAAATATATATTTAAAAAAAATCCAAGGCTCAGAAATAATATACAAATATTTGCGCTTATCTGGAATCGAATCGTCAGAAAATGTTTTGCTCTCTTCAGTAAGAATTAGATTATTATGACAACCCGCTTAGTTGGTAATTTGTTGCCCGCTACGAAGCTAACGGTCCAAGGTTCTATTCCCAATGAGTCAAGAATTATGTGTGTGATAATTTTTATTTTCTATTGTTGTGTTTATAATTATCTAGTACCCATAGGGCTTAGGACTAGTTAAATTTGTGTGAGATGGCCCCCGATATTTATTTATTAGGTTTATCTCTACCTAATAGCGTAGTGGGATAATCCGACATGACGATGTGGGGGGTTAGAGTAGAAGGGTTAATGTAGGTGCGACCCGAATAAAGACCTAACCTCAAACGAACTCCGAATTACTAATTAATAAAACTACGTGTCACACCGTAGCGTAACATGCCCTTGGAGCCACGTACGATCGGTCTTATAAGAAGCTGCACACTAGTGTTTTGTCACTTTAGCGTCATGTTTGAACTGCTGCACTAATCTGTAAAAGGCGTTAAAGCGACAAGGTACTAGTGTGCAGCTTCTTATAAGGCCGACTGTACCTACTCATTCGAGAGACTAGATACGGTAACGAGGTTCTAGTGTGTACCTACCTATACGTGTGTACCGGTATCCTTTCATTTGGCACAAAAACATTCCCCAAACTGATTCATTTCCCAAACATATCATTATGAGCAAACGCTTTTTTTCCGAAACTGTAAATGTGTGTGTAACCAGAGGGCTTATTGTCTAACGCACAACGCGCTCGCAATCACGATCGTTTTCATTTTGAAAATCGAAGGCTTGTCTGCATACAAAATGAAAACAATTGCTTCACTTTGAAGCCGGTGCGATTGCGAGTGCGTTAGACAATAAGCCCTCAGGTTAGGCTAGGGTAGTTTTATAAAAATCCTGAAATATTTACAGTTTTGGTAAAAAAGCGTTTGTCATTATGCTATTTTTGTGATATGAATCAGTTTGGGAAACGTTTTTGTGCCAAACAAGGGTAATCCGTGCGTAACGATCTTCGCTCGCTACGTTCATCGACCGGTTCTAAGTCGCGTACTTATTCGCGAGCCATATTTGTAACCGAACGCATACGGTAAAGAGGTTCTAGTGTGTACGCGATGTTACAAGACTTTAAATGTAACGACGAGCCAGCTGCCCGCAGTATTAGCGACGTCCCTTTGATTCGCGGCAAATATAACTCGTCGGCTCGTTGCAATTCGCACGCGAACCGCTCGCAGCATGTGTCGTGAGCATGGACTGTATAGGAGCTTAATTGCTGGTCGATGGATGGATGGAAAGTGACTATTTACAAATCATACAAATTTATTTGTAACAGCACAACAACGTTACAACAATATGGAAGGAGCAGTGAATGAAAGAGAAAAAAGTGTGGGCGCGTACAAGTCTTACACTGGAAGCGGACGATTAAGCTAGTTGACCAACATAAGATATTAACTTTGTGTTGCCAGCAACTGCATGCTCGCTACAAACACTATGATTTTACAGTTACATTAATATGCAAAGGCTACGGTTACAGGAATGAGTACCGAGTCAACTTCGGCTCGTTGTAAACGCAACATGTTTCGCTCGCGGCAGGCTCGTCTAAACTACAGCATTAACAAATTACAGCATGTTTGCTTTAAAAATAATGATCAATAACAAATCTATTATTATTAACCTAATCCTTTACATTAAGCGCAAGTGTATATTTTTATTGTATCCTGTTTTTACTCCTAATAAAATCAATAAATTAAGTGAGAGTTCTGAATTAACGCTAGTTTCGAGCCTATTACATTTTTTTTTAGGCTAGTAAATTTAAGATTAACTTCGTACTCTTATTACAAAAAAAAATACGGATACCCTTAATTCGTAACAGTGTGACAAACGGCCAAATTAAGGGTCCACTCCGTATTAATTGGGGCCGATTTAAAAATAATTTCGCGGAAATTCAATTTCCCTCCAAGTGGCATATCAAATTAGTTGACACGTATAATTAAATAAAAAAATTGGACACCTAAATGTGCCTAAAAGTGCCCTTAGAGCCTTTGTGCTTTCATTGGTTTGAACCTTTATCATTCCAAAGTTAGAATTGGTCATTAAGGACAGAAGTTTTTTGTTGGATGTAATTAATTTTATTATGGTTTCTAATTGACTTCAGAGTTACGATTTTTTAATTGCTTAATTAGACCCTAATAAGCGAGATAAAGTTTTTTTTTGATACTGTAATTCTAAATTTGCTTATTTTGATTACATTATTAAAACCCACCGTAATTGCAACTGAAAGTGGAAGGATAATAACTACTTAATAGCTACTCTAAGCTGCTGTTTAATCAAGGGTTTATAATTACTGGTTGCACGATGTTAAGTAAACGGTTTGACAATAAGTGCAATTTTATTTTGGTGCCGCAACGTTCACTAATGTTTTACCAAATTATCGTTTGGCAAACAATGTCATTTTACAAACTTTGATTTCGCACATAATTTTATATTTTTTGCGGTCAAAAGTCTAACCTATTCTAACTTATTTAACAAGCCCCGTTCCCACTATGCCGGTCCGGCGAATTTGCCGGATGCCGGTAAGGCTAGTGGCTTATGACGCTGTTCACACGGCATAATGTGAACAGCTTCATATAAATTGTACAGCCACTACCCTTACCGGATCCGGCATAGTGGGAACCAGGCCTTACTCAACGTTTATTAGTAAGGTGGTTAGAATATAGCAAAAATCAGATTTTATCTAACACGGTTTCGTTGCAACAGCAAAAATCAGAAGAAAATTCATGGAAAATTAGATTTGTCCTCGCAAAAAGCACAAAATCTCATGTTAAAATGAAATAAATGAGGGTGTCGCGAGGAAGCTACGGAGCCTAATGTCATCAGACGAGGCTCAGCCAATGTAATTATATAAGAAACGAAGTTTATTTGTATGCGAGTCTGTAACTGAATTTTAAGTGGCTCCCGTGTTCGGAATCTTTCAAGATTATATATAGGTATGTGAATGCGTAACCCGTAAAGTGTTCTATAATTATGTTTGTATGGCTTGGCATTATTAAAAAACCGGTCAAGTGCGAGTCCGACTCGCGCACCGAGGGTTCCGTATTTAAGATAATCGCAAGACCTTGGTAACCGCAAAAGAAAATACTGATTTTGTTATGAACTTTATTTTCTATGCGATAAGGTCTATTTTGACTAGGCTAAATTTAGAACAGATTTTTAAAGTTTTTTTTTTTTCGTTATTTCTCAAAAACTTTAAATAATTTACCTACACTTAATTTTATTTTTTCCATAAAAGATAAATAATTATCTCTGATTTTTTCACATTTTCAGCTATAAATCAAAAAGTAGGTACACACCAGAAAATTACAAAACAATAGTTTTAAGATATGCAGATTAATTGCCGTTTCTGATGACACCCCATTTTGCTATAATCAAGCCACTTTCAGTTTTTAACCCCCCTTTCTAGACCCCATTTCAATTATTTATAAAATTAATTTCATTTTTTTTTACTAAAAACTGGATGCGGTCAAGCAAGTTGTATAACTATGCCAAATTTCAAGTTGATAGTATTAAAACACCTGCTGTGGCATAAATACAGACAGACAGACAGACGGACAACGAAGTCTCACCATAAGGATTCCTTTTTTACCTTTTTGGTACGGAACCGTAAAAAGAGAGAGGGCTAAATTTATCTGTCAAATAGGGTTTACATTCGTTTGTTGGATCAGACAATAAATCAGATTAAAATACTTACTACAACCTACAAAGTTAGGTTTCTCGCAGCTCCTCGCTTTAGTTATGTACTCGTACTCAATTACAAAATTAATAACGAATTCACCAGTTCTGGGCCTTGCGCGTCTATCCCCGTCACACAGCCTTAATATATTATTATGCACGTTGGAGTGACAAGGACAAGGCATTAATGATGCAAGGCGGGTTTCATTAGGAGCTTGTACATTTTTAATCATTGCGTCAGTAGATAGTTGACAGACGCAGAAGGGAAGCCCATTGTGAATGATTAAAATTACTCTCGTAAGTCATTAAATATTATGAATAATATTAACAATAGAATGAATACAAAAGCGATATCATTTTTCTTTCCGTTCGCCAAAAAAAAGTGAATGAGTTGAAGCTATTTTAAATGATTTCTCTCAAAGACCGCCGTTGGATTTCAGATCAGGGCCTCTATTCCCAGCGGTAAAAACCATACAAACAAATGGTGGTATCTCAGTCAAAACTCCTGTAGAAAGTGCGACCATAGTACTAACGGGTGAAGATTGAATCTGCTTCGTTTATTGTATTTGAGATATCGCCTATTGGCTTATGAGGGCAGTATATAAATTAATAATTAATTTTCGTGCCTCACCTGACTAAAATTACGGTTTCTTAATTTGAGTCCTTAACTATGTACACTTTTTTTGAAAACCTCCCACAAAATGTCATATTTAGTTCGAAGTTTTAGTCTTAGTTGGCAAACCTTAATAAATAAATAAATAAAATTAAATAACTTATACATGTACGTAAATATAGAATACAAAATTAGGGTACAGTAACTATAATTTGTTTATCTTTGTTACATCTGACACACACTGTGAAAGTGTGATTATATTATTATTCTTCGTTTGTTTTTCTGACAAAAAAAATTGACCGTCGGTTTGCTCTCGTTTTCGCTCAACGAGATTACAAAGCATTTTGTTTCTATAAGTAAATAATTACAAGAATAAAAATGTTACGACAACTATTTTCAGTATTATCCACGCGTATATTTTAATGCGACAAAAACAAAGTACAATACTGGGGTCCCAGTGAAAAAGGGTGTAAGTCTCCAGAATATCGAGTTAAAAAGGGTTTAAGTACTCCGTTTATGTATATACCCTTTTGTAGAACAAGTTAAGTCAACTTATACACTTCTTCACCAGGTCCCCAATTTTTTTTTTTTACAAGTTTTTGGAAATTTTGGTGCTGATCCAATCCACATACTTCGAGACCTTCGTGTAGATCGAGGGATACATGGCGCAATCTTCGTCATAGTGTAACGACGCCACGCCAATTTGCACGTTATTGTACGTCATGGGGGCACCGCTATCTCCCTTCGAAACAAAAATAATAATTGACTTAGACAAATTATTTAGAGACAACATAATTGTCTAGTATCATAGCGAAACTCAGTTGTGTTCAGTCTCAGTGGCCAACATGTACGGTCAAGGAAATGTATTCGCGTACCCTTTTCACTCTTGTCACAATGACAATAAGAGTCAAAAAGGTACGCGAATACATTTCCGACTGTACCTACACATGTTTTTTTCAAAGTCACTTGCGACTCTGTTCCATGGATATAATATTATTCTATAAGCACTGGCATTTATAAGGCTATTGGAACGGAGCGAGACAACGGAGCAGTGTGTCTCACTAGCTTGTCATTTGTATAGATAACTAGTTGTTGCCCGCGACTTCATCCGCGAAGAAATCGGTTATCGCTATTCCTTCTAGGAAATTTTCATTTTAATAATGTCCTTTCCCGGGATTTTCCTTTCAAGTTATTTCCATACCAAAATGTATTGATTTGTTCAGCGGTTTAACCATGAAACCGTAACAAACAGACGGATGGACGAGAGTTACATTTGGCATCCTAACTTTTTACCAAAAGTTAATTTGACAAACGTATCATTTTACAAACTTTCATTTCGCAAAAATGTAAATGAACTTAAACCATTACATATTACATAGGGCTACATGGGCTCGTTAAATAAGTTAGGTTAGGTTAGACTTAAGACCACAAAGAATATTAAATTATGTGGTGGGAAATGGGCGTTTTCCAAAAAAAGTGTACAAGAACTTTTTTTTCCAGAATTCGTTTTTTTTTTGTTTTTCTTACTCAGAATCGTTGATACTATCGATCCTCATACAAGAAAAAAGTATCCCAGATTTTACTATGTAAGTTCTTTCTTCCAGTGCGTCACGACCATATAAATAAAAAAAGACTGCATACAAAAATGTGACGATCTGGAATGAAATATTTTGGTAATTTTTTTTCTTGTATGAACTTGTATCAACGATTCTGAGTAAGAACATCAAACAAAAAATGAATTCTGGAAAAAAAGTTCATGCACACTTTCTTTGGAAAACGTCCAAATACAGCTTTGCGAAATGAAACTTTGTAAAATGACATTGTTTGCCAAATGATGATTTGGTAAAACATTAGTGAACCGTTACTTTCGCATGCATACGTAATATTAATAAAGATGGATGGATAATAGCGAGCTGGCGATGGCTTCCAGTGGCAATTTCAGTGGCAATTTCTCGTTTCATCTCTCGTTGAGCCTTAACGTTCGAAAAACACCTTTAATAACGCAAAATCTTTGCCCTGATAAGTCACTTGTAATGTAGAAACGGTAAAAAAGTTGGTGGATCTCAAAGTTACAAAAGTCTTACCCAACAAGCGTCACGGCCTCGTGCGCTCGCGCATATCTTGTTGTTGTTCATGCTAGGGTAGAGCGGACGACATTGGATGTACGGTAACAGTGGGATTTCCATTTGTTGCAATTGGTCAGGACGACGGCCATCCTGGAAAATGGGTTTTAAATATAATACCACAATAATGTTTAGGTTAATACTGCCCTTATAAGCCAATAGGCAGGCAGTATCTCAAATTCAATGGCAAAAGCATTTTCAATCCTCTTTTGTTATAACCAATTCAAATGACTAATTACTTTATTTTGTATTTTGAGTAAAGTAAGTGTTTAAAATTACGAAATACAGTCACATGAATTCGGTTAATAAAGCATAGTATTGACTGAATTACAATTCATTGTTACTTGCTTTGATAAATGATATAATCGCTTTTTAACGGCTCTCAGACTTCCAGACCATTTTGATCGATTCTGACTCACAAACAGTTCATCGATTGAGATTGGCTTGTTAGATTAATCTTAAAGTGAAAGATGAGTTTAAAAATGTTCCCGTATTCAAATAATTTTCTGTTTTGACAGTAAATTTCTTTCTGCTATTGAAAGCTAATTATGTAGCATAAATTTTTAGGCCACTACCATTGTGGGTATTACCGCAGGTTTCTCTTCGACTATTCATCAATAATAATTATTATTCCTATCTATTGACTCACCTCCATCTCTCCCCATCCAGTAACGTTCACGATGAGTCCAATATTTAATTGTAAATCTTTATCCGGTAATTCTACTTTAGCAACTTTCGGGCCCAATGTTACAGGATCACTCAGTTTCAGCAGACAAATATCGTTTAGTTTTTCTGCAAAATTTTCATGGCACAGGCGCTTGTCGACTTCAATCAAATGCCCACCAGTGGATAGACTATCTGATCCTACTAGAACTTGAAAACTGGTTTTGGCCCTGAAAAGTGTTTCAAGTTAAAGTTAGAACAAGATTATTTTATTCGACTTGATTCGTGTCGTCACAATACCCCTATTAATTTTACCAACAGGACAACTCTGCCTTCCTAAACCAATAAGCAGTATCTCAGATATAACCCCTGTAGCAATATCAACCTCATTACTAATAAAACATAACAACAACATAAACTCACGCCTTCATTCCCAGAGTGGGGTAGGCAGAGCCACAGACTCACCAACAACTCCAAAAACTTGTTGATAATTCTGTGACCACATTTTGCACAACCAGGCTAAGATGTTATCCAGTGTATTAGTGACAGGTTGCAAACCCATCGCCTAACAGCACTACACAGCCTTTAGTCCCTTAGTCGTCTCTTACGACATCCACGGGAAGACATGGAGTGGCAACATTCTAAACCCGGCACCACACAATAGCATCATTACTAATAGGATAGAATTTAAACTGCTTCGGTTATTGAATTTCAGATATTGCTAATTGGCTTAGGAGGGCAGAACTAGGGAGTGCAAATAACCGGTTATAACCGGTTTTAACCGGTTATTTTCATACAAATATCGTTAATAACCAGTTAAATTGCATTCCCTGGGCAGAACTGACCATTCGATATACACGCATTCCAATGTCGGCGAAGTCCTAAGTTACTATACTACGGCGTGTAAATTGAATCGTTACCTATCACACTGGTGCTATCTGGCTTCTAGCAGAGAACTATCTCACTCAAATTGGCCTAGTTACAAACTTAGCTAGGCTTGTACTATTGAAACCAGACAACAATTATAAGCAGTTTTTTTTACTTTCCGCGGATTGAGTCCACCTCATCATACTTTTATAGGACACCACGGAAAATCAAGTATCAAGACTTTTGACCCCAGAGTTGCAAGCCCTAAATTTGAATTTCCCTTTTTGTCATGTCATGAGATTCTGGTAGACCTATAGTATATCCTCCCACCATAAAAGATAAAAACCGGACAAGGCGAGTCGGACTCGCCCACCGAGGGTTCCGTACATGACACGGTTAACTCAATTCAAAATTTGCACCGCCGGCGTTCCTTGCATTAGTAGTATGAGACGGTATTACTTGCCAAATTTCATAGTTCTAGGTCAAATAAATTCATAGTATAAATTATGATTCCCTTGAGAGTGTCGAAATATACGTTTTTAGCGGCATAAACGGCCGTATCTTTTTTTACGTTTTTTTTGAAGTTTTATTTTTTCACAGCTTCAAGGGATTGTAGACTTAAGTATATAGTTTAAATTTCAACTCGATACCTCCACGCGCTTCCGAGATAAAGGGTCTTGACAGACAGACAGACGGACAGACGGATAGACGGACAGACAGACAACAAAGTGATCCTATAAGGGTTCCGTTTTTTCCTTTTCAGGTATGGAACCCTAATATTGCTTACCATGCAACGATAGAAGCAGATGTTAATATAAACTGCTCATGAACAATAGATCCTGCACCTATTGCTTCACCACTTTGATACAGTGCCACAACATAAGGCGTATCTTCGATGGACACTGGATGTCCTCCAATAATTCCCAAATTGGTTTTGGGACCATTTGCTGAAAGTAGATAATATTGTGTTTGTAGATGTAAAGAAAAAAACAATATTTTTTAGGCCAAGACCACGAACGAACATGTTCATACATGTATGTTTTACTATGTTCTGTTCTATGTTCCACTGTATGTTTTTTTTATGTATGTTCACCGATCTCTCCGCAAATTGTAGACCATTTAAAAAAAAATGCTTTAAATATAATAATAATAATATCTGAATCTGATGAGGGGATCCGTGAGGAGTTGAGGGAAATCCTCAAATATTATATAGTGGATTTAGTATTTTTAGCAATACATCCAGCATTTGCATTCAGGGTCTTCTAAACGGGCCATATTTTCACTGCAATATGTGGCCGGCAACTATTGGTGTCTTTCTCTAACACACGAGTAAGAGAGGGACGCCAATAGTTGCCGGCCACATATTGCAGTGAAAATATGGCCCGTTTAGAAGCTTCTTTCGGAAAATATAATTTAGTGAAGTGGAACTGATGATGAAAACCACAGATGGCCACCGGAACTCCTCAACGGTACCTATTTCAAGGATGGCGATTTGATAATTATGTCGATTAAGATAGCTGAGCGACTATAACGAAGAACAATTAATTATTTAAATGTGACTATGACTTTCCCGCGGCGTTGCATTACGGCTAGCTTGAAATGCCTTTAAGTTTCATATTAACTAAGAAGTGGGACTTTATTAACAGCTTATTTTGCTCACTAAAAAGTATTAAACAAAATAAATGTTTTTTAAAACAAAAAACGGCCTTTAAAAGTCAGTCCAACTGAAGTCGGAGACTCACAATATTTGTAACCAAAAGCCGACGAAGTTACTTTACGTTTATTTTTTTTTCATTTAGGGCTGATTTTTCAATCCCCAGATAAAACTATCCGTCAGTTAAATGTATTACTATCCTTTTCTGAAGTCATATGAAAGAAAAGGACAGAGCTAAAATTTACCTTCCTGATAGCTTTATCTGGGGATTGAAAAATCAGCCCTTATTATATTACAAGGTTTCATAAATAATTACCTTGCACCCACGTCGTGTAGCTTATCAAAGTTAGAGCAAAAATAATCACCTTGAAACCCTTCATGGTTGCCTACTTTTCGCGTACTGTATTTTAATTTGTACTTTAGTTGCAAATATGACCTCGTATTTATACTCCTTAATCTAGTTAATTAAAATAAACTCGTTAATAAATTCGATAACGAAACTACAAACAGCAAATTTTAATTTTGTTATCTTATTATTTTACAATTACCTATACTATTCGCGTTTGATTATTTTAATTACATGTTAGTAAAAATTGGGTGAATATCCACTAATAGGAGAGCTGCGCTTAGCAAAGCTAGGAAAAATAAATTATCTCAGCTACCTCGCCAGCTGTGGTAGATTAGATACGCGCCCTTATCAATTAGTTTGAAAAACGAACTAAAATTATTAGATGAAAATTGATCCACTTCTTTATAGATCATGCGTCTATCATATTTTTTTTGTTTTATAATCTTCATATCTTATAAATTAATGAATGAGCCGAAATACCGTTTTTTTTGGGAAATTGAGGCCAACATAAATCATTTAAAAAATACATCTTACTGGTGTCGCAACCAGGATGCCGCTTGACGTGTTTTCTTTTTTTATTAGGTAATATTCTAAGTAACACTACAGGTAACAAATTCGTAGAGTCAATGAAATAACTTTATGCAAATTGCTTACTTAAATAATTTAATATAATATAAGTTATAAAGTGAACTCAAAAGTAAACATGACATTTTTAAACAATTACCTTCACACACAAAATTAAGGCAAACCACGCAGTAGATGCATGATATTGCTAATAACTAAAGGTGGTTTTATTATTTTTAGTGACCGGCTGCCATTCCATTTAAAATTATCCAAATATCGACCAAATGTACAAAATAAACCGGCGACGTTGCGCATGAACAGCCAGTAAAAATAAATGAAACAGAATAGAAAATTGGCAATGTTAGAATATAAAAAGCAAAAACCAGCAGCTTAGTTTGTCCGTTTGTCACGAATAAATGCCTTTATTTCTTTCTTTAAATCAAGGAACGAGCATAAAGAACAATACACTACTCTAAAAGTAATCTGCAGAATAAATATCTTAAATAATAATAAAAACAAATAAATCATTTATTTTTCAAAACAATTATGGATTAAAAAATGTTTCGCCAAACTGCACAATCAGTTTGTAGGTAAAAACTGGGGTTCTCAGGCTACCGCCTTTATTTTTATTACATTAAATTCGTTTCAAAATAAAAACTGCTCTCTTTATGATGTTGAAAGCCCAGGAAATTCTATACTCATGAATTTTAAATAAACTAGCAAAATCTCTGGACTAGTTTTGGGGACCCCGTTGGGCCATGAAACGTGTTGATTGGGACAAAATTTATTTAAATAATATTTTTTGTTCCTTATTTTTCGCTTTGGCTGTTATTTAAAAAAAGCACCACACTTTTTATTGCAAAAAGTTTTAAGTTGACCTAGTCCTAAACTAAGCTAATGCGAAACTGAACTTTGCCTCAACTAGAAAGCCTTTTTAAAAAAGCGATAAAACAGAGTCCTAGAAGGTTAGAAATAAAATTGTTATTATTTGCTTCAATTCTAATTCTGTGGAGGGCAATGAAGATTATTATGTAGGTTATGTGAAATTCAATTCCGTTATCAGCCTTGCCACTTGCTTTAAAAACTTATTAAACGCCTATTTCTAAATAAAACTATATTATACTTGCTGTCTTGTTCTGAACCTATGAAGATAAAATTTGTCAAGGCGCGTTAACTCCTAAAAAGTATTATATACATAAATTTGTAGATCTTGGCATAATTAAAAAAAACGAAGGCAGTCATACCAAAGCACCGCTAGGTAATAGGCAGGAGATTCCACATGAAATTTTATTACGGCCATCTAAGGGCCCAGTTCACTTGGTTGGTTCTCTCCTTGTCTATTTTCAAGTGTAAAGAAGAGAAAGGGCTAAATTTGTCTGCCAAATATGGTTATCTTTCGATTGTGAAACAGGCGGTAAATCTTTAATAAACCTTTTTGTGACCAGCGGTTATGACAATCTTGACATTGCTGCAAAATAAATGTCTAAACTGTCAAAAAAAATATTAGGTATTGACAAGCCATAGATAGTTTGTCATACTTTTAATGTGTGGTGCCGGGTTTAGAATGTTGCCACTCCATGTCTTCCCGTGGATGTCGTAAGAGACGACTAAGGGACTAAAGGCTTTGTAGTGCTGTTAGGCGATGGGTTTGCAACCTGTCACTAATACACGGATAACATCTTAGCCTGGTTGTGCAAAATGTGGTCACAGAATTATCAACAGGTTTTTGGAGTTGTTGGTGAGTCTGTGGCTCTGCCTACCCCACTCTGGGAATGAAGGCGTGAGTATGTATGTATGTACTTTTAATATAAAAATATTTACTTGTTAGAGCAAAATATTGCAACAGTAACTGCCACACTCAGAGATGTCAATTAAATTTAATGCTTAATTAAAGTAGCTGTTGTCACTTTCTTTGCTATAGGAATAGAAGAAGACAACACGTCACTTAACAAGCGTTAAATTTAATTGACGTCTCTGAGTGCGGCAGTAAATGTTATTTCGATTATTTTAAGGACAATAATTGAAGATGTGTTTTTGTTTTTAGGTTACGTCAGAGCTCACCGAATGGACATTTGAAGTAAGTCAAAATCAAATCATTAGCCTCCGATTAAAACGTCAAAAGATAACTCAAATCTTGTGTTTTCTGGTATGGTGTAGGAAAAATAAGTTATCTCCACTACGTCGCCAGCTGTGGTAGATTAGATCTTCTTCTTATCAAGTAGTTTGAAAAACGAACTAAAATTATTAGATGAAAATTTATCCACTTCTTTATAGATCATGCCTATCACATTTTTTAGTGACAGCAGTTGTAAACTAATCGCATTCTATTAGAGCTGTAGTTAAACTAGGTGTGCCTCAGGGTACTATAATAGGTCCTTTCTCATTTTTGGTTCATAGCAATGACTTACCACCCACATCAGATAAACTTTATGATATTGTGATATTTGCTGATGATGCGTCGACTCGGTAGTTTGTGATCGGTTACATAAACCACTTTTTATACTAACTTTGCGCAGGTTTTCATTTAATTATAATATTTTGTTCACGGTCATATTTATAAGTGCGTTTACTTCATTTTGCGATTTATTTCATTAACATCGTGTATAACCCTATAGGTTACGTTAGGTTAGTTTTTATAAAATTCCGAAATATTTATGGTTACAGAAAACAAAACGGGTTGGCAAATGAAACGGTTGGGAAACGATACATTTTGGCAAATTTATTTCGCCGAAACAAAGGTAGCCCACAATCCCGCCGTCTTAAAGTATTAAGACAACGGAGTTCGGTACAGTAAAACACAGAAGTAGGTGCACATTAATTTCAGTACCTTGTCGCAGTAACATATTTAATGAGGGTTATATGAATTTAGTACATTAATAGCTGCGACAACGTAAAACGTACACTTACTTCTGAGCTGGACCATACAAATAATTTCAAAGTAGGTTTTATTCTAGTAAAAAAATAATGAAAATAAAATGAGCAAAATAATCATTTATTCTCAAACAAAATCACAACGATAGAAAAAATAGGAATGAATTTTTTATTGCATGATACATGTGTTACATTACATTTGTTCAGCGCCTCTATTCCCGACGGTAAAAACGATATCGTAGTTGTCCTGATATGGTATTGTTATGACGTCAGACACCATTACTGTCAAGTAAATAAGAGCTATCAAAACGGTGACAATACGATAACAGATCAAAAACGATATTGTTTTTACCGTGTTGAATAGAGGCCCAGATATTTAACTACGTTTTGACAAACAAACCTACGTGATACTTATACTTCGTCAGTTAATATAGAAGCAGAACTATACGACAAAGTTCGACAAAACAGTTTTCATTAGAGCCATAATGTAGTTTAGCTTTTTTACATTTATTACAGTTCCTAAAAACAAATTGTATCGCGGCGGTCTGTTAAGAGTTAATTAAAAAAGTAATTGATATGATGTAAAAATATAATGTGATTTTCTGCCTTTCCGTTTTAATGAAGTCAATGAACGGAATTGGGTAAAGTTTTCACAATTCAGTAACTTTTGACGGTTGTTTTGTTCAAAACTCAGTATCAAATATTTTTAGGCACTACGTAGCATATTGGATGATGTATTCATGTCTGATAACCTGTCATTCAAAATCAGAAAACAATTACATTTCATTAATTTACTGTTTATTACATCTGACGCTGTGATAAAAATAATTTCCTCAATTGGACATTAGGCGCCAAAACGCTTCTAAGATGATAAAATATATTCTTTTACAAATTTTCGGAGATTGTCGCGTTGATCCAATCCACATACTTCGAGACCTTGGTATAGACGGAGGGACGCTTGCCGCAAAAGTTGCTGTAACTTAGTACCGCCACGCCGATTTGCACGTTGTTGTACGTCATGGGGCCACCGCTGTCTCCCTTTGAAATAAAACATACAATGAGAATATCTTTCGGTACAGGTATGGACGAAAATGTGAGGGAAGTGTTAATATTGTAAAAGCATAGTATTAATAGAAAAGTAGTTCATCTCGGGTCCTTTAGGAGTTTCTGTTATCTATTGCCGCTCAGGCGGTAGGGGTTGCGGCGATGCACGTCGCTAAATACTTGATACACATGCAACCGAACACGGCGACAGTGCGGCCTAGGCTTGGCTTGGTGCGTCCTGTTGGGTTCACTTACTAGCCGCACAGATCTTTGTTTGAAGATGAACTACTAAATATAGTGTGGTAATAGTTTTTCTTACCTTACAAGTGTCATGATCAAGTGAATACGCGCATATCATGGTGGTGTCCATGGGATATAGCTTAGTGCAATTGCTGTCGGGCAACAGTGGCACTTGTGTTTGTTGCAAGTGGTCTGGAAGATAAGCATCCTGGAATAATGTTTAAAATAGTTAATTTATTGGTAAATGCTGTGTGCGATATAGAAGAAGCAGAAATGCATTTATTCAACAACCATAAGACACAAAAATGTACAAATGATACAAGAAAACAATGAGGGTAACAGGGATAGCACGCAAATGTGTGTCCTCGCGGCAGTGAAACGGACACTGGCTCAGCAAAATGCCGAGGTGTCAGACACATATAGCGCTGATTTTTAGCCTGTACATATACCTGTACATATGATATACAAAATTTTTTTTTTCAATTTCATTCAAACATAAGTTGAATTTGTGTAATGTTTGAAAGTTGTTTTTTTTTGCTTCTTCATAATCAGATTATAGGTTCAAATATCATTATGGATTGTATCAATCAACTGAACTTTGAAAAATTAAATACTTTACTTAACTTCTTTAGTTTAATTCAGTTTTCTCTGAGCAACTCTAAATTTTTTCATTAGTAGAAACTGTGTTGGCTCATGCATTAAGCAAATTTGATAAAAATCCTGTATTTTAATTTTAAGCCGTTTGTTTCTCAATAATGTTTATGTTGTAGGTACATTATTATTGCGTGTTTTCTTACGTTTCTTTTAGATGTCTCAAGTTGTTTTTTAAATTAATTTGTTCTCTTACCTTCATCTCCCCCCATCCAGTAATGTCCACGTTAACTCCAACATCTAATTCGAAATCTTTATCTGCTAAAGCGACTTTACCAACTTTGGGACCAAGTGTGACAGGATCGCGCAGTTTTAGCAGACAAATATCGTTTACTTTTCCGTTATATTCTTCATGGCATAGTTGCTGTTTGACTTGAAAGAAATTTCCACCGGTGGACAGACGATCCGATCCTACTAAGACTTGAAAGGTGTGAATAGGGGCCCTGTGAAATTTTAAATGTTAATATTAGAACCAGGTTTTAAAGTTTTGGGGGCTAGAAACAGGCCAGCAATAAATCCTAATGGCATGTTTGCAAGAACCGCTGCTTAACTGACGTTGAGACGCAAGGGAATTTGGTCAGGCAGTGAAAATAATGATCATAGAAAGATGACGAATTAATTTGGGACCCATTTCAAGTAAAATATGCTTGAAGTCGTCAATGTCATTAGAGATGTCAAGTCATTTGTAACTTTTAGAAAACTCACCCTTATTGTTGTAGAATGTCAGATTGACTTTGGACTTAAGGTGGGTACCAAATTTAATCTCGTGACTGTATTCGGAAACGTGCCATTGTACAAAATTTTAACAATTTTAACGTTTAGATTTAACGTCGCGGTGACACTGAGGGTCTTATTTTGTCTATCGTACAAACGCAAACGGTTAAACAAGCAAAAAGACGCAAAGCTGGAGACTTAGCAGCTCAAAACCATCCTGTGAGTAAGAGATCGTTGACAACGCGTATCTACTTAATGCAATGTGTTGGTAAGTCGGTGATAGAGAATTAGAATACAATAAATAAAAAGACCGAGATAATTTTGCTTACCATTCAATAAAAGAAGCAGATGTTAATATAAACTGCTCGTGAACAATAGATCCTGCTCCTTTTGCTTCTCCATTTCGATACAGCGCCACTACGTAAGGAGTCTCCTCAATGGAAATATCATGGCCTCCAATGATTCCCAGATTGGTTTGGATATGTTTTGCTGAAAGAAGATTATGATGTTTTGTTTGACTGCATAACGGCAAAAAAAACATGGCCATTTTTTATTATTATTATAATTTAAAAAAAAATTGAGAAAAATTTACCTTGCACCCATGTCGTGTAGCTGAATAAAGTTAAAGCAAAAATAATCACTTTGAAACACAGCATGATTGCCCACTGCTCGGGTACAGTACTTTAGATACGTTACAGGACCACGTATTTATACTCCTTAATCTAATTAATTAAACATTATAATAAAGATAATAATCCTGATAGCAAAACGAAAAAACAATTATTAAAATATTGTTATCATAAATCACTATTACTATTTTTTTTAATGGACGTTTTGATAATTTTAATTACTTAGTAACTAGTACAAATTAGACCCTTATCAACTATTTGGTGAAACAATATTAAATTTTAATTAGTTTCACATTGTCCCCTGATATTAATTATTAATATATATTTTTAATTACATATAAGCAGATACATATTTAATATAATAAAAGTTAAAACTAAACTTATTTAAATTAAAATAAAAACTAAGCTACTCAAATATTAAAGACGTAAATAATAATTAAATTTTATAGATAAAATTAATTTATAATTTTGAAGCTTATGAGTTTATCAACATTTCAATAATTTACTATTTAACTAAATAATGAATACCTAATATGCTATTGATTACAATATAACAAACTAACTTAATTAATCGATCGCAATTGGGATAGACCAAAAAATAACTCATTGTTTTTACATTCTAATTCGAAAGAATAGGTAATTTTAGGAGACAAATTTCATTAATTTTGTGTTTGACCCAATAGTTTTGTTTTAATATCTTTATTTATTTAGCATACATTTTATGAATGACTTAGTTATTTAAAAATTAGGTCGGCATTTCCTAATAAATTACAACAATTAAATGATATATCATTATAAAACGTGATTGTAATAGTGTATTAAAACATACTATTTCAAACGGTTTTCGCCTAACCCGTATGAAGGTATACCTAGGAGAGCTTCGAGCCGAAAACGAAAGTCAAATAAAGGTTAAATAATACTTTTGTCAAAATATCCGACTTAGGAAAAATATTACAAATACTAATGCAGAATGGATTTAAAACCCTATTCCTTGAAATCGTTTTCAAATTAGAGTAATTATAAGAATATGAACAATTCCAATTACCTTTACTGATACACAAAAGCCCAATGGGACGTCGTACATCAAAACTGTGTCCGTAATATATAATATACCTTATTGAATGACACGGCGTTGTATCTCCTTTGACATATTATAATGATTTCCGGAAATTCCAGCTCAAATATTGTCTCTGAAAATATTTTTTATATACAGGGCGATATTTGCCAAAACGGATAACGTCAGAGGGGAACATTCGTTTGCCGCATTAATTAAGAGTGGTTTTCGATGCTAGGGCAAAAATAACGACTTATATTGTTCTGACGGTAAAATAAATTAATGTCATGTCCGAAGGGTATTAACAAAATCATAACCCCCTTACTAATAAGCGTTGAGTAACGGTGGTGTAGCTAAACCATGCTTTGTCCTTATCTGTCAAATTCAAATATCACAATGAGAGATAAGGACAAAGCATGGTTTAACTACACCACGGTTACTCAAAGTTTATTAGTAAGGGGGGTAATACTGCAACTGAAAACACCCCTAATCACCTGTCGGGGTGCTAAGGTTGAATATGGAATGAAGGTGTTCAAAGAAACAAAAACAGGTCGTAATTCGAGCACCGATTTATTGCAACTGACGCGTCAATGGCGGCCGGCGTTATAGCTACATACATATCTAGGTAGGCAAGGCAAGTATAAGCACATCATTGAATTTTAACCGAACATCACCTGTGAGAATCTTCCGAATAACTTACGTAGCTACCGGGGTAACCAGTTGTACTATCAAAATTCTGCCTATATTTTGCCATCAGCGTCCTATTCCATCCATCCACCATTTTAGTGTACATGGCGCAGTTGATATGAATCCCACTTATGTGAACACTTGTTAACTTCGCAATGTATAGCGAATAACCTGTCACTTATCATTATCAATAAATAAATAATATCAAGTGGTCTCTGCCTACCCTTCTGGGAAACAGGCGTGATTTAATGTATGTATGTATGTATGTATGTATAATATCGAGGGACGATCTCACACAAATTGACCTAGTACTAAACTAAGCTCTAGCCTTGTACTATGGGTACTAGACAACGATTTAAATACTTAAACATATAGAAAACATCGAAGACTCAGGAACAAATACTCGCGCTCATCACACAAATATTTGCGCATACCGGAAATCGAACCCGGGACCACTAGCTTTGTAGCCAGGGTCGTTACCAACTAGGTTATCGCTAGGCTATTATGATCCCAATGTTTTTAATTCCTTAGATTGAAATGCTTTTCTTTATGTATGTATGTATGTAAACTCTTTATTGCGCAAAAAAAAAACAATTTCAAATCATTTCATACATAAACTTAAGATTAACATATACAATGGCGAACTTATCCCTTTAAGGAATATCTTCCAGTTAACCTGATCATGACTGAGGAAACTGTACGAGGATAGGAAAAATAACAAGGAAGTGCACAAAAAGTAAATAAATGAATATTTCTACAGTCAAACATCCATAAACTATGCATAAAATTATATATATGCTTTTCTTTAATATAAATTATTCAAATAAAATTCTCTATGCTTAACTGTCTGACTGGCAATAAAGCCTTATCCGCTGGACCTAGGGAATAGAAATAGTGGGGATATTTCGTGCGTACCCTAGGGAAGCACTAAGATGGGGTTGTTCGAAAATCCTCCATTAGAAAAAATAGGAGAAGTAGTAGGTAACTAACTCTACGCGTAAAAAGTCACGGGCGTTTTATAGTTTATAAAAAGTAATGTGTTTAACATAGATTAAATATGTACTAAAATTCTGTGGCAAACATTTATGTTTTCAGAAATAAACCTGTCCCAAGCCAAGGGTCGAGGCTTTGACTCTTCCGGAAATTACGTGCTGAATTCAATTTAGATTTTTTGAAGAATGTTTTGCCTTATATATTCTTATAATAGCTCAAGCAACGAAGCAAACTCAGGGGAAATAATTCGTGTATAAGCGAATTTTGGCATAGTTGTAGGGAATGGTGTTTTAAACCACATACTAAAAGTACTGACGGGTGGGGGTGGAGCGTTCGGGTGGGGGGGGTCTAAAGGTCCCTTTTTTTAGTTTTTCGTAAATAACTCGTAAACGGTGGCCCATAGCAAAAAGTTTTCCATTACATGATTAATCTGCATAAAATTCTGTACAAAAAAGTTTTAGACATTGTTTCTCTGGGATCAATATTTAATGAGATATGGAGGGAAGAATGATTCCCGAAAGGCCATAATCGGGTTTCCATTGTAAGTCGGCCCTTATATCAAATGGGCTCGGGCTTTTTTTGTGGGTGTCTCTTATAGTGAAGATTATTTATGCTGAGTATCAACATCTTAATTGTGACAGTTCTCGACTTATAATTTTTTTAAGATTTTTTTTAAATTTCCTGTATTTCGGGATGTATTCAAGCGATTTGGTTCAAACTTTGGGATGATGTTCTTTTTATAGATTTGCATCGCCTCCCAAAAAACAAATACTAGTTATCAAATAAAAAAAAGAAAATGAAGACCAAATAAAAAATAAACATTATTTTTTATGTGGTTGTGAAAAAGTGACACCTCTAGATTTTTTTCTCAGAATAGACCATACATTGGCACTACTACTTGCCAAAATAACAAAATTTTCCAGGCGGTACTTCTTATCAAAAATCAGCAATATGTGTGGCCAATACCCTAAGCAATAAGGCAAAATCAGGGGAAAAAACTCGTTTATAAGCGAATTTTAGCATAGTTTTAGAGGACGGTGGTTTAAACGGGACTCCTTTGACACCATAGAATCGTTTGTCATAACACTCTTTTAGGCTGACATTGCCGAAGTTAATAAACGTCCGTTGTGTAGATTAAGTTAAATTAGGTAAGGTTAGGTTATAATAATAATTAAAACAAAACCCTTTCTATTGTAAAAACCGTTTTATGACAAAAGGTTTTATGCGTAATGATACATTATGCGTAAAAACCATTATGCACTTGACCGGTTTTCAGTTTTTTTTTGTTTTTTAGTGTAAGTACTATGTACATAATAATCAGGCCAAATTTGTCGCTTGTGTGTTTTACCATCGTTTGTAATGAAATGTTTTTTTATCTTAATTTTGTATTGAATAATACAAACTGACAATGTCCTAAACAAAGCAAGAAGGACAAAGGTCTTCGATCATTGAGTGCGAGCGGGCTTTGCTGCTCCTATTTACACTCCCTGCAAAGAACTTTGTCGCAGTATATTATACTTCCATGTATAAACTAAAGTCGCACAATTTCACACTGAACGAATTTTACGATTTAGATGTTAGTGCGTAAAGTATAGTAGGTACTTACTAGGTAGATGTAAGTGTCCAATTAGTTTTTACTTCTAAAGTTGAATAGGTAATTAAGAATAGTTAGTGTACATCGGTATTTAATTTTTTACATGATTAATTTTTAGTACTGGGTGGTCGATAAATAATTATTGTACCTGTTTAATTTTTACATGGTTAATTTTCGGTACTGGGTGGTTAAAAAATAACTTAACCTAACCAAGCCTATTTGGATTCTGGATGGTCAAGAAAAACACTCTCTTTCGCATTTATAATATTACTAGGATTAGGATTTTTATTTTTATTTATATACCTGCCATACTTAAAGAAATGTAAGTTTGTTTTTTATTGTCCATCTTCTTCCTTCCATATCTCATTAAATGTTGATCCCAGTAAAAAAGTGTCAATATCTTTTTTGTAGAGAATTTTATGCAGATTATTTATGTGATGGAACATTTTTTGCTATGGGCCACCGTTTACGAGTTATTTAAGAAAAACTAAAAAAAGGGACCTTTACACCCCCCCCTACCCGTTAGCTTCTACCCCACCCATCAGTACTTTTAGTATGTGGCTTAAAACACCATCCCCTACAACTATGCCAAAATTCGCTTATTCACGAGTTTATTGAATACAGAAAAAAAAATGCATCTTTTTTATTTGGTCTTTATTTTCTTTTTTTTATTTGATAACTAGTATTTGTTTTTTGGGAGGCGATGCAAATCTATAAAAAGAACATCATCCCAAAGTTTGAACCAAATCGCTTGAATACATCCCGAAATACAGGAAATTTAAAAAAAATCTTAAAAAAATTATAAGTCGAGAACTGTCACAATTAAGATGTTGATACTCAGCATAAATAATCTTCACTATAAGAGACACCCACAAAAAAAGCCCGAGCCCATTTGATATAAGGGCCGACTTACAATGGAAACCCGATTATGGCCTTTCGGGAATCATTCTTCCCTCCATATCTCATTAAATATTGATCCCAGAGAAACAATGTCTAAAACTTTTTTGTAGAGAATTTTATGCAGATTAATCATGTAATGGAAAACTTTTTGCTATGGGCCACCGTTTACGAGTTATTTACGAAAAACTAAAAAAAGGGACCTTTAGACCCCCCCCCACCCGAACGCTCCACCCCCACCCGTCAGTACTTTTAGTATGTGGTTTAAAACACCATTCCCTACAACTATGCCAAAATTCGCTTATACACGAATTATTTCCCCCGAGAGGCAGTATTTGGTCTTCGTTGCTCGAACTATAAGCTTTACTAGCGGCTTCGCCCCGCTGCAAATTTCTGATTTTTCCGTTGTTGTTTTTAGACTTTTCTAGGCAATTTTTTAATTTTTTCTCTCCGTAGGAACCATCCTCGTACTTCAAGAAATATTCTAAAAAAAGAATTATCGAAATCGGTTCAGCTGCTCTCGAGATTTGCGCTTAGTAACACATTCAGCGATTCATTTTTATAATATTATAGATAGACAAGAAAAAACTTTTATAAACAGATTTATAAATATGTTTAAGCTTCATTCATTGTGTTCGTAGTTGGTAACCTCAGATTGGTACTTTTCGAGCGATTTCTTGTTACATATTTATATTACAACTAGCGACCCGCCTTCGCATCGCTTCGGTTTATTTGAGTTTTCTGTAACACCCGTGCAATAAACCAGCGTTTATTATACATAAAAACCTTCTTCTTGAATCACTCTATCTATTTAAAAAACCGCATCAAAATCCGTTGCGTAGTTTTAAAGATCTAAGCATACATAGGGACAAACAGATAGTGGGAAGCGACTTTGATTTATACTATGTAGTGATTATGATATGAAATGCCGCCTAATATTAGTCAGAAAGAAAAAACTTTCTATGGGTAAGGCCTGGTTCCCACTATGCCGGACCGGCAATTTTGCCGGATGCCGGTAAGGGTAGTGGCTGTACAATTTATATGAAGCTATTCACATTATGCCGTGTGAACAGCGTCATAAGCCACTAGCCTTACCGGCATCCGGCAAAATTGCCGGTCCGGCATAGTGGGAACCGGGCCTAAAAGAAGTAAGTATTTAATCAGTTCAGTAGTTTTAAATATTAACCTTAAGAAATAAACAAATACAAAAAAACCCTTTAGTAGATTTTTAAGTTGGCTTTGATTCCCTTAGCAAATGTAAAATCCCTAAAATATGAGTTTTTTCCTAAAGAAAGAAGAACTAGACATTTAATTTGCAATCTCACGAATTACTTAATCAACCACCGCCGATAAATCCCTAGCGTTAGACATTTTTGAACCGTCTAATCCACTTTAGGGGGCCATCCTCAAAGCTGAGGCAATTTCATTTGAAACATTTTAAATCTACGATTCTCGGGGAATCTCTACAATTCCTTCAAATTGGTGATATTTCGTGATTGGGCAATGAACGCAGCCCTTTAAGGACAAGGGCATATCTACAGCTTAGTTGCCGGAGAAGATTAAATCTATAGAGGTTATAATAAAGTTCTATATTCGGTGAGATTGTTTTGAAAAATACGTCAGTGTTAAAATTTTAATTTTCTTGTTCAGATGTGACAATTCGTTTTGCAGCTATTCTTATATAGGAGAGCTATTCGTAGGAGTTCTATATCTTTACCCGACTGCTTAAGTAGGAGAGTAATGTTTTTATTGATTTAAAAACAATATTTATAGAGACCGATAGGGTTCTTTTTATCCCAGAAAATAAGAGACTTCTAAAATGGACAGAGTTAAAGGAAGACGAGTCGCGGAAAAAGCTTGTATGTGACGGTTTTTTTTACTTTAATTTTAGTGTGGAGAAATACTGGAAAAGGGTCGAATCTTAAGTACCCGAAATCGTCGCGCATGCATTACTCAAAAATAGTTAAGGATATTAACATAGTTTATTTAAATGTTTTACCCAGAAAAAAATGTAATTAGTACTTATTAACTTCTGGTTAAAAACCATTATCTAAACCACGTTCACAGTTAAACACATAAAAGTTTTAGCTTAACTGATTTGATTCCTTTCTTCATATATTATGCCTCATTATTTTAAAAGCTTGTAAGCGTAAAGCTTTCAAAAAGCTTACTCAAAGAGAAAGTGCCGGAACGATCTCAAAAATGTAAATATATCATTGTTATTATGACTTTCTATAATGTATGACGCATGCGTACAAACGTCATCGTTTTAAAATGTAGCTTTGCAGTTAATTGTTACTTTAAAATGATATTACTTTATAAACAAAATATATAAACACCTGATAGGTACCTAC
Organism: Acleris cristana; assembly: GCA_948252455.1. Taxonomy (NCBI): domain Eukaryota; kingdom Metazoa; phylum Arthropoda; class Insecta; order Lepidoptera; family Tortricidae; genus Acleris; species Acleris cristana. The sequence continues at coordinate 10,262,666 of OX411795.1, read as the reverse complement.
ACTGAAAAAAAAATGAGCCAATTTTGTGATCTTGAAGGCGGTAGGTACTCCTCGACACGGCACGATCGACATTGTGAGGAGGTTCCTCCCTCTGCAGCCCTAACCACCGGTAGCTCGAGCCCTGCCCCACTGCCGGCGGCACTCGTAGGTTAGGTTTTTTATAACGTATATTTTTTGTATTCGTATTGTTATTTTACTTTTATATTGAACAACTTAACCTGCATAATTAAAATAAATATTCTGAATAATCATATTTTCTTTAAAAAAAACAGGCATGTATTGAATAATGTCCCGCCAAACTTCACAATTAGTTTCTAGGCGAAGGCGAGGTTTTATTTTTATAACATTCAATTCGTTTCAAAATAAAAACTCTGATCTCTTTATGATGTTGATAACCTAGGAAATTCTAAAGTCATGAATTTTAAATAAACTAGCAAAATCTTAATATAATTATTTTCGTTCGAAAAGGTCTTTTCTAGATTACGGTAAGCTGCTCTGGACTAGCTTTGGGGCCCCCGTTGGGCCATGAAACGAGTTAATTGAGACAAAATATATTTTATTGATGTATTTTTTGTCCTATTGTTTGTTTTTGTTGCTATTGAAAAAATAAAACAGGACCACTCGTTTTTATTGCAAAATTGTACTGTTAATTTACTATTTCTTACAACCACTGTATTTTATATATAAGTACCTATTTCTTTAAATAACTTTGTTTATCGTTGTCTATATTGTTACAGTACAAGCCGCTTAGTTTGGGATAAAATCAATTTTTATAAAATTGTCCCATAGCAATATTTCTGTATTTTTTCCTGTCTTCGTGGCCTTAGCGAACTCTCTAATGACCGTGGCTCCTTTACTCGTTGTCGACCCGAGACTTTTCCAGGTCAACCTTTTTGTTCATGTTTCTGCCGAGTGGAACCACTGTTCAGAAATAATGGATTACATTCTGGGATTATTCGGTGTTGCTGCTGGGATGGATTGGATGGCTTCATAGTACAAGTAATTAGTCTAATGATCTGCTTGTAATGTACAGTCATCTGCAATAATATATTTTACGTAACACCTGGCCATAATGTGAGTTTTATCGCACGCTGCGCGCACGGTAAAACTCGCATTGTGGCCAGGTGAAGACGTAAAATTGTGTACTCATCACGGGCAGTAAAAAAGAAAGCCCTCTATCGCATATTTACAACCCTCGCCTACGGCTCGGGTCTTACCTGCGATTTCGGGCTTTCTTTCTTTTACAGCCCTTGTTAAGTAATGTACTAATACAACATTGGGTGCAAAAATATCGGACACGTCTTTATTACTATAGTCTGTGCCAATTGAAATTGGCAAAGATGTAAACACAACCAAACGAACCAATTTACCATTATTACTCGATAATCACGAGCTTTTAAAGCTCCGCCGAGGTCTTAGTAATGATTTATACACCTTGATCTTTACTTTCACGTTAATTTTAAGATTAAATAACTATTAATCATACGTTATTTTAAATAAAAACACTCTTGATGAATATTTGAGGTTATGTATCAAACGGTACTAATTTATTTACATCTTTGGCAATTTCAATTGACACAGACTATAGAGGTATAAGACAGAGTCAGATTTTTTTCGGCTAATGTTGAATAATATATTATTGCTGGTGACTGTACATACATTCATATCATACTAATATTGTATTGTGTATTTGTTACGCTTTCGCAGCTAAACTACTGAATCGATTTAAATGAAATTTGACATGGAGATAGCGTGAACCTGAAGAGGGATATAATAGTAGTTTTTATTCCGGAAAAAAAACGAATAAATGACTTCCATCGGAATAACTTACAGTAGTGCACTTTTATATTTACTGTGCAATATGGCTTTTTATATTGATATCTAGTTTATTTATTTTAATGAATAAAAGGACAATCACGCGTTTTTTTAGACAAAAAAACAGTGACGCTGACTTTCTAAATTGAAAAAAAAAAGTGATTGTGAAACTAAAGAAAAACATTAATATGACTAATAATATCGATCGATAGGCGAGACCTAGCTCATGCAGCGCAGGAAAATCTGCTGATTTGAACGATATACTTATATAAAAAAAATGTCTTAAAAAATGTCGCTTATCCCATTTCGTCTTTCAAGCGTTGATATAATGTGTCCTAATTTTTTTCAAATAATGTCGCATTACGAGATCATAACCGTCTAAAACGACAATTTTATCAGAAAATTTACAACATTTCTACTTATTTAAATTAATATAAACAAACCGCATTTGGTTTTATTTTTTAATTGTATAAAAATCGTTTTTTTTCGGTCATCTAAAACACCACAATAACCCACTGTTTATAAATATTTCACAAAGTCAAGTCGAGTGATAAAACACCCCCCAGAATCAAGACAGGGGGTTGGAACAAATCCAAATAACTCCAGAAAGGTCCCCCGTAACGAGTTCCGTCAATATTTACTAGAACGAACGAACAAGATTTACAAAAGGATTCCGTATAAAAATGTATTGCTAGAAGACGGTTAAAGTCATGAATAAATTTAGGTATAGAGATAATATGAATTTCTATTGCCCTACTTTTGGGGGCTGTAAGGTAATGCTTTGGTTTTTATGGCTTTGTTCGTTATTTAGATACAGTTTTTTTTAATGCCGTGTGATAAAATCCATTATTAAACGGGATAAGTTTGATAACAATTATAATTCATCCAAAAGTCCTGCTCCCTGCGTTAAACCACAGATTCGTTACAAAATAACTTGATTATTGTTGCTAGTTGGGACAAATCTGGAGACTCGGCATACAAACAAACCAAAACAAATATGACACACCTGACTTATCCCGACTCGTTATATCCGTAAGTTTGTGTGTTCCGCTTCCAAACTTATATTTACCGTCAAGCGCGACTACAATGTCAACAACTACTGTCATTTTAACATGAAAAAGCGTTAGTTCCGAGTTTATTCACAAGTAAAGTTATATTTGTTTTTGGGTTGTACAAAGTTGTTTTTGCGGTTGTGAGGAGGTAAATACTAGAGATTTTTAAATGAAAGTGTGTGTATTATGTTTGTTGAAGCGTGTCTAGGATCAGTTTATGTTAATTTTGTTATATCAGTATCCGGTGAGATAAGAAGAATTCCTCAGTGGACCTACCGCACATGTTTAAGATTTGGGAGACTTAGGGCCGTGTTTAAAAACTGCTCTTGAGTGAGATTCCCTTCTCAAGAAACGTCATGTCGAGGGTTGGAACTTTTGGTGGCAAACCGTGGTTGAAAAATCCATGGAGTCGCTATTTGCTGATTGTTATACATATACATACATTAAATTAATTTTGGTATGTACAGTCAACCAATAAAAATGTTGAGCATACTTAGAACCTTGTCATTGTGAATGCCAGTTATTGTCATACTTGTCATGTGATGTTCAGTTTGAAGTTCATTATGACAGTGTACTAAATTGCTTTACATTTTCGTTGGGGTACTGTACACAGGCAGAGATGCTTTAACATTTTTCATATTATTAGTTTCTGCCCGTGACTTCATAAGGGTAGATTACAATTATCTTTATTCCCTCGGGAACTTTTTATTTTTTCCGGAATGAAAAAGCCTATGTGTTCTGGAATGAAGCTATCTCCATTTTAAATTTCATCGAAATCCGTCCAGCCGTTGCAGCGTATAGATATTTTTTTAATTTAATTATTCGGCCATACCGTGTGTAAAATGTGTTTTGTTCGCTCGGACGGGACTACTGAAACTCGCCGCTGCTTTTTCGCTCATTCGTCCGACCGACCGCCGTTTTTAAGAGAATAACACCCCTGCAAAATCCTCCCATCTATTACTAGCGATGTCTACAGCTGCAAGGTTGCGATTTATGGGTGCGGCTCCACTGAGGCGGAGACGAACGGAGCGGAGAAGAGACGTGTAGGGATTGACCAATCATATTAGTTGAAATCCACATCTCGTCTCCACTCCTCTTCAATGGAAACAGTCAAGCGGAGATGAGCGGAGCGGAGAGGAGACGTGTAGGAATCGACCATTAATATTAGTTGAAATCCACATCCCGTTTCCGCTCCGCTTCAGTGGAAACGAGCGGAGCGGAGAGAAGACGTAACTGCATTACTACATTGTAATCTCTCCACTCAGCTCCGCTCGTCTCCGCCTCAGTGGAATCACTTAGCTCTTTTCACAGCTCTGCTCCACTCAGCTCCGCGTGTCTCCGCCTCAGTGGAGCCGCAGCCTTAGACGTCCTTGTACCGCAGGTACTGTCCGCCCAGGGGCCCTAACATGGCTGCGTTTATCGCGTGACAAAGTTTAGATAAGGCATCTGTCACCTTTTGACACGTAAATAAGTACGACAGTGACGGATGCTTTATCCACATTTGTCACTATACTGTTATAGTACAATCAACTAGACTAACGTGTCGTAAAATCCTTTTGGTACGGATCTCTAAAAATGAATCAAATAACTTACAACGATAAAGTTCTCTCATGGACCAAACATCAGTAGTAATCGAACCAGATAGATAGCCGAGAGTGTTCCAATTCTTTTTTTATTATAATGTATCGGTTATCGGGAGAAAGGGCCATTTTGTTGGACATGTGCATTAATGTTTTTGTTTTTATTGAGATGCCTTAACGATGTTTAGTGCCATTGGCTACGAAATGGGTCTATTTGACAAGACAATTGAGGAGACCGGTAGTGAATGTGTTAAGGTGGTTATAGACAGTCCGATAAGGCTGGGAATTTTACTATTAATGATGTAGACAGTGTGATTCGGGTTTTTACAATACAATTAAATATAGGTCAGTTCTATTTGGGTTAGCCAACTATTAAGGAACTTTAAATATATTAAGACCGTCTACATACCTATTCCATATTACGCGATTTTAATAGGTACTAAAAAATTATGTAACGTTGAATTTATTCTAGGCAAAGAAGGCAATATGACTGTTATGGAGAATTACCATCGTAATAAGTAATTATGTTTTTATTGTGAAATCTTATACAATTAAGTTAAAATAACTTTGACAAATGTAGGAGTACTTACTAAATTAAGGCGGAATTTTACAAGGTTACACAAACAAATTCAAAATAAACTTTAATTTCAAATTACTTTGAACCAAAAGCCTTCAAACCTTAACTACATTTCAACACTTTACTTTGATAATAAGTTTTTCGTAGCCCAGGAGCCAACTGAACAAAAGCGCTTAGATTAATGTTAAAACATATTTCATTGTTTGAAGCACAATAGATTTAAGAAGATATAATAGCTTCAATTACGCCTGCTCGGAATTTCATTAAGTCTTTGTGACCTCCGGTAGAGGGCTCTCGGCTAGGAGTTGAAAGGAAAGTTTGTATATTGATTTTATCGAGGTAAAACTAGGTTTTATGAGATAGTTTTAGCGATAGTTTGGTATTTAATATTTTACTAGATAATTTTCTTTTACTTAAAGAATTACCTTGCCTTTTAATATTTCAATAAATAAATAATTAACATTCAACTTACATTACGTTACATTATAATAAAATAATATTATATAATTAAAGTTAACACTGAAAATATCTCGTTTTTTAAACAATAAATCGTTGGCGTTATTTCAAGTAAACAAAACTAATAACTTTTTTGTCTTAAAAACAAGAATTAGTTAAATTTTCAAGCTAGTCAATCAAACTTCAAAGATTTAAAATAAAACTTATTACTCATAATAAAAAAATTATTACTTACATAGGGATCATTACATAGATATTACTTATTTATTATGACAGCGTAACTTCCGGCTCCTGGTCTAACAAGGAGAGTTCATGATTTACGCGGTTTGGAAATGAACCTATTGTTATGGGCTGGCGGCGAACTCAAAGTGCGGCTTAGATACATCGACTGTTGGAAAACAATTACAATATTGATAAAGGAAATTCATGATGATGTCGAATAATATTACAATCATATTATAAAATGTATATATTTATTATAGAACAGATTATTTTAAGAGTTTCTAAGGGAACTTAATTTAACAAGTAGTACAAGTACAGCAAAAAATACACGATTTACAGACTCAATAGTTATAAAAAAAATCTTGTCTACTATTTTAACAAATAACTGTGTCTATCCTATTCTACAAGTCAACAAAACTGCTTAATTTTTACGTGAAATTTAACTTTTTCTTGACTCGTAGAATAATTTAACCTAAAAATGTAAAAGACCATACAAAAATATCTAATTATATCAGTAACTTTTTGTAAAATTGAACCCTCTGCAAGACAATACAGTAATTAATAATGAAATTAACGACTTCCGACTCCCGGTCTCACAGGGAGCTCATGATTTGTGGTTTGGAAATGAACCTATTGTAATAGGTTAGTGCGGTGAGCACTCTCTGTAGGGCAAATATCTAGAATTCGTCTGTTAGGAATCGAAACCGCAAAAAAAAATGAAAAATAAAACGACAACATTTTCAAAAAAATAAAATTATAATGTCAATTATACACATCAAACAACTCTAAAAAAAAAGGTGACGCTGCCACTACCAGTATCAAGTTAATACAATTCAATACAGAGCAATAGGGGTAAAGATAATGTAGGTAGATCTGGCCTGTAAAAATTACATTATCACTAGAACAAGTGAAATCTTAACCCTAAATTGACTGCCCGAGTCAACCCGCCACTGCCGGGATTAAGTCACAGTTGCGGGGTTAAAATATTTGTTCACCTCGTAGATAACACGTGAGTCGGGTCCACCTGTCAGGGGGGGTTTTTTTAACGAGGGGCCTGGAGATTGTTCGAGGATTGGGATTAACCAAGAATTTAAGGCCTGTTTTTTGGTTTTTGGTAAGTGTTACGGGTTTATTCGTCGTATTGGAACTAAGAGTTTTCGTTTTCGTTCTCTATTAAAAACTGGCCAAGTGCGAGTTGAGCTCGAGGGGAAAGGATTCCGTACAATTTCCGTAAGTGAACTTATTATATTCAGTTTACCACTTCATTTCCAATTGATAGAATTCTTATAACTTTTCTTGTAATCTACAAGCAATGAACTATGTTTTTTTTTCAAAATTTTAGGCTCATTAGTTTCGGAGATCAGGGGGGGCAATGGTCAATTTTCGTCTTCTTTCATGAATAAAATCAAAACTATTTATTTCACAATAATAACGAAAATGTATTTCAGATCCTAATAACGAGCCCTTTCATTTGATTTATATGACACGGTAAGGTTTGCAAAACTTTTTTAAATTTCCTTATTTGACCCCGAAAAGGACCCTTATTTAAAAAAAAAAAACTTTGCACATCTGTGCTTGGGTCATCAATTTACATTATGTTTACCAAATTTCAACTCAATCGATCCAGTAGTGATCCTATGAGGGTTCCGTTTTTTAATTTTTTGTACGGAACCCTAAAAACGGAAAATTTAAACAGTTCGACGAATAAACACGTAAAAATTATTCACCTAAAGGGATTCATTTGCCTTTGTATATTATATTCCTGTAATAAAACGTTCAACCTTATTCTAACACATTATAAATGCAAAATTATCTTATTTTGTTCCTTCTTCAAAGTCCAATGGCCAAATTGATCGACTTAGGGCGGATTCGACCAAACTGGAATAAGGTCTTATACCTAGATTAAACGCCGAATTTGTACGGACTAATATCAGATTAAGGTCTTATTCCAGTTTGGTCGAATCGGCTCTTATTAGGGCAGAAATTCGAAAGAATAGCGTCTAAGGAGATCTACGCGGACGGAGACGAAAGTAAAACCTAGTAAGTAATAAAACAAAGTTTACTATTAATACTGAAACAAAACATTTCGATCAGCTATACACACAAATGACAGATCGATTGACGTGTTATGACATTTTTTAATACTTACAAATAAATATTTAAACGGATGAAACGAGACGATATACAAGATACGAGACAACAACAACATCCGGTTGACAAACACCAAAAAACATGAGGTGAATAATGAAAACAAATCTGATTATCTGTAAACATAATACCACTTTTAATAATACGGCCGAAACCAAACGCTGTAAGTGTCGTTTTCGACATTCTCCGCGAACATTTCCGAGTGACGTATCTTTATTTCGAAACGCCGATAAAAAAATAATGTCAGACATTAAGGAGAGGACTTAATTTAAATATTTCTATGCGTATTCCCCTCTCTTTCGTACCAATAAAGCAGTTTACAGCTATCTCGTTCTAAGGACCGCGATAAGTCACATGCCGTCGCCGGGTAAATGCCTTTTTAAGTGAACTCGTACCAAGTTACGTCTTTTTTCTACAAAATGTAAGAGTATTATACTACATTATACGGTTCTCCATTAGCTAGGTATGTGATTGGGTGGTAAATTTAATGTTGAGTGATTTTAATAACGACATTTTACGAGGGACATTGTCGGAAAGGATTAAAAGTTCTTTGATTACTTTGTAGGATGTCAAATGGGCTATAAAGTGGGGATTGTATGGTAGGATTACGATCATTTGCATTTTTTTAGGTAGTTTAACGTCAACGGCCCTTAAAACAAAATACTATTGAGTGAAAGAGTGAGGGATAATAGGGTTGGGATCCCTTTGAAACGCATAAACTTTTTACGCATAACGTATCTTTACGCATAATTTTTTCGCATAAATCCCCTTTAGGCTGACATTTCAAAATTTAATAAACGTCTATTGTGTGGATTCAGTTAGGTTAGGTTAGATTTTTAAAATAATTAAAATAAAACGTTTTCTATTGTAAAAACCGTTTTAGGTCAAACTATTTTATGCGTAAAGATACGTTATGCGTAAAAAAAATATGCGATCCAATAGAGACCCAATAGGGTTGACGGGGTTTTGACTTAGTTTGATCTTAATTAACCACTATTACCTTGACCAATTTGCATAACTAAGTTTCCAATTTTATTGACTTTCGGTCTAAAAGCCCGTTGTTTCCTTTTTTTGTCTTATTTTGTTGTGTACATATTTATTAAAAGTAGGGAATAATTTGTATATCGATAAAACCATAAACTTTACAGAATTCTTAAATGTGACACGTAGATAAGGTTAAGTAATAAAAAGTCTCGTTTTTATTTACAAAATATACTTAAATTACCAAATATTTCAATATTTTAACACCGTAAAAACAACTATAATACTAAAATTAATACTACATGCTACAATTACTAATATTAAAAAATACTAGAATTACTATACATTAAAATAGAAAGATAGGTAGTACGCTTTATTTATAAAAATCTAGTAAAACTACGGTTTCATTTAAAATAACTTAGTATTAGATTTGATGAAATGAGACATGTATTTAAAAACGTTTGTCAATAATACAAGCAGTCCTCGTGTTTATTTCAACTTGCACTGAATATAATGAATGATTTATTGGTTGGTACTTAATATAAATAAAAGGGGTTAATTATACTAGTTTTAGAGTAGAAAACCAGGTCAATTCTGGGGTCCTAGTGAAAAAGGGTATAAGTCTTCTGAAGATTAAGTGAAAAAGGGTTTAAGTCTAGTATACTCCGTTCATGTATATACCCTTTTTAATACGAGTTAAGTCGACTTGTACTATTTTTCACTAAGACACCAGAATTTTGCTTTAGATATATAACTAAAATCGTTGCAAAGAATTGGAGTTCGAAATTAAAAGACCACATGTGCTGCCACGCCCACACAAGAAACAAAAGGGATGGCTTTATGTGCTTCCTCACGTCACATCACTATAGTTTATCTACAAAATCAAGAACATCAAATAAGTTAAACATATTTTAAAAAAATCTCTATGTTTAAAATCAAGATTATAAAAGAAGGGATCAAGAAGGCACTACTTATCAATATAATTAACTTCTTAATTTATTAAGAAATTCATATCATAATACAGTGTGTAAATCCAAGCAAATATTTTAAACAGTTAATATGCATCCTCATTAACATAAAAACATGTGTAACACTAACTAACTAAACACACTAACTAATTCGCCACGCAATGTATCAAAAATAGATCAATTAACTTAACTTACTGCCGCACTCAGAGACGTCAATTATATTTAATGCTTGATTAAAGTTGCTGCTGTCACTTTCTTTGCTACAACAATAGAATAAGACAACACGTCACTAAACAAGCATTAAATTTAATTGACGTCTCTGAGTGCGGCAGTTAATGTTTGCTTCAACTGCCATAGGTTCAAAGTAAGGCTCTGGATATCCGTGATACGCGCAGTGTAGAGCTACGTTTAGTTTAAATATTTGCTCGTATAACATTTACACACTGTAAATTGACGTCTCGATGGAGCTTGTTGCTTATAAATTTAGGTGTATCTTTTGTGTATGGCGCTGGAATAAATGATTTTATCGATTTATTGAAAATAAAGTCACATTACTGTCCATAATAAATGCTGTATGTGGTTACCTACCACAAGGTTGAATTTCCGTTCCTCTTGTCCGAATTTTCACAAGTTAGAAAATCTATAGGTTCTGTTGGGCCGCTGGGGTCCTAGTGAAAAAGGGTATAACTCTCCTGAAGTTCAAGTGAAGAAGTGTATAAGTCTTGTATACTCCGTTCATGTATGTACCCCTTTTTAGTACGAGTTAAGTCGACTTATACCCTTTTTCACCAGGTCCCCAGTCTCTTCTTGAAAGGTTAATGGGTATATATAGAATAAAATGATTTTGTAACTTATGATATGAAAAAACAAAAGTTAGGATTCAAAGAGGATACTGTAGTTGTTATACATAACTAAGGACTGTAATGCTCGTCTCAAGATACATCAAAAATGACAGTTTTCTGAGCATTTCTCTTTTTTTTGCCACTTCGAGTGACATTTCCAGAATTTAAAAAAAATAGCAGGTAGGTAGAGACTATCAAACTACGCAATAATTAAATAATATTCTGATGTGTCCCAAAATATTTGTATGGAAAGTTTTTTTTGTGTTACCAAAAACGTATGAATGAGCTTTCCATACAAATATTTTTGGACTCATTAGAATATTATTTAATTATTGCAAAGTTTTATGTTCTCTACCTACATGCCATATTTTTTAAATTCTGGATATGTCACTCGTAGTGGCAAAAAAAAAGAGAAATGCTCTTCTCTGACTTCAAATTTACTTTGACGTATCTTGTGACGGGCATCTCAGTCAAGATAAGTTTTTTAATTATACCCCTGTTTGAGATCTGTTAATATGAATGTTTTGGAGAATGAAAATCGGATAATAGCCTGCCAAGTTTAGTCTATAATCTATTTAAAAAATAATTAGTTGCAAATAGACGGAGAAGTTAATAATTTCAATTTCATGCTTACCTAACCTTCAGGTACGCGTCTTCTATAAAAGGATTTGGATAACACTGGAATATATAAATTAATATCTTATAAATCGAAACTCCCAGTTTGCAATACAGGTATTAAAAAATTACGCTACATTTGTGGTTTGTTGTTAAGACTGCCATATTATTTAATAACCTTGGCTAGCAATGTACAAGTTGCAAAGCACTCCCAAAATATTATCATTAATCTTTTCTAAAAAGTACTTATTGAAAAAAATCTCGAAAACATTTAGGAGCATTCGAGAGATCTCTTTCCATACAAAAATTATCAAGATTTAAAAGTTTCTCATCAGTACAATGCTAACCAAGAGCGTAGGCACGGATATTTATGCAAAGGTAACGCGCACAAGGGTCTTGCCCTTTTAAGTTACCACCAAAAATACCACAAAAATAATAGTAATTTACATTAGTTTTACGTTCCAAGAGAGCCTCTATTCCACTTCGCATAAGCCTATTTTACTTCTATTGTATATATATTTTTTTAATGATCTAGCTCTAATTCACTTGACAGTAAAACTAGACCTTCAACAATAAAGGAGCAAGATGGGCTTAACAAATGGAAATAAAGCTCCAGAGCTACTGTAGATGACCACTAATTTATTTAAATCCGTTGCATGTAAATTTGTCTCCGTAAGGCTCCTTTTTATTTTTTTAAGTGTTTTTTAACATTTAGTATCCAATGTGCTAATAAAGACAAGCATGCAAACATTCAAACATGCTTTTAGATTTATTAGTAACATTTATGACTAGTAAAATTCCGCTTCAATTTTAGTTCTTAGGTGTTTTCTATGGTATTTATTGTCTACACATGTTTATCGTTACGTAGTACCCTAAGTACAAGCCTAGACCTTAGTTTGGGGTTGGATCAATTTGTGTGAGATTGTTTATTATTTATTATTTACCGTAATTCATTTGTGTGGAATTAGGGCTCCTTATAACTTTGCCTCAACTTATTGTGGCAAGATAAAATATATTACAGTTTTTGAAGTGATTAATTTTTAAACAACATGTTTTATAAAATCAGTAATAAAAACTACTAATCAGAGCCAACTAGCAATGAATACTACGCCAAGTGGAATTTTGTCGATTTTGCGTTTTAGATGCCAAAAATGTTCTACTGAGGTATAATACATGTACATGTCCACCAAATTTCAAAATATTGTTATATATTTTTTGTTATTTTTGCATTATTATATTTTTACTTCATCTAAACGTTTGTTAAAGCACATCTAGGTCCATTAAGAGGCTGTATACACTACGACTTTTTGTAGCGATGCAGTCGCGCGTTTCGTATCGCTATCACGTTTGCTCTCTAATCTGTGAAAGTGACAGCGATACCGAACGCGCGACTTCATCGCTACAAAAAGTCGCAATGTATACAGCCTCTAAGTAATGATAAACGCACCAAAATTTGTCTCAACTATACAACGCTAACTTTACTAAATTAAAAAAGACTCGTTCGTATTGTTTTCCGATTTAGGTTGTAAAAAAATTTTTTTATTGATCTACTTAATTTATATACTTTTTATGTAACTTTCCTGTTAGTACGGGCGGTAACGACCATAGGTCAAATTTTTGGTATCGGTTGAATTCACTTGGCACAGATGTATCCTAGGGCAAACTGAGCTGATTAATAATAATAATAATAATAATAATAAATTTTATTACGGGCAACGAGGCCCATATTTACAAATACCTTATAGACTAACAAACATCTATATATATAAAAGGCAATGTCCCGGGTGACATATCAACGCCCAGCCCAAACCGATAAAGATAAAACGTTGGAATTTTGACGGGTAGTTGGTTTTGTAATGGAGGCGTCGTTTAAGAAGGGATTTTTCGAAATTCAACCCCTAAAGGTATGAAAGGGGGTTGCAAAGTTTGTATGGGAAAAAACATTTTTATGGTCCAATTTACTTGAAACTTGGTAGAAATGCTCTTCAATGCAAATAATGAGACACGTATTTCAGCGATTACTAAAATTCAACCCCTAGAGGGATGAAAGGGGGTTGCAAAGTTTGTATGGGAAAATGTACTTTTATGGTCAAATTTACTTGAAACTCGGTAGAAATGCTCTTCAATGTAAATAATGACACACGTATTTCAGCGATTACTAAAATTCAACCCCTAGAAGGATGAAAGGGGGTTGCAAAGTGTGTATAAATAAAATATTTTTATGATCAAATTTACTTGAAACTTGGTAGGAATACTCCTACATGCAAATAATGAGACACGTATTTCGGCGATTACTAAAATTCAACCCCTAGAGGGATGAAAGGAGGTTGCAAAGTGTTTACAGATAAAATATTTTTAAGATCAAATTTACTTGAAACTTAGTAGAAATACTCTCCAATGCAAATAATGAAACACGTATTTCAACCCCTAGAGGGTTTCTACCCCCGTTTTACCTCCTCAGAGGTAATTTTTCCTGAATCGAGCATTTCTACCAAATTTCAAGTTAATCAGAACATAAAAGTATTCGTTCGTAAGTACACTTTGCAACCCCCTTTCATCCCCCAAGGGTTTGAATTTTAGTTATCACGTGACTCATTGTTTTCATTGCAGAGCAAGCATTTCATTCAAGTTTAAAGTAAATTTAAGCATACCAAATATTTTTTCCTTAACAAACTTTGCAACCCAAGTTTGTTTAGGAAAACATATTTGGTATGCTCAAATTTACTTGAAACTTGGTAAAAATACTCTTTAATGCAAATAATGAGACACGTATTTCAGTGATTACTAAAAGTCACCCCCCTGAGGAATGAAAGGGGGTTGCAGTTTGAATGGAGAAAAATACTTTTATGGACAAATTTACTTGAAACTTGGTAGAAACGCTCTTCAATGCAAATAATGAGATACGTATTTCAGCGATTACTAAAATTTAACTCCTAGAGGGATGAAAAGGGGTTGCAAAGTGTGTATAGATAAAATATTTTTATGATCAAATTTACTTGAAACTTAGTAGAAATACTCTCCAATGCAAATAATAAAACACGTATTTCAACCCCTAGAGGGTTTCTACCCCCGTTTTACCTCCTCAGAGGTATTTTTTCCTGAATCGAACATTTCTACCAAAGGTCAAGTTAATCAGAACATAAAAGTATTCGTTCCTATAGAAACTTTGCAACCCCCTTTCATCCCCCAAGGGTTTGAATTTTAGTTATCACGTGACTCATTGTTTTCATTGCAGAGCAAGCATTTCTATCAAGTTTAAAGTAAATTTAAGGATACCAAATATTTTTTCCTAAATAACAATATAAAACTTAAAACTAACACCGAGGTAACAGAACAGTGTGGTCCTGTTCTGCCAAAAATTAATACACTTTCGCGGTGTCCGCTAGCCGGCGGCCACGAAAACGCCGAAAGATGACACCCCTCGGCCAGAATTCCTCCTTTAAAAAGGTCGAAAGGTCTTTCGTGATTAAGCCCGGTAGCCATCAGCCACCCCCTGGGGGCAGGGAGGGGGTGTATTTAAAGTTACCAGCCGCCGCGCTTCAGATAAAAAATTAAATCGGCTTCAGTTTACCTATCACCTCGAGTGTGGCGTCAGTTTCTGATAAACCATAAAAATAGATGTGGCTTTCATTTTTGATATAAAAATTACACTCGTTCATATAAATTTATTAAGATACATAAAGTTTCACAACATCAGCTTATCTTTTCTGTTTCAACCTGCATTTTTTTTTGTAATTTTGTAATTTTATTTATTTATTAGGCACAATTACAAATTACAAACTTAACTCAACTTAAAAATCTTTCGCAGATTTAGAGATTTCGCGATGCTCAGTCTTGGGGCAAAAAAGGAGCCTTACCTTGATAAATTTCTCTGTGTCAGATGACCGCGGGCCAAAAGTTTATATAGCAAGTGCAGCAACTACGTAATTTGGATTTAAATAAGCGTATTTGCGGCACTTGATGGTTTGGGCGTGGTCTGCGGCGGTCCCTGGATTGCGAGCAGAATCTTGGACAAGAGACTGTGCTAGCGTATCAACGCAAGTGACGTCCCACGCCAAGAGACGACCAATATGATTTACGGCATGTACCGTTACTTACGTGTTGCATACTTACAGGTATACACTAAAACACGTGTAGTTAAATCAACATGGCCATTGTAAGTTACATGCAGATCTAACTATTTCCAGTAGTAAGTTAACTACTGTTGCCGGGCGCCGCACGTGAATGCGTGCCTTCTGCGAAAGGGTCAGTATGTCGCTCTACCTACGCTACATGCGCCTTACTTAGAAGTCGCTTACTACATCCGTTACAACATAACATGATTTACTTGTAAACTGACACGGAAAAAAACTCAACTAGCACAGCACTAACACTGCCACTGCGATGCGACGGGGAGTGCAGACCTTACGCCGAACGCAATCTAGGCCCCGACATCTCCCTGCCATGCGCACGGCCGCACGCACTTGGCTGCTCTTCCCCTAAACCAGAAGTGATAGAAACACTGCCACTCCGGATCCTGGGGGGACTGCCGTGTCTTCGCGTTCCATGCGCCGTTTGCCTCATGGTCCGCCGCGCCGCTGCTGACCGCTGGTATCTGGTGGGGCCGGCGCTCCTCCGCCCCTGTGCCGCGCGGGTCCTTACGCGAGCATTGGAGCATGAGGCTATCCTCACTTCCGTGCCGTGTGGTCCCACCGCCTCCTCCAGAAGATCGACTCTTACTATCAGTTTGGCCACCTGCGTGACCAACACGTCGTTCCTCAGTCGCACCTGCAGCCGCAGGGGCGAGCAGACTCCACGTTGTCACTCATGATGTTACTGACATTTTCGCGTGACTTAATTGCGTTGGGGGTCACCACTGTAGCGGACTACTTCTAGGAATACTTGAGCCATTCCAGAATGAGACACCATTCAGGTAATATTTGATTTATTTAACTCCAAAGGAACTAACTGTACAAACAACGGGAAACGACTGGCTCGTCCTGCGTCCAGCGCGCGTTGCTACGTCAGTTCATACGTCGGTACACATGTACCGCTATATGAGCCGACGCAGCACTCTGTGTCCCTACACGTTCTTTGATATGTTTTTTTTTCTGTGCAAAAACTTAAGTATTTTTAAAGATACTGACTATTTAATAAAAATGGTATAAATTAAAACTATATGTTTTTTAAATCTGCATGAATTGGGCTTTTCAACCGTATTTTTTGTAAATATGATGTCGTACATATATTATAAAATATTGGGTGTTGAAACACAAAAGATAAGCTGATGTTGTGAATCTTCTTTATGTATCTTAATAAATGTATATGAAAGAGTGTAATTATTATATCAAAAATGAAAGCCACATCTATGGTTTATCAGAAAATGACACTTCAATCGAGGTGATAGGTAAACTGAAGCCGATATTTTTTTTTATCCGAAGCGCGGCGGCTTGTATCTTTGAATACCCCTACTCCTTACCCCCCAGGGGGTGGCTGATGGCTACCGGGATAAATCAGCTAAGTTTGTCCTACGATACATCTGTGCCAAGTGAATTTATCCGATACCAAATTCTGTTGCCCGCGTTTCTGTGCAAATCGATTATACAAGTAATAAATTAATCAAAATTGCTCCGTAGAATAATACGCTAAGTATGAGTTAGCGTAATTTAATTCGGTCTGTTTTTTGTATTTTTGAGACAAACTCAGCTAAGCCGATCTAAATTGAAAATTAAGAAGATAATACAAATAATAATAATCACATAGCCCCCTTACTAATAAACGTCGAGTAACGGTGCTATACAATGTTTTGTCCTTATCTGTTAAATCCAAATGTCACAAAGACAGATAAGGAAAAAATATTATGTTTATATTCTTATAAGTAGTTAACGTTGTTTTAGTCAATATAACTATCGTAAATAATTGGGAAGCCCAAAAAACTTCAAGAACACTAAAAACAGGCCGCTAGCAGCAGCGCTTGTCAACCGGCAACGGACATTTTCAAATTCATTAAGAAAACCTGGGGAGTATTTCTTCTAATTCTTTATTACACTGTTTTTTTTAACACTGTGTTTACATTCATACTTTTCTCTGCTCATTGCTGAAGCCGTGAGCGACGTCAAATACCAACATTGGCACCGTGCGATCTCTCTTTGCTTGACATAACAGTGGAAGTGGAGCTGAGACAAGTCACATTTGCCACAGACATTGCCCTACACGATACACTGTTCACCAACATCTATTCACACACAACCTTGCATAAAATAACCTGCTCATCAAACTCCCCCTCCACTTACTCACTAGTTTAATATCTTTCAGTGTGATTGTGGAGTAACTGTGAAACCATGGCCGCATCGAACATCAAATCGCGCAAAGCCACTACACGCCAGCTTGAGATACAACTTAAGGCTACCTTGAAAGAGCTGCAAGCTGCAAATACCTTAAATGACCAGTTACTTAGGGAAAGGGAAGATTGCGAGGAAGAGCAAAAGAAAATGTTGGCTAAAAACACAGTGCTAAGGAACGACCTTGTCGAATACGATTACAAACTTATCGATTCACAAGATAGGGTGGAGCAGTTGCAGACCCTGGTAGATAACTTTAACCAGTGCGCTTCTACCCATGAAGTAGCACTGAACCGAATAATTAACCTCGAAGAAGAACTTGGTGCTGCTAATGAGGAATTAAATTACCTACGGAGAGAACGTGAGTGTTATGACAGTTCTATTACACAAAATTTGTATCAGGAGATGTTAGGTAATAAGGATAACAAGGACAGTAACATTAAGAACCTTATATTTTTTAACAGTAACAATAAGTTAAAGAAATATGTTAATATAAACAAATACATAAGGCGTACTCAAAAGTTAATTAAAACTCAGAGGTGTATTAAAAACTATTCTAAAATGAAATTAGAGTTAACGGTTATGAAAAATAGGGTTCAAAAATGCAATGAAAAATTAGATTCAGATATGACTGAACATGATTTAAGTATTCATAAACTAAATGCTGAGATAAGTAGATTAAGAAATAAACTTGAGGATATGTCATTAAAATACTCAACAGCTCAAAGCGAAATCAAGGAGCACATGCTGGCATTCACACAATTGTTGGAGAGTAGTAAATATAATGAGGAGCGTTTTAATTCTTTAATTAATAATGGCATTGGTAATTGTAATTGTTTAGGATCTTTACCAACAGCTGTGATTCAGCCAGATGTGGCTCTTGATACTTCTAAGCTATGTACCCCAAAAGTAGTTTTAAATGAGTCCCCTAGACAAATTAGTAACAATAAAACTATTATTTATTCTGATCAGATAGGGTCTGGAATGGGTTCTATGTTAAGTAATAAATTGAGACAAAATGTTACAAATTATTGTTATCATAATGCAAGTCTTATGCAATTATGTCATTTAATATCAAAGGGAAGTTATGACAGTTCTACTACTCTAGTGATTTTAGTAGGAAACAGTCTTGGTATAGATAAGTCTAGTGTAGATAGATTAATATCAACATTAAACCTTATCGAAGAAGCCGGAATAGGTAAAATTATAATTTGTGCATTACCATATTCACAAAATATGCCATATAATTATAATAATAAAGTAGCACACTTAAATTCTTTGATGTATAATGCTATATGTTATAATAGCAAATATCATTTCTTCGACCTAAATAAATTCATCAAGCGCCTCACGCTAACATCTGAAAAAATTCATTTGCCAAAGAAATATATTTTGACTTTGGTAGAACTTTTGACTTTTAATATAGAGCCAAATAGATATAATAGTGGTACAAATGCAATTCCTAATCATTTAAACTAAATTATAGGACAGCGGAAACACCTTTGAGTATAAATATAATTCATCAAAATATTCAAGGGTTTTCCAGCAAAGAATTAGAAATAGGATTATTTTTAGATACTGAAAATGTACAAATTATGTGTATCACTGAACATTGGCTTAGACCTGATCAATTAATTTTTGATTTTGTTAATTTTGAATTAGTTAGTTTTTTTGCCAGAAAATCCGCCATTCATGGTGGTTCTTTAATAATTGTTAAAAGTACAGTAAAATCAAAAGAAAGGAAAGATATTGTTAGGCTATCGATAGAAAGGCTTGTAGAAATTTCTAGCGTAGAACTAGAAAATTACATAATTATTTGTGTTTACAGACCACCATCGGCTGATTTCAGCACATTTGAATCCAGTATGGAAAATGTGTTAAAATTAGCATCTAAAACCCAAAAGCATGTTATTGTTTGTGGAGACTTTAATGTTAACTTACTTGAATCGTCAAATAATACTATTAAAATCTTAAGTTTATTTAAATCTTTTAACTTAGATAATTTGTTCTTTGAACCTACACGGATAGGTGTTTCAAGTGCAACCTGTTTAGACAATATTTTTTGTAATTGCGAATGTTTGGATAAGGAAATATTTAATTGCTTTAATTCTGATCATAGTGGCCAAAAGGCTTCTTTTTTAAATGATGTTCATCAAGAACCACAGACAATAACATACAGACCCATAACCAGTAATCGTTTGGATTTATTTAAAAATAAAGTTCAGAGTAATATCTGTGGGTTATCCTTTTCACATAAGGATTCTAATAGTATTTATAATGATTTGTTCGGTGTAATTCTTCACCAGTTTAATAACAATTTCAAGATGAAAACTGTTTCTGGGTCAAAAACCAAGTTTAGTGAATGGGCTACTGTAGGCATTCATAGAAGTAGAAATAGGCTTTATGAACTATATAGAGAGAGAGAGGAGAACAAGAACGATGACTTCGTAGTTTACGTTAAGAATTATTCGAGGACCTTTAAGCAAGTTTGCTTAACTGCTAAGTCAAATTTCTTAAGTCTTAAACTCAAAGCTTCTGACAATAAGGTAAAAACTGTGTGGAAAATTATAAATAGAGAAACGGGTAATACAAAAACTCGCGATAATCAAATCACCCTAAACAAGGGTGACAAACAAATCACATCAAATAAAGACGTGGCCTTAGCGTTCGAAGATTTTTTCTCCACCATAGCCATTAATACCACGAAATGTCTTCAATCATCTGCGATTGGAGCTCAAAAATTACTTTGTGCTAATGTGACTAAATGTAATATAAGCTTTGATTTTACCCACGTAGATTCAGTTTCTATTATTAAGGCATTTAAATCGCTCAGTTTGAAAAAAACGGAGGATTTATGGGGAACGTCAGTTAAAGTCATCCACCATGTCATAGATATAATTGCACCTCACTTAGCTTTAATCTACAATAATTGCATTTTAGAGGGGGTCTTTCCAAATCTTATGAAATATAGTAAAGTCCTACCACTTTTTAAATCGGGCGAGAGGAGTGATTTAACGAATTTCCGACCCATTTCTATTCTACCTGTTTTAAGTAAAGTTTTTGAGAAGTTAATGTTAAAAGATATGTTAGGTCACTTCAATAGAAATAAACTGCTTAACAGTAATCAGTTCGGCTTCACCAGAGGACGATCCACAACTGATGCAGCATCTATACTCATTAAATATATATACAATATTTGGGAGACATCTTGTGATGCAATAGGAATTTTTTGTGACCTTTCCAAAGCTTTTGATTGTGTAGATCACGCGACTCTTATATTAAAATTAGAACATTATGGTCTGTCAAATAATTCTCTAAATCTTATGTCTTCATATCTTAGTGATAGAACACAAACGGTTGTTGTAAACCAAACAAAGTCCATTGGAGCGGCTGTTAAACTGGGTGTGCCACAGGGCTCTATATTAGGTCCTTTCTTATTTCT
The DNA here is from genome assembly GCA_948252455.1 of Acleris cristana. Taxonomy (NCBI): domain Eukaryota; kingdom Metazoa; phylum Arthropoda; class Insecta; order Lepidoptera; family Tortricidae; genus Acleris; species Acleris cristana. The sequence goes on along the minus strand of OX411795.1, from coordinate 10,241,648 downwards.
CGTTTATATAAATGACTTACCACCCGCGGTAGTTAACCTTTGCGATATTGTGCTATTTGCTGATGATACATCATTGATCTTCAAGGTAGACCGAAAATCCGTTGATTATAGTAGGTTAAACGCGACGCTAGGTAAAGTACTTAATTGGTTTACTAGTAACAATTTGCTACTTAATGCTAAGAAAACTAAATGTGTTAGGTTCGCTTTGCCTAATGTTAGACCGGTAGAATCTAGTATTTTTCTAAATGATGAGTGTTTGGAAATGGTGGATAAGGCACTTTTCTTAGGAATAACTATAGACAAAAACTTGCAATGGAGTCCCCATTTAGCAGTACTAGCAGGTAAATTAAGTTCGGCAGCTTATGCTGTTAGGAAAATTAGACAACTTACCAATGTTGAGACAGCTCGCTTAGTTTATTATAGTTATTTTCATAGTGTTATGTCGTACGGTATTCTTGTTTGGGGAAAAGCTGCTGACATACAAACTATTTTCGTGTTACAAAAAAGAGCCATTCGTTCTATATATAACCTAAACTCCCGTGATTCCTTAAGATTATTATTTAAAGAAATTAATATTTTGACAGTAGCATCACAATTTATTTATGAGAATATTATTTATGTCATTAAAAATCAAGACTCTTTTATTAAGAATTGTGACATACATAATTTGAATACAAGAAATAAGAATAAAATTGCTATTAAAAAATTTCGTGTCCGTAAGGTATATAAATCATTTGTAGGTCAATGCATTCATTTCTATAATAAATTACCTGACGAAGTTTTAAAGTTACCATTTCCAGTACTTAAAAATTACTTGAAAAAGTCGTTGATGTCTAAAGCTTACTATAGGGTCGAAGACTATCTAACAGATAAAAATGCTTGGCCTAAATTAAACACCTAAATATCTTAATAATAACCTAATCATACCAATATATAAACATTGTGTATTGTCTAGGGGACACGGTTTCTGTAGGGGAATGTATCGAAACTAATTATGTGTTGTTTTGCACCGTCATAGGTAAGTATAATTTTTAATTTTTATTTATTTCTTATATTTACTATTTATGAGTTCTTGTAGAAATTTTGAGTTTTGACACATTTTCCTGCTCAACTACGCATGATATATATAGACATATTTTTGTTACATTCATTGTTTTATATAATACTAGGTTAAGTTTTATTTTTCGTTGTATAATATCATATCATAAGAAATGTTTAAAAAACGACTGACTGTTGAGTTTCTTGCGGCGTTTCTTCTCAGCAGTGGTCTCTTGCGAAGCGCTGGTAGATTATTGACGTGTAAAAGTGCCCGTGCGGCCTACTTACTGAATAAACATCTTTTATCTTTTTTTTTTATCTTTATTGTATAGCTATACCACCGTTACTCAGTTCAACGTTTTTTAGTAAGGGGGATATTGTATAATCTGCAATAAACAACTTACGGTGAAAAAATCATACTCGTAAATGTAGCAAACAAGTTTAAAAAGTTATCGAATGTTTCCCTAGTATTGGCTCTGTTGAAAAATTGACATTTTCAAGTTAGCGTAGTGTTGCTGGTGTCAAACTGAGAAAGGAAAAAACCAAAAGTCTCACTATTGCAAAAATTTTTGCTTTACAATAAAAATATTATTTTTATGTTTGAAGATGTTTTAATGATTGGGTTAAAGTTTTTTTTAATACTACAAGTTTTGTTTTCAAAAAAAAGTTTTAAACTAACGCAAGGAAATGCTGCCAGCACATTGGGCACTATGCCACAGGAGCTTCTTAAGAATGCTTAAAGTTTTTTCAATTATTTTTTAACGAAAGAATATTCAGCCAACCTTCCTGATTTAACTTGAGGTATAAAAGTTCGAGCTCGTGTTTTTTTAATCAACATTTTCAATTTACCTAGGTACCGAGTTATAAATCTTTTCTTGGCATACAAAAGTTTGTGACACAAAAAATGTCTTTTGTTGTGATACCACACTTTGGCTACGCGTCGTGTGCGGCTTCGTATCACAACTGATTTATCGACCCTTTTTTTGGTGATTAATTTAAATTTTAAACTTATCTCACTTTACCTTTCGGCCGTAATTGGATTCTTGTATTGACTAATGTATTATTAACAAACCTTATTTTTCTTGTGAGATTAATTTATTTTAATTTATAAGTTTATAAAAGTTTCTTTAATTAGAGATGATAAATTACAAATTAGGTTGGTATTCAGTTAAAAAAATAAAAAAGTACAAAAAATAAATTATTTATTTTAACATAATCATGCTATAAAATATTTACACAATTTACCACAGACACGTTTATTATTTACCTACTTGTATTTTAATTTATTTTGTTACAGTTTTAGTACCTTGTCGTTTTAATTGTGCGAATCAAAATATGTCAGCAGAATAAGGACAAGGAATCACCTTTGGTGTGCAAAAAATATATTTTAGGGCTGATTTTTGAATCCCCAGATAAAACTATCCGTCAGTTAAATGTATTACTATCCTTTTCTGAAGTCATATGAAAGAAAAGGACAGAGCTAAAATTTAACTTCCGGATAGCTTTATCTGGGGATTGAAAAATCAGCCCTTAGAGTATTTGTCATATTTTTAAAATTCGAGAGTACACGGAAAGAACATTTTCTAATGTTTCTTTTTGAAAATGAGATTTTAATCTTAAAATGTAGTTCTAATTTAGACAAAAACTTGCCCACGAAAATATACGTACGAAATGTCATGCATAGTTTTTTACTTACAAATTGCGGTTCAAAATAATACTAACTGCCGCACTCAGAGACGTCAATTAAATTTAACCATTATTTAGTGACGTGTTGTCTTATTCTATTGCTATAGCAAAGAAATTGACAGAAGCTACTTTAACCAAGCATTAAATTTAATTGACGTCTCTGAGTGCGGCAATTAGTAAACTTACTAGCCGTGTTTTTTCCGTGTACCCTTTATTTATACTGACCGCCAACTGTTGCCTCCCTTGCACGACCTGGACGACTTCTTCCCGGCCTTGGCCGGCAGGTTATTACAAAGCCATTACTGGCCACACTGGTACCTTAAAATCTGACTATAATGAGGATATTTGAGAAAAGCAGTCTAATATTCGTAGATCTCTGACAGAAAAATCGGTTGCTGTACTCGTATATAGCGCGACCGAGCCAAACTTACACTAGTCCAACAATCGCTTGCTTTCCGGCCTGTACAAAAATGAAATATCGACGTGGTTTTTAGTTACTATTTTTCTTGTAAGTAGTAGCTAAAACGGTAATACCATGACAACGGTAGCTTACAGCGTAAATAATCCTTAGTCAGACCATTAGTCAGTTTCACCTACTATTCTATCAGATGCATTATGTATTTTACTTAGAACTTATCTTCTTAAAATGACAAGGCACTAAACATTTTTTTTTCAAGTTAGCACCAAAATTAGAAGATGGTGGTTTAGTACAAAAATAATTATCAACCTTCGATTTTCTGTGGACAGCATGCCGGGAAAGGTTGGCTCAGGTTTCCAATTCTAAAAAAACCAGGTTCCGTGGTCGACGTACAGCTGAAAATAAAAGTTTTTTAGGGTTCCGTTCATCTCCGCCGTTAGCATAAGGATCAGGTGTTTTTATTCAAGGTACTAAATGATTCCATTAAGTCGCAATACCTCACAAACAAGGTTTCATTTAGGTGTCCTAATTTCCGATCTCGGAATAATAATTTATATTCTGTTCCTTTCTGTCGCACTAAATATGCAAAAAATTCCTTTCTCGTTAGAGCATGCTCAATCTACAACATCAAACACTCGCACATTGACCCCTTTAATATGCGACTTGGGCAATTTATTTCTGCAGAGAAAACAGTGAAAACAGTAAACTGTACCTAAATAATTATTAGTGTTAGGCCCCGTTCTCACTATGCCGGACCGGCGAATTTGCCGGATGCCGGTAAGGCTAGTGGCTTATGACGCTGTTCACACGGCATAATGTGAACAGCTTCATATAAATTGTACAGCCACTACCCTTACCGGATCCGGCAAAATTGGAACCAGGCCTTATTGTTTTGTGTTTTTTTTTCTTCTTCGCGCGAGTTCAACACGCATTTCGCCGGTTTTTTTTTTAAATTCTTTACCATACACAAAAAACACACTCTTAGGCATTGTAAAAACTAAAACATGAAATTGTTATTATTCTCAGCCAAAGAGATTTAATATTATAGGTAATAGAGTGGGCATCGGAGACATTTTCATAGAAAAACTTTGATCATAAGCATCATGAATGCCATCTAAATATGACGGGCGTGTCAAAGTAGACTAAACGACGTACGACTTGTTACCTCGAGGTAACAAGTTTTGCATCACTTTTTTGTTCGCTATGCCCCGTCTATTACTACTAACATTTAATGTCTTTGTTCTCAGCCAACAATTTTACTGTTGTCACAGACCCTCAGAACAATGCAAGTAAAATGACAGAATTTTATAAGATTTACAAGAATGGGTTGTACTGAGTTTTAAATACAACCTGTATTCGATTTCAAAATCAAATTCCTTCGAATATTTCTTGCACTGAGTGACTGAGTTTTGACAACATTATTTAAAAGCGATACTTAGGTCATTAGGAAATAATTTTCAAAAATAATAAAGTAGTTAGTTTTTTACATAACATTGTGCAGTACTATCGTGTAATTTGCATGCTAGATAGCAAGTTGATGCAATACTTTAATTTTGCCGTGTTATGCATTTCTCGACGTCACGTATCTAATGACACATCGGGATTGTTTACGTGTGTGTCAACCTGCAAAACATTTAAATTCCTCGACCGTCTATACTCATAAAAACAAAATTAGTTATGATTTTAATTGAGATATTAAACAAACAGTGTCATAACAAACCGGCCAAGCGCAAGTTGAACTCGCGTGGAGAGGGTTTCGTACATACATATATTTTTTTAATAGAATTCTTAAACGATTTCCTGTAATCTACAAGCAATGAGAGAGTTTTGGAGATACGGGGAATTAGTCAATTTTCGTCTTCTTTCATGAATAAAATCAAAACTATTTATTTTACAATAACAACAAAAATATATTTGAGATCCTCATATAGCCCTTCCATGTAAGGTTTGAAAAACATTTTTTTAAATTTCCTAATTTGATACCCAAAAATGACACTTATTAAAAAAAAAAATTACTTTGCACTTTTGCTTTGTGTTTGGGTAATAAATTTACATAATTGTGTACCAAGTTTCAACTCAATCAGTCCAGTAGTTTCAGAGCAAATTGGCTGTGACAGACAGACGGACAGACGGACGCACGAGTGATCCTATAAGGGTTCCGTTTTTTTTCTTTTTTTGTACGGAACCCTAAAAATTAAATATACTTGGTATTCCCTTGTCCGATATGGTAACATTTTGCCTAATTTGTCTTTGCATGTATTTCTTAAACACAATGTTTTACTTACTACAATCTGCATTATTTGATCCAAACACATTAAATTATAAGATATTATGTATAGAAGTTTTGTATGAGTTTGGTTTCTTCTAATATCAATGTTACCTTACTATACTATACACATAGGTACTTTTAGCGCTTATAATTATCTCTCCAACGGCCTACCTTTTTTTGATGAAACTCAGCTAAGAATATTCCTGATTAAATAAGATTTATTTGAATCGAAAAATAAAGAAGGAAACCCAAATTATTTTTGTCTGGCTACATTTGGCACACAACCGTAACAATTTTACGAAGATATTGACACTATCTTTTTTCTTTAGTTTATCTTCCACTAGTCCACCACTCTAACAAATTGCAAACAACACATGTCATGTGTTTTCCACTTAAATTGCATCATCTTACGCCAAGCTGCAATTTTGTGGTTTTCGCCCGTGCACTGTTTCTTGTTGCAACGACATAGGAATTCCTCCCCAAAATTGCAGCAGAAACTAATTGTTTTGTTCGCGATCGCCGTAAGGCTTGATGAAGAGATGTGCATGCGTGAAGTAGTGTGTTTATAATAATATAAGTATAAAGAGTCAATAAAGATGGGTCACAATAGGAAATTCTGAAACTATAAGGGTTAGTTAATCTATTCTTAGTAACCAATTCGTCGATTTTGGAAAATAGAGTAACTGCATTTACAGATTAAAAAAAGACACTCGTACTAACCGACCGTCCAGAAAAAGAACACATCGTTATATTGCTGAAATTGATAGTGAAAATGGTAAAGAACGATTTGAATAGGAGCTCCGTGTCCAAAAAGTATATGAAGCGAAAGATTTCGCAAACACAGGACAATTCGCGGTTTGTCCTACGTTTGTTTTTTTTTCTTAATGTATTTATAACTTTCTTTCCCGATTTTTACATTGAGAACCAAGGAATTCCCAGCAATCAATTACCTACCCTTACTCTTATAGTTTCTGACTTCCTCATACCGTTTAGATTGCTCACCTACATGTACATAGGTGTGGAATCATTTTTAATAGAAGCAAAATGTACCTATACGTTATAATTATTTACAATTTAAGCATAACGGTGTTGCTGTTTAGAGAATAATTAATAGTTTAATTACAATGCGCGTACTAGTTTACTATATAGTGTACAAAAAAAGAAAACTTACTTACGTCGTTTTTTCCAGAAACACTTCATATGGTTCATACTTTTGTGTGCTTCTTTGTTTTATAGCACTTGCGACAGCAGCGTATCTTTTATTTCTAGTCAAATGGTCTAGATTAATTACTTTAGCAACTCTATCTAGTTTTATCCTTTTCTTAAAGGGCAATTTCAATAACTTAGCTCGCTCAAGAATATTTGCCCTGATTTCATCAATGACTATTTGTTCCAACGGATCCGTCTGCCACGGTTTAAGATCATCTTTTGGTTTAGCAGGAACAACAAGTTTTTCATCACCAATATTGTCTATCGGTTTCAGGTCCTCGTTTTGAAAATCTCTGATTTCTCCATGGATTAAGGATTTCTGACCTTGAGGTTGGCCAGGTGCTACTGAACGGGAAGTAAGTTGATTGTTTTTGTAGAAATTATAAAACGCCCAAGGGTTGCCTTTGTAATTGTTATTGTAATACGAAGGGTTGGTAGAGCCGTTAAACGATTGGAAAGTAATAGGTATTGGTACTAGCACTCGGTTTTCTGCAGGTTTATGTGGCGTGGGTTTAGGTTGTGCGTCATCTTTATAAACATGCATATACTGATTATTTCGACAGCCGGGGTGACATGGTAATCGAGAGGAAGTTGTACCTAACCCTTCATTAGGTACAGGCGGTCCGAAAGATTTCTGGGTGTAATATGCCAGTTTTTGCATGTTGGACATCGGGTAATAGTACGCTAGTCTACCAAAATCTCGGTTGGTAAGTACAGACCCGGTGAAAAACGTATCAGCATCACGTTGATGGCTTGGTTGAGACACCGATTGGGGATAAGCGTATAATGGTATCGGAGGAGTTGGTTGAGGAGTGATTTTTGTTTTCACTGGCAACTTCGGTTTCATATTAAGAGGCATCGGTAATTTCATAGTAACAAATTGTGGTGACAGTGGCAGTGGTGGCGTTGTTGGCCGGGTTTGTGTGTTTTTTATGTCATGCGGTTTATAAGACGTCGGTTTGAGCTCTGAACCTTCCGATTTCATATCAGTTTGTTTACTGTTATGGAACCCATTAAACCCTAAAGGTTCGTACCAATAAGATATATGATTATTTTTATCATTTTTAAAATCGTAAGCTTTTGATCTTGAGGCTTCGTCCGCAGCCATGCCAAAAACAGTTTCTTTCACTTCATCATTAGGTGGCGCTGAATCCATTTCCTTATAAATATCTTGAGCAAGGTTATAAATTTCAATGATAGCTTCTAAATCACTTTTTTTTACCGTGGGCAGCAACTCTGCTATTGTCTTAATCTCCTCATGATTTAAATATCTATCACCAATATCTTGACCCATCGCATTATGAATATTGTTTAAATAATTTTCTAGTTCGTTGTTTTTGTAGAAAATTTTCTCTTTGATACTATTCCCATTGTTTCCTGCAAGACGTTTTTTATCGAATTCGTTTGATTCCTGCATTTGGAATCTGTTGCCAGTAACGTTGACAATTGGTGGCGATGGCACTTCAACCATGTTATTGATATTTCGTAATCTAATTTTGCAAGTGTAGTTTCCACAGAAAGATGTAGACGGCCATGTTGCGTTGACTCCATATAGTCGCCCTGTGTCTGGGTCTTGGCAGTAATATCCTAGAAAATTAAAATAATATTATTTATATGTTAAAAAGGTTTTTTTAAGTGTCTCCTTGTTTAGTAGACATTCATTTCATAGAATGTATGACTTCGCAGAATTTTCGTTTCACAGAAATGTATTTTCTGCTATCTTAAATATGATTCACGTAGGTTAGGTTGGTTAAGACTTGTACCCATCACAAGATATCCTGAAATCAACATGGGTTCAGGAGAAAATAGCTTTCTATGAAACGAAAATTCGAAGTGATACGTTCTATGAAATACGTGTCGGTGAAACAAGCGTAAACCGGTACCGTTTAAGTACCCCGGTACCCCGATACCCCGGTACCGTGTAAGGGTAAGGGGTACCGTTGATAATGTTTTTATTTCAGGTAGTTCTGTCCCATTACTTTACGTACAGGCAAAGGCATAAATATATACATGATTCTAAGATGCCAAAAATATTAACATGCCCCTATGCTACAACAATAAGGTCTAGGGTCTATCTAGGCTATGTAGATCTTAATGCTTTGAAATGTACAGTACCCCAACGAAAATGTTAAGCACTTTAGTGCACTGTCATAATAAACTTCAAACTGAACATCAAATGACAAGTATGACAATAACAATGGCAGTGACAATGCCAAGGTTCCAAGTATGCTCAACATTTTTATTGGGTGCCTGTACATTGACGCCACCTTGTGACGTTAATGTGACGGACAAGGGCCTCTATTCTACTGGGTTAAACCATATCGCCTTAGACATCTTAGCGTTTTTTTTTAACTCGGCTGCCATTGCTGTTTAGTTCATGAGCTATCGTAACGTTTACAATACGATAGCATGTTAAAGGCAATATGGTTTACTATACTGTGTAGAGGCCGTTGTTGGTTTTTACAAAGATAAGCTATGAGATTGGAGCACAAATTGATGTACAATAAAAAAAAGTCATACAGTGGAACGTATAACCTCCTCCTTTTTTGAAGTCGGTTAAAAATAGTACTTTGTTAGAAATTCAGAAGAGGGAAGAATCGGACTATAAATCGATAGGAGGAGAAAAAATCAGGCAAACAATTTAAGTATGTGAGACAAGAATTGAGAACCTCCTGCTTTTATTTGAAGTCGGTTAAAAACGGACAGCAAATATGCTCGTAACCGAAGCAGATCATGGCCAGCGTATGATGATCTCTTGTTTCAAACAACTTGTATGAGTCCACGGGCAGATATTAACTTGATGATGTGACGATAGCTTCATAGTTAATGATAAAAACGCTGACGTAATGGAAAGAATGAATAAAGTAACGAAATAAACAGGATCAATAGGGTAACAATAGGCGGTAATTTAATTAAAGATATATAAATCATCATGATTGTTGGTGATTATAATTTGAAGATGACCCGCATGATGTAAACACATGATAATTGTGTTTTTATTTTGAGAAAGAATGAAGCCTATAGAATATGCAAACGTTAGGTTGAGTGCAAATTATTAGTGCCGACTTTTCTGCCTACCCAATGGTTATGATAGGAAAAAATAGTCAACTTAACGTTTGCATATTCTATAGGCTTCATTCTTTTGATTAGTATGTAATTGGTCTATAAAACATGGAATAGCAATTTAAAAAAAAAAAGTACTTTATTGGTCTGAATTTTTTCAGTCAACCTTTTCGCCATATATTTCTTACCATATTAAATCTATATATATAAAAGGCAAAACTGACTGACTTATATATCAAAGCACAGCCTATACAACTGTACCTAGAAACTTGAAATTTGGTACAGGGGTTCCTTTCATGATGTAAGTGAGCACTAAGAAAGGATTTTCCGAAAATCGACCCCCAACGGGAAGAAATGGGGGGAGTAGCGGGAAACTAATTCTACGCGTAGGTACGAAGTCGCGGGCGTCCTCTAGTTTGATATATAATACTTTTTATCGAATAAACAGCTGGGTGAAGGTCGTCTCCTATTCGGATCTCCTTCTAGCTCTTCGGTCTCCAGTGACGTCAAATTTAATGTCTAATCTATCTCAACGTTAAACACTGACTTTATTTTTATATACGGTATTTTGCATACGGACGGCAGTTGACGACAGTTAAGTTTCTTGTTAGTGACCTTGCCAATGAAGCTAACGGTCCTAAATTGGATTCCCAGTAAGGGCAATTATTGGTGTGATGATTGCAAGTATTATTTCTGAGTGTCATCAATGCTTCATTACGTATTTTTCTATACAAGCATGACTATCATTGTTTGGTAAACATGATTAGCGTTTCGAGATAATTATTTAATAACAACAATATTCAAAAATAATATAACTGAATACATTTGCTTAGTATTAAATTTGATATTAATGGATTAAGATCGACTTTCAAATACCACTTTTAAAATGTTTTTGTTATTTTCACTCATTATGTTCCCGCAGGATTAGATCCAAAACTTGTAAATATTATAATATATCTTGAATTTTTTTTCAGGGGATAACCTTACAAGAAAAATAGTTCCACAGTATCTTTACAGCAAATGCGTCAAATATAATGTACACAAATTATTTTCATAAAGGTGTGTATATTTTTTTGATTTAATTGAGAATGACTTTACATACCTACATAGATAAACAAACTAATATTAAAAAATATTTTTAATACAAGTACAGTCGAAAGCAAATTATATAATATGTTATCTAAAGTCGGGGTTAATAGAAATGTCAAAAGATGTAAACAAATCAGTACTGTTTGACACAGGACATAACCTCAATATTTCTGCAAACGAGTTTTGATTTAAAAAAATGTACAGTTAATATTAATTTAATCTTAATCAGAATGTAAAAGTAACAATCAAGCGTGTACATCATTGAAAATACCTCAAGGGATGTCCAAAAGTACGTGATTATGGTCTAATGATGGTAAAAATAGGGGCTCAGGTTGACTTCACCCACATTCCTTTTTTGTCAACTTCCTACGTCGTCCACAATTCCATGTCGTCTGCATACAATTCCCAAATTGTCATATTCGTAACTGGTTCACATTGCTATTTCGATGGCTTCTTTTCTCGTCTACATTTCTATATGGTATATTTTATTTCTATAATCAGAGGGCTTATTGTCTAACGCACTCGCAATCGCAACCGGCTTCAAAGTGGAGCAATTGTTTTCGATTTGTATGCAGACAAGCCTTCGATTTTCAAAATGAAAACGATCGTGATTGCGAGCGCGTTAGACAATAAGCCCTCAGGACAGTGGACCATTTAACAATGAGGAAAAGTTAAGAAGTCGACTAAATAGGAATGTGGACCAATCAGGGCAGCGGATCATGTGGAATTAAGGACGACATAGGAAGGTGACAAAAAGGGAATGTGGGTGAAGTCATCCTGGGCCAAAATAGGTCCGTTTGGTTTTGTTTACATCTTTTGCTATTTTCTATTGACCCCGACTTTACACAACCATCACGTGAAATATTATGTATAGCTTTTGCCCGCGACTCCGTCCGCGTAGAAGTCGTTTATCGCTGCTCCCTCGGGATCGGCCCAATTTTCCGGGATAAAAAGTAGCCTATGTCCTTCCCCGGGACTCAAGCTATCTCCATACCAAATTTCATCTAAATCAGTTCAGTGGTTTAAGTGTGAGGAGGTAACAGACAGACAGACAGACAGACACACTTTCACATTTATAATATTAGTATGGATAGGTATACACAAACCTTATTGTAAGTGGCATATAAAACCATATCGTTTTTGATCGTTATGGTATTGTTTTTAATTCGGTCGCCATTATTGTCAAGCAAATAAGATCTATCAAACGTTGACAATATGATGACAGGTCAAAGACGATATTGTTTTAACTGCCTAGAATCTCGACCCTGGTGGCTTGTGTAATCGTTTGCCTCATCCAATCAATTTCCAATTAAAAAAAAAATTGCCCTGACCCGGGATCGAACCCAAGTCCGCTAGTATCGTAGGCAGGGTCATTAGTGTAACCGTGTTATCAATGTATTGTTTGGACGATGTTGTATGGCCTCTTATTTACCCTACCACTTCCCTCGCTACACTCATTGTCGAATCTATCTTCCGGTTTAAAATCCATTCAATATTACTTGTCTTATTTAGTAAACACTTTTCTAACCTCAAAATGCTCCTTTTTAGGGTTCCGTACTCGAAAGATGCCTTGTCTGTCCGTCCTTCCGTTTGTCTATCAGGCCTAAATTTAAAGAGCTGTATCTTTGGAATGGTTATAGATAGCGGGTTTTTTGCAGAATGTGTCATTATCAGAGATCGGAATAGGCAGAGCTAATTTGCCTAAACTTGACGCATATTCATTCATGCGTGAGTGAGAAGGGAATATACATTATTGAATGAACATGCATCAAGTTTAGGCAAATTAGCTCTGCCTATTCCGATCTCTGGTCATTATTTATTTATTTATTTCTTATAGGAAAACCAACAGCTGATAAATTACACTAAATATAAACATAAGACACATAAATCCAATTACAGGTTTTCACACCTTAGATATACACACCCTCCCTGCCACACGTGTGTTTGGTTCGTGTGTGCATGGGATATTTATTAAAAAAATATATATTATTTTAAATATAACGTTTTTTTTCAACGTATTTTTATTTTTTTTGTATCGTAAAAACGGTTAAACATATACCCTAAAAGAAAACAACAAATACTTAAAAGTAGTAAATTGTGAGTTGGGCTTGGGCTGATTCGATTCGAAATCCAACTAAAATCGGAAATAATACCCACTAGTACGGAACCCTCAGCGCGAGGAAAATTATGTACAAAATAACAGTGATCCTACACATATTTTTAAATTAATACAATTAAAAGTTAAAACGAAATTTATTAAAATTAAAATAAAACTAAGCTACTCAAATATTAAAGATGTAAATAATAATCACCACTATCAAAAGAACACCCCCTCTAGCAGGTCCGCTCGCGGCATGGTCCCTATGACACTGGCTGCGTTACCTCTCTGGATAGCTAGCCCAACCCTTTGGGAGAGGTAAGCACCAGCTCTAGGATCTCCGGAGGTGTCTATGAGCCGGGATGACAGGGCTTAATAAAGCTTTTCATATCAGCTGACCAAGGTCCCATGGTCTCTACTGCAAGCGCCATAAATTCATAATTGTTTAATAATGATGAATATTTGCGGCGCTTGATGGTTTGGGCCTGATCAGCTGCTGCACCGGCTTAAAAGGTATTTACTAAATAAAACAAGTAACATTTAACGGATGAATGAATCCTATAAACATCAAGAAAACAGTGGTAAAATGTAATGAAATTTCTACGTTTATGTTTACACAAAGATGGCCTGAGTTTTATTATTCTGTTATTTAATGTTCAATTAATTGGCTGCCTTAAGATTGAGATACAATAAATTTTGGTGACCTTGTATCTTAATGTACCTGTATCTTAATGTTTACATTAAAGTATCGGTCACCGATACTTTAATGTAAATTACTGCAAACTACATGAAGTTTTTTTTTTAATTCGACTATTTTCTTTTCGGTTCAATGCTAGAGAATAGAGGACATTTACTTCAATCTAGTATTTAATAAAAAATCCTAACAAAGATGCCACTGATGAAATTAGTGTCTGATATTAAGGAATACTTTTTGTAGAGAACATTTATTTGTATCTCTTTTAAAAAAGGAATTGCTTAAACTTAACTCTGAATTCGATCAAGACATGTCAGACCTAGAACCGTACCTTGTGATTGCCGACCAAAGAAACGGTCGAGAGGCTATCGTCCATTATTATTGCATATATATTGCCTAATAGTAAATAAATAACATATTGATACTTGCTGGATACTTCACTCTGAGATGTTAGATCATCTATATATGTTGAGATTTCCCTTCTTTCCTAAACATTTGATATATTGATGATCTAACATCTAATTGGGAAGACTACGCAAAGTATTCTAAAAGAAAAACATCTTTTATTCTTGTTACAATTAAGTCACGGTAATTAAGTTTTCACCTAATAACAGTAGGACTATACTACATCGTCAGATATTAAAATTATCCTTGGCCCCTCATAGACCAAGTTCCATACAAAGCCCATTGTCCTTTTAAAAGCAAGTATTTGTTTATGGATGATTACGGTACTGTAAGAGATTTATTCCTGATTCGTCATATTCCTAACTCGCCATATTCCTGATTCGTCATATTCCTAAGTCGTCAATGTACATTTGCCTGCGCAAACTTCTTACAGAGTCCTCCTTAGATACTTAATGAATAGATGAGATGAGTGTTACTTGTCTATCATGAAATTGTCACTTCATTATTTAAATCGTGTCATATGCTACTTAGTACGATCTGTCCTAATACTTTTTAATCCTGTAAGCACGTGTTCGCGATTTTATTTGGCTGTACATTGACGACTTAGGAATATGACGAATCAGGAATATGACAAATCACGAATAAATCCTGTAAGAGATGCACTAGTTTCTTGGAGACTATAACTTTATTACTCTTATAATTAACACAAATAAAAAAAAACACGGCGTAGAAACACAATATTAAACAAAACATAACACTACCTTTGACAGCCAAGATTCCTCCGTGAACACTTATGAATAACGCGCACAAGAGAAACACAACACGCGCCATTTCGGTGCGCCCGCGCCTATGTAATGCGATCGACAGCGGACTCGGCTGTTGGGCAAGCAGTGTTTATGATTTTGGCGACGTTCGCTAGATGATTGCAGTTCTCAAAGTTTAGTCTAGATGACTTTATTAATTGTCTTGAGATTTTTTATTCAAATTCAAAATTCGAAATATTTATTCGGTAAATTGGCCACAATTAGGGTTCTTTTACACGTCGGTTGGAGTGAACCTACTAACGCTTCGGACAAAACCATGATTGTGGAGAAGAAGTGTCGCAAGTAATTCTAGCATAAGTTATTTTTTTTCTATCATAAAACAAATACGATAATAATTAAAAGTAAGTCACATTACAAGGTTATAAAATAATAAATAATTATTATTAAAATTAGCAAAATCAAATCATTACAAATATAATATCAATAAACATTTAACTATAAATGACTAAATAGGAGAAAAACGCGACGACCGAGGAGGTGTCATTTCAAAGTGCATTACATAATTTACTTACTTTACATATTAGTAAAGAAAATGACTAAGAGAATCCTGGAGAATAATTTCAGGTTTCCGATAAACCTAATGATTTAAGTTGACAATTAACAAATCAACAGTTGGTACACTAAACGCGACCCCTTTATTTTGACAGCTTTCATTTTTACTCTTTACCCATTATTGATATGAAAACGAGATGATTGAAATAGACATGGATAACCTCTCCACTTCGTCCACTTACCATGTGTGAAGTCGTTTACCGCATCATTTTAAATTCTAATGAACTTAATGTCAATATTATTTTCTTTGGATAGCCTATCAGGCACTCCTTTAGATCTCCCATAGTCCTTTTTTGATATTTCTTCCAGCCAACTAAAGAATTTTCATATCTGTTCATATTCGCATAATAATAATGTTCTTATATTTCTGTACACGCTGAAAGCCATTATTCAATATCTTCGGCACCATTACATCTTCCTAAGCTCTCGAACTATAACAAAATAAAAAGTTATGCATAGTTACGGTCCCCAACTGTAGAGGTCGCTGCGGAAAGTTTCTCAACACAACAAAAGAGTCCTAAACTTGGTGAGTGCTTCTGTCGAATCTTTTGTGACTCGTTCAGGCATGTTCAGATAACAACCCTACGATTTGTTATAATCTGTTGACTACTAGAGATTTTCACAAATGTCACAATTGTACATTTTGGAAAGGAGAAAACAATTAGCAAAATTCAGGGTCCGTTTTGTCTTTTACAATGGTGCTTGCGATTTCATATTGCTGTCTTAAATTTCAAGTAAGAGCTACAATTAATAAAAAAGTGAGTGAGTGAGGGTGTAGTTAGTGAGTGGAAGGGTCGGAAGGGGCCGCCCTAGACGTACTTTTTCGAATCAAATCGGAGAAATACTAGGAAAGGGCCGAATCATAAGTACCCGAAACCGACGTGCGTGCAATGACTCGATGTATGAATGTGGAAGAAGTGAAAGAGATTTGTCAAGATCGTAGCAGGTGGAAAGAAGTGGTGTCTGCCTACCCCTCTGGGAAACAGGCGTGATTTAATGTATGTATGTATGTATAATTATAAATAGTTATAACTTACTGAGGTAGAGACTGAAATAGGACTGGACCGGACATATTTGTCGCATGCCGCATTGGGCAAAAAAAACACAAACTGGATCCAACACGACAGACAGAGTTCGGCATCACGACAGACCTAAGCGCAGATGGCGAGATCAGCTTGACACTTTCAGAAAGGACTGGCAGTAGGCTGCACAAGACAGGAATGCGTGCAAGTGCGAGAGAGAGGCCTTTGCCCAGCAGTGGGACACTTTAGGCTGACAAATAAATAAATAAATAATAATAAATAGGTGGGTCATTATTCGAGCGTTTCAACCGCCTCACTTTTGTGGACATTATTTTTGAAGAATTGGGCGTATATTTTGATGCCGTCTTTGGATTTTTGTTAGATGTCCGGTAAACTTAGATACCTAACCAGAAACGAAATCGAAATCTGCAGCAACTTCTACAGAAATGTGACCACGAAAGTGATTCGGAACAAACGCCCAAATAATGACCCAGGTATAGAAAATTATCTAAACATGCTGTTGTTTTTACACCAGACCAGGGACCCTAACATGGCTGCGTTTAGATAAGGCATCCGTCACCTTTTGACACGTAAATAAGTACGACAGTGACGGATGCTTTATCCACATTTGACACTCGATATAGATGCAACCATACTTGGCCCACAGCGATTGAGCTCTATCCTCGTAAGGCCCAACGAAACATTCAGCATGTAGTCCCTACTGCCCGTAGTCCTACCAGTAGTACTATTGTTTTATACTCATTCAGACCCAAGTACTAGAAGACAAAATGGCGGGTTTTCTATTAAGTTCTACTGGTAGGACCGTGGTAGGCTATTGGCGGGCTTGAACTAGTATGTTTTAATGCACTATTACAATCACTTTTTATCATTAGATATCATTTAATTGTTGAAATTTATTAGAAATGCCAACGCAAATTTTAAATAATAATGTCATCCATAAAATCTAAATAAATAAAGATATTAACTCAAAATGATTGGGTCAAATACAAAATTAATGAAATTGATCTCTTAAAATTACCTATTCTTTCGAATTAGAATCTAAAAACCGAGAGTTATTTTTTTTTGGTTTATTTGGTCTAGATTAGGAGATGTTGACTGTAAAGAACGCAAGCTTTAAAAACCCTTCGTGTTTTGATACTGCCGTTTATGTATGTTAAATCCCCATAGCAGCGACGATAAGTCGAATTTAACGACATTTCGTTTGTCGAAATCAGGCCATCCGTTCACCCTCTACGAGAGAATAAAAGAACCATACATACATACAAGTGAAAAACGGGTCTATATAGGAATCCATAATATCGTTTGTCCTAATCGTCATTTGTCCTAATTCATCGTTTGTCCTAAAAGCTATTTCCGCCTGATGTTTAAAACTTTTTAGTGTTGTTATAACACAACTCTAACCTAACCTAACCGCAGGTGTTTTTGGAAAGCTTAAAAAGTTGTCTGACTCAGCTGAAAACCAGTTAAGGACAAACGATAAATTAGGACAAATGACGATTAGGACAAACAATATCATGGATCGCGGATGACACCCATGAAAAACATTACCCTTCGGAAATCGGGTAAAAAGTACAGTTGACAACAAAAGCTTGTCTCCAAAATGATTTTGTATCAGAATTAATATTTGGTTATAGGCCCTTGAAAACATGATATAAAATAATTTACAGTGTAAACAGATCCAAATTGCAAAGCAAAAGTAAATAAACATCAAATATACATTTAAATCGAAAACACCGTCTGTTTGTAAAGCTAATTATGATCGTGACGATAGTTTCATGAATTAATTCAATTCTGTTACATTAACACATTTTGCCGAAGTTCGTCGCGTAATTTCATTAATTTATATCAAATTTCGCTGGGAATTTCGAGTTAGGAGGATGTTAAAATATTACTTTTGGTGGAATTTAAAATAAACGGACCTTAAAAATTCTTTAACAGTTTTGTTTATATCAGGCAGGGTAAAGGCTGCCACAGACCAATAGTTGGACTATCAGGCCGAAAGGGACGCAGCTGTTTGTTAAAATGAGAAAGTTTTATGCGTCTCTCATTCTCACATACATATAGCTTCTTCCCTATCTGCCTGTCAGTTTGACTATTAGTCAATGGGAGCCTTTTCACAGTTACAGTTACAGGTTCGATCTCCAATGAGCAAATAAATATTTATGGGATAGACACTTATTTAATATTAATCAACTCGTTTTATTTTTCTAATATTTTTTTGAATACAAGATTTACTTGCCGGTCTGACTTGCACTGTACTAACAGGAATTTATAGTCGTACAGTATTTTTATCGTCTAGTACCCATAGGACCAGCCCAGAGCATAGTTTGGGACTAGGCTTGACTTGTGGAAAATTGTCTATCATTATTAAAATTAAATAGAATTTCTGTTTTGTTACGTTTTGTCTGATCATTTGTATATCGCTGTGTTATGTCAAAATAAAATTCGAGTTTTGCATTTTTGCATAGCCAATAAAAAAGAAATCAAGCAAGAGAAACAATTAATGAATAGTCACGAGACCATTTTTGTTTGTATTTTGTCTAATTTTACTCCTAGGTATTTTAATAAAATTGAAAGTGAAATTTCATGACAATTTAGACTAATATGGTTTCAGACAAAGTGAAATACGAATTTGACCCACATAAAATCGAACGAACTTAATCTTAAATTAATATTATAATATAGGTATTAAATAAAGTTTATTTATTATGTCCTACATCAAATAAACCTAAATTAAATTATAAATGTAACAGCTTTTATAGAATTGCGTAATGATATTTAATATTTATTTACTGCGTAATAATGATAATTAAAGTAATACTTTGACAACCGCTGTCCAACAAAATCGCCTATTAGCGAACGTGTCATAATGCGTTCATCATAATCGAATTATGCATTGTATCGTTGACGTACCTATCTATTGTGTTGATAATCTAGCACGAGCTACTGAATTGACATAATATTATCTTTATGCTCGTGTTTGTTTATACGAGTTACACTTAAAATGACAGAAATGATTTAACCGATTATGGCCTATTATTTGGTAAAGGGTTCCACAGGGAAGACATATAGGACATGTGTTTTACTTGGGTAACCTATCACCGCCAAGAAGTAGATCGCATTGTGGGGTGAGGATTAGACAAATGGTGATAATACAACAGACGGTTGGTAATTGGAGTCTTAGGATTGGAACAGTGAATATGATGATAATGGTAAGAAGGTCGTCGATCATTATGGCCTATTATTTGGTAAAGGGTTCCACAGGGAAGACATATAGGGCATGTGTTTTACTTGGGATTAAGGGTAACCTATTGCCGCGAAGCTGTTGGCCATATTGTTGTATGAGAATAAGCCAACTGTTGAAGTGGAGTGGAGAAGTGGAGTCTTAGGGTGCAGCTCCACTGAGGCGGAGATGAGCGGAGTGGAGCGGAGCTGTGCCAATATTAACCAATAGAATCTAAACTAACGTGCACAAGGAGCGCTCGATATGACCGCATGAGCCTTGTATTGGTTAATATTGGCACAGCTCCGCTCGTCTCCGCCTCAGTGGAGCCGCACCCTTGGTATTGCGACGGAGTTTATACGAGTTAGATTTAAAATGACAGAAATGATTCAACCGATTATGGCCTATTATTTGGTAAAGGGTTCCACAGAGAAGACATATAGGGCCTTTATTTTATTTGGGTAACCTATCACCCCCAAGAAGTAGATCGCATTGAGGGGTGAGGATTAGACAACTGGTGAAAATACAACGGACGGTTGGCAATTGGAGTCTTAGGTTTGGAACAGTGAACATGATGATGATGGTAAGAAGATAGTCGATCATTTTGTAGATAGTTAATCGATCTTTTATTTTTATGATACTGATATATAATAGAATAGAATAGAAACATTTATTTGACTGAAGGAAAGAAATAAAACAATTGTAAGATAATTTTGTCAGAATTATATCAGAATTTGTGACACCAAACCAGGCTCAGACCAGCCAAAGATGGCAATATTTCCGAGCACGGTTGTGAAAAAAAAACATTACCTATTTTTAAGTATTTGCAATAAATTTAACTAATTCCAGACACCAACAAAAAAAAAGTAAGTACTAATCTAACCTAATCAAAATTACACATAGGTAACAAAATTATGGGTCAAACCGCTGTCGCTGCTAATGGTGCCTAGGAGGCTGGCAGCACTGCCTCTTCGAACTGTAAGGCTAAAGGCATCTGCATACAAATCTTCTATATATATAAAAGGCTAAACTGACTGACTGATGTATCAACGCACAGCCGAAACTACTGTACCTAGAAACTTGAAATGTGGTACAGGGGTTCCTTTCATGATGTAAGTGAGCACTAAGAAAGGATTTTCCGAAAATCGACCCGCAACGGGAAGAAATGGGGGGAGTAGCGGGAAACTTATTCTACGCGTACGAAGTCGCGGGGGTCAGAGTAAGGCATAAAACGGAGACCTGAGAGGTGGGATCACTAGTGACCCTACGAAGCTAGCGGCCCCGGGTCCAAATCCCGCTAAGGGCAGATTTTTGTGTCATGAGCGCGAATGTAGAGCATAATTTGGGACTAGGGCAATTTGTGTGTCATTTTTCCCTGATACTTATTTATCTTATTTTTATTAGGATAGATCTTATTTCTTTACTGTCCTTTAAAATAAATAAAAAAGAACTGAGTTAGAGATTAATGAGAATGCTTTTGTGACAGCAGTTTTTTTTTCTCATCTGTGTAGAGGCTTAACCACTTTGCAGTGTTAATAAAAAGCAAAGTAAATTCTTATAATAAATGAAATTACTCGCTATAATCGCTTACACGCTTACGAGCGTAATTAGGTGTTAAATAAGAAACCTGAGCCTGGAAAGAGAATTATTCCTTAATTCTGGCTCGAAAAGGAACGAAAGGAATGTTCGTTTATTTCGGAACAGCGGGAGGTAACCGTACACGCACAGTGGTTTCAAATGTGGTCAAAATTGTCGAGTTTTTTTTACTTCATATGAAAAAATAAGTGGGATAATCTTGATTTGTTTTTATTGCTTACTAATTTAATTACTGTTCAGAAAAGTTTATAAAGATTTTTATAACACACTTGTAAATTTACTTTTGTAGATGTATACGCTCAAGAGTACCTATTACACAAGTGAGTCATTTGTATGCATTTAACCCTATTTAAAATATTTTTGAGTTAGATAACTTTATTTGAATATTGTTATGATTATTAGTTATTTTTTAAAAACTGAAATTATTATTACCTACGTAAAAAGATAACCTTCTCAGTTTCTTACTTATAATAAAAATCGCGTTATTTATAAAAGTTTGGTGTAATTAAAAAACTCGAAATTAAACAAAGAAAAAGGTTGCCAAAAAACACATAACATAAAGTGGTTTTGAATGTTATGGACAACAATATTTCAAACTTGAGATACACCATTATCCAAACATTTATAATAAGTTTTTGTCCAATGCAGAGTCAGGTGAAACCAACGCGCGGCGCTTCGTTCCGCCGCACAGCGGGGTCTCACACCCTCGAGTGTGGAAAAAATAAATTGCCCATCCTTCGGTTATCTCTCCAACGCGTGTAATTGCCTTCATCACAGTTGTTTACAAATTATAGAGCCTTTAATGTTCCTTACTTGAATATCCCCGTGAGGTGTCTTATTTTGACGTAAGTGTCAAAGTTTGTTACTTGAAATTAGAACCTTACCATTTAAGAGTAAAGTTTGAAATAAAAAAGTGTTATATTGGGCGTAAGACGGTAAGGTATAGATATTTATATTATTATGTGGATTGTTAACATCCAATATTCCTATAATATTTCTCAAAAGATTGGTTTAATACGAAATTTTAATACAAAAGTAAATTACGATAATTTATAAGTACATTTTATGGGTTCCGTACCTGAAGAGAACCCAACGAGACCCTATTAATATACCTACTTTGTCCGTCCGTCCGTCCATCCTAACTTTAAAGCGCTGTATCTTATGAACCGTAATATATAAGGGTTGTTTTTTTTCTTCAAAATATGTGTTATGAGTTATGACGGCGTATTTACTAACATTTTTTTAAAGAAATTGAATAAATACAGGGCCTCGCCCCATACAAGAGAAACTTTTAATTCAACGTATTTTTATTTTTGGGGCATAGTAAAACGGTAAAAAATAGAAGCGTCATATTTGATACTAGAGGACGCCCGCGACCTCGTACGCGTAGAATTAGTTTCCCGCTACTCCCCCCCTTTCTTCCCGTTGGGGGTCGATTTTCGGAAAATCCTTTCTTAGTGCTCACTTACATCATGAAAGGAACCCCTGTACCAAATTTCAAGTTTCTAGGTACAGTAGTTTCGGCTGTGCGTTGATACATCAGTCAGTCAGTTTAGCCTTTTATATATATATATATATAGAAGATGATTATCGTCCAGTCAAGGACTTTAATTGTCATGCCACTATGGAACCCTGTCATAATGACAGCGTCAAACCACATGAAAGAAATTACGCCAAAAAATGATTAACGTGATGCGACAGGGTTCCATAGTGGCATGACAATTAAAGTCCTTGACTGTACAAACACTGAAGAAAAATGAGAGATACTAAAAAAAAACGAGTGTTAGTTGGACTCGCTCTGATTCGAATCGACATCGATTTCAACTGGAATATAATAATACCTACTGTACGACTGTACGGAACCCTTGGTGCGCGAGTCCAACTCGCACTTGACCGGTTTTATTGCATTTCATTAAAGTTTGTGTGTCTATGGGCTGAAGCCCATTTACCATGTGGACATTTAGGTATGCTCATTTACTTTTTCCATGCTAAAAATCATCTTGTTTCTTATTAGTTTTAATCAGCGTTCCTCTAAAAATCAGTGGCGTGGCCTGTCGTTTGATTATGGCATTTCGATCTTTTTAGGGTCCCGTAGCCGAATTGAAAAACCGATCATTTTCATTTTTTCATTTTCAATTAACATCTTTTGTGTATGTGTTTTATTTTTTATTATAATTTTCCCATTTATTTTTCCGCTAAATGTAAGTATTATGTAAGTAGTTTACGCGTATAGTATAGTATGTTTGTACAGTGTTCCGTGAGTCACTGCCGGTACTGGCTGAAAATCACCGCTGTAGGTGTCTGACACCTCGGCATTTTGCTGAGCCAGTGTCCGTTTCACTGCCGCGAGGACACACATTTGCGTGCTATCCCTGTTACCCTCATTGTTTTCTTGTATCATTTGTATATTTGTGTGCCTTATGGTTGGTTTCTTCTTCTTCTGTCTGTTTGACCGTAAGGCCAAGTTCTGAACTCCTGGTAATAGGATGACTAAACACCCTCATCTGAATGATAGTCAAATTGGAGCTTGACGAACTGGATTCCTTCAAGGAGACTTGACTCCAAAATTCAATCAATTTTATATAGGGGACGATGTATGGATGTGTTTCAATTTGGCTGATAGTTGGATATATTTTTAATTGCTTAGTTCAAAATCCATTTTTTACGTCAATATCCCATATGCGACTAAAATGGTTCGTTTTCTTAAGATTTGCTTGAAAGAGGTAGTAACTCATATTCATACACGTTATTAATAATACCAATAAACTACTTGTAACATCTCATTATCACATCATAGGTAAGGAATAAATAACGCTTACTCTGCTATCCGTACCAGTTGAAATATCATCCATCAGATTAAAACGTTGCACAACGTGGGATCGGGGAGCGTCCACAAAATAGTTGCATCGACGAAAATCGTTTAAATGGTTGATTCTTGTTTAGGTATTACGTTAATAGACTTTATAAAATTAAAGATAAATATAAATTCGTCGAATATGCAACTCACTGTTGAGCTACAGGCCTTTTCTAATGAAAGTAGTTTGGTCAAAGCCCTAAAACAAGACCATAATGCATTTGAATTACAAACGAAATAATATTTTTTTTAGATTTTCTCACCGCCTTTTACTGCGAGATTTTAAGTTCTATAACGTGAACTTTTCATCTATTAAACCTCACGGAACTCTATAAAATGAAATGCAGGACCTATTATTGTTCCTTGGGGTACGCTTACGGATTCATCGCCTTTCAGATCATAAATGTTCAACAATTTTCCACTAAAAAGCTAGTGTTAAATGTGAAATTTCAATTCCTTTTACAGCTTTATGTTGTCAGCTACGAAGCTGAAAGCAGACCTTAGGGTGAAGAGGTTAGATATATCTAGCCGCAAGCTGATAAGATCGCTCGCTCTTAGGAGCGTTAGCAAAACCAGTCTCAATACTAGTATTATTACACTAAACTGCAATTGGATACGTTTATTGTGGCAGTAGTGTTTGTTGGCCTTACTTTATTATAAACTAGCTTTCCGCCTGCGACTTTGTCTGCGGAGAGTCTTTTCTTTTGTTAAAACATCTGTATTTTTTTTAACAAAAGTGCAAGTACTCTTACTTTCCCTTTTAGCGAGAGATTTCAAAAAAGGCCGTCTTGATTATTTATGAATAATAGCTTTTCGTGCGTGGCGCCGCCCGGGTATGTTTTTTTTTTCATAAACACCTTGTCCTAATAATTACAAACACAGCAAAATAAATATTATTCAAATCGGTCAAGCCATTCCCGAGTTATAGTGTGTCCAAGGGAAACAGGGATTCATCTTTATAAAAATACTAGCAGCCGCCAGCTGCTTTGCCCCACTGCAAATTTCTGACTTCCCGGTTGATTTTTCAATTATTTTCTTTCATACAAACCTTGTCCTGACAATAACGAACAAAACAAAAAAAAAACACCTAAATCAGTTCAGCCGTTTTCAAGTTATAGCGTGACCGGGAGAAATAGGGGTTCATTTTTATATAAATAGATTAGATAGCGATCCGACCTGGCTTCATTCGGTTTATGACACCCGTACGTAAACTCAGAATTAATTATACATATAAACCTTCCTCTTTAATCACTTTATCTATTGCTGAAAACAACATTAAAATCCATTGCGTAGGTTGAAAGATCTAAGAGTACATACAGACAGCAGGAAGGGACTATGTTTTATACTACACTTATTTAGTGAACCGCCCTCGCTTCGCTTAGGTTTATGGGAGTTTTCTGTAACATTCGTTCATAAACCAGAATTGATTATACATAAAAACCTTCCTCTTGAATCATTCTATCTATTGCTGAAAACTACATTTTCCATGGTGGCGTGTCGTTTTTATGATAGTTTGAGTATTTTCGACAGCAGGTCTGATACTAAGCGAAGTTCATGCCACTTCAACTGTTTTTTTCTATTATATTATGCAAAGATTTATTTTTCTACACTTACGTTCGTTTCTGCCGACGGTACCGTAGGTGAAGATAGCCGATAATTTATTGTTCCGCAAGATTAAACTCACAAACAGCTGATTAAGGTTCACGCAGGCACTATTTACATTTTAATTTACATTCTAATATAGTGTTGAAGGGTTTAGTTTTTAGTGAATCACTAATAATGTTGAATTTGTAGTGGTAGAAGATTGTCTTCCATCTTTAACTTACCAACAGAACACTACGAGTACATACGAAATCATTTGAATGGTTAAAACGAGGTTGTCAACACGACTGTAGTCTTGGGATTGCGGTCTAGAGATCGAGTCTTGAGATAGCAATCTATCTACCGTGGCTTCACATAAAAAAGAGAGCCAAGAGATTGGTTATTTGATGTTAGTCACTTCTTAATTTGTCGACGAAGTAGGTACTAACCGGCAAATCTAAAGTTAGACTGCGCGCTTGTAGGCACGTCCAGATTTAGGTAGGCACCTATACTTTGGCCGAGCTGATGGTCGAGTTGTGTTTATAAGTTTAAAATGTGTATCCTGTGTATTGTGTCTATGTATCCGTGTGTATCTATGTGTCTGTCTATAGCATCATAGATCTTAAACGATTTTTTTTTTAAATGGAAGCATGTAATGAATGTGGAAGAAGCGAAAAAGATTTGTCAAGATCGTAGCGGGTGGAAAGAAGTGGTCTCTGCCTACCCCTTTGGGAAACAGGCGTGATTTAATGTATGTATGTATGAAAGCTAGTCTAATTGGCATGGTTCTTAGCTAGATTGAATGAAAATCGGTTTGGCCGTTTAAGAGATCAGCTTTGAGATAGAGATCACCACTAACATCGGGGTTTTTATCAATTTTAGTATAGTCACGGTATGAAAAGGTTCGTCACTTTTGGACTTTAACAACATTGAAATAGATTCGAAAAGTGACGAAGCTTTTCATACCGTGACTGTACTAATTAGCAGAACTATTATTATCGTCGTGTTTAACAATGTGGACAAAATTTGTCTAGTTCTGATACCTTTGTACTTAAAGGTTGCGTCAACCTGCCCCCTTATTATCGCGATAGATAAATGTAGATTATAGCTACCTTCACTCTCGCACTTGCATGGTTAGAAACTGACTAATAAAACTATATTTAATATAGTTTTATTCGTTTCAAAGATGGCAGCGTGGTACCGATATTGATTCTAGCTGAACTCATAAACAACACATGATTCCGATCGACTCCGACTTGGCACGACAACTCAACCGAACTATTTGGTGAAACTATGGTTATTGTCGGTTCTACCTTCTAACGCATAACTTTTTCGTAATAATTATATATTTCGGGGTCCCTTTGAAACGCATAAACTTTTTACGCATAACGTATCTTTACGCATATTTTTTTTTCGCATAAACACCCTTAAGGCTGGCATTTCAAAATTTAATAAACGTCTATTGTGTAGATTAGGTTAGGTTAGGTAAAATTTTAAAATAATTAAAATAAAACGTTTTCTATTGTAAAAACCGATTTAGGTCAAACGATTTTATGCGTAAAGATACGTTATGCGTAAAAAAAATATGCGATCCAATAGAGACCCATATATTTCATAATTTCTTTAATCATAATAGTCTATTGGCATAAACTCCGTTAGCCGAATAATCTTTATGCATAACATTGATGAGCCGAATCATCGGAAGGATTATTGTTTTCGCATAAAATTACTAAGCAGAATATTATAAAAGCATAAACTTATTTAACATTCTTAAATTGAAAGATACCAAAGGCTGAGTTCTAACCTAACCTATTCTAGTCACTTCTGTCTGCCTTTATCGGTGGGTAAGTGGGGGGGTAAATATACAAATGGTTTCATTTTTACCATGTTGTATTTTTTATCTTAAGATATTAGGTTCTCGCTGCTGAAGTGACATATTGTATTCGCTACGCTCGTGATTAAATTATAGAACCCATCGCTTACTCGGGATTCAAAATAAACTAGCAACAATAACGAACTTTGCTCTCTTGTTGCACAAATAACTATTATCTATCCTTTTACGCTTTCCTAGATAAGATACCAAACCATGCCTCATCACACTAATTTAAACACTTCCCGTCACGCTCCCCATCTTTAACCCTCACGCCATCAGCCACTTTGCCAAAACAAAACACAATCATATCTTCAAAAATGGCCGAAGAACTCAGGCTATTTCGTCATACAAATTCTTCCAACCATATCCCGCTACGACAGGATTCAAAATCGAGTGAGCAAAATTTTTGGTAGTTTCAGCATCGTTCTCGACGCTAGCTGAATACCCTAAAACGCTGGTTCGCGTGTTTAAAGGACATTTGGCATATGAACACGAAAGGTTTTCCTGCTAAGTTTAGAGCTGTTAGAGAATTGGCTAAGGATTGTATCGTGCTGGAAGAACAAACTGTATTGATTTGTGGATAGGAAGTTTGTGAAGGAAAGGCGAGAGGTTGATTTCTGGTGCATAAATTATCGATAGAATGATTTCTTATGGCAATTTGTTATAATTTTAGCCGTTTAATGCAAGTAAGCATAATATTTTTATTGTTTTTTAGATTAGAAACACTAAAAAATCTTTTTTATCCGCAAAATTTAAGAAACTTAAGCGTAGATCTTATTCAAGATCGGTATCCGAGCAGTTTTTTTATTAACAGTTTCTATTATGAATTAAAAAATGTTAAAAGTCTATTTGGGTGATTCCACGGGCGTTTTAACCGCTGTCAGTC
Source organism: Acleris cristana (assembly GCA_948252455.1). Taxonomy (NCBI): domain Eukaryota; kingdom Metazoa; phylum Arthropoda; class Insecta; order Lepidoptera; family Tortricidae; genus Acleris; species Acleris cristana. The sequence goes on along the minus strand of OX411795.1, from coordinate 10,213,247 downwards.
CCTAGTATTAGTATATTAAAGAAATCTGCCGTAATATGGTTAAAATTCGACCAATTGTGACAAGAAATACGGTTACAGTACATATTAGTATGAAAGTCTGCTGCTTGGTGTAGGTCATTATTTCAATATTTATGACTAAGGACTGACAACGGTTGAAACGCCCGTGAAATCACCCATTTACGGGTTCTACTTTTAGTCACGAAATTAAAATAAAAACATTTTTGGTAAGTTTTTTTGTACTATTGGCTTGAGTTGTTAATTTTTATTTAGGGTGAATAAATATTTCATTTTGGTAGGTACTCTATACATTTTTTTAATTTACTTTACCTTTTTATCTTTATTAATATGACAGTAGATACATATTTAATATAATACAATTAAAAGTTAAAACTAAACTTATTCAAATTAAAATAAAAACTAAAATAAATAAAAAAAAATGTTTAATTGTAATAAGTATTGCTTTTGCAGTGCTTTGAGCAATCGCTAACGTATGACATTTATAATACATAATACATAGGCGTTTTAAATTTTTACTGTTTTCAAAGGTACATAAATTAGGTAAACGCAATAATTAACAAAAAGCCCTAAAAGTCGGTTTAGTTCAAGTTGAACCATAAAAAATTACCTAAATATCTCATTTTTATGGCGAGAAATTTAAATCTTAATTTATTATTTAATGAATTTAGGGTTCGTTCAGAAATATGGAACTTTATAAAAGCTTTCGGTAAATAATTACGCGCTATAACGCACTTTTTTAGGGTTCCGCGATATCAATAGTAGTTTATGTAACTGATACAATTAATGAGAGGCCTTAAAACACGAGTCTGGTTTTATGAAACGAGCCAAAGGCGACTTTCATAATGATATCACACGAGTATTTTAAGGCTTAATTATGTACAGTTGCATAAATTACCTATTAAGTACTCTAAATGGGTTCCGAAACCGACGACTTGACGACAAAAATGGCGGTAAAACAAACTTGTGCTGTATTAGTGTCACGAATATGTTTTTTTTAAATCATAGACAAATTAATAAAGTCCCTATTCTCATGTCGTTCGAAATCAAATGGCGTCCGTCCGATATTATAATGAAAAATATACCGAGCTTTGCCATGTTTTGATATGATATCACATTTTATTAATTATAAATAATGGCAAGTTATAAAACTATGATGACGATCGATGTTTTTAGTGAATCACACAAAACGGTTAGATTAAGACATCCCTGAATTCATAATATATTTTTTTATACTAACAGGATAATGTTCTTTTTTCTGCCTTTTGTAGAAGTAATAGAATTTTAATAATTTATTCTCATCACTACCACAAATAAAATAAGTCTCAATACCTACATTACATTATTGATTACTATACACTTTTAGTATACAGAACCTTTAACAACATTACGCTTCGCCACTGACCGGTATCCGAGTCCGTCAGTTAATAAATTACCCCGAAATTTAACAATACAACATAATTTGGAAGGAACCCTGAAACGAGCACAGATTAAAAATGGAATTGCTTTTAAAAATGGACGACAAATTAATAATTTGGAACGTTCGGCTTTTGAAATTTAGCGCTGGCAGATTTTAGATGTATAAAAGTGCCCGTACGGCCTACTTACTGAACAAACATAATGTATTTTATTTTATCTACATCCATCTACACCACACTCGTGTATATAATGCCTCTCATTATGCACCAGTCACATAAATAACTATTATTAACCTATTTACTGAATAAATATTTTGAATTTGAATTTATTTTTTTATCTTTGAAGTTGCAAGCCCCTTTTAGTTAGGGATAAAGCCATTCGTGATTTGCGTGCTTGTATACTGCTTATGAAAAAGTCTAACCTCCGAACGCCAAAAATGTATGACTACGCTGGCAGTGACAACGTGTCACTACTGTAAGGTGAAGTCTTGTAATCGCAACTATCTGGTTATTGCAACTGACTTAAATAACTCCCTGTACAATCTCTGTTTTGAACAACGTCAGGCGAGATGTTGTTCTTCTATACTAAGAAATACAATATTATTATCTCGCCTGTCGTTGTTCAAAACACTGATCCTAGAGGAAGTTATATAAGTTAGTTGCAATAACCAGATAGTTGCAATTACAAGACTCCACCTTACACAAATTTGTACGTCCAGTGACCCATTTTGATTGCAATGAAATAGTACCACCGTTGCGTTCCAAAGCGGTCTTTAGGTGTGAACGGTATTTAAGGTAAGTGAGGGAGTTTTATTGCAACTTCTCTCCGCCATTAAGGATTTAATCCAGTGTCGTTGCGTACTAAATCTCAATGAGTGTAATCGGGTCGTCTATTTTAATTAGTGCAGTAGGATTTGATGTATGGGTGCAGGGAGTTAGGAATGTTTAGAGACGACGGTTTTTTTTCTGCTTTTGTTTTTTTTAGGGTTCCGTACCCAAAGGGTAATAACGGGACCCTATTACTAAGACTCCGCTGTCCGTCTGTCTGTCTGTCACCAGGCTGTATCTCATGAACCGTGATAGCTAGACAGTTGAAATTTTCACAGAAGATATATTTCTGTTGCCGCTATAACAACAAATACTAAAAACAGAATAAAATAAATATTTAAGGGGGGCTCCGATACAACGAATGTTGTATAGTAGATAATGGTACGGAACCCTTCGTGCGCGAGTCCGACTCGCACTTGGCCGGTTTTTTATATTGTCTGTGTGTACTGTGTCCCTTTGTGTGTCGTAGATATTTAACAGTTTACACTTTTTTTTTAATCTTTAAGTTCCATTTTTAACTCACTTATATATTATAAAGGCTAATGTCGGATTGCACAAAAAACAGTGTTGGATTTTACTAACAAAAGTGCTTCAAGTTGCATTTAAAAACGATTTATTTCATATCAACGGTTTTTTTTATGTAATATGACACAATTTTAACCCGATCGCATGCTTTTTTTACATTTTACAAACACGATAAACTTAGACTGTAATTATCTCAGGGATGAAATTATCTTAAGCGTATCACTTCTCAACTCGATGCAGCTAATATTAATCGGCCATTTTAAGTAGTCCCGTCGGAGCGTACAAAAAACATTTTAGCACGTGGATTCTCAATTAGGCAGCTTAATACGAGATCGAGCTCGATTCACTTCTCACCTCACGCTACTGCTCTTTATATCACCTTCAAATTCTTAATTCTGCCCTCCTAATTAAAAAGGACGCAAGTGCAACTTTATAGTTAAAGTAAATTCAATCCCCTATCTTAGGAAATAAGGTCACTAATACATACGCAGTTCTATGAGATAAACGGCCTTTTTTCCAAGGAAGGTAGAATTCTCTTTCAGTTGTGATAGTCTAACCGACTACCCTAACTCTAAAGACTTTACAGATCAGTGTATTGTATTATTTACACAGCCAATAACAGTTTTTTTTTAAAGTCAAGAGTTTTTTTATTAACCCATTACAATATTCTTGAAAATATATTTTACAATTATGTTAAAACTGAACTTAAAATAAATTTCTTCTCTACGACTTCACACAGTCTATGCCAGGCTCGTTATTCTAGTCAATTAAATTGGTAGATCGTGGAAGAGATATCGGTTCTCGCCTCCATACATTCTCCCAATAATTGTACACATTTATATGTATGTATGTTTTGGTAATTTATGCGTTAGGCATTTGTTTTGAATTCTATTTGTATGGAAATTCTATGTTCGAGTTAGGAATGGAAGAGGTTTTTTAAAATAACTTAGTTGTGTTTGAACTTTATTTGTTAAAAATCTACGTTAATTTGAAGTTTTTTGAGACTCGTTTTCAAACAATTTTGATATCATAAAGCATTTCATAAAATACTATAGGTTTAACTTTCAATACAAAAATTCTAACAAATGAAAACCCTTAATATAAATACAAAACAAGCGTATAAAAAAAAAATTCTCTTTTCATTTCACGATATTTTGATCGCCATAGCTTTAAACAAAAGCATTTCAAATTAACCTCAAACAATATTCGACCACGCGCAAAACCCCTTTTTTACATCCCTTTTCTAAACCACATATTGGTTTTTCCATACATACAAATACTGTTTCCATTGTTTGAACGAAAAGCCGGAAACCGGAAGTTGCGATCGCGACGACTTCCGGCGGTCACTTACGCCGGCGATCTGTTTTGGCGCCAAAAAGTGCTACTATGGGTTTTCGCAAACCTTTTGTGTTTTTATTCAATGCGAAGCCATAAATTGCTAAAGTGCATGTACTGAACACTCTCAAAACAATTTTGTTTTTGTGGGATTTCTATCTCGTTGTTATATCTGTTGTTGCTTGAGTTAAATGTCCTTTCTTCCTCGTAGGTACCTTTATGGAATAAACTTCCATTCGAAATAATACCTCCGCACTTTGACATGTATTTCTCATTCACTGAAAGGAAACAACTTCGCGGTGACCCTGGCAATGGGCGACGTAGACTGCTTACCATCAGCGCCCTATTTCACCATCTTGACAATGACATATGACAGGTGACGATTCGGTATACATTGCAAAGTCAACACGCTGATACAACACTGGGTTTCATATAAGTTGCTCCATGTACACTAAAATGTCACCGGTCACCTGTCATTGTCAGGATGGTGGAACAGGGGGCAGGTGGTCCGGCTAAAAAAAAGTTAGAAATAAAAGAAACCAAGAGACAAAAAATAGCAATATAGTCAGTGATTGTAGGACCTTGTGCAGGTTTCATACTGGGCTGTGATTCTCTCAAAACCGCGGTCGGACGAACGAACGAGTGAGTGTAGCAGCGACAAGTTTAAGTAGTCAAACCACCTTTTAGCGCGTGCATTTTTAATTTGGCAGCATGGCTTCTGTCGATGAGATCGAACGTATAAGGCTGCCTAATTGAGAATACACGCGCTAAAATGTGTTTTGTTCACTCTGACGCTGTGACATTCACTCGTTCGTTCGTCCGACTGCGTTTTTGAGAGAATAACACCCTTGAGAGCCCTGCCAAGATGCACTACGCTAACTAGGGTTTCCATTCGTTTCGTTTTTAAACAATCGCGTCACTGGTAGATGACGCGATACGAAAAGTCACGTGATCTGCCAGTGACGCGATTGGTTTAAAAACGAAACGAATAGAAACGCTAGTTAGCGTAATGCATCTTGGCAGCGCCTGATCGCTATCACCATTTTAACCGGTCGTCAAACAGCAGTGTTCACATTATCGTGTCCCATTTCCAATGCTATTCATTATAGGTCAGTCTGTGGGGAACTGTAAAAGCCTTTGCTCTACAAAAGGTGGCGTAGAAAATGTTTTGACACAATATTGTTTAGGTATGGCAGGTTAATAAAAATCCAAGTTCTCGACCTTGAAGGACCCAGGCGTTAGCCGCCATCTTGAATTAAAGGTGCCAAAATTTGGTATATTTTAATTAACTTCTCAATTGTTTACTAAATCACAAAAGTGTCTATGAAGGGTTCAAAGAAGACAAAATTGCCTACATTTTTTGCATACATGATTATTCTGTATGTCTTATAGGTAAAAAGTTACAAGCGACAGATACAACAATATTTACAAAAAATAATTTAATTACACTATAGTACATTACTTAACAAGAGCTGTAAAAGAAAGAAAGCCCGAAATCGCAGGTATTTGAGACCCGAGCCGTAGGCGAGGGTTGTAAATATGCGATAGAGGGCTTTCTTTTTTACTGCCCGTGATGAGTACACAATTTTACGTCTTCACCTGGCCACACTGCGAGTTTAGTTCTTATATCTATATTTATAAAAGGCAAAACTGACTGACTGACATATCAACGCACAGCCGAAACTACTGTTCCTAGAAACTTGAAATTTGGTACATGGGTTCCTTTCATGATGTAAGTGAGCACTAAGAAAGGATTTTTAGAAATTCAACCACTAAGGGGGTGAAATAGGGGGGGGAAGTTAGGACTTAGAAGTATGAAAATAGGTATGTAAGTTCTCTATTACAATTAAAACTTCAGCGACGATAATGAAAAAGGCACCATTAACCAGCCCGGGCCATCAAAAAGAATTAAAAAATGATAGCTATACAATTTTTAAACAAAATTAAAATTATATTGATGATTTTTGTAAATATTATTATTTCCGTCGCTTGTAACTTCTTACCTTTAAGACTTACAGAATAAACATGTATGCAAAAAATGTAAACAATTTTGTCTTCTTTATACCTCTCATAGACACTTTTGTGATTTAGTAAACAATTGAGAAGTTATTTAAAATATACCTAATTTTGGCACCTTTAATTCAAGATGGCGGCTAACGCCTGGGTCCTTCAAGGTCGAGAACTTGGATTTTTATTAACCTGTCATACCTAAACAATATTGTTTCAAAACATTTTGTACGCCACCTTTTGTAGAGCATAAATACCTACTGACTGGACTATTATTCTAAAGCCAAATTATGCCAGTATATTGAATCCATCGAAAATATAGTACATTGTAGCCCAGGTACAGAAAGTAAGCAATAGATGGACGAGTTAGTTCGCGGGCCGAGCCGCAGGTGAGGACCGCGAAGATACGAGTCCATCTATTGCACTTTCTACCGAGGCAATACTATGTGCTTTTCACGCCTAATGTAAGGAAATAAAACAGGTTAGGACATAATACACAGTTTAATTAAAAGTAATATTGATATTTGAAAGTTCATCAAAGTAGGTCAGCATTACGCTTTCAGAGAAAGAGTTCGTTTTTTTATTTATTTGCCATGCTTTGAAATTTTCATACACTTTCTGATATTTGCGACGGGATTTTATTGGCAGTAAATTCCGAATTACCGACTTTGCCGTATCCTGAATTTCAGGCGGTGTAAGATCCATATCTGAACTTGTATCACTCATTTTTGTTGAATATCGTACAAATTTCCAATCAAAAGTTCAAAAGTTTAGCGTTTGTTTCCAATTAAAAGAACAGAAGTAATTTTCATTCCCGCCTTTTTAACTTTTTTAATTTTTACCTTATTTAAAGATGCAAAGGCGTTTTTCACGTACGCCTTAAAAACTTACATAAATACACGTTTACAATCGCAAAAATACACTTTCACTGAGCGGATTTGACGTTTTAATTTTTTAATTAAACGTTCTAATGTCATATTTGTCAAACATTTTTTTATTTATTTCCGAACGAGTTACTAATGTCATAAATAACCGACCAATAGCAGAGTAGAAAGTAAACTGGTCTAAAAACACTCCATTTTACTTTGCAACTCAACATTGTTGGACTGTTTTTGTGTTGTACTACTAAGAGCAACTTTCTATTCTGATTTCGATCCTTCTTTGGCCATATTTCCGAGCAGTGGCGTGAAAAATAATTTATTTTATTTCCTCAAACGATTTTAAACCGAGAACCGAGCGTACCGCCATTTTATATTTACGGCTGGAGAGACTTGAAGCCATTTCGGATTTATGCTTATTTCTAATTCTACATACGTCAGTCAGGATTGCTTTCGTTTATACGACTCCATATTTTCTGAGCATAGTTTATTAACATTTATATATATTTTCCATTGTTTTTACTCGTAAAATTCGAGTTTGACCTTCGTTTAGAGTGGCTGAAATTTCGTTTTATGCTCTAGGGGCTAAAGGTTATTACCAGTTTACTGCAGTGACCAACGGTCGTATACTAATGGTTATATTATGCGTCTTCTGTCACCTTCTAATTCTTTAAAGTATAAAAGTGACAGCACGTTACTTAAGACGAAATTCATTTTTTTTAACGTATTACATTATGTCGTTGCCTCCTACCTAAACATTTAATTATAAAATAATAGTACATTACTTAACAAGGGCTGTAAAAGAAAGAAAGCCCGAAATCGCAGGTATTTGAGACCCGAGCCGTAGGCGAGGGTTGTAAATATGCGATAGAGGGCTTTCTTTTTTACTGCCCGTGATGAGTACACAATTTTACGTCTTCACCTGGCCACAATGCGAGTTACCGTGCGCGCAGCGTGCGATAAAACTCACATTATGGCCAGGTGTTACGTAAATGAATTTAAATTTCTTTTTTTATTAAAAAATTAATAATAGTAGATTGTTCAACAAGGGACTAAAACAAGCCATAATGACACGAGATGTTTAGCCACGCGAGCGAGCCAGCGAGCGAGAGTGGCTATAGTTCGAGTGTCATTATGGTTGCTTAGTCTCGCGTTAAACACTCTACTTTTCACTTTGAATGCGAGGAAAAAAAACAACGTTCAGTGCCGGATTAGCCACGTACCTAGCAAGAGTAGCAAATGCTACGGGCCCCGCGCATCCACGTCTAACCTCTAAAATGCTAGTACTTACATCAGTATGCGTATGCGTGTACTCATATGCATCAGGGTTGACGATAAAATGAATAATCCAGTCGTATTCTCCACCAGAATAACCTAAAACAAACACCCACGCAAAATAGGTGCATATCTAAGTCGCTCAGTTGCGGAAAAAAGACCGCCACAACCTGTAACCTAAAACAAACCCAGGGGTCTCTTTATAGAATTTGCTACGGACCCCGACGGGCTTGCTCATTCCAGCACTGACGAAGTTCTATACACATTTACAATATTGATTATAGGAAAGTTTTTTACAAATTTGTTCCTCGGTTTTTTTCTTTTCTTTTATTATTTTTTTGTAAAGTGCCGCTTTAAATGCTTGCATATTTAGCCAACAGGTTCAAACTTGAAAACTATTTTAAAACTAATTGGACCAAGCATAATTAAATGAATTCATCCTTAATATAATTAAATATATTCATATTCGTAATCATTAATCGTGTTTCACGAAGTTAAATCATTTTTATTTGTATTTTTTCACAGTTGTCATTTTGAGGTTATTTCCACGCGCTAAAAATTGTCTATACCACAGAATAAAAACTAGAAGCGTAGAAACCGTACTAAATAGGCAGAAAATACATTATGGTTGACTTCCTTTTACTTATGGTTTTCATAGTGAGTTGGAAAGAGATCGTCACAAGGCGTGATTTGGACCTTTAAACACCAGTGTGGAAGAAAGTAACGCCAAAGAAGACCGGTCGTTGATTTGACGTTTCTTCACCTTTTGATCATGACAGATTAAAGAAGAAAAGACACCTAGTTTTTGTTTCTTTTCCTCTTATCAAAATGTAATCTATAAAGTAGAGACAAGTAGCTGGTGCAACGTTCATCTTATTGCACGGCTTCTTTGCCTTTAGTCTTTATTCTGTGGTCTATACAAAAAGACTGAAAATAGCAATAAATCCTCCATTCACAAACACCGTGATTGGATGTTAAGGGGATTCCAAAGTAAATTAAAACAATTTTACTTTAATCCCTAGAGATTAAAAAGGAACTTTAGTCCCGATGTGCAGAGACTAAAGTAACATTTTAAGAGCATGAGAAGTGAAAAATACCTTGTACCTACTTCATGTAATTTTACGATGGTTAATTACTTATAAATAAAATATTTAGTATGGTCTGCGTTTTTTTCTACGAAATGAAGTAGATAAGTACTAACCTTGTATTCTTCTTAGTGTTTATTTTTAGAAGGAGCACGGAAATAATTCTCTTATAATTAGCTGCTAAAATTTATCTCCTGATTAAATTCAATATTATAACTGCGGCAGCCCTACGCATTTACACGCAAATACTTCAATGTAGGTACTATTGTCAATTGCATTTGTGTCTCATGTCCTCTCGCACCTGATTGGCCACTTGAGCTCCTAAATATTCCAGGGCTGACTCTTTGACCCCAAACATTACGAAAGCTATAAAGGTAAATAAATAGCTTGTAATGTAGTATAATGACGCGAAATGCTCCAAGTCGCGGGGCGAGGTCAACTCGTGAACGTTACACATTGTTAGTAACTTGATATCTTGTTTATTAGGGTATTGTGTTCGATTATGAAGGAAAAAGTCAAAGGCACATACGGTACTTTTGTTATTATTTAGTATTAAGGTTCTTGGTAAAAGCTTATGTAATTAGACGATGAATATAATGATGAAAATCTCTATTATGGGTCCATATTGGCTCATATAAAATTGGTCTTTAGATTTTTATACAAATAACGATTTGTGTCCATACTCAACATTTCTTCGAAAAATTTTGCTCATTCTTTTTTTTTTCATACTTTTTTAAGTCATAATTATTGCAACTCACAATGCATTTTTTAAGAAACTGTTACTTTTTGAGGATTGTTGTAAATCTATCCTAACCTAACCTAATTTTATCTACACGTAAGATATTAAAGAAATTCTGAAAACTGTACGATTCCATGAATATTGGCGTTATAAATTCAGATGAGTATGAGTTCTGATCATTAGTATTAAAAATATTATGAAGAGTATGAAGAGTGATCATTATGATGTAAAATGGTATGAGAAAAAATTTCGGAGTTCCAATAATCGGAGTTGCAATTTTATATGAACTTTGGCGCACCCCTCTATTATTCTACTTGGTAAAACCATGTTGCCTTTGCCTCTTGTTTATAAATCGGCCGATATTATTAGCAAAAAAATAAGAGGTATCGTAACGTTCACATTACGATAAAATTTCAAAAACTATATTGTTTTAACGAGTGGAATAGAGACCCTGTAGGTACTAGCTTATGCCCGCGTTTCCGCCCGTAGGAGTCGTTTTTCGCTACGGCTTACGCTAATAGTTATTTTCAGGGATAAGGGATAAAGAGTAGCCATGTTCATCCCCGTGGTATAAACTATCTCTTATTAAACTTCACATTGATCAGTTAAGGCGTTAAACCGAGAATACAAAATCAACAAACATACACTCGCATATTTAACATGCTCAGTAGTTTTTGAATGATGCTCAAAACAACCAAACCGATATAAAATATTAAATACTAGAGGACGCCCGCGACTTCGTACGCGTAGAATTATTTTCCCGCTACTCCCCCCATTTCTTCCCGTTGGGGGTCGATTTTTGGAAAATCCTTTCTTAGTGCTGACTTGCATCATGAAAGGAACCCCTGTACCAAATTTCAAGATTCTAGGTAGGTAGGTGGCTGTGCGTTGATAAATAAGTCAGTCAGGTTTGCCTTTTATATATATAGATGAAATAAACCTAAAACTAAACATTATTCTTTTAACATTTTCAATTTCTCAGACGGACTTATCCGTAACAGTTTTGTAATAAAAAACGATTCATTTCATTCGATTTCAAAAACAATAAATAATTTAATTTAGACATTTCGATGGAGCCGTCCGGATGCCGAAAATCCGTCCGGTCTGCATTCCGGAGACGTTTTACGGACGCTACCTGCCGGCGCCAGGGAATCCAATCTCTTACAGTCCACCTTTGAAGTACAGTCGACATGTTAAAAACAGTAAGCTAAAGTTTTTTTTATTAAGTTATTTTCATCTTGCATCGATATCCCGTGTGGTGCCGGGTTTAGAATGTTGCCACTCCATGTCTTCCCGTGGATGTCGTAAGAGACGACTAAGGGACTAAAGGCCGTGTAGTGCTGTTAGGCGATGGGTTTGCAACATGTCACTAATACATCTTAGCCTGGTTGTGCAAATTGTCGTCACAACAAGTTTTTGGAGTTGTTGGTGAGTCTGTGGCTCTGCCTACCCCACTCTGGGAATGAAGGCGTGAGTTTATGTTATGTTATGTTTCATCTTGCATCGATATCTTAATCGTATTGTTGTATGGTAGCTCTTACTGACAATGAAATAAGAGGTACGATAATTTCAATATAATAACGGTATAAATACAAGACGGGCTTTCTAGCGTGAAAAGTGAAATAGAGACCCTACAATCGACGCTTGGATAATGAAAGAAGGACAGTTAATACGAGTTTGTTTGTTTTTTTTTATAAATTTGATAAACTTAATTAACTATCCGAGTTAATAAAGACTTTGCCTACGTAGCCAGCGGTCTCAGTTTCAATTCCCAGTAAGGGCAGATATTTTTATGACGAGCATGAGTATTTTTTCCCGAGTTTTGAATGTTTTCTATGTATCAATGTGTATCGTTGTCTAGACGTACCCATAGTACATACCTAGCCTAACTCCAAAACTAAGCCAGAGCTTGCTTTGGGACTAGGTTTATATTTGTGAAGGATTCTCCCCAGGGGCCTGTTTTATAAAGCTACAAATTACAATTTACAGGTTACAAGGTTCCATTTGACACAACCTCGACCAATGACGACCAGCCATTTGAGCAGTGTTGCCAGTTTAGACCTGTAAAATTGTTATAGCTTTATAAAACGTGCCCCAGATATTTATAAAAAAACATATTTTTCCAGGAAGGCAAGAACAGTCAAAGCAGGTCACAATTTATTTCAGGGTATTATATTTAATAGTTATTATTTTTCTCTTATAGTCGTACTGTTGTTCGACTGTGTGCTTTACTACCATTGTTCTCAACACGCGATCGGTTTATTGTTACTTCTGTTGAAACGTCGCCATTCCGAAATGAATCCTGCCTTTTCACAATAAAATCCATATTCGCTTGACCGGATCAACAGTATCGTGATCAAATTACAGTAAGGCGAGTAATTCTTGGGGAATGTTATTTTTCTTTTGTTACTGTTTCTAAAGAAACTTGTATTAGTAAATGGTTTATAATGTGCAGAAAATATTGTTTAAATGTGGTCAAAATAATGACATTCTTATTCTTCTCTCTCTGGTCGTTTCTTCGTGAATGAACATTGTGATTACTGTTACTGTGCAAAATGTGGTTACAGAATTATCAACAAGTTTTAGGAGTTCTGGGAATGAAGGGATGAGTTTATGTATGTACCTTTGAATAATGAGCAATAAAAATTGCAGAACATGACTGATGTCTTACTCTAACTTCTTATTTAGAAAAAGACAGCCAAATTGTGCTTCTTGCTCTAGAACTGAAGTAAAATTAAGACAGCAACCAACTTCTACAATTTTGATTGCCAGTCTAATTCGCGCTTTACGGAACTCTAAAAATCATGTCAGCAAATAACAAGTATCTAACCTAGAATGAGAACAAAGCCCCAATCGACTTCTAAACACGCGTGTTATCCCCGAGATACAAGAAACGTGGCTTCGATTCCAATAGCATGTAATTTCCTTTGTTTAACCTAGGACTTACTTTACCCCCAGCGTAATAAGGGGTGGCATCTTTATCTGCTAACACCTTGGTTTTTTACAAGTAGATAGGACTTGGAGTCATTGTAGTAAGATCATCACTAGGTACAATATATATATATATATATATATATATATATATATATATAGTATAAAACAAAGTCGCTTCCCGCTGTCTGTCTGTCTGTCCCTATATGTATGCTTAGATCTTTAAATCTACGAAACGGATTTTGATGCGGTTTTTTTAAATAGAGAGAGTGATTCAAGAGGAAGGTTTATAATGTACGGGTGTTACAGAAAACCCACATAAACCGAAGCGAAGCGAGGGCGGGTCACTAGTTAAAAATAAAATAATGAAAGAAAAGTTCGTAGAAGGTTGGTCATGCCTAGGGAATGCAGTTAACCGGTTATAACCGGTTTTAACCGGTTATTTTTATACAAAAACGGTTAATAATCGGTTGAATTGCATTTCATAGTCATGTCGAACAAAGACCGCAGGTGATGAGGCCGACTCTTTTCAACAAGGTCCCACAGCGCGTTGAAGACATGCCCAGCGTGTTAGGGCCAGCGGGCCCTGCCAAGATGCATTACGCTAACTAGCGTTTCTATTCGTTTCGTTTTTAAACCAATCGCGTCACTGACAGGTCACGTGACTTTTCGTATCACGTCATCTACCAGTGACGCGATTGGTTTAAAAACGAAACGAATAGAAACGCTAGTTAGCGTAGTGCATCTTGGCAGGGGCCTCTGGGGTGTGATTTTCTCAAAAACGCGGTCGGACAAACGAACGAGTGAATGTCGCAGCGGCGAGTTTAAGTAGTCCCGTCAGAGCGAACGAAACACATTTTAGCGGGTGTATTTTCAATTTTTTGGCTTTTTGATTCTAGTCCCTAGGTTTGGTGCAAATTATTAGTACCGACTTACCTACCTACCCAATGGTTATGATGGAAAAAAACAACCTAATGTTTGCATATTCTATAGGCTTCATAGTTTCGATTAGTATGTAATTGGTCTATTAAACAACCAAAAGCAATTTAAAATAAAATGTCCATTTTTAGTTTTTTTTATTATGGACTGTCTTGGACTGAAATTTTTCAGTCAACTTATTCGCCATAATATTACTTACCATATTAAATTTGATATAAAATACTTTTTATCGAATAAACAGCTGGGTGAACATCGTCTCCTATTCGGATCCTCTACTATAGGGATACTAGACCACGACAAACATAGGTACGGTACATATATAGACGAATAAATATTTAAATACATATAAAATATCCAAGACTCAGGAACAAATAATATTCGCGCTCATCACACAAATATTTGCCCTAACCGGGATTCGAACCCAGGTGCGCTAGCTTCTTAGACAGGGTCACCATCAAGTAATCTAAACGCAAAAAAAACTAACAGATTTTCTTCCAATTTTTATCAACGGAAAGCTGCAAGCACTTTTTTAGGGTTCCGTACCTACCCAAAGTGTAAAAACGGGCCCCATTACTAAGACTCCACTGTCCGTCTGTCTGTCTGTCACCAGGCCGTAACTCATGAACCCTGATAGCTAGACAGTTGAAACTTTCACAGATGATGTATTTCTGTTGCCGCTATAACAACAAATACTAAAACAGAATGAAATAAATATTTGAGTGGGGCTCTCATACAACAAACGTGTTTTTTTTGCCGTTTATAATATAGTGTCTAATGTTGTATAGATAATGGTACAAAACCTTTCGTGCGCGATTCCGACTCGCACTTGGCCGGTTTTTGTTCCATAAAAACCAAACATGTCCTGTCATCTACACCGATGTCCGTTAAAAGGAAAAAAAACCGGTTTTCCTTTTTGTTTTTCGCAAAAACCTTTTTGACGGACAACGATGTCGACGATGTTTTCCGTTAACGAGTTGTTTCGGGAAATATCCGGAAAAAAGCGGAATGGTCGAGTTTTCGCCTCTTGCCAGCCAATTTGGTGGCATTTAGTTTTTTAAGGATTACCTAATTTTGTTTTTCCGAGGTTTTTGCCGAGCGTCCAGTGGCGCCCTTGTTAGTACATAGTAAAGAGGGCGCCACTGGAGGCTCGGCGTAGTCTTATAGCCCCTCTGCACGTCTGCGGATCATGGACGTGCGTAAGGGACGCATTTATACCTTAGAGTGAGCGACATATTCTTGCATATCACTCTTACGTATTGCTCCGTTCCTTACGCACGCCAATGATCCGCAAACGTGTAGAGGGGCCATCAGGCTCACCGCCGACGATGAGCGAGAAGCGAGCCGAGCCTGTGATCAGCTATAAATATATGCGTCTCTTTTATTTGCAAGGGATCTATATCTTGTCGGAGGAGGAGTTTTCGCCGGCAGTATCAACCGCCAGCAAATAACTTTTGTTATTTGTGTCTCTTTTATCTACACAGGATCTACATCGTTCGTTTCTTGTGCGAGAAAATAATCGATAGCTAATAGTTTCCTCGTCGGCGTTGGGACATACATACATACATACATACCTTCACGCCTGTCTCCCAATGGGATAAGCAGAGACTATGGAACGCCAGGTGCACCGGTCTAAACATACAACTTTCGCTTCCTCTACATTCATCAATCTCTTCATGCACGTACGTCGGTTTCGGGTGCTTTTGATTTGGCCCTTATTCAATACTAGAGGACGCCCGCGACTTCGTACGCGTAGAATTAGTTTCCCGCTACTCCCCCCATTTCTTCCCGTTGGAGGTCGATTTTCGGAAAATCCTTTCTTAGTGCTCACTTACATCATGAAAGGAACCCCTGTACCAAATTTCAAGATTCTAGGAACAGTAGTTTCGGCTGTGCGTTGATATATAAGTCAGTCAGGTTTGCATTTTATACACTGAAAAAAATAATTGGTTGCTTCTAACAAGATTGTGATTGTTGTGCATAGGCGTCTTGAATCCATACGAGCCTAACAAGACGTTAGACGCATCAACTAAGATCTTAGTTGAATCACTAAATAACTTGCTGTTTTTACTATAAGTTTTGTTTGATATAACTAATATCATGAATAGTGTATTCATTTTATGTCAACTAAGAGAAGACCTGTCTTGGTTAGCTCACATTTTTTTGAGTGTATATATAGATAGATATCGCGAATCTGATCACCGTACGTCCGTGTAGGACGTACCCTACCGACATCTCCGCTCACTCTCGCTCGCCATATCTCTTTCGTAACTCTACGACAACTGCCGTAAAATACAGTTTATCGTTTCCAAAAATAGGATACCTACACACAAGTATTATCATGATGCAGTTCTATTTTCTAACTATCCCGATAAGCGTGTATCAGGATTCATTAGACCATATAAGGCATTTATTCAAACATCCAATCACTGGCAACCACAGATAATCCTCGCGCTATAGATAACACACGATCAATGGGCAGGACTTTAACGAAATGGCGTATCTACCACATGACTTTCATTGTAAATGTGACTTTGTCTGTAACGGCATAAAGTTGGAATTGCTTTATCAGTCAAATGGTAACTAATGTCTTTTTTATTTACGACGGTAGAATGGCCCAATTGCAGTTGGCACGAAGCCAGTATTTAGCGCCATCTGTTGGAGTATCGGTGATTGACGGTTTAATACGAAAATTGAAGTCACGGTTGAATAGTGAACGGATGTACGGACGTACATTAAGTAGGTACTTCTTTTACAAACGAGCTTTAGGCTGCGGCTTCACTGAGGCGCAGAGGAGCGGAGTGGAGCGGAGCTGTGCCAAAATTAACCAATAGAATCTAAATTAACGTGCGTAAGGGCCGCTCGACAATGACCGCATGCACCTTCTACTGGTTAATCAATGGCACAGCTCCGCTCGTCTCCGCCTCAGCAGAGCCGCACCCTTACTGCCGCACTCAGAGACGTCAATTAAATTTAATGCTTGTTTAGTAACGTGTTGTCTAATTCTATTGCTATAGCAAAGAAAATGACAGCAGCAACTTTAATCAAGCATTTAATTTAATTGACGTCTCTGAGTGCGGCAGTTAGCTCTCCAGGGGTCGTAGTTTTGATGCCGATGGGTATGTCCCATATTACATAAACTCCCTATAGGTTTATGGAGAACTTAATCGGCGATATGCGAACCAAATTTCAACCTTGCAATACTAGTCTTTGATGTTTAATCAAACAATTACAAATAGCTATTGCAATGTTGTGTACATGCAAATTGACGTCATCGGCATCAAATGTATGACCCCTTTATTTTTACCCCAACATTTAGAGCCTCAAGATTGCAATCCTAACATTGCAAATTCGTTGCCAACCTCGAAGCCTAAGGCCAGATTTACACTTGTAAGTTATTACTGTAAGTTCTGAGACGCAACTATGGGTAAGAGTGAGTGGCAAATATCTGCATCTCTGTCTTGCATATAACTTTGTTTCAAAACTTACAGTAATAACTTACAAGTGTAAATCCGGTCTAAGATGAAATTTCACCGGTAGTCTTATCGCCACAACGGAACACAACGATGCGAGCACAGTTGAAACTTCTTTGCTATTGAATTTGAGATACCGATAGAATTTGAGAAAGAGATGAGAGAGATTTGTTTATGAGGGCAATATAATAAATAACCCTTATTTAATACCGAGTTTGAATCAGTCCATTTGTTTGGGAGTGGCATTCGATCGAATGTATAATTTCATCGAAAGCGTTTCGAAAGCTTATTTCTGCTGAAATCTTATATTGTTTAAAAGATAATTGAAATTTTATTGTTTAGGTTATCTTAAGCCTGCGTTACATAGGTTAGGTTAGGTTAGATCTGTGACCACCAAAAATTATAACTCCTGAGGGCTTATTGTCTAACGAACTTGCAATCACGATCGTTTTCATTTTGAAAATCGAAGGCTTATTTTGCATACAAAATGAAAACAATTGCTCCACTTTGAAGCCGGTTGCGATTGCGAGTGCGTTAGACAATAAGCCCTCAGTACGTGTAAATTCCTGTTATTGAAATGAAAATACGGCGAAGTAAAATATTCTCTAAAATGAGTATCGGTGATTCAAGGGTGAACCGCTTGAGAGGGTTGCCACAGACGAACAATCAGACACACAGTCACACACGTTAAACCTATAACACCCCTCTTATTTTATCGGGGGTTAAGGGAGGGCTAATTGGCCTATATGACCAATGAGATCAAGCGATATGTCACCGGATAGGCCACTCTAAGTTGTAAAACTATTACTAGAGCAGGTAGTTCGTTTGTGTGTGAAAAAAGGTATCGCCATGCAAAGACAGCGGTGTTTCAAAGTAATTAAGGTAAAACCACCTATTATGGACAATGCTCCAGTGATGAACATTTACATTTTTTTAATGAAAGCATTGCAATACCGAACATTTCATACTACTAGTGGTAATCCCTAATAATTTAAATATACCTAATCCAATTGTTACGCTAAAAGCATATCAATCTCGGAATCTTATATTTATGGGATTGTTCATAACTGGAGCACTGTCCATAATAGGAGCTTTTACCTAATGCTAAAGTCGTCTATGTAGGCGTCCCGATGTTCCAGATTTTTTAAATATTTCTCACAGTTATTTGAGGTTTAACGCTACACAAAATTGTCGTAGAATTAAAAAGGATATCCGATGATAATAGTGCTTGTTATTAGTTTCTAGGCCAGTGTTCATACATTTCTGCCCATTCTCCTTTACTCAATAATGTGCCGAAAAATTTGGCTGAAAAGCTGCCTTATTAGTCAGTTTTTGTTAATATTAACCCCTTCTATTAACAACTTACTCGTACCATGACGCTAGAAGCAAGAACGCCATTAACTATATATGAATTCTTGACAAAAACTTAGACAGGCTTTATTAATGGAGAGATAATTGTCGGGATGATAAACTCGAACAAAAACCATATGGCCCTCGGGCTTTATAAGGTTTCTGCAAGGGCTATGCCGGAAAAAATATCGTAATTTAAAGCAGCTTTTGTTTTTATTTTCGTAAAAACAGGTTTTTCCTTATTTGGGGCTCGTAAGGCCGGTTTGTTAATAATTGTGATAGTCCAAACGAACTTCATTTCATTTACATGCATTTTATGAATGACCTAGGTATTTGAAACAAATGTGTCAATTATTCACACAATAAAATTAAATTTAATACGAGAGAATATCCTTGTTTGCACCGCTTACTGTTTAAATTTTAACATTTTCTCCTACCTAAGGTTGTATTAAAGAGATAGTTTATAGCGATAAATCCGCCTGTGGTATTCCAAATAAGAAGTTCGTGTATTTGTCTTTCCTTGTTTATTTTTTTGTGGTGTTCAATAAAGCGTAATTCGTATTTTATTGTACAATACAATACAATACAAAACACTTTATTAAAACACCACATACACCAAGTAACAGATATACAAGAAAATAAAATAAAGACTACATAGTGAGTCAACATGCGGTTTTATCTCTAAATAGCGATCCCTTTCAGACAACCTTACAAAGAAGAGCTGATGGTTAAAAATACATACAATACATACATACATTAAATCATGCCTGTTTCCCAGAGGGGTAGGCAGAGACCACTTCTTTAAAAATATACAATAGAAATAGGCAGGGGGTGCAAACTGAATTTAAACAATAAAAAAAAAACATAAATATCCTTATCGTATAGTCTTCAAAGCATAACTACGCTAAACACCTTACCTAAAGGAAACATACGTGGGCTTCAAGCTGACAAGAAAAGTTGTAAACCAACTTTTATGCGTAGGCTTTTAAAAACAATTTCTAGATATGTAGGACGATTTAAAAACACCTCAGTTCTCGAAATTAATTCCAAATGGGCATTGGAAAAATGTGGCCAATCCTTGCCAGTTGCAATTTGGCCCAATTTAACTTTGTTTTAAACTCAATCATATATGTTATATTGTTACGGTAATAATAGATAATATTCATTTGACATTACTATTATTGTAAAACAGCATAATTACGATTTCAAAAACAAAATTGCGTAAAACAAATTTCAAAATGAAGTCCCGCTTAATATTTTGCAGGGGTCGCAAACATTTTTACATTTGCAAAACCTAGTTACCCTAAACAGGGACCATATTCACGAACATGTGTTGTTAAAACGTGAAACATGTCGAAACTTGCCACAGTGTTGTTACGGAAATCTGCTGGCGATGCCCGGTGAAGGGAGCACAGCGGAAACAATACAGATTTTACACTTTTATACATTAGTAGCGACTCGCCCTCGCTTTGTTTTGGTTTCTGTGAGTTTTTTGTAGCCCGAGCCCGTACATAAACCATAATTTTATTAAAGACAAAAACCTTTCTCTTGAACCACTCTGTCTATTAATTAAAATCCGTTGCGTAGTTTGAAAGATCTAAGCGCACATACAGACGGACAGACGACGGGAAGCGACTTTGTTTTATACTATGTAGAAATATCTGACTACCCTTTAGAGTCAGCTGGATTAGTTTTCGATCTTGTGAATGGAATAAGTGTATAAATATATAATCTTTTTTTGTCAAAATAAATAATAATTCAAAATAAAAAAATAGTTTGGAAGAAAACGACGTGCTGCGATGACATCAAATAACTTGGATTTTGATAGGGCAATTAAGAAATTAGCCAACTTACTACAACTCACTCTATATATACCATCACACATACAGGCACACAGATTCACAGAAACACAGGTTAAAGTTATACCTCCCCTCTTTTTACGTCAGGAGATTAAAAAAAAGCATTTTGGCACCGCGTCTTCAAACTCTAATGGAAATTCTGTTGTGTATAAGTTGCGAGAGGGTAAATCCAACGGTTGTTCGCCACTGTTTATGATGGAAGCGTGACTTGGCACCGAGCGAAGCATACGCGGCCACGCCACAGGCGGCAGCGAGCGCGGATTCTAACGCCTAAAACAAAGAGGGGTGTTATAGTTTAGTTTAGTATATTTATTTATCTATGTGATATTACAATGTGAATAGTATTTCACTATATTTATTTTAAGGTACAGTCAACAGCATAAATAAGTGATCATTTATGTACCTTGTCGCTTTTAATCATTTCACAATTTTTCAAATTATGAAATGATTAAAAGCGACAAGGTACATAAATGATCACTTATTTATGCTGTTGACTGTATCTATTTATCTGTGTGTCCTTGTGTCTGTCTTTGGCATTGTATCTTCCAAATGGATTGACTAATTCAGACTCTCAACTAGCTTCATCATTATATGTTGTGTTGTCAATGAAAATCAGTCCGCCGTTTAAGAATTATCAGTTGTGAGTATTATTTATTAATAATTATTATTTTAAATTAATAATCGAAGTAACAATCGAGGCAAATAATAAATAAATAAATATCATAGGACAACCTACCATGATTTGACAAGCTTGCGGCGGTACGGAACCGTCGGTGCGCGAGTCTGACTCGCTTTTGGCTTTTTTTTTTGTTGTGAAAACTTTAACACGTTCTGCGCAAAGTCCCGGGGTTTGCAGGGTTTACTAGCGTTTGCTAGTAATAAATCCAAAAATCCTTCGTTTCGCTATTACCTTGGCACCCCAAACCCCGTACAACCTGCCTTTTCAGTTCAGGGTAAATTGCACATTCGCTCCTCCATTAATCTTGCTCCACCTCATTATTTGTTAGTTTATTCCTTTTCGAGGAGCTTGAGTATTGGTAGCGAGGTGATTTGTTAAATGTTCAATATTTTAGCCATACACATCAATAATACTGAATACTCTACATTATGAACTTAAGACCCGACTTAATAAATTTAATATTAAAAAATCTTAACTTAGTTTGCGACCCCTGCTTTCAATTTCAAATTATTGACATCAGAGGCTGAATTAAAGTAACTGGTTAATCCTGCCACGTTCTAGTGAGTGAAAAGGATTGGGGCTAAGGGAGGCATAACTGTCCTTTTAAATGCATGTAACTTGCCAGGTTTTTTTTATAGAATTGTAATCTCAATATATACATTATCATTCTCTACTAAAGCTTAGCTTTCTTCTATTAGCTGGGACCTGTACATCCCTGTGACATTTAAATAATGGAGCTTAAGTTTAGTATTGTAATAAGTGATTTATTTGGAAAAAACGGCTTACTGTTGAGTTTCTTGCGGCGCTTCTTCTCAACAGTGGTCTCTTTGGAAGCGCTGTTAGACTCAGACTTGTAAAAGTGCCTACAGGGCCTACTTACAGAATAAATGATTTGATTTTGATTTGATCTGGGTTAGGTTGTTTGTAGCTTCTTCTTCTTCTTATCATTTACTGAAGGTTAGCAGTCAGCTAGACAAGCTAGTTGGAACAATTGTTCTACTGTTATTATGACATCCCCTTACATCTTGCGCCTTCCAACTCTTCGCTTTCGCTTCGTTTGTAGCTTACTTTTATAAAAAATAGGTATGACTTTCTTATGATGTTTAAAGGACTCATAAAAATAATTAAAAAATGCGTTCAATAATTTCTGTAGGATCCGAGATATTAAAAATTTAAGTATTATGTTTTGGTTACCAACTAAAATTATGCGACACACTATGTATTAAATGTGATAACGAAATAGGTATGTATATTTTGAAATTATCTATCATAAATAACATAAGTACCTTATATTACTTTTTTTACAAACGGCCATTCACCTAAAATATGTGATGTTTAGAAAATGACCACACTTTATGTAAGATCGTCTTTTGTTTCTGATTTATTTAAAGGTACTTACCTACCTATTATTTTATCGGAATACCTGTCCACGAACGTATCATTACGCAGAATTTTCATTTCAGCGAAAGGTGTTTCTCTCCGCATGAGTTAAGCCTTTTAACTTACCTGACCTACATTATTAATGTATAATATATCCTGAAGATATGGTTTCATCAAAAAACTGAGTTCAACAACAACAACAACATAAACTCACGCCTTCATTCCCAGAGTGGGGTAGGCAGAGCCACAGACTCACCAACAACTCCAAAAACTTGTTGATAATTCTGTGACCACATTTTGCACAACCAGGCTAAGATGTTATCCAGTGTATTAGTGACAGGTTGCAAACCCATCGCCTAACAGCACTACACAGCCTTTAGTCCCTTAGTCGTCTCTTACGACATCCACGGGAAGACATGGAGTGGCAACATTCTAAACCCGGCACCACACGGCAAAACGGAAACGGAAAAACTGAGTTCGATGAAATGAAATTCGATAAAATGATGGGTCACCTTTATTTAAATAAAATCATGCATATTAAAACAGTAAACATACTTTAACCTATAAAAAACTAACCACCCCCATCGGAAACATAAAATCCGCTGTAACCACACAGCGGTGCAAGAAACTGAAATCCTCGCAATTTGTGTAAATGCTACTAAAGCGCGGCAATTGCCTTAGTTTTGCATAATTATGTGAAACTAGGCCAACTACTAGTCCTGGGACGAGTCCTAAAACAAGGCAAAACGTTTAACAAGTTATTATACTTAAAAAGGCTATGGGGTAGCCGGAAAATTTCAGGAAGATAAAATTCAAAAAATTCAAAATTCAAAATATTTATTCAGTAAATATGCCACATGAGGGCTCTTTTACACGTCGGTAACATAGAGTGAATGTACCAGCGCTTCGGACAAGACCATCATTGCGGAGAAGAAGCGCCGCAAGAAACTCCAGCAGAAGGTCATTTTTCAATCATAAAAACATAATAATACTTAAAAATAAGTTACATTAAGTAATAATAAGGTAATAAGGTAATAAACAATAAATTCTTAAAACTAGCAGAAATAAAATTATTACAAATGTAAGGTCAATAAACCTTAAACTAATAATTAATGACTATGAGAACAACACGACGAGGTCTCTACGTCAAAAGCCATAAATCTCGGCCCTGTAGTTTTAACGCGTATGGTCACGGAAACACCCAAAAATTTCAAATTATATAATTCCGAATATTATTTTTTCCAAAAGGTATGTTATGCTGAAGCTATTTTAGATTAAACTTATAATATAATTACTATACGTAGGCTGGGTTAGGTTTGATGAATAAGCAATATCAAAAAATAAAGGCTTCTATCAAAACATTGCATTCGGAATTATGACTCTTCTTAGTTATTTAGTGTACCCGTATGGACACGCATTCTGGTTTATGTACGCGTGTTACAGAAAACAACCAAAGCGAAGCGAGGGCGGATCGCTAGTAGTATTATAGGTGTGAAAATAACTTGTCTGTGTGTTACGACATCGCGGCTTAACCGCTGAACCGATTTGAATGAAATTTGGTATGAAAATCGCTTGAGTTCCGGGAAAGGACAGGATTTTTTTATTCCGGATAATTTAGGGAATAGCGATAACCGATTTCTACACAGACGGAGCCCCGGACAGAGGTGTTTTTATATTTATGATATTAGTATAGATATTACAGCTGAATGTGACATACAAGTTTATTTTTATTACGATACCCTTTTAACGTTATGTTTTTTTTTTCAAGTTAATACAATATTAATAATGAAATACAAAACTAAAATTACAATTATAAACTTAATTATATTTTAAAATTAAAAAGCTATATCTAAAAAAGGGCCCTGCGGCATCGTCCCGAAGATGCTGGCAACATTTCCTCGCTGGATAGTTAAACTTATGCGTTGAGCGAGGAAACTGCCAGCTCTTCGGTCACCCGTGACGTCAATGAGCCTCTTCGAAATTTCCATACTCAATATCAACATGATGTTTCATCGTCAAATACAACTCGGTGGAAACAGGCAATGACCTGAATATTCGATGTGGAGAAAAATCAATGCCCGCGACATGCCACGTTTGGTCGATAACCAACCTTTTAATATGTAATGAGACTCAGAACGATTCTCGACATTCGTGTACCATGGCAGAACCCTGACGATGGCACTTTGCTTTGCTGTTATTTATCGAATATCTTCTTTTTTTCTCTTTTATTCGTTATGGCAAATGTGAGACACGTAAAACCAGCAAATAAAGTTTCAACATGTTACAATAAGTTGGTACTTACACTAAGAAAAACAATGCTCATTAAAAGAGATTTTCTACTTAATGAAATAGATTAGGGGGAATCTAGAAGTTGTTTGAAGCAAACTACTTGTACATGTACAGTCAACCAATTTGATTCCTAGGCCACTATGGACTTTGTCAACGTGACGTTGTAAACCAAATCATAAGAAGTCTGTAACGTTTGGTTGTCAACGTCACTTTAACATAGTCCAAAGTGGCCTAGAAATCAAATTGGTTGACTGTACAGTCAAGGAAATCAAAAGATTTACGTTTTTTCCCGACTGCGAGTGCCGAAGGAGGACAGTAATGTTTTTGACCTGTATGTATGTTTCTTTAATCCCTGATAAAGGCTGAACGGATGGCCAGATTTCGACAAGCGATGTGTCGTTAGATTCGTCTTAGCGTCGCGGGTGTCACTAAGTACTTTTTAAAATGTGAAATTGGCGAAATTAAATATACATACAAGATATTATATACATACATCGTTGATCGGGTCGCCACCTTCCCGAACACATGGTTGAGGGAGGCGATGGCTGAGATACGCGTCATACTCGTGAACGGGTGCTGTCTGTGGGGTCCGGTCTGTTCACGCTTGCAAGGACCTGTTTTCCATTTAGTTATTTTAATTACTGTTCCTGACGTAGAGACCTCGTTATGTTGTTCTCCTAGTCAATATTTTTAATTTAATGTTATTAAGCTTACATTTGTAATGATTTAGTTGTTAGTTTTTTTTTAAATAATTATTTATTACTTTATTACCTTGTAATGTTACTTTTAAGTATTATTGTATTTTATGATTGGAAAAAATGACCTTCTGCTGGAGTTTCTTGCGGCGCTTCTTCTCCGCAATGATGGTCTTGTCCGAAGCGCTAGTAGATTCACTACATATTACCGACGTGTAAAAGAGCCCTCATGTGGCCAATTTACTGAATAAATATTTTGAATTTTGAATTTGAATACATACATTAAATCACGCCTGTTTCCCAGAGGGGTAGGCAGAGACCACTTCTTTCCACCTGCTACGATCTTGACAAATCTCTTTCGCTTCTTCCACATTCATACATCGAGTCATGCACGCACGTCGGTTTCGAGTAATTAAAATTCGGCCCTTATCCAGTACTTCTCCGATTTGATTCGAAAAAGTACGCCTAAGGCGGCCCCTTCCGACCCTTCCACTCACTTTCGCTCTGTATATCTCTACATACAAGATAACTAACATTATATGACCGTGCGGTTGCTGGGTTAGAATAGTGCCACTCCATGTCTTCCCGTGGAAGTCGTAAGAGGCGACTTAGCGAATAAAGGCTTGTAGTACTGTTAGGCGATGGGCTTGCAACCTGTCACTTATACGCTGGTAAACATGTAAGCCTAATTGTGCAAAATATGGTTACAGAATTAACAACAAGTTTTTAGAGTTGTAGGTAATTCTGTAGCTCTGCCTGCCCCACTCTGGAATTATGGGCGTCAATATACATACATACATACCTTATGTATGTATGTATATTGACGACATCATTCAAATATCAGTTGGATTTTTTCAAGCTTGCTTTTTTTGGACTTTTAGAAATTACGCCAAAATTAATGATTAATGTTATGCGACAGGGTTCCATAGTGGCATAACAATTTAAGTCCTTGACTGTACCCAAATCTATTTTTTTGTTTGTTTATTACAATGCAAGAATAGTGATATGTGGCATTGTTACAGACGGGCAGGTATAAGGATGAGAACAAGTTTTTTTTTATTTAGAACTTTTAGGCCCATAGTTACAAATACATTGTAGACTAACATACATAACAATAAAAAAATTAAAAATACACCAATGTGACAGAACAGCGTGTTCCTGTTTTAGCAACATTGGCGTCATGGTCGCCCTTTAGTAACGTTTTTCAAAATTTCGTAACCAGATAAAGAGTCAATTTAAATTTAATGCTGGTTACGAAATTTTGGTTACCAAACGGTACTAAAGGATGGTCACTGCTGGTAGGTTGCCCTGAAACCGCCGGAACACGACAGTTTTCACAATACGATTATACCCAGTAAAATTGAGGCCCTGACTTACCAAATCGATTTTCAAAATATTCCTTTCATTCGTGACGCGCTGGCCTCGTTGGTAGTGACCCTGCCTACGAAGCGAGCGGTCCTGGGTTCAAATCCCGGCAAGGGCAGATTGTGTGATGAGCACGAGTATTTGTTTTCTGAGTCTTGGATGTTTTCTATGTATTTAAGTATTTATTTCCCTATATAAGTATTTATATCGTTGTCTAGTACCTATAGTACAAGCCTAGAGCTTAGTTTGGGACTAGATCAATTTGTGTGAGATCGTTCCTTGTAATTATTAACAGAATAAATAACTATAATTAGTAGTTTCATATCATTTCAAATCATTCATAATAAAAAATGTCCCGCGCCTGAAAATAGATTAAATAACTATCAAGTATCGATTCGATTCGTCTGACTAATCGCCTAGATAACGTTTCCACTCGATGGTTATTTTAACAAACATAGTTATCGCATTATACAAATTGGCCCTCGATATAGCTTTGATGATTATAGGGCAAACACCACAGAAGCAACTAGAAGCTAGTTCACTAATATATTTTTTATGGCTTGACGCAGGAAAACTTTACTAGCGCAAATACCACCTGATGGTAAGCAAACTCAGCAGCCCATTTTGCAATCACGAATTTGCAATCTTACGACGGCAATCTCAAGATTAATAACTATAATTATATTAAAACCCCTGTAATAATGGACTCCCTTCTTTCGGAGTAAATATCTCTTAAACGGCCCAACCGATTCTAATAATACCTAGCTAAGATCCACCGCTAGAAAAACTGCTTTCAAATAAAAAAAAGCGCATTCAAATCGGTTCATCCGTTTAAGACCTACGGTACCATAGACAAACACACGTTGGCCAGATCAGCCCTAGGTTATGTTAGTTTTGCAGCAGGCCCGGAGGGCCAAACCACCCAGAAATAGGAGCTCCGCGATAGCAAAGCTCCGTTGACACTGACTAAGATAAAAAAATACTGTTTTTACTTTTATTGTACTTTTTTCTATATCTTTTCCAGCTGTTAAATAAATCTGTCCAACGGGAAAAAAAACCCATTGGCCAGACTAGTCTGCGCATCAATCTAGCCAATGGGAAAGACTGTAAAAAACGCCTATAACAAATTGTATAGCAATTTTTAGAACTGGGCCTGCCCGTTGTATAGTTATTTAGGAGTGACGACAATGGACCAATTATTAATTCGTTGATGGATAGGTTTGTTAAGTATTCCCATAGGAATTATTACTAATTATAATAAAATGGGTAGATAACTAGATACGTACATTATTTTTTTACTATTTTTTTGATTAAGGTAACTTGGTTGTCCCATCTATTATTTATTACTAGAGGACGCCCGCGACTTCTTACGCGTAGAATTAGTTTCCCGCTACTCCCCCTACTTCTTCCCGTTGGGGGTCAATTTTCGGAAAATCCTTTCTTAGTGCTCACTCATCATGAAAGGAACCCCTGTACCAAATTTCAAGTTTCTAGGTACAGTAGTTTCGGCTGTGCGTTGATATATAAGTCAGTCAGATTTGCCTTTTATATATATAGATTAGTTTTATTATTTCAACGACCACGCTGTTCTATTTCCCGCTATTTTATACTGAATAACATTTCAGGCAAGCTTATCATTAAATGAGGTAACAAGACTATACCATTAGATTAATATCAGCTATCAAAAAGTTTTAATATTCCGAAGCTATAAAAGGGGTTACATTTGTTAAGGATAGCGGTAATTTACCAACTTACAATGTAAAATGTAAGTTTGAAGCTAAATTGCTTTAGTGTTTAAACCCCGATGCAAAACGGGGTATCTGTGGCATCATTGCTCCCAAAAGGATACCTAGATTCGCACGTGATTTTTAGGGTTACGTACCTCAAAAGGAAAAGGAAAACCCGTTTAGGATTATTTCGTTGTCCGTCTGTCTGTCTATTAAGACCTCTTTCTCAGGAGTGAACTCGGCTGTGAAAAAATCAAACTTTAAGTCGACGGAATCAAAAGACACGGCCGTTTATGCCGTACATTTTAACACTCGCAAGGTAATCAAAACCTATAAGGCTCTTTCTATAAACGTGGAATAACCGTGGGGTAGCTAAACCATCCTTTGTCCTGTCATTGTGACATTTGAATTTGACAGATAAGGACAAAATGGTTTAGCTACACCACGGTTATTCCACGTTTATAAGGCCGCATTTCACCAAACTGGAATAAGGTCTTATACCTAGATTAAACGCCGAATTTGTATAGACTAATCTCTGAGTAAGTCTTATTCCAGTTTGGTGAAATGCGGCCTAAGTAAGTTAGGGCCGATTCGACCAAACTGGAATAAGACTTAATCCGAGATTAGTCCATACAAATTCTGCGTTTAATCTAGGTATAAGACCTTATTCCAGTTTGGTCGAATCCTTAGTGTACTTCTAATGGCGGAGTTCACCAAGCGAGAATAAGGTCTTATACCTAGATTAAACGCCGAATTTATATAGACTAATCTCGGAGTAAGTCTTATTCCAGTTTGGTGAAATGCGACCTAAGTAATGTCATTATAAAGAATGAAATTTGGAAATTGAAAATTTCTGTCCTTCGGTGCGCGAGTGTGACTGTTTTTTTTAATAGAAAGCGAGAATGATCGGGATGGTTCAAAGTTTTATGAAAATCAGTTTGGCTGGGTCATTTATACCGGGGATTTTTGCCTAATAAATAATATATTATGTATTTAAATACTTTATTGTACAAACAGGAAAATAACAAACAACAAAATAGACAGAAACACAAAAGGTATGTATAAAAGCAAACTTGTCCCTTTAAGGGATTTCAGGGATCTTTTCTTTTCTCTTTCTTTATCATCAGAGGCAAAAAAACAGACAATTTCAATGGTGAATGTGACGACACTGACTGGATTTCCAGGTTATAACAGCTCATTATACGGCCCTTTGTTGAACACAATAGCAAATTCAATTAAGTCTTGTCAATCCGTCAATCATGCCACAGACTTCCGTCAATAAATCTGTCAATTCGTTTCACTACGTCAACCTGCGTATCGAGCTCAAGCGCCGAACTTGTCCGAACTTCGCCGAACTTTCCCGAACTTGTATACTTCGAGAAAGGATTTTCGGCTGAGCTAGGAGCGTTGTTAGGGAAACTGTATGGGGATTTGTGAGTTTATGTAAATAGGTAGAAAAAGTTTTGTTTTTAGTTCCGGGAGATGCCGTAGTGGCGCCACTTTAGCAAAAAGGATCAATGGGGCTTTGGAACTTTTGCAAACGGGAATCTTGAGTTGACTCAACCAATCTTTTTTAACCTTCAAAGCAGTAAAAACCATTGATTTAATGGCTACTTTCAGAGCTAATATCTCTAAAACGGCCAAACTGAACATAATTTAACACGTAGCTAAGACCCATCCCGATTGAACTAGCTTTGTTATAAAAAAATCCGCAACTGAAATTGGTACATTCGTTTAGGAGATACGATGCCACAGACAGATACACAGATACACGTTTAAACTTATAAAACATACAAGCGACTAATTTTGTATGATTGTATTACAAACCCTGAAGAAAATCCACCAAATACTAAAAAATGGTCAAGTGTGAATCGGGCTCGCGCTGATTCGATTACAAATCGAATTCCAATTGCAATGTAATACTCTGTGCGCGGCGGTACGGAACCCTCGGTACGCGATTCCGACTCGCACCTGACCGGTTTTTACTATGTACCTGTCACATATTTAAAAAACCGGACAAGGCGAGTCGGACTCGCCCACCGAGGGTTCCGCACATGACACGGTCAACTCCATTCAAAATTTGCACCGCCGCCGTTCCTTGCATAAAGACCCTATTTTTTTGTGATTTAACTAAAAATGTACAGATTTCAGATTTTTCCCTATATTTGTAGTAAAAGACGGTGTTACTTGCCAAATTTCATTGTTCTAGATCAACCTAGCCTAGTGCGCCTGTTAAGGCGTCGAAGAAGAGAGCTCCAGCTTCTATGAAGGAGCTCCCTCGTACCGGTGTGGATAAGGAGGGATTCACATTGGTGCAGCACAGCAAACCACGTAGGAAGCTTCATAAGACTCGGTGTGGTACTGCAGTAACGGATCCGAATTCCGAGCTGCGGGCGGCTATACCGAACACGGCGCTCTACGTGTCTCGCCTGCACCACTCTGCAACGGTAGACGACGTGGTGGAGTACGTCCGTCAGAAGGTTGGATGCAGTCTGACGGTGTTCCAGCTACGCTCGCTTCGCTACGTGCACTTCAGTTCGTTTGTAGTGCGCGTGCCACGGTTTATGCTGGGGACCGTCGAGTGTCCTGACTTTTGGCCGAAAGGTGTCGTGTTCCGGCGGTTTCGGGGCAACCTACCGGCAGCGACCAAGATGCCAATTTTGGCAGAACAGGACCACACTGCTCTGTCACCTCGGTGTTAGTTTTAAGTTTTTATATTGATATGTATGTTAGTCTATAAGTTATTTGTAAATATGGGCCTTGTTGTCTGAAATAAAATTTATTATTATTATTATTATTAATGGGAAATACCCTATACATTTTGATTCCCTTGAGAGTGTCGAAATACACGTTTTTTGCGACATAAACGGCCGTATCTTTTTTTTTTTACGTAAATGTAGAAGCTTCATTTTTTCACAGCTTCAAGGGACTGTAGATTTGAGTATATGGTTTAAATTTCAACTCGATACCTCCACGCGTTCCCGAGATAAAGGGTCTTGACACACGGACAGACGGACAACAAAGTGATCCTATAAGGGTTCCGTTTTTTCCTTTTGAGGTAGAGAACCCTAAAAACGAATGAAACCATTTTTCTTTTCTCTGCTAACCAAAAAGTCGATTATAACAATTCAAAAGCTCCCTAGAACAACGCAAAGTTTGACTGCAAACGTCGATACTTCTG
Organism: Acleris cristana; assembly: GCA_948252455.1. Classification (NCBI taxonomy): domain Eukaryota; kingdom Metazoa; phylum Arthropoda; class Insecta; order Lepidoptera; family Tortricidae; genus Acleris; species Acleris cristana. Next base: position 10,181,277 of record OX411795.1, on the reverse strand, counting down.
ATATTTAGATTCCGATGTTTTCCAACTTTAATCGAATACGAACTCGGTCAGGCCAAGAATAAATAAGCTCGTCAACCGTAAACATGGTGGCGCGACGATCGATGTTCCACTTAAAAAGTAGAAAGACTTATGTGAGCTGATTTAGGTAGAAGTAGTGAACCATTATTTACCTTCCGAGTATGAAAAGCAAGCGATTAGTAATTTCGTGGATCTTAAGTAGGGTCTTGGTGGCATAAGTGGTAATGCCTGCATCGGCCCGGAGAGCCAGAGGAGATGTAGGTTCGAATCCTGCCTAAGACCGACGATTTTTTTTCGCTTAATATAGTTTAGTAGTAGTGAAGTACAAAGGAGGCCAGTTGACTGCATACATAGATAACTACGTCACTACGTCTGCCCATTTCTGGTCTCTATACCACCTATAAATCAAGGGACATTAGCACGCCATGAAATAAAAAATCGGTGAAAAGAGTGTAGGCGATACAATTGTAAACCATGGGTGGGTGCTCCTTGAATCATCGACACTCATTTCACAAATGCGTTGGTTCATCGAATTTTTGAAACTTTATTTTCCTAGCCGCGCTCAGCGCAGCTCTCCTATTTATTGGTGGTTTTTTTTCCTCGCTTACCACTTCTCAGCTTCCCTCCGCTCCAGTGGACAGGCAACCTAATGGTCTACCAATACAAATTTTTTATTAATTTATAAAATAGTTATACAAATAGTATAAGAAGCGTCGTGATACACAGTTACTTGATTTATTAGTCGTGTTAGAAAAAACAAAATATGTCTGTTACACGGATCATCCTAGATTGATTGAACTATAATCCGTTTAAGTTATCTATGTAAAATAGCTTTATAACAGTGCTGTGCTTCTAAGAACCTTTACAGCACCTTTATATGATTTCTCTCTTGTTGCAGTGACGTAGAGCAGTAATATGACAAAGGAGGAATACTTTTGACAGCATGGCGACGCAAGTTTGCCTTCTTCTTGGAATCCTCTGTGCTTTGACGGTAAGTGGTAATTAGAAGACATACTGTTTATTGTTATTATCTCTCCTCATTAAAGGGCCGCGTTTTTTTAAGGCGCTGTGACCTCATGTTGACTTGTTTACGTTGGTACAGAGTTTGAACATCAGCGGATGCCATATACAGTTAGCAATCACCAGGTTTTAAAACTTTAACCAAATAGCGCTCCAAATAGGGTAACGTTGGCGCGTCGCTCGATACAGCGTGGCTCCCACTAAACATAAACGGAACCCTTAAAGCTGGGTACTGACCAATGTTACGAGGTGTAATGTAACATGTTACACAGCGAGCATTCATGCAGTCAGTAAGGTGGAAGTACTAGTACTCGACGCGGTACTAATACTTTGACTTGGGATAAATAAAATAAGATTAACATTACTTTTGTCACCACCTCATTTTAGCGATGGGAAATGTTTGTGGCTTGAATATTTCACACGCCAATTTTTAAATAAAGAAAAGGACTGCCAGCAAAAGTACCTGACATTTACTCATACAATCCGATAGACTAGTTATTTTTTTCAATTTGATAAATTTATATTATGGTCACCATATAAAACAAATTCCAACTAACAAAAGTAAAGGCCATATTTCCCAAATCACATGTAAATCTTTTGTGTACATTATAATTGAACATAATATCACGACGCAAATAAATATTTTCTGTTAACATGTCGAGTACTAGTACTTCCACCATACGTAATTCGCTGGTTTCCCCGTAACACTACGTACTGACTGCATTAATGCTCGCTGTGTAACATATTACATTACACCTCGTAACGTTGTTGCCCAGTACCTACCCAGCTTAATACTGTGCTCCATACCTATTTCCACTAAATTAACAAGTCAACACGTTTTAATATGAAATATAATTCGCTAAAACATAATTAGCATAACAACGTTTAACTAATTCGAGGTTTTGAATAACTAATTGTGAAATCGGAACGCAATTTAGTTTTACGTGTTAATTTTAGTTACGACGTTATCGAGTTAGTGTTGATTGGTTGGAATTATTGGCACGAAATATTGCTATGGTAGATATGTGTTAAATATTAGTGGTGGTAATTATATTTGCTGTATACTTTGTACCAAGCAGCATTGTTTGTACTATCATGTTCCTTTTGTGAATATGTATTTTTGTATATAAAGTTAGCCCTCGTTTTTTTTGTGATGAAGTTGTGTCATCATCATCATCAACATGGCCTTTTCGTGATCCAATCTTGGATGTATCTTCCCTCCTCTTCCACTCATGGCGATCTTGTGCCCATCTCATCCAGTCCCGACCTCCGTGCCGTCGAAAGTCGTCCATCCAGCGCTGCGGTGGTCTGCCGCACCCTCTAGCTAGTACCGGCAGTCTCCATTCAAGGACTCGTCTTGCCCAGCGACTAGCGTCCATTCTCGCAATGTGTCCCACCCATGTCCGTTTTTTTTCTTTGCACTTTGGTCATACTATGATCCATTCGTTTCCTACTCCATGACATGGCAAAAAGTCAGCTCTATACCAGTGTTGGACTGAATTGGTTGTTGCAAAACCAATGAATAACCCTTATCTATATATATAAAAGGCTAAACTGACTGACTGATGTATCAACGCACAGCCGAAACTACTGTACCTAGAAACTTGAAATTTGGTACAGGGGTTCCTTTCATGATGTAAGTGAGCACTAAGAAAAGATTTTCCGAAAATCGTTCCCCAACGGGAAAAAATGGGGGGAGTAGCGGGAAACTAATTCTACGCGTACGAAGTCGCGGGCGTCCTCTAGTCTTCAATAAGAATCAAGTGTCCGTCATTGGTCCTTGTCCATTACTGGTTCCTTCACCTATTGCTGTTTTCTTATGTTTGCTAACCTGTATTGGATTCCGTTTGGAATTAGAATGTAGTGGTTAGTACCATTATTATAATAACCGTAAGTGAAATAGGTTGGTAATTGGGCGAAATTAGGTTCGCAGTGTTGGTCGCAGTGCAAGTAACAAGCGATGGAAAATATACCGTTGGAATTTAAATCTTATTGAGAATTTCACACTAATTTGCTCCAAGTACTTTTTTTACTGGTGTGTAATGATTTGCATTTTGCCCTCCTACGGCCCACCATACAATGTTTGTCAATGGAATATGAATCTGTTAATATGTAGGCGGGGCACATTGCTGATAGACTGATGGCCGATGGGGTCAGCAGGTTCTGGAGTGGCGTCCGCGGATCGGGAGACGAGCTGTAGGTAGGCCTCCAACAAGATGGAGTGACGACCATGTAAAAATCGCGGGAACGCGGTGGATGCGAAAAGCACAAGACCGGTCTGAGTGGAGAGCCTTGGGGGAGGCCTATGTCCAGCAGTGGACGTCTTTCGGCTGACATGATGAAGAATGAAATAAAGTAAATTTTCATTTTTTTTATCTTATCATAAAAACAAAAAAAAAACCACTTTACTATGTTTGCACTAGATCTTTATTTCAATGGTCGTATTATGTACTACTAGGTACTTAGTGCTAGGAACCTCAGGAGGTTAACACAAATTTCATCTCTATAATAAACCACAATAATTATTATGACAGGACGAAATTTCATCCCGGAAAATTTAAAACTTCCCGAGGGAATAACGTTGTTGAATAAATAGTTTTTCACGCTGCAATGGCTGCACGGATGTGTGTATTTGTGTTTTACTCCTTCACGCTGCAACATCTGGACAGATTCGGATGATATTTGCAAAATATATAGGTTATACCCTGGATTAACACATAGGTTACATTTAATTCCGGAAAATTAAATTTTTTCTATGGAACTAACAATAAAATTATAAGACGCGAGTAGAAGCTAGTTATCGAAAAAAAACCCTACATAACATGTTTGTTTACTTAATCTTTAAAAAAACTGAGTTAGGTTTGTCACTTGTAACTCAACTCATTTGCGAATAGCGCCTGAGTTCGCGACACGCGACGTCATTACTGCCTCCTTGCGGTGTGATTGTACCAACTTCTGCTGTTACAGCTCATTACAGACATTCTGCCCTACTAAACAGGGTGCAAAGTGCAAATGCATCTAAGCTTATTAAGAAAAAGCGGCCTTGTTTATAGTAGTGGAAGGTGGAATCTGCCTTAAGGAAAATATTGCAGATACGTTATTCGGTTATAAGTTTTATTTAGTACTTCTAGCATTTCTGTATGTGTCGTTTAAAGTTTTTATTTGATGTTTGAAATAGATAAGTTATAAAAATAATAGAGGATGCTTGCTACTTTGTACAGTCACGAACTTTAATTTGGTACCCGCCTTAGGTCCAAAGTCAATCTGACATTCTACAACTATAAGGTTGAGTTTCCTATAAGTTACAAATGACTTGACATCTCTAATGACTTTGACGACTTCAAGAATATTTTTCTTGAAATGGGTCACAAATTAACGTTCGTGATAGTACAGTCGGCCTTATAAGAAGCTGAACACTTTTGTACCTTGTCGCTATAACGCCTTTGACAGATTAGTGCAGCAGTTCAAACATGACATTAAAGTGACAAAACACTAAAGTGTGCAGCTTCTTATAAGGCCGACCGTACACGTACCTACTACTAATAAAATAAACGTTGAGTAACGGTGGTTAGCAATACAATGTTTTGTCCTTATCTTCCATTGTGACATTTGGATTTGACAGATAAGGACAAAACATTGTAAAGCTATACTACCGTTACTCAACGTAGAATATAATTAGTTTTCCGCTACTTCTTCCTTTTAGCGGACGATTTTTGAAAAATCGATTTTAATGGAAAATACGGTACCAAGGGTTTTATAGGTAAAAATAACTTTAAATGTATTTTAAACCCCCTAGAAAAATAGTGGGGTGTTATAAGTTTTAAACGTGTGTTTTATATCTTTGTATGTGTACCCCCATAAACCCTCAAATACTCTCGCTTTCAGAGCTGATATCTCTTAAACGGCTTAACCGATTTCAAAAAACTAAGCTAATAACCATCCGAATTAAACTACCTGTCTTTTAAAAAAACCCGCGTCTAAATTGGTTCTTTGGTTTAGGAGCTACAATCCCACAAACAGATACACAGATACTACATTAAACTAACACCCCATTTTTTTGTCGTAGGTAAAAAAAACGTATTCTATTTGTATCAAGATCCAATAAAAGCTATCACATCAAATCAAATCACATTAAAATGAAAATACAAAACTCGTAACATAACTCTAGACAATAAAGCCATTGCTAATAAATCCGTCGTCTCCCCATCTCGTTCTATCGCGTCACTGTCAACCTGTCAATTTTCCCGCTCAATAATTTATAAATAAAATCGGTCAAGTGCGAGTCGAGCACGTTTCAATTTAGAGTTCCGTACTTAGGGTCTTTTGTACTCGGTAATACCATTGTTGGTTTTGACATGTTTATCGTATTGTCAAAGTTACGATAGCTATTTATTTGAGAGTAATGGCGACCGAGTTGAAAACAATACTATATCTATATATATAAAAGGCAAAACTGACTGACTTATATATCAACGCACAGCCGAAACGACTGTAACATGAAATTTGGTACAGGAGTTCCTTTCATGATGTAAGTGAGCACTAAGAAAGGATTTTCCGAAAATCGACCCCCAACGGGAAGAAATGGGGGGAGTAGCGGGAAACTAATTCTACGCGTACGAAGTCGCGGGCGTCCTCTAGTCATAAAAAACTGAATTAATGTCCTTTTCTCTTTTATCTAAATAATAATAAATATCAGGGGATAATCCTACACAAATTGACCTAGTCCCAAATTAAGCTCTAGGCTTGTACAGTCGAGGTAATAAATATGTGTTCACTTTAGTACCTTGTCTTTTAATTGTTATGTTTAAACTGCGATAAATGAATTGTCACAGCGATTAAAGTGACAAGGTACTAAAGTGTACACATAATATAAACTCGACTGTAATGCGGGTACTAGACAACGATTAATATACTTATGTAGAGAAATAAATACTTTTATAAATAAAACACCCAAGACTCAGAAACTATTACTTATGCCCATTCATAACACAAATATTTGCCCTGACCGGGAATTTCAATTAAGTTTATGCGACGTAATTTCATATGCACTGCAATAATTAATTTTAATAAATAAAATTACAAACACCTAGTTAGCGCCTCGACCCAACAGTATTTACCTAAAAGGGCTGTGACACAGATAAACAAGCAAAAAAAAACGGATAATTATGACGAACGTACAGGTGTTTTATTTTTATCAACGTGCTACGGAACCCTAAAAACCGCTTTATGTTAAACAAATTACTATATAAACACATTTCTTAAACGACTGGATGGATAAAATCTTGAATATTGAACATCTGCTGTGACATGAGGAATTGGTAATAAATTCGTCAGTCGTTTACATTTTGTAGAGTTGATTCTGTGAATAGCGGATAAAGGAAATAAATTACATTTTTAATATCACAGGTTGGGCTTAACGCTTTTGGTGTTTTGTGGAAATCGTTAATTTATGTTCAGGTTAACATTGTAATCGTTAATTTGAAATCGGTTACAAACATAATTGGTCCTCATTTTAATGACTTTAACGCCCGCCCTCACAATAACTTAATAACAATTAAGTGGTTCTTTAGTAACGATATTTTATATACAAGTTTAAAAAAGGATAGAGTTACTTTGTATATACATAAGTAGATGTTTTTTTTTCTTTCTCCCTCTATCTCTCTCATAGGATTTTAAGCATGTTTTCCTGCTGAACTGCGCGCATCGTATTGATAAATATTTAATTTGCAAGCTAGACTAAGTATTGTGTTTAAAAAATGACTGACTGCTGAGTTTCTTGCGGCATTTTTTCTCCAGTGGTGTCGTCTTGGGAAGCGCTAGTAGATTTTTGAGGTGTAAAAGTGCCCGTGCGGCTCACATACTGAACAAATGTCTTTTATCTCTTTTTATCTAATCTTGTGTCTTAAATGTCTCTGGGTACGTCGGTAACATTTTTATTACGACTAACTACACTCAGGAGCAACGAAAACGTTTTCATTGCTCTTGACTCTAGAAGCTTAGCTAGGTAAGAACCCCAATAAACGAGCAATCTTATTAAAAAAAAGCCACCGAATCGGTCTACCCATTTAGGAGCTACGATGACACAGACATACACACATACACTCGTTAAAATTCGTCTCTATACTTTTTCAACCTCTTATCTGATCGAATATTTTAACAGGAAAGTAGTCATTATGAACCTTGGAACATGAGTGTTTTTTCTATCTAACTATTCGATCAGATACGAGATTGGGAAAGTACAGGGACGAATTATATTATCCCTGTATTTACGTATTTATTCATTACTAGTGCCTTTATCCTAGCCATCTAGATTTCTAATTTATTCAAAAAAAGGCTTAACACCTCTAATCGGATTTGAAAAGCTTTCTGAAAATCCGATCAAAACCAATTTCTTTTATCTCATTCAGTACAGTAACTAAATAAATTATGTATTTGGTGTCAATCTTGGGTTAAAATCACGGAATAGAAAAAACAGTGGCATGAGCTTCGCTTAGTATCAAACCAGAGGGCTTATTGTCTAACGCACTCGCAATCACGATCGTTTTCATTTTGAAAATCGAAGGCTTGTCTGCATACAAAATGAAAACAATTGCTGCACTTTGAATCCGGTTGCGATTGCGAGTGCGTTAGATAATAAGCCCTCTGTTGTCGCCAATACTCACACTGTCATAAAAACAACACGCCACCATGGAGCATGTTTTTGGTGCGGCTATCGTTTTTACATTCCGAAACAGCACAATAAGGCATGCTTTTGGATTTATTTCCTATCTTAGAAAAATATCTTAGAAATAAATATCAAAATATCGAAATGTCGAAATAAGCGATCGCGGCAAAAGTATGCTAGTTTGCGCGGAACTCCGCATAACCTATGCCCATACGTTACACGCCCACTTGACACTTCTACTGTTTTTTCTGTTCTGTGGTTAAAATCGCCATATTGAGTATTTTAATCCCTTAACACCTTTTGTTTCTAGCGAAGCGAATATTTCATTGAATAAAACATTGATTTATTGCACAAACCTTAGTGCGGTACAGTCACAGATTGAACGTATGCAGCTAAATCGTTTAACCTACATGACCTCACCCACCCTCCACTGTCTCTCATTGGTTTACTAGACGACAGGAGGGCTTCCATCCACATGTAGTAGAATACCCAATGGTCCGCACGCAGTGGTTTGCTGCGTCGTTTTTTATCCGCACTGCGAAGGAGTGGAACGTTCTCCCTGCATCAATGTATGGGAAAATGTATGGGATGACATTCTCGTGCTCTACGTAGATGACGTGAAGTATCATCCCATACATTTTCAGCGATAAAAAAGAAAAACGTTAGTAGCGTTAGCATCTTTGCTTGGGCTCTTGAGTCGTCAGGTTTTCGCTTGAGGGCATAATACCTAACACACAAGGGACTCTCTAGTTAATTCAACAAGGTTTCAATTACTATGTTACTGAAATAGATATTGGGTCTTAGGAGGTTGGGGCTTCTATACTTAGGTACGTGGGCGTTGATTTTCATGAACAAAGCTTCATTTGAGAATTTCACTCATTTTAATAGACATATAATTAAAAGTTAAAACTAAACTTATTTAAATTAAAATAAAAACTAAGCTACTCAAATATTAATTCAATAATCAAGATAATTTAATGAATCGAAAAGGGTATGCTAAGATGGTTTGGTCATTTAGAAAGGATGGATGAAAGAAGAGTTACGGAAGAGATATGGCGAGCGAGAGTGAGCGGAGATGTTGGTAGGGGACGTCCTAGACGGACGTACGTTGATCAGTTTCGCGATGTACTGAATAAGGGCCAAATCAAAAGCACCCGAAACCGACGTACGTGCATGAAGAGATTGATGAATGTAGAGGAAGCGAAAGTTGTATGTTTGGACCGGTGCACCTGGCGTTCCATAATGTCTGCCTACCCCATTGGGAGACAGGCGTGAAGGTATGTATGTATGTATGTATGAGCTTTTTATCAGTATTATTGTAGTGAATAAACGATTTGATTTTTTTCTTTCTGAACTTAAATAATAGTGGCTCAGCTTTTCTGTTCGTGCTGTGACCGGAGTACAAATATTTGAGCAAGACTTTGATTTTTATTGGTAACTTTTAAGCTCGCGTTTGAATTCCGATTCTGGCGTTTGCACAATCAGAGCAAGATTTCTCAATTGGAAATAATGCGGGAATTTCCACCGGGATAAAGGAAAAGGATTTAACACAAGACTTTTTAACACTTTCATTTTAAAACTAGTTTACATAAGTTTTTTTTTTAATTATTTGTCTAACTTCATCTATGAAATTGGTAATGATGAACAGACAGACAAACTATGGGTTCCGTTTGGCTTTAATCTATATATATAAAAGGCAAAACTGACTGACTTATATTGTATATCAACGCACTGCCGAAACTACTGTACCTAGAAACTTGAAATTTGGTACAGGGGTTCCTTTTATGATGTAAGTGAGCACTAAGAAAGGATTTTCCGGAAATCGACCCCCAACGGGAAGAAATGGGGGAGTAGCGGGAAATTAATTTTACGCGTACGAAGTCACGGGCGTCCTCTAGTTAATATTTGTCAAAAACACTTTCATACCACACAATGAAATAAAGATGGTTTCTTGTGTACCTTGTCGCTTAAACGTCGAGTTGGAACTGTCACACAATCTCAGGCGTCAATACGACAAGGTCCTGAAGTATATATCTTGGACCGTACTTGAAATAGAATTTAAACTCTTTGTACACACATTTGAATCTTCAACAATTTGAAAGTCCAATCCAATTATACATACAAATATTACGAACCACCCATTAACTAGGGTTGTCCATCAAAGGGCGCAATACAATGAACATAGAGCAATAAAACAGGGCGGCTCAATCGGGACCCGCGGGCCAATTTCACCAAATCGACACCCCTAGGTCTCTTGAGGGGTTTATGCTGTAGACAGCCATTTATTAAATTACGTTATTTTGCGAGGTTATTTGTGGAATTGTGTTTTGGTTATTCACGTGTTGAATGTGTGGTTTTGATTGGATAAATAACAAGAGGAGGTTGTATTATAACTTGTCAAAAATTAACAAGTTTCACGTAGTGGAAGGGACAGATAGTACACTACAGCTTTATCCCTTCCCCTATATTGGGATCTCTAATCGTCATTTGTCCTAATGCATCGTTTGTCCGAATTTTCTTTTATCCTAATTTACGCCTTAATTTCAAAATATTTTAGTGTTGTTATGATACAACCCTAACCTAACCTAACCACAGGAATTTTTGGGAAGGTTAAAAAGTTATCTGACTCATTTGAAAACCAGTTTAGGACAATCAATAATTCGGACAAACGTTATAAAGGGAATCCGAGGGACACTCCAGTCGCCATGTATCAATTCAGAAGTACCTACAGTCAGAACACGGGATTGTTGAGTCACTTGCCACTGTTCGTATTTTAGCCGTGTAATGCAAATCGCCGTTACTCGGTTATACTCGTATTTCACTCATTGAGGGCTATGTTGTTGGGAGTTTTTCTCAAGGATCGCATACGTAATGAGGTGATCCGACAGAGAACTAGGGTTATTGACGTAGCCCATCGAATTAGCAGCTTGAAGTGGCACTGGGCCAGCCACATATGCCGCAGAACGGATAACCGCTGGAGTTATCGTGTTCTTGAGTGGAGACCGTGGATCGGCAAACGCAGTGTAGGACGCCCTCAGACTAGGTGGAGCGACGATCTACGCAAGGTTGCTGGCAAGAGCTGGATGAGAGTGCCCACGAATCGTGATCTTTGGCGTGCAATGAGAGAGGCCTACGTCCAGCAGTGGACTAGTATAGGCTGATGATGATGATGAGAAACGACACCCATGACGACTTACAGGTGTTTCTCACGCTGCCACCTTCTGCATCAGAGCGAAGAAAGCACTCTTTTCTGCTACTGCGCAGGTCCAATTGATAAAGCTATTTTTTCAAAATAGTTTTATTCCCAAGAGTTGAAATCCCGCTTCTCAGATAAACAATGGCCTCCTATCAGAGAATGACTGTAGCCGCGTAGTCCAGCAACTGCGATTGTATTGTTAAGAGCCAGAGATGAAGGGGTTGATTTGTATAAAAATCAAACTGTTAATGCCAAAAAGTTTATACAAAAAAAAAAGGGTAACAATAAGCCAATCAGCAAATAGTACCATTTTAAAAGAAGTTATTTTTTGCGTTTTTTTAGGCGTTTCTTTGTTTTTTATTCCCATCCTAACAGTTTTATCCCACAACACATTTCATAACAACATCAATAAATTCAAATTCAAATTCATGTCTTTATTCGTGACAAAATAAAAAAAGAACACATACAAAACAAATAAAAAATAAAAAAAACACACTTTGTCACGAAATGGACCTTGCTCAGCATGTTGCTAGCTTTACAGCCAGCGCTGGTCTTCCGCAGGACCCATTCGGTGAGAGCACGGTGGGCAACAACGACAGATGCACAAATGACAAGGACAAACAAATAATATAACCAAAAATACTAAACTACATACATAGTAATCAAAAAATAGATAAAAAGGAAAGAATGAACAATTTTAAAATACAAACATCTAAACGTTGCATCCCGCACTACGTGTGTATGGGCCTTTACGGTAACAGTGAACGCAGCCCATACACAACCGGTAACTACTAGCGCCAGCGGGATCACAACGAAACAGAACAGAAAACAAACTATAAACAAACCAAACACTAAACATCAAATAAAACCACATGGGATTAAGGCTACAAAACTAGTTAACAATCTATGACTAATTAGCACAACAAATATTAAATTAAACTAAATTATGGTGACCTACAAACGTATGGCAATGCATGGAAATAAATATGGAGCATAACCAACGGGTGAGGAAGTGTTAAACGCAACTGGTTTCCAGACACATATTCTCCTGTTTTAACTGATGTTCTAATATGAACTTTTTGAGCTTGTTTCTAAATATTTTAACGTTTGGCAGGCTTCTAAGTGGAGGCGGGATATTATTCCAGCATTTCGTGGCTGCATAGCGGAAACTTCCTCGGAAAGCGGCAGAAGAATGTCTGGGAGTTATTAAACAAATTACGCGCTGACGGCTTCTATCCCGAGAGGTGTTACTAAAGGAGAGTTTCTCGAAGAGATACGCCGGCGCCTTGTGCTTCACTACCCCAAAAAGCAAACAAGCCAGATGAAGCTTACGGCGGTGTTGCATTTTCAAGATATTATGCTTGTTAAGAAATGGGGTGACATGGGCCCTCAACGGAATGCTGAAACAAAAGCGAGCACAGGCATTCTGAACACGCTGGATGAGTTTCTTTGTCTTGGCAAGAAGTCGAGGACCAACAACAGTGTCCATATAATTAAGTCGCGATAAAACTAGTGATTCTACTAACTGTATACGTAGGGTCTCTGTTAAAAATGGTCTAATTTTATACAGTATTTTAAGTTTGTAAAAACAGCTTCTGACAGTATTGGCAATATGCTTTTCATAACGAAGACTACCATCCATCAAAAGACCCAGGTTGTGCGCTTCATATGTCCTCTCAATAGGCTTATTTACAATCATAACGTCATTTGTGAAACTGGTGCTAGCGAGCTGTTGTTTGCTGCCAAAAAGCATATATTTTGTCTTGCTTGGGTTGAGCAGCAAGCAATTATCTGTTGCCCACTTAGATATTCTTGCAAGGTCCGCATTAAGCTTTTCTATGGCGCTGTCAATTTCGGATGGCCTGCATGAGACGTAAACTTGTACATCATCCGCATAGATGTGGTACTTGCAGTGAATGATATGTGACCCTATATCAGCAGAATATAAAATAAAGAGGATGGGGCCAATTACTGATCCTTGAGGGACTCCTCTAGTGAGGCCAGCTTGTTGAGACACCTGCGTAGAGCCATCACTAAGATTAATTTTTACAGATTGCCAACGGTTATTAAGATAACTGTCGAACCATCTTAATGCATTATTATCGAAGCCATAATAACTCAACTTAGATAAAAGAAGATTAATGTTAAGGCAGTCAAATGCGCGGGAAAAGTCAAGGAGTACCAACAATGTGCACATTCCCTTGTCCTGAGCACACAAAATTTGGTCTGTGACATCCAGTAAGGCAGTTACTGTACTTCTCCCCTTTCTAAAACCCGATTGTACACTAGGCAGGATGTTGTTCGACTCCAGGTAATGGGTAAGCTGAGAGCCCACAGCCTTTTCAAGTATTTTTGACATACAAGGTAAAATACTTATAGGTCTAAGATCTTTAAGCTCTGACGGGTTAGCAGTTTTAGGCAGAGGGTGCACAACTGCTAACTTCCAGATATCAGGGAATGTTGATGTCAAAATGGAAATATTTATTATGTCAGTAATTATATCAATAGTGTGGGGTAATGTCAACAGAAGCATATTCAAATTAATGCCATCACTGCCCTCGGCATTTGATTTCAAATTGTTTATTATTTTATTAATTTGCATTGAATTAATTGGAACTAATGTAAATATAGAGTCGCTGTGCCTGTGGAACTCAAGGTATGTCAGTTGGGCTATAGAAACTTCTGAAGTTCCGGGCAGACTTAGAAAATGATTATTTATTACAGTTGGGTTGTCAAATAATGTAGGCAGTTCACAGTTTTTTTTAGGCAATATAGTAGATTTCAGATTATTCCATAGCGACTTAGGATCATGAATCTTATTGTTTATGTTTAGTTCAAAGTAAGCAGATTTTTCATAGAACATTGCTTTATTGACAGTAGATTTCAAGTCTTTGTAGTATTGTTTTTTACTGTCAGTCTGGTATTTATGAAACTCTGCTGTGGCTTTGTCACGCAAACGCATCATGAGCTTGACTGTGTCCGTGATCCAGGGGTACGAACAACCTTTAACTAATGTAGTTTTTAATGGAGCATGTAAGTCGAATATGCTTATTATGTGTCGGTTGAAGGCTTCGACCATATCATTAACATTACCCAGGTTTGACATCAGGTCCCACCTCACAGACTGCAAGTCCGCATCCAGATAATCGCGTTGAATGTTTTTGATAGGCCTGTAGGTTATTTGAAATGGCTTTGGTTTTTCAAGCTTAATGTTGAAATCGCAAACAACAAGACAGTGCCCATAGAGCGTACCCACATGGTCTACGATTACATTTTTCGCACGTAAATCCGTACAAACTACATCAAGCAGCGTCTGGCTAGTGTTTGTAAAATGAGTGGGTTTTGAAACTAATTGTGTCAATTGAAAACATGTCAAGAAATTATTAAATTTAGTACTTCTAGTGTCATTATTATTTAATAAATTTATATTAAAATCGCCTAATAATATCAAATGGTCATAGTCAGGAATAGAGCCAATAGTGTCAGAGATAGCATCTAAAAACAAATCTAAATCCATCCAGGGTGGACGATACGCCGTTCCGATCGCCAGTTTCTTTCCGTTAAGGGTCAAAGTGACCCACATTTGTTCCACGGATCCATGCAACGGGTCAACGGGGTGAGGCCAAGTGCGAGCGTTGACATGACGTTTAATATAAAAGCCCACACCTCCTCCGCGGGATCTTGTGCCTTTAGGCCTAGGGATATGGCGCAATCTATAGCCAGGTAGTGCAGGCGCCTTCCCCTCCTCCCCAGGTCTTAACCACGACTCGTTGATAGCCAGCACATCGAGATCATGCCGGGAAATAGCCGCTATGAAGTCATCGTGTTTCGTGCCCAGGGAACCTGCATTGAACAAACCTATTCCCACTGACGTATTAATCATCAACAGATAGACACGCTAATAACAAACATATGTGAAAAAAACAAAATATGAAAAAGTATACAAAATAACTGTGGCGGTCACTATGTCGTATTATAGCAGTAGAGAATAAGAAATAAAATAAACCAATACTCGGTAATACATATATTATATTAAGATGTAAATAGTTACTGAATAAAATAAAATAACTTAAATTTTCCATGCCATTGCCATACCATACAAGAAAACCATGAATGCAGACAAGACTCGGCGTGACAACATCAAACAGAGACGGATCCAAAAACCCGTATTATATCGGCGTCCGACCGGATGCTGTACACTTGTTTCCCTTCGCTTTGCCGGGCGTACACCCGTCCCCGCTTCGTCCACGCAAACCTCCACGCCTGCCTCCGACACTCCTCCCGGACACGCTGAAACAGCTGGCGGTTCGTGCGCGAGAGTCGCTCGTTCACATAGACGCGGCTGGGCGCGCCCGGCAAGCCAGCGTCGGCAGAGGTGAAGTTGCGGCGCACTCTGGCAGCCCGCAACAGGTCGTCCCGCAGCTGGCGCCGCGCCAGCCTGACGACTATGCGACGTGGGCGGCCCACGACACCACCGTCGACGCCGCCCGCCGCTCCCCGCTCAGCCGCACCGACACGCTCGGCGAACACCACGTCTCGAGGGTCAAGGGTGACACCCAGTTTGGCAGCGAGGACCGTGACCGTGTGTACCGGGTTTTCCCCTTTGGCCTCGGGAACGTGGCCTATATCCAGGTCCGAGAGCAGCGCGTCCTGGTCACGGTCGCTCAGCTCCATCTTGAGGTGAGCTACCGTCTGCTGCAGCTCCTCGACTACACAGCTCTGGGGCGCCGACTCCGCCTCCCTCTTTTCTACCGCCTCAAGCCGCCGCTCGATGTCGTCCATGCGGCCCGTCAGGTTTCTCAACGAGGCCCGTATCTCTTCGCGGAACTCGCGCTGCTCGAACATGTACTCATCAAGATCTCGACGCAGCCCAGTAACCTGGGTGTCCCTTTCCAGTATGGGCGCAGGGCTAGCGGACGACGGTCCCGGTATCATCGTCGGCGGGGCCTGCAACTCGCCGGAGCCTTTTAACGGGGTCCCACTACCACCAGTCATCCCCCGCTTCGCTTCGCATTCAGGGCAAGCCCATTCCCTGGGGATTGCCACACTGTCGGAAGCTGCAACTCCCACGCAGACCCTATGGTACACTCCACGACATACTACGCATGTGGCGGCACCTTTTGGCGATAAGAACTTTTTAAAAGCTACGCACTTGGTCATCGTAGGCTTATCAACGAAAAGTTGTTTTTCTTAGAGATCGCTATTTAGGCGCCTGTTGTAAACCAATAGCACCCTATAGTTTAAATGTACTGTTCAGTGTTTTTGTTTTTCTTGGTGTTCAATAAAGAGTATTTGTATTGTATTGTATTGTATTGTCTGAATAGTTCTCGTGCACTTTATTGTGATCGCAGCTTAGCTTTCGTGTTTGCGATTTGCTTTCTTTTATTTAATGTAAGCGTTTTGCAACTACCCACATATACAAAAGACAATCCGATTGCACACAATGTAAACACTATAAAAACGTTCGAACACAGACGCACAATAGGCAGCGAACACTCTCACAGGGTAGTTGGACCCAGACACACACAGTGATAACTACAATACGAGGAAGTTAACAGATTTACAATAAACAGATAACGAGTTAGCGCGAGCGTGCACCGTGTGAGTTACCGACCGTGACGTCACACCAATAACGAAACCCTTTGCCCTTAAAAAGCAAAAATGAATCACTCCCGTATAAACCCGTCCCTAAACCCGTTTACGGCTACCCAGTAATATGATGAGATACGCCGCGATTCCCTGGACATAGCAATATCCGTTGCTGCCCGTAAATACCAACCCACATAAATATTAGATTGACAGCGAGCAATCTACTGCGAACATTATGTTGTTATTCGTTAAATTGTTATTGCGGACCGAATGTGGTAGCGGGAGATGAAATTTCCTAAGATTGTGATGAAAATTACTATGTGTATTGTAGATATGTAGGTATGTTTTACGTGACTTGCCGTAAGTAGATAAAGATGATCTATATAGAAAGTTTAAAGATCTGTTCAATAATCAGGGCCGGTACAGACAGCAGTTTATGTAACTGCATCAAAACTGCAAACTAACTGCGCAGTACGCTTGCAGTTGGCGTGCAGTCTACCTAAGCGGACTGCGCAGTTGGTTTGCAGTTTTGATGCAGTTACATAAACTGCATCAGAACTGCCCTCGAACAGCCATTTTGCAGCTGGGTTGCAGTAAAAATGCAGTCCGTCTGTACTGGCCCTCAGGGAGTCAATTTTAATCATTCAGTAAATTATAATAAAAATTAAGTTACTTGGTGAATGGCTCAATTACAAGTGTGGGTTTTGATATCGTAAGCGTGAAAACTTATTATTAGTCACCAGTGGTGGTAGGACCTTGTGCAGGGTCCCGTCCGGATCGCTACCACCCTTCAAGTTACGCCCACACCAATGCTTAAAAAACGGTGACGGTACGGAATCGCAGTGACGCGTCGTATCAGCACCATTTTTGACGCAAACTCCACACACCAATGCTTAAAAAACGGTGACGGTACGGAATCGCAGTGACGCGTCGTATAAGCACCGTTTTTGACGCACGCTCCCCACACCGCTGCTTAACGGTGCGTATATTACGGTACGTCAAAAACGGCGCCATGTTGTTACTATGACCCCGTCTTTTGTTTACGCAACGACACCGTTTTTTAAGCAGCAGCGGTGTGGGGAGCGTGCTTCAAAAACGGTGCTAATACGACGCGTCACTGCGATTCCGTACCGTCACCGTATTTTGAGCAGCACCGGTGTGGTCGCAGCTTAAAACCTGTCGCCAAGTAGCAGTGCTCGCATTATTGTGTTCCAGTGTAGGGATAAGAGAACCGGTGAGTTTAGGATAGAGGCATTCCATATTAGTCCTCGTGGTTTGTGATGTTAGGATCACTTGGCCGGTTTTTCTTTAAAATATAAAATAGAGAAAAAGAAAAAGTAGGCATCGTGCCGTGGAAAGAATGGAAATAACTCCACCGACAAGAATATAGCTCTCAACTAAATCATGATGAAGTAATCTATGTATATAAAAGGCAAACCTGACTGACTTATATACCAACGCACAGCCGAAACTACTGTACTTAGAAACTTGAAATTTGGTACAGGGGTTCCTTTCATGATGAAAGTGAGCACTAGGAAAGAATTTTCCGAAAATCGACCCCCAACGGGAAGAAATGGGGGGAGTAGTGGGAAACTAATTCTACACGTACGAAGTCGCGGGCGTCCTCTAGTAAATTATAAAAAGAAGAATATTTGCACAAATATTTTTTAGTATTATATACGTTATTAAAGAAACTTGTGTGAATTTGACCGTTATTATTCAAATGTTTAAAAAAACGTAATAAAGCCTTTTTCCAAAGTTCCGAGTTCAAACGTTCATTTAACTCGTTACACACATTCCCCCCCCCCCCCCCTCCCCCAAACCGAGCATCGGGAGGATGCTTCCGTAACTGTAAAGGGAAATAAAGTTTTTAATTAACATTTTTTCCCCTGAGTTGGGTAAAGTTTGTTAAATAAACTTTGTCACATGCGACAGTTAGACGCAGTAATTGAAGTTGAAGTGACAGTTAGTACAGATGATCTCTTCTAAAACATGAATAAATTTCTGACGAAAATTAAAACATTTTTGGGACAAGATTAAATTGTTGACTGTACTTTTTTTGCGGTCATTATTTTTTTATCAAGACTTAACTAATGAGTCACAACACGGTGACTCTAGGTTAAATATAGCGGAGGTCCTATTGCCAGGAGCCCTTTCTTTCCCATATTTTTTTTAGTCATAATGTCATTGTTGACATAATTATCGATAGTCATAATTTTTTATGTCGCTGTGATTGTAAACTTATCAGAATTTCTTAAATATCTAATGTGTAGACAAGGCTAGGTTAGGTTAGGTTTAATTTATAAAAATCCTGAAAAAGTAACAGTTTCTTGAAAAAATACGTTACGACTTGCGATGATTATTAACTAAAACAGTATGACTAAAAATAATTATAGCAGACAATAGACCCGTTTTAAATTTTAAATTGCACTTTGCACTGTTCGTATTTTTGTAAGTTGTCCGTCAAAATTTGAAAGTAATCTTTAACCAGTTTCCGTTAATGGAATGCGCTTTTGAGACCACTTATGACTAATGAAAATGCAATATTATGCTATCTAAGAGCTGATCTGATGATGGAGCCAGAAGGTGGCAATATGGGGTCTATATTGTCTTAAAACTTGCAAACATACGAACAGTGCAAAGTGCAAGTTAAATTTTAAAACATGTAATAAGAACGAGTGTGTAATTTTTTGCATAAAACCAAAATGTATCTACAAATGTTTATTTTGCATAACACGACTTACATAATTCTGATTTGTATAATGAATTAATGATCAAAGTGTATAATAATAAAATGCATAAAAACAAAAAGTAATAAAATTATGCCCTGCAATATGTTTTTAGACTGATTGAAGCGCACCCAATAAAAACTGGCTAAGTTCTAAAGTGCCACCAAAAACAGTGATATCTTAAAAGGTGCCAGCTTCGGCATTAGATCCTTGACAGTCAAACTAAATATAAAAATCCCGGCAAGGGCATGTCGGACCATGCTCATTGTAGAGTCCCCACGTTGTCATTACACTGCAAATACAAAAAACTATCTCGAAAAACTACAAGTCGAACAAATTTTGACACAACTCTAGCAAAAAATGTCACTTTACAAGTTCAGTATTTCATAAACGCTCCCCCAAATTTAAAAAATTATACTGACTTGTAAGTACACAGGTTACAGCGTTTGTAGTACCTAAGTCTCGAGTTGAATTGCAAACCGACGGATAGACGGACAGAAGCTATAAGTGTTCTTAGTTTGGCCTCGGAATCCCAAAATTCAGGTCTCTGCACTGGGAAAAAAGTAAAAAAAAGACAGTGGAAAAAAGGGTCAATGACTCGGACGCGGTTTTATTAATGAAAGCTAGTTTATTTGGGATAGTTCTTAGCTAGGTTTTATGAAAATCAGTTTAGCCATTTAAGAGATAATATCAGCTCGGAAATAAAGGGTAGCAGATTTATTTTATTAGGGACTAGAGGACGCCCGCGACTTCGTACGCGTAGAATTAGTTTCCCGCTACTCCCCCCATTTTTTCCCGTTGGGGGTCGATTTTCGGAAAATCCTTTCTTAGTGCTCACTTACATTATGAAAGGAACCCCTGTACCAAATTTCAAGTTTCTAGGTACAGTAGTTTCGGCTGTGCGTTGATACATCAGTCAGTCAGTTTAGCCTTTTATATATATAATAGATATTTATTCATAGTGACTTTGCTCAAAAGCTAATTGCTTGTATACATGTAGAACTCGTAACGGAAATAAATAAAAAATCCAATTGAACTGCAATATCGGCTCTGACTAAAAGTAAATATGTCTGAAATCAATTAACTCGAGCCCTTAGGGTTTATGAAACGCCAAATACTTGAACAAATACGCATCAAAATACGTACAAATATATCCAATATTTCATTTAACGAACTTTTTCACTAGGACCCCAAGCGGTGTTATAAGTGAAACGTGTGTATCTGCTGTATGTGTCGGTGTTTATGTCTGTATGTCTGTGGCACATTAGCTCCTAAACGGATAGATACGGAGGCGTTATTTTAAAGAAACCTGATAAGTTTTAGCTAGATTTTATGAAAATTGCTTGGGTCGTTTAAGAGATATCAGAGGGGCTAGAGATGTATCGTATCACGTCATCTACAAGTGACGCGATTGGTTTAAAAACGTAACAAATAGAAACGCTAGCTAGCGTAATGCACCTTGTCTAGCCCCTCAGAACTGAAAGAAGGGGTCGCATTTTTTTTTAAGGCTAACGAGCACACAGGCCACCTGATGGTAAGTGGAAACTGTGACATATATATATATATATATATTTGTTTATATATTTTTGGCAACCTGGCGCCATAGCCTAGATGCAAAAGCTACGAGTACTAGTTACGTTTTTCTTTTCTACCTCTCATTTTTATTACACGGTTTATCGTAACATACATACGAGAAAAGAAAACGAGAAAAGAAAACGAAAAGAGAAACTAAAAACAGTCCAGGGGGGTTATTATGACATAGCTATGCAGTTCATTTTACGGCGAGCGTAAAGGACAGAGCTATAGCAGTTGTATAGCTGTGTCCTTTTCTCTCTGCGTAAACTGAACTGCTTTGCTATGGTCATAATAACCCGCCAGGAATGTTTTGGCTGGCCTATTTACACTGGCCCAAAAATATTGTTGGCTTGTTCATATAAGTGAAGTTTTGTGACCTCGACCCACATTATCTTTTGGTAAAACTCTAAACAGTGTTGCCAGAACGAATATAACATCAAACCAAAAACAAAACGCTCTCTTGACTTCCAACAAGCTCAGTAACAGCAGAAAATTCGTGAGTATAATTTAAACCCAGGTAAACAAAGGACAACTACCAACTTTGCCCCGGGCAATTGTATTCCAGTTTCGGAACTACGTGTTATAAAATATTAAATGAAATTCGGACAGTGTTTTTGCCACGGATTCCGGATTCGTTGACTATTTTCGGCTTTGGGTTTCAGACATTTTAAGCAGAGAATTTTATGTAAGCTGTTGACAATCGAAAACAAGTGAGTAATTTTGAGAAGAACTTCAGATGTTGAGTTGTAATCTCAAGCGTTAAGGATTTAAATTTAACTACATACATACACATACATTAAATCACGCCTGTTTCCCAGAGGGGTAGGCAAAGACCACTTCTTTCCACCTGCTACGATCTTGACAAATCTCTTTCGCTTCTTCCACATTCATACATCGAGTCATGCACGCACGTCGGTTTCGGGTATACTTAAAATCTCCCTTTTCCAGTATTTCTCCGATTTGATTCGAAAAAGTACGCCTAGGGCGGCCCCTTCCGACCCTTCTACTCACTTTCGCTCTGTATATCTCTTTAGTCAATCTTCTTTCATCCATCCTTTCCAAATGACCGAACCATCGAAGCATGCCCTTTTCAATCTTAGTCACTACATCTTCTTTTAGTCCACATTTCTGTCTGACTTCCTCATTATAATATAATACCTATAGATTTAAGAAAAACAAGCAAGGCGATCTTTGTATTGCGCTTGGTAAAATAGTCTACCGGCAAAAACAGGTAGTTACCTACAATGTACAGAAATGGAAGTTACGACTTTTTAGGGTTCCGTACCTCAAAAGGGATAAAACGGAACCCTTATAGGATCACTTTGTTGTCCGTCTGTCCGTCTGTCTGTATGTCAAGACCCTTTATCTCGGGAACGCGTGAAGGTATCGAGTTGAAATTAAAACCATATACTCCGGTCTACAGTCTCTTGCAGCTGTGATCAAATGAATCGAACTTCTACATTTACGTAAAAAAAAGATACGACCGTTTATGTCGCCAAAAACGTGTATTTCGACACTCTCGAGGGAATCAAAATGTATAGGGTATTTCCCACTGACCTAGAACTATGAAATTTGGCAAGTAACACTGTCTGCCATGTATTTTTGTCTTATTATTTCTCTGTCCAAGGTTGTCTGGAAGAGATCGCTATTTAGCGGTAAGACCGCCTGTTGTATACATATATGTTATTCAAATGTACTGTTCCTTGTTTTGTTTTCTGGTGTTCAATAAAGAGTATTTGTATTGTATTGTATTGTATTGTCTTTTACTGCAAGTATAGGAAAACTTCTAAAATCTGTACATTTTAAATTAAATTACAAAAAAACAGAGTCTTTATGCAAGGAACGGCGGAACAAATTTTGAATTGAGTTAACCGTGTCATGTGCGGAACCCTCGGTGGGCGAGTCCGACTCGCACTAGTCCGGTTTTTTTTTAATAATGTAGGTTGCTGTTTGCTCTCCTCAACGCCATCTACTGGATAAAATAACTGGCTTCTACTATATCCGCGGACGGATAACGAATCTATTCGGTACGGAACCAGCAAAATTGCTTAGTAACAGTCGTTAGTAATAGTAATCAGACGAGACCTTGGAAAGGGTTATTAAATTTATCAATCTCGCCTAAACTAGGTTTAATTAGTTAATTAATAATATTCGTTAATTAAATACATATAGGTCAAGTGCGAGTAAGATTCGCAAACCGAATGTTCCGGACCAAAAAAAAACTCGAGGCATGTTCTAGGAATGAGATATCGATAAATTAGATGTCGATATATATTTATAAATATGCTCATTTCTCAACACACTATGAAAAAATAAAAATATAAAAGATGAAGAGATCATTCTGCATGGATCAGAAAACGGCCTTAAGTCATTTTAAATATTTGAAGAATTCCCAATTCGCCACTGTGGATGTTGAGAGATCGTTTAGTAATTTAAGGTTGGTGTGTGTTGGTTGATGGTTTTAAATCTACTTTACACATATAATAGCTTTAAACTTGGTTTTAATTTAAGTATTCGCAATATTCGGTATGCGAATCTCACTCTCACTTAATCTATATTGTATTAACGTTTATTATTAATTAATTAATTAAAGTTGGGGTATAAATATGCGGGTTCGTTACTGTAATGATTATTTGCAAGCGGGTTATCATGGCGGTTTCACAAGTTATTATATTTGCGTTAATTTTGTTAAGTTACGCATTGGTGCAAGGTATGTAGTTTTTATAGAAGAATGAATATACATATTCATTTATTTCAATAATTAATACCTTTTGTGTCGGAAATTATTACAATTAAAATTGTTAAATTAAACGAACTTACCTGAAGTGAAGTTCTATTTCAATTTTACGAAATTCACCATCATGGAACACTATGCAGCAATATGGAAGTATTGCGCCAATGCTTCACAGTCCAAAGTAGTTAAAAAAATGTCTCGAACCGCTGCGCTTCTCAGATGACAGATGCCCTGCGCTCTATAATCACTAAGAGTTTAAAGCAATTACGAACAACCCTAAACATGGGAAACAATATGTTGTTTGGGATAGGGAGGGTCCTTCCATGATGGTGAATTTCGTAAAATTGAAATAGAACTTCACTTCAGGTAAGTTCGTTTAATTTAACAATTTTACTCATTCACCATCATGGAACACTATGCAGATGTTCAAAGCCTGGGTTGTGAGTGTAACCAATAAGAAAATAATAATAATGATAATAAATATATCCACATTATTTAAAGGAATATTTATTCTGGATAATAAAACAAATTCTTATAAGTAATATTAGGTATTTCTAAAGTTTATCCCGTGGTTAACTTAACCAACTTATTGTACCTAGGGATATTATAACATACAATAAACTTTATGTAACATAAAATTGCAAATAACATTGCTTAAATTATTATCATCTTCTAAGTTCTATTACAAATTCACATTCATATGTGAGTAATCACTAATCAATTATAAACTAATAACATAAAATAGACTTTATGTAGCAGAATTGCAAATAACATTACTTAGAGTATTACTATCTTCTAATAAAGGTCTATTATAGAATTTTGCAAAAGTGCTTGAGCTACGTGACCACCCTGCACACTTTCTTATTGCATCTATCGTCATTCCTGCTCTCAGTGCTGCAGAAGTGGATGCATGCCTAGTACTATGCGCTGAGAAGATATTCGTATCTATACCTGCCTCTTGTAGAGTACATTTTATCCACCGTCCAATAGTTTGAGTAGAAACTTTTTTGTATGGTTTCTTGTAAGAGATAATAAGATTTTTAATATTTTGTCTAATAGGCTTTGTAAATTCGATATAAGAGGTAATTGTTCTGACTGGACAGATTTCTGGTTTTTTATTATAGTACGGCAAGTCTAGTAATGGTTGCTCCATGCCTTGTCTGGATGTTTTGATTAGATCCAAAATATTGATAGTGATACCCCTATCAGTGTATTTTATATTGTCTAGTTTTATCAATGACAATGTTTGAACCCTGTGACCTGTAGTAAGTGCTAAAATTGTAACAAGCTTCTTAGTAATTTTCTCAGTATTTAAAGCGTCATTAGGAAACCAAGTAAATAACAGGTTTAATACCTTGCAGGGATCCCAAGTTGTAGTATATCTGGGTTTTAAAGGCCTTGCTTTATATACTCCTTTAAAAAAGCGTTTTAGCCTGTCATCGCTACCTACTTTAGGTCCTATGAGTAATGACAAGGCAGATCTAAAGCTATTAAGCGTACCATATGAAGCCCCACAATTGAATCGTTCTATTAAAAAAGTTAGTATATGTGGCACAGACCTCTCATAAGGCAGGATATCATTTTTAGAACAGAATTCCCACCAGAGTTTTAGAGCTGTGTTATATTGTTTGATAGTACTGGGTGCTAAGGAGGATACCATAATGTTCATAGATGATTGAGGTACACCTCTTCTTTTTAAGGCTTCGCTGAGAGTAGCCCCGCAGCCAGGGTAAGATTCTTTTGTAATGGATGGTGCTCTCTGAAATAAGACGATAGCAATGTTTTACTAGGTTGAAACATGATTGGAGGCGACTGTAATAGAGAAGAGAATAATGGGAACCAGGGCTGTGTTGTCCAATATGGTACAACTAAAATACCAGTAGCATTGTCATTTTTGATTTTCTGTAATACCCTTAGTATTATACTAAAGGGTGGAAACGCGTAGAAATAATATTTCGTCCATTTAATTGTGAATGCGTCAACCGCTATGGCGTCCGGATCTTTTTGCCAACTGACAAATTTTTTGCATTTATTATTAGATCTAGATGCAAAGAGATCAATATCTGGTTTTCCAAATACAGTCACAATTTTCTTATAAGCTTCATGTGATAATTCCCACTCTATTGTCTGTTTTCTGGACTCATGGTCTGCTTCTATATTTTCACCTGTGTTGATGTAAGAAGCAAATAAAAATATGTTTTTTGATTCGCACCACTGCCATATTTCACGTGTAATACCGTTTAAGTGAGGATATTGGATTCCTCCCATTCTATTTATGTATGATACTGCAGTGGTGTTATCAATTCTTATAAGAATTTCACAGTTACTAAATTCATTTGTTAAACATTTTAAACCAAAGAAGGCAGCTTTCAGCTCTAAAAAATTTATATGACATTTTTGTTCATCCACAGTCCACAAACCGGATGTCCTATCTTTATCACGGACCGCACCCCACCCAGACCTGGAAGCATCAGTGAAAATTTCTGTGACAAAATTATATTGCCTTATATCGTTTCTAGATTTATTAGTATTACTAAGCCACCAATCTAATTCAGAATGTAAATGCTGTGGGATTTCCATATGTGCATCATAGTTTTCATTGTGATGTTTAAGGGCTAAAAATTTTTCCCTTTCAAGGAGCTTGGTATATACAAGCCCATACTTTACACCAGGGCATGCCGAGTTCAGTAATCCTAAAAGTTGTGAAAACTCTCTTATCTTACAATGTTTTTTCCTTTTAAAAGACTTTAACAGGTCAGTGATGAGGTCAATTTTTGACAATGGGAGTGACATGGTCATACTTTCAGAATCTAACATAAATCCTAGATACTTGCAATATGTAGTGGGTACAAGACTACTCTTTTCTGTGTTGATAACAAAACCTAAGGATCTTAACACATTATGAATTTTATGAATATTGTTGTGACAAGTAGTATAATCATCACTAAAACATATTATATCATCCAGATAAATGGATAAAATAATATTTTGTTCCCTTAAATATGAAACTACTGGTTTCATGATCTTAGTAAATGCATATGGGGCTGTGCAGAGACCGAAAGGAAGCGCATTAAACTGATACAATTCATTTTCGAATTCAAATCTAAGAAATTTTTTACTATTGTCTGCGATTTTTATAGAAAAGTATGCATCCTTTAAATCTATTGTCACCATAAAACAATTTTTTGTTATCAGTTTACACACTGTACGAATGTCCTCTATTTTGAAATGTTCAACAGCAACATACTTGTTAAGGCTCTTGAGATTTAATATGAACCTATTATCACCATTAGGTTTAGGTATAATAAATATTGGTGACACATATTGGTCATGGCATGGTTCACATTCAGAAATAGCTCCTATTAATTTTAGCTTATTAATCTCGATTCTCAGTTCAGTGATTTCCCTATCTGACCAATAACGGATATAGTCCATTTCAGTCCTTATAGGAACATTATTAATAAATGGAATATCATAGCCTAAAACCCATGTTAGAATGGTATTATCATTGGTAAGCAACTGCCAGTTATCATAAAATCTAGCTAAGCTACCTGCATGTACCTCCGTTAATGACGGCGTGCTGCTCTCGACTGTTGGTACTTCGAAGTTGGGCGTCGTTGGTGATACTGTTGCTGCTGGTACTGCTGCTGCTGGTACTGCTGCTGCTGGTACTGCTGCTGATGGTTCCGTGTTGGCCCGCCTCTTACTCTGTTTTCTCTCTGGTGCCACTTCTGAGAGTTCTGAGGCGGGCCCTTCCAGTTTAAAATCGGTTTAAATGAATTGTTGGCCCTCGGAGGTTGCTTTTTGGCCATAACCGGGTTGGCTTGCAAGAGTGAACCGTTTCGTTCCAGAGCTTTTACTGATCTGAGACGTTCATCCATATTCTCTCCAAAGAGGTATTTGTCTACTGTGACATTAGTAACTGCTTTCTTCACAGAATTGTTTAAAGGGCTTAAGGTGAAGTGTCGCCTGGTAAAATTGTCATAGTGATTCATGTTACATAGGATCTTTGCAGAGTCATTGATGCCCTCTATGAGTTTGACGCTATTTAAGTTGCCCTTCAAAATATCCGTCAGCATGTAACCCATGCAAGATACCACCTTGCCGATCAAATTTTGTCGGTATTCGAATTTTTTATCACGTTTGAGTGTATTTTCGGACAATGCTGCAACTAATTCTGGATTAAGTTTAGGCGCTATGGCCATTGGAAAGTTTCCTGGTGTTAGATACTTATTGATCAACTTCGGCCAATTTTCTTTTTTAATTCCTTGTTTAAGAATATTGTTCCATCTATTCACTAACTCTTGTCTTATATTTTCTCCTTTTTCTTCAGTGATTTTACCTTCATCACCAAGAGCTAATATGAATTCCTCAGGCAAAATATTCTCCAGGACTGGCACTTCTGAAATTGTATACAATTTTATAATTAGCGATTTTTTGTTGTCAGCCACTATCCAATAACCTAGTGGTCTAGTCTAGCCTCTAAATGAACTAGCTCTATATTACATATATTCAATTATTTTTAAATTATAATACACTCAATTTTATTAAATTTTCGTGATGCTATAACGCCTAGGTCTCGTCTGTCCTCTCGTGACAGCTCTATAATTATTTAGATTTTTATCACCTAGGTGAAATAATTAAGGGTATCAGTAGGTATATTTGTTATCGCAACCGGCTTCAAAGTGGAGCAATTGTTTTCATTTTGTATGCAGACAAGCCTTTCGATTTTCAAAATGAAAACGATCGTGATTGCGAGTGCGTTAGACAAAAGCCCTCTGGTTTGAATATACACGTTCTTATAGTAATGGCGGTTAAGAAACGTGCTTGAAATACGCTTAAGCCAGTCAAAAACTAATTTACAATCATAATGTATTTTTTCAGCTAAATATATCCACAAAAATGTGCCCATTATTGACAGTAATGAGAGCAGTTTTGACGAGAATGTTGGCATAATTGGAGGAATTCAAGTCTCCATCGAGGAAGCTCCTTACATGGCCGCGTTGTACATCGCAGGTGAAGCTTTCGGAGCAGGATCTATTATTCACGAGCAGTTCATATTAACCTCAGCTTCTGTGGTGGACGAGTAAGAATAAAAATGCGTATTTTTTTTCGGCTACTTTGCCTATAACTACAAATACTTTACAGACTAACACAGACATACCAATATTAAGTTACGCCCACACCAATGCTTAAAAAACGGTAACGGTACGGAATCGCAGTGACGCGTCGTATCCGTACCGTTTTTGACGCATGCCCTCCACACCAATGCTTAACGGTGCGTATAACGGTACGTCAAAAACGGCGCCATGTTGTTACTCTGACCCCGTCTTTTGTTTAAGCAACGACACCGTTTTTTAAGCAGCGGTGTTGGGAGCGTGCGTCAAAAACGGTGCTAATACGACGCGTCACTGCGATTCCGTACCGTCACCGTTTTTTAAGCATTGGTGTGTGGAGCTTGCGTCAAAAACGGTGCTCATACGACGCGTCACTGCAATTCCGTACCGTCACCGTATTTTAAGCACCGGTGTGGTCGCAGCTTTATACTTAAACTATAGTACAAGGTAGATAAGAAGTCAATCCTGACACATTGCACAACCATGAAGTTTCTGAATGTTGATAATTTTGACAGTAGTAAAACAATGCTTAGGTCTGAAAGGAGGAGTTGCCAGTATCTCGAGTTATATCTTTTAACTTATTCTGCGCTCCTTAGACAAAAAGCGGTATCTCGAAGTCAAAATTCAAACCAAATTCAAACCTCTTTTTTTCATATTAATAAGGTTGCGATTGGTATTAGTGTTTTATCTGAGATGATGCCATTTGGCAGAGCAGGGGGGGCCTTATAAAGCTGCGTTTATCGAGTGACAAATTGTGAATAAAACATCCGTCACTTTCTGACACTTATATAAGTACGAGAGTGACGGATGCTTTATCCACATTTTGTCACCATACCACTATACTAGGCCCGCAGGGCAGTATTATTTACTAAAAATTAAACTTACTGATTAATAATTTCTCAGAGTCAATGATACCTTACACGTACTAGTCGGGACGGATCGACTGTTTGCTGGAGGTCAACTTATAGAGGTCGACGAGTTCTTGTGCCATGAAAATTATTATGAAGAACCCGACAACGATATTTGTTTATTGAAATTACAAAAACCTGTTACATTGGGCCCCAAAGTTGCTAAGATAAATTTTCCCGAAGAAAATTCTGAATTTGAATCAGGGATTTCTGTAAACGTTACTGGATGGGGAATGATGGAGGTAAGCTATAATAAACTTATGATAATCACGGTTTGTAAATTTGTAATAATAATGTTTATAATACAATTAAACCTCGATGAAAAAAAGATGATATAAAATTGTCGTATAAAATACATCTGTGTACCTATCTGCGGGCCGATTATGGTCCTGTTTATCGACGTAGATAAGCGTAGACAAAACATCTGTCACTTTCTGACCAGTAAGTAAGTGCGAGAGTGACGGAAGCTTTATCCACCGCGATAAAGGCGACCATAACACGGGCCCTGTATGTCTTTGTATCAATGAGTCTGTGTATTTGTTTGTCTGTCTATGGCATTGTATCTTCTAAACACGGTCGATTCTGACGTGTTTTTACTAAGAAAACTATTATAACGTGTGTTTTTACCTATCTAATAGTTATTTCTTTAGGAAAATGTATTCCCGGATCATTTGAGACGAACAACAGTTGTAGTGGATGATAGTGATTTATGTGATTATTACTATAACACAACGATGACGGACAACATGCTTTGTGCTGGAGCAGTACATCGTGATGAATGTGCGGTAAGATTTGTGCTTTCAAGGGTTCAGTACCCAAAAGGTGCCAAAGAGAACCTTTTACCAGGGTTCGGAGTTTCCATAGCACGGCAAGACGAAAGCGCGCTATGGAGTCGAAATTAACATTGAAAGATAACTCGTACTTCTACTCATTTATTTAATTAATTCAAAAATATTTTTTATTATGTAGTGATATAAATTTGAAATTTGTGTGTTTGTTACTTCTTCACGCTGAAACGGCTGCATAGATGCTTTTACAGTGAAGGAAAAACATCGTGAGGAAACCTGCACATTCGAACAGCTTAGTGATTTCTTGGTAATTGCACACAAGATCCTATAGGGATCTGATTATCACATCTGAAATATATTGTTAGAGAAAATAAGCCCTACGCCGGCCGTCCGTCTGTCCGTCCTTCCGTCCGTATGTCCTAACTTAAAAGAAAAAATCTATCTTTTACGATTAAAGACCGTCAAAAACGATTTGGTTTTTACCGTGTTGAAAAGAGGCCCTGTTATCGTAATGTCAACGTTTTAATAGCTCTTATTTACTTGACAGTAATGGCGGCCGAGAAAAACAATACCATAACAGAGGGCTTATTGTCTAACGCACTCGCAATCACGATCGTTTTCATTTTGAAAATCGAAGGCTTTTCTGCATACAAAATGAAAACAATTGCTCCACTTTGAAGCCGGTTGCGATTGTGAGTGTGTTAGGTCAAATACGATTTAGATTTTACCGCCTAGAATAGGGACGCAGGAAAGACGGTAACCTAAATCGGCGTATAACCAGTAAAGTTTTTTTTTAGGGTGATGGTGGTGCGCCCTTGACATATGACAACATACAACTTGGAGTGGTATCGTTTGGAGAGGTGGATGGCTGCGGAAATATCCCGTCTGTCTACACCAAGGTGTCCAAATTTGTTTCTTGGATCAACGAGACAATCTCGAATAATTTGTAATAGGTGTTAAAAGGGCTTTTGTTTGGTAATACATTGTTTTTTGTCAATGACGAGTATTTTTATTGCCTCAGGATGCGGCTCCACTGAGGCGGAGATAAGCGGAGTGGAGCGGAGCTGTGCCAATATTAACCAATAGAATCTAAACTAACGTGCACAAGGCGAGCTCGACGTGACCGCATGTGCCTTCTATTGGTTAATATTGGCACAGCTCCGCTCCGCTCCGCTCGTGTCCGCCTCAGTGGAGCCGCACCCTAAAGGTCTCTACCCACTACACCGTATCACACCATGACCGTAATAGGAACGTGTCAGACAAAAAAAATATCTTTGTATTGAAAAGTATGAGACTATGACCACTAGACCGTTCCGTCACCGACCAACATTTTAATACTTATTACCTTAAGTTCACAGTACGGTCAAATAAAATTACACACAAAAAAAGCAGTAGGTATGTTTAACCGAAAAAACATTCACTGCTTTGCATCATAGGAAATATGCATGGATTTTTTAAATCGCATTTGTCAACAAAATATAAAAATACCGTAAATGACATCACTAAAAGTGAAATTAAAATTAAAATCGGTCAAGATACGGATGATACAAGCATTTTTGAACTGCTAATTAGACAGAGAGATCCGAAGTGCACCGGTGACGTCATTGTGCAGATCGGCCATATAAACTCCACGTAAAATTCTGTTTTGCTAGAAAGAGATAGGAACAAATCTTAGTTGGCTTATATCTTGGTTATTTTTATAGCTATTCAATAAATGTGACACCGTTTTTTAAGCAGCGGTGTGCGGAGCGTGCGTCAAAAACGGTACGCATACGATGCGTCACTGCGATTCCGTACCGTCACCGTTTTTTAAGCATTGGTGTGGGCGTACTTATATACGATTTATTCGACTGACTCTACATATGTACACCCACACAATGTTCTTCGTAAAATTTCGAATCAATATGTCTAACGCGTTAATATATTTTCAACCCTCGATATTTTTAAACCCACCCTTATCCATCTTTTTTCCTTCTTAATTATGATGGAACATGGAAACCACATAAATTCAAAATAAAGACATTAATTTAATAATACTGACTCGTAAGTCATATTTATATGTGAGACGGTTGGGTTTATAAATACATTTGAAATAATGTTATGAATGGAGTTGCTTTATATCAGAAAAAAAAGTACTTACAGTAAAATTACACGAGCTTCCAGCGGTCTTATGAATCACATTATGATACCTACATTCGAGTTCATAAATATGTGTACACTTTAGTACCTTGTCTATTTAATGTCATGTTTCAACTGCCATGTATGTATTGTCACTGCGGTTAAAGTGACAAGGTACTAAAGTGTACACATAATATTTATGAACTCGAATGTACATACGCAGTTTCTTTCATTACCCAGGTCTGAAACGTTCATGAATCAAATGTAATCAAATTTAGATATAAGTAATTATAGTATAGGGTGAAAGAACCAGTGATGGACAAAGCACCAATGATGGACACTTGATTCTTATTTTACAGAAGATTAGGGTTATTCATTTGTTTTGTAACAATTAATTTAGGACCGTATGAAATTTTAATTAAAAGTTAAGTGTCCATTACTGGTGCCTATCAGCTAAAAGTGTCAAACACTGGTGCCGTCACCCTTTTTAGCTTTTGCCCGCGACTCTGTCCGCGTAGGAGTCGTTTATCGCTGCTCCCTCGGGAACTGTCCTATTTTCCGCGACAAAATACGTCCAAACTTCCAAAGTTTCTCATTTATAATATTAGTAAGATTTAAGTAAGCAATACACGTACGGTCCGCTTTACAAGTAGCTGCACACTTTAGTGCATTGTTGCATTTACGTCATGTTTGAACTGCTGCAGTAATCTGTCAAAGGCGTTAAGGCGACAAGGTACTAAAGTGCCTTGTAAGGCCGACTGTACTACAGTGACAATGCACTCTTGTAAGGGCCAGGGAACCTGGAGCTCTATTCCACTCGGTAAAACCATATTGCTTGAGACATGTCATCGTTACGATACCTCTTACTTACTTGATAGTAATGGCGGCCGAGTTACAAACTGTACGAAAAAAAACCCCTTTTGCTAGTACTTTTTTTTTGGCTTTTTTTGTTTGTACTTACTTATTTTCTCTACATATATGTATACACATAAGTAACTAGGTGTTTTTTCCTTTTCTCCTTCTATCTCTCTCGCAAGATTTTTGGCATGTTTTCCTTCTGAACGCATGTTATTTGATATTATATTAACCGCCTGTTTCACAATCGACATGTAAAGCATATTTGACAGATAAATTGAGCCCTTTCTCTTTCTTACACTTGAAATTAGACAAGGAGAGGCCCAACTTTAAATGGCAGATAAATTTACTTGTCGATTGTGAAACAGGCCCTTAATTTAATATTTATAGCTTTATATAATGCTAGACTAAGTATAGTACCATTGTGATAAGAAATATGTTTAAAAAATAGACTGACTGCTGAGTTTCTTGTGGCGTTTCTTCTCAGCAGTGGTCTCCTCTTGCGAAGCGCTGGTAGATTTTTGACGTGTAAAAGTGCCCGTGCAGCCTACTTACTGAATAAATGTCTTTATCTTTATCTTTATCTTCTTAGAAAATTGAACTATTTCAAAGTGGGATGCATATTATAGTTCATTTCATTGGAATATTTAATACTTGCCCTAAATATTTACTGAAAGCTTTCATTCTGTTACGATTTCGCATCACGTTCTCTGCAAATTGCTGTTAGGTCCACATGATCAATGGCTTTACGCGGTCTTTTGGGACATATTGACCACACAAACGCAATGGATTAGGGCCATTGTTTCACATTATATAAGCTCATATTGCTCCAAAACCGTACACTTTTCAGAATTTCATAAAATTTGGTTAGGTAAGGTTAGATTTATAACAATCCTCAAAAAGTAACAGTTTCTTAAAAAAATGCATTATGAGTTGCGATAATTATGTCATAAAAAAGAATGAACAAAAAAGTATGAGCAAAATTTTTCGAAGAAATGATGAGTATAGACACAAATCGTTATTTGTATAAAAAATCTAAATACCAATTTTATATGAGCCAATATGAACCCCGTTAGCTGCCGAACAGTAGCAGCGTCGAGTGCTTATGACAATTCCATACAGTTTGACAGTTTTCGAAAATCGTTTTCATAGGCGTTAAGAATCTGAGTTAGGGCCTTTTCTGTAGGTACTTAACGGAGACCCACTGAAACCCTAGTAAGATTGATCTCGATCTGTAAAACGGATGACTGCAAAAAAAGCAGGCTGCGGCTCCACTGAGGCGGAGATGAGCGGAGTGGAGCGGAGCTGAGCCAATATTAACCAATAGAATCTAAACTAACGTGCACAAGGCGCGCTCGACGTGACCGCATGCGCCTTCTATTGGTTAATATTGGCACAGCTCCGCTCGTCTCCGCCTCAGTGGAGCCGCACCCTAATCAGCAAAAAAACCTCGTGTCAAAATATTTTCTAATAATAAAATAATGGGAGACATGTGGTTTGTACGCATTTTATAAGAAAAACCTTTCAGCACAAGCTCGCTATTCGCAAACACAGTGTGTATGATCTTTTATCACAGTATTAAAGTCATGCGTCATTCTTCCGATTCTTGTGCGTCACTTTCTAACCCGCTCAGTGATCCATCATTAGACTGGATTATACGAAAGGAAAGAAAAGCCCTCTTTAGTAGGTATTATTTTCTTTTGTTGTTGGTGCTTTTAATATTTTTCTCGGTATTCCTACATGACTATATTTCTAGAATACTCTTGATTAGTTTATTGATAAATAATGATTTGTTTTCTATATCGACGACGCGCTGGCCTAGTTGGTAGTGACCCTGCCTACTAAGCTAGCGGTCCTGGGTTTAAATCCCGGTAAGGGCAGATATTTGTGTGATGAGCGCGAATATTTCTTCACGAGTCATGGATGTTTTCTATGTATTTAAGTATATATTTCTCTATATAAGTATTTATATCGTTGTCTAGTACCCTTAGTATAAGCCTAGAGCTTAGTTTGGGACTAGGTCAATTTGTGTGACATCGTGCCTTGATATTTATTTTTTTATTTGATATTGATCAGTGATGATTGAAAATGGCTAATTTCAAAATTATTTGACAAAATTGTTCTTTTTTTTGTCATTAAAACGCAGGAATAAGGAAATAATAATAATTCCAATAAAACCGCAAAATGAATCACCTCAATAGGTACACTCAGCTCAATGATACCCTGACCCACCATAGAACGGTGTCACTTTGAAGT
The DNA here is from genome assembly GCA_948252455.1 of Acleris cristana. Lineage (NCBI taxonomy): Eukaryota > Metazoa > Arthropoda > Insecta > Lepidoptera > Tortricidae > Acleris > Acleris cristana. The sequence continues at coordinate 10,145,710 of OX411795.1, read as the reverse complement.
AATAAAATAATTTGGTTGACACTTCTCACGAATTGAACCATAACGTCACTGTGACACAGTTCTATGAAGGGTCAGGGTTCCATTGGGCTGATAGTACATATTTTATTTTCATGAAATTGTACAAACATGTTTTTTGACGATCTGCGAAAGACTGCAGGCAGATGCTGGATGCGGCAAGCTGAAGACAGGGCGCTATGGCGGTCATTAGGGGAGACCTATGTCCAGCAGTGGACTTATATAGGCTGATGATGGTGATGATGATGATGATGATGTTTTTTAGGAGTTATTCGTATATTTGCGAGTTTGATTTTATCTTTTTTTCGACCAAAACATTTCAACTTACCAAAAATATTTTTTTTTATTGTTTCCAAATAACTCTAGTAGTATATTATTGGGAGTTTCAAAACACATTTTACATGTTTTGTGTTTTGAAACTCCCAAGGCGTTTTTTGATGAAACGCTCATTTCGAGTTGATCGTTTTTTTAAACGCTAAAATAGGTGTTTTGAAACTCCCAATCGGTTTTGAGGTGTTTTGAAACTCCCAAGGCGTTTTTTGACGAAACGCTCATTTCCATTCAGACGTTTTTTTAAACGCTCATTATTTAAGAAGTTCATACGGTTTCAAAAACACATTCTTGTTCTGAAACTCCATATTCACATATAACTACTTAATATCTTGAAGGTGTAGGCGCATTGGGTACAAAGCATTCAAGCTTACAACACGTAGTACTTGATATAACGTTTATTTTTAGAAAATATGAAGTTTGTGAGACAACCTCAAAACTTACAATTGGAAGTCGTTTGTCCAGTTCGCAACGATTGCAATTCACGTCATGGAGAACTTTTACCGAACACAATTCGAAGTATAATTTGTGGTCCTTCTAACTGTGGAAAAACCAATTTAATTGTTGGTCTTTTACTGCATGAACGGGGGCTACGTTTTGAAAACCTTTATGTTTACTCAAAAACTCTTTTCCAACCCATGTATCGATTTTTGGAAACAGTATTAGCGTTAGTTCCCACAGTTAAATTTCAAAAATATCAACAAAATGAAGAAATACTCAGTCCACATGAAGCTAAGATTAACTCAATTATTATATTTGATGATGTTGCATGTGAAAATCAAAACAACATAAGGGATTACTTTGCAATGGGACGTCATAAAAATATTGATAGCTTCTACCTTAATCAAACTTATAGTAAAATTCCTAAACAATTAATAAGAGACAATGCTAACTTAATAATTCTATTTAAACAGGATGATATGAATTTACGTCATGTTTATGATGAACACGTTGGAAGCGATATGTCTTGGTCACAGTTTCGAGAAATGTGTGCTAAAGTATGGAAACTACCATATAATTACTTGGTTATAAATAAAGATTGTAGGCGTAATTCAGGATGTTATAGAATGGGCTTTGACACATTTATCATTATGGATTAACTATAATACGTAATGCAATGTTACGAAACATTTATTGCTTCATAGGAAACCATCATGATCAGACATGAACCTTGAAATGAATGACGAGAAAACTTTGAAAGAAAAAGTAATCAAATCTGTCGAAGCCGTTAAAAAGAAGGTTAGACTGATTCGTAATATGAAAACTGATAATGATATGATGTTGGAATCAGTATTGAAACCAATAACAGATCCGCTTAATGAAATAGCAAAAAATGACGACAGTAATTACATAAACACTTACGATACGAACGTAGATAATAATGTTCCACAATGGAGAAAGTTGGCAAAAAGATTTAAATTTAGTCCTAGTGAAGAGAAGAAGCAAACTATTAATGATCTTACTGTTGTGAGGAACTCTTCTCAATCTAGTCTTTATAATGAAGATGATGGGAATGAGACATCAAACGACGATGAAAGTGATGTAAGTGATGGTGTGGATAGTGAAAATATGATTGATCAGGATTCAGCAAATGATATTTCATTTAAGACATCTGATTCTTATGCATCTCCTCGCGAAGATCCTGCATTTCAAAAGCAATATACCACGAACATAAACATTCCATTTGGTATACGAACGGAACGGGACAAGCTAATGCTAGGAACTTATCCAGTATACACCAGTAACAATAAAATCAAAGTAAATGGTCGTACTTACAATTTAACACCAGGTTTAAACGAATTGCTATATAAGAAAATACCGGATTTAGATATTGTAACTGAGGACGATAAACGTAATTACAAAATCTTATTATTAGAGACTAATGCACATAGAAGAGATTTTAATGCTAATAAACCAATAAAAAGCAACAAAGGTATAAAATATTTACATGTAATAAGACCGCTTTTTAAATTAGCTAAAGAACGAACAGTAAGTGGTGATGGATTACCAACAATGAAAAGAGTTAAAAATAAAGTGTCTTATGTATATTGGGATGACCCAAACGAATTAGTAGATAGATTAAAATTACTTATAGCTTCCCGTGAAGCTGGTAATACAGGATTAGATAATGAAATCATATCCATTATTGAAGAATTGCAAGAAGCGGGATTAGTTAACAATGCTAATATATAAATCAGTTACTGTACTATTATCGTTAGTCGAGGCAGAACTTTTGACGTACAAATATATCATAAAATGAATATAGATAAATTTGGTCATCATCTTCATAAACGCCTGCGTGTATCTGAAGTTTCTGAACTTAAAAATAATGCTTTACTCAGATCAGATGATGGGCATTTCGATTTACAGTCATTGAGATTAAAGGGGCTTGCGCATCCATTGTCGCCTAATGATGCCGTTAATAAGCAGTATGTTGATCAGCTCGTTCAGAACCTTTATGAGAAGAAGTATCTAGATTCTTTGTTTGACACTATAAATTCACAAATTCATCAGCTTGCAAATCAGTTGAAATTGAACTTTTATACAAAAAAGGAAACAGACGACATTTTCACCAAATTAAACGATGGCAAAGCAGCAAGTCGTGAACGAGATACACAGATCAGCTCGAAAAAACTTTAAGCGACGAGCAGTTTTATTAAAAGGAATTGATGATTTGTGGCAAGCGGATTTGATTGACTTACAAAATTTGCATAAGATAAATAGAGGATATAAATACATTTTGGTTGTAATTGACGCCTTTTCAAAGTACGCGTGGTGTATTCCAACAAAATCTAAAACGAAAACAGAAATTAAAAATGCTTTCGAACAAATTATTAAAGCATCTAAACGAGTACCGATAAACTTACAGACAGACTTAGGGAAAGAGTTTTATAATAATGAATTCGATTGCTATGTAAAAAAATTAAAAATAAATCATTATTCTACGTATTCAATTAAAAAAGCATCTATTGTTGAAAGGTTAATAAAAACGCTCAAAACTAAACTTTACAAACATTTTAGTTTAATAGGAAATTATAAATGGGTTGGAAAACCTTTAAATGATATAGTTAAATCCTACAATCAAACTATGCATCGTACAACAAAATTTCAACCAATTGATGTAAATTTTGATAATGAGTCGCAAGTAAAGAAAAACATCCAAAACGTGCAATCCAATCTAGGTAATCAATCAAATAAATTTAACATAGGAGATTGCGTACGCATAAGCAAGTATAAAAGCGCCTTTCACAAAGGTTATACACCGAATTGGTCAACTGAAATATTTACTATTAAACATGTAAATCGCACTCGCCCAGTTACTTACCTTATTGAAGATCAACGAAAAAATACAATACTTGGGTCATTTTACGAACAAGAACTTCAGAAAACGAAATATCCTGATGTTTACCTCATAGAAAAGGTGATCAAAAAGAAGGGGGAAAAATTGTATGTAAAGTGGTTAGGGCTTAATGATAGCGAAAATAGCTGGATTGGTAGAAATGCCATTGTATGAGCATATTTATTAACTTTATTGTATTAAAAATCGTCATTAATATTTTGGATATGAAAGGGAGAGGACTTTTAAACAGTGCTATTAATCACTTACCAATTGAACTACACTTACCCGGCTACAATTATTGTGGACCAGGCACAAAGTTGCATAAACGTTTGCTAAGAGGTGATAAGGGAATTAATGAGCTAGACAACGCATGTATGCAACACGACATAGCCTATGATAAATATTCTAACCTGGCAGATCGTCAACATGCAGATTTAGAACTTTATAAAATGGCTAAACAAAGACTGAAAGCGAATGATGCTGGTAAAGGGGAAAAACTTGCTTCATGGCTAGTTAGCAAACTAATGAAATCTAAAATAAAAATCGGCGCGGGGATAAAAACATTTAAACAGTTTGTATCTAAGATACGTGCTGAATTAAAGAAAAACAAATCTAAAAATAAAGGCACTGCAATTAATCAAGCTTTTGCAGCTGCAATTAAAGTATTCCGTAATAACAATACGAGTAAATTACGAGTTCCTCGTTTAATACCGATCCCAAAAACTGGAGGTATTTTACCACTGATACCTATTTTTGCTGGACTTTCTGCATTAGGATCTTTGGCAGGAGGAGCTGCTGGGATTGCTAAAGCTGTTGGAGATTACAAAGCTGCGAAGAAAAACTTAGCCGAATCAGAACGCCATAACAAAATGATGGAATCTATAGCATTAGGAAAAGGTTTACATATAAAACCGTATAAGAACGGTAAAGGATTGTGTTTAAAAAGTTCAAAAAACTAAATAAAAGGTTACCTAGACGAGCTCTTACAAATATTGATATTTTAAAGTATTCAAAAGATATACCTTATTTTCGCGGTGTTTATATGAGAGATAGTTTGCCAAAACGACCAAAAAGAGTAGAATGTGCAATCATAAATTTAGATAGTTCTGAAAACCGCGGGACTCACTGGGTAGCCTATGTCAAGGACAACAATTACTGTGAATATTTTAATAGTTTTGGTGATCTGAAACCACCGTTAGAATTAATAAATTATTTAAAGAATCATGTTATTTCATACAATTACCTCACTTATCAAAAGTTTAACACTGTAAATTGCGGACATTTATGTTTGAAATATTTAAAACAGTTTTGGAGTAAACGTTTAAATATCTCTGTACAATAAAAACCATATCATTTTCATGATGTCTTTCACTTTGTCTATAACCGGAACCTCTTCTGCCTTGATCACTAATTATTCACCAGCTTTTCAACTCGATGGTGAATATGAATGTGGGTTGCTGTACATGTCAACTTTTAACTCGATACCGAATATAGATTACAGAAATAATACATTTTATTATGGTAAAAATGAAGAAGTAGAAATTCCAGAGGGGTCATATGAACTTCAAGACCTTGATGATTACCTTAAACGACACCTGCAAGGATGTACATTTTCACTGACATGTAACAATAACACATTGAAGACGTCTATATTGTGTTCTAAAAACATCTACTTCAATAAAGAAAATTCGATTGGAAAGTTGTTAGGTTTTGGAGAAGAAACTATTCAAGCTAATATATTAACAGATTCCCCTTTTCCTGTTTCCATTCTATCAACAACTATAGTGCGGGTTGAATGTGACATAGTGAGTGGATCATTTGTTAACGGTAAACCGAGCCATATAATTCACGAGTTTGTACCTAATGTTCCACCTGGTTATCGAATTATAGAAATACCTAAAAACGTAATCTACTTTCCTGTTACACAAAACAGCTTAAGCTCTCTCAAAATAAGAATATTGGATGTAAACGATAATTTAGTTAATTTGCGAGGTGAAGAGATTCAAATTTATTTACATCTTCGAAAAAAATGATAAATTTCAATAAAAGTGTAGTCTCGCGCGACAAACGTACTAGTACTCATTGTACTATCAAGAAAAGAAGACCTAAAGAACCAATTACAAAGCTAACAGAAGAAAATAAACAATTTTTAAAAAACATTGGATTGTTAAAATGAGTATATTAAATTTAACAGATTCTTTAAGCTTTGATAACACGATTGAAAGTTTTGAATATCATTCATATAAACCATACATAACAAGTTTTAATTTGAACGATGAAATTCGTATACCTATTAACCAACAAGATCTTTACGTATTGCCATCGGCGAGTACTCTCTATGTAGAAGGCGATGTTGCAGTATTCAATAGAGAGACAAAGACGCCGGTGAACAGTGTACAATTTACGAATAACCCTATACTTCACTTGTTTCAAGATATTCGATATGAACTGAACGGGATCGAAATAGATAAAATTAAAAACGCTGGAGTTACAACAACGATGAAATCTCTTGTATCCATGAATGAAATCGAATCGTCTATGTCACAGTTATGGGGATGGAATGTTAATGGTACTAAAATTACACATGGATCATTTTCTGTATCTATTCCTTTAGATAAGATTCTTGGTTTCGCAGAGGATTATAAGAAAATAATTATTAACTGTAGGCATGAACTTATTCTTCTACGATCCAATAGTAATATAAATAGTGTTAAATTGAACACCAATGAATACATAGATAACATTACTATATCTAAAATAGTATGGCGTATGCCACATATTAAAGTTTCTGATAGGGAAAGATTAAATTTACTCAAATGCTTAGAAAAAGATCGCGCTATTCAAATGGCATTTAGGAACTGGGATCTTTATGAGTATCCACTTTTACCTAAAACATCAAAACATTCTTGGTCAATCAAAACTTCATCTCAAATTGAAAAACCGCGATTCGTTATAATTGGATTGAAAACGGATAGAAAGAATATGGCTAACAAAGATATAACACGGTTTGATCACTGTCATTTGAGAGACGTCAAAGTTTTTTTAAATTCAAACTATTTTCCGTATGAAAGTTTAAATGTTAGTTTTGCAGCTGAAAAGTATGCTTTATTATACGAACAGTACGCTAAATTCCAGCAGTCTTATTATAACCGTGGTCAAACACCATTGTTGAGTCCGCAAGAATTTAAAGAGAAAGCTGCTCTGTTTGTAATCGATTGTTCCCGTCAAAACGAAACCTTAAAAACAGGCGCCATAGACGTACGAGTAGAATTAGAGTGTGAACAGGATATACCTGATAATACTGCAGCGTACTGTTTAATTCTGAATGATAGTATTGTAGAATACAAACCGTTAAGCAACATTACACGAAAAATATCATGAATTCAGATTGTTTGTTCGTGGATCTTCAGGGATTTAAATCGTATAAGAATGAATTTATTATTAAGGAATTTGCATACAGTACAAATGAATACACACAGGTATTTTCAATAAAACCTCCATATAAGTTTTCGACGTTAATGGAAAGCGAAAAAAGACAAGTAAGATGGATAGAGAAAAACCTAGGTATTTCATGGCATGAGGGCTTTGTTGATTATAGAGAATTTAAAAGAATGATACGCTGTTTTTTGGAAAACAAGAAAATATATGTAAAAGGGTTAGAAAAAGTTAAATGGATTAAAGATTTGTGTAGTAACTGTACCGTAATTGACTTGGGTTGTAACGGTTTGCCTAAATTTGAATCTATGTATCAAAAATATTGTAAGGACCAGAGTAGTTATAGTTGTTCAACGCATAAAAAATCTTGTGCGTTAAAAAATGTTTTATGTATTAAAAAATGGTATTCTGAAAATAATTTATCATTGTATTCTCATTTGTAATAAAGTACAATAAATATTATAACTGTAAAGCATATTTTTATTTCATAATTATTTCCCTTTATATACCTACCTACATATGATAAGATAGAGTGTCCGATCCGAAAACTACAAATTTAAGTGCCTGTAAAAGTTTAAAATAACAATGATAATGACAACTATTTGTTATTTCATGGGCACTTAAATTTTAAAGTTCGAATTGGACCCAATGGGGTTACAAAAGGTTTAGAAGTAAAATAAAACCAGATTCATAGGAAATAACATTTATTTATTAATTACCACACCTTTGTTTATAACATAGCATCTTAAATCTAATTTTAACTTTAATATTAAAACAAAGATTGATGACCCCAAGACAACGTCGAGACTTGATTATCTAGTATAACGCGTTTGTCATCATTTGACGACAGTGCTACTTTATTCAAGGACTGAGTAAAAATAACATGTTTTAAAGATTTAAATACAATATTGCGTTTTCTTATCCGCTCCTTATTTAATAGTACTTTTTTATATTCCTCAAAATCCACACCGCGCAATACATGTCTCTTTGTGCCTTTAGCCTTTTTCAGTTGTTTGTTTTCTGTTTTTATACAATATAATTTAGACCTAAGGCCAACGAACTCGTTTATTATTTCTCCACCAAGTTCATCTTTAAATAAACCGGGTACTTTTTTATGTTTAAGAGTTATACCGTATGCGTTACTGACAGAATAATTACTTGTATCAAAATAATGTTGAAAATTTCGTTTTATATCTACATACAAATCTTCTGTATTTATGGAATACAAAAAAGAATCTGTATCGGTATAACATAAACTTAAATTAGATCCATAAAAAGGTTTCATGACAGAATAGTGAAAATCGTACATATGAGTTTTCGATATTTCCAAAACAGTAAATCCAATGTAAATTGGCCTGTCAAGAGTTACCGATTCCGGTTTCATTTGTATGGCGACAAAATTTTCACTAAAAACGGTAGAACTATGAAAATTAGGTCTACCTGTTAGATGCTCTGCTGTGTATTTCTTTTTTGTTTTATTTCTATTATCACTCCACGCATTAACTAACAGAACATTTAACCTTTTTTCAGCGTCTTCCAACGTTTTTCCAAATATAGCATTGTTTGCAAGTTTGCACGAATTTTGCTCAAACACGGATTTAGCTTTTTGTCTTAACTTTGTATTTAAGTCTATGTATTGTTTTAAAAATGGACCTTGTTTAAATTTGATTACTCTATGTACGTTTTTCAATACCAAGCCATGCTTTATACATGTTTTTAAATGCACATAATGGATGACATACTCGTATTTATCATATAAATTTGGGATAAGTTTAGGTTGCTTTGAACCAGGCGGTGTGAATTTTTGAGGACAGAATGGAATGTCATTATGCAAGTCATGCAAATGTTCTGGATATTCTAAATCCACTTCCAAAATATAACCATAATCCGAATCATCAGGTGTTTGTAGGATATCGAGTACATTAATTTTATCCCGTGGTAATAATTTGAAATCATCATAAGGTAAATTGCCACACATTGCATAACCGTATAGATTATTACAGTCTATGTAGAATAAGAAACTGCTTGGATTACTGGAATCAAAGTTTGGCATGTATTTATTATTTGCCTTTGCATATCGAGTAGAACATAAACATACACCCCCACGAATACCTTTTTGAATCATTCTAATTATTTCAAGGTCATCAATGAGTTGCAACTTCACACCAGTTATAAGTAACATGGCATCAAAACTTAAACTTGGGGCAGTTAGATAAAAAGCAGGGTCTAATCTATAATTGACTTTACAAGTTTGACGAAACTTTTCAAATATGTCAGTTAGTAATAATACATCTGATTTAAGGTAAAGATCGGTGTATTCTCCTAAAGTATTAATATTGAATGATTTCCATACAAGCTCGGCATGTTCATAATCATATTTGGATATAATCTCATTTGTTAATGAGTTGTAAAAATAATGTGGCTGAGGTAAACATTGCTCTTCATAGCGACTCCAACTAGACATATACTCGTATGGATAGACGCCCTTTCGTTTCAATAAATCGAAATGCTCTTTTAAAGGAAAAAAATGTGAGAGATGAATAAAGTCTTCTTCATTTAAGGTGCTAACAAGTTCTTCCAAACTTGCTCCTAAAAATTTGAATGAATCTACAAAACGAACGGGCATATATTCATTTCGACTTGTAATGAAAAATTTCGTAAATGATATGTAATTTTCTTTGTTTTTTGCAATAACTTTGACTTGACCAGGAAGTTCACCCAATTGACGTATAAACAAATGACTGTCGTACCCTGATAAGTTGTGAAAAAATACTGGCACAAATGTTGGTAGGCGGTACCGAATATTACAATAAGAATGGGCTGCCCCTCTATAGCGTCCTGTCAAATGGCAATGATCTCTCACGGAATCGCCGAGTAATAACTTGCGACAAAGAAAACAATATTGAGAGTTCAAAAAATCATTTTCTTCTGTCTCTGTAATAGTTATTGGCTTCGGGTCAGAATATATTTTATTTATTCTATGTACATCTTTTTGCAGATATTCGAGAAATTTTTCTACGCAGTCTTTTCCACGATAAGACACAAATTTGTTTAGGGAGCTGTCGTATGAACTAACAATGTAGTACGCAAATGCAGCTGGTATGTGTTCCTGCAATGTTGTAGTACATTTCGAACTAAGTTTTTCATCCGTATTTGGTTGCAATAAGGATTCAAAGTCTGCATAAATTATAAAAGGCATATTTTGCATCCGCTCAAAATTTTTAAATTCAATATGCGCACCCCGATTAGGTAAAATTGTCTTTACGCCCCCGCATACGTGAGCATTAAATTTGTCTTGACTATTAAAAAATATCATACATTCATCGCAAAAAAATATTTTCCCGTTATGTTTTGTAAATTGAAGTTTAAGCAGGCGACTTAAATCTTTTATAAGACAGTAATGTGTTTGACGACCGTTTTCTAACATTAAAAGGTTAATATGATGTTGCTTCCGACATGTGGTTTTGTAAAGTGGACCTACGATTTCAGATTTATTTTTGAGTGCGTACACATTAATACTAATACGTTGATTGTTTTTTTCGAATATTTTTATGTCAGATAATCCCACAGGAAAAGTCATGTTCTTGCTATTAAGAACACCTTCATAATGGGGATATGAAGATACCCTATGCACATTATTTTTAGCTGGAAATAAAGCAGCCATCACACACCACAAAAAGCAAAAAACATCTTTATTTTGTATATTGATGCACGCCCGTTTTAGTTTTATATTTTTAGGCAAATCAATGAATCCTGATGCTCTCAGTGGGTTATATTTACTGATGTTTACCTCTAGGTATAAATTGCGCATAAAAGCCCAACCACTATCTCTGTCTTGAAACTCATCAATTTTTCCACAAATACATTGTAAAAGATTTAAAAATATTTCATTAAAATCATAGTTCTGATGTATAACTATATTTTTCGTTGCAAAAGATTTTACGTCGCAAGTATCGTTTTTAAGTAAAGAAAATTCAGCAAATAATTCAAAATTGACTTTGATAGTATTAAACACTGATTGTCTTGCTTCCAAAATTTTACGAACACTGTCGCGAAGGCTACGTATAAACTCGGCTGGTGCACAAACCTGGTCTGGCCCGCCTTCACGCCCCCGCACACGGTAAGATGCTATCCTACTTCTAAAAGCTGAAGCTATTTTTTCAACGCCTTCACCGTTATCAATAGAAATATTATTTTTATGCACAATACTTCGTAAATGGGCAGAAAAAGCTCGACTAGGAACAGATGTTTCGCAAACAGAACAAAATATTGATTTACAACTCATATTTGTTTTTTTAAGAATAGTAGATGAAAAGTGCTAGAAATTAAGATAAACAAAAGTATCGCGAGAATTATTATTTTTAGTAACAATATAACGCTCGGTGAAATTTTAAATTAACTACAGCTTTCTCCTATAGATCTTTTGTCACAATAGTTTTAAGTCAGCCACATTATTTAATTTCAACTGAACAAAACATAGAATTACAACATTTTTTTTTTTTTTTTTTTTTTTTTTTTTTTAAGAATACTATTTTAAAAGTGTTGGCAAATATTACAAACAGAGGTAACTAATACTAGAATTATTATTTTAAATCGTGATAGAACGTTCCATCTTCAGCGAAATAGTCCTTGTACATAATTTTAGCACTTTATTAATATCTGACACCTCTGACGAATTAACATCTAACTGTATTTTTAAAGTAACTAGAGATCTCTCTCATCAATCTTTTGGCGAAATGCTTTTTATGTAAGCCGCATTATTTAATTTCAACTCAACAAGACATAGAATTACAACTAACTTTTAAGAATAGTAGATTAAAAGTACTGGCAAATGTTACAAACATAGGTAAGTAATACTAGAAATATTATTTTAAATCGCGATAGAACGTTCCATCTTCAGCGAAATAGTCCTTACATAATTTAAGCACTTTATTAATATCTGACACCTCTGACGAATTAACATCTAACTGTATTTTTAAATTAACTAGAGCTTTCTCCCATCGATCTTTTGGCGAAATGCTTTTTATGTCAGCCACATTGTATAACTTTAACTCAAGAAAAAGGTCGCCTGATAATTGTGCAGTTCGACGCACCCTGCCCCCGGGAACTTGCCTTATCAATACTGACGGCAGCAGCAGTGGTTCGGGTTTGCGAGCACGCCAGTCACCATCTTCACTGTCGGAGTCGATTATCCAGCCGCCTGCAGGACCGTTGAGCTGCTCTAGCAGACTTGTCTGCGCCAACTTTTTTGAGCTGTAAATCGATCAAAAATAAATAAATAATAATAAACGGAACAAACATGTGCAGAGCTAAGTACCTATTTCAATTTATTTTTAAAATTACCATTTACTGAAATAAATACATATTTTACTTACCGTGGAGTCGGTGCTTCGTCTTCAGATTCAGTCGGCGGGAATTTCGTTTTTGACAGCTTCGACTTCTTTGACCTATAAAACAGAAGTTCCGTAATATAATAAAGCACTTTAAAATGTATTCAGGTAATACTTGTTTAAAATTGAATTACCGAGGTATTGAGACTTCGTCTCCTGATTCGGGCAGCGGGGTTTTCTTTTTTACCACCTTCGGCTTCGTAGACCTTTAAAACACAAAACATAATAATTACACCGCGACAATGCACTCCTAACACACAGCACCTTAGATATTAATTAATTACCTTGAAATTGGAGCAGGATCTTGAAGCTCCGAATATGGACGAGTCTTCTTGGAGACTTTCACTTCAGAGTATTCCGTATCAGACCTGTAAAAAAAAGAACATGGAATATTGTATACGATTTATTTAATTAATAATCAATAAAACCATATCAGAACACATAAATATTAAAAACTTACGAACATTATTTTAATGCAGTTGTAGCTTGCGACTGATTGACACTGGCTTTCTTGTAGAAATAAATGTAATTAAGCGTTACAACGTAAAAAGTTTCCGCTCAGCACTTTACAACACTCACAGAAGTTCTCAACATTTAGATATTTATAACATTCTATTTGTAATAACAGTACTACGGAATGCGAACAAAACAAAGTTTTTATAAAGGTTTAATACCTCAGACGTCGATTTGCAAAGTAAGCATTTGTGTTACAAACAAAAGTATCATGTTAAATATGTCGTAATCGGTGCATCAATGAAAGGAACCGGCGTTTAACAAAGAAGCCGACTTCATTTAGGTTCAATTTACACTGAATGCGATGATTGATTTATTTTATAGGACTTGTCAACAATACTTGAATAAACCTGTACTGGAGTTAAGTTCGTGTTTAGCATATTATATTTTGTAGGGCTCAATAATACATGTTTAAACCTGTATTAGAGCTGTGCACGTGTTTAGCAAAGGAAAAATATAAATACATACGTTTAATATCGCAGTTCTTCTTTAGACGCCAATTCAGAAAGTCGCAGTTTTATTTCGTATCCCGTACCTACAATAATACTGACTGAACTTCTTGAATTAAACGGTGAGTGCCTAACTTATTTACTAATATACTGATACCGTTTTTTTTTTTTTTTTTTTTTTCCTAGTAGATATAAATCTAATTATATTCTCTTATTGTGCAGAGTATGATGACTTCTCAACACATTGACTCCGTGAAAGATACCAACGAACAGTTCCCGTCTTTTTCGTCTCAAACCCTTGCGGCATTCGACGAACCATTTGGCTACTCCCAAGATATGGATGCTTATTTGCAATACCAGAATAGATGTATAAATCAAATTCAAAATCCATCTTTAGAAAATTCACCGAAAAAACCCAAGATAAAGAAGAGAGCAGTGCAAATAAAAACTGATATTGGATTAAACTCGCATGTAATTAAAAAAGCGAAAAAAGGGAAGCGATTAATTAAGATCAGTATTGCAAACCTTGAATCGCAGCAGGACGCTGATGACCTCATGGCGGTGCAATTTGTCATCGAAGATAACTACGATGAATTGTTAAGTGCTACGGAATCATTAGTTGACCGAATCGTGAGAAGACTCAGTAACGTTAGCTATTAGATTTTACAGTATACGTTATTTTACATGATTGTATTTTTTAATAAAATTTTGTGTTTTTGCAACTTTGTTTCTCAATAATTATTCAATTCCCTACCCATGTTAAATCCAATAGTGTTACTATGCAAAACAAGTTTAGAAACTAAAGTAAATTCCTCTGAAGTTTAGTGCCGCTGTTGGATTTACGTGCGCTTTATATTTTATTAATCGCTTGATCGTATATCTTTAACATAATGTAACCCTTACAGTAGTAGTCATGATTCCTGCTTAATAGCCGTGTCTAATTCTGATGGGACAGCAAATTGTACATATGCACATATATTAATAAGGTAGCATGTGAAGTTAAACTTTAACGAATTGCGGACTTTATTTGTGCTAGTGAAAATACAAATCAGACCGGCGTATTTATTGACTTGCAACTAGTTTATATTTATAATTTCTTGCAACGCGTTACGAGCACGTCACAGAAACCATCCAATCACAGGCTCAGGTCTACATCGCGCTAACGAAGTTTTTAAGATTTGTTCATATATATACAACATAAAATATGTAACCGGCGTGCTCCCACCTTCCGTGACCGACCGGCGGAATGGTAGGGTTCACCAGCAACCTGTGGCTCGGCCTGATCACCCTTGTTACTAACCGCTGAAATCAACTCAAAATGTATAGGGAGATTCTATGCCTATGCGGTGGTGGGCATGGATGATCCACACCTCGGTGAGAGGACTAAAATCACCAACACGTAAAATGCGGTCATAAGACCACTGGGAACTTAACGCATCCCAGGTGACCCGTTCTTGATGTGGGGCTTGATCAACCTCGCAGCAAGTTGTGAAAACACCATAGCAAACCAAGTCCGTCGAACGGTGTGGTGCGCTATGTGACTCGCTTTAGCAAACCAAGTCCGTATGTAGCGGTGTGGGGCGCTTATGCGACGATAGCGTGTCTGGTGACGACCTGTGACGCGTTGTGTACATGAAATGAAAAACATCTTTTGTTCTGTTGCTTGTGCACCTGACAAATTAAAAACCAAATATTAACTGACAATTGTCGGGTGTACAAGCAACAGTTTTGCTCAAATGAACTGTGAAATAATCAAGTAACAAAATCTACATGCGAAGAATATAACTCGAGTACGTTGCGATAAGTTAAAATAAATTAATGGTGAGTTGGCCGACATAACCCTGTTGGAGTTCGAACCCACATCGGTGGAGTTCGACAGGGCGTATACGGAAGCGCAGTTGGAAGATAGAGTACTAAACACAATAATTCTAATATAGTAAGTATTACAAACAGGAATGTACAAAGATATAAATTACAACCATAAAACCGATTGGGAGTTTCAGAACACCATACAACCGATTGAGAGTTTTAAAACACCTCAAAACCGATTGGGAGTTTCAAAACACCTCAAAACCGATTGGGAGTTTCAAAACACCTCAAAACCGATTGGGAGTTTCAAAACACCTATTTTAGCGTTTAAAAAAACGATCAACTCGAAATGAGCGTTTCATCAAAAAACGCCTTGGGAGTTTCAAAACACAAAACATGTAAAATGTGTTTTGAAACTCCCAATAATATACTACTAACTCTATAACCTTACTAAAAAATAACTTACCCCTTTGCTTTACAAACTACTAAATTGAATGAAGAACGGATGCTTGCAGCAAATTCTCGTGGAGAATAATTATATCTCGGTAAGTACGGCTACGTGATGGTTGGGACGTGCCAAGAAAACGTGGCATGGTGGGCAGGCAAGTTTACTGGAGCCAGTCGGGTGGTTAAGTTGCTAGTAGAGTTACTTGCTATGCTGTGACAGTATAAAAGTTGGATATCAGACAGCAAAGGTGCCTTTGGATTGTGTATATAATATAGACTAAACTTTTATTTAAGTTTGTAAAACAAACCTACACTTAACGTAACTTAAATACGCTAAAATAAAAAATAAGTTTCCAAAGTAATGCGTCAGTAGAAGCAAATCAAAATGGCTTAGAGTATAGTTATGCTTTTAGAAGAATGGTTAAGAAATCGGTTGAGTATGGTATAGAGTTAATCCAGTGCATAATCATACTGCAAAGTTAAATCCAACAGTGATAGTAAATTACAAAAACTAGGTATTTGAAAAGTGACATATATAATTTTTGTATGACTTCCTTTTTAATATGTCATTTTTGGATTTAATGTACGACATCATATTTTTTTATTAAAGTTCGTATTCTTTTCGTCTTCTAAATAAGCTTATCGATGAAAAAAGCTGATTGAAATACAAACAATTTCTACCAAAAACGATCAATATTTATTACTGTAAATTTTAGGTTTGTTATCAGTCTTATTTTTCTGCGCAAGTTGTCGAAATGAGTTGGTGGTATCGAATACATGTTCCTGATAATGACCCAATCAAAAAAATAATTATTTTGTATCAGGTTTTTTCGTATTAAATCATGTTTTGAAGACATTTAAATTTTAGTCCATTTAATCCTCCAGCAAGGTTATTTTAGGGTTGTGCAATGTAATTTTTTTCCTAGCCTCCATGACTCCCTATTTGGTGCCTCATTCAACTATAAGTTACTGAGGAATGCGTCCAAGTCGTCCCGCCACCTCCGTCTAGGCCTGCCCGTAATAATGATTAAATAAATAAATAAATATATATAATATAGGTATCTAAGTAGCTAGATACTGAACGCTCCATAATCTCAGCTATTGGCATCACGTGCCGCCGACTCCAGATTTTTCCGCCGATGTCGAGATATTGATAATTTCCCCTGACCGCTTTGTGGCTATCATAACCTCTACATATACAGCACTTTTGGGCAAGCAAGTTGACAATGCGATAACATCTCAAAAGTAATAAGGTCAACCGGAGCAATTGCGTGAATGGGGTATATGCATCTTTCAAAGAATAAAACGAAATACGAAATTTTTTAAGCGGTGCTGCCCTCTCATAGAGTAGTTTAATAGTACTAAACTACTCTATGAGAGGGCAGCACCGCTTAAAACATTTCGTACTTCGTTTTATTCTTTGAAAGATGCATGGGAATCATGACGGAAATGATAATGATTTTTAATGTAATATTTAGAAAATAAAAAATACTCGTCACTGACAAAAATTTAATGAATTTTCAAACAAGGTTTATTTTTAAAATAACCTATTACAAATTTTTCGAGATTGTCTCGTGGATCCAAGAAACAAACTTCGATACCTTGGTGAAGACCGAAGGAAAACGGCCACAAGCGCCGTCCGCCCCAAACGAAAACAACCCTACTTGCATATTTTCGTTTGTCAAGGGCGCACCACCATCAGCCTTTAAAAAAAAAAAGGAAAATTTAATCGGTCTACCCATAACTATGAATTCTACTCTATTGTGCAAAACCATATTGCTTTTGACATTGTCATCGTATTGTTAAAGTTACAATTGCTCTTATTTACTTGACAATAATGGCGGCCGAGTTGAAAACCAAAGCATAACGTGTCAAAAGCATAATTGTTTCACGTAGTAGAATAGATTGCGTGATCTAGTGTTGTTAGTTCATGATGACTAGTCCCACTGACTCGACTTACTTCAATGTCGATTCGCCTGGTGGGCGCACCGTCGTAGATTGAAAATCGTAGTTTTCATAATTCCGAAGAGTCATAATACTATACGCTTTTAGCAGTCTTGTTTTTTTTTTAAGTCGGTATCATTTTTTTGATCAAAGACTTCTATTTTGATATCGTTAACCATCGCATAACCGTATATCTAAAAGTTGTAGGAGCTATTTTTGATTTAACGCATAAATTAATGGCTTTACATAGGTTAGGTGAGGCTTGATTTATAAGCGATATTAAATAAGTTTCTGTCAAAAATTTCATTTTTGAGACAAGCTTTTTGTTGGCGTCTGTACTTCTTTTTGCAAAATCTCTATCTGCTTAATAAGACCGAACTAATGAGTCCCAACACGGTGGGTCTACGTCAAGAATAGCGGAGATCCTGTCGCCACCCTCCGACTTCATCTTCAGATTAGCTCTTAAATACCCTATTATTGCATTGTTGTCAAAATTTCAGCCCATTCCGTTGACGGGAAGTGGGTCAAATTCAACTTGCAAGATTTGACCCTTACATACATACATACATTGCAAGTTAAATAAAAGCTTGTAAAAATCAAGTCTTCTATCAAAACATTGCATTCGGAATTATGAAAATTCGGGATTTTGATCAATTTGGAATAATGACTCTTCGGAATTATGTATTGACAGGCTTTGAGTAAGGATCCCTTATAATCAGCACAATCTTACCACACAAGGACCGCGACGAGGAGTTCCTGCGCAGATCATGTTGTCCGTCATCGTTAATTTACGATAGTAACGAGCACACATGCCAATGTCCCGCAGCGCAACCATTGTTCTCCTCATATGATCCGGATATGTAAGGTTCTGGGGAATAATTACATACATACATACATTATATCACGCCTGTTTCCCAGAGGGGTAGGCAGAGACCACTTCTTTCCACCTGCTACGATCTTGACAAATCTCTTTCGCTTCTTCCACATTCATACATCGAGTCATGCACGCACGTCGGTTTCGGGTACTTAAAATTCGGCCGTTTTCCAGTATTTCTCCGATTTGATTCGAATAAATATAATAAGCAATTTTGTAAGTTGGTCCGTCAATGTCCAGATCAAGGAATAGAAAAAACAGTGGAAGTGGCATGAGCTTCGCTTAGTATCAGACCTGTTGTCGCCAATACTCAAACTATCATAAAAACAACACGCCACCATGGAAAATAATTTTGGTGCGGCTATCGTTTTTACACCCCAAAATAGCACATTAAGGCATGCTTCTGGATTTATTTCCTAATTTAGAAATATCGAAAAATCGAAATAAGCGGTCGCGGCAAATGTATGGTAGGTTAGGCGGAACTACGCATAACTATGCCACACGTTACACGCCCACTTGACACTTCTACTGTTTTTTCTGTTCTTTGATCCAGATCTCCACAGAATGCGGAAAGACTTGCACACATCACAATAAGTGCACCCGCACCGAGGAAACAGACTTGTATAACAACACTTAAAATGCAATTCGATTCATAATGACATAAAAATATAATAATTATCTCCCATTAACAATTAAAACGAAAATAATAATAAGGCTGTTTTACTAAATTTTAATAAAAAAGTGTTTTTAATAAATAAAATTATAGTTATTTATGTAACTATCAGCCCATGGTACCCTAACCCACCATGGAACGGTGTCACATTGATATCTAATCTAATCTTACTTTTATTAATGGCTTTCACTCCTGTTAAGGTATGTATTTCGCTAATGTTGAGTTATAAACAGTTTATAAGTTACCTACGCGAGTAGAATAGTATTTTTCACAATCGTGTTATAATAGAGAGCTTTTTAGTCGAGTACCGTGTTTAGGCCACGAAGCTTGCTGAGTGGCCTAAGTAAGGTACGAGATTAAAAAGCTTGATTATGACACTATTGTGAACAATACTTTTTGTACGAGTTCATTAAAATTAATAATTTAAGTCATTAATACGAGTATATAAGAAAACTAAATCTCGTAAGTACTATCACACCACCGGCGTCCGTAATGTTGCAGTACTAGGCTAAATACTAGCCAATCACAAAGCGTAGTTTTTTTTTTATGCCCTGGATACAGCAGCAAGTTTAAGTAGAGTTTTGACATATGACGCGACGCTGTTACGTTCCGAAACGCCATAGATTGGCAATTTTGTATCGGATCGAGTCTCCTTAAACAAGGACACATACCTATTATTGAAATACAAATTTTTTTCGGTTGTCTAGAGCGTATCGAAATAGTTATTTCGGTTGTTTTGGAAGTAACATAGACTATGCAACGATGAAAAGAGTGACGTTGCAGTATTCTCTGTGAAATCTTAATACACAGATTATAATCGACGAGTACAAAAAATCATTTTAACGAACCTCAATTATCCAAAAATTATATAACTTACTTCGATCATTCCCCATCCAGTTACATTTAAAAGAAGCCCAGATACAAATTCAGAATCTTCTTCAGGCAAATCTATCGTAGCTATTTTGGGTCCAAATCGAATAGGTGACCGTAATTTCAGTAAACATATATCGCTATCGCTTCCTTCACAATAATTTTCATGGCACAAGCGGTCACCGACATCATAAAGTTTGCCTCCAGCACAACGTTGATCCGTCCCGACTAGGACTTGAAAAGAATCATTAATACTGAAAAGAAAGTTTATTTTTACGTACATAATAACTTTGAGAAAAATAGAAACACTCTAAATAATGGCGACTCCTCTTTTCAGTATTGTAATTATTAATTATTTATGATAATTTTTATTTTTAAATTTATTTATATCACCTTACCATATATTTCTTTAACCCTTAATTTAAGATAGTAATATTAGTAGCAAGTGCATAGCATAGTATAGTGGCATAAAATAGAACATACTTAATTATTAACCCTAACATCTTTAATTTTAACACACTCACACTACACACTATACACTACGCTAACTCACTAACAAACGACACGAAAACATTATAAACAAAGACCCTGTCCAGACGGAGCGTTTTGCGCGCGTGAGCACTCGCGCGTAGACATTCGCGCGTTCCCGAGGTACTGGAGCTAGGTACAAACATCGCGTCCAGGTGCTGCCGCGCGTTTGTCTTTGTTTGGAAACGCGCGAGTGTCTACGCGCGAGTGCTAAAGCGCGCAAAACGCTTCGTCTGGACAGGGTCTTAGTTGCCCGTTGCTGTCCCGTGTATCACCATGCTGGATCCACGGAAGATCAGCGTCGTGACACTCCTGAGTGCCGCGACACCATGCTGAGTGGGTTTACTTTTCGCAAATTGTTACATTATAATACAAATTAATAGCCTGCATGCTTATTAGCTAAGTTATCTTAAGCCTAAGTTTTAAGTGTTCTACAATAATTAGCTTTAGGTACAGGATGTTAGCTATAAGTAAAAATGTATCGTTTTGGAGAAATAAAATCATTTTCTTTCTTTCTTTCTTTCTTTAATTTGTCTAATAAACAAGCAGTTGTATTTTTTTTTAAACTATGTGAATTTTTCAGTTTTTAATTAATTATATACTGGACTGAATTTTTTCAGCCTACCTATTCGCCATATATTACTTAGCTTAATAAATTTGATACTAACTATTTTTTATCGAATACACAGCCCGGTGCAAAACGTCTCTTATGGCCAAATCATTATCCAAAATAAAAAGTTCTTATTCTTACTTTTTAACGACAGAAGCTGAAGTTAATATGAACTGCTCGTGGATAATAGATCCTGCTCCAAAAGCTTCACCGCTGTGTTACAACGCAACCACGTAAGGGGCTTCTTTGATGGTGACCTCGTCACCTCCAGCGATACCGACATTGTCGCCAATAATGTCTTCATTGCTGTCAATAATGACCGCATTGTTGTTACATTTGGCTGAAATAAAATAATACTGTTTTAAATATTTCTAACTAGAACATTTTTATCATAATGACGTTTCTAAATCACCTTTAATACTATCGTGTACAGCAAAACCAGAGTATATTAATCAGAGTTTATTAAGCACTTATTTTAATTAAAACTAGCCACTTAAGCCACTGTATCAATATTTAGAACTTGGTTGTGTTTTGTTTACTCTCTCTGACATCTGTCAGTTCTATTAATACTCTGGCTACCTAGTAAAGCCCACCATACCTACAACGAAATTAGACAGTAAATTTTCTTATTTAATTGTCAGACGTATAAAACAAAGGAAATTCCAATGCAATGGATCTTTATTTGAGAGTAACACAATCAGTTCACAGTTGCATAATAGTAAAAAAATGTACGCGGGCCTTACAAGGTAAAGGTGTACAGTTAGCTACAAAGAGATTTATCCACTTCTTCTACTTGCTATATTATAATAAACTAAAAAAGTAGATACATCACATCTCTTTGTAGTTCACTCTGTACTTATACGCAAATTATACGTAGCACAAATGGAAACATACTTACGCACGTTTTCATATTATACATAATTTATAATTCAAATTTACTACTCAATGACAATACAAAATATCAACTTCAAAGTTCACGTTTGGAAATCTTAGTACTAAATACGGAAACTTGCTCCATTCTACTCGATTATACCATATTGCTTTTGACATGTTATCGACGATAATTTACTGGATTTACTTCACAGGAATAGCTGCTGAGTTAAAGTTATATGACATTCATTAACTAAGATTTTACCTCTAATTTCTTGCTTAAATAACATTAACAAGTAAAATTAACAAAAACCCTATTGAATAGGGTTTAATACGCAATCAACGGTACATCTCTTCACTGAAAACCATTACAAAACCAGTTTCAGAATCTATTATCAATCGAGACAAATAAAGTTAATTAAATTTTAGTCCTTCATGGTTTTTAAAGAAAAGAGACCACATTGATCTCATACCCAACCCGATTTAGAAGAGTCTTTGTCAATCCAAGCATTTCAGAACTTAGTGGTAAGATCCTATGGATTGAAAGTGTGCAGCATTTTAAGATGGTAGCGCTTTGAACGGTTAAACTATTTTTTGTAACTTTAAATGAAAGAAATGGGGCTAAAGTGTGCACTAAATGGGTCCCAGAATCCGATGACGCGACAGACCAAGAAGGCGACGTTGGCGAGATGAGATTGATGCCTTTCATGAAGACTGGTGGAGTTCTGCCCAAGCCAGGGTATCCTTCGGAAGGGAGGAAGGCCTTTTTCTAGTTAATTTATGTGAGATTATCCCCCAATATTTTTTTTATTAAAGAAAGTATAAAAAATTACATACCTTGCACCAATGTGTAACTTAACAAAGTTAAAGCAAATATAATAACTTGTGAAACTGCCATCATAACCCTATGATAACCCAGTAGCAATTAATAATTACAATAACGAACCCGCATATTTATATGTTAATTTTAATTAGTTAATTAATAATATACGTTAATAAAATGTATGTCAAGTTCGAGTTAGATTCGCACACCGAAGGTTCCGTACATAAAATAAAACCAAGTTTAAATTATAAGTATACTTACAATAGATATAAATTCGGATATATTTAATGGCGACGTCTTCTATCAGATCTAGATAAAATACAACAAAAATAACACATGCTCTTAATATTACATAAAAAACTGGCAAGGCGACCTTAGTAAAATAGTCTACCGGCAAAAACAGGTACCTATAATATACACAAATGGATGTTATGACTTCTGTTTTGTTAAAAAAAAACCAGGGATCGTATACCGGTATTGTTTCCATACAAAAATATCGGTATTCAATTTCGGTATCTCGCTTATTATTGAATATTTTTGCTCTTCAATGAATTTATATAATATAATACTGTTAGTACCTAAATTACAGTCGAAAATATCAAGGAAATAATGAAAATTAAAATAGATAATTCAATTTTAATGAATACCGGTATTGATCCCAGAAAAAAACGGTAGATTTCTGTTCGCAATCCTCAACGCCATTTACTGGATAAAATAACTAGCTTCTATTATATCCGCTGACGGATAACGAAACTATTCGGCACGGAACCAGCAAAATTGCTTAGTAACAGTGGTTAGTAATAGTAATCAGACGAGACCTTGGAAAGGGTTATTAAATTTATCAATCTCGCCTAAACTAGGTTTTTTTAATTAATCGGTTGTTGTAACAAAAATTCGATAAAAAATGTTGGTAATTAGATGAGCTATTTTAAGTGAGTATTTCTTTATAGCTGAATATAAGTATTGTATGGTCTAATCACAGTACATTTATTTTATGCTTACTCACGACCTAATTTAGGCCACTGGGCAACTAACCGCCCACCAGCCTTTTGTTCATACAAGTGTTAACAAAATGTTACTTCTTAAATTAGACAATAACGTCAAGAATACTTAACCTATTTGATTCATATTGTTTTATTTTTCAGCTAAATAACCCAGGTTTAAAATGGCGTACAAATATTCTTCTTAATCGTCGTGAATTTTCTCAAAGAAATAACAAAGGATCCACAAATCACCCGCGTCCATAGTAAATTATTGCGTTTTGTTCGATATGTCTTTCAAGTGACTTTTGAGTGTAATTTTGAAAAGTACTGCTTCTTTTATGATTATTATTGGAACGCCATTTTGTGCCTCGATTATTTATCTGGAAAACAAAACAAGCTGAAGTGAATTTGGTTGATTATTCTTGACGTTATTATCTGATTTAGGAAGGTATATTTGTTAACACCTGTATGAATAAAAGACTGTTGGGCGGTTATTTTTGCCGCTGAGTATAATTAGTAATACATTTTAATTATAAACACCAGAGTGCTACTAACTACCAAACATTACGCATCAAGAAAGAATTACCGACTCTTTTGACTATCTGTAAGTATATGTTTAATTTAACTTTAATAGACTACTTACTGCCGCACTCAGAGACGTCAATTTAATTTACTGCTTGATTAAAGTTGCCGCTGTCACTTTCCTTACTACAGAAAATAGAATAAGAGAAAACGACACTAAACAAGCATTAAATTTAATTGACGTCTCTGAGAGCGGCAGTTAACCTTCAACTATCTCTCTCTCTGCACTCCATCAACTAACTACAACCTACACACCTCCAGTCAAGTGTGAAGGCTAGCTGGCCCTTACAAAATTATGTTTGTTGTTGTCTAGTACCATAGTAGGCAACGACTTTAATTGTTATGCCACTATGGAACCCTGTCATAATGACAGCGTCAAACCATATGAAAGAAATTACGCCAAAATTAATGATTAACGTCATGCGACAGGTTTCAATAGTGGCATAACAATTAAAGTCATTGACTGTACAAGCCTAGAGCTTAGTTTAGGAGTTCGTCAACTTGTGTTAGGTTGTCGTTTGTTTTTTTTTTGACGTGGACTAGCCTGAAGTTGAATATTTATATGTGGATGAAACATGAAGTACCTAGGGGGTGGCTAGTTGGGGATTAAAACTATTATACTGAATAATAACTTGTAAAAGTAAAACTCAGTATTTGTCAGAAGTTTTAGTCCCCAACCCAAAAGATAAAAAATGGCCCACACAAAAGTGGCCTTTACACGTAAAGTTCGGACCGCGGGAAACGCCACGTGCCGTTCCAATCTTCGTTCCGAACCGTACATTTTTTACTATTTTACTATTACAGTTGCATTTTACACGTACGGTTCGGAATGAAGATTGGAACGGCGCGTGGCGTTTCCCGCGCTCCGAACTATACGTGTGCAGGCCGCTAAGGCCTTTTTTCAAATTACTTTTCTTCCCTAGGGTTAACATGCATCACTTTCATCCCTTTTCTAAGACAAAGAATGGCCTGGAAAAATATTTTTATTAACTTTCTAGGTAGGTAGGCGTTTATTTCATATTGAAAATTACATTTTCTATGTCCCATAATCATAATGAATTCACAATAAGATCGTCAAAATGTAAATAATAATAATAATAATAATGAAATAAAAATAAGAATTAAATTACACAAAATTAAAATATAGCTAATTTGCTACAGTCACAAATGTCGAAAAATATATTGAATAAAAAGAACAGATCAAATTAAAACGATCATATCAAGAGGTAATAATAATTATCTTGGGTTTCCATAAATTTAGGATTGTTCGTCATCATTATAAGGACGAGAAGGTGTTTCTATTCTGACTCCTAGTAAATGGTATAAAACATTACAATGCTTCGAACCTGTTTCCTTTTTTTCTAGTCGGGTTTTAGTTTTTGTTTTTTTTTTTTAAATACTTTTTAGCATTCTTTTACTTTATCCCTAGAAATAGAGCCATGATCCTTACTCAGTCTGCAAGAGGTTGTAAATTGTGAGGGTCTTTCATTTTTGGGAGAAGCTTTTGCTGCCTTTTTTTTTACACATTCGTCATCTACTCGTCAAGACGTTTCTAACGAGCTCTAACACGACGGGTTTATCGTGTGTAATTTAGAAGTTCCTCTGGCCACCCTGGCTCTCCATCATCAGGCCAGCTCGATGGTACTATATTATTATATTGTCATTATTACTAAACGTGTATGCAGATTTTCAGCTTCATCAGAAACCGGGAAGTGGGTCAAATTGAACTTGCAAGATTTGACCCGTACATACATACATACATTGCGAGGTCTATGGCTTGCTGTCATTCTAAAAACATCTGTCCAATTATAATTTTTTGTAAATTACTTTTTCGTTGACGTTGGTTCGCAAATCCAGAGCAGTTTTGTGGGACAACTTGTAACATCGATGAAGAACTTGCATTGAATAAAATAACAGTGAAAAGATGGTTTCAAATGAGTAGGTAAGCGGTCAAGATCACACCAAGCCATTGAAGTGGATGCTCGACATCTTCAAGGGTCATAACGACTTTGACTGGAAGACTTCGACGACAGGACAGGATTCACCGTACAACGTTGCTTATATATATAATAACTTGACATTGGCAAAATTACGTTATTATGTAGACGCCAATAAATAATTAAATAATAATAATACATACATTGCAAGTTAATTAAAAGCTTGTAAAATTGCAGAGGTTGATTGTTGTCTTGCTTTAACTTTATTTCTAGAGCAAGAAGCACAACTTTGCTGCTTTTTCTAACTTTAAAGTTAGAGTAAGACAGCAGTCAAATTCTGCATTTTTGATTGCTCGTCTATTTCGCCCTTTACTCTGCTAAGGGCTGATTTTTCAATCCCCAGATAAAGCTATCCGGAAGGTAAATTTTAGCTCGATCCTTTTCTTTCATATGACTTCAGAAAAGAATAGTAATACATTTAACGGACCGATAGTTTTATCTGGGGATTCAAAAATCAGCCCTAAAGGCAACATAATTATGCTTGTTGGGCGGTAGTGCCTCCCAATGTACGGAGAGGTCAAAATTTGGTATCGGATGAATTCACTCGGCACAGATGTATCCTAGGACAAATAAAGCTGATTTAGCCCGGTAGCCATGCAGATTTATGCAGTTTTAAAAAACATCTAGTTTAATTTATACCATCTATTTGAGACTGCGCAGCAGCCTGAATTAAGGCAGCGGGTGGAGTTAACTGAGAAGAGAACTCGCCGAGCAGCCAAATCAAAGATTACATAATATTTTCGTTATTAACAAATGAAACTTAAGTTAGATTCATAATACCGAGTTATTTTACGACCGACATCTAAAGAATATTCCGCCTACGGATGCCAGTTTCCAGCAGTATCTCCTGAAGAGCTGTTTTACCAGGGTGTGCACGTATGGAGCCAAGCGACGATGCCGATTCTTCTTCTCAGTCCTGCGGATTAGGGATTAGGGATATCTAGCGGAATATAATCGAATCACGTTTGGAAACCAATTTTGACTATTTGGCACCCGTTGCGATTTTGACCTTCGATCATTACCGCCCGTACTATACTCAATACTCAATAATTTATTGCATTCCATAAGGTATACATAGGTGGTACTTAAATTAACTTAAAAGTTATGAGATCATTATGGAGCCTGTAGGGCACAGCAACATATAAACTTATAAACTAGTGAGAGCGCTTATTTGCTGAGAGTAGTTTATTCTTTACTTACAATATCTATTAATATAATAATTTATCTTCTAATTATTCGGTTATTGAGTAATAGCATTTTTCTATCATTAAATGTTTAAGTGTGTTTACAAAGCTATTTTCATTTTTGATATTTTGTAGTGTACTTGGCAATTTGTTATAAATTTTAATAGACATGACATGCGTGCTATCTGAGTGAAGTTTTAATCTTGAAGTAGGTAAAATTAGTCTATTTTTGTGTCTTAAAGTAAGTGCTGATGGTAGGTCTTGTCGTTTCTTGAAGAAGTTTGGGTATTTACGTACAAATTTGCAAATATCAATTATGTATATACACGGTAAGGTAGGAATCTTTAGTCGGCCTACTTTTAGAGTATGAGAAAAATGTTTTAATCTAAGCTTTGTAATGATGAAGCTTAAAATAAAATAACAAAATAATCAAAATTTCATTTATTCATCAGCTTCAGCAGCTGCAGCAATTGTTTACGGATAATTATTGGAGATTGTGGTGCGGATCCAGCTGACATACTTCGAGACCTTGGTGTAGATGGTCGGGTATAGGCCGCATTTCTGGAAGTCTCCCCACGACACCAAGCCGACTTGCACGTTGTTGTCAGTCATCGGGGCTCCACGGTCTCCCTTTAAAAAAAAAGACGATCTCACACAATCGACCTCTCTCAAACTAAGTTCCAGCCTTGTACTATGGGTACTAGGCAAATATAACCACAGATATACGGAAAAAATAAATAAGGCCGGCTTACACTCGTAAGTTTTACTTACGTAATTAGGGACGCAGCTATTTGTTACAATTAGATAGAAATATTTATTAACGTTTATGAAAACGGAACCGAAATGAAAAGGTTTTGCCTGAAGTACATTCTAGCGATTTGAAAATTTAACCAGTCTCCGAGCCCTGTATAGAATGCTTCAACAACTACATTGCAGTGCAGTGAAATTTGGGTATTTAACGTAACAATCTTACCCAACAAGCGTCCTTTAATTTCCCTCCGGCGCAAAGCATGTTGTCTGTCACATCATTGTGGTAAGCCCTGCAGTCTTCTAAAGGTAGCAGTGCAATCTTTGCTTGGCGCAGATCAGGGGGGTAAAGACCGTTCTGCAAAAAAAAACTGATTAATAATGGAGTGTTATTTGTCGAAAAGTATGGAGGTTTATGAAACTAGACAAGATGCTTCGCTATCGCTAACGATTTTCGAAAGCTGACAAAATAATTCGTCACACCCATGGCAAAGTTGCGAATCTGCACTTTGATTTCAAAAGACAATGACTGAAACGCCTCTTGGTAAAGTAGCGAATCTGTTATTCTGATTTTGAATTGAAATGCAGATTCGCAACTTTGCCATGGGTGTGACATTATATAGGACGCGACCGTCTGACAGCTTACGTCCATCCTATTATACATTTTGGATAACGATTACGAACGCCGAATACATCTTGTCCAGGGGGCCTAATCAAGATCCAACGCTAAGTTAGCAATTTTCGAAAACCGACAAACTCTATAGGATTGAAATAAGCTGATAGATAGGGTCGACCGTTATGTCAACTCCATACATTTCGAGGCGATAATTAACAGAAACATTAGCAGGCGGTTTCGGTGCGAGTAACTCCTCGGTAAATATTCAGGTATATGCCTTGAAACAATGCTCTGTATTTACCCAATAGTAAATTGTGTGTATACCAGTTTTTTTTATTAATCGATGTAGGCTCAACTGATATCACTGGTGGGTGTGTAATGATCGGTATAAAAATAATTAGTATAATTTCATTTGATATAATAACATTTGATATAATTTTAAAGGATATAATCACTCATTGTATATAATAAACGATATCATCATTTTGTATAAAAATCATATTGTATAACTATCATGTGGTATATTTTTATATTTTTTGGTACAACGCTGACCGTGAGGCAAAGTCGACGGAGCTCTGCTTTGCGGAGCTCCTATTACGCGTAGTTATGGCGCTTCGCGCCTTGACACAATTCTAACGTAACCTAACCTATATAAATTAGTTGAGACCTAGGAGTTACCGCTCTGTAGGGTCACAATAGGTTACTAACAAACCGACCCTTGTGGTTGGACACGAGTTAGTATAGACAGTATTTTTTATACCAACTGTACTTTATATGAAATTAACTTTATATCATAAGTTGATTATAGTAAATATGCATTATACTTAATGTATGTTACATAAAATATTTTTAGAACAAATGATCGTTATATAAAATGATAATTATATCATATTTAAATATATTAAATGTTGTTATATGATTCAATAATTATATCAAATGAGCGTTATATCGACTGATATTATAGAAAATATTTTTATATCGATCGTTACGCACCCATTACTGGTTTAACATAGGTAGAGAACACTAAATTTGCAATAGGTATAAGAGATCATTACCTAAATAACGCTATCTAAATAATATTAATTAGTGGTAATATAGTACCTAAATAATATTAATTAGTGGTAGGACCTTGTGCAGGGTCCGTCCGGATCGTTACCACCATCTTATCCATTAACCTACCGCCAAACAGCAGTGTTCGCATTGTTGTGATCCGGTTTGGGGATAAGATAGCCGGTGTAATGACTAGCATAGAGGCATTCCATCTTAGTCCTCAGGGTTGGCAACGCATTTGCAGTCTTAGGATTGCAGTCTTGTGAATGCGAATGTCTATGGGTCACAGTTTCCACGTACCATCAGGTGGCCTGTGTGCTCGTTTGCCTTTTCAATAACATATTAAAAAAAAATGTTAGTAAAATTACTTACATCCATCATTCCATATCCAGTAACATTAACAATTTTTCCAACTTCCAACTCGGAATTTTCAATTGGTAAATCAACTATCCCCACTTTGTTTCCTGGAGCTCCTAGGGGTACTGGCTCCTTAAGTTTGAGCAGACAGATATCGTTTTCGTTTTCGTCTTTATCGAAATTCTCATGGCACAGTTTCTCTTCGACCTCAATAAAAAAACCTTCGGGATGGTCGTAATAAATATAATCGGAGCCTACCACGACTTGGAAATTTTGGATCCTGAAAAAATAATTTTAAAATAAAGTAATGGAACCAGTAATCGACAAGGACCAATGATCGACACTGATTCTTGTTTTACGGAAGATAAGGGTAATTCATTTGTTTTTTGCAACGCTCAATTTATGACCGTATGATCTTTGAATTAAGTGTTAAGTGTCGATTATTGGTGCATGTCAGCTTAAAGTGTCGAACACTGGTACCATTACCTTAGCTGTATATAAAACAAAAATAAGATAAATAGCTTTTTGGGAAATGAAAATTTGGGAAATAACGTATTCGGCCAAAAAAAAATCGGCTAAACGGCATGGCATGCTCTCCATCGTACTCGTATTAAATTGATCTTACTCATTAACAATTTTAGCAGAAGTTAGTATGAACTGCTTGTGGATGATGGATCCAGCACCGTAAACGTTTCCGTCATCATACAACGCCGCCACGAACGGAGCCGCTTTGATGTAAATGACGTCGCCACCAATAATTCCCACGTTGTGGTTCTTAACTGGAAAATTATAAAAAGTAACTAACAGTGCCAGTCGCCCTGATTTTTTTCATTCATACAAACCTGACAATTACGAACACGCCGTTCTTTAATGATATAACGTACATGGCAATTTATTTATAATACCTGACAAAAAATGGGTGTTTTAATGTTAAAGACTGTCGTCGTAGCTCCTACACAGATAATTATATCAAAAATGACGCATTTTGTTTAAATAATGCTACTTTAAGAGGCCACATATGATGCCACGCCCACACAAGAATTAAAAGGGATAGCTTTATGTGCTTCCGCACAAAGAAAGTGTGATAGAGATAGTTTTTGCGCGCCTTGATTGCAGGGTCAATTTCAAATAATTGCTGTTTACTTTAAAAATAAAATAAAAAACCAAAAAAAATGGTCACCCATGATTAAAAAGTTATCGGTACTTGACTTTTGAATAAAAATCAACCAAAAACATGCGAAAAAGGTGTCATTATCCAAAGAACAACCCATAGGTGTTCAAGTTATTGAGATCCAGATTGCGGGTGATGGCACCAGTGTTGGACACTTTTAGCTGACAGGCACCAGTAATGGACACTTAACTTTTAATCCAAATTTCATACGGTCGTAAATTGATTGTTGCAAAATGAATAACCCTTATCTTCTGTAAAATAAGAATAAAGTGTCCATCACTGGTCCTTGTCCCTTACTGGTTCCTTCACCCTACCGACTTTGACATATATAATAATATGTGGCCTCTTAATCACGATGGTTCTTACCTAACAATACGTTTCATGATAATCGATTTGGCTGGTTATTAAGAGACTAGGGGACGCCCGCGACTTCGTACGCGTAGAATTAGTTTCCCGCTACTCCCCCCATTTCTTCCCATTGGAGGTAAATTTTCGGAACATCCTTTCTTAGTGCTCACTTACATCATGAAAGGAACCCCTGTACCAAATTTCAAGTTTCTAGGTACAGTAGTTTCGGCTGTGCGTTCATATATAAGTCAGTCAGATTTGCGTTTTATATATATAGATAGATAGAATATCGGCTCTGAAAGTACGGATAACAATTATGCATGGGCTTTATCCATGGAATAATTATTATGTACAGAGATTATGGATTAGTTAGGTATTATTTCCTTAATAAGGCGTAGTTGATACAAATCCGAAAAATAATTACCTGGCGCTCGTGCCCATGTTGCGTAAATTAACGAAGTCAAAGTAAAAATAATAACTTGTTGTAAAACCGCCATTATGATACGCTACTTGAGTTCTCTAATGATCATTACAGTACCAAACCCCGCGTATTTATACTCTTTGAT
The DNA here is from genome assembly GCA_948252455.1 of Acleris cristana. Classification (NCBI taxonomy): domain Eukaryota; kingdom Metazoa; phylum Arthropoda; class Insecta; order Lepidoptera; family Tortricidae; genus Acleris; species Acleris cristana. Next base: position 10,113,189 of record OX411795.1, on the reverse strand, counting down.
CCAATTAATTATGTAAAGTTGCTAATAACTATGATAACAATAGTTTTAAATACCTTTTATGAGCATATCGGCTCAAGCCTATGGTTCCGTATCTTTAGCACAAATATTTCAATTGAACGTCACGCGTTTGAATCGCCTTTACTAATGAAATTCATTGACCATTTCTTTAACGAAATCTATCTGTAGCATGAACCCCTAAAACAAACTCACGTTTCCAGTCATTTTTTTACCTATAGGCATCACCTTTAGGGCTCCCTCACATTTAGCGTTTTTCGAACGTCGACGTCTCATTAACGCCCGCGCAGCGTCGACGCAACGTTCTCGCAGCGCCGACGCGACGCAGTGGCGTTTTTCGAACGCAATAACGCCCGCGCAGCGTCGACGTCGCGTTCTCGCAGCGCCAAAACGCCATTGCGCTGCGAGAACGCGACGTCGACGCTGCGCGGGCGTTATTGTGATGTTGACGTTCTAAAAACGCCACTGCATCGCGTCGGCGTTGCGAGAACGTTGCGTCGACGCTGCGCGGGCGTTAATGAGACGTCGACGTTCGAAAAACGCTAAATGTGAGGGAGCCCTTAATGGGCGTTTTCCAAAAAAAGCGCACGTAGTTAAGGACTTCAAGTAACAAACGGTAAGTTTAGGGCCTTTAAGGCCTCTATTCTATTGGAAAAAAAACCATATGGCCTTTGACGAGTTATCGTATTGTCAACGTTTTGATAGCTCTTATTTACTAGACAATAATGGTGGTTGAGTTCAAAATGATACCTACTAATACTATAACAAGACAAAAGCAATATGGTTTAGCCTAGTTGAAGTAGTTATGTAATAAATAGAACCGACACCAGGAACAAATTCATGGTCGAAGTACCGTTGTCCAAACAATTAATGTAAAAAGTTTAGCATATAAACAATATTTATTCTGGTCAACATTAGCTCTCTCAGTCTAATTTGGTGTAAGTAACATAATGAGACGTCGATACTGTTGACGGGCAATGACTCAAAGAATTGCCCGGGAAAATACAATTTTAGACTGCAAATGCTTTGCCACCCTTTTGGAGTAAAACCTTTGCTAGTAATTTCACTGGTTGTCTCATCCCCACACCGGAACACAACAATACGGACAGTTGCGTACTACTGTTAGGTTATAGGAGGGATAGTAGTACTACGGGCAAAAAATAATCCCCGTGGTACTACTAGTAGTATCACCGGTAGTACCACGGGAAAGGAGGGGAGAAAAGATGGTGATAGCGACCCCCGACCATGGTCAGGCATAGGGTCCTACCACTATTCTATGACTTTACATTTACTTCGAATAATTGTCTTAAAATGCGACTTGTGTCGTGATTGAAAATGAGTATTTTCAACCCTGCAACCATTATTAACCCGCAACGCAACATGTGTAACATTAACAATATGTGTATTTGTATATCTTTCGTGTATCTGTGTACCTATCTGTATGTCTGTCTTTAGGGTCCTCATTTGACTTTGAAATGCTAAAAACGGCCAATTTTCCATTTTTTTATTTTGTATCCTTATCACTATTATATTGCCAAGCTTTTTTTTATTACGCAGCCAAAACTATTCCTGATTAAGGCGCTATTGATAAATTAACTTAATTAAGAGTACTCATTAACTATTTATTTTGTTATTAACCAAAATTCCGATAAAACATTTTATATTGCATAGTTACACCCGACAATAATTTTTAATTATGTCCACTCCTAATATTTGCATTGAACATTGATAGATATGATACGCACTCGAAAAAACAAAAGTTGTCTTTCCTGTGGTCAATAGTTAAAGGCTTGTGTGCATATAATATAAGTTATGTTTTTATCTGATAGGACTAAAGCAGACCTGACGCCGTTTATGTGGATGGGTAAAGCCAGAAAATTAGGCCTGCAAAACGTTAACTTAGGGTATGTCCACAGGAAAGACGGTAACCTAAATCTGCGTTTGACCCGCTCTTTGCGTAGTATGAAATGAAATTGGTTGAAAGAGTAAGGAATGAAAAGGTCAGAGAGAAATGTGGACTAAAAGAAGATGTAGTGACTGAGATTGAAAAGGGCATGCTTCGATGGTATGGGCTTGTAAAGGATGGATGAAACAAGATTGACAAAAGAGATATACAGAGCGAAAGTGAGTGGGAGGGTCGGAATGGGCCGCCCTAGGCGTACTTTTTCGAATCAAGTCGGAGAAATACTGGAAAAGAGTCGAATCATAAGTACCCGAAACCAAAGTGCATGGATGACTCGATGTACTAATGTGAAAAAAGTGAAAAAGGATTTTTAGATTTTGTAAGATGTAGCACAAAAGTGTTGACTTTAGAAAAATACGCTGTAAGTCTGTATTTATTAATTAACAAGCTGAAGCCAAATTATTGGAAAGAAAAGAGAAGTAAAAAAATAGTAAAAAGAGATCACAGAGGTTGTTCACTTTATTGAAAATATTTTAAAGGTTAGTTGTTTCATAACATACATACGACCTTCACTAAAGTGTAAAGAAAAACTACATGATACATTATTAATTTCTATATACTCGTTAGTTGAACAAACACTCAAGAAACAAAATAGAGGTAAATGACTAGATTCTGCATAAAGTTCAATTATCATAACCTTGAATAAAATACATTCATACATTAGCTATTCATTAAGTTATACTATTTATAAAATAGGTAATAGGTGCATTAAATAATAGGCCAAAGAGCCCTCATGTGGCCAATTTACTGAATAAATATTTTGAATTATGCCAACAAAAAGTTTTTTTAGTAATCTAATTCAATTCAATTCATTTATAATACTTTTTTAAGCACAAACTAATACACTTGTTAAAAATAAACTATATTCCATCTAGAATAAACACAAAACACAATAAACCTAAGAATCATAAAGCCAGAAGTACGCCTTGACATACGTCTCGAAGTGCCTTGGTACTTCTAGTTTTATGTTTTTGAACATAAAATAGTAAGTCCAGATTTATATTAAAGTGAGCACTTACAGTTTTCCTCCTAAGGAACATAATATATAATATATAAACTTTAAAACTGCAGTAAAAGGAACATAATACTTTAAGTCAATCGTGACACTTGTCATCCAATACAAAGGATATTGACAAGGTTCTGCCATGAAGTGAAAATAACTTTTATGAGTTCCCTACGTTACATCCTATTAGAAAATAGTTATTTGTTATACAACGGGGGAAAGTTATATTTTAACTGCGAGTGTTTCAACACACGTGACGAAAAATAACTTTTCACCCGTGTATAACACAAAACTTTTCACCTCACTACAGCGAGGAAAATAAGAAAAAGGGGTTGTACTATCGATTATTATTAATTTACCTCTTTTTCAATACAATAATTTTGATGTATAGAAGTATTGGTAAAATCAAAAGTAATGCAAAATAGACTAAGCATATCGTTTTGTTAGCTGTCAAATATCACTTAAGCTGCCTTCAAATGTCAAAACTCTTTCTTCACATGTGGATAAAAAGCGATTTTCTCAATAGATATCAAACAAACAAAAAAGGGCTTCCCGAGCTAGTGAGATGAAAAGGATATTGACAAGGTTCAGACCAAATGCTGCCAAGAAGTGAAAATACCTCTTACGAGTGCCTTACGTTACATCCTATTAGAAAAACACATTTTAAAAATTGTTTCGAAAGAAAAAAAAAAGATTAAATTTAATTCTCAACAAAAAATATTTTTTTCATGACTCCCGGGATAGATCTTGAAGCGATTTAGTGTACAGTCTAATATTAGCCTAAGAAACATAATGCACTATGTGTTCATTCTTTGCAGCACTTGGTCCAACTCCTATACAAAGGTGGTCGATCTCCTTTACGCCACAATAATGTCACAACACCAATAAAAAAAAACCACACAAAACTGAAAAACGTTTCTTCCTTCCTACCGGCTTAAACAAAAAAAGCAAGTCCAACCTACTTCTTAGATCCGAGCTTCCACGAAATATCATTCAGCCCGTGGAAAGACCTTTTCAAACCCTGACCGTCAGCCCACTTGGAGTCCAAAAAGTGGTCATCTTCGTCTTGTTCCAACTTCTTCCACTCCTCTTGCTTTCTATAGGCATGAAGCATCAGCTGTTTACGTTCATCTTCAGTCATTACCGGCTCTCGACCTGGAGCGTTTTCTGAGGAGTTGCAGAGTTTCACGGTGACTTTGGTCTTGTCGTTTTTACCTGTAAAAACACAATACAGATCAATTGTGATGGAGATATCTGAGGAAGGCTTATGTCTAGTAGTGGATGTTTTGTAGCTGATAATGATATATATAATAGTATGGCTGTACATTCTGTTTATAGTCTTATATCTAATTTTGAAAGCCAATTTCTGACATCCGGCGTAAGCGCGCACAATTCTCCAATTACCCCCGCAAAGCATCTTCTAGGGCACTCTTCTACGATGTGAGCGATCGTCTGCTCCGGAGCTCCGCAGTTGCAGCCTGCTGACGTTTTATACCCCCATTTATGCAGTTTGTAATTACATCGGTCCGTATAATAATGATTAAAAACAGATAAATCATCAACAGAAGAGGAAACGAAATGGTAGAATCATTTGAGCTCCAATCAACAATTATTAAAGTGAAAGAATACAATACAGCCAATTACAAATTAAAAAAGAAAACAGAAATCAACAAATGCCAACAACTATCTTCTTCTTTTTTTATTTTGCTTAAAAATAAATTGCTAATCTTTAGTCTCGCTAAAACTCGACAATAGCTCGACGGATTTTGATATGATTTTGTGTGTATTTGAGTGGATCCCGGGATAGTTTATAAATATTCAAAATTGGACCCGGTAGGTGGCGCTGTGATTAAGAAGGACAAAGTCTGTCGGGTCCACTTGTCTAAAATGAAAATCAATTGCCGTGCGTTAGCCTGGCTAAAACTTGAGGACGGCTTAGCCGATAAGTCAAACTTTTTTTCGCGTTCTTATTGGCCAGGACAAGGTTTGTATAAAATAAATAGTATTAACAACTAGTCTATAATGTAGTAATAATGTTTTGCAACCCCGAGTTGAGTCAAACATTGAATTTAAAAAACTCAAGCAGGAAAATGTAAAACAAAATAATATATTACGTTCCGACCGTCACCATTAAGGAATTATCTGGTGAGTGCATTTCCATCATTTCCAAATAATCCTATTTGTCATTTAGGCGACATTGAGTATATGATGGAGTGGATAAAGGCCTGCTTTTGAGAAAACACGCCTTTTTCATTTAAAAGCTAACCTAATAACGAGTTTGGGTATATTTTGTCTCTTATTGTAAGTATCTGTTTGCCACGGAGGAATTAACGAGTTATAAAATGGTGTTCTTGAAGTACCATCTTTGAAATAAAATTTATCGCGGTCCAAATATTTTCAGAAGTTTAGTTAAGTTAAAACTTAAACAATAGCTGTTTTTTTTCATCTGTTTAGAATCGTTAAATACGTTATAGTCAAAACACAAATTCTGCAAAATGTTATATTAATTAGTATTTCTAAATGTCATTAAAAGGCCAATAAATATTTTTGTTTCGTTTCTACTTGAATCATTTATTATTTTTTATTTTTGACTTAATTATTTATCTATTTATTGAAGAAGCAAGGGATTCGAGCTGCCAGTACATTTTCTTCATTAATAACATCAGGGATCGGAAATTCGGATAGATATTTACCTACACTTTCACAGCGGCGTTGTTCAGTTGTATGGAGGTGGACTCAATCATATAATTCGTTAATAAAATTCCCGGGATTTTTAAATAAATGAATTACACCAGCATAAATTCATAATTAAGTATTTATATTAACTATTTGAAGATATTTTCTATGTATAGATTTATCAGATGTTATTTAATTTACCTGTAACTCATTGACCTAACGAATTTTGCCCACTTTAGGTAAATATCTATCCGAATTTCCGATCCCTGATAATCAAATATACTTAGTTTTAGTTGTATAAATAGGTACTTATTTTTTGCAGTACCCTATCAGGGTCTTGTGTACCGTTCACCTTGAGTAGCATGAGAGCAAATGTGAAACAAACGAAATAAACTAAAATCACGGAAAGTCACTTTACCTAGATGATCTCTCAGCAAATTCCCACTGAGCAACTTTTTCCCACAAGCCCATAGGCATGCCTTGCTGGGATCCATGACCTCCTGCGAAGCCTGGGTACCGGTCAGATCTTCCACATTATCCAGCTCCTTCCTCACAGGGTCGTGAGGTGGCAGACCAGCTGGGAACACTATCTTTGTGGCACCCCGGAGTTCGTCCAGGGCTCGTGCTACGTCTTTCTGGGTTAGACATTTACGGTGATCCACCTGAAAAAAAATTAATGGAAATCTTCATGATCAATTCCAACTACTATGTTAATTTCTGATTGGTTATTTGATATAGTGCTGTTAGGCGATGGGTTTGCAACCCGTCACTAATACACTGGATAACATCTTAGCCTGGTTGTGCAAAATGTGGTCACAGAATTATCAACAAGTTTTTGGAGTTGTTGGTGAGTCTGTGGCTCTGCCTACCCCACTTTGGGAATGAAGGCGTGAGTTTATGTATGTATGTATGTATGTATGTGGTTATTTGATCGACTGGTAAAGAATGCCATCGGGTATTAGATCCGCCATTAGTAATTATTTCTGTGCAATAAAGAAATAAATAAATACAAATAAAAACCCCCAGCATAATGGCGACTCCTCATTTTAGAGCTGATATCTTCTTAACGGATAAACCGATTTACATGAAACCTAGCTAAAGACCTTTTAGATTCAATTCTTTCTTTAAGAGAAAATCAAATCCGCAAGAATCCATTCGTTTGAAAGCTATAATGCTACAACCAGACACGTATACACAGAAATTAAGACACACATAGACGCTCTTCTTTTTGCGTCGGAAAATAAAAAGCAGTAATTTTAACAAGTTTTCCCTCCCTAAAAAAGTCTGCTGTTTACTTACAAGCTTCTTATGAATGAACTCCTTAGCATCTTCAGCAGCCTTCTTCAGGACTTCTTGGAGATTTGGAGGGGGAGCCAGGCCACATCGCCTGCCCATGTCATCCTTGGCTTCCACGTAGTTCATGGGAGCACAGCGCTTTGCCCAGGGATCATCCAGTTTCAGTTCTTTTATCTAGGCAGAAACAAGAAGGAAAAAAATAAGGAGAGCTTAGTTGCTTGTCTTATCTACAAAACTAGAGGTCCTGGTTTAGAGCTTGGTAAGGGCAAAATAGGAGTGTGATGATAGCGTTATTTTTCGTCTTGAATGTCTTCTATGTATTTCTTCTTCTTCTTAAAGTACCTCTCCAACTTATTGAAGGTTGGCTATGGCAATGAGACTTTTAGTTGTAATTTAATTATCAAAAATAATAATGTAATTAAAATATTTAAGGATAAGTAACTAAACATAAGTAACTGATACTTTGAATCGGTAAAATTTTGCATGTCGAATTGACGACTGAATACTGTGACATTTTAATATTTAACACCTTGTATACGTAGGTATTCTTGCAAATAAAGATTATGATTATGATTATGATTATTATGATTATTATGAGCTGCTGGAATCTGTCCCTTTCTTTTACGAGGCGGAACAGCTCAGACGCGCTCGTAATTCCAGTCCACTCCCGGTTGTTGCGAAGCCACGATTTCTTTATATGTATTTAAACTTATTTAATTATGTATTTCTATGTAAAAGTATGTTTATCGATGTCTTGTACGTATAGTAAAAGCTCAGAGCTTAGTTTGGGACTAGGTTAATTCGTGTAAGGTCATCCCCATTTTTTTTAAGCTCTTACAGCTGTCTTGCTTAAGCTCTGCTGTGGCGGCAATTTTGCACTTTATAATCACTTTAATAATCAGAAAAGCAACCTATTACACTTTTGTTTTGATTATTAAAGTGATGTTGATTTACATTTTTAAGCAAGCTATTAACCCTGTGCAATTAGTGTGTTTCAATATATAATACTTTTAATGTAATGTAATACTTTTTTTTATTTGAACCTTTTATATTTTTATTGTATTTTGTGAATACAATCAAAGACCAATTCAGTTCAGTTCAGTTCAGTTATTTATTGGTAAATATAATTTACACGTCAACAATTGATATAAAATATACATAGAAATCATTAATTTAAAACATTATTGTTTCATTATATGTAAGTATTATTCTAGTTGTTATTATTTAAACATAGTGCATTACACTTGCGACATTTTTATCAGCACTTCATCCACAGTGTAAAATGGCATGTCAGCCAATAGTTTTTTTAATTTTGACGTGAAGGTGGTGTTACTGGGCGCTTCTTTTATCTCGTTTGGGATAGCATTATATATTTTTGGTCCCATGACCCGCAGTGATTTGCCGGACTTGGCCAGCCTCCTCGCAGGTACGTATAAGTGGTGCCGTTTCCGACTGTTGGAGTTGTGGTGTTCGGCGTTTGTGGGGAGCTTGTGCAGATGCCGTCTCACATACTTACTTACCTCTAAAATGTAGAGGCACGGCAGTGTGAGAATATGGTTTTGGCGGAATAGGCTCTGAGCAGGCTGGTCTGGTGCGGATCCTGTGATTGTGCGGATGGCTAGTTTCTGGAGTCTGAGAGGTCTTTCACGGTCAGCGGCTGTTCCCCAGAGATCGATTCCGTACGTTAATATACTCTGGAAATATCCGTGATAAGCTTTCTTGAGGTTTTCCAGCGTGAGACTAGGCGCGACTCTTGCCAGGGCGTAGCGTGCGTTTGCTAGTTTTGCGCACGTGGCATCTATGTGTGGGGTCCATGTGAGGGCTGAGTCTATCACGAAGCCTAGGTACTTCACTTCCTCGACCTGGGGAACCATTGTGCCGTTACAGTTAATATTTAAATCTAAATTTGTGCATCTGCGTAGCTGGAAATGCATTATGTTGGTTTTCTCGACATTCAGTATCATTCCATTGACAGAAAACCAGTCCGCAAGAGCGGAAATGACTCTGGACAGTTTATCCCTTAACTCCATGTGGCATTTGGCATTGACTATGACACATCCGTCGTCTGCAAAAAGCACATATTCGGCTTCGCTGGTAGCCGCTGTCATGTCATTTATAAGGACTGTAAAGAGATCATTTCCCATCGATGATCCTTGTGGCACTGCACAATCTCCGATGAGCTCGAGATCTGACATGGATTCTCGTACATATGTCCGTTGTTTTCGATCCTTGAGAAACGAGGCTATGATCTTTAGGAATTCATCGGTGATACCATATTTTTCAAGTTTAGCCAGCAACAGTGAGTGGTTGACTAATTCGAAAGCTCGCGACAAGTCGCAGAAAATTGCTGCCACCTGTCGCTTACCTTCGATGTGGCCCATAACAGTGGATACCACTTCGCGCGCTGCATCTACAGTAGATCGACCGCGTTGGTACGCGTACTGCCGTTTATTCAACAAATTGTTGCTGGCTAAAAATGTCATTAATCTTTTACTTATAAGCCGCTCAAATAATTTTGACACTATAGGTATCAGGGAAATGGGCCTGTAGTTTTTTAGAGCGTGTTTTTCTCCCTTACCTTTGTAAATGGGTTGCACTTTTATGTGTTTAAGTGTACTTGGATATTGACCTGCAGTAACACATTCGTTAAATAAATGGCACAATAAAGATACCACTATAGGTGGGAGATAATCAAATAATGTTGTGGACATGTCATTTATGTCTTTTGATTGTTTGCGCTTTGTTTTCTTAATCGCTTCAATCATTTCTTCAAGTGTGAAGCGCGTCCATATAAAGTTTGTAGTTGGCGTACTTAGGTATGCATTTAGATAGGTGAGCGCTCGGGCTAGGACCGGTTTCGTGTTTACGCTATTTTTTGCATCGATGTAGAAGCGATTTAATGCAGCGGCGGCCGTAGCGGCTCGCTCCCGACTGCAGTCGCCGTTCGACTTCTGTACAAGGATGTCCAGTGCACTACTTTTATGATCCGCGCGGCCCGTTTCAGATGAGATGACGCGCCAGAGGCTACGGCTCATATTATCGGTAGTGCTTGATATACAGTTGTTTATATAGTTTTTTCTTGTACGTCTTAGTGCGTCGGAGTATTTAAACTCAAGTTCAACAATGTCCTTGCTAGTCACAGGAAGAATTTCGAGGCTATTAGCACCACAGGCTAACATGCACTTTACTCTGTGGATATCGTGACGCAAATGACGAATGTTATCGTCTATCCAGAAATTAGTGATATTTTTTAATGGATTGCGTTTTACAGGGAAATTAGTGTCATAAAGGTGTTTTATCACAATAAGTACTCGTTCCAATGCTACACAGGGGCAGTTATTTTGGCTTATTAAAATAATTTTATCCCAGTCATGCAGTTCTAAGCTCTGTGTAAAATTAAATATTTTGTTTTTTGAAAACAAACGTTTACTTACTACTACATTCATAGGCAAGGAAGCTTTTTGACATCTAATGGTTACAACAATACCTATATGGTCAGAAATATACATATTAATCGGCTCCACCTTATAAACTACCGGTTTAGGTATGTTAGTGTAAACGTGATCAAGGCATGTCATCGTGTTTGTTGTTGTTCTAGTTGGAAAGTTAACGAGAGACCTTAGACCGGACTGTTTTAAAATTTCATTTAGATTTTTGGTATGGGAGTTTTTGACCAGTAAGTTTATATTCATATCCCCCGTTATGATTACTTTGTGGTTTTTTATAACGGGTAAGTTTGCTAGCTCATTAAGCTTTGAGAACCACAAATCTTGGTCCCCTGTCGGAGGCCTGTAGATACATACCACGATCACGTCTAGACCCACACATTCAATAGCGCAAGTCTCGAAATGGGATTCTACACAGAGCCGGGCGACTTCTTCACGTTCTATTGTTAGTATAGGAATCTTGGAGTAGATACAAGTACCGCCTCCTTCGCGAGTGCTCCTGGTAGTATATGCACAGAGCTTATAGTTTACTATATTTACACTTTGTATTTGTTCTGGTTTTAGCCAATGCTCAGTTAGGCATAAAATATCTATCTCGTCATTTAACTGTAGCTCACATTCTAATTTATTCGTTTTATTAAAAAGTCTGTTTATGTTTTGATGGACAGTTGTCAAACAATTTTCTCTAGATGTATTGTTCATTGAGAGGGTTTCGGCTCGCGCCGTCCGTGTGTGCTGCTGCCGGGCTAGGAGTGGACGCATCGGCGGTGGCGGAGTAGCGGCGGCGGCGGCGGCCGGTCGGCGCACGCCATGCGCGGCCGGTGCCGGTTCGAAACCACTCGCTTACTTCTGCACAAGGCGGCCAGTAGTCGGCGGACATGAGGGTCTCGAACAGGTTGTGGGGAGTTGTTATTGCAAACGATGCGTAGTATTGGTGCTTTAAATGTAGTTTTTCCACCATGCATTTTGTGTTACCGCTTTTTTTGGCAATATATGACTTGATGGCTTCAGCTGTTGTGTCATACTCGAAAAAGCACGCGTGGATTTTTTTAGCACGCTCTGTAGTTTTCAAGTTGCTATCTACAGGTCCGGTGCCGGTAATCGCTACGCGCTTCGGTTTACGTTTCTTGTATGATGCGATTTTCCAGTTTTTGGAATCAGATTTTTCCGTCAATTTGCTGTCGGTTTCGTTTTCATTTGTAAATGTTTTATGCAGCGACGGTGCTAACTGTTGTGTTGACATCGTTTCTACGGCGGAGTTGGTGGTAGTGTCTAAATTGGCCGGGCCGGTCAAGTTTATGGCCGGTTCGTCTACTCTTTGTATCGTCAATTGTGGTATCAGCATTGTTTTTGTACCAGATTTCGTGATGGTTTTCACATTCATCGAGGCGTGGGCATTAGTTTTTGTGACGGCTGGTAGGGAGCTGCGCCGGTTTTCGGAACATGAGGGTAGCGTGTTCTAAAATTACGAAATGTTACTTATTGTATTCTAACATATACACATGTATTTTGATTATTTTATTCACGTTATAAAAGTTGATCTAATCAAATTTAACCAAACTTTTCCAATTTTGTTTACTAGAACAACACCGTTCATTTCAATTTTTGAAATACTTCAGTTGCCAGTTCATGAAACAAAATTAGAATCAAAACGGAACCTTTGTTCAATTTAAAAAAGTAATTGCTTTGTTTGTCATTCACTACGTAACAGAACACATTTTGCAACCGAGTTTAATTTAAAATTCTTCATTCTTTGTATGCCAGCAGTAAAAAGAAAATAATAAGCCGTTGAAAAAAGTTTTTATTAGTATTTTTACTAACTTTCCTTTGGTAGTTCTAGCTTAAAACAAGATTAAACATTTCTTAACTGGTTTTATAACGTGCTAAACTAGTTTCAGCAGTAGGAGTCTTTAAATATTATAATACTGCTGCACTCAGAGACGTCAATTAAACTTAATGCTTGATTAAAGTTGCTGCTGTCACTTTCTTTGCTATAGCAATAGAATAAACACGTAACTAAAGAAGCATTTAATTTAATTGACGACCCTGAGGGCGGCAGTTTACTCAACTAAACTTCCATTTGGTCAGCCTCATCCAATGGTTAACAAATTAATAAATATCAGGGGACAATGTCACACAAGTAACACCGTCTTTTACTACAAGTGTAGAAAAAAATCTGAAATCTGTACATTTTAAATTAAATTACAAAATAACAGGGACTTTATGCAAGGAACGGCGGTACAAATTTTGAATTGAGTTAACCGTGTCATGTGCGGAACCCTCGGTGGGCGAGTCCAACTCGCACTTGTCCGGTTTTTTTTTAAACAACAACAAGTTTAAAGATCCAGATTAGAAATACAAGGATGGTTCCTTTGTATTTATAATCTGCATTTAAGACTTGTTGTTGTAGCCTATCGCTTGTAGCAACTATCCCTCAGAACAGAAATCTATGTAGGGCTCTATATGCATGTAATCAACGCGTGCCTGGCAAATGTTGGTTTAAATGGCAGATGACTCGCAAACGCAATATAACGTTACGATATTAACAAATATGAAGATTTTTCTTAAAAATGTCCGGAAATGTTGACATTACTGTCTACATATTGAGACGCGAAGTTAGTTTACTGACAGTTCTCAAATTAAAAAAAAACATTGCGTGCTCGTTACACAAGTACGCAATGTTGCATACAAATTCCATTACTTACTAGCTTGTAACTTTTTAAAAAGTGAAAGGGGCCAAAATAAAATTAGGGCACAAGTCTTATACATCCAAATTTTATTCGAAACATAACTTTTTTAGCTGTGTCTGGAATAGCTTATGTTTTTTTTAAACAAAGCTTGCGTTTCTCCTTGTCATAAACAAAAAGGCTGTAAAGATTGATGGTTTTTTTCACGTGAAGTTTCTGTTTGTACGCAATTCAAAAAAATTGTTCAAGCGATGAAAATTTTACTCCAACCAAAGAGATTTAATATTATAGGTAATAGAGTGGGCATCGGAGACATTTTCATAGAAAAACTTTAATCATAAGCATCATGAATGCCATCTATGACGGGCGTGTCATAGTAGACTAAACGACATACGAGTTGTTACCTCGAGGTAACAAGTTTTGCATCACTTTTTTGTTCGCTATGCCCCGTCTATTACTACTATACATTTAATGTCTTTGACTCCAACACGAATTTTTTCTTGCGATTTTTTAGAAAAGCACTATAATTTGCCTTGGCAGGAACTACAGCAAAACCAATACTCGGCCTGCAATTGCCTACTTCCCTGTCTAGGCAATAATGTACTTTTCGGTACCTGTTCCTCAGTCAATCCTTGCATCTCTTCAGGGAGGAAAGTCCCATGGTCCTTCAGCTCGTCCAACTCGTAACAAATTCTCGTCACCTTCAGTCTCCCGTTGAATATAGCAGTAATATCTTTCACGACTTCATCCACTGACTTATTTATGTTAGTATCGTACAGGAATTGGTTTTCGTCACCCCTTTTTACAAGTAAAATCACCATTTTGGTTAAATTTCGTGAGCTCGGATTGTTGGGTACGTTATTGATTCAACAAATTGTGGTTGCTAAGGTAACTTGCTGTAGGCTGTAGGTTTCGCATCGTTTCTATGGTTACCAATTTGATTAGTTTTTATTGGATTTAGTTAAGGTGCAAATATGATATGTGTGTTTCTGAATTATGTTAGTAGACCCAGGGGTTACGGTTGGTAACTCTACCTGATCGAGTAGTCACAGTTGAAAAGAAAATCGACAAGTTTATTAAGATAAAGTTGGTTGGATAAAACTAGGTAATTATCTAATCACCTGCGGGCCTAGTATGGCGTGAGTATGGCTGCATCTTTATCTCGTGTCAAATTTAGATAAAAAATCATCCGTCACTTTCGTACTTATTTACGTGACAGAAGGTGACGGATGCCTTATACAAACTTTGTCACGCGATAAACGCAGCCATATAGCCCCTGGACAGATTTTTACATACCGACCTAATAAGTGTGCCGTCTCAGCGGAATAGTTTTCATCTATTATCATTTCCCAACTAATTTATCGCAGTACGTTTATTAGGCTAATCAATTTTTAGTAAATTTTTATTTCGTATTTTTTATTTTGTCATAAGTATCCTTTGGCAAAATATTAATTACCAAGTTTAGTACCTACAATCTTCACCGGTACATTAGAATACTAAACATTATTACATTATTTTGTCGGATAAAAAAAAATCTGCTTTCTTCTAGTAAAAAACACGAACGTTTCCAACCACATTTGAAATAACTTTGCCTTCAATATATCGCAAAATAAACATATTTTTTACCTGAACCCAGCGAAGCAACATAACCCAATAACCAAACTAACTTTGCAACATTGGATTACTGTATTATTAACAAAAGTTCGAAAGGCTTGCCCGGGCATCGAACGCCGCATTTTCCGGCTCGCTGATCCTTGCGCTACATTAACTAAAGGTCCGTGTAGTATATGTACGTTAATTTATGTACGATATCGAGTTTACGGTCTGCGGACGCTTGTAATCTTTTTTTTAACCACAGAGTCTTGTATAACACGTGTATGAGAATTTTATAGGTTGAGAGTGCACTGTGGGTAACATTACCTCGTCTAGTATTATTAACCCTCGTGTCGAAAACGGGTATTATACGTTTAGAAAGATATTATAAGATGTTTAAATTATATTAAAGCGAAAAAATTTCGTCGGTCTTAGGCAGGATTCGAACCTACATCTCTTCTGGCAATCCGGGCCAATGCAGGCGCATTACCAATTATGCCACCAAGACCCTACTTAAGATCCACGAAATTAGTGATCGCTTACTTTTTCATACTCGGAGGGTATGCTGACGCCATCTATCGTTGTTTTGTTAAAAAGAGGAGCCAGAGGAGATGTAGGTTCGAATCCTGCCTAAGACCGACGATTTTTTTTCGCTTTAATATAATTTGAATTACGTACAGACGTTTCCGTTAAAATTAAAAAAATATAAGATGTTTATTCAGTAAGAAGGCCAAGAAGAAAAAATTGCCAGTGCTTCCTAAGACACCAACCTTTAACCTGTATATCTGTGTAGCGGTAGCATTCTTGCTCCTAAACGGATGTACCAATTCGGACGCGGTTAGTTATTTGCTCACTCCCTAGACCTTTAAAAAATAAACATTACGACACTAAAATTACACATTTGTTGCAAATGGATACTCGCAGTTAATGTGTAAGCACTGCAAATCAAAAGGGAAATCAGCGTGTGGCTTTGCTCATTATGAGCAAAACACCAATGTTCTGAATGAATAAAATGAATAAAAAAATAAGCTTATTATTATGTATATCAGGAACAGCTAGTTCTTTTGTGATTCTACTAATACGTAGGTTTATCTATAAATGTAAAAGAAGAAACTTACTGACTGATCGATCAAAGCACAGCCGTAACCGCTAAACCGCTGCACTTGAAATTTGGACGGAATATCCCTTGGATTGTGTTTCTTAGCAAACAAATGATTGATTGATTCATTCATTGATTGATAACCTAGGGTGCACTAAGAAGGGTTTTTTGGAAATTCATCCCCTAAGGGATAAAATAGGGGAAACAGCGGGAAACTAATTTTACGCGTACAAAGTCACAGACGTCTAGTGTATCCATAGCTCTTGTTCTGCTTTTATGAAATTGAGATGCTTTTGCACAGCAATCATTATCTTTGTTACAATCTAACCCTCTTATTAAAAAACGCACAATAACTAAAGTGTGCTTTAAATATGCTTTGTCCTTATTGTCATTGTCACATTTGCATCTGACGGAAAGTGACAAAAAAATTAATTACTAAAACAGGATAATAGTGCGTCTATGAATAAGGAGATACCAATTTATTTTAGTGTACGGAACTAAACATTAAAATTGTTTCAGTATTTGTTTGTTATCATTTTCAGCATAGGGGTTCAGTATCTATTTTTGTAAAATCTCACCGCCAATTCTGTATTCAGTAAAACCTATTGTTCAATTTTGAATACGAATGTATTTCAATAGTTTGGATGATCGTTGAAACTAAGAGATACCATATTGCCGGTTATCACAAGGTTAAATTTCAGTTACCGACTGTTTCGTTTCCTAAAGTTTCTGTAGTTATGAAAAGTTAATTTCAGGTTCTGTAGTTTCAGAAAAAACTGTTTTGCGGACAAATTAAACAGTTATTTGAAAAACCTTATTTCTATTGGTATGAAGCGCACAGCGGCTATTTTTATTGAAAAGGAATGTCATCGGATTATCTGGCAAGCAGTTTATATCGCATACATATTGCAAGGTTTCAAAATGAAAATTGATCTCGTTTGAAACATACGGATTCCAATGTTGTAGTTTTCTAAAGCGTATGATTCAGCATTTTTCAGTAATATTGTTTTCCAATATTGAATTTCTGTTTCATAAATCTTTTATTTATAATAAGTTTGCCCGTGACATTGTACTTGTTTATCACGTTTTATATTGCAACTTTAAAGTTAACAGAAGGTATGAAATAATGTGCTGAATCGTATCAAAATTCTATAAGCGTTCATACGTGATTGACTAACAAACATCCAAACATATTTCTCTAATTTCACACTTATTTTTTCTTCATTAGTTTATTGTTCTCTAAAAACTGTACCGTTGTCTGACCAGTCTCCGTGTTATAATCGCTTTTATCACAGTAGATAAGGCATTTGTCACGCCCACACTTACTTACTCGTCAGAAAGTGACAGAAGTTCTATCCACATTTATCTTTATCGATAAACACTCGCAATACTACCGCTGGTACAGTCAACAGCATAAATAAGTGATCATTTATGTACCTTGTCACTTTAACGTCGTGTTTGAAATGTTATACAAAATTGTGAAACGGTTGAAAGCGACAAGGTACACAAATGATCACTGTACTAGTTTCTCGGGACTTGTGTACTTTTTAGTAACGTGTTTTTTTTTCTTTTTTTTCAGATACCAGGTGGCAGCACTCACAGGCATGGCCACGACATATCCACAGAAGATCCAGACCTGAGCGAAACGCATGAGAACTCTACTCACCATGGAAAGGTAAGAGACGATTTTAAGTCACCAAAATAGCCGATTATTATTGACTAGAGGACGCCCGCGACTTCGTACGCGTAGAATTCGTTTCCCGCTACTCCCCCCCATTTCTTCCCGTTGGGGGTCGATTGTCGGATAATCCTTTCTTAGTGCTCACTTACATCATGACAGGAACCCCTGTACCAAATTTCAAGTTTCTAGGTACAGTAGTTTCGGCTGTGCGTTGATATATAAGTCAGTCAGTTTTGCCTTTTATATTATACTAGAGGACGCCCGCGACTTCGTACGCGTAGAATTCGTTTCCCGCTACTCCCCCCCATTTCTTCCCGTTGGTGGTCGATTTTCGGTAAATCCTTTCTTAGTGCTCACTTACATCATGAAAAGAACCCCTGTACCAAATTTCAAGTTTCTAGGTACAGTAGTTTCCGCTGTGCGTTGATACATCAGTCAGTCAGTTTAGCCTTTTATATATATAGATAGATAGATAGATTTTTAAAAGTTAGTGTTTTTGAATCTCACCAGTGATATTATTTCCAACAAATAATTAAAAATAATAAAAGGGTACCCCCATACAATACTGGTATAGAACCTTTTGTGTGCGAGTAAGGCTCACATTTGACCGGTTGTTTCACTTTCATAAAGTTGGTCAAAATAAGTTGAGCGGTGTTGTCTGTTAGTCAAGCGACGAAATTAATACTGGCATTCTAGAAATTAAGCATCCTAAACCAGCCGGTATTATTAGAGAAACAGTCATTCTAATTTCAAACTAGATCTGCATTCCAGAATTCCGTTTCAAATTTCTAATCAAACTTCTTCGCGACAACCGTGCAAAATTAAGCCTTATCCCTCTAAGCTACGGTCGGTTCAAAAAAAGGGTATAGCGGCGGTAGTTGACAAATTGAAGTTGCTACTGGGGGTTGGAATTTACATATGCCACAGTGTCTGTTGTTTCGTTTGTAAAGGACATGCGAGTTATAAGAGTGAGCGGAAAATGTTTGTTATTTATGTAAATAGTATTTATACAGGGTGTTATGCAGAAGGTTGGACAAACAGGGACTAACTCTCTAGGTCATACTCATCAACCTTTATAATGGGACCAACATCCAAATCGCGAAAAAAATGTATGGAGCAGCTGTTATTTTTTCGCGATTTGGATGTTGGTCCCATAATAAAAGTTGATCGAAGAGGGCTTGGTTGAAGAGGATCGTAGCAGGTGGAAAGAAGTGGTCTCTGCCTAACCCTCAGGGAAACAGGCGTGATTTAATGTATGTATGTAGGTATGTAACTATAAAATGTACCGTTTATTTATATTAAATTCATTACATCGATTGAATAATTTTACGACTGTATAAATCATAAAGCTAGTTAGTCTAGTGACCCCGTCCACGACTGCAATGGGAAAGACGGCTCGTCACGATACGCATACTTTTCGTGATACATTGCGTCGCTGCAATTGCTCTCGACTCAAAAATGATAAAACAACCCGTCAATGGATTGCTACAAGCGTGCTGGCTATCGGCCAATGAAACTGAGGCTTTAACTTGCTGACAGGAATGCTTCCTTCCTCCACGATTACTAGGTGGCGCTGTCTTCGACCGAATAGTTGAAGTTTCATTAGCGTCCTTCAGAGATGGCGCTAGTGTTGATGATTAGCACCACAGAACAGAAAAAACAGTAGAAGTGTCAAGTGGGCGTGTAACGTGTGGCATAGTTATGCGGAGTTCCGCATAACCTACCATACTTTAGCCGCGATCGCTTATTTCGATATTTTGATATTTCGATATTTCTAAAGTAGGAAATAAATCCAGAGGCATCCCTTATTGTGCTATTTTGGAGTGTAAAAACGATAGCCGCATCAAAAACATTTTCCATGGTGGCGTGTTATTTTATGATAGTTTGAGTATTGGCGACAACAGGTCTGATACTATGCGAAGCTGATGCCACTTCCACTGTTTTTTCTATTCCGTGATTAGCACGCAAAACTGCTTTATGAGCTCAACTGCCAACACTTGCCCTTTATTTCTTGGGCCACAACGCTGCCTGGAGCGAGTGTGACTACGATTGTAAATTCGAGCTCGTTGCAGTCGCTTTTTACAGCACCTACGTTTTGTGCCGCGTGCTAATACGGAGCCTGTAGACCGGGGGGTAGCTGTGTTTAACTTACGTCAGAGGTGTTTATTCTCTTAAAAACGGTCAATCGAGCGAGCGCACTCATGCGAGCGAGTTTTAAGCTACCTAATTGAGAATACACTCCTTTGAATGTTGTTTAGGCACTTTGAAGTAGCAACTTAAACTAATCGTTTAATATTTCATCAGTTGAGTTGAAAAGTGGCCCAATTAGGAAAAAGCATGGCAAACCCAGCCGCTATTAAAAATCAAAAATGGTAATAAGTAAGCTCCATCCCGATGTAATTGTATCAAGAACAGATTATTTTTTATAAATAACATTAAAATTAAGCTGACAGTTTTTATTAAATTTGTCTTTTACTCCCATATCGGTTTATAGGAAACTCAGCGTTGACAATGCTTGCAAAACCTTTATTCACGCAGTAATATCAGATATTATAGGATAAACAAAATAAATAGGAGAAACCTAGTAATAAATGCTTTTTTTTTCCATGTCGATTATTTAGAATCCGCAAATAAATAATAATAAACAAATTTCCCAAAAAAATGGTTTACTTTTAATTACAACGTTCGACAAAGCGCAGCTGGCGCTCGTACTACTTTTTGACTCGTTGCTTATCAAACGAATGAGGTTACAATTACAGAAGTGATCCTACAATAGGATTGTAAGCGAATATTTCTCAGCAATTTATCGAATCTTTATCGCATTTTGAAGATATTTTTTAGGTTAATGATCCTATTAACTGGGGTGGTTGATAAAAATCGTTTCAGTCATTTAAGAGTTATAATTACCTAGTGCAATATGTCGAAGGTTTCTATCTATAAAATTTATTTTCTAATAGTATGATCTATGTTAGTTGCTGTTAGGTCTTAAAAATATTTAAGAGGCCTCTTACAAAGGCGAGCTGTTAACGTCGCATGTTTTAAAGCCTGACGAGAAAAATAAAAATATGGCCATATTGCGGAAAAATAAAATAAGTGTCATTTCTATTGCAATTCACGAAACTACTACTTTACAGGTTTTTTATTTCTGGTCAAGCTTTACGTTTCTCTTGATTATAGAAATGAAATTGAAAGATCAAAATCTATTATTTCTGTATGGTGTATTCTGTAAGGATTTTTTTCGTCCACTAAAGGGTTTATTAGTGGAAGAGGGGAAGTAGCTGGAAACTAATTTTACGCGTATGAAATCGCAGGCGTCACAATGAAAGGCGGGGCGCGCCATCCGTCATAGATTAAAAAAACACCATACATTATGTGTGATCTCTCTTTGGGTTTTTGACAAGATGGCGTCGCTTTCTTAGTTGTTTTTAATTTCTTGCATATTTTGTTATTTATTGGATTGCAGTCAATTAGCATTCAAATGTGCAGTATAATGAAGAATTCAAGTTTGAACACGTATCGCCTTTAGAAGGATTGCTCCAAGAAAATCTTCGTAAAGTTCTACCTACATCGCTCCACGGAGGCTAGATGATCACCGAACAACGTTGCCTTATGATTTTTTTGATATGTAAATCAATGATATAATTATGTTAATGTAAAATATTGCGACCGGTTGCCATTAAATAAATAAATAACAATAATTTATGATCCATGTATGATCTTAGATCAAAAATATACCCTTTGTAAAAAGTCAAAACATACACAATAAACCGGGCAAGAACATGTCGGATCACGCTCAGTGTAGGCGTAGGGTTCCGAAGTCGTTACTACAAACACAAAAAACTATCTCAAAAAACCAAAATGTTTTAACTAATTTTCTATTTAAAGTTATTTAAAGTTATACAGGGTGTTAGGTTGGACAAACTTCAGGGACTAACTCTGTAGGTCATACTCATCAACATTTACAATCGGACCAACATACAAATCGCGAAAAAAAAACAGCTGTTTCATACATTTCGGCTGTTTAGCTCTCAAAGTTTATATGGAACAGCTAGCTGTTATTTTTACACCATTCGCCTGTTTTTCGGGAACTATTAAAGTCTATTTATTAGTAATGTAGCGTAGCGAAAATACAAAGGTTCCTTGTTGACTAGGGAACCTTAAAACCCCACTTAACCTTTATTTTCTTGTTAATAAATCTAACTATAGATCGTATTCACAGAAAACAAGAAAAGTCTCTGTTATCAGAGGAATCCTAAAAATACACATTGAATGGGCGACTCCCACAATGCCGTAATACAATGAGGAGAAACGACAATGTCGACAATGGCGGTGCGAATACGTACTACGTATGCTAATGTTTGTTAGCGATACACGACTGAGGTAGCATTGGACTTGCGTTTGCGTGTAAATTACGAGTATACCTGCATAATATGTGTAGGTATGTAAGTTGCCAACTGACATTCGCACTATTTCCCCTCTGTCAAAGTATAGATGAATTAGCGAGAGCGTGGAATTGCATATGTAGTGGTAACATGTCTTTACAGGCATTCTATATTTAAATTTCCTCTACTTCTTATACCATCAGCATAAAAAGAGTTTTGTTATATATTAAATAAGTAAGTACAAAAATAATGTCAGTGTCAAATTCTAAATGCTTTTATAATGCACTAAAATATACGAGTTATTTTATTGTACATACATACCTTCACGCCTGTAATCCCAGAGTGGGGTACGCAGAGCTATAGAATTTCCCACAACTTTACAAACTATTTTATTGGATACTCGCAATTTTCAGAATTATTTTGTCTGGGCACGTGCCACTGTAAGTTACACAGTTTACAAAAATTATGGCAGAAAGTAACAGTAATTTTGGTCCGATTGAGAGTCAAAGGAAACAAATAATTTTAACTGTCATAAATATTTTGACCTCGAACTAATGAAAAATTTAAATTCACCTTACACCGCTTCTCTCACGACTATTTATAAAATTATGACAAAGAATAAGAGTGATAAATTCAAAGCAACGAAAAAATTCCTCTCTCCGAATAAGAAAAAGTTACGTACGGTCCGTCGGCAGTAGGTAGATGATTTTGATCAAAAAGTCTATATAATTTTCATCTGTCCCATAAGCAATTTCCAACCTTAAAGATGATAAGTTTATTAAATGATGGCAACTAAAAGCAAAAAAAGGACATACTACTTATTCCACTTGTTTAGGGTAATCTCATTAAATTAAGAAGAAAACCTAAATGATTTTAATTTTCATGCGAACGGTACAACCACTACAGATGCAATTCCACGCTCTCGGTAATTCATCTATACAAGCCCAAACGGGCATGCGCATCTAATAAAACTAGTTGTCACTCGGATTGTCAACTAGACAGAGTCCAGTCGCGAGAGTGAACGTTACCTACACTTTTAAAAGGGTATCAATTAACCGGTCAGCAAAATATTCTCATTTTGGTGAACAGAAATATGTATTTGGTCAGCCAAAATAGCTAGTTGGTAAGCAACTTATGGTTAGCAAACATTTATAAATCTGTCAGCAATTAATGACATATTGGGCTGCTCTAAATTATTTTGGTCAGCAAATTAAATATTTGAGCTGCATTGAACGACCCACAGATAATTAAATTTTGGTAAGCAATCAGAAGGTAAGCAAAATAATTCATTTTGTCCAGCAGAAAAAAGGAAGCAATAAAATCAAATTGGTCATCAACAAAATGGGCGCAACTATTACAAAGTTCATTCAAATATACTCTCTTTTTTTGTAACTTATTCAATTTATATAGAATTATTCCTCTAGGGCACACTTTCCTCGCAGATACACCCTTGAAAAAAGTTCGCCTTTATTCCTTATAGATCCCCTTTTTAAATACCAATGCAGTGTTTCCCAATAGATACACTTTTGGGTACAGTTGTGTACACAAAGGTGTAATTAACAAATTTACTGCCGTGCCGGCAACACACACGTCCCAAACCCACCATCAAATTTACAAATTTAACAGAGTCGACGGAGCTCCGCCCACGCGGATCTCCTATTTCTGGGTTGTTCTGGCCCTCCGGGCCTGATATAAAAACGAACCTAACCTAACCTACCTCATATTTATGATACAAATTTTGGTTAATCTAGGGTGTGATTGTGAATGAAAATTGTGTGACAAAACTTAACTTGTAAACATTGCTGACTTTTCAAACTAAACGCAATCCACTTCTATATTATAGATGACCATTATTTTAATATGCATACCTCTTAATTAAACTGCTTACAGACATGTTTTCTCTGCTGACCAATTGTAAAATCTTGCTGCCCAAATAATTATTTTGCAGCTCGACTGTTTATTAGGCAGACAAATAACAAAAAAAGCTGATCGAAATTGTTTAAAATGTTACCCGTTTATAAATTGTTTGCTGAACAAAGAGTTGTAGCCCGATTTTTATTTATTGCCACCCAAATCTTTTTATGCTGCCCAAATGAATTAATTGCTGATTTTTTTTGCTGATCAATTTTAATAACGGCTGACCATTTAATTACTTCCCCTTTTAAAATGCCAAATTGCTCTGTTTTCGGATCTGTTGAGCAACAAATCCGACTTCTCGCCGATGAAAGAGATGAAAGCCCTATCGTGTCAATGTGTGAATTGTGACTCGTTCGTACACAAAAATAGCTCGAGGTGTGCAAGTTTTGTCGGTGTAGGTATTGTTCCATTTTTTATGTATTAGTGTCATCATTACAGTTTTGTTTTTGTATGTAGGTGAGCAGAGCTGCATTTGTGTGCAAATTTCCCGCCGCGAGAATTGACGGAACTATTTGACTGTAATATTCATAGCTAAGGCGACTCCCTTCCGCTAGGAAGGCCATGTTGCTCGAAGGTTGCCGTTTTCGAACTCTTTCATTTACTTACAAAAATTTTTTTGGTGTTATAATCTTTTGATCTGAGGTCTGAATCGCTACCACCATCTTTAACCTACCGCCAAGCAGCACTATTAAACCTAGTCCGTTTTTTAAGATTTTTGTATTTATGTTGAAGATATTATGAAACATTCTAGGCGGAAAAATCGAAATCGTATTTGACCTGTTATGGTATTATTGTTTCTAACTCGGCCGCTATTACGTCAAGTAAAATTAAGAGCTATCAAAACGTTGACAATACGATAACAGGTCAAAAACGATATGATTTTTACCGTGTTTTTCCTTTCCAAGAAAAAAAATCTCGGAAAGAAACAAATCATAAAAATTTAAACGGAAACGTACGAATTTAGATTTTTATTACTACTTACTACAAAATATTCATCGTAGAAATCGCCCAGAGTTAAATTTGTATGGACAATAAAACTGACAGCTACGCGATTTAAGGGTCGCCTCACCATGTCCTTCAGCTTTCACTCTTGAAACCGGTGCTAATTAAAATTGAAATATCTTCCTTAATTTGTACCATTTCCTTGATATTTTCGATTGTAATTTAGGTAACAACACTATAAATTCAATAATAAATTCATAAACACTATAAATTTATAAATTCATTGAAGAACCAAAGATATTGAATAATTTAAGCAAAATTGAATATCGGTATTTTTTTATGAAAATAATACCGGTTTACGACCCCTGCTTGAAACGAGTACGTATCAGAACGGCTAAACTTAATAAGCCTAATGTATCATAATCCCTAAAAGTTATTAATACCTAATGGCTTTTTTCTGAATCTGTAAACATTTCCGGATTTTTTAAAACGCCATTGTATAGAACTCATTAGGTTAGGTTAGGTTTGTTTTGTAACAATCCTGAAACATTTACGGTTTCAGAAAAAACAACCATTTGGTATTATGAACTTTTAGGGATTATGATACATTAGGCTTATTAAGTTTAGGCGTTCTGATACGTACCCCTTGAAACCCTAACTGCCGCACTCAGAAACGTTAATTAAATTTTATGCTTGATTAAAGTAGCTGCTGTCACTTTCTTTGCTATAGCAATAAAATAAGACAACACGTCACTAAACAAGCGTTAAATTTAATTGACGTCTCTGAGTACGGTAGTAACTTCCTTAAGAAACATACTCTAAACTATGACACCAACGACGTAAATTACTAAAATATTTCAAATTCAAAGTAGTGTACACAGTACGAATTATGGCGTCATTTTATATGCATGGAAGGAGCACGCGGGCTTATGAGAGAAAAATACGACAACGTCGTTAGTATGAGTTACTATACGGGTGTGCATTACGCGCACTGGACCGTTAGTGTGTGGATATGGGAGCCTGCCGTTTGCCCAAAATATTTTTCGTCAAATGTATCATTTCCCAAATTTTCATTTCTCAAAAAGGGTCTTGTATTATTTTTGTATTATGTCTGGGTTAACGAAACCGCTTGTTACGTCTATAAGGTTAGGTTTCACTTGTGAATATATGGCTACATAAAAAATAAATTAAGTGCGACGGGAAACTACTTTTCGGCAAATGAAAATTTGGGAAATGATACATTTGACCAAAAATATTTTGGCCAAATGCAATAGACCCGGGAGACGTTACGACGTCATTTTTTTTTTCTATGGATTTTTTTCTGCTGCCATCTTGTGGATAAAAGGGCTATAAGAGCTAATTCTAAATCCTACTCTTACTAAAATTATAAATGAGAGAGAAAGTTTGGATGTCTGTTATTAAATCACGTTTCAACCACTGAACGGATCGGAATGAAACTTGGCACACATATAGGTTAGGTCCTGAAATAGGACATAAGCAGGACAGTTTTTATTTCAGAAAATTTAAAAGTTTCTGAGGGAAATAACGATAGTCGAAATCTACGCAGACGAAGTTGCGGGCAGAAGCTAGTATACATATAACACAGCACTTATCCGTATTCCGTTTTGCTATCAATGTAAAGAAATGCGTCAAGGTCAATTGACTCCCGTTTTTATTTCATTACTCCCGTCATTTCAACACGAAAATGCTCCATAAAAACAAAAACCTAATAGAATCGTCAAGTAAAGGAACAACTTCACTTTCATCTTTTCCCGTTTTCTTATAAATCAGCGTTCTTTAATCTTGGTCTGAGAGGCAAAACACTTCGCCTCGCTGGCTCTTGATTGTTAGGCGTTGTTTGCAGTTGAGGAAAAAGTGAACAGCAGCGGGTTTTTTAAAGGAAGTATTGGCTTGAGAGATTTCCAATAGAAAATTAAGGTGCTGGTAGATAGGTATTTCGATCAAAGATTTTGAGTAACTATCGGAAAAGGTAATGAGAGATGCGGTTTTGTTATTAACCCCTTATGAAATTAAGGGGGTGTTATAGAACGTGTGTAGGTATCTGTGTATCAGTCGACGGGTTCCTAGGTATTATTTTATTGCAATGCTTTTTCTCATTATTTTATCATTACGCATAATTTTCATTTCATCGAAAGGCATTTCACGCCGCACGTTTTTTTTTTTTGTAGGTACATGTCTAAACTAACCTAACCTACGTAATTAATGTCGAAAGCATCATGGTTTCAGTAGAGGATAGCATACGATGAAATGAAATTCGACGAAATGATATAATTGGTGAAGTAAAATTCGTTAAAATTATGAGTCACCGTCTGGATCTTTGCTTACGGCGGCGTCGTTGATCGGGTCGCCGCCTTCCCGAACACATGGTTGAGGGAGGCGATGGCTGAGATACGCGTCATACTCGTGAACGGGTGCTGGCTGTGGGGTCCGGTCTGTTCACGCTGGCAAGGACTTGTTTTCCAGTTAGTTTTCGTTCCTAACGAAGAAACCTCGTCACGTTGTTCTCCTTGTCATTATTTTAATCTAAGGTGATTGACCCGGCGGGATAGGCGTCGTTAGCATTGGGCTGCAACCTATCTAGGAGAAGGAAAACTCCGAATTCAAACCCGGCGGGATAGGCGTCGTTAGCATTGGGCTGCAACCTATCTAGGAGAAGGAAAACTCCGAATTCAAACCCGGCGGGATAGGCGTCGTTAGCATTGGGCTGCTACCTATCTAGGAGAAGGAAAACTCTGAATTCAAACCCGACCCTGCAGTATGGACCATGCTAGCACTGTTTAAAACGATTTTACCCCAGGAGGGTACTGGCAATGCCAGAGAATCCCTCCCCAGGCCTAGCCTGGGCAGCCCTTCGTATTCTGGGGGGGGCAAAATAGTGAGAGTATGTTCAGATCCCTCCGGGGATCGGAACGGTGGCGATGCCGTTTGCCACGCGTCACGCCGTGTTCGAAGGGGGGTTGGCAAAAAGCGGGCCGCTGAAAGCCGCCTTGCTACGATGAATGTTTGTGGAGGGATGGAACACAAATTAGATGAGGTATGTATGATGATGAAAGAGAGAAAACTAGATGTTCTATGTGTGACTGAGACGAAGAAAAAAGGGGTGAGTACGTCCACACACGGAACCTTGACGGCATTGTGGTCCGGGGTTCCGGTATCCGAGCACGGTCGTCAGGGAGTTGGTATCGTACTCACAGAGCGAATGGCTGAATGTATGCAAGAGCATGAATGTGTGAGCCCAAGACTTCTCTGGGTAAGACTTAAGGTAGGTATCACCCGTTTATTCGTAATTGGGGCTTATGCTCCCGATATGAATAAAACGAAAGAAGAACGGGAGAAGTTTTGGGAAAGTCTGCATGAGGTTTCAACAAAATGCAAGGAGAATGAAAGGATTATTTTATTAGGCGATTTTAATGGTTGGACAGGCGTGCAAAGGGATGGTTATGAATCGGTACTAGGGAAGTATGGTGATGAGCGAGTGAACGAGAATGGCAAATGCCTTCTCAATGTATGTTTGGCTAAGAATCTCTGCGTGACAAACACTTTGTTTGATCACAAAGAGATTCATCAGTATACGTGGAGACGTCAGAATGAGAAGTCTATGATAGACTTGATGATTGTGGATGAACGTTTGCGTAACAAAGTCGTGGATACCAGAGCATTTCGGGGGGTTAGCGTGGGATCAGATCACTACTTAGTGGTAACACGAGTAAGGGGTCTGTTCACACGTTGGCGCCATCGTGTTCCCGTACCGACAACTGCGTTAGAGAGGATAAAAGTAGAAAAACTGAATGATCAAGTTATAAAAGATGAGTACGTAAGGAAGCTGAAAGATTGTTTTGAATGTGTTAATAAGATGAATGACAGTGAAGTTGAGAATAATATAAATGATGTATGGGAGATTATGAAGAATGGAGTGGTTAAATCGGCCATTGAAGTATGCGGTGTAGTAAAGAGAAGAAAGAGCAAGAATGAACGTTCGGAATGGTGGGATAGAGAGGTAGATGATGCAGTGAAAGAAAAGAAAAAGTGTTGGTTGGATTTTATAGCTGTAGAGCCAGCACAAGATCTATGCGACAGAAAGAAAGAAGAGTATAATAGATCAAAGAAAAGAGTGAAAGAAGTTGTGGCTAGAAAGAAAGATTTACTGAATGAAAAGTATGATAGGAGTTTTTCTGACAACTTCCGGTCGAATATTAAACTCTTTTGGAGCTTGATAAAATCGGCTCGGGGGAAATCAGAGAAAACTAAATTAAGCGCGGTGAGGGATGAGTCTGGAGACTTGATATGTGCGGAAGAAAAAATGCTTGATAGATGGAAAAGTTATTTTGAAAGCTTGTTTGAATGCGAAGATATTCGTCTTGAGCCAGAAAGCATGAGTAAGGATGCAAGTAGCGAAGATGAAAGTGTGATTAGCATGAGTGAAATCGTGAAAGCTTTAAAAAGTATGAAAGCGGGAAAGTCGGCAGGTTGTGATAGAGTGTCGATAGAAATGCTAAGGAGAGGAGATGGCGTGGTGGGTAGTCTATTGTACCGCCTTTACAATGCATGTTGGAGTAGCGGCTGAGTCCCGGAAGATTGGGTCAAGGCTGTTATCGTCCCTCTGTATAAAGGAAAGGGGTCACAGCAAGACTGCAAAAACTACCGCGGTATCAGCCTCCTTAGTGTTGTCGGCAAAGTATATGGGAAGATTTTAATTGAAAGGGTATTGAATGTTACGAATGACAAAATCTGGGATGTACAAGCGGGATTTCGAAAGGGAATGGGATGTACGGATCAGGTCTTTTCACTACGGTCTATCACAGAAAAGTTCTTGGCTGTCAACCAAAAGGTTTTCTGTGCTTTTGTGGACCTGGAAAAGGCCTATGATAGGGTAGATAGAAAGGAGTTGTGGAAGGTGCTGTCTATGTATGGAGTGAGCAGCAATCTGGTGCAGGCTTTGAAGTCCCTTTATGAGGGCTCCAGAGCCTGTGTCAGGATCAATGGGGCATACTCGGCCTGGTTTAATATCTCCAGAGGTGTTAGACAGGGCTGTGTTGCCTCACCATGGCTGTTCAATCTATTCATGGACAGTTGTATGCGAGATTTGAAAGATTGTGATAAGGGTTTGCGTATGCAAGAGTTGCTAATCAAATGCCTCTTATATGCCGATGATCAAGTTATACTTGCTCCATCGGTACTTGAGTTGCAGGAGATGGTGACAATGATGAATGAGGGATTTAAGCAAAAGGGGATGAAAGTAAATGTTGCCAAGACCAAGGTTATGGTGATAGAGAAGGACGAGGAAATGACTGAGTGCGTGATAAATATAAATGGTGAATTAGTAGAGCAAGTAAGTGAATTTGTGTACCTGGGAAGTATGTTTACAAGAGATGGTAAGTGTGAGAAGGATGTCGAAAGGAGGGTGAATGCGGGGAATCAAATAAATGGGGCACTGTACTCATTTGTGGGCAGAAGGGGTATTTCACAAAAAGCCAGACTGGCTGTTCACAATGGAGTGCTGGCCCCTACTCTGATGTATGGTAGTGAAGGTTGGGTGTGGCAAGATAAGCATGAAAGTCGTATAAATGCAGTTGAAATGCGCTCTTTGCGTAGTATGTGTGGTGTGAAACTAACTGATAGAGTAAGGAATGAAAAAGTCAGAGAGAAATGTGGTCTAAAAGAAGATGTAGTGACTAAGATTGAAAAGGGCATGCTTCGATGGTTCGGTCATTTGGAAAGGATGGATGAAAGAAGATTGACGAAAGAGATATACAGAGCGAAAGTGAGTGGAAGGGTCGGAAGGGGCCGCCCTAGGCGTACTTTTTCGAATCAAATCGGAGAAATACTGGAAAAGGGCCGAATTTTAAGTACCCGAAACCGACGTGCGTGCATGACTCGATGTATGAATGTGGAAGAAGCGAAAGAGATTTGTCAAGATCGTAGCAGGTGGAAAGAAGTGGTCTCTGCCTACCCCTCTGGGAAACAGGCGTGATTTATTGTATGTATGTATGTATGGTGATTGACGTTATATTTGTAATGATTTTATTTGTGCTAGTTTTAATTATTATTATTTGAAAAAATGACCTTCTGCTGGAGTTTCGAGAGTCCGAAGCGCTAGTAGATTAGCTTCATATTACGGACGTGTAAAAGAGCGTATTTGTGGCCAATTTTCTGAATGATTATTTTGAATTTTTCGCATTTTTTTACATAGAAAGGTACTTGTGCTTGGGTGGTTTTGAATTTTTCTTACTTTTCAATTTGTAGGCACAGCTAAATTAAGAACATTTCAGAATAAGGCTTTATTTCAGACAATCCGTTCATTTATTTTCCTTGTGGTGATACCCTATGTCACTCAAACTTAATCCAGCTTGTTCTATTTTTAGAACATACCCTCCACAGCACCCTGCACACATCTTTACCTCGTCTTTATTTTTACATAAATTGTTTTTTGAAGAGCCCACGACGCGTTACGTTGCTTGTTGCGATTGCGAGCACAAATTGGTCTTGTTTAGGGTGAAATTGTTTGTTTCTTGCGCTGTACACGCTTTGTTGACATATCTAATGTCCTTTATTAAGGACGTTGGTTGTCAAATATGTTTTTGTTTTTAATGGTTTACAGACGTTTAATCTTAAACTTTTATATTCCGTCATGTTGACACAATTTGAACTTTGTATCTTTTTCCTCCTACTTTTTATGTGGATTTTAATTCATTACGACAATTACACAATAAAAGAGGTATTTTAAAGTGCGACCCCTTTGTCGCTTTGAATGGCTGTCTCTTGCTTGAATCACTGGGACCAAAGTTCATTCTGAGATGGTTTTAATCTATTAAGGGATATCGTTTGAATCTTCATTATAAATTTCTGTGCAACTTTTATTTTTTCTTCCCCTTAAAACCTTATTCGGAATTTATAAACATTTAAAAAAATGACATCTGTAAAGGACACTGGTCAGGAATCGGATATTAAACGATCAATTAACCCATCTCCAAGTAACAGTGTTCATTGTTGTGTTCCGGTGTGGGGATAAGACGACAGCTGAAATTACTAGCTTAGAGGCATTCCGTCTTAGTCCTAAGGGTCACACGCATTTGGAGTCATAGGATTGCAGTCTTGAGATTGTAGTCTTGAGAATTTAAATGTCTATGGGTCTCAGATCCCGCTTACCTTCAGAGCTGAGGGTAACCCATCATTTTTTCCAATTTTACCCCATCCATTGTACAGTCGCCATCAGATATATTGGAGCGGCCGAGGTAGTCAAATATTTCTGAGCAGCAATAAATTTCAATAAATTCTTTACGGTAAATAAGGTCAATAACATCTGAACATCCAATTCGCCACAAATATATGAGCAGTGGTTTTTCAATTAAATCTGAATACACAACGAGACAATAATATCTGAAAGCACAACTCGTCAAAGTTATCTGCACATACAGGGTGATCATAAATATCTGAACATTTAAGGAAAATGTACCTTAAAGCAATAGGCATACAGTTTAAAGGTAATCCTACAGATGTAATGAATTTTCCTTTTACAAAATAAGTAGGTATACAAAATATAAATCTGTGAAAAGCAACTTCACGGTCTTGTTACAAGAGACACATTTGAATAAAATATTTGGCAATTCACAAAAACGGTAACATAACTGTTATTGCATATAATTCACTGCGTGTCTTTATCAAATGTAAATATGTAATATTGAAGCTGCCAAATGAAAATAGGTACGAATCCTTTGCAATATTTCATCCACTATTGTGTCAGTCGCCATGGCCTAGCGGTTTAGTAATTAGAAATCATAATTATAATACCGTTGCGTCAGGGTTCAAATCCACAATTGTGCTTTTTTTTTGTATTTTATTAAGAATTAATGTTCTTTTTTTTCTAATTTATTATTTTTATTTAATGAAAACTGTAAACAAACTTAACATCAACATTTATAGAAACTCGTTAGTTTTCAAAACTACAAAAAAAACAAAACATAGTGAGTTCAAGCCTCCGTACCGCTCAATTTTCTTGATGATTCCGAATATAATTTTTTTTACAAAAAGATGGTCTTTGATTTTGTATAAACGGCCATACATTGCTACTTTAAGGGGTAAAATTGTAATGATCATAGTTCATAGCAAGTAATAAACACTTCATTACACACGTGCAAACTCTTTAGAAGAGTTTCATACTTCAAACTAATACTAGATAATACTCGTACTTTTTCGACTCAGTCGAAGTTGACAACTATCTAGCAATTGTTATCGTCTTGTCATATGTATTCCAGCGTAGTACGTTAAAGAATTTTAAACTGTATGCCTATTGCTTTAAGGTACATTTTCCTCAAATGTTCAGATATTTATGATCACCCTGTCTGTGCAGATAACTTTGACGAGTTGTGCTTTCAGATATTATTGTCTCGTTGTGTGTTCAGATTTAATTGAAAAACCACTACTCATATATTTGTGGCGAATTGGATGTTCAGATGTTATTGACCTTATTTACCGTAAAGAATTTATTGAAATTTATTGCTGCTCAGAAATATTTGAGTACCTCGGCCGCTCCAATATATCTGATGGCGACTGTATCATTCATCGAATTTCATTCCATAGAATGCTATTTTCTGTAGAAACCATGATGTTTTCAGGATATCTTAAACATTAATTATGTAGTTTAGACCTAAAACTTCCAAAAATAATTAAATCATGCGGTGAAAAACACCTTTCGATGAAATGAAAATTCTGCGTAATGATAATGTTTGTTGAAAGGTGTTTCGATTAGGGAATGCAATTTTACCGGTTATTAACCGTTTTTGTATGAAAATTACCGGTTAAAACTGGATATATCCGGTTATTTACATTGCCTAGTTAAAATATACAGCTACTCGGCCGAAGTGCTCGTGTGCCTTCTCCTTGCCATAAAAAAACCGAAGCTAAACAGAACTACGATACTTACACATACATACATACATTAAATCACGCCTGTTTCCCAGAGGGGTAGGCAGAGACCACTTCTTTCCACCTGCTACGATCTTGACAAATCTCTTTCGCTTCTTCCACATTCATACATCGAGTCATGCACGCACGTCGGTTTCGGGTACTTAAAATTCGGCCCTTTTCCAGTATTTCTCCGATTTGATTCGAAAAAGTACGCCTAGGGCGGCCCCTTCCGACCCTTCCACTCACTTTCGCTCTGTATATCTCTCTCGTCAATCTTCTTTCATCCATCCTTTCCAAATGACCGAACCATCGAAGCATGCCCTTTTCAATCTTAGTCACTACATCTTCTTTTAGACCACATTTCTCTCTGACTTTTTCATTCCTTACTCTATCAGTCAGTTTCACACCACATATACTACGCAAAGAGCGCATTTCAACTGCATTTATACGACTTTCATGCTTATCTTGCCACACCCAACCTTCACTACCATACATCAGAGTAGGGGCCAGCACTCCATTGTGAACAGCCAGTCTGGCTTTTTGTGAAATACCCCTTCTGCCCACAAATACGATACTTACAAACTAACGCGAAATCGAAAGTTTAATATCACCGAAGAAAGGCGCAAATATTCGGTGATTTCCTCAAACAATTATATATTCCGGTCGGCTGTATGCTAAATCGTGCGTGCCCTGAAATCCCGCCCGGCGACGAGGGGAAATTCGACGAAAATGTAAACATAATAAAAATTGAAGCATGTGAGAATTGTAAGATAACATTATTCTGTCTTTGGATGTTGGAAATAGTAGATTGGTTAATCAAGGGATAAAAACCGGTGAAGTGCGAGCCGGACTCGCGCACCGAGGGTTCCATAACATCCGACTTAGTCTTGGCTGTTTTTTTTTTGTTTAAGCTTTGCACTGTAGTCACAATTTAACGCTTAATTAAGTACCTAATAAGAAAAACATACCCATTAAATTTATTCGTATTGTGTAAAAAAGTTTAAATAAATTAATAAAAACGTTAGAAAAACTTTTTTTCTATCGGAACCCTATTACCCCGTATTGCTATTAGTTTTTATTACTTGTTACAAAATCAACTGGTTATTTAGGTAATACGGTTCAAAAATTAGGATGCATGGCACGACAGACAAAAAAGGGCAAAGAAAATAATTTACAAAAAAAGTCTAAAAAAACCTAATTTACCTCGCAATGCGTTTTAAAAAAAATCCATGATAAAATGACCCAAAGCAGCCGATTGTTTTGCAATTTTTTTTTTTCAATACATGCCTAGAGCTTAGTTTGGGACTAGATCAATTTGTCAATTTTTGTAAATGTCCGTCTCCGGGGTAGGTATATGCTATAACTAGAGGACGCCAGCGACTTCGTACGCGTAGAATTAGTTTCCCGCTACTCCCCCCATTTCTTCCCGTTGGGGGTCGATTCTCGGAAAATCCTTTCTTAGTGCTCACTTACATCATGAAAGGAACCCCTGTACCAAATTTCAAGTTTCTAGGTACAGTAGTTTCGGCTGTGCGTTGATATATAAGTCAGTCAGGATTGCCTTTTATATAATACTAGCTTTCCGCCCGCGACTTCGTCTGCGGAGAGTCAGAACTTCTGTTGAAAGTACAGTTATAGTTTACATCACCTTATAAGGGTTTTTAAAAAAAGTCTAGAGCGTGAATTTTAAGTAAGCAGTCCACATAAACAACTTTAATTTTATGGCGCTACATACAAAATAAATTCACTGCCTCTCTTTCACCATTACGTTTTTTTATACGAGTTTAGATAAATTTGCCACATTTCTATACAAACAATTAACCCACTTAGCAGAAGATTTTCGATAAACACCGAAGCTGAATATTTTCTGTAAGTATGTAATAATAATACCCATTTTCATATCTTGAAGGTATGTAACTTTGAATATTACATAATTTCGGTACAAACTTTACAGTCAGTAGTCTTAGATCCCAGGTTTTTTTGGATTTGCTCTTAACTAACTATTAGGTACCACCTTTTATCCACGTTTCTCACTTATAAATATACCATACAATTTTCTACCCCCTGGTCTCTGCCTACCCCTCTGGGAAACAGGCGTGATTTAATGTATGTATGTATGTATGTATGTTTTACCTCCTTAGAGGTAGTTTTTCCTGAATCGAGCATTTCTACCAAGTTTCAAGTAAGTAAATCAGAACATAAAAGTATTCGTTCCTGTAGAAGCTTTGCAACCCCCTTTCATCTCCCAAGGGTTTGAATTTTAGTTATCACGTGACTCATTGTTTTCATTGCAGAGCAAGCATTTCTACCAAGTTTAAAGTAAATTTAAGCATACCAAATATTTTTTCCTAAACGAACTTTGCAACCCCCTTTTATCCCTAGGGGTTGAATTTTAGTAATCGCTGAAATACGTGTCACATTATTTGCATTGAAGAGCATTTCTACCAATTTTCAAGTAAATTTGACCACAAAAGTATTTTTTCCATTTAAATTTTGCAATCCCCTTTCATCTCTCTAGGGGTTGAATTTTAGTTATCACTGATATACGTGACTCATTATTTTAATTTCAGAGCATTTCTACTAAGTTTAAAGTAAATTTGAGCATACCAAATATTTTTTCCTAAACAAACTTTGCAACCGCCTTTTATCCCAGGGGTTGAAATTTAGAAATCGCTGAAATGCGTGTCTCATTACCAGTGATCGGAAATAGGTGAGCTAATCTACCTAAACTTGATGCTTATTCATTCATGCGTGAGTGAGATGGGAATACATTATTGAATGAACATGCATCAAGTTTAGGTAAATTAGCTCACCTATTTCCGATTACTGCTCATTACTTGCATTGAACAGCATTTCTCCCGAGTTTCAAGTAAATTTGACCATAAAAGTACCTATTTTTTCCCATACAAACATTGCAACCCCCTTTCCCCCCTCTAGGGGTTGAGTTTTAGTACTCGCTGAAATACGTGTCTCCTTATTTGCATTTAAGAGTATTCCTACCAAGTTTCAAGTAAATTTGACCATAAAAATATTTTATCTTTAAACACTTTGCAACCCCCTTTCATCCCTCTAGGGGTTGAATTTTAGTAATCGCCGAAATACGTGTCTCATTATTTGCATTGAAGAGCATTCCTACCAAGTTTCAAATAAATTTGATCATAAAAATATTTTATCTGTAAACACTTTGCAACCCGCTTTCATCCCTCTAGGGGTTGAATTTTAGTAATCGCTGAAATACGTGTCTCGTTATTTGCATTGAAGAGCATTCCTACCAAGTTTCAAGTAAATTTGATCATAAAAAATATTTTATTTATACACACTTTGCAACTCCTTTTCATCCCTCTAGGGGTTGAATTTTAGTAATCGCTGAAATACGTGTCTCCTTATTTGCATTTAAGAGAATTCCTACCAAGTTTCAAGTAATTTGATCATAAAAATATTTTATCTTACACACTTTGCAACCCCTTTTCATCCCTCTAGGGGTTTAATTTTAGTAATCGCCGAAATACGTGTCTCATTATTTGCATTTAAGAGAATCCCTACCAAGTTTCAAGTAATTTGATCATAAAAATATTTTATCTTACACACTTTGCAACCCCTTTTCATCCCTCTAGGGGTTTAATTTTAGTAATCGCCGAAATACGTGTCTCATTATTTGCATTTAAGAGAATCCCTACCAAGTTTCAAGTAATTTGATCATAAAAATATTTTATCTTACACACTTTGCAACCCCTTTTCATCCCTCTAGGGGTTGAATTTTAGTAATCGCTGAAATACGTGTCTCATTATTTGCATTGAAGAGCATTTCTACCGAGTTTCAAGTAAATTTGACCATAAAAGTATTTTTTCCCATACAAATTTTGCAACCCCCTTTCATCCCTCTAGGGATTGAATTTTAGTAATCGCCGAAATACGTGTCTCATTATTTGCATTGAAGAGCATTCCTACCAAGTTTCAAGTAAATTAGACAATAAAAATATTTTTTCCCATACAAACTTTGCAACCCCCTTTCACACCTTTAGGGGTTGAATTTCGAAAAATCCCTTCTTAAACGACGCCTCCAATACAAAATCAACTTTCCCTCAAAATTCCAAATTTGTATCTTTAGCGGTTTAGGCTGGGCGTTGATATGTCACCCGGGACATTGCCTTTTATATATATAGATAGATAATAAATGCTATAATAATAAATGAACTTTAGCATGTTTAATATTACTAAGGCTTCCATATAGGTACTTCATCCTTTAATAAAACCGCAAGCATGTTTTATGTTTATAAAGCAAGTAATAAAATACAAATTTTAAACAGATTGCATATTGAGAGCGTGCCCGTGACACGTGAGAGACAGAACTCATTTAACGTTTATTACTTTTTAAATAAACCAGACATGAACATAATCGTATTTTTACAGAAGATACGTGAAATAATATGTTGAGCAGGCGGGGGGTTAAATCTATCTAGGTACGCACGATAATTAAAAAAACCGGTCAAGTGCGAGTCGGTTGTCTATAAAACAAAAAGTGCATAACAAATAATAAAATAATAAATAGTTTTGAAATGTGCAGATTAACACCTTTCATATGACACCCCATTTGCTATAATCGAACCACTTTCATTTTTCAACCCCCCATTCTAAACCCCTTTTAAATTATTTATAAAATTAATTTCATATTTTTTTTACTAAAAACAGATGCGGGCAAGCAAGTTGTACAACTATGCCAAATTTCAAGTAGATAGCATTTGTAGTTGCTGAGAAAACCTGCTGTGACATACAGACAGATAGATCGACACACAGACAACGAAGTCTCACCATCTTTACCATTCCTTTTTTACCATTTTGGTACGGAACCTTAAAAACAAAAGTCCAAGAGCATTTTTGAGTATTTTGTTTGAGGCACCATGGAAACTTGTATAGAACTGCTTTAATAATATTTGAATAGGTATCGGGGCTAAACAGAGTTACGATTTTTTAAAGTAGCGTTTTTTTTTCCCAAATAAATCCTTGTGGCATTTCGAAACATTTAAAAACGCTACATTGAAGTTCTAAGAAGTAACAAAATCAGTGCCAGATTATTTAGTAGTGCCTACTTAATATCTGGCAAGATGTTTGCAAAAGTATTTTTAAAACATGCCTACATACATACATTAAATCACGCCGTTTCTCAAAAGGGTTGGCAGAGACCACTTCTTTTCACCTGCTACGATCTTGACAAATCTCTTTCGCTTCTTCCACATTCATACATCGAGTCATGCACTCACGTCGGTTTCGGGTACTTAAAATTCGGCCGTTTTCCAGTATTTCCCCCATTTGATTTGAAAAAGTACGCCTAGGGCGGCCCCTTCCGACCCTTCCACTCACTTTCGCTCTGTATATCTCTTTCGTCAATCTTATTTCATCGATCCTTTCCAAATGACCGAACCATCGAAGCATGCCCTTTTCAATCTTAGTCACAGACCCTCTGTGCAACCCATACGCAACGGCATGCTAGATCTCCTCGTAGGCCAGTGTCACTTTAGTACCTTGTCGCTTGAACGCCTTTGACAGATTAGTGCAGCCGTTCAAACATGACGTTAAAATGGCAAAGCACAAAAGTGTGCAGCTACTTTTACGGCGTATCGTCATTGCTTTGAAAAAATCTCGTATCTTATTTTTGGTCACGTACGATTTTAAACTTAAACGTAAACCTTATTAAGTTCAAATTCATACATCTCGAAATATAAGATACGATTTTTTCTAAAGTAGCAACGTGTGGGTTGGTTCTTATTTGAGGCACTGAGTTTTTTCGAACCATTTCGAATTGAACTGTACACATGTCACTCATGGAAGCGAAAGGATTTTTCGACCGTGGGATATACGGAAAATACTGGATACACCAAATTGAAAAATTCCAATCACTGATTCGAAGTATTGAAAGCATCGTAGTGAAAAACTAAAACACAAATTCTAAAAAGCTGCCATCGTTTGGTTTTTAGAAGGTTCTATTTAACACAAACATGTTTAAACCAGGTTCATAAACGGGACTCGTTTAAACATGATGGAACTAGTTTAAACACGGAATAGAAAAAACAGTGGAAGTGGCATGAGCTTCGCTTAGTATCAGACCTGTTGTCGCCAACACTCAAACTATCATAAAAACAACACGCCACCAAGCAAAATGTTTTTGGTGCGGCTATCGTTTTTACACTCCTAAATAGCACAATAAGGCATGGTTGTGGATTTATTTCCTAATTTAGAAATATCAAAATATCGAAATATCGAAATAAGCGATCGCGGCAAAAGTATGGTAGGTTATGCGGACCTCCGCATAACTATGCTACACGTTACACGCCCTCTTGGCACTTCTACTGTTTTTTTTGATCTGTGGGTTTAAACATGTTTGTGTAAGGTTTGTGTTTAAACCAGATTCTGTTTATGGAACTTGGAACATATTTTTGACGACGCGTTAGTCTACTTAGTGCCTACGAAGCTAGCGGCCTCGGGTTCCATTCATAGTAATTAGCACTAATAATATTATAAAGAGGAATGATTTGATTGTTTGTTTGCATTGAATAAGCTCCGAAACTACTGGACCGATTTGAAAAATTCTTTCACCATTAGAATCCTACATTTATTTCTGATTTGAAGACGTTGAGACTTAAAATGCACTCATAATATTATTATAAACATTGTACTCATGATTTTATAATAACACTAGGTAATACAGGGTGTCCCATAATTGACACGTAACCCTGACACCGGAGATAGCCCACCCCTAGACCTACCAAACCAGCCTTACATGACCTCAGTAAAAGTTGCACGGTTTTCGAAATATTGCCAATAATGATAATTAGTTTCGTATGAAAATTATTACCAAAACAAAAAATAATTAGAAAAAATAACAAATAAAAATAAATATTATTAGGCTGGTTTGGTAGGTCTAGGGGTGGGCTATCTCCGGTGTCAGGGTTACGTGTCAATTATGGGACACCCTGTATATCCACTTCACTCTCTCTACAAAGTTAGGGGTCCATGAATCGGATTTCAGATATGAACCAATATTTGAGTGATGAGCGTGAGTATATATTTGTTCCGGAGTTCCTATTCTTTTTTTCAGAGTATTTGTTATTAAAAATAAAGAAGTGAAATAATAAAGGGGATTTCCTCACTCCCACACAAGAATCGTTTTTTTCAGCGATACGGAACCCTCAGTGACCGAGTCCGTCTCGCGCTTGACCGGTTTTTTAATAGATTGACTTTATATTTGAACTTAGTTTGGGACTAGGTCAATCTATGTGAGGTTGTCCTATGTTTTTTTTTATTTATTAGGTATGTAATTGTAGTTAAATTACCTTTATCCTTGTATATGCAAACGTGGATGGACAGAGCAACTTTGGGATTTTACGTTTAACATTTTGTCACATAAGGTATTATGCTAGTTGAACCAATTTCTACTATACAGTCGAGTTCAAAAAGATTCACTTTAGTACCTTGTCACTTTCTGATGTGACATTTCATATATGGCAGTTTAAACATGACATTAAATAGACAAGGTACTAAAGTGTATACTTTTTTAACTCGACTGTACCTGGAAGTATTTCTAACAGTTTGTTTCCATTTAAACAATATCATTTACTAGAGGACGCCCGCGACTTCGTTCGCGTAGAATTAGTTTCCCGCTAATCCCCCCATTTCTTCCCGTTGGGGGTCGATTTTCAGAAAATGCTTTCTTAGTGCTCACTTACATCATGAAAGGAACCCCTGTACCAAATTTCAAGTTTCTAGGTACAGTAGTTTCGGCTGTGCGTTGATACGTCAGTCAGTCAGTTTAGCCTTTTATATATATAGATAAAGCTTACTAGTGCGTGGCATGTTTAATAATCATCTTCTTTTATCTCAGTTTCACTCAAAAACCTCAATATAATATATCTTTTTAAAGTACCTAACGTCGTGTTCCACATACGAATGGACCCCGTGAACAGGAAAATTCGATAAAAGCCTCGCTGCAGACTATTTCAAGCGCATACAAAAGTATCGCCAACCCTAGCACTCGCGATTCGAATTTCGCACGCTAAAAGCAATAAGTCTGGGAGCGAAACTATTCAAAATAGAACCCTAACGTGTATAGACAGGGTTAAAAATAGAAAATAAATAGAATTTGTGTTCGTTCCTTTCCTTTTTGTTAATACGATTTGCTTTTAACTGGAAGTTCACTTGTTTTTATTTCGCTCTCGAGTATTTTTGTTAGGGTTGACACCTGCCAGTTGACGCTGATTTGGAATTCTAGGGACCAACAGAGCGAAACTTTTAACGATAAATTATTATTTCAGTAAACGAGACACCCGACGTTTTTTTAACATTACGTCGTTTTTTTCCGATCATTGGGGAGAACTTAAGAGGCCGTATACGAAATCTTGCCGGTTTTGATTATTTTTGTGATTTTACAGTTAAAATACTGCTTTTCTATAAGTTTTAATGCTCAACATTAAATGTCAGTTTAGTAATGATCGAATAAATGAGCCACTTTTTTATTTTTGTCGAGTATTATAATGCGAGATTAAGGTTGTTTTAAAACATTATTTATTGCAAATTCTTTTGAACTTTTTGGATATTTTTTTTAGGTATTGGACTGATTTTTAACTAAAGTTTATTTCTGTTGTTTTAATTTTATGAACGAGAGGTCTGAGTAGCCGAAATCAAAAATAAAAATATAAAAATAATATTTTTTGCCCGTTTTCTAAAAAAAAATTCCAAGTTTATTATTTTAAGTGGTAAAAGTAATTCATGCATTTTTTAGACGACATTCACAGCAATACATTGTAAATTTTTCATACCGTTAAGACGTCAAAACGATTCATGAATATGTGACATTCTAAACCTCTTCCAGCAAAATTCACATAACAGTCGCCGGTGTCAGGTCGATTAATCAAAACAAAATAATAAAAACAAAAAAGTAGCTGATACATTCGTTAAAATTAGAAATTATATTTCGTGTTGTGCATTAAAACTTGTAGAAATACAGTATTTCAACTGTAAAATCACGTAGATCAGCAAAATCTGCGGAAAATTTCGTATACGGCCTCTTAAATTGTGTGTATGTATAGGTACGTACGATATAGAGTGTTTTTTTTGTATTAAATGATAGAACGTCGGTTTTTTGATAGTGCATATCTATTTTTTTTTGTATTTACTATATTTCCCTTTTTTATAATTAGGAAATTTCTTTCGCCTTTATTTCAAGGGTTAGCTAGGAAAAAACCCTTAAAGGGATTTAAGGTCGCCTTTTTTTTTACCGCCTGAGCATTTTATTTGCTACTTAAAATTAAAACCAAGTATCTCCCAGCGACAGACATTTTGCCAACACAGTGAACAAAAATACAGATTATTTATACAAATGTATATAATATTCTATTATTTGCCAACGGCCCTCTCGATCACGGGAGAGAAAAAGAACGGAGATGATTCTATTACAGTCGAGTTCATAAATGTGTATACTTTAGTACCTTGTCTATTTTGG
Source organism: Acleris cristana (assembly GCA_948252455.1). NCBI lineage: Eukaryota > Metazoa > Arthropoda > Insecta > Lepidoptera > Tortricidae > Acleris > Acleris cristana. Next base: position 10,070,071 of record OX411795.1, on the reverse strand, counting down.
CTTGATTTCCTCCTAAGCTGACATTGTCTTTGACGTCGGTCGACGAGCGTCGCTATACTATGGCGGTGTCCCATAGAACATGGTGTATTCGTACGCTCGACCGACGCACACTGGAACCCTCCCATACATTGCAGTGCTCAAAACTAACTGAGTAAAATTAAGCAAAAACAGTACTATGCTACATTCTTATTGTGAAGAAGTGCATATAATTATTATTTTTTACATTATATAAACAATAACAAATAAAACATGCCTATTTTTTTTATTTGTACCTACATCTTTTTTTCCATTTTCTAAATAAACATTTTTTACTTTAGAATAAACAATCATAATAAGGACAACTTTTGTAGCTACATGCACTAAAAATAATCAAAAGATGTTGTCCATTATCGGAAATAAGATCATTTTTATTCAATTACAATACAAGTTACTATTGACGTGACATGTAAATTCCTAGAGCTTTAACATAATGCAACTACGTAATGACTACTGATAATGAAGGTATTTCTCTGCAATGAGGTCCACTATTTCCTTGTTTGCATATGATTTAATTTAAGTACAAAATAACCACAATTTCAAAGTTGAGTTTTGAGCACTGCGATGTATGGGCGGGTTCCAGTGTGCGACGTCAGCGACCGATATCAGCGTAGAGGAAATCAAGCCTTAATGTCATGTTTAAACTGCCATACATGAATTGTCACAGCGCTTAAAGTGACAAGGTACTAAAGCACACATACATGAACTCGACTGTACTAGCGTCCCGCCCTCGCTTCGCTTCGGTTTATGTGAGTTTTCTGTAACACCCGTTCATAACCCAGAATTAAGTTACGCCCACACCGGTGCTTAAAATACTGTGACGGTACGGAATCGCAGTGAGTCAAAAACGGTGCTAATACGACGCGTCACTGCGATTCCGTACCGTCACCGTATTTTAAGCACCGGTGTGGTCGCAACTTTAATTATTCACAAAAACCTTCCCCTTGCAACACTCAGTAGCGGTCTTTACACTTAAAGTTCGGACCGCGGGAAACGCCACGCGCCGTTCCAATTTTCGTTCCGAACCGTAATTTTTTACTATTATACTATTACAGTTGCATTTACACGTACGATTCGGAACGAAGATTGGAACGGCGCGTGGCGTTTCCCGCGATCCGAACTTTACGTGTGCAGGCCGCTTATCTATTGATGAAAACCGCATAAAAATCTGCAGAGTATTTGTTATTAAAAATAAAGAAGTGAAATAATAAAGGGGATTTCCTCACTCTCCACACAAGAATCGATTTTTTCAGCGGTACGGAACCCTCAGTGACCGAGTCCGTCTCGCGCTTGACCGGTTTTTTTGTAGATTGATTTTATATTTGAACTTAGTTTGGGACTAGGTCAATCAATGTTAGGTTGTCCTATGTTTTTATTTATTTATTATGTAATTGTAGTTAAATTACCTTTATCCTTGTATATGCAAACGTGGATGGACAGTGCAACTTCTGGATTTTACGTTTAACATTTTGTCACATAAGGTATTATGCTAGTTGAACCAATTTCTGCTGTACAGTCGAGTTCAAAAAGATGTACACTTTAGTACCTTGTCACTTTCCGATGTGACATTTCACATATGGCAGTTTAAACATGACATTAAATAGACAAAGTACTAAAGTGTATACATCTTTTCGAACTCGACTGTACCTGCAAGTATTTTTAACAGTTTGTTTCCATTTGAACAATATATATCTATACATATAAAAGGCAAAACTGACTGACTGACATATCAACGCACAGCTGAAACTACTGTACCTAGAAACTTGAAATTTGGTACATGGGTTCCTTTCATGATGTAATTAGTGAGCACTAAGAAAGGATTTTCCGAAAATCGACCCCCAACGGCAAGAAAGGGGGGGAGTAGCGGGAAACTAATTCTACGCGTACGAAGTCGCGGGCGTCCTCTATCATTTATAAAGCTTACTAGTGCGTGGCATGTTTAATAATCATCTTCTTTTATCTCAGTTTCACTCAAAAACCTCAATAAAATATCTCTTTTTAAAGTAACATCGTATTCCACATACGAATGGACCCCGTGAACAGGAAAATTCGATAAAAGCCTCGCTGCAGACTATTTCAAGCGCATACAAAAGTATCGCCAACCCTAGCACTCGCGTTTCGAATTTCGCACGCTAAAAGCAATAAGTCTGGGAGCAAAACTATTCAAAATAGAACCCTAACGTGTATAGACAGGGTTAAAAATAGAATATAAATAGAATTTGTGTTTGTTCCTTTCCTTTTTGTTAATACGATTTGCTTTTAACTGGAAGTTCACTTGTTTTTATTTCGCTCTCGAGTATTTTTGTTAGGGTTGACACCTGCCAGTTGACGCTGATTTGGAATTCTAGGGACCAACAGAGCGAAACTTTTAACGATAAATTATTATTTCAGTAAACGAGACACCCGACGTTTTTTTAACATTACGTCGTTTTTTTCCGATCATTGGGGAGAACTTAAGAGGCCGTATACGAAATCTTGCCGGTTTTGCTTATTTTTGTGATTTTACAGTTAAAATACTGCTTTCCTATAAGTTTTAATGCTCAACATTAAAAAATGTCATTTTAGTTATGATCGAATAAATTGCATTTTATTTGCTACTTAAAATTAAAGCCAAGTATCTCTCAGCGACAGACATTTTGCCAACACAGTGTACAAAAATACAGATTATTTATACAAATGTATAGAATATTCTATTATTTGCCAACGGCCCTCTCGATCACGGGAGAGAAAAAGAACGGAGATGATTCTATTACAGTCGAGTTCATAAATGTGTATACTTTAGTGCCTTGTCTATTTAGGCTTGATTTCCTCCTAAGCTGACATTGGTCACTGACGTCGGTCGACGAGCGTCGCTATACTATGGCGGTGTCCCATAGAACATGGTGTATTCGTACGCTCGACCGACGCACACTGGAACCCTCCCTTGCAGTGCTCAAAACTAACTAAGTAAAATTAAGCAAAAACAGTACTATGCTACATTCTTATTGTGAAGAAGTGCATATAATTATTATTTTTTACATTATATAAACAATAACAAATAAAACATGCCTATTTTTTTTATTTGTACCTACATCTTTTTTTCCATTTTCTAAATAAACATATTTTACTTTAGAATAAACAATCATAATAAGGACAACTTTTGTAGCTACATGCACTAAAAATAATCAAAAGATGTTGTCCATTATCGGAAATAAGATCATTTTTATTCAATTACAATACAAGTTACTATTGACGTGACATGTAAATTCCTAGAGCTTTAACATAATGCAACTACGTAATGACTACTGATAATGAAGGTATTTCTCTGCAATAAGGTCCACTATTTCCTTGTTTGCATATGATTTAATTTAAATACAAAATACCCACAATTTCAAAGTTGAGTTTTGAGCACTGCGATGTATGGGCGGGTTCCAGTGTGCGACGTCAGCGACCGATATCAGCGTAGAGGAAATCAAGCCTTAATGTCATGTTTAAACTGCCATACATGAATTGTCACAGCGCTTAAAGTGACAAGGTACTAAAGCACACATTCATGAACTCGACTGTACTAGCGACCTGCCCTCGCTTCGCTTCGGTTTATGTGAGTTTTCTGTCACACCCGTACATAATCCAGAATTAATTATTCACAAAAACCTTCCCCTTGAAACACTCAGTAGCGTCTTTACACGTAAAGTTCGGACCGCGGGAAACGCCACGCGCCTTTCCAATCTTCGTTCCGAACCGTACATTTTTTACTATTACAGTTGTATTTACACGTACGGTTCGGAACGAAGATTGGAACGGCGCGTGGTGTTTCCCGCGGTCCGAACTTTACGTGTGCAGGCCGCTTGATAAAAACCGCATAGAAATCTGAATTAAAATATTTATAACGCAGACTAAAACTAAAAATGATAAGTAGAACATTTTTCAGTTCAGTTTTCTACCCTGGCTTACTATGCTGCGCGAGTTTTACTGTCAAATTTTACTTCATCCATGCAATACCGAAAAATTACATAAAATCATGACATTATATCACGGTGTAAGATGCTTAGTAATAAAAGAACACAAGTCACACAAAACACACTTTTATTTAAAACTTTAAACGTTTACCCTTACTTTAGAATATGAAATAGACATATTTGACACTAAATCGCGTTTGACGAGGTTTGACGTATTCTCCTCGCCTCGCATGCTAAGCCCACTGTTCATGTAAAACAAAGGCATTTTTTTTTTGGTGCAATCCAATAACTGCGAGCCTTTAATGATCATAAACAACAATTTTCTTCAAATACTAAAATCTTCCCAAACGTGTTCTTTGAATATAAATATTAATGTATCACCTCCGCACGTTTCCTTACTCCCACGTGACCCCAAATGTTTTCCCGGCAAATTACTTGCGCCGCTGTGATTGATGTTTCATTAACGTACGTGATTTCAGAACGTTCCTCTCTTTGTCGCTCCACAGTACAATAAAGTGGAGGGAAAGAGAGAAAAGTTGCAGGTTTTCGCTTTGCCCGTCATGTTCTCGGAGTTATTTGTCGTACACGAAAATATGGTTTTGAAACTCGCGTTGTTATGACTGGCGGGATTACTTTGTTTTAGTTGGAAGGGAAATAGTTTGGGAATTTGCTTTAGTGACAAATGTCTCGGGTTTCTAATATTTTGAATGAATAACAGTTCCATTTACTAAACTTTATAAGGGTTTCTTTACAATTAGAAAGGTACCAAACATGTACTTTCTTTTCAAAACACCAGAGGGCCCTGCCAAGATGCATTGCGCTAACTAACGTTTCTATTCGTTTAATTTTTAAACCAATCGCGTCACTAATAGATCACGTGACTTTTCGTATTACGTCATCTACCAGTGACGCGATTGGTTTAAAAACAAATCGAATAGAAACGCTACTTAGCGCAATGCATCTTGGCAGGGCCCTCTGGGCCTCTATTCAAGACGGTAAAAACAATATCGTTTTTGATCTGTTATCGTATTGTCACCGTTTTGATAGCTCTTATTTATTTGACAGTAATGGCGGCTGACGTCATCACAATACCATAACAGAGAGCTTATTGTCTAACGCACTCGCAATCGGACCCGAGGGCTTATTGTCTAACGTACTCGCAATCACGATCCTTTTCATTTTGAAAATCGAAGGCTTGTCTGCGTACAAAATGAAAACAATTGCTCCGCTTTGAAGCCGATTGTGATTGCGAGTGCGTTAGACACTAAGCCAACCAGCTTCAAAGTGACGTCCGAAATCAAACTAGGAACCTTTATATTCCCCACAGCCAAATAAAAATGTGAAAAATATCTTAAACGAAAGCACATAAAACATAACAAACTTAAAATGAAAACTATCACGACTAAGTAGACTTTATTAGTTTCTGAGATACAGTAGACTAAAGTTTTTATACCTTCTAAAAATCATCTAAGACAGAATCAAACAACTTTAAATAGAAAACTAGTTTTTTTTGTGTTGGTCGTAACGGCTTCGGATCCCTACACTGAGCATGGTCCAACATGCACTTCACCGGTTTTTTAAATCTTGTAACATGTTGACCTCACTTCTTGTCGACAGGAACGCGGCGGATGGTCCCAATGGAGCGAATGGTCGCTCTGCTCCCGAACATGCGACGGGGGCGTCTCGAGACAGCTCAGGACATGCTCCTCGCCCGCGGGCTGCCGCGGCGAGCCCGTGCGCTACAAGATATGCAACATGCAGGTGAGATCTCGTAGCTTGTAAGTGAGATAGCATCCGGAGTTTTGAAGCAAGTTGGGTTGTTTTATGCCAGTATGGGATAAGATACCGTCAGACCTTGTAGCTTGCAAGTGAGATACCTGACAAGTTTGGTTGTGTTTTTGCCTGCACGGTAACATGCAGATGAGATGTTTTTTTTATGGCATAGAGCGAGCATACATGCAAACTAAGGATACGTGGGCTCTGAGGCCCATAGACATTGGAAATCTTGGAGGTCGAAAAGCAGTGCCAACTGTAAGGACTTACATGGAACTTGGTGGTCTTACATTAATGGCAACCATGCTGCTTGGTGGTGGATTAAAAAATAAGATGGTAGTAGCAATCTGGACGGCTCTTGCACAAGGTTCAATTATCACTTGGAATTTCTTGTAACTTGTAAGTGAGATTTCTCGCGGATTAACTAGGTTTGCTTGTATTTTTTGTCCAGAAGGTATAAGATTAACAGAGTAATCAATATATACATAATAAGAGCCTAAACCACTGAACCTAAGGATTTAAAATTAAAAAAAAAACCTTGGGCACCCTAGGGATGCACTTAAAAGGATTTTGGGAAATCAACTCGCAATAGGAACAAATAGGAGGATAAGCAGATAACTAAATTCTACTCGTAAGACGCAGGATTCCTCTAGTTTAATAATATTGCAATCTTACTGCCCCTGTCATGTTAGTTACTATTCGTAACTAGAACAGTTCCAGACTAACTAGCATACTTGTAGAGGCATTCCATCTTAGTCCGCAGAGTTGACAAAGCATTCACTACCTACTTACTACCTACGTACGTAGTAGTCAAAAACTTAAATTTGGTACCCTCCTTAGGTCCAAAGTCAATCTGTCATTAGGTTGAGTTTCCTATAAGTTACTTGACATCTCTAATGACATTGACTACTTCAAGCATATTTTTCTTGAAATGGGTCACAAATTACCGTTTGTGACCGTACGTAGTAGAGCCAATCTTATCAATGTCATAGTTATATAAATGTATTGAACGTTTAAAATAAAAACATTTTAACTCTCGTTATCTACAAAAAATGGGGTGTCCATAACTTTATATGTATCCTTATATATGTGTATCTGCTTATGCCACCGTAGCTCTCAAATGATTATACTGATTTAGAAGCAATTAAAAAAAAACTATTTCAATCGGAATGGTTCTAACCTAGGTTTCATAAAAATCAGTTGGGCAGTTTAAGAAATATCAGTTCTGAAAGTGAAATCGGGGTTTTTAATTTGTATCCTTTTAATAGTTGTTAATACATTGGGTTTTATTCATAAACGCACTATTAACCTATTTTAGTAAAAGTATGTTTTGTCACTTTCCGTCAGATGCAAATATCACAATGACTAAGGATTAAAGCATATTTTAAGCACACTTTAGCAATAGCTGTATTTATACGGTTATGAATAAGAGGGTTAAACTTTTAATGGGTTAAACTTTTAATGGCACAAAGATGTTTAAAACCTATTGAGCAGTGCTTCATTTTATTAATTAAACAGCCCAAGAGCATCATTTGCACAAGAGACAAACATTCCAGCCTCAATCTAACTGTTGCAGGCTCCGCTATAATTGGTTCCGTCGTCGTGCACTTGAGGACAAAACAACATGCCGTTGAATAATTCATTTATTTGTCTACTTTATATAGGTTATAAGTCATAAAGCACATGCTGAGACTGGTACCCATTGCCATATAGACATTAGTATATTTTTTTTGTTTAGTTTCTGAGTTTTTTTAAAGTAAATTTTGTATTTGTTACGTTCTTCTTGTTTTTTCCTTAAATTACGATATATATTTTTTTAGCTGCATTAAACATATTTTTACTTTTTACTTTTTATTACTTTTTAAAGTTAATTTATTAAGAAAAGTAATAAGCGTGTTAAAAGGTCTATTCATAATCGTTTTCATAATCTTGCAAACGTCAAAATGCTTCATAGCTCCTTCCAAGAAAACTAACAAAGGCTGTACTTTTTCTATTTTATTTTAACCTCATAATATTAATACAGAATAAAATTAAACACGTTGAAGTATTTTGTAACTATTTAAAAGCAAGAGGTGTCTGTACAGATTTAAAAAACAAAAAGCAATCAATTTAAATAAATCACAAGCAGCGGTTCAACTGTTACTGCCAGCAGTTCACTGGTTTACTATTACAAATTTGTAAGATTTCCAGTATATTCTATTTCAACTCTTATGTCAACAAGTGCAGGGTTAAATTTAAAATACACCAACTGAGTAATTGAGGCTTTGTGCAGGTGTCAGTGATTTAAACTAGTGAAAAAGCCAATCTGTTGCTAAGCCGTAATTTAATTCTTCAATTTCACCAAAATTCTGTTCCGTGCGTAGTTCGATAGTCATGTCTGCGTTGCGTATACTCGCTTCGGGAACAATTTATTGTATACCTAACTAGCAACGACTAGCGGCATTGTTTTTGAACATTGGTAACTGACAGAACCATTCACAAAATTTAATTTACTAAGGATTAATTTATACAGTTAAGTTTTCGAAACAAAAGTTTTTTAATACAAAATTCTGAACGAAACAGTTCGGCTAGCCGAGTTGCATTCTACAAATTAATGTTGACTACTTAAAATATAGAGAAGTAACAGATAAACTCATGACACCACTTGATCTTTTCTACGTTACAGCTAATTGCTACGTAACGCGGTTACAAACAAAATGGCGTCATTCCGACCATGCGGGCATGCTAGTCCATGCTAGTAGGCTTAGCAAACACTGATAATATTCATTTTTTTTTTATATTAAAAGAAAGTTTCCTATTGAGAAAAACTACTATAAGCATGATTTTTATCAGATCCCCTTTTCAAGGCAACCCTGTTGTCAATTGGGATAGACCAAAAAAAATAACTCATGGTTTTTACATTATAATTCGAAAGAATAGGTAATTTTAAGAGACCCATTTCTTTAATTCTGTATTTGACCCAATAGTTTTGTTTTAGTATCCTTATTTTTATTTATTTATGGATGATAATGATTATTTTAAATTTGGGATGGCATTTTCTAATAAATTACAACATTTAAATGATATCTAATGATAAAAAGTGATTGTAATATTGTATTAAAACATACTACTTCAAGCGGCTTTCACCTAACCCGTAAGATACACCTAAGAGGGCTTCAAGCCGAAAACGAAAGTCAAACAAAGGTTAAATATACTTTTGTCGAAATATCAGAAATAGATAAATATTTAAAAAAAAAATGCAGAACGGCTTTAAAACCCCATTCCTGGAAATGGTTTCCGAATTAGAGTAATTGTAAAAATATGAACAATCCCAATTGCTTAATAATAATATTACTGAGCAATATCCTCGATCTATCTATTACAGTGTCTCGACGTGTACTCTCTATAGCGTGCTCCAAGCACTGTTGCATCAAATAAACGACATTTGAACTTTGCCCGGACAGTACACCAACTATCTGCTCTACACAATTACGCCCTAATACTTGTTATGGACAGTCCGCGGAGATCATAGACCCAGAGCACTGTCGGCAATCGTAGTTACCGTTAACGTTAGCGATTTTCGACAACTGAGGGCCTGTGGTCCAAGACTAGATGCATTGCGAGAGCGTTATCGTTGTCGAAAATTTATGTGTTAAGCTGCCGGACGATAGCATTGAGCGCTTACTCGTATGTCAATTCCATACATTTCGAGTTTTCGAAAATCTTTTACGTTAGCGTAAGCATCGCCTATAAACAAAAAAAAATGTAAATCGATTAAGTTTCATGTAAGGGTCATTTCATGGTAAAGAAAGAAAAAAATTAGAACAATTGAAAAATTTATTTACACATTAAATGAAAAACCATTCCATTTCCATTCAATGAAATTACCCCTACATTAAACTGAGTCGATTTGCATAATTTTTTGACAATTTTTTCATTTTACAGACTACTCACTCTTGACCAAAAAGGACTATGCCAATAATGTTTTAATAAACAAAGACCTAAAGTTTGCTAAGACTTTACCTGTGTCTCCTATCGTATCAGATTTCACCATAATGTCCCAGTTTAAAAACAAACTGTAAAATCTGTGTTATGATTAGGTATAACCCTGTCATAATAACAACGTCAAGTCACGATAAAAAAAGTCAAAAAGAATAATTGTCAGTCTACACAAGATTCTGTAATGTCTCAACAGTTGAAGTTGTTGACTTTACAATGTAAACTTGGTCTGCTTCCTACCTTCCAGATCGATATATTACTACCCCCATTATGTCAAACAAGGTTGATAACCTTCCAATATTCCTACACATGACAAATTAAAAGCGGAAGCGGAACTAGGTGCAAACTTGGCTTTCAGCGTGATTAATTGTCGAAGCGAGCGCTATCGACACGGGGCGGGCGTCACACCGAAAGAGAACAGCGAATAGCTTTAACCTTTGGGCCATTCTACTTTTCAGTGTACATATTTTGTTATCACTACATAGTATAAAACTAAGTCGCTTCCCGCTGTCTGTCTGTCCCTATGTATGCTTAGATCTTTAAAAATACGAAACGGATTTTGATGCGGTTTTTTTTAATAGATAGAGTGATTCAAGAGGAAGGTTTTTATGTTTAATAAATGCTGGTTTTTTGAACGGGTTTTACAGAAAACTCAAATAAACCGAAGCGAAGCGAGGGCGGGTCGCTAGTCATCCGATAAAAAGTATGCCAAATTATGAATGCGCTTCTAAATAAATAACATAAACTTAGAATGTTTAAGTTTAATGGTTTCCAAAAAAAAACCTCCCAAATTACTCAATTATCGTCGAAGAATCATGGTAACTCAGTAGTAAATTGCACCATTTCCATAGAAAAGGCGGGGACATCGACATCCACTGCGTTACTCACTTTATAGTTATATCAAATAACTTTTTATGAATCAGGATAATTCTAAATATAAGCATATTTACGTCTCTTTTCGACTTTCAAGTTAGAAAACGCTGCACTTTACCGTTTTTTGAAATAAAAATAGTTTATAAATGAAATGAAATGAATGTTTATTTGCTAGAATGCGATACATAAGGTCTCAGATTATGAGATAGAACAGGCATTCATCAGTCGATAAAACGACATGCAAAATTAGGTTAGGTACATATTAATGTCAACTTAAAATCTACCCAATGATTGATCTCCAGATAACAATTTACAAATTTCAATATGAGGCTAATTTAGTGAGAAAGTGGCTAAAAACTTTTGTACAACGAAAAGTAGAATGGCCCCTTTAATTTATATTTATTGCAATTGCAAGGGATGACATTTGGATAGACCGATTAGGATTTGGGACGTAGCATTATATAAAAGGGACTAGTACTGTAATTAGGGTGATTCTTAGTTTGAATGAAAATCAGTTAGGTTAGGTTTTTTTTTTGGTAATCGCCTGAATGGCCAAAGACAAAAGTCCTTACTTTTGTTTACTGTTGTTAATTGATAACTTTTAGAAAAAGAAAAAGGGGCAGAGATGAAAATCCCTTCCGGAGACCTGGGAATGGAGGGCACAGGTACTGCCGGGCTCGCACCGGCTAAAAACACCAATGCCCCTATTACCAACTAGAATTTAGACTCCCGCGGATACTACCCCAGCTAGTGCTGAAAGGCCGGAGGAGAAAGTTAGGTTAGGTTAAGATATGAGCACTGAAGTGATTCGCCATTAAATAGGGGATTATTTCTATTAAAAAAAATGCCTAGTTATACATAACGTTACGGAGATATCAGATCTAAAACGAGGGTTCTCAATTTTAACAATTCAATTTCCAGAATATTTTTTGGACGCGAGTAATGTTCTTTTTTAACTTAATTTAATTGTTATGTCTTTGTGCCTGCTTAATAATAATTTCACAAATTTTAATTTTTAATTTTATTTATTTACTTTTAATTGATCCTATTTGTTAACTCAATGGGATTAATGCCTAAATAAAACTATATTATTTTTATTTTATTTTATTTATAAAGGGATTATTTCTAAAAAAAAAATATCTGGTTATTCATAACCTTACGGAGATTATAAGCTCTAAAATGAGGGAACGGAGGTTTTTATCTGGTTATTCATAAAGCAAATAAAAAACCGATCAAGTTCGAGTTGAATTCGCGCACAAAGGATTCCGTACTATTTTTTTATTACCGTTAATTTCATTTTTCATTTCTTTCATTTCCTTTTATTTGATGTTATAGCGGTAACAGAAATATTTATTTTATTTTATTTTATTTTACTTTCTGTGATAATTTCAACTGTTAACCTATTACAGTTCATGAGATACAAAAGGATGAATGAACGGAGGGATAGAAGGCGGAGGCTTAGTTTTAGGTTCTTCTTTGCACCCTTTAGGTACGGAACCCCAATAAGATCATTAAATATTTTGCAAAGTTATAGAACTTACAGAACAAACGTTATTATGCTAAATCCGTTCTCGGTGTAAACAAGTCCCAGCACGTCCCAAGTTCAGGTCCACGAGGTTAAGTTTGGAACTTGTTCCGCCCCAATCACATTGTTCCAGTTATAACATGTTATAACGTGTCCGCGGATAGTTTATCTTGTTCGCTTGTCTCCGCCAAATGGAAATCTCGAGTAACAGGATAACTTAGTTTCAAATTGTTCTTGCATTAGTTACTTAAATTCTCTGTTCTAATTTATTCCTTTAATATTGAAATCGTATTGTTGCGTTATACTAGTTTTTCATCACGTTGTAATTATTATTTACGTCAAGTTGGACATCCTGTGTTGCTAGACGTCCCGGGTTCGATTCGCGGTCTGGTAAATTTTTAGTATGATGAGCATATGTGTATAAGTATTTATTTTTCTGTTTAGTATGTTTATCGCTATCTAAGAGCCCATTATACAGTCGACGTCAAAAATGTGTTTAAATTTTTGCACCTTATTTCAATGGAATAAGGCAAAAAATGTGAACATATCTTTGACGTCGACAGCCTAGAGCTTAGTTTGGGACTAGTTCAATTTAAATAAAATTATACCGAGAGTCTTTATTCTACTCTGTAAAACGTAATTGCTTTAGACGTCTTATCGTATTGTCAACGTTTTATGATAGCTCTTATTGACTTTAAAGTAAAGGAGACTAAGTTAAAAACAATACAGTTTTACAGAGTAGACTAGAGCTCCTTATATTTATTTATTCTAAAGCCAAGATCAAAACTTAAGTTTAGTGTTATATTTAACAAAAGCTTCTGTCAGCGACTTCGTCCGCGTAGATTTCGATTATCGTCATTTTCGGTAACTTTTAAATTTGTGTCGGTGATAATAAGTATCTTATGTCCTATTCCAGAACCTAACCTATATGTGTGCCAAGTTTCATCCCGATCCGTTCAGCGGTTGAAGCGTGATTGAGTAACAAACATCATAACATCAAACATCCAAACTTTCTTATTTATAATATTACTAGCTTTTGCCCGCGACTCCGTCCGCGTAGAAGTCGTTTAATACTGCTCCCTCGGGATCTGTCTAATTTTCCGGGATGAAAAGTAGCCTATGTCCTTCCCCGGGACTCAAGCTATCTCCATACCAAATTTCATCTAAATCGATTCAGCGGTTTAAGCGTGAAGAGGTAACAGATAGACAGACAGACAGACACACTTTCACATTTATAATATTAGTATGGATAAGTAACATATAATTTTTTAACAGTAACATACTCGTACATATGAATGAAATAAAGCCACATTCGTGCTTGGTTCCCCGGCTGCAGCCGTGTTAATCCCGCGGTGGGGGGTTAGCCCCGGCTGCACAATTTTCGCTGTTTATTGGATCTAGACTGCATGGAACCACATACAACGAAAATACAGATGAGTCACAGTGAAGGTGACTGACTTGTAACATTTCTGTTATTCGCGGCCCTTGTCTGTCTAATGGTCGTTCACGTGGCTAAGGGCCTGTTTCACAAACAACGAGTAAATTTATATATATATTTAAAGTTGGGTCTCTCATTGTCTATTTTTAAGTGTAAGGAACAGAAAGGGCTAAATTTATCTGTCAAATATGCTTTACTTGTTGATTGTGAAACAAGCGGCAAGTCAAACAAAGGCGTTGAAGTACAAAATAAATAAACTTTTTTTTTTATTCAATATAAAATGAAGTTATTTCAGAAAATTTAACAGGTATATTACATAGTAAGGTGAGGCGGGGCTATTGCATCTGAGGGGCTATTGTAACTTTTCATACTAATTTTAAAAGTAGAACACATTTCAGTATGAAAAGTTACAATTAGCCCCGCAGATACATCATAGCCTCACCTCAATAGAAACAATACCGTTTTAAAGTAAAAATCCAAACACGGCTATAAAAATGAGTAGTTATTTGCCTTCTCTAAACCATCGAAAATACAACAAATTTTACCAATTTTCTGTAGTTCTGTACATCTTTACTCGTATATATAAAAGGCAAACCTGACTGACATATATCAACGCACAGCCGAAATTTGGTACAGGGGTTCCTTTTATGACGTAAGTGAAGAAAGGACTTTCCGATAATCGACCCCCAACGAGAAGAAATGGGGGAGTAGCGGGAAACTAATTGTACGCGTACGAAGTCGCGGGCGTCCTCTAGTTTGTACATATAAATTATTTCTGCTAATATTTGTTATTCATTGCCTTAGGTATCAATCAATCTCAATTTCAAACTTTCGCGATCATCGTTTGATAAATTGTCTTTTTATTTACCAGACACGATGGATCGTTGTTCACAGTCAATTTAAACGTTAAACAACTGTCAAATGTGTCGAAGTTTCACGAGTCGGGTTTCTGTTCATGACTCGAGGGTATACTTAATTTGTTTGTTCAGATGGTTGAAAACGAGAGAAACTAAATAAGTTATAAAATTGACGTTTGAACAAAAGAAAAGTATTGGTTTTCATTTTTGCTCCAGGCTGTTTGCTGTCATAAATTTAAAGTTAATTGTTTTGAAAAGAAGACCTGAGGGGCTATTATCTAACGCACTCGCAATCGCATCCGGCTTCAAAGTGGAGCAATTGTTTTCATTTTGTATGCTGACAAGCCTTCGATTTTCAAAATGAAAACGATCATGATTGCGAGTGCGTTAGACAATAGTCCCTCGGCGGGGCTTTTGTCTAACGCACTCGCAATCGCAACCGGCTTCAAATACCGGTCAGTGTAAATATGTTTGTAATGAGCGCAAATATTCATTGTTCCTAAGTCTTGGGTGTCACTGAATCACTGAATCGAGAGTTAAGTAAGGATTACGAATATTATTATGATGTTTAAGTCTTGGCCATTAAGGTGGCTGTTTTGTAGGCTGTGTCCTTCTAGACACAGGGAGTACAGTGATCTGGTAAGCTGCCTCAGAATAATTTAATTATGCTGTTGCATTACACCGAGCGCTGTTGTAAATACGGTGTTGTTGAATATCACATGCACTGGAGCTTAATCTTCAAGGGGAATGCAGTATTTATAATTATGTTACTGGTGCATAAAGAAGTATTAGACGGGATCGGTCAAGTGCGAGTACAACTCACGCACTGGGGGTTTTGCACATATTAGAACCGGTGATTTACATTGTAATTTAATATGGGAACAATGCCCACCTGGTAGCGGTTTGTTAGATTAGTGTAGTTTTAAGCTTGTAAGTTCGTTCGTTTATAGTATGTAAATAAAATGCTTAAGTGGCACATTGAAGCTGTCACTTTGGAATGCATTTACTATATTTTTTTAATAGTAAATGCAGTAGAAAAAAAGGTCTTGATGATTTTTTTAACGAAAGCTTAGTAAATAAAGCTGTATGTGGCCGATTGTATTAAATTAATCTAATAACTTTAGCTGGTAAGACAACAACGGCCTTGACAGATAGAAAATTAAAAAAAAAAAAACAAAATTCAAAATATTTATTCAGTAAATAGGCCACATGAGGGCTCTTTTACATGTCGGTAATATGTAGTGAATCTACCAGCGCTTCGGACAAGACCATCATTGCGGAGAAGAAGCGCCGCAAGAAACTCCAGCAGAAGGTCATTTTTTGAATCATAATAACAAAACAATACTTAAAAGTAACGAACAACCATCATCTTAGAAGGGTTCTGTTTGTCAGTATACAGGGTGTCCCAAAGTTCAACGATAACCTGGTACCGGGCCAGAGGTTAAGTTATACCAATCCAGGAAAAAAAACGAAAAAAAAACTACGTCACGATTTTCCTTATTTTTTCCAGAACTGGTACTACTTGGCTTCCCGCCCGGCACCAGGCTATCGTTGAGTTTTGGGATATCCTGTAGATATTTTTTCTTATTTTTTCCAGAACTGGTATAACTTGGCCTCTCGCCCGGTACCAGTTTATCGTTGAATTTTGGGACTCCCTATATATGGATTCCAAAAAAACGATTGAGGTGAAGTCGGGAACTTCCTGGGTTCTCTTTAATGAAAATAAAAAGAGCAGATAAGGAAATTTTCAATGTTTATTTGATTTAGCGGTGGTTGCAATAAAAACAACCATTTTGAATTTATTTCTACTTCATTTTACAAAATATGAGGACACTGACTTTAACCGATTAAGTTTAAAAAAATAGCAATTAGCGTTTCTTTCTCAGACTAACCAACCTGCCTAGTCTATATAAAAACTAAAAGACTAGACAATGAAACATTGTTTTTTATTTCTAACTAATTAAGTACCCTTAATTAAAATTTCTAATAATATTTTTAGCGTATTAAAATCACACAAAATTATGTTAAGTATCAAATCCTTTCGTACAAAGTTCGTAGTATAAAACGTTTTGATACTCGCAGCTCCGCGTTGCATCGCTACTTATGAGTTTAATCGACTTTTCTCGAGAATGGGGGATGGGGGGGGGACAAAGAAACGAGCGTTGAATGATAATACGGACTGTTTGCCCTTTATTGACTGCCAATGCTTTTAAATCCGATTGGTTGGCACTTTGCATGTCTTTTAAAGGATCGAGAAGGTGAAATTTTTGATAATTTATGTGAAAATCGATCGATAAGCCGCGGTAAGTCGGTCGAGGCAAGTAGCAAAAACCGATCCTGGTGGAAATTATTTGCAAGGCATATGTGCAGTATTGTTCGTGTTTCGGGTGCCACTGGGTATTGGGTGTGATAAAATGAGTTGATAAATATCAAACTCTAATAATGTCCTTAAAATTTGGTATACGAATTTAAAACTATTATTTTATTCAAGAACATTGGAGTTTGGTATTTATCAACTTAAATGTGGATAAAGCATCCGTCACTCTCGTACTTATATACGTGTCAAAAAGTGACGGATGTTTTATCCACATTTTGTAACGCGATAAACGCAGCCATATTAGGCCCCCTGAGTGAGCTATAAAATATTTTAATTGTAATTGAATATTTTGATTAAGGCGTTCAGGGAAGCAGTTTTTTTTAACTTAAATTACGTGACATATTTATAGTCATATTTTTAATTTTAAGCCAGTTTTCAAACTGTAAGATACAAAAATAAAAAACACAATGAATGATTGAAATGAAAATGTTTCCGGAAAGGCAACACAAACTGAGTAAAAATACCTTTTTGTTGTGATGCGATTTTGTAAAAACGTGTTTAATAATAAACAATGCGCAGGCTTTTAAATCCGTATGAAGATTGAATGTAAAATGAATGCACAAAGTGTTTATTTTTAACCCCCGACGAAAATGGAGGGGTTTTATAAATTTAACGTTTCGGTCTGTTTTAATTGACAGCGGGAACTTTTTAAAGAAGTTCTGGAAAAACTCTTCTTTTTTGTCTTAAAGCATACCACTTAGTTTTTTTTGTTCTTTTTTGTTTGTTACTTCATGGTTACTTCATCATAACCATCATCATTGGCCTATATCAGTCCACTGCTGAACGTAGGCCACGCCTAATGTGCGCCATTTTACCTTGTCCTTGGGCCTGTCGCATCCAACATCTGCCAGCAGCGTTCCGCAAATATCCATCTTGCATCTTGTTTGTTACTTACAAAAAAAAAGGGAATGTTATAGTGTTTGATAAGCCCGCTTTTCTCGGACGTGTGGATGTCATTTTGATTGTAACCGCATTACAGTAGAACACAATTTATATGGCGTGTCGTGAATCTTCGTTCGCGCAGACACGAACGACGATCCGATGATTTCCGAAAGCACGATTAAAACCCACGATCAGACTTGTATGTAATAGTTATAAGGTGCAAATTAAATTGCATCTATTTTTTCCATCTCACTCACGGCTGACTGAATGACACGCGGGCGCGCATCAACATGGCGTCACTATAACCAAGACCTCGTTCCCACTATGTCGTGTGTCGGTCCGATTTTTAATCGGTCGTTCCAGTGGTAGAACGTTTTATATGAAGCTATTCACACTCGACCGACAACGATTTTGTGTCGGATCCGACTGTTTTGTCAGCCCTCCCGTATATGGGAACAGAGGCGCCGACACCCGATTAAAATCGGAATCCGACACACGACATAGTGGGAACGAGCTCTAATAGCACAGAATACAGACGCGCAACGCATGGATCATGCTGATTGGTTCCCGCGCTTCGAAAATTCGTCTTCTGCGCAGGTACATCGGTAAGCCTGTGACTGTTACGTAGAAAATACCATGCTGCCGTTTAAGCTCTTTTACCATCAGCGGAAATTTGTTTATTTATTTTCTCTGTAAATAATGATCAAAAAATAAATCAAAAACTAGTATGCTTTGGACTCAAACCTCTTTAAATAAATGCAACCATACTAGAACCGCTGGTTTTATAATCATTTCATAAAAAACAATTATCAACCTTGAGACACGTACATAACCCTTATACAACCATTTGGCTACAAATCCTCATAAAAACCTTTACCCAAAGGCAGCTTGAAGGCCACTTACTTATACAAAACGCTGGAAAGTAACCGTATATCCCGAAAATAGGCACTAACTTAGGGCTCCTGAATAATAATGGAGACTAACCGTCTACCATTGGATTTACACTCTAGTGCAATGAAAACGGGTCACTGTACGTACAAATCGTACAAATTGAACCGTTTAAGTGCTATCAGGTGTAGTTAAATTGGTCTTTAAATTGATTAAAGGGCCTATGTCCATTTGGAATATTGTACCTTTTAAATGGTAGAAGATTTTTTTGATATAAGTGATGTGGTTCTAAAGATTGCTCTCCACATACATACAAACATACAACATAACTATTAGATAGCTAAAAACCCCGGATTTTCATGAAACTTATTTAATACTTAAATAAAAAAACCGCATCCAAATCGGTTCACCCGTTTAACAGCTACTTCGCTACGGAGCCAAACTAGCGGTCAAACTTATAACACCCCTCTTTTTGCATCAGGGGTTAATCACCCGCTCTTTCTATTTATAATAACAATTAATAATAATAGTAAACTATACTCGAAACTCTAATTCAAGACCAAAATCTGACACATCTTGATTAAGTATTTAGTTATTTTAACATTATTTCATAAAAACATGAATGAGACCTCGTGTAACCAGTAATATTAGGGTAAGTTTTATTGATAAAAATACCTACACTTAAACCAAAATGCAGTAATCGCAGCGAATGTGCGCACATTGAGGTTAGGATTTTGGTCTTGAATTACGTTTTCGAGTATAGGTAGTAAAGTGTAGATAGCCACCCAACTAACTTTATCTACTGACTACCAATTTTAGCTAACTTTACTTTAATTCAGTTAAAAAGTATAAAGATACTTCAACATTTTGCTGCTAATTCAACGTTTGAAATACTGTCCATTTGCTATCACAACTAAAATAACCGCCGTTTGCAGCGAACATTTTATGAAACTGAATCTTTGCCACTTGGAAAAATAATTCTGGGAAATGTCTCAGTAGCTAGAACGTTCACCTTATAAGATAAGTTAAAGTACTTCAACGGTTATTTCTGGTGAAGTCTTCAAGAAAATGTATTTTTTTAGTTAAGTTTACTTCAGTAACTGTATTTTCTTAGCAGTACCCTTTTTACTAGCGAAAATGTACGTGGTTTGAAGCAATTATTTAATTAAGGGTTTTTTGTTCGATCTCAAGTATCAAGACTGTTTCTAATGAGAAGCTTATTTCTTGGTTTTTTGATCTTGGAATGTGATGAAAATTTATAGTTTGGTGTCTGAGTACAGTTATAAACTTAACTATCAACTTTTTAGTGTTGTTATAAGTGTTATAACACAACACTAACCTAACCTAACCGCAGGTATTTTTGGAAAGCTTAAAAAGTTGTCTGAAAACCAGTTTAAGACAAACGATAAATTAGGACAAATGACGATTAGGACAAACGATATTATGGATCGAGAATGACCCTAACTATCCCAGCTGAATAGGAATTCTATTTAGAAAATGTTACTTGCAAAATGCCTAATATTTCTAGACGGTAAAAACCATATCGCCTTTGACCTGTTATCGTATTGTCAACGTTTTGATAGCTCTTATTTACTTGACAATAATAGCGGCCAAGTTAAAAACAATACTATACAAGTCATCATGATAATATGATAATGGTATTTACCGCCTAGTGGTCAAGAACTTCTTGATTGGTGGTCAAAATTGAAAAGTTATTTATGTAGGCAATTGCGTGGGAAAAACGCAATCGTCCCTATATGTGGCCACCACTGTAACTATGGGCTTGCAACTCCTCGATTTTAATATCATTGCCTCGAAAACCAAGGGAACTATATCCGTACTAAACTATATTAAAGCGAAAAAAAATCGTCGGTCTTACGCAGGATTCGAACCTACATCTCCTCTGGCAATCCGGCCCAATGCAGGCGCATTACCAATTATGCCACTAAGACCCTACTTAAGATCCACGAAATTAGTAATCGCTTGTTTTTCATACTCGGAGGGTTTTTTCAATGTAACTTGAAACATGAGTGTCATTTGTTAATAAACAACGATAGATGGCGTCACCATACCCTCCGAGTATAAAAAGCAAGCGTTTACTAATTTCGTGGATCTTAAGTAGGGTCTTGGCATAATTGGTAATGCGCTTGCATTGGGCCGGATTGCCAGAGGAGATGTAGGTTCGAATCCTGCCTAAGACCGACGAATTTCTTTTTCGCTTAAATATATTACAAGCGTAAACAGAAGACGTTTCTGTTGAATTTAAAAAATATATCCGTACTCTTCTTTCCAGCCTTGTCGCGGCAACATCTCCCTGCTAGAGCAGGACATCTGGAGAGAGCAACAGTGCAGCGCCCACGACGGAACCCCGTACGGTGGTGAGCTGTTCCATTGGCGAGCTCATCGCGATGATGCGGAACCCTGCGCTCTGACGTGCAGAGGAGCACCTCAGCATGGACAGCGTCCGGAGCCAGTGAGTTTTTTTTAAATATTTAGCAGGTCAAATGATAAAAAATAAATGAAGTAGGTCATCCTCTTAAATAATTGTCAAGAGGATTTATTTTTCAAAAGGAGTTCTGAAAAAATCATGCTTATAGACGTTTGTCTCAAAAGGATATAAAAAAAATAGTGAGAAGAAAAATATGTTATCAGTGTTTGGACTAGTGGTCGGAATGACGTCATTTTGTTTGTCCGTTTATTTTTTAGGTCTAGCACTAACAGTGACGTAGAAAAGTACCATGTGGCGTTTAAGCTCTTTAGCCATTAGCAGAAATTTGTTTATTTATTTTCTCAGTACATAATGAACAAAAAATCAAGTGTGCGTTTGAAACAGACCTCTGTAAGCATGTTTTTTTTAGAACAAATCGACGGATGAAACTTCATACATATCTTTATATATTATCTTCAGTCTTAACTAATTATGCATATACTATTTTTAATTTTATGGTATTTTTAATGGTCATTTCAACCTTAAATGGCCACAAATGGTATTTTTACCCTACTAGGAAACGATATAAATACTTATTAGAGAAATAAACACTTAAATATTATTATAGGAAACATCCAAGACACAGAAGCAAATACTCGTGCAAGTATTGCTTAAAAAAGTATTGTTATCCAAAAGGTGTATTCTCAAAACGATAGAGATAAAGCTCCTCTAACTTCAATACAGACGTCTTGTAAGACACATGGCTCAAGCCATGTATAGCTAATCCCTCCAGGTCCCGCTTTGAGCGGATTACTCAATTAGCCGAGTTCACGTTAACTTTTGATCTAAAAGAATTTTAAAGTCGTAGCTTACTGCTAAGGTTTTAAAGATTCAGCTCCATCTTAGCTAAAATAATTCTTCGTCGTGTGTTCCGTTGCGTCTTTTCAGGTTAGTTTGTGATTAGTATATTTTAAGATCAGGTACGTCTTTGTTTGAGATAAAAATTTGTCACATGATGTTTGTTGTACTCGTAAAAATTAACAAGTTAAAAATGCAAGAAAGGGGTCAACAATCATACATAAAAAAAAAACAAAAAAAAATGTTAAAACGTTTAGTTAAAAAATGATGATAATTCATTTAGGATTAGGCCTTTTTGTTTGTTTTGAAAAGTCAGAAGGACGTTTTATAAACAATTTTTTTAAGTTTGTAAAATATGTAATATTGTAAGTTGGTTAGCCTGAAATTAATTTCTGCCAAGTCTTCAAGTCTGTAAAGTGTATTTAAATAACAAACATGCAATCAAGATAGACCTTTCATTCTGAAAATGAAAAACTTTGAAGGATTTATATTCACAATAAATTATTTTGTAAACTTTTTAGTAGCAAATCATTAAATTTGCATTTTTTTACATTTTAAGTAGGTACCTAACTAACAGTGCAAAAAAACATGAAAAAAGGTGTCATGCTTAAAAATAAAACTATCGAAGATTTTATTTCTAATCGTGTTTTCACGTTTAGCAGTCTTAAGGAAATATGATCAAGTTTAATATATCCAAAGTAAAGATACAAAGGCGTTATGGTTATTGAGATCCAGATCGCGGAACACTACAGACTTTATCATATTATTGTGGCCTCTTACGGCCAAACCCTATATTCAAACCGCGGATAGATAAGGCCTACTTCGGGTTAAAATTTGACATTTGCCAATACAAAATGTGTCAAATTTTAATCCGAAGTAAGCCTATCTGTCCGCGGTTTGAATATAGGGTTCGGCCATTAATATTGTCAGTACTACAGATGCCAAAAAAGTGTTTTTTTTTTTCAACTTCCTCTTTGTTTCAGACGGCATCACTAGATGATGACGAGCGAGTGGTGGTGGCGGTGCTGGCGGCGAGGGTCTCCGACGGCACCAGGTGCCGGCCTGGTAGCCTGGACATGTGCATCGACGGGCGGTGTCAGGTAACAGCTTCTTTCAGGGAGGATCCAAGATTTTAGGGGGAAGGTCATGGTCTCCAAATTCTGGCTGAATGTCAGGTTGAGTCTTACTTCCTTTATTTACAGTAAGATGTTTTGTGAGATTTTGATTAAAAAATTTTTGTTTAACAATAAGTGAATGCCTCTTTAATAATTATGTTTAATAAAAACAATTTTTAAATACAAACATACAAAAAATAAAAATAAGCTACTACTAAAAATACAATAAAAGTGTTTACAAATAGAATACCTTAATTGTTTGCGAAAATCTCTATTTTTATTAGTTACCTTGCTTCTGCCCGCGACTTCGTCTACCATGACCATCCCACATCAGGGACACTTTTTTCCCTCGTAAAAGGCATCTTTTGAGTTTATTCATGATAGAAATCTCGATCTCAAGTACCATATAAATCCGTTTAACATGGTTTAACTGTTTCAGCGTGAAGTAGTCACAAACATACTTACTAACTCTAAACTAACAAACCTTAACAGTCATAATTCATAATATTAGTATTCAGTTACAATATTAGTGTGCTTAGGGCCTGTTTCACAATCGTCAAGTAACGCGTATCTGACACATAAATTTAATTGTCGATTGTGAAACAGGCCCTTAGTGTAATTACTAGTTACTTTCTAAATTCGTCAGTTCAAAAAACCAAATTGAAAACGGCATGTCTGTCGAGACCCGCCAGTTTTCATACAAAGTTTCCAAAAACAAAGCCATTATACGTTGAAACAAATAGCTCTGTCTGTACGTGCATCGAATATTAGATAGCCGGCAATTCGGCTTAATTTATGAAATGAAGCGGCTCCTATTTTGTGGTTAGGTTCGGTCTCGAGATTGAGATAAATAAAAACTTGAGATTAGTTTCAGGTCTCGGGAGAATTTTGTGCGGGTTTTTGGAGGCAATTGGATTATTTTAATTTCAGCATTATGGCCTGAGATTTTTCATTTTTAAATACTACTAGCGATCCGACCTTGGTTCGCTTCGGTTTACGTGAGTTTTCTGTAACACCCGTACATAATCCAGAATTTACATACACAAAAACCTTCCTCTTGAAACACTCTATCTATTGATGAAAACCGCATCAAAATCCGTTGCGTAGTTTGAAAAATGTAAGTCAAGGACTTTAATTGTTATGCCACTATGGAATCCTGTCATAATGACAACGTCAAACCACATGAAACCTGATAATGTAAATAAAAATACATTACGGTCTTAATTTCTTCAATTATTCTATTTTAATTAATAAGCAATTAACTAGATAGCCGTAAGCATGAAACACATGGCGCAATTAAGTCACATGCTAGATACACGAGCGAGGTATTTTGGCAAAGCGCTCCAAAACTTTACCCCGTCCACTGCATCGCCTGGAACTTTGTCTCGCTAAACGTCGGTAAACAGGTTCAAATTAACTTCAGGGAACAATTTGACTTGGGTTTAGAAGACGCCAAAGACCGAACTACACGGTGAAGGTACGACACTTGACAGTTGCGGTCTTTAGTTAGCAGTAAAGTTCACAACAAGTTTTACTGTAACATTATAGTAGCGCTCTTAATGCAGTACAAAATATAACCTCAAACACATATTTTGTCCTCAGTTGACAACTCATCATACAAAAAAGCAGTAAAGTAAAGTTTGCTTATAGTTATCGATTTATACAGAACCAAACTTGCATGGAATCCAATATATCAATCATGCAATGATCAATTTGACAGTGCACTACATCGCGCTTTCGAAGTTTTCCCAGTCAGTTAACTTTTGACTTTGGTCTTCAAGCACCCGTCTCTCTAATAACATCTCTTCCTACATTGGTGACCCCCATGTGATGGTCTTCCTACATTGCTGACCCCGACGTGATCGCAATTTCCTACATTGGTGACCCCGACGTGATCGTCTTCCTATATTAGCGGCCTTTACACGTAAAGTTCGGACCGCGGGAAACGCCACGCGCCGTTCCAATCTTCGTTCCGAACCGTAATTTTTTTACTTTTTTACTATTACAGTTGCATTTACACGTACGGTTCGGAACGAACGATTTGCGAAGCTTGGAACGGCGCGTGGCGTTTCCCGCGGTCCGAACTTTACGTGTGCAGGCCGCTAAGTGACCTCGACGTATTAATCATCCTACATTGCCCCCACGTGATCGTCTTCCTACATTGGTGACCCCGACGTGATCGTCGTCCTATATTAGTGACCTCGACGTGTTAATCATCCTACATTGGTGACCCCCACGTGATCGTCTTCCTATATTAGTGACCTCGACGTGTTAATCATCCTACATTG
The DNA here is from genome assembly GCA_948252455.1 of Acleris cristana. Lineage (NCBI taxonomy): Eukaryota > Metazoa > Arthropoda > Insecta > Lepidoptera > Tortricidae > Acleris > Acleris cristana. The sequence continues at coordinate 10,044,817 of OX411795.1, read as the reverse complement.
GTGACCCCCACGTGATCGTCTTCCTATATTAGTGACCTCGACGTGTTAATCATCCTACATGTGTGACCCCGACGTGATCGTCTTCCTATATTAGTGACCTCGACGTGTTAATCATCCTACATGTGTGACCCCGACGTGATCGTCTTCCTATATTAGTGACCTCGACGTGTTAATCATCCTACATTGGTGACCCCCACGTGATCGTCTTCCTATATTAGTGACCTCGACGTGTTAATCATCCTACATTGGTGACCCCGACGTGATCGTCTTCCTATATTAGTGACCTCGACGTGTTAATCATCCCACATTGGTGACCCCCACGTGATCGTCTTCCTACATTGGTGACCCCGACGTGATCGTCTTCCTATATTAGTGACCTCGACGTGTTAATCATCCTACATTGATGACCCCCACGTGATCGGCTTCCTACATTGGTGACTCCGACGTGATCGCGACTTCCTACATTGATGACTCTGATGGTATTGTCTTCCTAAAATGTGGTAGAACGGTGTGGTGTACAAGATCCTACTAAAACTTCTCAATCACATTAAAACTGTTAGCTCTTATCTCCAAGAGCACATATCTCCAATCAATAACCAGTAAATACCAGAACTGACGTGGGGCGCCGTGTCGCCAGACTCAAATGGACACGGGCGGGTCACCTATTTCGTAGGGATGACAACAGATGTAGTAAATGCGTTGCAGTCTGGAGGCCCTGGGCAGGAAGGAGAAGTGTTGGCAGACCACCAGCTCGATGGTCCGATGATATTAGAGAGTATGCTGGCCCTCTATGGACCTGGCTAACTCAAAATAGGGCGAAATGGGAAAGGATTGGAGAGGCATATACGGCATATACCCAACAGTGGGCATGTAAATAAAATACTGCAGAAGAAGAAGAAGAGAGAAGAAATACCAGAATACTTTAAATTTAATTGAAATTGAAGTATCGAGGAATAAATAAACCACACAGCAATCCTCCGTCTCCCGTTACTTGCAGCACTGCACCAGAATGCAGAGATTCTGTTAGAATACGTAGCAGAAATAAAGCAAGCGGCCAAAATTCCTACAAATCCATCAGACGTTCTAGGAATGATAAACATATTCGTGGTATGGAAGTTGAAACGTTACGCAATATGTTTTACGTGATGTTTGTTTGCTGGAAAACTTGATATTTTTCAAGTTAGATCGAGGTTTATAATAGTACAGTATAATAATAAATATAATAAATAAAAAATATAATATTTATTATAAATAGCAATAAAGTATTGAGTGTTGAGTATGGAGTAATTGTAATGCATAAGTAACATACAATAGTACATTACTTAACAAGGGCTGTAAAAGAAAGAAAGCCCGAAATCGCAGGTATTTGAGACCCGAGCCGTAGGCGAGGGTCGTAAATATGCGATAGAGGGCTTTCTTTTTTACTGCCCGTGATGAGTACACAATTTTACGTCTTCACCTGGCCACAATGCGAGTTTTACCGTGCGCGCAGCGTGCGATAAAACTCACATTACGGCCAGGTGTTACGTAACAGAAGTAACTAACTAGCTGATCGATCAACGCAAAACCACTGGACTTAATGACGTGAAATTTTGAGGGAATATTCCTCGGATAACCAAGAGGTTCTGTAAGAAGGAATTTTGGGAAAAGGGGTTAAATATAGGGGGAGTAACGGGAAAGTAATTCTATGCGTATGAAATAGTTGTGTTGTGTTGTTTCAAAACAAAACGATACATGAAAAGAAAACGTTTCTTGTATTGCTGCTGCCCAATTATTCCTTTTACTTTCTTGTGTTGTTTGTTGAAAAATCTGCGGCTAATTTACGGTTCAAAAGGTGCTAAACTTAGGACAGACGGACGGACCGACATCAAAGGCTAAATAACAGGGTCCGGTTTGATACCCTTTGGGTACAAAAAACGTTCAAAATTTTTTATTTTTATCATCTTAACCTCAATATTAAACTTGTGTACAGAAACGCGACAGCAGAGCTATAAACCATCGCGTTGAGAGTTTTAAAAGAGCCCAAACTTCCGCATTTCTTTTGGGGTGTTTGAAGAAGTTACCAGCTTTTATTTCTCAGTGGGTAAAAAAATGATCAAATACTAACTGAGATGTTGAATAGCATGTTTTATAGGTGAATAAAAAGGTCTTTTTTCCGAAATATTTTTGAAATTCGCACTGTTCTTATTAAAAAGATGAAACGCAATTATGGTGACCTTTATTTAATTACTATTTTTTTAACCTATTTTCATAAAACCAACCTAATAAACTAATGAACATTTTTTTTATTTTATTTTTATTTTATTAATGTAGTAACAGTTTTTGAGGGAATAACGATAATGGAAAACCCCTGCAACATGGCATGGCCGAAATATTTTACGCAAAATTGCAAGCAGAAGCTAGTTAAAAAATAAATACATAAATGCAGAGAAAACATCCAGGGCTAAAAAAAATATCTCGCGCTCATCACACAAATATTTGCCCGTTTCGGGGATCGAACCCGGGGCCGTTAGCTTAGTAGGCAGGGTCTCTAAGAACTCGACCAACACGTCGTCAACATAATATAGAAAAGAGATCCACAGATATACACGTGTAACTTAAAACACCCATGTTTTTTCTAATGCGTTGATCACATCACAAGCAAGACTATCGTAATTTCCAACATAAATGTTCATTCTTAACCTATTTCAAACGACAAAACTCAACCTCAAAACAAAGCATCGAAATGATAAAAAGCATCGATAAATAACTCCCATTTCACTCTAAGTAGAAACGAATAAGCAAATTTGTTGTTGGCGTCGGTATCACTGGTGTTATCATCGGTAAACATTAATTCGCGTTGCCACTTCGAGGCTCTTTTGAATTCGCTCAGGGATTTGGTGAAGAGGTTTACGTTGAATACGGTCGGTTAGGATGGTGAGTTGATAATATAATTGTATTCAACCTACCGCTATGTGGGAATAAGACAACCGTTGAAATAACTAACATAGAGGCTTTTCATCTAAGTGTTGGCAACGCATTTTCGGTCTAAGGATTGCAAAATCAAAATTGGCCACATACGGGCTCTTTCACACGTCGGTAATATAGAGTGAATCTACTAGCTAGAGCTTCGGACAAGACCATCATTTCGGAGAAGAAGCGCCGCAAGAAACTCCAGCAGAAGGTCATAGCAGTCTTTAGATTGTAGTTTTGAGAATGCAGTAGTGTAGTAACACAGATGCAACTTACCATCAAGTGGCATGTGTCCGTTTCAAAGACAATAAAACCCAGGACTTATAATTTACGAATATTTTTTATAACTCACGATGCACTAAGAAAAGGTTTTTAAAAATATTGCCCTCAACGGGAAGAAATAGCGAGAGTAGCAGGTAAATAATTCTACGAGAATAAAGTCGCGGACGTCCTCGCTAGTATTAACCCTTAGGTCCTGTTTCACAATCGTCAAGTAAAGCATATCTGACACATAAATTAAGCCCTTTCCTTTTCTTACACTTGAACATAGACAAGAAGAGATCTAACTTTAACTGGCACATAATACTTGTCGATTGTGAAACAGGCCCTTGATAAGGCAGAGGCTCTATTTATTTTTTATTATTGTTTATTTATTAACCAAAAAAATTACATATTTTTCTTAAAAAATAGTCTGCAAAACTGTCACAACAGTTTGACTGCAGCTGAGTCCTTTTAAACTTAATAGTAACAATTTGGTTCCTTAATACTAGCTTTATTTATATTTATTTTATAATTTATTTTATAATAAATGAAGTAGATGTTTTTTAAGCAGCCTTTTAAATTTGTGTAAATTAGGTTCTGATCGGATGTCTTCGGGTAGACTATTTAAAGTGTAGGGTATTCGTTTTTTAAGTGTTCTGTCTCCGTAATAGTTGTTGATCCTTGGTACCTTAAATTTACCCTCCGACACCGATCTTGTGCCATAGTTATGACTAACCCGAAATAGGTGATGTTCCTGACTGCTATGGTTATTAACGGCAAGAAGGTATTTATGTTTTATACTAACGGGAAGAATACTACATATTTTAAATAATTTTCGGTAATCATTTTTATATTTTTCTTTAATTTTATTATTTACAAGTAATTTTATAAATTTTAATTGTAATGTCTCTAATTTGTTAATATATGTTTTAAACGTTAGACCATAGCTATCAAGAGCATATCCCAAAATCGGGTCAACTAATGCGTGATACAGACACTTTATGGTCCCAAGGGGTACCCTATAACTAAGGTGATAAAATTTGTTTAATAGTGTTCTTAACTTTATACTGATGTAATCGATATGACAAGCCCATGAGAATTTAGTATCAATTTTAACACCCAGATAGGTAGCACAATCCACTCTTTCAATTGGTACACATTGACATTTAATTAAATTATCATGTAAACAAGAATAACTATGTAATAACAAGGCAGAAGTTTGACAGTCTATCTCTAAATGTGGCGAATGTATTATAAGATGTTTAGTTTTCCCTGAGTTTAAAATAATGCCATTGTCATGAGACCATTTTACAATAGAGTCTATATCCTGCTGAGCCGCGTGGTACATCTCCGCAAGGTCCGTTCCGACGGTCACGGTGCACAGATCGTCTGCGAACATATAGGGAGTGCTGTTCTGTACAACTCTACCTAGGCTATTTACGTGCATAAGATAGCAGACCGGGCCGCACCCCGAGCCCTGCGGAACCCCGCAGCGCACCGGCGTCCGCTCGCTGAGCTGCCCGCCCAGCTGCACGCGGTAGGAGCGCGCGGTCAGGTAGTCGCCGAACCAGGCGTTGAGCGGCTGCCCGACCCCGCACTCACCCATCGCCTGCAGAAGGGTTCCAGTATCGAGAGTATCGAATGCTTTCTTATAATCGTAAAAAGTTACTAAAACGATTTTTTTACTTTCCAAACTTGTGTTAATTTCATTTGTAAACTTAGATAATAAAATATGTGTTCCCTTTCCTTTTTGAAATCCGTGTTGACAATTATGTAATATGTTGTTTTTTTGTGTGTACAATCCAATTTGATTAATTATTACTTTTTCAATTATTTTGTCTATACTAGACAAAATCGCTATAGGTCTGTAATTTGTGAATAGCTTGCGGTCCCCTCCTTTGTAAATAGGTCTAATAATCGCTTCCTTAAGTTTACTGGGAAAACTACCATGTTCAACTGATTGGTTAATAAGCTTGGCTATGATTGGGCTTACCTTATTCACTATGAACTTCAGATCCGACATGCGTATGAGATCGCTACCGGGTGATTTTTTTGTACTCATGTTGTTAATAACTTTCGCAACTGTTTTGGCATCAACCGGTTGCCACCTCATACTCATATCAGGACTACTAGCATAAGTATCTCTAGATAACCATTTATCACAACAACTATGTTTAATCTTACTAACCTCATCTGAAAAAGTAGTTGCAAATTTATCACATATTTCTTTTGTCGTTCCAATTTTCTCCATATTATTAAGAATTGTGCTATCTACTGACTGTTTTACTTTACCTAATAAACTATTTATCCTATCCCATATTTTTTTAATATTTTTGTTACAATCCAATATACATTGCCTCTCATACTCATTTTTACTTTTGGTTATAGCTTTATTGCACTTATTCCTGTACCTTGTATAATCTAATCGTTTAATCATATCGTTAGGATCGCTACACCAAACTGTATATAATTTATCTTTTTTAGAGATCATATTCTTTAAGTTATTATTTATCCAAATTTTACAATTCCTTGTACCTAATTTAGAAATCGTTTGTATTTTATAGCATTCATCGTAAACCTTTACAAACTTATTAATGAATTCTTCATACAGCTGAACCGGGCATTGAATATACATTAACTCACTTAAATCTATTCCTATTAATTTTTCCATAACTAAAGTATTATCAAGCACACGGCGAGAGGACGTCTGAGGAGACTGAGCCTGCGCCGACCGCGCAGCGGCTGGCGGCGCGTCGTTCCAGCGTATAGAAGCCGCCACGTAGTAGTGGTCTGATATTTTATGCTCAATTACTGCTGAGTCTATTAAAGCCGAGGGTGCTCGGACGTATATGTGGTCCAAGCACGACTCCACCACCCTACCCATGGTAACCTCCCTCCGCGTCACATCATGGATACACTTTGTGAAGCCATGCTCAGCCATAATAGTCTCATACCTTATAACATTTGAGTCATTATTATTTATAAGATTTATGTTAATATCACCACACATAATTACTTTGGATTTTAAGGGTAACGATTCTAATAATGTAGTAAATTCAACAAAGAATTCCTGTAATCTATCCTGGTTATGAAATCTAGGTGGCCTGTACATGGAAAGTAAATGAATTTGCTCACCAGCTTGACTAAAAGTAACAGAGACGCACTCCGCCGAGCGCATGACGCTTGCGGTCGCCGCAGTCTCACTCACTCTCGCTTGCAATTCTTTCCGCGTATATACAACTATTCCTCCACCACTACGCCCTGTACGTGAAAACACATTAACATCATATCCACTAATATTATAAAAAGAGACCAGAGAATAATGCACATTAGCTTCTGTTAACACTAATATATCTATGTAATCTAGATGTCCACTTAATGTTACTAATAATTCACTAAAGTGTTTTTTTATGGATCGAATATTCACATGCAGCACACATAAATCCTTATTAAATGCACTATATGTAGCTTTGCCTAACCAACTGCTCAAACTTTCAGTATTGACATAATTGACTGATAGATTAGGTATTATATCTAAATTTAGTAAATCCGCGAATGTCGAAACAAACTTAAACCATTAACAATTAACACCAATCCGTCTTCACTTCTCTTTGTGCAGCCCAAGTATTTCATTTTCAGATCGCACCCATAGTGGTTTATCTCCATCTGTTTTTTTAATTAAGATACGTCCGTTTTTTACCCAGATGTATTTGTAAATCTCTCGCAGCTTGTTCTTGGTGTTCCACAGCAAGGCGCGGGCTTCCCTCGATAGGTCTTCATTTATGTAAATTCTACTCTTCATCGAGCCGCACGTCACCGTATCACTTGTCGCCTCCGATATTATTCGCCGCTGAGCCAGCCAGCTATCTCTAGACTGGGTTCCCGAGGTCTTAAATCCCACTATAATGGGCACCGGTTTGCCGCCTGCCTTAGCAGGCCTCGCTCGCCTGGCCCATTCGACATCCTCGCTACTCAAATTAACCAATTGTCCGATTTTCTTTACAATCTCGATTGCATTTTCTCCCGGAAGTTGCTCTATGCCTACAATTTCTATGTTATGTCTGCGAGACGCCCGCTCCATATCATTAATCCTTTGCTCGATGGCTGCATTCCACTTAATATTCCACATATAATTGACCACATTACAATAAGCTGAAATTGAACTTCATTAACTACATTTTATACATACTATTTTTATTGTATTTTCCTGAAATATAACATCATCTACAGAGACTACTCTTAGAGACTGTTCTTGATACGTAATCGGGTCCTGTACACAGGGATCCCTAGCAGAGGACCCACTGTATTGTTTCTACCTCTTGTTAGGTTTCTTTTATGCAATAAACATTTTCATTTTTATTAAAAAATTCACTCAATTCAATCAATCAACCAATCAATACTTCAATTTTCTATCACTCTTTAGAGACTTGCGATTCCATGACTGTATTTCATTTTGGTCTAGTATTTTTACTTAAACCGCCTTATTAAGGGTTAATATTAAATTTCCTGTTCACCAACCGCCCCATCCATGATTCCCTGGCCCTCCCAAGCTGATTTTATTAATGGCTCCACCACAGTTTTGATTTTCTATATTGAAAGGGGTTTTCAAATGGAGTATCTTTTGTGCCACAAACAATCTAAAACGCAGAGTGGCGCGGGCGCTGACGTTTATTAATTATTCAAAAGCTTCAGATGAAAAGGTTAGGAACGTAATTGAAAATAAAATCACTTAAGATGCTTGTGGAGAGAAAATAAACCAACCTTTAGGCATGTCCTGCTGACTACGGTGGGCGAGAAGCGAGTAGAGTCAGCGATAAACTATTATATGCGTCTCTTTTATTAACTGATCTATATCTTTTATTAGAGAGAGAGTTCTTGCCAAAAGTGTGAATAGCCAGCGACCAACTATTTATATACGCGTCTCTTTTATTGGGTAACCCATCATTTTATCGAATTTCACTTCATCGATTGTATCATTTCATCGAATTTCATTTCATCGAACGCTATTTTCTGCTGAAACCATGTTTCAGGATATCTTAAACATTTATTAAATAGGTTAGGCAAGGCCAGAGTTGAGACTACTTAAAAAAAAATACTCAGGCGGCGAGAAATGCCTTTTGATGAAATGAAAATTTTGCATAATGATACGTTCTTTGAAAGGTGTTTCGATAAAAATAATAGATACGCTTTTTATCGACACGGGATTTATATCTTTTGTTAGAGAGAGAGTTCTCGCCGCCATGAACAGCCAGTGATCAACTATACCGGGTGTACAATCCAAACGGGTCAGTATGGAGAAGTCGGAAACTATGAGAGATAGCGAGATCTGTTCTTAGGAACCATGACGTCGATTTTAGATTTAATAATAATTACATTCAAACTTTTTTATTAACTCTCATACATAACCTGGAATCGAACCTGGTGAATATTTTTGTAACCGCGTTAAGTAAAAAGGACCAAATTTGGCTATGAAATCTTGTGTAAACACAACTGACAGTAAATTAGACTAAAATGCCCACAGTTTTATTTTGAACATTTACTGAAATAAAATAATTATCTTATTGGTGGGTTTTTCTTTCAATTATTTAAACAAGATTCCATAAGTGTTGAGCATCTTGCGACTAGCAGAATTTATACACATTGATTTTGACCAGGTTCGATTCCCGGTTATGTATGAGAGTTGATAAAAAAGTTTGAATGTAATTATTATTAAATCTAAAATCGACGTCATGGTTCCTAAGAACAGATCTCGCTATCTCTCATAGTTTCCGACTTCTCCATACTGACCCATTTGGATTGTGCACCCTGTATACATTACATGCGACATGCGTCTATTTTATAGTCACGGGATATGTATATTTTGTTGGAGAGAGATTTCGCCCGCAGTGTGAATAGCCAGCGATCAACTATTAATATTATGTGTCTCTTTTATTGACACGGAATTTATATCTTTTGTTCGTTTCTTTAGCGAAAAATAGTCTATAACTAATCAGTAAGAAACTTCCTCTCCGGCGGTGGAACAATTGTCTATTAGGGTGGGTTTAGACCAAATGAGCGAATGCTCTAGAACATGTTCTTTATTTTTACAACGTAAACGTTAGGGTCAGTTCACACCGAGACGCGACGCGACGCGACGCGACGATACTGGAAGAGGCCAGCGACTTCGCGCGGCGCCGCGCGACGCAGCGCAACGCCGCGAGGCGCATCGTAAAATCGTTGGCAGCACGACGCCTCGCTGCGCAGAGAAACGCCGCGCGGCGCAACGGAACGTGTCTATTCGCCGCGTCCCCTCCAGTTTGCCATTTGCAAGAGAGAGAAGAGACAAGTCGAGTCGGCGGCCTCAGGCTGCGCCTCTCGGCTTCGCGAGGCGCAGCGCCGCTCTCGCACGCCGCGCGTGCCGACGATGCACCGCTGCGTCGCGATGCGTCGCGCTGCGCCTCGAAGCGTCTCGAGGCGCAGCGCTGCGTGGTATATACCGTATTCTTAATTCTCACAATGAAATGTGTACCTTTTCATGTAGTAAATAAAGTATATTTTGAGTCGCTCTATTAAAAATGTGCGCGCAGCGTCGCGTCGCGTCGCGTATCGGTGTGATTTGACCCTAAGAGATAATGTCATGGAATTCTTGTTCGTTCGCTTGGTCTAAAGATATAAATCCTTTATATTGTCTTTATTTTTAACAACCCAGACTTATCCATATTAGTCATTACGTTTGACGTTAAAGTGACACAAAATGCTACCGGTAGCCGATCATTAATCATAACGTTCTCGCAAAGTATCTTACCTAGGGCCATAAATAACAAACAGCGCAATCGACTAAATGAATAAACTGACAAATACTTATTAATAACGTTTCGTTTACAAAACTCTACTTTCATTAAAGATAAAAATAAACATCAAAGGCGAAGTTCACCTCTCCAGTTACATATTTTCACAAGTTGCGAGGTAATGATTTGCATATTCCGCCAAGTCTTTGAGTTACGTAAACTGAGTGGAGAAACAGTAACGGCAGATAGAATATTCATATTTAATGAAAATAAATATAACCGTTTCGGGAATTATATAAAGAAAACAATGTTACAAAATTTTCAAAGTTCTGCTACACTTTTAAGTAGAGTTTTTTTAACATACAATTTGATGTGATGAAAACACTATAGCAATACCAAATATTTTAAGTAGATATTGTAAACATTTTCAGTTTAAGAAGTGAATTAAATTTTTTGTAATGAAAGAAATGTTTAAAAAAAATCCACCTCCAAAAACGCAAAAAATAACTGTTTTTAAAATGGCAAGTAAAAAGGTCAGCCCAACTGAAGTCAGTCACAATCATTTTAACCAAAAGCCGACTTCTTAAACCCAAAATTTTAACAGTACTTATAATATTTTGGAGGCGGTATTTTGTGTTTTAAAACATTTATTTAATTTTTATAGTTTTTGTGTAATCATAAAAAGCTTTTTCTGAAGGGAACCAGAAACTAAAACATGTGTATGTTTTTTTTATTTCTATTGATTTTCTCAAAAAGCGCTAAATCAATGTCGATACAATTTATATGGGACCACCTCTGAAGTATGAGTTATGACCTACCAAACAAAAAAATCATCAAAATCAATTCATAATTGGAGGAATGATCGCGTAACAAACATACTACGTTGTTGAAGTCGGATTAAAGCATTATGGGTGTGAAACGTTTAAGTGGATAAAACTCCTAATTTATTGGAGACCCCTTCTTTTGAAGGTAATAGCTCTTAAACTGTTTTCGCCGATCTAAGGGACACAATTTGACAGCTGTCATTTAAGTATAAAATAAATTAGAAAAAAAACGCTTCCAAATCGGTCTATTCTTTTGGGTGCTACGATATAACTAACACACAAATACACAGGATACAAAGATACTTGGACGAACAAATACACACGACATTTTGTGCCGTGTGGTGCCGGGTTTAGAATGTTGCCACTCCATGTCTTCCCGTGGATGTCGTAAGAGACGACTAAGGGACTAAGGGCTGTGTAGTGCTGTTAGGCGATGGGTTTGCAACCTGTCACTAATACACTGGATAACATCTTAGCCTGGTTGTGCAAACTGTGGTCACAGAATTATCAACAAGTTTTTGGAGTTGTTGGTGAGTCTGTGGCTCTGCCTACCCCACTCTGGGAATGAAGGCGTGAGTTTATGATGATATGATGAAGGACAGTGAACAGTACAGTAGTGTAAACCGATCGGACAGTAGCAAGCCAAGCTGCCTTGCCGCCAGTGGATTCACATATCATCGCTTTCTATTTCTTCACTACCTGTGTAAATCCAATGTAAATCGGGCTTTTGGATCTACTGGCAAGGCAACTTGACTCGCTACTGTTCGACCGGTTTACACTAATAACGCAAGCTACCGGCAGCGACCATGACGCCAATTTTGGCAAAACAGGACTACGCTGTTTTGTCACCTCAGTGTTAGTTTTAACTTTCATATTGTAGACTATAAGGTATTTGTAATTTTATGGGCCTCGTTGCTCGAAATAAAAATGTCTTAAGTACCGTAAAACTACACAACTATGGTCCTGGACTACAACAATAATCCAATTTTACTTATCACATTATTCTAAAAATATGATAACTTAGCTATAGCTAGAGTTTAGAGCATCCATTTTAGGCCAAACGGTATATATAACCAGCAATAACAGCAGTAAGGTATCATATTTTAGAATAATGTAATGAGGAAAACTGGACTATTGTTGCAGGCTAGGACCATAGTTGTGTAGTTTTATGGTATTCTTAATCTTACTAATGTACTGTCCACTGTCACTATCTACTGTCCACAATCCTTGACCAATGTAAATCGGGCTTTAAAATAAACACCCTTTTTGCGTCAAAATTTAAAAACGTCGTACTGTTTTTCGCTACTCCACTGCTTCAAAACTCGAGTGCGAAGGAAAATTTAATTACAATTACCAAGTCGGCTTTGACGAAACATTAAGACGATGGTTTGTTATGTTGGGAAGTTCGTGTTTGTCGGTTACTTTGTTTGTTGTTGATTGGTCCACGAGTACGTGCTGTTTTTGCATTGGATTTAAGAAAAAACACTTCATGCAAAAAAGTGTCATATAAATTTTACATTGTATCTGTGTCTGTCTTTTTGTGTATCTGTGGCATTTGTAGCTTCCAAACGGAAGTTCGGGCGCGATTTTTTATAAATGAAAGCTAGTTCAAGGTTTTGTGAATATTGGTAGTGCTATTTAAGAATTATTAGCTTTGTGGTGCAAGATGCATTACGAGAGCGACATCGGTATCAAAAATGTTTTTTTTTTTCTATACTTATTGTTATATCAACGTATAAGAAATTACATTGAAACTATTGAGATAGTAAAAATATTAACAAATTTTAATATAAACTTAAAATAAGAAGTCAGCATAATAAAAATAATTTAAATTTGTTTTTTAAGTCTATCCCAATTCATCAAGCACAAATTATAATTTGAGGTACGTGAACTCATTGATTGAGGATTTATAAATGATTGAGTGGTTTAAAATTTACGTACAAAATTAAGAAAGAAAGAAAAGAAAGAAAAAACGTTTATTTGCTTACGTCTAACACAAGTACAGAAGAACAAAATATAAAACCAGACGGAGCAAAATGGTTCCTGCTCAGCATGTTGCTGGTGTTTAGGCCAGAGCTTGTCTTCCGCAGGCACCATTTGGTGACACCACGCCAGGTCACACAATCCGCAAAACAGGTTCGTACCGGGATAACAGACATAAAAAAAAGGTAAAACCGAACGAAACCAATACAAATCTTGTAATAATGAATCAAATTCAAATTCAAAGCATTTATTTGACTAAAAACACACGTAGTACAACACAACAGACATGGTAAAAAAAACCGGTCAAGTGCGAGTCGGACTCGCGTACCGAGGGTTCCGTATTGAAGATAATATGCTTTGTTATAAGCTTTATTTTCCAGGCAATAAGGTCGATTTTGAGTAGCCTAAATTTTAATACAGATTTTCTTAGTTTTTTTGTTATTTCTCAAAAACTGTAAATAATGAACACTTTATTTTATTTTTCCCAGAAAATATAAGTAATTATCTATACGTCAGGATTTTTTTCAGAATTTTTGATTAATAAACTTCGGAGATAAGGGGGGGGGAACGGTCATTTTTTGTACATTTTTGGCTATAAATCAAAAAGTACATCACAGAATTTTTTCAAAAAAATAGTTTTAAAATGTGCAGATTAAGACCTTTCATATGACACCCCATTTGATATAATCGAACCACTTTCATTTTTGAACCCCCCATTCTAGACCCCTTTTCAATTATTAATAAAATTAATTTCATATTTTTTTTACTACAAATAGATGCGGGCAAGCAAGTTGTACAACTGTGCCAAATTTCAAGTTGATAGCATTTGTAGTTGCTGAGAAAACCTGCTGTGACATACAGACAGACAGACAACGAAGTCTCGCCATAAGGGTTCCTTTTGTACTATTTTGGTACGGAACCCTAAAAAAGGTAAAAACGAACGAAGCCAATACAAATCTTGTAATAATGAATCAAATTCAAATTCAAAGCATTTATTTGACTAAAAACACACTAAGTACAACACAACAGACGTGGTAAAAAAAAGAAGAAACAAGGTTAAGCAGAAATTGAATCGTTGCATTGTAGTGTGTGATGAATGAAAGAGTTAGTTAATAAAAGAGTCAAAGCAAAATGAGGTACCCCACATTATAATGCTTTCTTGCAAGCCAAGAGAACTATCTAATTGGTGGTAATTTTCAACCTGAATAAATTATATCGGGAGCTTTATAAAGGAACGAGAAGTCACGAAAGTAAAAAGACGGTCGTTCTTTATGCATATTAGCTCCAAGTTTCTTGAGATAAAAAACTACAATCTAGTTCTTTTTGTTAGGTAATTAAATAATTTCAAGCACTACTTCTGTGCTTTAAAGGGCACTGGGTAAGTTTGTGTGAACATTATTGTCATTTTAATTTTCATCCGCCCCGAATCATTTTCTTGTAATTTTTAAGAGGACCTCTACATTCACATAAAAGTATAAAACTTAATGCAATAAATAATATCGAAGCGGAGATATTAAAGATTTAAGTTTTTAGTACTAAAAGTACGCCCAGGTATGAATATTTAAATATCTCGGCTCCGATGCACTTAAGAGTATTACATTACAAAATAAAATAATGTTTATTTTGAATAATTCTATCATAATTTCTCACTTTTACGAATGGCCGCTCATCTTGAATATTTTGTGACTTTTACAAATGACAAAAAACCACTTTAATTCTCTTTTTATAATAAAGAACTTAATCACTTTTTAAATTACTGTATTGATTGCTTTGACTATATTTTTTATATACATATTACAACTATTATTATGCAGCCTTATTTGGTATTAGGGCAGCATAGCCTATGGCAAACAAGACGAAACTACCGACACCTCAATATGTCAAAATAGTAATTATTTTCTTTGGTTAAAATTCATCAAGCCGTTTAGGTTGTAGAGCGTGCCAAAGAAGTAGTATACATGGCAGTTAGCCACCTTTTTTAGTATTATCACAGTATAATATTTTATTCAAAGTTATGAGACCGAGGTAGTTTTTTTAGCATACATCAAAGACAATATAAAAAAATGCAGTTGGTTTTTTAAAGCTTGCCTTTTAATACTAACGTGCCCTATTATCAACCCGGTCTTATTTGACATCATTCCAACAAACAGAAATAAGACGAGCAAACAATTTTCCTTCAGAGTCGTGCGACAAATAACTGGTGCTTGCGTTCCGGGCCACATAGTTTTAATTTTAAAAACGGGAGCAAACATGCAAGACAAAGGCCAACGCGGACTGCCTTCAGGTTTGCCGCAAGTAACACGAGACTGCGATACTTACATGTTTTGATGTTTTGAATAATTAAATATCTATACATTTAAGTGGCCACCTATGGTGCCACGCCTCAACAAGAATAAAAAAAAAGAATGTGGGATAGAGATAGTTCTAGCGCGTTTTGATTTCAGCGTCAAATT
This sequence comes from Acleris cristana, assembly GCA_948252455.1. Classification (NCBI taxonomy): domain Eukaryota; kingdom Metazoa; phylum Arthropoda; class Insecta; order Lepidoptera; family Tortricidae; genus Acleris; species Acleris cristana. The sequence goes on along the minus strand of OX411795.1, from coordinate 10,029,577 downwards.
CAATTAATATTTGTTTACTTTAAAACCAAAATATTTATTGAAAAAACGGTTTGCCAGGATTAAGAAGTTACATATACTCAACTATTGAATCGGAAATCATCGTTTCAGATTATAGGGTTTCGAAGATTCAACCAAAAACATGCAAAAAGGTGTAAAGTTTGAAAAATAAACTATCGAGAACTTTATTTCTAATCATGATTACACGTTTACCAGTCTCAAGCAAATATTATCAAGTTTAATATATCCGAAGAACAGATACAAAGGGGTTAGTGTTATTGAGATCCAGATTGTGGAAAACTACAGACTTTATCATAGGTGGCCACTTATCATACTACCGTCACTGTTTATTTAACTGACGTCGACAACATACAGCTCAAACTGCTGAAGCTTGGCACTCGAAATTTATTTATTTATTTATTTATTTATTGAGATAATAAATCCACAGCACAAATTACAAAAAGGCTTATTTCAGATATAATTACAAATCATGGGCCAATTACGGATTTTCATTATTTTAAACAAAAACTTTAAAATACACCAAACATTACGGAAACCTTAAAATATGATAATATTATTTAACGCATTCACTGCCACCGACGCATCATATGCGTTCACTGTCATACAAGTTTGTTCCTAGGCCTCGCCCCCTGGCAGTGAATGCGTTAAGTATAACAAAATGTTAAATTGGAATCTAAAATTCGAAGAAACTAATGTAGCGTGAACCAAGAGAAGTTAAGGGTGTTAAAATTATTATTTGGTATTTGGAAGGAATTTGAAGGGAATGTTCTTTATGTGCAACAAGATGTTAACTGGAAAAGACCTGTATAGGATGAGTTCGCCTATTTAAAGGTACATTTACTGTATCGATGCAGATATCTTTGCATTCACCGCAATGCCAATTTATTTATAAAATATCAGTAAGAAATATTTTATTCCCCCCCGTCCCCCCCCCGCCGTCCCCGTGTGGTGCCGGGTTTAGAAAGTTGCCACTCCATGTCTTCCCGTGGATGTCGTAAGAGACGACTAAGGGACTAAAGGCTGTGTAGTGCTGTTAGGCGATGGGTTTGCAACCAGTCACTAATACACTGGATAACATCTTAGCCTGGTTGTGCAAAATGTGGTCACAGAATTATCAACAAGTTTTTGGAGTTGTTGGTGAGTCTGTGGATCTGCCTACCCCACTCTGGGAATGAAGGCGTGACTTTATGTTATGTGTTATGTTATGTAAATATTTTATTAAAACCGCCTCCGCTCGTCGCTCCCGCCCCCGCCAGCCTTATTATTTCGCGTCCCCATTCCCTGATGATGTCAGGTCGGATCCACATTGTGTCTGTTTCAATCCCATTTTACTCCTTGTCAAAAGGGAGCTGCATTAAGCGCAGGCTTGTTAACAGATATTGTAATGTCTTTTTGAGTTAACGGGACTTTGTTGAAGCTGAAATTAAAACGTTTTATTTAAAACTAGAGGACGCCCGCGACTTCGTACGCGTAGAATTAGTTTCCCGCTACTCCCCCCATTTCTTCCTGGTGTAGGTGGATATTCGGAAATTCTTTTCTTTGTGCTCACTTACATCATGAAAGGAACCCCTGTACCATTTCAAGTTTCTAGATACGGTAGTTTTGGCTGTGCGTTGATTATATTAATTCAGTAAGTCAGGTTTGCCTTTTATATATTATAGATATTATGAGAAACGTGTTTATGCATGTTATAAACTATGATAATCCATAATTTTATCGAATACCACTTCATCGATTATATCATTTTATCGAACGTTATTTTCCACTGAAACCATGATATTTTCAGGTTATCTGGAATATTATCTTATTTTATCTTATCTTGCAGATGAGTCCTCTCGGATACACTTCGACCCTTTAGGATCTTTTGTGCAATTACCTACCCTCTTACACACTCAGCTGTTCGAATGTGCAGGTTTCCTCACGATGTTTTTCCTTCACCGTAATCGAGCGTCGAGTAATGCACTTAAGTTAGAAAAACTCATTAATACGTGGTGACCCCGGGGGTTCGAACTCGGTACCTTACGATCACGAGTCGACCCCCTAAGCCACTAAGCCACCGATGCTCTCATCTTGAATATTAAATTACGTACGTTAGGTTAGTTTAGACTTGTGACCACCGAAAAAAAACTTCATGCGGCGAGAAATGCGTTTCAATGAAATTAAAATTCTGCGTAATGATGCGTTCGTTGAAAGTTGTGTCGATAAAATAATAGGTACCCATAAACTATACTATACTACACTATACTATACTCTACTACACTGTACTATGCTATGCCTACTATACGAATACTAATACCAGGCTAGCACACCGGCACGACCAGTATTAATTGCACAACGAACATACACTACCATCTCAATTAATATTTAGCATTGCTAGGGTTGCAAGGGAAAATAATTATGTAGGATATCTTGTAACACAGATGTGTAATCTAACTAAATCAACCAAGAGCGATTTAAATATTATAAATAACTTATAATTATAAATAACTTTTAACATCTGAATTCTAATAATTTAATATTGATTTAAAATAATCAGCATTTATATTTAATAATTTTTTTTAGTAGGTAGTTAGTTAATTGTAATTGTGATGACAATGTTTAAATTTAATTGGTTAATAACGTTGTTTTATTGATTTGATTGCAGCGCCCTTACAGGGTTTATGTTTGGACTAAATATATTTTTTAAGATCATGCACGTAATGCAATAAATAAATGAGTATGACTATGAGTAAATTTTAAATATTATCAAGTGAATTAATACACAAAATCACTACTCATTAGGTCCTCAATTTTGCCCTTAAACTGAGGGCTTATTGTCTAAAGCACTCGCAATCACGATCGTTTTCATTTTGAAAATCGAAGGCTTGTCTGCATACATAATGAAAACAATTGCTCCACTTTGAAGCCGGTTGGGATTGCGAGTGCGTTAGACATAATAGCCCCACTGATCTCGAACTCGCTCAAAATAGTCGCAACTACTATTATTAATGTCCTAGTGACAAATGCAGGAAGTTAACCATTTCCAATGTGGCCAAACAAGAATTAATTTCCCATTTACATTACAAGTATCACAACTAGCATAGCGCAGCTGTTTCAAACGCTTCATTATAAATTCTCGTCGGCAAGGTGTCCACTAAAACAGTCGATTACGAAAAGGTCGCTAGCGTCCCAGTCCCTGGCCGAGGAAAAAGTGATATAACTCCACAACGGCCATACCCCAATTTCTTTGAGTATTTTACATAATTTCATATATTATTTAAGTGGCGACTTCGGGCCGTCGTTTACATAATCCGACCCCGGCCGTGTACTTGTGGAATACTAATTCGACTCTGAAAGTTAGATGGCGCTGTTCAACAGGAAATTATGACGTTTTTCAAGTGCTGGCCTTTTGATCGGTAGGTTATCGCTTGTGGAAATATCTTACTTGTGGTTGCTGCGTGGGTTTTTATTATAATTAGACCCCGTTATCTTGGGGCACTGTCTTCACTTTTTTGTAGGGATTGCATGTTTATTTTATCGACAGTCTCTATATCGACAGTCTAAATGTCGATGGTATTGTACTTAGAGTTAAATGTCATGTCACCTGTCAATGAGTCAAAGACAATCACTACTAAAAAATTAATTATTAAAAAAAAAAACCCGACTGCAATAAAAAAGGAACTGAAAACCGAAAAACAAGCTCTATAATCTATAGAACATTGTAAGAGCAATGTACTTATTGATATTTACTTATAACAATTTAAATTTAACTTGAATATTGGAAAAGGTGTTGCAGGCGGGGACAAGCTAGTCGAAATGTTAATGTTTTTTAAGAAATTCTATTTTTAATTCATAGCTTGTCCCCGCCTGCAACACCTTTTCCAATATTCAAGTTAAATTTAAATTGTTATAAATATCAATAAGTACATTGCTCTTACAATGTTCTATAGATTATAGAGCTTGTTTTTCGGTTTTCAGTTCCTTTTTTATTGCAGTCGGGTTTTTTTTTTAATAATTAATTTTATTTCACACTTTTCAGTTTTATTAATTTACTAGCTTTTTAGAATTAGTAATTTTGCCATCCCACGGGAACACTGTAGCCTATGTATTAATCCAGTGTATAAGCAAATTCCAAATTATATCCAACCAAATTCGTCCATCCGTTTTAGCGAAGAAGTAACAAACTCACGCACGCATAACCATTCGCATTGATATTATATGTACGATAGGATGTAAATAGGTACATCCTGCGCACATAATCGCTCCGGCCGAAATAATAGTCGATAAAAATACCCTCGGTGTGTGAGTCCGACTCGCACTTGACGGTCGGTTTTCAGTATTTGACGCTTGTGTATTTTACCGTTAAAGATAAAACAAAAAAAAGAAACCGGTCAATTGCGAGTCGGACTCGCGTACCGAGGGTTCCGTATTGAATATGCTTGATAACCGCAAAAGAAAATACTCATTTTGTTATAAGCTTTATTTTCCAAGCAATAAGGTCGATTTTGACTAGCCTAAATTTTAATACAGATTTTCTTAGTTTTTTTGTTATTTCTCAAAAACTGTAAATAATGAACACTTTATTTTATTTTTCCCAGAAAATATAAGTAATTATCTATACGTCAGGATTTTTTTCAGAATTTTTGATTATTAAACTTCGGAGATAAAGGGGGGGAACGGTCATTTTTTGAACATTTTTGACTATAAATCAAAAAGTACATCACAGATTTTTTTAAAAAAAATTGTTTTGAAATGTGCAGATTAAGACCTTTCATATGACACCTCATTTGCTATAATCGAACCACTTTCATTTTTGAACCCCCCATTCTAGACCCCTTTTCAATTATTAATAAAATTAATTTCATATTTTTTTTACTACAAATAGATGCGGGCAAGCAAGTTGTACAACTATGCCAAATTTCAAGTTGATAGCATTTGTAGTTGCTGAGAAAACCTGCTGTGATATACAGACAGACAGACAGACAGACAGACAGACAGACAGACAGACAACGAAGTCTCACCATAAGGGTTCCTTTTGTACCATTTTGGTACGGAACCCTAAAAAATGGTTCGCAGTTTTTTAATCTTAATTTTGTATAGAATAATACAAACTGACAATATCCCAAACGAAGCAAATAGGACGAAGTTCTTCGATCCATGAGCGCGAGCGGGCTCTGCCGCTCCTATTTACACCCCTGGCGTCCGCGACACGATGCGTAGAACTTTGTCGCTGTATATTATACTTTCATGTGTAAACGAAAGTCGCACACTTTCAGAATGAACGAATTTTACGATTTAGATGTTAATGCGTAATGTATATTTTAGTAGATGTAAGTGCCCTAGGTAATAAAGAAAAGTTAGTGTATTAAATTTTCTACATAATTAATTTTCGGTACTTGGTGGTCAAAAAATAACTTAACCTAACTAAGCCTATTCGGATTCTGGATGGTCAAAAAAAAAACTTTACCCTAACCTAACCATAGCTATTAGTTTATTTAACTTCGATACATACCTCTATCCCCCATTTCAACTCCTTAGGAATACCTATTGTTTACAAAATCGCCAAAAGTAAGATTTTTTTAGTAACACCAATTTTAACGATTCTAACTACAAACATGACGAACTCTCATATAAAATTCTACTTCCCCCTTTTATTCCTTAGTCGCTGCAAGCTATATATTTTAGTTGTGTTTGTATATGCCAATTTTCACGTTTCTAACTTCACAAAATAAATGCGTTTTTGAAGGCGGATTTTCGTTTTTTAAGACATTTGTTTAATTTTGTACTATTTACAGATCATAATACGCTTATGTACCTAACTAGTCCCACTTCTTAGTTGATATGAAACTTTAAGACATTTCACGATCGCCGCCAGCATCGCCGCGAGAAAGTCATAGTCATATTTAAACAATTAAATGTCCTTCGTTGTAGTCGCTCAACTATCTTAATCGAGATATCTTATCGCCACCCTTGAAAAAGGTATCGTTGAGGAGTTCCGGTGGCCATTCGGTGGTCTTTATCATTTTATCATCAGTTCCATTTCACCAAATGATAGGTACTTTCTGAATGCAAATGCTAGACTTGTTACTAAATATACTAAAATCGCTATAATTATGTTTGCCTACAATATTTGAAGAGTTCCCTCAATTCGAAACTGATCCCTGATTGGATTTAGATTTGGTGACAATGGGACCACCTCAAAAGTTCACTCTATCAACCCAAATAAGATTTTTTTAAATCGGTCCACAATTGATGGAGAAATCGGTGAAAATACTTTAAAAATAATGAAATACATACAGTGGAAAGTATAACCTCCTCCTTTTTTGAAGTCGGTTAAAAATGACGAAACTCATACAAAATTCTACACCCTCCTTTTACCCCTTAGGGTTCATAATATGAGTAGGATTAGTAGGATTAGTGGATAATAGCTTCTCAACGCGTCTTCGTCCGCTTATATTTCGATTATGGTTATTCCCTCGGGAACTTTTAAATTTTCCGGAATAAAAAGTAGCCTATGTGTTAATCCAGGGTATAAGCTATCTCCATTCCAAATTTCATCCAAATCCGTCCAGCCGCGTGAAGAGGTAAGAAACACACACACACACACAAACATTCGCATTTATAATATTAGTAGGATAATGTAATTTTTTGTTCAAGTTTTATAAGTAACTTTTTGTATATGCCCAATAGTTTTAGTTTCGACACTTTAAAGGTTAAAGTATAATTTCATTTTGAGTTGTAATTTGCTTTACCAAATTACATTTAAACATATGAGTTGTGTATATTTTTGTAATCGCCTTTTAATATTCTTCATTTTGATACCCTTTTGGATTTATTTGATAAAAGTTTTTTTTTTCAAACCACACATTATGGCACCTTAAATCCACCATGTTGTTTTTTTTTTGACGTCACCTATCCTAGAACACTTGGGTTGCAGAGACAAATCCAACGACACCTTAATTTTAGAAATCCGTCCAGCCGTGTGGATGATACGAGGTAATAAAGAATATTACATACATACATACATACATACATAGATACGCGCGAAAAACATTACCCTTCTTGGCAGTCGGGTAAAAAAGAATGCAATAAACCTTGACACTGGCAAAGTTGTCCTAATGGACAGAAGCCATTCCGTGGAAAAATTGGAATTGGAATTGGAAATAAAAGTCGCGGGTGTTTGTTAATCAACCCTGTTTATCATAGATTTTCCACAATAACTACGTCAAGTTATCGTACCTCATAATACTAATGCCCCAAGATAACGGGGTCTAATTATAATCAATCAATTTTGGCTAAAAATGGATAAATTAAGAATTGTTAGCGGGAATAGACGAGAATCATCCTTTAAAATGCTAGTTTAAGGTATTGTCATTCTTAAGCAATATTTAAATAAATTTATTTATTTTTATTTATTTAATACAATGACTGACTGTTGAAAGTTTGCATATTCTATAGGCTTCATTCTTTCAATTAGTATGTAATTGGTCTGTTAAACAAGAAATAGCAATTATAAAAAAAGTTTTTTTTTAATTATGGGCTGTCTGTACTAAAAATTTTCAGTCAACCTATTCGCCATATGTTACTTACCATATTTTGGTATAAAATACTTTTTATCCAATAAACAGCTTGGTGAAGGTCGTCTCCTATTCGAATCTTAGACCAATAGTACTTACGGCTCTTCGAAATCAACAAGATCGTATTGACGAGCAAGCAGACGAATGGTCCTAGTACGAGGTTATGTTTAGCAAGTACTCAGCGTTAGCCAAATGCAAACAGCCGGAAATTATGTCTAGTATATGCTATGCTTTCACTGATAAAGCTTCTTGAAAAGACAGCGCCAATTTTGTCTATCCGTTAAAAATATAAAGTTGGTTCTCGCCATAGAGAATAATAGCAGCGGCGACGTACAGTCAACAGCAGAAGTAGCTACGCAACCGAAGAGGTCAAAATGATCTGCACTCGACTCTATTGTCTAGAACAGTGTTTTTCAACCTTTTTCATGACACGACCCCCCTGGCATGAAAAAATATTAAAAATATAAAAATATTTCGGGCCCTTCGCTTTTTGATCATGAATGTTATTTTGTTATAAATATTCATTCCATACAACGACCTCTTGCGACCCCCCTACAGAAACTTCGCGACCCCCTAGGGGGTCGCAACCCACAGTTTGAAAAACACTGGTCTAGAGAATACGTCGTGTCTAGATTTTGAACATGTTATTCTGCTTAGCTACTTTTGATGTTGACTGTACTTTAAAAGCAGGTCAAGTGGGAGTCGGACTCGCGCATCGAGGGTTCCGTACCGCCGCACAGTAGGTAGGTATTATCATATTCCGATTGGAATTCGATTTCAGATCGAATCAGCCAAACTCAACTCACACTTGATAATTTTTTATTATTTGTTGTTTTTTAGGGTTCCGTACCTCAAAAGGAAAAAACGGAACCCATATAGGATCACTTTGTTGTCCGTCTCTCTGTCTGTCTGTCTTTTAAGAACATTTATCTCGGGAACGCGTGGAGGTATCGAGTTGAAATTAAAACCATATACTTCGGTCTACAGTCCCTTGACACTGTGAAAAAAGCAAACTTCTAAATTAGCGTAAAAAAAGATACGGCCGTTTATGCCGCAAAAAACGTGTACTTATTTCGCTCTCAGTCTCGAGGTAATCAAAATGTATAGGGTATTTCCCGTTGACCTAGAACTATGAAATTTGGCAGGTAACATCGTCTTTTACTACAAATATGGGAAAAAACTGAAATCTGTACATTATTAATTAAATCACAATAAAAACAGGGTCTTTATGCAAGGAACGGCGGTCCAAATATTGAATTGAGTTAACCGTGTCATGTGCGGAACCCTCGGTGGGCGAGTCCGACTCGCACTTGTCCTGATTTTTTTTTCTAGGGTTTTTATTATCATACCAAATTTCACGCCTGTCTCCCAATGGGGTAGGCAGAGACTATGCAACGCCAGGTGCACCGGTCAAGACAAACAACTATCGCTTACTCTACATTCATCACCCTCTTCATGCACGTACAGTCAACCAATTTGATTTCTAGGCCACTTTGGACTATGTTAAAGTGACGTTGACAACCAAACGTTACAGACTTCTTATGATTTGGTTTACGTCACATTGACAAAGTCAATAGTGGCCTAGGAATCTAATTGGTTGACTGTACGTCGGTATACCTTGATAACATACTCGCAGTAAAACTCAGCCAAGCTTAGCCATATCAGCCATGGCAGTCAGCAAAAGCATAAAAACCGGACAAGTGCGAGTCAGACTCGCCCACCGAGAGTTCCGCACATGACACGGTTAACTTAATTCAAAATTTGCACCGCCGTCGTTCCTTACATAAAGACCCTGTTTTTTGTGATTGAATTAAAATTATACAGATTTCCGATTTTTCCCTATACTTGTAATAAAAGGCGATGTTACTTGCCAAATTTCATAGTTCTAGGTCAACGGGAAATACCCTATACATTTTGATTCCCTTGAGAGTGTCGAAATACACGTTTTTTGCGGCATAAACGGCCGTATCTTTTTTTAACGTTAATGTATTAGTTTGATTTTGTCACAACTTTAAGGGACTGTAGACCGGAGTATATAGTTTTAATTTCAACTCGATACCTTTGTGATAAAGAGTCTTGACAGACAGACAGACGGACAGACGGGGAACAAAGTGATCCTATAAGGGTTCCGTTTTTTCCTTTTGAAGTACGGAACCCTAGAAAGGATAAAAATGCAATCTCCTAAAAACCTTACACCAACGCCAAAATCGTTTAACACTTTTACCACAGTATCAAAAAATCAGTTCTCCACTTCTCCCCACGCGAAGCGAGTTATAAATTAGGCAGATATGTAGCTGTGACACATCTCATCGCTTATTCAGAGCCGGGAATCGAGCCTTCCCCACACAAATGTGGCGAATTTTCCGATTATCATAATAAAGTAGCTCCCGCCGTCCCTCTTTGATACACCGGATCAACCGCAAGCGAGAAAGGGTCGGCGTAATCGATCCGGTTAAGCGGATGAAGTTGAAGATAATTGACGGTGACTGTTTATACGGCGGTGAAAGGTTTTTTAAAGGATTTTCTGTTTGAGAATGATTTATATGGAATATTTACGGATGATGGCTTTTACCGTAATGGGTATGAATGATAAAGGTGTAGCTTCTAGGATTAAAATCTTTGTATTTCGTTCTTTGTTTGGTCCTTTTAATATGATTCATGACAGAATCGCGACGTGACACTTGATAAAATAATAATATTTGTGTTGTTTTTACGCTTCAATAATAAGTTACTATGGCACCTCTACACCGTACGAATTTTAGTTTGCCTGCGACTTCGACCGTATAATCCAAAAAACCTGCAAAATCACATGTCTTGATGACATTCAGTTAACTTTACATTCTCGATGAAAAGAAAAAGTTTGTGCTCGAAGCTCAGCGTATCACTTAAGTTCACTTTAGCAATAGCGACGTAGCAACCCGCCCTCGCTTCGCTTCGGTTTAAATGTGAGTTTTCTATTACACCCATACGTAATCCAGAATTTATCTATATATATATATAATACGCAAACCTGACTGACTTAGGTATATATCAACGCACAGCCGAATCTACTGTTCCTAGAATCTTGAAATTTGGTACAGGGGTTCCTTTCATGATGTAAGTGAGCACTAAGAAAGGATTTTCCTAAAATCGACCCCTAACAGGAAGAAATGTGGGGAGTAGCGGGAAACTAATTCTACGGGTACTAAGAAGTCGCGGGCATCTTCTAGTTATAAATAAAACTATTCTCTTGAATTACTCTATCTATTGATGTAAACCGCATTAAAATCCATTGCGTAGACGCAAAAAGAGGGGTGTTATTAACAGACTTCGTTATCTACGTAGCAAATTGGTGGCAGACAGTTAGTTGTTAATGATAGGACAAAATATATAAAATGTATTTTTAAAATATTTTTAATATATGACATTCAAAATATATAGTACAAATTTGAAAAATTAATAGAAGTTAGACTACGTCTTCTACTGGAAAAATCCACCGACGTAAGTGGTAAAAAATTCATATTTTTGTAACTTTGCAAAGTATTTTCATTCATAGTTTGTTTAATTTCAGTTTCTTCACCTTCTAACAATTTGTTGTACTGTGGTATATCTTGGGTATTTAAATAAAACTTTTCTTAGTTTCTGGTAAACTTGATTACCTTTGGGGTGCAATCATTAATTTGGAACACATGGTCACATCACTAACGATCGCCTGCCACCAATTTGCTACGTAGATAACAGGGTCCTGTTATTAGTTTGACCACTTTGTGTGTTTGTGTGTCTGTCTGTGGCACCCTAGCTGTTAAACGAGTGAACCGATTTGGATGAAGTTTTTTTTTATTTGAAAGCAGGTTTTCTAGCGCTAGTTCTTAGTTAGGGTTCATAAAAATTTGTTGGGCCGTTTAATCATACTAGTATTATAAATACGAAAGTATATGTGTGCGTCTGTGTGTTAGTTTATTATGCCTTCACGCTGCAATGGCTAGACGGATTTGGATGAAAGGAGGCTGGGCAAATTGGCCTATATGATCAATGAGGACAAGCTTTATGTCACCGGGTAAGTAATTCTAAGTTGTAAAACTAGTTCTATGGTAGGTAGTTCCAAATCTATGTGTAAAGAAAGTTATCGCCATGCAAAGACAGGGGTGTTTCAAATTAATTATGCTAACGTCGTCTTTGTACGTTCCAAATTTTTTAAATATTTCTCACAGTTACTTATAATTTCCCGCTACACAAAAGTGCTTATTGTTATTGGTTTCTAGGCCAGTGTTCATACATTTCGGCCCATTCTCCTTTGAAATGGAAATAGCTATAACACATTCATCCCGGAAATTTTAAAAGTTCCCGAGGGAATAACCGTAATCGAAATCTACGCGTATGAAGTCGCGGGCAGAAGCGAGTAAATAATATAACTACAATGACATTCCGCTATAGGTAGGTCTTCTAACTTAACAAATTTAATGTACAATGGAACCTAACACACACACAGAGAAGCCCGGTATTTGGACACATTACTGCCTCACCTCAGTGAGTCAGGCATGAATATTCTATGCCCAATCCTGCCGCCACAGCGCTCTGAAACAGAGGTAGTAAAAATAAATCGCTGCTCTGATTCAACAACGGCATATACACAACATTTGCCAAGCAATTATGATTTGCAATTCTATGGCGATTTAGTTTGGAATTAAACGGCGTTTGGTTTTAGTTGTTAGGTGAACATTTTAAGGTTATAAAATGGGCAGGAGCTTATCATATTTTGATCAGCATTATAACGTTTCACTACTAGACTGTGTCGGCTTTGAATTGCTAGTTATTACTCTTATAAAGGATAAAAATAAGAAAGGAAAGAAACATAATCTTGTCTGGTTTTTACATACCTACTTAGTTATTTGGTTTTCATCATAACATTACAGTAACATTACGACTTGACAGAAGCGCGTGGAGCTAACCCCATGTGCTTGTGTTTAGTCCACCAGAGTAAATCTCTTTAATCGAACAATTGTCCTCGCGTGTGATATCCATGGACTTGTTTCTCTAATAAGTCCATGGCGATTGTCTAAAACTCGATACTGGCGAAATACACCTAGTTAAAACAAGGAGTGAAAGCCATTAATTAAGAAGAAAAAAAAACAGTAACATTACATTGATGATGATTAGTGATCGGTGACCGGTAGCATTTTATGTCACTTTAACGTCAAACGTAATAACTAATATGGATAAGTCTGTGTTGTTAAAAATAAAATTGTTAAAACCTCACTGAATTTATTTAGCTATAGTAAATTATCATTATCTATGTTTGATATTGTCAATCAATTCATTATATCATTGAGGAGCCTTATACCTTTCTACATCAACAGATGTGAGAGGTGCGAAGTTGTAAACCGATAAAGACATGTTAAAACCTCGATAATAAAACTGCATACATTTTTAATGTATAAATTATGCACGAAATAGAATCATATCTATGTTATACTTTCGTCGAAGAATTGCTACCGGTCGCCTATTAGGTATTAATGATGATAGAGGACTATGCGGCTACTAACGGCGGAACCCTATATTCAAACCGCGGACAGATAAGGCTTACTTCGGGTAAAATTTGACATTTGCCCATACAAAATGTGTCAAATTTTTATCCGAAGTAAGCCTATATCACCGAGGTTTGAATATAGGGTTCGGCCATAAGTGTGTCTTTATCGTTAGATACTGATTGCCTACATGATTATGTCTAAGTGACTGACATGAAACTTGTAGCTATAAATAAAATAAGTGTAATTATCCTACTTTTTAGGGTTCCGTACCCGTATCGCCCCACGGGACCCCATTAATATGCCTGTGCTGTCCGTCTGTCCCAACTTTAAAGAGCTCAAATCAAAGAAAAAAAATAACCTACCAAAAAAAAAAACGAAAAAATTGGGTTCCTTTTTGTGAATTTCTAGTGCTCTAGCTGCACTGTAGCATCAGATACGGCGGCCATGCCACTCCAGCCGTGATTTAGCGCGAGCTTCTGACTTGCGACTCTATCTTGAGACTGCAGGTTTACTTAAATATGTGGTTTGTTTTGAATATGTGGCGACAACCCTACACCGACATTCACGCAGAAATATATAAAGGCTTAAGGCTTAAGGTTAAGCATTGAAGATTATGCATAAGTAACATGAGAGATTATTATGATTGTTATTTCATTGTTCCAAAGGGGAATTGGGTCTTAAATCTTTATGCTTATTATTTGCTTTTATCTCTACTTCGGTGTGTTTCTAAGTACATAGATAATAAAAACGTGTAATCATACTCATACTCATACTCATATGTATATAATATCAAATATTACATGTCATGTTAACTACTCACACTAACACCAACACAATATATCAAGTATTATAATCATTAAAATTAAATTACGTAATGTATCACTTAAAAAATTACGTTCCATCCGTTGTGCTCAGGAGAAGAAGAAGAAAAATTAAAACCTTAAAAAATATAAATATAAATATGTCAAGTGATAACCCTGACATTTTGTCCCGCAGCGGGTCGGCTGCGACCTTCGAGTGGGCTCTACGCGGCGTGTGGACGAGTGCGGGGTCTGTGGCGGCGACGGGTCAAGCTGCTCGCGCCCGCGCTACCATTGGCTGGCTACGCCGGGGTCACTGTGTTCTTCTACTTGTGGTGGAGGTGAGTCGTGTTTGGGAGTGCTTTAATGCTAAGGGTTGTCAATTTTTTCTAGGTATGGTGATGCTTTTGCGTTTTTGACACGTCGTTCAATTCCCGAATTCACCAATTCCCACATTGTCCAATTTCTAAATTGACCAATTTCCTATATGACTAATCCCACATAGTTCAAATCCCAAATTGACCAATGCCTACATTGTCAAATTCCCGATTTAGTGAATTTCCTATAATGACCAATGTCTACTTTGTCCAATTCAAATAACATGACCAATTCTCACATCGTCCAAATCCCATATTGTCCAATTCCCATTTAGAACAATTCCCGAAAAGACTAATCCCCACATTGGCGTTGTTGCGTTATGCATAATATAGAGAGCAAATCCGGTAGCTTTACCAATCACAGAGGTAGCTACTGTTAGAACCTAATTACCTACTCGGAACTCAGTAAGAATAACGATGTACCTACTGTTTTTATGTTTCTAATTTAGGTTTTGTTAGTGTGGGTTTCTTGTTAAAACAAGCCAACTAAAGTGTTTGTCAAAAAATCTTGGCCAACAACGCAAATGTTTCTTCTTGTACCCAAGAAATTAATTCGAAAATTACTTTATTTTCTCGCTTTCGAACACTCACAAACACTTTATACAAACTTATTCACGTGAATTCTCCCGTCATCCCACTTATTAATGGAAACCCCGTCTTAGAAGTTGTACAATTCGATCTTCAATGCTTCTCCCCCTTATAATCTCCGCCGTTACCAACTTAGCGAAACATCAGACTTGTCCTTTTGTTGGAGATAACAACCGCCATTTTCTTTTTGCGGAGAACAAAAGGCCAGTTGCAACGAGGAAATTGTAACTTGGTTATGAAAGTTTTGCAGGTAGATACTGACGCCTTAAGTTATACTAATCTATACTAATATTATAAATGCGAAAGTATGTTTGTCTGTCTGTCTGTCTGTTACCTCTTTACGCTTAAACCGCTGAACCGATTTAGATGAAATTTGGTATAGAGATAGTTTGAGTCCCGGAGAACTATATAAAATAGTTTTTATCCCGAAAATCATCTCCTAAGGAGGTGAAATAGAGGGTGAAAATTTGTATGGAGCTACGAAATAAACGAGTTCCACGCGGACGGAGTCGCGGTCAGAAGCTAGTATACCTATAAACATGAATGCCCTTACTTATAAACGTGGAGTAACCATGGAGTAGCTAAGCCATGCTTTGTCCTTATTCGTCGAATTCAAATGTAACAACGACAGGTAAGGACAAAAAACTATAGCTAGAGTTTAGAGCAATCGATTTTATGTCAAACAATACATATACCCAGCAATAATAGCAGTAAGGTATTATATTTTAGAATAATGTTACGAGAAAAATTGGACTATTGTTGCGGGCTAGGACCATAGTTGTGTAGTTTTACGGTAATTAAGATATTATCTTGAAAACATCATGGTTTTAGCACAAAATAGCGTTCGATCAAATGAAATTCTATGAAATGATAGAATCGAAGTGAAATTCGATGTACAAAATACTATTTAATTGACATATCATTCAGCTCCGTTGATTGTGCGCCCACTTTGACTTATGATTTGTCTTAATTACAAAATAAATCCACGTCATACCTTTATCATAGCTTCTGTATCACTAAATGCGACACCAAATTTCCGCAGAACCCTCAACTATTTAAATAACTTCATCCCATAAACGAACAGGACCCAACTAATTCTATCAACACTAAAAACCATGTCAAAGGGATTCCAAGAAAGGTCCACCGAAATAACGGGACGTCCCAAAATGGACTTTAGGTTGTTCAATTAAGGTGTGTTGACGATTCTGATGGGATGCTTTGTCCAGTGTAATAGGTTTGTCATTTGAAGCTCGTCCAAGTAACCTCCGATTGAAGGCAGGGAAATAAAATCATTCACTGCCGACACTTAGTAATTCTATGTAGTTCAAATAGGCGAAAGGTGTCAGTGGTACTGAAATTATTGTCACCGGTGAAATTACTAGTTAAGTGGCATTTCATCTTAAGCTGGGCTTTCACGGATGCGCCGTTTGTCTCGGCGACAGATGGAGTGTATACAACTGGATGGGCGTAATATTTTGACCACATTCACGGGCGCGTCACGCCACGCCTCAACGGTGCGACATCAAGGAGCAGACTAATTAGAAAATGGCAGCCAGAAAACACATTCACGATGACGCCATTTGGCTTGGCGCGGAGACGGTGGCGTGATCCAACGTTGAATTTTGACATTCACGATAGTTCCATTCGGATTGCGCGTTGGCGGATTTGGAAATCCAATGGAACGCTCCAAGTACTTTTAAACGCTACAATTTTGACATTCACGGATCAATTATGGCGCGGCGCTGCTCTATTCGGCTTGTTGGAGCGGTCGTGAATGCCCAACTTTAGTCCTCAGCTCATAAATAATAGGATTGCAGTGATGTGATCCTAGTCTTAAAGAACACATATTTATCATTAGGTGGCCTGTGTGCTTCAGTGCCGGTTTCTTTTTAAACAGTGTTTTATCGAAACGTTTCTTTTATTAATCCTATTATACATTCTTTTTCAATGTTGTAGTAGGTAATAATAAGATTACGGAAATTGATATGAGATCATTAAACATGGTAATTCTGACGCTTTTGCCGAGCACAATAAAATATTTCATAATCATTTATGATTTTGATCGTTCACCATGAAATAGGGTCTATTTAAAATTTACAAGATGTACTAAAGAGTCAAATATAAACAACTCAGGTATATACTTAACTATTAGATACATTAAAATCCCCATAAAGTTGCGACACCTTTTAGAGCTGCTATCTTTTAATCGGCCGCCATTACTGTCAAGTAAAGCTATATAATAAAAAAAATGTCTTCTGCCAAAACAATGCCTTTGAAATATGAAAATTTGGAATTTTGATCAATTCGGATTTATGACTCTTCGGAATTATGTAGTGTACCCAACTAATCAACTTAATTCCAACGCACTCGTATTTTCACTGTGTTTTCTAAAGCTCTATTTGACGCTAAGGCTTTAATTAGTTGCCAATTAACGTGAAACATAGCCCTAATTAATTTGTTGGTTCATTCATTAAGTTCACTATGGCCTTTGTTAATTACAGTTTCGTTAGGTTTGATTTATGGACACATTTCTTCTTGTGCTATTTTGTCAGCCAAGTTCCACAATAGAAACAAGGTCGATTGTTCCATTTGTGATGGAAAATACTATTTCAATTAATAATGGTACCTACTCTAACAAATTATGTGTTATAGACTCGTGTACTACATCATAACTTTGGAAAGTACATAAAAAATAAAGTAAACTAATCCTTAAACAATGTAATAAATAATAATAATAATAAATATCAAGGGACGATCTCACACAAATTGACCTAGTCCCAAACTAAGCTCTAGGCTTGTACTATGGGTACGAGACGACGATATAAATACTTATATAGAGAAATAAATACTTAAATACATAGAAAACATCCAAGACTCAGAAACAAATACTCTGAGCGATAATAATAGCCGCCAGATCCCGATACTTAATTACTCAATACTCAAACGTTTACATACATACATACATACATACATACATACATACATACCTTCACAGCTGTAATCCCAGAGTGGGGTAGGCAGAGCTCCAGAATTACCTACGACTCTAAAAACTTGTTTATAATTCTGTAACCACATTTTGCACAATTAGGCTAAGGTTTTTACCAGTGTATTAGTGACAGGGTGCAAGCCCATCGCCTAACAATACTACAAGCCTTTATTCCCTTAGTCGCCTCTTAGTCTACAAGCCTTTATTCCCTTAGTCACCTCTTACGTCCACGGGAAGTCATGGAATGGCACTATTCTAACCAGGCAACCAAACGTTTATTGCGATTAATTCGTTAATTTGTTACAATTGTTTATTCAAATTCAGAAACCGCCAGTACCAAATTAATCCAGTGTTACAAGATCAATCAATAAACCCTATTGAACCCTTTAGGAATAAATTGTTAAATCATTCCGAATTGCGGCGCCAGAGATTACATCGGTTGCTAATTCTGGGGTCCTAGTGTAAAAGGGTACAAGTCGACTTAACTTAAAGGGTATATACCAAAACGGAGTGTAGTAGACTTAAACCCTTTTTCACTTGTTCTTCTGGAGACATTCCCTTTTTCACTAGGACCCCTTCTGATCGGGGCATCTTTCGGAGGATCTTGATCGAGATCGTTTGTTGCTACAAGGTTAAATATTATAGATACCTACCTACTGGCTTTGTTAGAATATAGCTATATTTATGAGTAAGTACATTAGAATTCAAATGTCTCAAAAAATTACATTAAATAATGAATATCAGAGTACATTGTCACACAAATTTACCTAGTCCCAAACTAAGCTCTAGGCTTGTAGTATGGGTAGGTACTAGGCCACGATATACATACTTATATATAGAAATAGATAATTAAATACATAAAAAACATCCAAGGCTCAGAAATAAATATTTACGCTCATCACACAAATATCTCTGCCCTTGCCGGGATTTGAACCCGGGACCGCTAGCATCGAAGGCAATGTCACTACCAACTAAGCT
Source organism: Acleris cristana (assembly GCA_948252455.1). Taxonomy (NCBI): domain Eukaryota; kingdom Metazoa; phylum Arthropoda; class Insecta; order Lepidoptera; family Tortricidae; genus Acleris; species Acleris cristana. The sequence goes on along the minus strand of OX411795.1, from coordinate 10,010,767 downwards.
AACGTGTCATCAAATTAAATTGTGATTACATAAATAGTTTATTTTTCAAAGATAGCTAGTTGAATCTTGATAGGTCTTAGATTTAATTAATATTAGTTAGACCGCTTAAAAGATATCAGTTTTAATAGTAAGGCTCGCCATTATGTCAACAGTTTTTTATCTTTTCAATAGGGTAACCTATCGATGTTTCGAAAAACTTTTGCCCGCTGTTTCGTTTGTCCGCAATTTTCATTTGTCCGAATAACATTTTTCTCTGAACCTATTAACTTTTCAAAATGTTTAAATAGATATACCAACAGAACCTGTAGCAGTTTTATAACAATTCAGGAAAATTAAACGGTTTCAGAGAAGAGATTTTCAGACAAATGAAAATTTTGGGCAAACGAAACAGCTGACAAAAGTTTTTCGAATTTAAGATAGATAACCATTCAACAGTCATTCTGAATCTAAACTCCCCAAATTCTTCGCATCAGACACTTAATATTTCATTATTTCACTGCCCCAGCCACAACAACCCTTCACAAGCATTTCAAACCCGTCTTTTCCAATCTGTTGCTGGAGACAAAAGGAATGCCCTCTGATTTATCGTTGCCCCCCGACTAATGGCGGATCCGAGTTATAAATTAACCTTGCCGGCGTTTGCAATTAACTATGTTGATGTATCGACTTAGGGAATCAAATTTTGAGGATGCTGGAACTACTCGCATTTGGGGAGAATGGTGTCTGCGTAAATGCCGCTTTGAAATTCTTAGTTTCGCACTTATATTAGCTTTACTTGTATCTAAGTCTTGTAACTAACATCTAAAAACCGAATTAAATGATACTTTTCCAGTTTAGCATTCCCTAAATTGACAAAAAAAAGTTTTTTGAAACTTATCCAACGAAACCCCACACCTTGGTGTAGACGAGAAAAACACATCCCCACGTTATGTATATGGGAGGTACGGTGAATATGAAAGGTAGGAACTTACTCTTCAATGGCTAGTAGATCCGTCGAGTTTGGACTCATTTGACTCGTCTTTTGATAGTGAGTTTATTATCAGTGATAGAAGTACACTCCGCATTAAAGTTTGTTATTGAAATAGTTTTTTCTTTTTGTGATGCAAGAAAAACTAATAGGTGCTTGTGGCGTTTCTTTTCAACTGTGGTCTTGGCCTACGTGAATATATTTTAAAATTATGTCTTGAGAGGGTTTTTTAATTGCCCCCTAATACTACCACCACTTGGCACCTACCGGTCCTACCACCGCCATTGGGCATTAAAAAAAAACAATAATGTTTATGGATTTAAGCAGTGCATTTATCAATAAGCAACGTAAAAGTCGCCGCACGCATATCATGATTCTTCTTTTCAACAAAATAATAAATGACAGATATAATATATTATATGTAGGTATTTATTTTGTTGTACTTATATAGTTATGTATTTTATTGGAGTATCGATTTTGGGATAGCGTATTTACCTATTTATTTATTGTTGTTGTTTTATTAATATTGGTTACTTTTTATTCATGACTGGTTGTTTGTCATTACGGTACTTACATAAACATTATTAATTTCTCAAAAATTCTAGCTGAAAGCTCCGCTGGAAAGGATAATTTCGCCTTTGTACTTGTTTTTTTTTGTTATATTGTTTTATATTTATTTTTTATTCTTGAACAAGAAATAGTATACCTACAAACGTAGATACATAGACAGCTTTGTATACATAGTTATATGCAGTTGTTTGTTTTCTGGATCAGTATTCCAAACATTTTCCTTCACAAAGCCTGCGTTGCAATTAGACTTGTATCGAGCAGCGCGAGGGCATTGAAATCAGCGCCAATTAGACCTCGTATCACTTTGTAAGCGATGATTGGCCATGAAGAGAACTGTAACGACGTTCAGATTGATTTTAACTTCAAAAGGAATATTACGTTGATGTTTGATTTGAAGGTTCTTCGAAAACGTTTCAATTGGGATTGGTCATATTTTTACAATTACTCTAATTCGAAAAGCATTTCGAGTAATAGGGTTTTGAAGCCGTTCTGCATTGTTAAGTTTTTGAAATATTTATCTATTTCGGATGTTTTGACATAAGTATATTTTAACTTTTGTTTGACTTTCGTTTTTGGCTTGAAGCGCTCCTAGGAGTAACTTCCCGTAAGTTACCCGTAAGTAGGCGAAAACAGCTTGAAATATGTTTTAATACACTATTACTATCACTTTTTGTAATTAGTTTGTAATCCAGGAAAGTTAAACGGTTTCAGAGAAAAATGATAATCGGACAAATGAAACAGGGGACAAAAAAAAAATTCACTTACTCAAAGTAATCGAACAGACTCTATTTGCTATTACTAAGCCGTTGTCCGTCTGTCCGTCCGTCCTAACTTAAAGGAGCTACTTATATCATTTGAACCGTATACATTATAGTTAGCCGTTTGTTTTTAAACAGAATACGTGTTAAAATGGCGGACTTTCTTAAAAAAAACAATCTAAATATAATTAAAAAATAATTCTACAATATGCCTTTTTTAACCTTTTTTTCTGACGTTAAATCGGTGCATTAGGCGGTATGGTACCCTAGGTGTGCGGTTCCGACTCGTACTTGACCGGATTTTTATAAAACGTTTAAATTTAGACCCTACCTCATTCTTATTAAGATCCTTAACCAAAGAACTTCAAAAGAATGCGTCACTCAAAGTTTATTCCAAGCAATTGTTATGGAAATGGACTCCTCACAATATTGTAGAATGGCCTCTAGATTCAAACTGCAATGGCAGCCATCTTCAGTAATTTCTTGGCACTATTCAAGCCATTAACGTCTGCCCCATTGCTCTAAAGTTTAGTCTAAACAAAATGTCTAGACAATGGATAAATAAACAAGAAATTACAAGGTCTATTAAATATCGATTACATTTATGGTCTTAGATCCGAATAGGAGACGACCTTCACCCAGCTGTTTATTGGATAAAAAGTTTTTTATATCACATTTAATATGGTAAGTAATATATGACGAATAGGTGGACTGAAGAATTTCAGTCCAGTACAGTCCATAATTAAACAAAATACTAAAAATGAACTTTTTTTAAATTGCTATTGCTTGTTTAATAGACCAATTACATACTAATCGAAAGTATGAAGCCTATAGAATATGAAAACGTTAGGTTTAGTGCAAATAACTAGTACCGACTTAACTGCCTACCCAGAGGTTATGATGGGAAAAAATATTCAACCTATCGTTTGCATTTTCTATAGGCTTCATACTATCGATTAGTATGTAAGTAATTGGTCTATTAAACAAGCAATAGCAATTTAAAAAACCGGGCAAGATTATGTCGGACCATGCTCAGTGTAGGGTCCCGAAGCAGACCTCGCGACAAACTTAACTTTGGCGTTAAAAAACTGTTATCACCATACATCGACATAGGTCGCGGTCAGTTTACCAACACACCGCAAATATGAATAGGTATTTTCGGCAGGTATAAACATTTAAACCGTTTGTAACTCAAGAACCAATGAAGTCTACTTAGTCGTGATAGTATTATGTGCTTTCATTTAAGGGACACTTGACTCTAAAAAAATAGCACTTTAAAGCTTGATATTTCATTAGCGGATCCCTTAATCGAAAAATTGTTGACACTAACCCGCAATATTTTTGAAAGACCTATCCAGCGACACCTCACACTATGGGGAAGACGAGAAAAAAATACATCCCCACGTTATTGTGTGGGGGAGGTACACTAAAAAAAGTCGGCTACCTAATGAATTGAAAGCATTTAAAAAAAACCTTTTTTTTATAAATTATTGTACCGTTTTTTACCAAAAAACCAAGGAACCCATAGTGCACTCACAATTTTATTTCAAAACAAAACCATGCCATTACTATGCTGTATTAATTCCGAGCGTCAGGATCACTTAAAGCACAATGTTCTGCACAAAGGAGCTAAATTAAAAATGGTTCGCTCCGTAAGTGTTTTCGATTAAATCTCATTAAGGAACCATTCCAACCCTTACCCGCGTCACAGCACACAGATTTTAAAAAATATTCATCTGTAAACATAAAACTTCCGTGAGACTCAGACATATTAAGGAGATCAAACCGGGTGAGTAGGTAACCCGCGGGTTACCTACTCACGTAAAATTTGTAAAAGGGAATAGGGACTCCGGACGAGCCCGAAACATGTCGAGCGTTTTTTGACAAATTTTACGTGAGTAACCCGGTGTGATCTCCTTAATATTTCCTTAATAATATTCATCTAGTTTGCATTTCTTAGTAAGCCTGCCAATTTTCTTTTATTTTTCAAGAATGACAGGAAGAAATAATAAATAAATATTTATTTATATACTTAAACTTTGCACTATACACATTTGAAGGGTATTTTTGTGTGATAAAGTGCCAGTAGTAGATTCACTCCATATTACCGATGTGTAAAAGAGCCCTCATGTTGCCAATTTACTGAATTTAAATATTTAATTTTTATTTTTGCATTTCAAGTTGAAATAATTTTGAAAAACTAGTATAATAATATAATAGCCGCGTTTAAAAAACAACTTTTCAAAAATTAAAATCCTGGAGTTAATCTCACACAACTAGTGCCAAACTAAGCTTTAAGCTTACCTATACAAGCAAATTTGTAAAATTATTTATGTCATTGACCTATGGTTAAATTTAGTTTTTTAGATGTTTCATTATTTCAAGAAAAATCATCCGTCTATAAAAAGATATTAAAAAATATCCAGACACCGTTGCAAAAGCACTTTACCTTTTTAAAACTAGCAACTGTGAATGCATTAAGCACGTTGGTTTTGCAAAAAAGTAACAAAACCTATTTAGTTAGTCAGTATTGTTTTAATTATTTACAGTACATATTTTTTTATGTCTTAAAGCTACTTGCAGTGAACAGATAAATCTAGATTTAGAGTGCGGCTCCACTGAGGCGGAGACGAGAGGAGCGGAGCGGAGCTGTGACAATATTAACCAATAGAAGGCGCATGCGGTCACGTCAAGCGCGCCTTGTGCACGTTAGTTTAGATTCTATTGGTTAATATTGGCACAGCTCCGCTCCACTCCGCTCATCTCCGCCTCAGTGGAGCGGCAACCTTAAGCTTGAGTTTAGTTTAGATGTGTCGAAAAGAATGAAAATGTCAGTCTTAAATCCAGATTTTAGGCTTAAGACTATATTAAGTAATTCTGCAAGGCTCTTTAGGCCTTAGCCTTTGCCTTCTAATGAACATGAAACATTTGTTATTTGTTTATTTTACTTCAATATGTCTTAAAAACTAATTATTTTAAGATTTCGATGTTCGTCTGTGAATAGGAGAGTAGAATAATACTACTTTCTACCAGTAGTTACTGATTAATTTAACTGCTGGTCTACCACGTGCTTTGCAAGATTTTCAGATAATCCGAAATTCCCAAAAAAAGTGACATTAATACGGCAGCGGTAGGAAAATAGTGAGACATTATCCCTTATAAGTATTCCCATGCGTGGAAAATGCGCACGCAATTATTTTTCCGAATTCGCACTATGAGGGCAGGAATTCTCTGAAAACCAGAGTCGCGGTTTGCTGCAGCATAATGCTGGGTAGTGATTCTTTCAAAAGCAAAGGTGAGCGAACGCAGGAGTGAGTGTCCAAGCGGCGAGTTTAAGTACTCCTGCATTCGCTCACCTTTTCTTTTGAGAGAAATATTACCCTGAGTATGCCCTGTTTCAACGCCATGTTCAATGAATTATTTTACTTCTAATTTGTTTTAAATGTGTTGTAACCGTCGAATAAATAATTTCTATTCAATCCTATTCCATTCTAAAAGCGATTAAGTTTTACCAAGTGGAATACAGCCTTTAGCCTAATTCTAAAGGGCTAGCACATCAAAGGGGACAAGATCACCTAATCTTACCAACGATTATCTCCTAACCCTGTCCCTCTCAACGTTTCAATTGTTAATTAGGAAGGTCCCAATGATAAATGGATCTCCGCCTTTTGTCCGGCGAAGGGTGTTTTGAGATTTTTGGAAGATGGATTGTTCTCAATGAACGGGTTAAGGAGCATTAGGATACACCTGTGAGGGCTCGTCTTAGGTTTGTAGGTTAGAATAATTAATAAATGCCAAGTGCTATAATATGATGGACTTATTTGCTATTTTGAGAGCTTTCAGTTCGGTGTGTTTTTTAAAACCGCACTAAAATTGTTATTTTATGTAACTGATACATAAAGAGGGTCCTTAAAATACGAGTGTGGTTTTATGAAACGAGCTGAAGGCGAGTTTCATAATAAGATCACACGAGTGTTTTAAGGCCTAATTATGTACAGTTGCATACATTACTTTATCTACACACATAAAAAGAGCCCTCATGTGGCCAATTTACTGAATAAATATTTTGAATTTTGAATTTTTTTTGAACATATTATAAGTACTCTAAGATGCGTTCAGTAGGCGGCAAAACAAACAAATGGCGGCAAAGCTACCTAACCTGTGTCACGAATATGAATGTTTTTTTTTAAATCATAGGCAAACAAAGTCCCTATACAGGCATACAGGCATACGACACTTTACTTAAAACATACCGAGTCGACGTTCAATTGATACTAGAATTGGCCCCCTGTTTGAATTGTGTTGGTTTTGGAAGATGTTCCAAATTTGAACAACATTACTTGATCAAAAGTTGTATCGTAATTTTAACTTTTCATGACAGCTACAGGTAAGAAAACATATCATAGTAAAATTGTATCTTGTAATGCTGGTCATTGTCTACGGATTCTGAACGCATTATAGAGGACTTATGATATGAGTGTAGATGAATAGTAGTTTACGTGACGGTTGCGTAATGCCAATTACGCAGAGTCGCTTACAATACTTTTTCTACACACATATTATAAGTACTCTAAGATGGGTTCAAAAGCCGAAAGGCAAATGATCAGCATTACCTGTGGTAGTAGGTGACAGCGATGACAGCTGTAACGTAATTTCATTACGTTATGGAATATTATAAGGTAATGAGATCCAAATTTGGAACATGTTCCAAAATTAACAGCTGTCATCGCTATCACCTACTACCACAGGTAATGTTGGTCATTGCCTACGGATTAAAAGCATAATAGAGGACTTATGATATAGGTGTAGATAAAAGTTTACACAGTGATTCGAAAACGTGACGTATGATTTAAATGTTCGTGCTACAGCTAATCAAGGGTACAATTTGACCTTAATCCCTCTTTAAGCAGTTGAGCAATTACAGACAAGTAACTTCTAAACTTCAGTTAAGGAGTCTTAGGTCTAAATTAATTTGCATTTATTTTCCTCAACTTGGCTGCGTCAGCTGCTTCTAAATCACTAGATATACAAACTAGAACTAAAAACAGGCATTACATCTGTCCTTAGGCTTGCAGTTTCGATAATGTAAATATCAATGGATCTCACACCGTTAAAAAAATATCTACGTCTTGACCAATTATGTGTAAAGATTGCAGATTTTTTTTATCTCACGAAAGCGGGTGGGCCATACTTGTGTATGTAGATAGATGCAGGTACAGTCAACAGCATAAATAAGTGATCATTTCTGTACCTTGTCGCTTTCAATCGTTTCACAATTTTGTATAACATTTCAAACACGACGTTAAAGTGACAAGGTACATAAATGATCACTTATTTATGCTGTTGACTGTACAGATTATCTCAGAGTGCGTTACTGTCATCGCGAAGCGTCGCCGTAGTGGGCGTGTCTATACATGTTACAGCAACAAGTATGGCCTACCCGCTTTTGTGAGTCCATACTCACAACTGGTCAACTGGGTCCATATTGGCTCACATAAAATTCTTATTGCTATTTTTTGTTTTCCTACCGATTTGTATTCATAATAATCACGCTTCATATTTTTTTTCCTCATACTTTTTTTTGTTCATACTTTTTAAGTCATAATGCATTTTTTAAGAAACTGTTACTTTTTGAGGATTTTTATAAATCTAACCTAACCTAACCTTATCTACACGTAAGATATTTAAGAAATTTTGAAAAGTGTACTTTTCCATGAATATTGGCGTTATGAATTCAGACGATTATGAGTTCCAATCGTTAGTATTAAAAAAATATGAAGAGTATGAAGAGTGACCATTATGATGTAAAATGGTATGAAAAAGAAATTCGGACTTCCGATAATAGGACTTAAAAAGTTATGTGAAAAAATGCGCTCCCAAAAAAACTGTTCATCAAATGATAATTCTCGATTTTAGTTTTTTATTTCAAATCGACAATGAAACAAAAACGTTAAGTGTTTCGCAAGCGATAACAAAAAGGATCACATAAAACCTACTTCACCGCAAACTTCAAAGATAAGTAAAATGTAAACGAGCTCAAATTGACCGTTCCTTAACAACGCACAAATATCTCTGGCTCTAAATTTGATATCTTCTGCAGTACGCCGGCCGTAATGAACTTCCATCTTTATTTACATATTTATGTATTCACGGGAACTCCCTCGGCTCCGCTAATCGCTCATTACCATGGTCCAACGTCCGTGGCACGAGAAAACTGGATGAGACTGGAAATTTGACACTTGGAAATTTCTTGAAACAGTTAGTGACAGCGGGACTAATTTCTGAGAAACTCTTGAAATCAAATTAAAAGTATAGTCTGTGAGATAGTAATAAATATAACTTTTAATCTAGATATATAAAAGGCAAAACTGACTGACCTATATATAAACGCACGGCCGAAACTACTGTACCTAGAAACTTGAAATTTGGTACAGGGGTTCCTTTCATGATGTAAGTGAGCACTAAGAAATGATTTTCCGAAAATCGACCCCCAACGGAAAGAAGAAGGGGGAGTAGCGGAAAACTAATTCTACGCGTACGAAGTCGCGGGCGTCCTCTAGTAAGATATAACCCCGATGTAATGGCAAACTTTAATTTGCCAACGGACTTGCCTGAGGACTAAAATGGAGTGCCTCTATATTAGTTATTTAACCATCTCTCTTCTAGCCTCTTAAGCCCATCAATCACCACATTTATCTACGATGTACACGATATAAAGTAAATTTTTTATTTGACCAGGGGCCCTAACATGGCTACGTTTATCGCGTGATTAAGTTTAGATAAGGCATCCGTCACCTTTTGACACGTAAATAAGTACGACAGTGACGGATGCTTTATTCACATTTGACACGCGATATAGACGTAACCATACTAGGCCCTCAGGGCGTCTATCCTAGACGGTTAAAACCATTACCGTCTTTGACCTGAGGGCTTATTGTCTAACACACTCGCAATCACGATCGTTTTCATTTTGAAAATCGAAGGCTTGTCTGCATACAAAATTAAAACAATTGCTCCACTTTGAAGCCGGTTGCGATTGCGAGTGCGTTAGACAATAAGCCCTCTGTTATGGTAATTGTTGATAAATCGGCCGCCATTACTGTCAAGTAAATAAGAGCTATCAAACGATAACAGGTCAAAGACGATATGGTTTTTACCATCTATAATCTCAGCCTAGGGACTTCAAGCTTCGTAGGCAGAGTTACCTATTACCAACCATTATTATGTACATAGGCGATTCTGTGTTCGTAATTTATTCAAAAACATTTATCGCAGATCCGTATTTCTTACATCTTTGTTCAGTAATTTGGTTTCTGAGAGCTCGCTCTAATGGCTATTTAAACACTGGAAGTTTCGTTCTTTGCCTTCATTTGTTTTTATAAAGGTGAGTTTATTCCTGATTTAAAGTTTATGCAGTTGTGAAGCCTCAGGTCAAGAAGTTTATGGAGAAATATGAATAAAAGAAGGTCTGCAGAAAGAATTATATTACAACATTTAATTTTTATAAGTAACCATAAAAAGTACCTTACCTATCAATTAATTTTTTTTTTTTGGTTATCTGGAAGAAATTTAGAGAGAAGTTCGCCTATGTATACTTACTATATCGAATATATCTTGTAATTATTTATGTGCAATAAAGAGTTCACATTTAGTCGTTTATACATTTTTAAATTTGGATATCATGTTTATTTACTTAACAAATAAAATTCAAGCCTGGTTATAACTATTTTGCTATGAATGTTGCTAACTTTGCTACTAAATTACATAATAATTTTATGGGCAAGACATATTTGTCCTTGTTACGATCTTTGAAAAAGGGCTTTTGTCTAGCTTTTAGACATACGGACGTTGTTAACCATGATATAGCAATAGGATTATTAAATGACATTGTACACAATATTTTAGCGGTGGTAAGACTTGGTGCAAGGTCCGCCCAGATCGCTACCAACATCAACCGACAAATTACTAGCATAGATAGAGATATTCCATCGCAAATGCATATACGGCATGTGTGATCGTTTGACTTCCCATATCATAAATAAACATGATTGTGATTGTATTTCTCCCACTTTAACACCAGTTTCTATTTCAGGCTACAAGATGTCACTAGCTGTATGCCGGGATCGATTGACTGGTTCGGATGCGCCGGAGCAGCTTTGCGACGCATCCAGCAAACCTCAGTCTTCTGTAGTGCGGTGTAACACGCATCCATGTCCGTTTAAGTAAGTTCTTGGCCTGTTACACTAAAAAAAACTACGGCATCTATTATTAACCAGAAATTATTTTGACCATGTAAGTGCACCTTTATGGTTGCTTAGAACGCCTCCAAAACTCAGCGTTTGTGACGTCACCTCGCTGCGGTTGGGAACATTCAAATTGACAGTTGGTCTACGCGGATCTTTAACCTTACCATCAAGGAACGAACACGTATAGTCGTACATCTCATTTGCCTGTATTTTCAATTACTATAAAATATAGTAAATAATTGTAATTCAGTTATAATAAAATCATTCACTGAAGACAACCCTAGGCCGCAACACGTTAATTCTCGAACAGCTGAGTGTGTAACAGAGTTATTTCACAAAAAACCTAAAGGATCGAAGTGTATCTAAAAAGACCTATCTGTAAGATAAGATAAGATATCACTAACGGTATTTTGTATCCCAGGTGGTACGTCGGCGAGTGGTCGGGCTGCAGCGCGACGTGCGGCGGCGGCGTGCGCGAGCGCAGGGTGCTGTGCGCGCGCTCCGCCAACATGACAAGAACTGACACTTACGAACCTGGTAGGTGATTCGGGTACCTACGTCGAAACAACTTTCAACGAACCTATCATTTCGCAGAATTTTCATTACAAAAGGCATTTCTCGCCGCATGAGTTTTTTTGGTAGTCACAAGTCTAACCTTACGTAATGAATATTTCAAAACATCATGGTTTCAGCAGAAAATAGCGCTCGATGAAATTAAATTCGATGAAATGATACAACCGGTGAAGTGAAGTTCGATAAAATCATGGGTTACCAGTAGATCTACCTTGTTTGGATTCATTTAACTCGATTTTCAAAAACTCGAGTTTCTTGACAGTGTTAGAAGTACAGTCGGCAACAAAAGAGTGTTACTACAATTGTTGAAAAAAAAATCTTCTCCAGGTTCAAGTCCGGATCCTGGCTGCGTGTCTCCAGCCCCTCGCTCGTCGCAGCCCTGCAACACCCAGGACTGTCCTGTCTGGGTCGAAGGACCTTGGTCTGGGGTGAGTCTGATAGTTTTTTTTAAATAATGAGTTATGAAGAAGGCAAAAGAGCACGCAGGCCACCTGATGGTTAGGGGGATCTGTGACCCGTAGACAATGCCGTTCTCAAGACTACAATCTTGAGATTGCAATCCTAAGATCCCAAAAAAAATGCCTCTATGCTAGTAATTTTACCGGTTGTCTTAAGGTGCTTTTCCACCGGCGACGCGAGGCAACACGAGGCGGGACGAGAATTGAAATTTGTATTGAAAAATCGCGCAACCTCCTCGCGCGCGCTCGGTGGAAATGGGTGTTTTAATACACATAAAAATTCTCGCGCCGCCTCGTCTCGTCTCGCGTCACCGGTGGAAAAGCACCTTTATCCCCCGGTCCCGTTTTTCCCTTTGGGTACGGAACCCTAAAAACCCGAGTCCATATCGGTCCGTTCGTTTGGGAGCTACAATGCCACAGACACGTACACATATACAGAGATACACACGTAATTGTTTTAACACTTCTCTTTTCAGTCAGGGATTAAAAAAGAAACGAATCTTGATAAAGTTCGATAAACTTAATATGTGTGTAAAATGTCTCCTTTTCAAAGTATCGACTTTAACTCGCAACAATGTTAAGTTTTCTATCCTTTTAGACTCTTTGAAGTTTACGCGACAGTTATATGGCAAGATGAAGGTTTGCATACTTTCGTACTTACCGCACTTTGTTGCTGAGTGAATGAGAAATTTAGTTTTATTTCTCCGTTGTTTCATGTTGCAATGCCGTGAAATGAATGTACGCCATTAAAATGGAATATATAATACAATACCACAAGACAAAAACTTTTTTGAAACACCACATTGAGCAAGACAAGGATATAAAAAAAATATGTTACATAACGAGTCAACATACGGTCTTATCACATAAAAGCGTCTCTTCCAAACAACCGCATAAAGAAGAGATGATTAAAAATAAGCAACATAATAATAATTGAAGTATCGGGTTTTGAGCCGCAAATATTTCTAAAAATGTTTGTCAATGATATATTATTATATTTAAAAAGATACTTTATTTTACATCAGTGTATATTTATTTATTTATTTATTTCAGTAATATTTATCAATTTATACGTACTCAAAATATCTCAAACTGTAGTTTATATTTTAATTTGTTTATTTATTGCAAAATTTGTATTTTTCTTATCCCATGCATATTCTTTACTCATCTTTGCAAACTAATTCACGAGAAAGACCGAAAATTACTCATGGAATTATATAAAAATAACCAGAACATTAAAAAATGCAATATATTTTTTGACATGTTTTGATGCTTTAGAAAATGCAGCTGATAATTTCCAATATTAGCCAAACCAAAAGAACCCTTGTACATTTCACTTTACAGTCTATTCTCTTTTAGCTAAAAGCTGAAAATATACGATCGACCGTTTCATTGTTTGGCTTGCATTCTCCATGAATAGTGCTGAGCTGTTTAAAATATCATGGTTGCTTCAAAACTGAGATCAAATTCAAACGAAAACGAAAAAAAGTGTAATAATTCGAAATGGGGTGGGACTTTTACGGTTAAGTGAGAGAAAATTTAAAAATACAATTTGTATTATGTTTTTCGGAAGGAACAAGACCATAACAATGTTTTGGTAGTGAGCAGAGCACCTATTATCTTTTTTTTTAAATATATATTTCTATTGATTACTTAAAAATTAGCCGTGTTTTAAATGTAATTCGTATTTAAATACAGAAAAAACTACTGAGAATATTATATCCTTTCAATTATGAAAATGTTTCCAAAAAAAACTGACAACATTCTCGGAAATTTTTGCGTACGTTGTAAACATTCTTTTTCCAGTATTCTTAGGAGTCACCGAGAATTTCTCATAAGAAACTTTCAAAATTTGAGAATTTTCTCGTCGATCAAAGCATGATGATAACCATCTGCTCGTTTGACTTAAATGGCTATAAAAAAGACATAATTAATTGACCAAGCCAAGACAAGTTTCAACTTGGCTGTCAAACTTTAATACAACCCCGGACTAACAAGTTGGCTAAGTAGTTAGGCTGCGGTCTTGACGGCAGCGGTTAGGGAGTAAATTGCCAAGAAACATTTTAGACCTAATCGTCTTTTGATCGCACAAAAGTAAACAAAAATGTGTTCTTAAATCAGGCCATCAGAAACAAACATACAGGGCCTCTATTCCCGGCGGTAAAAACAATATCGTATTTGACGTGTTACGGTATTGTTTTGACGTCAGCCGCCATTACTGTCAAGTAAATAAGAGCTATCAAAACGTTGACAATACGATAACAGATCAAACACGACATCGTTTTTAGCGCCTAGAATACTGGCCCAGGACTAATCAGTTTGACTTATAAATAACTAGGTACTGTTTTGCAGCTTAATATAGGCCGAAAATTACTTTGCCTCCCATGAAAACATATAGTCTTTTTCGAAATAAATCCAAAAACCCAATTTTGACGTTCTAGCGTTACTAAATAAAATTAACGCATCTTTAAAGATTATTATTTGTACGCCAATTTCATTCCAGTATAAATTGTAACTTCAAACCCAAGAATATTTAAGTTATAAATTGCACTGCCACGACTGGTTGTCAGTGTTGACTTCTTATCGGCCGGGCACAATAGTAAATCTTTACATAGGGTAGGGGTCTACTCGCATACATATTTTTACGCATAATAATCATTACGCATAAAAATCGATTGTCATAAAACGGTTATTACAATAGAATGGGTTTTATTTTAATTATAATTAAAAACTAACCTAACCTAACCTAACCTAATCTACACAATAGAGGTTTATTAAATTTTGCAATGTCAGCCTAAAAGGGTGTTATGACAATCGATTTTTATGCGTAATGATTATTATGCGTAAAAAAATCATGCGAGTAGATAGGCCCCCCTTTACATAGTATTTGCCTCTGCATGTATGTAGGTACGCTTAGGCCTTGGATCTTTCAAACTACGCAACGGATTTTAATACGGTTTTCATCAATAGATAGATTGATTCAAGAGAAAGCTTTTTGTTTAAATTAAGTTTAGTTTATGCACATACGTCAGAAAACTCAATAAAAAAATACATTTATTGTAACAAAATAAAAAAACGTAATTATTCAAAAAACAAAATTTTCATTTTAAACCTTCTAATATTTACAAAAGGAGATGTGTTGTGTCTGTGCTTTAATATTTTCTCCTAAAAACGAACTAACCTAAACTACTTTACTGCAGTTAGGCTTTCTTTGATATTACAACGCTCCCTGCCGTATAAGCCACATCTTTCCCCACAAGCGTCAGTAATGCCCGAAGCCTCAACAGAATAGTTGGCTGAAGTAAAAACCTGTCCAAGAAACTTTGTCTAATTGGGATGTTTTTACAGGGTTCCGTACCCAAAAGGTTCCGTACGGGACCTTATTACTAAAGCGTCTCTATCCTTAAACGTTCTCATTCTCGTCTCTAAATTAAAAGAGCTGTATGATTATTTTTGGAACCATAATATAGGTAGATAGCTGGTAGATTTTTTACTGCGTATTTTTTTGTTCTATCGTCAAAATATAGTGAAAATTAAAAAAAAAAACACTTAATAAAAACGGGCAAAGGTGTCACTCGGGTGGAAACCTCAGCGAGCAAAAAACCGATGGAACAAAATACCCATAGAACAAATAATGCTTTTCTTGTATGGGACAAAAAACGTTCTTTTTTGTCCCATCTTTAAATTATACTCATAAAAACCGGCCAACTCTCACTCGGGCAAAAAATTCAAAAAAATCAAAATTCAAAATATTTATTCAATAAATAGGCCACATGAAGGCTCTTTTACTCGTCGGTAACTTGAGTGAATCTAACAGCGCTTCGGACAAGACCATCATTGCGGAGAAGAAGCGCCGCAAAAAACTCCAGGGCGTTACGGAACCCTCGGCGAGCGAGTCCAACTCGCACTTGTCCGGTTTTTTACAACTCGAAGTTTCATCGAAGTTAGTTTTACTCAGTTCTTCCGTATACACACGGCTTGTTAGTTTTTCGTTGGAAGCGAGAAGTTGACGCACCAGTATTTCTTTCTTGAAACTTTTAAAGTGGGACCACATTTGACGACGCGCTGGCCTAGCCGGTAGAGTGACCCTGCCTACGAAGCTAGCAGTCCTGGGTTCAAATCCCGGTAAGGGCAGATATTTGTGTGATGAGCGCCAATATTTGTTTCTGAGTCATGGATGTTTTCTATGTATTTAAGTATATATTTATTTATCTATATAAGTATGTTTATCGTTGTCTAGTACCCATAGTACAAGCGTAGAGCTTAGTTTGGGACTAGGTCAATTGGTGTGACATTGTCCCCTGATATTTATTTATTTGATATTTATTTGTGAAATTTCATCGTATCTCAAACAATACTTAAGGGATCCTTCACTGAGTAAACGCACTGCGTTCAACACATTTGTGATTGGTCGTTTTTGACCGACCTTTTGTTTATGAGACGATTTGAACCACCCTGTGCGTTCGTGAGCACTGTGAGACCTGATAGTGACGTCTGTGGATACGGGTGTTAGTTTAGAGCCTGCCAGGGCCTCTATTCTACGAGGATAAAATAACATTGTTTTTCACCTGCGGGCCTAGTAGATATGATTGCGTTTATCACGTGACAAAGTTTCGATAAGGCATCCGTCACCTTCTGACACGTAATATAAGTACGAGAGTGACAGATGCTGTATCCACATTTGACGCGCGATATATAGACGCAGCCATACTAAGCCCGCAGCACGGCTAGCACGTGCTGTTCGCGACTTGTTTGTCGTTCGGATCTTGACCACCCTGTGCGTTCGTGAGCACTGTGAGACCTCATAGTGACGTTTGTGAATATGGGTGTATGAGTACCGGTTATGAGGACGGTAAGTATTTGTCATGTTATGACGTAATGTCGAGATGTGATAATATATCCCGAGCGCATTCACTGTTCATATTTATTTTTTAAGATAGGTTTTCGTTTTGCTGTAACGGCCTCGGAACCCTACATTGAACGTGATCTGACATGCTCTTGCATAGTTTTTGTTGATGCATCCTTATATTTTGCCATACGTCCATGATACTTATCACAAAATGCAAAATATGTTTGTCTGTTACGCTTTTGAGGCCATTTTGATAAAATTTGGGTTGGGAATAATCTCAAAAAAAAATTGACTATATCGATCGAATTCTTCACGAGTAAGTCAAATTTGAATATTAAAAGACGTTTATTTTGTAAGCCTTTTCCAAGTCAAAACTTAACTGCCGATGTTTACTGACATATTGGCTTTGCATAACCTAATAGTTGGCCGGATAGTGACAAATTAGGGATGTGGCTTGGCCAAATTAGTGGCGCGGTGGAGAATACTCAATTATCGTTGGAAGGGTCGAGAAATATTGATTTTAGTTCAAGTTCTGAATTCAAAGGAGGTTACGGTACACGTATTTAGAAATGTTGTTCTTGGAACTTGTAGTAATTGTAACAGCTGAAACTATAAATTAGGGTCATTATGAGGCAACTAAAAGACGAAAAGTAAAAGAAGGATTGGTTCGAAAAAATATTGCTTTAAATGATATATATGTGAGCACTGTAAGTATTGTTCTTACCCGTTACTCACATACATAACTGTATGAAAAAGACAATACATTTCTGAAAAAAAAACTGTTCAAAATATACTGCTCTTAAAAGTTAGGACGGACGGATGGACGGACGGACGGACAGACAGCGTAGTCAATCAATCAATCAATCAATCAATCGTTTATTTCAGCAATTTACATGAGTAGCCTAGTTTACATTACTGTATCACTAAGATATAAGTATAAGTATAGGCAGAATAGTATATGAGTAATACATTTTTGTAGTATAATTATCTAGAACTAGACGAAATATCATATTAATAGGGTCCCATTGGGGACTCTTCAGGTACGGAACCCTAAAAATTAACTTTTTTAAAATCAAATTCATTTATTTCGTTACATTTAAACATTTTCCATAGATAGGTTGCTTACCTAGATTGTTGTAACAAAAAGGGCGTGAGGATCGCGCTTAACCGTAAGCTTAAGGATTGAGCTTAACCGTGGTCAGCCATGGAGATATTAGGTACATTAATTACTACATTAACTAGTTTAAATAATGGTCTGAAGCAGCTTTATCAGTTTCCAGTAGACCCTCCATTCTATTCTTCTTCTCAGTCGAAGCAGTCTTTGGCAATTTACTTAAACGATAACTTGTGGCCTAGTGATATATCTTTCAGGCGCTTCGTAGTTTTCCGGGGCAGGGCCGACAATACAGTCAATCAAGCGAGTGTTAATGCAGTCAAGAATTCAACTTTATAATGTCTGACTTGTGTAAAATGATTACCTTTAACTGTAGGTCCCTGAAGCGATCAATTGAGGGAGTTCGAGTAATGTGTAAAAGCGTGGATATAGTTGCCCTGCAGGAGACGTGGCTGCTCCCTTTCGATTTACCTCTACTCGGCACAGTTCATAGTGATTTTGGATGGACGGGTAAATCTGCGGTTGATGTGTCTGCCGGAGTACTAAAGGGGAGACCGCACGGTGGCGTAGGTATCCTATGGAGGAAAAGTGCCTTTCAGTCGGTAAGTGTGATTGACTGTGCCAGTGACAGAATTGTGATAGTCAAAATAACTGCTCTTGACAAATCCTTCATAGTGTGTTCGGTGTACATGCCTACTGATACGTCAGAAAACATGCCTTTGTTCACGGAGTGTATGGGTGTATTGTCCTCAACTATTTCTGACCTAAGTGATGTACAGGCGGTATATATGCTGGGGGACTATAATGCTCATATTGACGAGCCTTTTTATCGTGAGCTAACTGATTTTTGTTATGAACAACAGTGGATATGTGCGGATATTGACCAACTTGGTCTAGGGTCAGAGTCTTACACGTATATTAGTGACGTCTATGGGTGTAGGAGATGGTTGGATCACTGCATTGTTACTAACTGCGCCTTTAATACAATACGCAATATTGCCGTTATGTATGATGTGTATTGGTCCGATCATTTTCCTATGATTATGGAGTGTGATATAACTAAATTAAGACGTGTTGTTACTGTATCGAATAGTTATTTAGCTCAAGGAGTTTTATGGGGAGAACGAGAGCCGGAACAAATACTTGAATACCATCGGTTATGTAATGATAGGCTAAGAGACATAGACTTTCCAGATCCTTTTAGAGACTGCTGTGATAAGAGATGCAATAACCATGATCATTTTAAAATTATTGACAACATGTACCGTGATATCATAGATACCCTTTCAGATGCGTCTGTCATGACTTTTAAATGTAACAAGCGTAGAAAGGGTGGTTATATAATGGGCTGGAACAAACATGTAGCTGAAGCTCACAGGGAGGCCAGGTTGCATTTTCAGGTGTGGCAGTTTGCTGGTAAACCGCGGCATGGTAAAGTGTTTGATGTAATGAATGATTCTAGGAAAATCTTTAAGTCTAAGTTGAAGTGGTGTCAGGACAGGCAGGAACAGCTTAAGATGGATAAACTTGCCCTGGCTCACAACAACAAAAGATTTAAGGAATTCTGGAAAGGAACTAGACATATGAACGTGAAGCCTGGCCTTCCAGCGAGTGTGGAGGAGAAGTCTGGGCATGGAGAAATTGCGGAGTTGTTCAGAGAACACTTTACGGTCAAGTCGTTGTTAGATGCGCAGTCCACTTCGGATGAGGTGATCGATGTTGGGGCCGCTGGGGGCAGGCGGGACACCTCTTTTAGTGCCAAAGAAATTCAGGTGGTCATCAATAAAATGCGCAGAGGTAAATCGCCTGGTCATGACGGTCTCAGCATCGAGCACTTTAGGTATGCGGGGGTGCACCTTCCTCGGGTACTGTCTCTGTTGTTTAATATCTGTCTGTGCCATTCTTACCTTCCCGATGCACTTATGAGGACTGTTGTTGTACCAGTGGTTAAGAATAAGACAGGTGACTTATCCAACAAATCAAACTATCGGCCTATCTCACTTGCCACCACCACTGCAAAAGTACTTGACAGTATGTTTGACACATTACTTGATAAGTACCTGACGCTACACGACGCTCAATTTGGGTTTAGATCCGGGTTGTCCACTGAGAATGCGATACTTTGTCTCAAACATACTGTCAGGTATTACACAGACAGAAAAACCCCAGTGTATGCCTGTTTTCTCGATCTGTCAAAAGCCTTTGACCGAGTTGACTATAACTTGCTGTGGCATAAGCTGGGGAAGATCGGTCTGCCGGCGGAGTGTGTGGCTGTCCTTAGACACTGGTACAACAATCAGACGAACCAAGTTAGATGGGCTAACACTCTTTCCGGCGAGTACAGGCTTGAATGTGGGGTTAGACAGGGGGGTATAACGTCTCCAAAATTGTTCAATTTGTATGTCAACGAGTTGATAGATCGGCTTAGCAGCATGCATGCAGGTTGCTATGTGGGAAGCACGTGTATAAATAACGTGAGCTATGCCGATGACATGGTGCTGCTGGGCCCATCTGTCGGCGCGATCGAGCAACTGTTGGCAACCTGTGAGGCGTATGCCGAGGCTCATGGTTTGGTTTACAACCCTGAAAAGAGCGAGGTCTTGGTTTTTAAGGCGGGAAAAATTAAACCTTACTATGTGCCTCCTATTACGCTGAGCGGTACTCCACTGAATGTTGTGGATAAGGTCAAGTACCTTGGCCATATTATAACGAGTGACTTGAAAGATGATCAAGATATAGAGAGGGAGCGTAGGGCGCTGGCAGTCCGAAGTAATATGCTTGCCCGCAGGTTTGCTCGTTGTTCATATGAGGTAAAAATTGCGCTTTTTAAAGCTTTTAGTCAATCTTTTTACACGAGCAACCTGTGGGTTAAGTATACAAAAAGGGCCTATAGCGCTCTGCGCGTACAATACAATAACGCATTCAGAATGTTGATGGGACTGCCGAGGAGGTGCAGTGCATCGGGTATGCTCGCAGAAGCTCGCACGGACTGTTTTCAGGCGGTTATACGCAAAAAGATAGTGTCGCTGTTGGTTCGTGTGAGACAAAGCCCCAACAGCATTCTGAAAGCGATTGCGGGCAGATTTGACTGTCCCATTTTAAAGTTCTGGATGGGACAAATCAAGGGCGTAGCCCAAATTGTACTTTAATTTTAATGTTACAAACCCAATTTTTAAATAAGATTTACTAACCTAGCATATAACTCATTACTAACATCCTATGGATAACTTCTGGTCCGAAATAAAGATATTTTATTTATTTTATTTATGGAGCGGTCGTGGTCAACTGTTAGTACTATCCGGCACAAATGTCGCTCGCCGTATGATATCTCGCCACTTCTCCCGGGTCGCAGACATTCTGGTACACTCATGCAAAGGTCCGCCCACTGCAGATTTGATTTGGTCGGTCCATCGCATGGGTGACCTCCCACGTGGTCTTGTTCCTTCTACTTTGCCCTGGACAAGGCGTTCAACGGAGTCATTGCTACGCCTTAATATATGGCCGAAGAATTTTAGTATTCGAGTCTGAACTAGCCCGTCATATTGTGAAGGCCCAAACATGGATATACGTTACACTAATATAATTTTCCCCGCCCAGCTTTGAAATAGATCCGGTCGATATTCTATTTTCCCCATGCTAAATATAATTTCCTCGCCGTTGTGGCTAAGGGCCTGAATACACTTTGTAATTGGGTACGTAGGTAACGCTTTTGTCCAAACGTTATGAGTAATAGAAACGTAACTGTAGGATGAGTGAATAGGAATATGGACATTTGAAAGAGATGACTGTTATGAATATGATGTTACGACCGTAGTTTTTTTTTTCCCTGTGGTAGCCGGATTGAAATAGTGCCACTCAATGTCTTCCCGTGGATGTCGTAAAAGGCGACTACTTAAGGGAATATACTTGTAGTACTGTTAGGCGATGTGCTTGCAACCTGTCACTAATATAAAAACTGCCGCTGGTAAACATCTACAAGCTTTTAAAGTTGTAGGTAATTCTGTAGCTCTGCCTACCCCACTCTGGGATTACAGGCGTGTAGGTATGTATGTATGTATTATATTTTCACGTATACTTGAGTTTCACTTTGCCATCCCACACAACTTTTGAATAAATACATATCCTCAATATAAGAGATCCATACTTTTAGAGTTGATATATATCTTAAGAGGATTTTAAAACTAAAAAAAACCATACAAAATGCGATAAGGTTTCTCTTTAAAGATACCTAGTCCAATTATTACGATTTTTTTATATCTTGTAGACATTATGAAAAAACACCTAGGTCTGTACGTTCAAGAAAATATTTTTTGGAAAGAAAAAAAAACAGACACGTACAGACGTAGTTTTGCATAACGTGACCCTGACTACAAAGCTAGCGGTCCCGGGTTCGATTTCTGATAGGAGCAAATATGTGTGTGAGGAGCGCAAGTATTTGTTAAGTCTTGGAGATTTTCTATGTATTTAAGTATTTTCTCTATTTAAGTATTTATATCATTGCCTAGTACCCAGCTAAGAGCTACGTTTGGGACTAAGTCAATTGGTATGAAATGGTACCCTGATATTTATTCACCACCTTGCTTTTATTGGTTCGCTTTTGCAGTCTTAGGATAACAGTCTTGAGATTATAGTCTCGAAAATGCAAAATGTCTATGAGACTCAGATCTCACTTCAGGTGGCCTGTGTTTTTCATTAAAAAAGTCATTGTTTTTTTTAATCAGCTCTCTTTGTTCCCCTTACCTTAAAACAAATGCACAATTTTACCAATATATATAATTATTAGCAAAGATGTATCATTAAAGCATTTTCAACCATATTCTTTCTTTTCAGTGCTCAGTATCGTGCGGCGAGGGAATCCAAGTTCGGGGAGTGGAATGCACTCCCTCTGGAGGTGGTTGTGACCCTATTTCCCGTCCAGAAATCACCAGGCCCTGCTCAACTGGCATCAGCTGCAGAGAAACTGAAGAAACTGAGGTAGATTTTCTACTGGTGATCATTAAAAGCTTGGCCAGACTGCCAGCGGGACGGTGGCGGGGCGTGATGAGTGAGTGATGCGGGCGGGACGTTCGGTCAGAGCAAGCGTGCATCGCGCTGGCCTCGCGCCATCAACCCGCCGGCATCAAGCGCGCGTTGCGCGCGGTTCCCGCCCGCATCGCGCTGTCCCGCTCGCTCTCTGTGGTTTTTACATGCGTTGTCTGACGTCACACTGACTTATTGCGCCGCGCGCACGTCGCGGGCGCGCGGCCTGCGCGCGACGTGCTGCGCGACAGAAGCGGGGCGCGATGCCGACACGGGGCGCTGCCTGTTTGACCACGATATCGGGTTGTATGGAAATATCGCGCCGCGCGCCCGTCGCGTGCAGGCCGCGCGCCCACGATGGTGCTGTGTGGCCAAGCCTTAACAGACGGTCTATGGCATCAATTGACGCGACATCAAATCTTAAATCAAATTTTGAACTTTTGACAAAATATTGTTGTTTCTTACAAATTTTCATTATTGTAAATGAGAAAGTATCTCGATTCCAAACGATTTTGAAGTTATAAATAGCAAATAATACTCAATTCGAAGCAGGTATTAAGGGTGAATTACACGTAAATTATTAACCAAGCTTCAGACTAAACAATAGGCTTCTGCGATTGGTACAGTCTGCAAAAATGTGTATCATTATAATCCACTCATAAATTTGTTACAAAGTTGTTATCACACTGGACTAAGGTACATTAGGTCATATTTTCGAGATGTTGCTTAATTTATCCCATACTTTTGCACTTAACTGTACTAGACGACGTGTAATTACTTTTTTTACTTCAGTGCATAGAGATCATGTAGAAACATAACATAACTAGCTCTTGTCGCACAAATATTAGCGGGAATTGAATCCAGGACCGCTAGCATCGTAGGCAGGGTCACTACCAACTAGGCTAACCGTATCGTCAATCATAAAAACAAACTTGTTGTTCTAGTTTGTGACTTTGGTGTGGACTGTTTGACACATTGACGTGTACGTTGATGACAGTTTGTCTATATTTATTTTAGATAACGCGGTTAGCAGCTAGCGCTCATGGGTTCGATTCCCAGTAAAGGCGAATATTTGTGTGATAAGCGATTAGTTTGCGACTAAGTCTATTTGTCCACTGATATAAAAAAACCGGCCAAGTGCGAGTCGGACTCGCGCACGAAGGGTTCCGTACCATTATCTATACAACATTAGCCAAAAACGGCAAAAAAAACACGTTTGTTGAATGGGAGCCCCCCTTAAATATTTATTTTATTCTGTTTTTAGTATTTGTTGTTATAGCGGCAACAGAAATACATCATCTGTGAAAATTTCAAGTGTCTAGCTATCACGGTTTACAAGATACAGCCTGGTGACAGGCAGACAGACGGACAGCGGAGTCCTAATAATAGGGTCCCGTTTTTACCCTTTGGGTACGGAACCCTAAAAAAACGCTAGACAGCTCTGCTGTTTGTCTAGTATAATGTTTATCTATAAACCGTTGTTGCATTTTGGTGATGATGATTTTTTGGTTTTAAATATGTTTAATTTGTATATATTTCTTTCCCAGGACGATATCGAAGACTTGCTCCCGGGAGTAGTGTACCACACACAACCCCTTATTCAACCATATCCACCTCCTCAAGCCAAGGCAGAACGCCTGATCGGAGATCCAGATGTACCGGTCGAAGCCACGTAAGTACATCACTAAGTAGATCATTTAATTAACTATCATCATACTGAAGATAGACGGTCAGCTATAAAATATTGCACAAGTTCTTAAGAGGTTACATAATATGATAGTATTCAGCGATCTAGATCTCAATAACCATAAAAACTTTGTGTCTCTTCTTCGGATATATAAAAAACTTGTTCATTTTGACTTGAATTTGCTGAAAAATGTGTCTGTTCTTCGGTTTTATTAAACTTGATCATTTTAAACCATATTAAAGTGAAAAAAATTCGTCGGTCTTAGGCAGGATTCGAACCTACATCTCCTCTGGCTCTCCGGGCCGATGCAGGCGCATTACCAATTATGCCACCAAGACCCTACTTAAGATCCACGAAATTAGTAATCGCTTGTTTTTCATACTCGGAGGGTATGGGTATTTGATCATTTTAACTTGAAATTGTTGTAAAACTACATCTTTTCTGAATATGTTTGGTTAATGATGATTTTTGATTGAATAGTCGAGTATATAAAAAATGTGGTTTCTCAGTAAAGCTCACAGGTTTTTTTTAATTTAGCGCTGATTCTGCTATCAGTGCGCGCTATAACTATATCCACCTCACGTGTTTCATGCGGAAATAATAATATGTACTTACATAATATAAAAACGATTGTGGAGGTGAAGTGATTATGTGATCACTTAAGAACACTTGTAATTATCGTTAAAGTTGTGCATATTTATACTTTTTAAGCTGGTTGTCTACTTGTCTACTCAATATGACAGTTTTTTTACTAATACATTTGGCTGATATATTTTTGGTCGAATGTATCGTTTCCTAAAATTTTTTGAACCAAAAACGTAAATTTACAGTTGTTATTTTGACATTTTATAATAGTCATAAGTATAATCTAAATATTTATTACATCGGTTAAGTTAGAATGGTATGTGTGTATGAAAACACTTTATTATACCTACTAAAATTGCTACATTACGCAAATATTAAAATGACACAAATAAAAGTACTTAGTACATAAATAAACCCCTTATTTGGTACTCTTCGACTTAATACATTCGACTTAAAATATTTTGCCCAAATAGCTCCGTTCACATAACAAAATCTATTACAAAACATCTAAGAGGCCAAACGCAGCATAAAATTGTTCATTGTTAAGTTGAAAGTACCATTTTGAAGTTGAGCCAAAAATATTATTATCTAAAGTAAATTAATCAAAATGTAAAATAGTTGTTTAAAATATATGTATGTAACGAAATTTTCGTCTTAAGTTAATCAAGAATGTCATCCATTATGTATTTAGTTCAATTGGCATTTGTCCAAAATAAAATACGCACAAAATGCCATTTATATGATTCGTCATATCTAAGAGTACGTGTATACTGATGGACATTTATTCTTCACCTTTATCAATTTTGACGATTTTACTACTATACATTTTTAAGAGCCAGTTTTCCGCGTCGAAGTTTTTCAAGTTGTATTTTTTTGACTTCACCTAATTTCGAGTTCCAATAGGACTTAAACCCACAAAATGACTAGCGGAATGACGTTTTTACTTCATTAATCATAGTTCCTAATAACATTATTTTATACTTATCTTCAATAATGATAGTCTAAAGGCTTTTCAAGCGATAATATTAAAACGTCTTCAAGTATTCAAGGAAATTGGTTATGGTTTGGCCTCTTGGAAATTGTTGACGTGTTAAGTGGCTAAACTAAACTTAAATGAGAAGTACTTTTCATTTTAAACTAAATCATTTATAAAGTATAATAATTACAGTAAAATAAGAAACATGTCTGTAGATTGTGATCGTCTTATAAATTTATATTATTAAAATAATGTTATACAGGTTGTACCGGAACTTGACCTAGATATAACGACAAAAGAAAGCCCCCTCTATACGCTCCAGAATATAGGTTTAACTTTCCAACATGTTAATTGGTTTATGAGTTATCAAGGTTTTAATCATACTGGCAAAGAACGCTCCCTTGCGGTACACCTTTGCTTCCCTGGGCTAAAATTAGCTACACCTAAACTAATTAATAATATAATTGGAAAGCAGAAACTATATTACGGACCGGTAGACAAGAGGCTATCTTGTACTTTAGTATCAACGTCAAAGTTTGGGACACCCTGTATTTACAAAATTTTCCTTTCCCTGATTGTTATTAAATATCAATTCAATCTTTTAAAATGTACGCTATTAAACGATCTATTTTATTTATTTGATTATGTAGCATATCGTACACATATTCTTCCCCAGTTATTTCTCAGAGCTCAGAGTATTTTGTTGTTGTCTCTTTCAGCAATTACAAAATATTCTTTGCGTGTGGCTGGTTGTATGTAAGGTATCGTACCTACGAACGATCAAATTTGTAAGGTTTCACTTTTGAATTCAGAATAACATCACACATTTTTGACAATGAATGACATCGACCCCTCCCATCTACACAGTTCCAAGTGGCTGCTAGCTATGTTTTGTTTTCTAGCTTGTGTATCAATTCAGTTGTTCAAAAATGTCTTTGATCTTGATTAGTTTTGCAATCATTTTTGAGCAACTGTCTTCACAATAACGTCCTATAGTGGTCTTAGAATAGATACCAAACCCGAATGTAAATGTTACATAAAATCCTGTGAAATGTTTAGCGATTTTAGATGTTTTAAGTGTTCTCACTGTAAATATAATGTACAGAATTCCAAATACAAATTCCTAATTGACATCCTGGTTCTGCACATGACCTTGACATAACAATCAAATTCAGACCACTACTGTCACTATCCATCGCTTTCACATATACCTTCAAATATCTTTTCAACTCTTTGCACTGCACAAGAAATTTTAAATTTCCTCGCACACTTGTAGTCTACACAGTGACAATTTATCTTGCATTTCTTTTTCCTTTCGCTTCAACACACTTTTCCAATAATACTCTGACTCTTTACATTTCTGGCACCAACACTAACACAGCCATACTGTTTTTCAAAAGTTTGGACACACAGAGTTACAACACACAAAAATTGTTACAAAGCACTTTAATTATTAACATCTCAGTGTTAAAATTATCTTTACTATGTTAAGATTTTCAGGTGAAACATTCAATTGGCGGAAAATAACAAATATACACTGGTGCACATACTTCTACATATACCAGCCAGAAATTGATGAATTGTAAAAATAGGAATAGTAGATTTGATTGACCCTCAGCACCTAGCATGATGAGAAGTGTGAATCTTAAATAGTATTTAATATTAGAATAGTAACTCGTAACTCCTTTTAAATGTTCAATTGACAGTGTGAATAAGAAACAGTATTTGATGATATTTTTTATTTAATAGTTACATCAAAGACGAAGAATGGGGACCATGTAGCGTGTCGTGTGGGGAAGGATGGCGGAAAAAAGAAGTCCATTGCAAGATCTTCCTTGAGTTTAGCAGGACCATAGCAAAACTGCCTGACAGTAAATGCATGGGGCCGAAGCCTGCTGAAGAAACTGAGAGATGTGTGATGGAACCATGCTCTATGGCTTACGGCACTTCGTTTGGAGATTCAAGTATTCCTTCTTACGGTGGTGGAGCTGATAGGTAAGATTTCAATGCTATTTGAACAGTTTTCAAAGTATTTAGTAGTTTACTGAATAATGTTAAGGTTTATAATTTGGCAATAATTTCAATTCTGATGATGTATCTTTTATTTCAAAGTATCTTTCTTCAATCATTATTAAATACATAAAATATTAACCGTTAAACTCATCAAGTAATTTTCCTATCACGCCATTCCTAATAGCTTCCCTTACAACATCATTAACTCTAATTTTAAACAATTCATTTTCACGTGGTTCTAATGTGTTTAACGCTACTCTAGAGCCTCTTAAAGCATCAATATCTTCTGGAGTACACGTAACTATTTTAAGTTCTATAAGAGCTATAAGAAATCCAAAAGGCAACATATTTTTAATATCTCTATCAAAGTTGTCTTTTGGATAAATTAAATTAATATCTACATTGAATAAATTCGAGAATGTATTTAAACTTTCGTAGTAAACGTCTAAGAGTGTATCAAAATGTTGGTGTCTGAAATTTGAATTTGTGCAAAGAAAGAGAAAGTGGACGATATCCATCGCAGGGTTAGCGTACCGGACGGATTGGAAGTCTAGGAAGCATAGCTGCTGTTCTGTCCCCTGCAAAATAAAAAACTAGTTATTTTTATTCTTCAAAATTAAATTAAATACCCCTTTACACCCGAGCTGATACGTTTATGAGGGTTTTTTTTAATTAAATATGAACCTTGTTAACAAAAAAACAAAAAAAAAGGTTTATTATTTAACTCTTTGGGTAACGAATTAAAACAATAGGTGCTATTTTTTGTGTCTTTGTATTCGTGTTTTCATTTCGTCCATACGAATACGGAGCGTTAATACTCGTATGGTTTTATTTTAGATCTTCACTTCATACTAGGCTCGTTGGTGTGTTGAGCAAGGGCAAGACTATATTTAACAAAATATTTCCATAGAAAACAACTTTGATTTAGTATGAGAAACTACATTATTTTGGGTTTATAATGTTATAAAAAAGGACGTAATAGTGTTCTTACCAAATCTCTAAACAAAATATTGTTAATCCAACAGTCACCATGGCATAAAACATTATGTTGCTTCGGGCTTGCATACAATTTTAATAATTTCATTAGTTTAGACCCTATTTGTTCCAGTGATTTTCTCGCATTTATATCATCGACCACCTTGAGTGACGTTTCATATGATTCCAAATAATATCTTCTTAATTTGCTCTTGTTTAAAAACTTGTTGTCAAACATTAAATCCTCAAATTCAGACTTCAAGACCTTTGAATATTCTGGTTCTTGATTTTCATATATAAATGACAATGCATGAAACTTAGCCAGTTCTTTTAGTATTAATGTAACATCTTTTAAATTTAATTGCTCAAAATTACCAACTTTATCACTCAACACAAATCCACTTTCTTTCATATCTTCAAGAATCAAAATTTCTTCTCCATCGTCTTTGGTCGATAACACACACTCAGGAAATACAAGTTTATCTTCATCATTCAAAATACTTTGTATCTTTCTAAATTCTGGTAACACTTTTCTGTAAACATTAACTTCACGCCTGTGAAGCTCGTGGAATATTTCTTGTCTTGCAGTATTAACTAGAGTTTTCACAATAACACTTACACTGTTTTGTTCATTGTCTGTATCTTTGATCTGTACTCTGAATAGATTTGCAATGTAATTGTCACCTTTTCCACAAATTGAGTCAACTTGGTATTCAAAATCTTTAATGCCTTTTATAGCAGCTGCTTCTTCAATAGAACTATGTAGTTTATTACAATTAAATTCTTCCGGCTCGCTTATGTTGACGTCTAAAGACATTTTCGTGTCGATGAGTACTGTTAGCGTCTTATCAGATGTTTATTTAATGCTTCAAAGTACTGTCATCGTATCTAATGTTGATTTAAGATTGATTGGAAGTTAATCATAGATAAGTACGTCGGTAGATAACTGCTGATAAAGCTTAACAATGACCATTGACAGAATCACATAGTTATATGAAATTGATGGATAAAGATGTCCAGGTACTGAAACACTGCGATATACTCCTAGGGTTCATGAAATTAATAGTCTACACAAAATTATTTATTTAATAGTACTACCTAGGTAGTTATTATACGTGATGAGTCTTTATCGAGCGGCGTAATCAATGTTTGGCCTAATGTATTTTTGGTCGAAAATTGATTGGTAGAAAATTTGCTTAGTTATACTGTCCGATTTTTTAAATTAATTATTAAAAAAGTAACCTTAACTTAGATTTTTATAAAACTTAGGTAGTACTTTCAGCCTAAATGGATGTCAGATGATAAGATTTTAGAGATGGAATAATACTATTTTAACTAACCTTAAAGAGATATCTGTTGTAGCCTAGCTGCGTAGGTTTATTTATTCAATAAATTAATGTTATACTGTTCTTTGGCGCGCAAAATTTATCTGCAAATATTAGTTAATGATTAATTATTACATATCAATTGATTTTTTATCTCTGACATGCATATTTTTTTTTACAAACATCGCTCCAAGTGAAATTTTGACATGCTTCAAACTAACAACTAGAATCGAATGTCGACATCAATAACCCATTAATTCATACATGGTGTATTTCTCTTTGTGGTTATTATGAACGGTTTTTACAATATTTCCTTCATCATCATCATCATCATCGGCCTATATCAGTCCACTGTTAGACCTAGGCCTCCCCTTATGTAGGCCATTTCACCCTGTTCGTCCTGTCGCATCCAACATCTGCAGCAGAGTTTCTCAAATCAACACTTCATCTCCTATCACACAATACATTTGCCGAGCCGCGGTCTCCACTCAAGAATACGTCTCCCCATTGTTTATCGTATAGTATTTCCTTAGCAGGTCCCTAAGCTATGGCACTTCGAGCAACATCAGGGTGGCTCCTGGCGCTCCCGGGAAGTCTTACTCTTGGAAGGAAAAGGGGTATACCAGCTGCAGTGCCTCTTGCCTCAGTGGTGTCCAAGTAAGTACATCTAATACCTCGTCTTCATCTTGATCTGCATCTATTTCACTAGTATTAAATATATGACTCACTTAGTTTTCGTACATTAACTAAATGCTAACGGTAATTAATCACTTCTGGGCCCATATTATGATCGCTTTTATCACGCTGGATAAAGCTTTCGTCACTCTCGCACACATACTGTCAGGAAGTGAAAGCTGTTTTATCCACGCTTATCCAAGTCAATTAACACGGCCATAATAAGTATAGGCCCGCTCTCATAATCAGCTGGCCCCCATATTTGCCCAGTGTGGGGACGAGTAGATATTCCTTCTGTCCTTGGACCTGTAGTCTGTAAGATCTTACCTACCTCATGACAAGTCAATTGAACCTAAAAAGTTTAACCAAATTTGCCTGGTCCCAAACTAAGCCATTGGCTTGTTTTATGGATACTAGAAATCAATAAACTTTCTCATTTAGAAAAATATATAGTAAAGGTCTTAAAACCAGGAGACAAAATATTCGCACTCATAACACAAATATTTCCCCATGCCGAGCATTGAACACTTTGTTCGCAGTCACTACCAAGTAGGCTAAGGGCCTGTTTCACAATCGTCAAGTAAAGCAAATCTGACACATACATTTAGCCCTTTCCTTTTCTTACACTTGAACATAGATATGGAGAGAGCAAACTTTAACTGGCACATAAATAGTCGATTGTGAAACAGGCACTTAATATGACACCGGCGCTATTTTTTACTTGAATGGTACTTTTAGGAGCTGATCATCCAGTGTGTAAGAGATGAAGATGGCAAGAACGCTTCGCCATACATGTGCGATCCGCTGACTAAGCCAGAGAACAGAGTCCGGACTTGCAACGACCACCCATGCCCTCCGAGGTTAGTAATTGAAATAAAAGATTAAAACGTTAGGAATAAACGTATAGAGTTGTGAGTAACATTAGTGGTGGTAGGACTTCGTCCGTATCGTTAATACCGTCTTATTCCTTAACCTTTTCAATGCTTTGTCAAAGAGTGGTAAGAGTGGTGAAGGTGGTATCACGAAAGTCCTTCCACAGAAGAGAAGCATACATAGATGCAATCCAAATTAGCAGGACCTTATTAGGTCTATTGAAAAGCGTTTACTACAATGACAAGAATAGCGGAACCATCAAGGTTTCTTTTGATTTAGAAGACCAAGTTATTTTAGAGATTTTGACGTGTTTCAAAGATTCTTCTTCCTTCAGGTGGAACTACACGGAATTCTCACAGTGCACTAAGTCCTGTGGCATCGGGATACAAACCAGAGAGGTCTCGTGTATTCATGAGGTTAGTTATCTTTGGAATTATTTGCCATAGTTCTAAACCCCCTACGTAAAAAGAAGGGTGTCATAGCTCGTGTGTATCTGAGCGTCTGACAATGTCTGTAGCTGTAGCGGAATGGACCGAAAAAAAATTATTTCAGATTTGAACGTCGAGGTCACCGAAGTGTTGGAGATTTTATCTATTCAATTATTTATTCTTGATTATTATAACCATCATGTTTTCGAATTATAGCTTCGCTTTAAATAATCATCAACTAAATTAGTAATACCCTTAATATCCTAAATTCATCTACAAATTATCACAAGAATAATTTAGTTTACGGTAAGATTGAGCAAGAGAGAAAGCATGTTCAAATATTTGTAGTTTTATTTCTTTAACTTTAAGCCGTACATGGACTGAGAGCGGAGGTGGCGCGTTTACATATTAAAAACTTTCCCAAAAGGTGGCCGAAGTTTTTAGTTTTGCTTTCACTACGTTTGCGGCTTAAAATGTCTTTTACCGGTCTTCCTTTGACTTACTTTCAACAAAAAAAAAACACAAAAATCCATACCACGCTTGATATATTAATGTACACGATTCTTAAGTTGTTACCAGATTATAATAATTCAAAGTTGACAGTGACAGCTGATAGTTGAAAATTCAGTGTAAATTGCGTGACTCATGGCTGATTTACATTGGGTCAGCAAAAGCAGGTCAGTAGAAGTACATTGACGAGTCGGCTTTCACGTTTGAGGCGAGAGCTATTGTAACGACGCAATGTACTTCTACTGACCTGCTTTTGCTGACCCAATGTAAATCAGCCTTTAGGTAAAGTCCAATGATATAGGAACTTGTCGACTTTGCAATGTAGGGTAAAGTCACCAGTGGTCAGCCAGAGACCGAAGTTGACCCTATATGAGTGCGAAGACTGGGAAATATATCTTTCGTACTCTTCCCACTCATACAAAGTATAGGCAGAGGCCAACTAGAGGTCTCTGGCTGACCACTGGGGAGTTTATTCTAAATCGAAATGTCACCATTGTCCATAAATATCGACTTTGTAAAATAGGAGGCATATAAACCAATGATCTAAATCCAGTTACAGCCACATTGTATTTTTTAAAATTCATTTAGCGAGCTGCTATTCAATGACATTTCATCTTAAACCCAAATGTACAATTGACTGCCATTTACCATGATGACATTTAAAGCTTTACCAATTAACATAAACTCCATTATAATAGGTGACTCGAGGCGGCACAAACACGGTGGTGGTACCAAACAGCATGTGCCCACAACCACCACCACCTGACCGCCAGTACTGCAACGTACTGGACTGCCCCGTTCGCTGGCATACCGGCGAGTGGTCAAAATGCACCAAGACCTGCGGAGGAGGCATTAAACAGAGAGAGGTGAGGATACCTCATTCTATTTGGTCTATTTTTTCTGCTGTAATTATTTTTAGTAATGTGCTTTAGGTCATAATGTATTATTTTTGTCCAGTCTACTATAAGGAGATGTATTCATTTTTTATCTTATTGCATTGTAATAAGGTCCTACAGTGGATGCATCGCTTTGTAGTCGACTGTGCTAAAGTAATCGGTGAGGAGTTCGGGTGGTCTGTATGTTTTTTTTTAAATATCACAATCAATCATATAAAACTGTTCCATGACTGAGAAGTCAAATGGAAATATCACAATGACAGATACATAGCTAAAAGTGTGCTTGAAATATGCTCTGTCCTTATCTGGCATTATGGCATTTGAAATTGACCGAAAGGGACAATAAATACTTTAAATAAAATAGGTTTACTGTGCGGTAATAATTACACTTTTTTTTAGTGCCCAGACGATTTTTTACTAATACATTTGAACAGAAGTCAACATTTCTCTACATTTCAATTGTATTTCAGGTGGAATGTAAGCAAATAATGGCTCAATCCCACGTGGTGGAGCGCCCAATCTCTTTTTGCAATTCACCACGACCAGCTCCAACGAAGAGTTGCAACACGAGACCTTGTCTTCTGGACACCGCATCCCCTGAGATCTCCCTGGACAACTCTTCTTATATACAACACGATCCAAAGAAGAAGAAGGTAAAATACGGTTTGTTTTTGGTCGAATTAGTATGATGTGCAGTGATCGGAAATAGGTGAGCTAATTTACTTAAACTTGATGCATGTTCATTCAATAATGTATTCCCATCTCACTCACGCATGAATGAATATGCGTCAAGTTTAGGTAAATTAGCTCACCTATTTCCCATCACTGATGATGTGTCTTATTTTTCATTGTCTTCTTCAATTTACGAATTCTTACTGTTTCAAGCCATTGACGATAGTTTTATTTCAAAGGTCACAGTAAAAGTAGGTGGGTCAGCGACGGTATTCTACGGGACCCAGGTGAAGATCAAATGCCCCGTGAAGGGCTACAACAGAACCAAGATCCAGTGGGCTAAGGATCACCAGATCATTTTGAAGTCGAAGAAATACAAGATTTCTAAGAAGGTACAATTGTACAAGCTATTTTATTTGTTAATTTGATTGTGTCGATACTAAAGTTATTGAATAACTTGATTATAAAAGATAAGAGAAATGTTTTTCTTACAGATGATATTTATTTTAATTTCCAATGTCCATTGAACAGTATTTCCATTATCATGGCTACTATCCATGGTCATAGTATCCAGCATAAAAAAATGGGGCTGGATTTTGTGTATTGAAAACACTGAGCCAAGATGTTGAAAAAGTATCCTGTTCTCCATTACATCATATTAATGAAGAATTATCATTCGTTTCAAAACTTCGTGTGCTGTTACTCCTCAAATCACATAAAACTTCTTTTGTTATTCTTTTCAGCATCCTAATGTCATTGAAACTAAAGTCATCAGTTTTTCATCTCTTTTCTCCTAGGGCGCACTTCGCATAACATCCGTCTCTCTCCGTGACCACGGCATCTACACTTGTGTGGCTGGACGCTCCAGTGCCAATCTGACGTTGCTGGTGAAACCTCGGCCTGGCGAGTTCCCGTCGAGTGAGGAGATAGAACGGCATAAATCTTTGGATGAGCCGTCTTCTCCGTTAGCTGACAGGTCAGTGACGTTTGAAACAATATTAGCAGCTTATTAGTTATCATCCTTATCGTCTTCATCATCATCATCGTCATCATCAACATCATCATCACCAACATCATCATCTTCGTCGGTCTGTGCTGGTCCACTGCTGATCCACAGCCATTTTCATGCAGCTCTTGCTAACCTTGCAAGGATCAGCGCTCTTCCTAGTCCGGCAAATTAGAATGTGTCAAAATATACATACATAAATACAGGTCAAACACATAACCTTCCTTTTGGGCTTCGCTGCAGTCGGGTAAAAAGAAAGTCAAGCATATAAGATGTAAGAAACGCGACGCAGCTTCAAAGAACACTTCTAGTTAACTTATTTATTTGTTAATGAAAATACAATGTAGACTACAGTAAGTTGCCAAATCGTTTACTATGCTAAATTAAATAAGCACCTAATTAAATTTACAGGAATTAACGAACTAGTCGTTCAGTTTAGTGCTAACAGCACTATTTTACAATTGAACTACCGCCATCGAAGTAAAGTTATAAAGTTATATTACCCGGAACCATTAAAATCGGCTAGAGTCCGTTTCCAGAGTTATTCCTTGTACTTTGAAACTATGGAAGTCCCTCGACGGTGTTTCCTCAGGGCCCGTATTATGATTGCTTTTATCGCGGTGGATAAAGCATCCCGTTACCCTCGCACTTACATATTGGTCAGAAAGTGACAGATGTTTTATCCACGTTTATCCACAACGATAAACACGACCGTAATAGGCCCACAGAACTATATAATGTCCTCTTTTAAACGTGGCTTGAAAAGAGTTTTCACGGAAAACCAGCGAGTTGTCTGTGCCCCTTGCATTGCGGAAGTTCATAAGCGAATGTGACAACTGACTTTCTATCAGGTGGCTCGTTCTGTTAATTTACACTAGCTACAAAATAAACCTTCTACTTATTCATTTGTTTATTTCGCTGACTGCTTTGCGCTAACTCCAATGTCGTGGCGAAGCCGTATGTTTTTTAAATGACGACTGTTCATAGCTGTGTGATGATTTTTATTTTGCCTCTGCATAGAGGCGTTTCATTAAATACCATTATAATGTTTTACACATTGACGTTTTTCAACAGCAGAACGGATGGGCGATACCGTGCCATGATGGGGGGAACGTCTGATGATCAGTCGCATGAGCAGAGACCTGGGGACCAGAGAAAGAGTTATAAGGGAAAATCAAAGGGTACGTAACATTTAATACCAGTTCAATCACAGTTCATAGAATGTTTTACTTCGCCGAATATTCATTTCATCGAGAAGCATTCAAACGTGCAGAGATTTTAATTGTTTGGAGGTCATAGGTCTAATCTTACCCTATGTAACCCATGTTTAAGATAACTTAAAAACAATAAGGTTTAAGCAGAAATTTGCTTCTGATGAAATAATACATTCGATCAAATGAGTGTTGGTCATTCAAGGGGATCCTGTATGATGGAAAATGTCGATTAAGTTAACTTTATAGTAATAAACGTATGCGTCCTTATTGTTTTACAATTTATGAAAACAACTTTAGTCTCCAAGATAGTAAAAATATGTTAATTTGTTGATTTCCATCAAGAGTATATATTATCATACTAAAGTTAGGTATAGTTCTGATTTTAAGGTTACTGCAGTCAATCATTTTTGATTAGAAGCATTGAACTTGCAAACTGAGACGTTTGCAAGCATAGCGTTTTACTTCAACGTCGGAACGTCCATAAATTTTAAATAGTATTCGTTTCAGCAGAAAACCATCCATGTAAATAGCATCAATAAAAAGTTGCCATTTCAAGTCATATTTATTTCTGAAGCTATCGTCCGTTCAATCAACTTTGTCTACATTCGTAAACAAGTTTTGAATAAAAATATGTATAAACTCGAACACATATACGAGGGGTGATCAATAAGTTTTGAGAATCAGTATGAACCATCCACTTAATGATATTCTTTAAATGTGGAATATACCACGGCACTAATCAAAATTAAATTAGAGAAAAATTTTTTTTACATTATTCATTTGTTTTTCTGCGACAGCTAAACAAAAAACATCTGTATGAACAATTTTACAAGACGGCAAAAATAAGAGTTCGTTTTGTAATACTTTGGAGCGGTGTGGAGAAAGTTCTTTTACACTAATAAAAAATATTGTTATTAAAAATGAAACCTTGATTTATCATTATGATTTAAAGGATTAATAAGTTATCATTGCAGTGGTATTTTTATCTCCAGCTCTGTAACCAAATTTTAGGGTGGTTTTTTCGGCCTTTTCCAGGATTATTGAGGCCTACAAATAAATAATGTGACATTAGTTTTTAGCAATTGAGTTCAAATAATCTAGGAGAGTTATAGAACATTATTCTATTATAGTTATGGGAAAATATTTAAAATAAGATTAAGAAAAAAAAAATTAAATTTGCGTCAGGAATTGTGCTTCAGAGCCTTCTAATTGACAAGGGTGCTGCTCATCGACCAAAGATCAGAACTGATAACCGCTGTCCCTGTTATTTAGCCCTAACTTTCGACTACTACTTCTCATTCACTAATGTTCAAAAACAACTACATAATAATCACGAGCTGGTGATGACTTAGGGAAGGTACAAAATTTTACCATTTAGACCTCCAAAAGGAAAATTATTTTTATAGTGGTAAAATAAAACAATTGAATGACGTTAATAGGTGTTTGGAAATATAGAAAGTGCGCTTATTACAATTAAAATATAACGATTTATATATTTCCCATTTTTAAAACCGATTATCAAAACTTATGGATCACCCCTCGTATGTACATTTGTTTATTCTATTCCGTATTTATATGCTTACGCCGCACTGCGTTACGCGACGTTGTATTTATATCGGAGCATCGTTAATAATTTCGGAAGCACCATCGACTATAAGGTCCCTTTTCATAGATAACGACACATATGTACTTATATAAATAATCTATTTCAAATAGGGTATGACAAAAGGCATAAGGACAGTTAAGCTAAATATAAAACATAAGGTAAAGTAAAATAGGCATCTTCTATTTTCTATACTACTTTAAACTCTATCGTGACTAACTAACTAATAGACAACACAGCCTAAACCGCTGGACCTACAGACTTGAAATATGGAGGGGACACTCTTTGGGTACCCTACGGAACCCTAAATAGTCAGAATACGGGAGCTTGTTTTACAAAGGCAACAAATATAATGAGCACCCAAATTTGTAAACGATCACCAAATTAGGTTAGGTTAGGTTAGGTTAGGTTAGTTTTTGGTGATCATTTACTATTTTCGGCAGTTAAAAGTGTTTTTTTGGCGTTATATTTAACTATGTTTGGTGATCCGTTAAACATAAGCCTTTTACAAATACAAAATCGAAGGCGTTCTCTACCTTACAATAAACTAGCGACTCGCCCTCGCTACGCTTCGGGTTATGTGAGTTTACATAAAACCTTCCACTTGAATCACTCTATCTATTGCTGAAAACTGCATTACGAGTAGAATCCGCTGCATAGTTTAACACCCGTATTCACAAACGTCACTATGAGGTCTCACAGTGCTCACAAACGCACTGGTTGGTTCAAAATCGTCTAATAAACAAAAGGTCGGTCAAAAAGGACCAATCACAAAGCTGTATTGAACGCAGTGCGTTTACTCTGTGAAGGATCCCTTAAGTATTGTTTGTGAATACGGGTGTTAAAGATCTAAGCGTACAGACAGCGGGAGCGACTTTGTTTTATACTATACAAAGATAACCAAACTACAATTTAAAAACAGTATAATTATTATTAATTAACAATAAATAAAATCATGATCCCGATATATTAGTAACTAAACTTAATAAAAATCTTTACATGATCCTATTCCAAAATCAACGATCTCTTCTTAACCGCCAATTTTTCCTCACAAAAACCCCCTTCCAAAGTGTTGAAAAAATTTAAATAAATTATGACAGTAGGTAATAAAGCTTGCGAATGTTTGCAGAGATCCCCCGACAGATAGCGCTGCGGTCGGCAGCATCCTTAACAGGGTTTATCTCCCAGATTAATTAAGATTTAGTCTTGGTCTGCGACTAGAGCTCAGTAAACCGACGGTGTTGTTAGGAGTGAAAACAATTTTGAATTCTTTAGAGTTTGGGGTTGTTTTATGGCCGAAGATTAGCCTAATAATTTCGAAATTTGGCTTTGGTAGGCGAGCGATATGCGAACCGGCGACCAGTGAATGACTAGCATAAATTATATCTTGGTATTTATGATTTAAAATGCATTAGGAGTCTTGAGATTGTAACATCAGGTCGCCCGAGTATTCGTTTGCCATCTCCATTTAAAAAAAAATTCAGTATGTTGGTGAAGGAAGAAAAATAGAGAGTAAAAACAAAAAGAATCAGATATCAGAAGAGAATCTTGAATATAATAACCTAGCGCCAAATTACGATTTAGTTTTGTATTGGACTAGTGACATGATAAAAATGATTAAATAAAGAAATAACTAACGCAATAAAAAAAACTTCACTCAGAAACAAATATATCGTGCTCATTACAAAAATATAAGCTGGAGATCAAATCCACTAGCTTCGTAGGTCATTACAAACTACGATAACCGCATCGTCAAACGAACACAGAGGAAATGTTTTTCTTAGCCGAATTATCGCCGAATAAAATTGCCGATCCCATTTTCACCGACACAGTTCACCTCTAGTTCTTTTTGCAAAATTCAAAGCACTTATGATATTTTTAATTAAGATTTCTGCGGTGGGTTTTAATGAAAAAATCCACTCGCAGTTGATTGCGTTTGTTGCTTAATCTGTGGTAAGAGGGCAGTTCTGTATGGAGGTAATCTCGAAAGGTTTTGATTCAATTTAAAATTTCTTTTAAGAGACTGTTTCCTTTTATAAAAGAATATGGTAACTATATTGATTTTACTAAAATGACAGTACGTTTAGTAAAGAAGCCATAAAGTTAATATTGTATAGCTTACATTTTTCTGCTTACAAATAAAATTCTATAAATTTTAAATACTCTTCTCATCTTTACCTATTATAAATGCGGAAGTGTGCTTATTCCTTTGTTTATTCCTCCTTCACGGTTTAACTCTTCGATTAACATGAAATTTTCTTTTTTGGATTCTGTCTTGTTTCTGCATTTTGTGTTTTTGTAGCTGTAGGTTTTTACTAAATGTTTTTAGTAAACTATTAATTAATTTAATGTATGGTCATCCGAATGAAAAAAAGGAACTCTTATAGAATTACTCGTGAGTCCGTCTGTCCGTCTATCACAGCTTATTTGCTCCGAAACTACGGGACCAAACAAGTTGAAATTTGAAAGAATTGCAAATTAATGAATTTTAAACATGGGGTCATTATTGGGAGGCACACATTTGAAATAATTAAAAATATACTTTACAAACTGTGTACTGCATTACAAATCAAAACGTGAAAATTTACCATTTCATTACCTTATCTCCAAAACTACTGAGTGGAAAATTTTGAAACACGTTACAGAAAAACCTACAAGAATCATACAGAATCCTATCTACCCGAGTTAAACTCGCACTCCGGTTCCAGTCTTATTCCAGTTTTATTTTTCTTTCTTTCTTTAAAATTCTGCTGAATTTTAACGTCCGTACAATTTTCTACGCCATCAGGTAAAACAGACAAAGTCCGAGACACTATCCACAGTCCCTTAACGACCAAAGCGTCACCGAGCTACAACTCCCAAGCCAGAGACATCTACGACGAAAATGAGGTAAGCATCTCGAATTACTAAAATCAATTTCGTAGCTCCATTTGGAGTGAGCTTCTGGATTATTTTGGTTTAATCCGCATGAGGGAACAGTCGTTTTTCTCAGTGGATACTATT
Source organism: Acleris cristana (assembly GCA_948252455.1). Classification (NCBI taxonomy): domain Eukaryota; kingdom Metazoa; phylum Arthropoda; class Insecta; order Lepidoptera; family Tortricidae; genus Acleris; species Acleris cristana. The sequence goes on along the minus strand of OX411795.1, from coordinate 9,969,772 downwards.
CTTTCAAAGAAAGGCAATATGGTGTTTTGTTTAAAACATATTTAAAAGGATATTTAAATATGATAAAACAACCTTTTGTAAAGACACGTAAAAAGTAAAAGCATGAAACTTATTTAATGACGGTGGATTTTTTTTTGTCTGTAGGTACATGTTTTTAAAATAGGCATTTTGATGCCTAAGATGAACTTTTCTATAAATCATGAAATTTAACTAAATTAGCATTATAAAATTGAAAAACAACAAATTCTTGTTCGATCTATATACCTACGTAATAATGGTAAAATAATCTACTAACACTTACGAGTAAAACCGAGGTGCAATGAAATTTACCGATGCAGTTTAAAACGGAATACAATTTCAGTAGTATAACTAGGAAAAATAATAATTGCGCTACATACATACATTAAATCACGCCTTTTTCCCAAAGGGGTAGGCAGAGGCCACTTCTTTCCTCCTGCTACGATCTTGATAAATCTCTTTCGCTTCTTCCACATTCATACATCGAGTCATGCATGCAAAAAAATGCCCTAATGACCGATATTACTTATAGAAGATTTGCATACTTATATAACGTTATAAATGTAATGTTTTGCAATAATTTTAGTGGCAACAACTTGAAAATTAACATAACGTTCCTTCTAATAAATGATAATTATTCTGAATCAGATTGTATTTCATTGGTTTTTCTGTCATCAAGTTTATTGTGTCTTTAAAGTCGTCTGCAGGTTTTATTGGCTCATTTCTCGAGTTTCAGCATTTTGATTGTGAGATTCGGCTTTTAATACAAAGGCACCTTGCCTATAAATTGTTTTATCTGCCTTTGAAGATTGGTCTTTAAGAGGACATAAAGTTACAGTTATTTGATGATTTAAACACAATGTTATTAAAATAGAAATAAAATATCTTAATTCGACACCATTGTCTTTAATTATCAGCGTAAAATATTCTTGAAATAATAAACCTCGTTTATTTGAAAAAGCAATAAGAGACTTTAAACCGCTGGTGATACATTGCCAAATTAAGAAACAGAAAAGAGTAAAAATGGATCTAATTATGACATGGAAAGACAAAACAACAACACCTTCATCATCGTAACTTAAGAGCTCCATTATTGTCTGTGAAGTACCTGTCGTTCCTCTCTAACCTTTGCTAGCTTCTTGACATCTTCCTTCGCCACAGCCCAAACTTCCAACTCCTTACTTTACAATTATTTTGTGCATGCTAGAGATAATCTAGGTGTCCAATTGACTATTTACCTACTCCATTAGGTACATTACGAATTGATCGTAATAAACCAACTCCAAAATACTGGTATAACGAATAATTTAACTAAAGTTTGTAACATTTTATTCCTCCGCCGCTTGGACTTTGTGAAGGAGAGTGCAATATCCTCCAAGATGTTACCTCCCAAACCTAACAGCGCTTCGCGTCTGCTACCCTGTCTCCACTACTTAGTCATGCAGATCCAGGTGAGATGTTACCAGAAAAGAGAACCTTATTCATTTCGTTTTGGGATTCTTTTCATTTCAAGAGTTCTGGGTTTTGTTTCTTTCAGATTATGGTGATGATCTGAAGTCCTCTTCAGTTATTTTGGGGCATTGTTTTGCATGATTATTTTATTTACTTTGGTTTAATAGGTTTTCGTAGTGGTTTTTCTTGAGATTTATTTTGGTATTCAAATTCTACCTTATCATTCATTGTTAATCAATATTCACCTTAATTATTCTCATTTTTTCTAGGATCGTCATTTGTAATTTAACCAACTTATAAATGTTTTCGTTGACTTATAATCACTAACGATTTCTCGTGGCATTTGATTATTATCATCAACGTTGTAAATATTTTAAGTTTAATTCATAATAGTATGAAAGGAACCATCTTAAAAAGGGCACATATAATTGATATTTTCAGATGTTTTGGAATTTTCAGACCCTGGGCAACTCTAGAGGCCAACGAATGGTGGACCCTCTCATCGTGTACCACAATTACGGAAACCCAATCAAGACCCACGTAATTAATCTTGAAGATAAGCAAATTGTGTTCCCTGAAGATGATGATTCAGACATCATCATAGTCAGCGAAGAAAATAGTAACAGCATTGATGAAGGAAGAGTTGAAAATTTAAAAGATAATGATGATGTTGAAGTAACGACTGAAATACAGTAAGTAAATGGTTATATAAACAATAAAGATAATTAAATCGATAACAAAATGATCAAATAACCAAATATAAAATTAATAAGTACAAACAAAACTTTAATGGGCTTTGCCTGGATATTTAATACTTAATAATATTCCAGGCAAATAGAAGCTGTTGATGCCAAAGAATATGCTTGGATGACAACAGAATGGTCGCCATGCAGTGCCCCCTGCGGGCAGACAGGACACCAGATCAGAGGTGCTGTTTGTCAGGTAACGAAAAAAATAGTTAAATAATGTATTGTTATTTATGGTTTAGCAAGTTATTTTATGATAATGAAAAGTTAAACGGTTTCAGATAAAAACAATAACTAACAATTAACGTAACAAATTGTTACTTTAATTATTTCCATGTATGTATGGATGTACTGACTATGTCACTCTATAAACTTTAGTAAAACACCACAGGCAATATAAAAAAAAACAAAGGCAAACTTATCTCTATAAAGGGATTTCTTCTAGTTAAACTTTGTTTAAAACAAATTGGTATGTTGTTAAAATACGCCTCGTAAAAAGTAGTAGACTGCAGAAAACTTTTAAAATAGTCAACTGCGGGCTGATTTATCCATCTCGTACTACAGACAGTTTTTTTAGTTTAGTTTTTTTTTTTGACAAAGAAACTTGGGGAAAATATCTATCAGTTAAAGTTATCACTCTTCTTGATAACTTTAACTGATAGATATTTTCCCCAAGTTAGATACTTAAATAAGTTGTACCAAAATAATAAAAATTATTTCCTCGAACCTAAATGGAATAAATTGCAGCCAAAAACTAAACAAAATTGTATCTCCATACAGCACAAGAAAAACAACTTAACAACGACAGTGGAGACGGACGCCTGCATATTGCGCGGGTTGACGCCGCCTAACGTTCTGCTAGTGTGCGCAAGCGATCCTTGCGCATCATGGCGCGCGGCGCCGTGGTCTGGCGTACGGTGCCTTGCTGGCGGTTCTGGTAAGAAACATTCTTGGTCATGCTTTTCTTCCACATGTCCCTTTTTTAACCCCCGACGCAAAAAGGGGGGTGTTATGAGGTTGACCTCTATGTGTGTGTTGCCACCGTAGCTCTTAAGTGGGTGAACTGATTTGGATGCGTTCTTTTTTTAAAGCAGATTTTGTAGCGATAGTTCTTGGCTAGGGTTCATGAAAATCGGTTGGGGCATTTAAGAGATATCTTTCCATATCACCAATCCTACACAACCGTTTCTTTTATCTACTTCAAACTTTTTGCTAAATTTATTTGACTTTCATTGCCCTTTATGAATCACGATAGATAATCTCTAGGGTTTCTATCATCAATGGCATTTACATACTTGTTCCTATCCATTCTTGTTAGTGCTTTTGTTTCATTTGCAACTGTCCACAATTCTACTTGAATGCACTTAGTCAAGTTCTGCTTCTAATTTTTATCTTTTTTCCCAGCAATTGTCCGTCGTCGCGTAGAATGCTTCAGCATCAATGGTTCCGTACTACCTCTAGAAGCTTGTGACTCTGGCACACAGCCAGAGAAGACTAAGCGGGAACCAGAGCCCTGCGTGGCAACCTGGGCTGTCGGGCCCTGGAGTAAGGTGAGATAGAAAAAACCGGCCAAGTGCGAGTCGGACTCGCGCACCGAGGGTTCCGTACTATACCATTTTAAGTAATATAATATTCCGTTTCGAAATTGATTTCGTATTGAATCAGCGCGAGTCCAAGTCACACTTGAGCATTTTTTTTAGTTGTTGTTTTTTTTAGGGTTTGTACTACGAGTATAATCATACCAAATTTGACGCTTGTATGTTTTACCGTCTTTACGATACATGAAAAATGAAAATAAAATGTAAAAAAACGTTTCTTGTGTGGTTACCTCCTTTATTACTTAACTTTCTTTACATTTATTTATTTCTTAGTAAATCCGTCGTAATAACACATAATATAAAAAACAACAACCCGCAGATTGTTAGTTGATTGAATGCTTGTTTAATTTCCTTTTTTGCATTGCAGTTGAACACTAAAGAGATTTACGTCTGTTCATATTTCACGTTCGGACTTTTTTTTTTTAATTTGTTGCTTATCTGTCCCTGTTTAATCTTTATCTTCCCTCGTGAATGTTACTCTAAGCGCAATAACAACAAATTTACAATTTTACCTAGTATTACATCTTTGTTATCTCGCATCCCATACATTGAGATAGTTTAGTTTGGTTTTTTAGTTACTATAAAAAATATGAAATTACATTGAGATCGTCAACATAAATACTAATAGTCAAAGTCAATTAAAACAACAACAATTAAACATCTAATAAATAATGATCGCTGGTTTATACAGGGTGACTGGTAACTCGACCTATTCCATAAATGAGGTTATACTAGAGCTAATTTGCTATAATTTTGTCCTAGTCCACTAGGGGTCTAATGCCACTGGTTTTGGAGTTATTTAATTTTTAAGTTTATTTTAAGAAATTCCGTCCTTTGGTGTTAAACTATCAATTGTGAAAAAAGTACCTGGCTTTGGGGACTAAAATGACGTTTTTCGAATAGCTGATGAATTAGGGAATCCTTTAAACAAAAATACTTTGCGAAAACTGCAAGAACCTTAGAAATAAAAGGTCCTTAAATCGCAATTCCGTTATTTCTTTTAAAAATGTTTACTTTCGGGGGGGGATTACTCCAAAAAAATGTAAGACACTTGGCGTACAAATTACGTAAATAACTTCCTTAATTTATAAGCTTTCCAAAAAGGTGCAAATGTTGTCAACTTTATTACAGGTTTGAAAAATTAAGCTTATTAAAAGAGCAGAAGGTGTGATATCAATAACAAAAATAGCAAAAAAAGTATCATATTTTACCGGATTCTGACTTTAAAACATTACAATTCTTGTTCAAATTGCCTCCCATCATTACGTATGCATGCATGAAGTCGGCGTCGCACTTCGCTTACTGTCACTCGTGTTGAAAGCGTGTCTTTCATTTTTTGGGCAGCTGCCAAAATTCTTACTCTCAACTCTTCTTGAGTGGATATTGGTGAATGGTACACCAACGACTTCATGTGACCCCAAATGAAGAAGTCACATGGTGTTAAATCCGGGCTTCTTGCCGGCCAAGGAATCGGTCCACCTCGACCAATCCATTTCTGTGGATAGTTATTGTCCATCCACTGTCGTACGCCCCGATGATAGTGGGCTGGGCAGCCATCATGCTGGTAAATCAAACCCATTCTTGTGGCAAGCGGCACATCGTCCAACAACGTAGGTAATTCTTCCATTAAAAAGTTTTCATAGGCGATGCCGGTTAGTCGTGCCGGCAGAAAAAATGGTCCAATCAAATTATCGTGCACGATCCCCATCCATACATTTAGCGAAAATCTACGTTGGTGTGCACCTTCTTTGTATTTTCTTGGATTTTGACCTTTAGGAGCCCAAAAATGCAGATTATGATAGTTAGTAATACCATCACGGTCAAAGTTGGATTCGTCTGTCCACAAATTTTTTTTCAGGTATTCTGGGTCCTCATTATCTGCATTCAGTAAAAATCTACAGAAATCCATCCTCCTTGCAGGATCGCCCTCCTCAATAGCATGTACTGGCGAGTAGTGGTATGGATACTGTTGTGATTGATGTTGTACGGACCAAACTTTCCACTGGGAAACACCAAGCTGGTTAGCCACAGTTCTTGTTGACGTAGTGCCGTCTGCTTGAAAACGTTGCAAGATTTGCTCTTCTACGTTAGGATCTCTAACACTAGCTCTTCCAGTATCGGTTTGGTGTCGTCGAACCGATCCTGTTTCCCGAATGCGCCGATATGTCCCACCAAACACACTGACATCAGGTAAACGGCGGTTAGGGAACCGTCTTTGATACTCTCTTCTTGCTGCAGCGGCGTCACCATCACAAAACCCGTAACAATACATGATATCCGCGTATTCGTCATTTTGGTACAAAGCCATTTGAAAAGGAAGCGGTATTTGCACAGAAATGTTAGGTAACAAGGAAAATTGCGATCTCTAAGATGGTTGAAACTAACTGATTTCTTTTTGTTTTAAATTGAACCTGGATTCGTTGAGCGGCTCAATCCCATGACCAATAAGGAGTCTGCATTTAACATCGCGCGACTTCAAGTTCCTAATTTGAACAAGATTTGTAATGTTTTCTAAAACTTTATTTATGCCAATTACAAAAAAATATCGGCAACAAGTTTCGTCAAGAGTTTACGATTAGTTAATTAGCAACATGCTTCGCCAACAGTGTACATAAATTAAATCAGTATCATTTTTCGTCAATAAATCTTCCGCAAAATTATTCCGCGGCTCGGGTAGCGCCTGGTTCAAAGGTATCCAATGCTGGCAACATTGCTATGCTGTGTTGCCATCGAAATGTGATGGAACAGATTACAAAACGGACCGGAGGTCACAGGCCCTATCCCTCAATCGCTGTCCCAAAGCCTTAAAAAAGAGGTTTTGCCTCTACGCACCAAGAACAACGCACTCTGGAACAAACTCATACGCCCGCTTGAGCTCTGAGTATCTGGTGTGCTGGTGCTTGCACCATTTTCAGCAGCGACCTGAGCTCCGTATTGTATGGCTGTGAGGTGCGAGGAAGGAAAAATGCTGAGGCACGTGGCCTCGCACATGAGACTGCCCTAGCCCACATAACCAGCGGTCCGAGCGATTAAGACCCCGTGGCTCCAACTCATGAGGCACATTGGCTGCGACCATAGTCCGACGAATGTTACCTAGTTTTTGATATCAACTTTCCGAGTTAAATTTACATCGCACCCTCTGCTCTTTTAATAAGCTTAATTTTTCAAACCTGTAATAAAGTTGACAACATTTGCACCTTTTCGGAAAGCTTATGAATTTAGGAAGTTATTTACGTAATTTGTACGCCAAGTGTCTTACATTTTTTTGGAGTAATCCCCCCCCGAAAGTAAACATTTTTAAAAGAAATAACGGAATTGCGATTTAAGGACCTTTTATTTCTGAGGTTCTTGCAGTTTTCGCAAAGTATTTTTGTTTAAAGGATTCCCTAATTCATCAGCTATTCGAAAAAGGTCATTTTAGTCCCCAAAGCCAGGTACTTTTTTCACAATTGATAGTTTAACACCAAAGGACGGAATTTCTTAAAATAAACTTAAAAATTAAATAACTCCAAAACCAGTGGCATTAGACCCCTAGTTGACTAGGACAAAATTATAGCAAATTAGCTCTAGTATAACCTCATTTATGGAATAGGTCGAGTTACCAGTCACCCTGTATACAAGGATCAATCAAAGGTCAACACAATCATAATTTAACAATATTCATCCACGGAGTTTAATTGATAAATCCAATCAAAGGTTTCTAAGCTGAGGGCTTATTGTAGAACGCACTTGCAATCACGATCGTTTTCATTTTGAAAATCAAAGGCTTGTCTGCATACAAAATGAAAACAATTGCTCCACTTTGAAGCCGGTTGCGATTGCGCGTGCGTTAGACAATAAGCCTTCGGATGTTTAAATTGTTCGTTTGATAATACATTTTGAAGTTTGGCGGGTAAGATATCTACCGTAATTATTAAACCATTTTTTTTCCTCAGTGCATAGGCAGCTGTGGTAATTCAGGCCGGCAGCACCGCGTGCTTCGCTGCGTTTGGCGCCACAACCGTATTCAGAAGCGTCGTAAAGAACGCGGCGCCGGCGTCGCCTGTGAAGGCTTGCGGAGACCAAGCGTCCTGCGTCAGTGCAAAGTCAAATGTGAGCAGCAACGAGGTGAGGCCTGGTATTCGAATGTTTTTCTATCTGTGGTTAGGCTGCTAAAGACTGTAGAAAATTGGTAAAACTTTGGAAAACGAGTTTAAACGCTGCGAAGACCAAATAGTCACAATGTAATTGTTTATAATTATTTTTTTACTTCCTTGAGGATTATCTTACTTCTCTTATACACTTGCTGCACTTTTCCATGTTATAATGTTGGTCATACAGCGATCTTTCAAGTATTTTAATTTCGTTGAAATTGAATGTTTATTTAGCTTTAGTTTTTGGGCATTATGTTTTCCAACCTTCTTGAATGTCTACTTATCTTTATGTCTTTAGCTCTCTTTTATATTATAATCTTTAGAGATTTGTTGATCAGCTTTAAATAAATATAAGTGATGTTATGCGCAACAGAAAGTCGCCTTTCACATTTTGTGATCATAATCATTCGGTATTAAGTAGACCTTCGTCCATCAACTCACAGTTGTACACAAAGCCGAATTAAATGTAATATGACCCAATTAACGACTCATTTTAAACTTTATAGATCCAAAGAGCCACAAAATATACTAGTGACAAGTTTATTTCCGCATAAATTATCCCTTTTAAATTTTATAATAATAATAAATCCCGTCTTATAAGAATCAATGTCTTATTTCGTTGGAACCAAGTTAAAGACAAATAAAATTAAAATTAGCCTGAGACACATATTAATGATTTAGTACATACTAAGGCAGTGACGTGATAGAACCTATCCAATATAAATTGAACGGGTCGCAGTGGCACTAAACACATTAAAATAAACGTTGTTCTCGGCAGATGGCGTGTGTCGAGATTCGTCCCGCTTCTGCGAGAACGTCCGGGCGATGAACATGTGCACTCTCCAGCGATACAAACAGCAGTGCTGCAAAACTTGTAACTATTAAATGTAGCTGCTCAAACAAATATCTAACTGTAAAAAAAGTTAACATTTGCAGCAGCTACATTATTCTGTTATAATGACTGAAGCCGTTTCTTACATCTTTCGCAGCTACAAGTGATTTCCACGTGTGAATTTAAGTGGCGATCGTCAATACTGAAAGAATAAAAGACTTTTTAGTGCTGTAAACTGGCTTAAGAATTGTGTTTGATGCCACAGCATTTTTTTATAATAATATTTCAAGTATTTCCCATCTATAAAAATGTTGTTGGTCTTGAAGTCGCGTTAATTAGTTGTCTTTTTTGAAACTATTTTTTAAAGCATAGTTTCTATAGCACCTGGCGAATCTTTTACGTCCAAAATAAATTACATTTTCACTTTTTTTTTATAAAATTGTGGAATTTGTTTATTTAACTACTTTCTTTTGGAGAAAAGTAGGGCTTATCACCTTTATATAAGAATTTGAAAATTAACGTAATTTTCGAAGCATAAGTTCAGCGTGAGTAGCAAAGATTGAAAATATTGTCAACTTTTACTATTTGAGGCAACAACGTGTGATATTAGACGGCAAACAAAATCGTCGGCAATTTTCGTTATTGAAATGAGAATTTAAACGTTCCCTGAAAAAATTACTAAAAGAAGAATATTATAAAATAGATTTCATCCAATGTGAAGGCGACTTTCATCTGGTTTTCTCAAGTTTAATTATTTTGCGATTGTTGTTCAATGGATCTGACGTCTGAAGGTTATATTCTCTAAAATAATTCACGAATGCTATGGTGAAGTTCAAGCAAGGTCGAGATACGTTCCACCAGGTTATGTTTTCGTGCTGCGGGGTCAACCAGTGTAACTTCGTCATCAGCCACGCTAGTGAATTATTTAAGTGAAGTAACCCGCCTGATCTTACATACTTAAGCTAAGTTTTAGAATAGTTGTGGGAGAAAATGCCATGGTTTAATATGCACGAAATGAAAAAATAGATCTAGTCATAACGTGCACTGATTGAGTGAATACAGAACAATTGAATGCATGTAATATATTTTTAATAAAGTATATAAGCAATCAAAAATTAACTATTGTTTTTTAAACCACAAAATTGTTTTGAAATAATCACACTAAATAATTAATTGAACGATTTGTTTCAATAATAGTCCTCGAATTGATTATTGTATAAGTAGGAATCAAAATATTTAGTAAAATGTTTTGTACTATATATTTAAATATATGTAAATATATTATAAATATACAACGGAAGCACAATATACGTTATGCTTAGCTCTCGATTTTGAAAAATGCACTATATATTATAGGAAATGCAATATTCAATATTATAGAGAAAAATGAGTAGTTGAAATTGCCAAAACGAATGCAAATGCAAAATTGATTAAGAATACAGTTGTTTCAGATATATCTAGGTAATACAATTAAATGTCAATTTAGTATATTAATTTAATTGTTTTGACGCTGTCGTTAGATAGCCTTATTTTAGGGCATTACTGTATGAATGTTGGTAAGGAAATATTTAACATATTTAATATGTATATTGAAATTTATAAATAGCGTCATTTCTTATTATTGAAAGCAATACGAATCGCTTAAAATAAAATGTATATAACAATGGTGACAATTAAAGTGTTTCCCTTTAATTAAAAAACACACCTATGGAATAGGAGAGTGAAACTATCGGTAACTTTATATTCATTAATTTAAATATCCTTATTTTATTATTATATAATTAAAATTTTGGAATCGCCTTTAGTAAAGACAGGCTTTTCATTAGCTGAAAGTGCACGTTTAAGTTTAGTGTTAATATTTAAGGCGACATCAAAGTTTTGCTCGTTTGTATTTTTAATGATTTGTATTTAAATTTAATAATGTATTCAACGATTATTGTGTTGTTTTGTGAAATCTTTTTAAATACGCTATACAGTATTATAAACTACGAAACTACTAGGTAAACAATTTGTTGTCAATTGTTAAACGCATCATTATCCTAATTGTAAATAAATTAAATATTAATGTTTATGTATGATTTAATTAAACCAACGTATGTCATTAAAAAAATACTGTTCCATATTGCAAATATAAGCTTAACAATGTCAGTATTTAAATACAACAAAACGAAACTTTCACGATTTTCTAACGAAAAGTGTTTTCGATAGTGAAGTGATACTTTAAATTTTGCTACAGTTTAAATATTATGATAATACAGATGTCAAAACACTCCTTGGTCAAAGAAATCTTTACTTCAAGTGTGACACAAATTCTATTTGACTCATGAAAATCGCTTACCAAAAAGGAACGAAAAAGTAAATAGTGTACAACTAAAATAAACAGATAAAAAATCTTTTTGGCGAGAAGAAATCTTGGTATATGTGTAAAAATGCTGACTGTTTAAAATTACCACCGCATACCTCTTAAGAAAATTGTGAATGTTGATAACCTATAGTTTTTATTTTAAGTCCCATTGCATAAGTCCGAAATTGTACATTGTACCGATTTTCAAATATGAATAAAATATATTATATAAATAAGTTACTTAATTGAATTGTTTTATTTATTGCGTATGATAATTTTTACCATTACCTATCAGTATTAATTAAACCAGGGATTTACTAAGTTGATGATAAAAAAATAGTTGAAATCTTATTTAAACTTAAAAATATCTCACATGCCTCAATAACGTCAATGTCGTTGATAACTTTTTTAAATCCAGTGGGATAAAACTTCCGTCACTTTTTGACACGTATGTAAGTACGAGAGTGACGGATGCTTTATCCACAATTTGTCACGCGATTTACGCAACCATATGCCCGCAGATGACTGAAGAATCAATTCTAATGTTTAGCTATAGAACTGGTATAGAATTTTTATTCTGAAAATCCGCAGGAAGTATTCAAATTTTGAAAATAACGAAAATAAACCGTGTGACTATATTTTAATCTTCTTATTCATAAACGCGCAATAGCTAAAGTTGAAATATGCTCTGACCTTATTTTGAATTTGACAAAAAGGGACAACGAATACTTAAACTAAAATAAGTTAATTGTGCGTTTATGTATAACGAGGTAATAATATAAACAATTGTACATAAAACCTGTTAAACGCACGTTAAAGTTTGCAAAGAAGAAATTATCTAGCCGCACAGATCTTCAGTTAATCACAATAGGTAAGTAAACAGTTTTTACGACACTTAAAACTGCATTTAACACCTCTATACCTTCATCCTCTATTCTCAGCGGCATTCCAAATTTAAATTCGGACGGGATATTTCCGTGACGTCACTGTCAAACTTCGCCCTGATTGGCTAGCGGATACACACGCTCCGCTGCTGTAACGTGATTGGTCTAATGAACAATCTGGCTGATTGTAGAGTACATTGTTGCATAGAGGCGGCAAACTGAGTTAGTTTAGTAACACGAGGGGAATGGTGATATTGTATTGGTTTTAGTATGATACTGTGGTAAACTATAAACTGAATATAAAATACTAAAGTTCTTCGGACCACATCAACTTTGTAATCATACTAATCATACTTCATACTATTGCTATAAATCCAAAATTGAGTGTGTGAGATTTAGTTTGTTTGTTACTTCTTCGCGCTTAAACACTGAACGCCTTTAGATTAAAGGGCATTGGGTAAGTTTGTATGAAAATTGTCTTTTTTTCCGACCTCTATATACAAATAAATGTATAAAATTGAATGAGTTAAACAATGTAGGAGACTAATAAGGTCCCGATTGGTACCCTTTGTGTACGAAATCATAAAAATCAACTTAAAGCAATATTACTTTGACGTATTTCCGTATCGTCAACGTTACCATAGATCTTACTTACTTCACAGTAATGGCGGCTGAGTTAAAAATAATACCATTACACGTCAAAAACAACATGATTTTACCGAGTTGAAAAGAGGTAGTTCTATCCCCATTCCAAAGCAAGTGCATTTCTACAAGAAAGCGTGCAACTTTGTTGAAATATGGAGGGTTTTTGGGTGGGTCGACGTCGGCAACTCTGATACCTTGATAGTACCGGTGTAATTGGTCATTTTATTACTGGAATGAAGTCTTTGTCGTTTAAACTAGGAACGTTGCGATTCAATGTTAACAATGTAGTCATAGAAACAAACAAGATGATAGAAAGAAAAAACCGGCCAAGTGCGAGTCGGACTCGCGCACGTAGGGTTCCGTACCACTATACATCTAAATAAATGTATTAAAAAAAAACTAATTATTAGATCTCGTTCAAACCAATTTTCGGTGGAAGTTTGCATGGTAATGTACATCATATATTATTTTTACATTTATCATTCCCTTATTTTAGAAGTTACGGGGGGGGGGACACATTTTTCCACTTTGGAAGCGTCTCTCGCGCAAACTATTCAGTTTAGAAAAAAATATTAGAAACCTCAATATCATTTTTGAAAACCTATCCATAGATACCCCACACGAATGGGTTTGATGAAAAAAAAAATTGAGTTTCAATTCTAAGTATGGGGAACCCCATAAATTTATTGTTTTTTGTATGAAAATCTTAATGCGGTTCACCGAATACATCTACTTACAAAGTTTCCATAGTATAGCTCTTATAGTTACGGAAAAAAGTGGCTGTGACATACGGACGGACGGACAGACATGACGAATCTATAAGGGTTCCGTTTTTTGCCATTTGGCTACGGAAACCTAAAAACAAAAATTTAGTAATCATTAAAATGCATTGACAAGCGCAGGGCCTCTATTCTACTGAGCAAAGCCATATTGCCTTTGACAAGTTATCATTTTGTTTTTAAATCCGGCCGCCATTACTGTCAAATAAATAAAGATCTATCGTCAAAAATATTTTTTTTAGGGAAATGAATACAAACCAAAATGACAGTTTTATCAGGAATTACGAAAATAATGGATTATTAATCAAGGGATGAAAGGCACCTATTTCACAAGAGATATTTTAGCGCTCGAGCATAGCAAAAGCGAACAATATTCCGAGTGTGAAATAAGTGGTGACTTTCACTCGAGTTAAACACTAATTTTCATGTCGACTTTGAGGAAACTTGATCATAAAACTTATAAAAGAAAAACTCAGTATAATTTTACGAAAGAGTGGCTGTATAACGTTTTAGCATGGACATGTTTAGGGGTTTTTTTTAATCTTACTGTGTGTGTGTGTTTCTGCTAATGCACAAGTCCATTAACATAATTCTTTTTTCAAATTACTTTTCCTTTAAATAATCTTACTATATAGGCTGTATAAAGTTTCTGCTACTGCACATGTCCATTGACATAATTCTTTTTTCAAATTACTTTTCTTCCCTAGGGTTGAAATGCATCAATTTCACTCCGCTTCTAAGATAAATTTTATATTAAATATGAAAAATATATTATCTCATACATTTTAAAATTACAATGCATTTATAGAACAACGCGGCGTAACCTGCTTACTGAATTCCCTTCAAATGGCCTTTAATATTGAGTTTTGGTACTTAACATAATTATCGCTTGCTTCGCTCGAAGTTGCATAATTTGATCCAGTCATTATTGCATCTATCTATTTGCATTAGCGTTGCAATATTTGGACTGGGTCGGGGCGGTGCAATTTGCTTAGTTCCCAGTTTCGGCGATTGGATTATTTCGAAATGGGAATTGGTTGAATCCAATATTATATAATGCATTTAGTTGAGACAGCGTCCATCCCGTTTCATTGTTAAATACTCAAGACCTTCAATCAATTTGATTTCTATAAAAATATAGTAGAGTTTATTGAATAAGGTTATTACAAACAATGGTTAAGTATAGTATTTTTTTGTGATAACCAGAGGTCGGAATTTTCGTAGCAATTTCGAGCTGTCATAGGGACTTCTCTTTTATCGACTTCCGATATACATATTTTATCGATACATTATAGAACACAACATATTAAAGAAGATTGAATGTAGAGGTAAACAACAGGCGGTCTTATCGCTAAAGAGCGATTTCTCTTTCAAATAACTTTTGAAAATGTGAAATAGAGATTTGTAATGAAAACAATCGATATCAATTCTTGTTGCAATTTCTCTCGAAAAATGTTTCAAAGGCATACGAAATCCACAAATTATTTATAAGAAACAATAAAACATTATTATTTTAATATCTATTTAAAATTTCCAAAAAGTTGGTATCCAAAGGTCATGACGAAGAGACCGCCGCGATAAGACTGCCTGTTGTTTACTTCTACTCGTAGTCGAAGGTAAAAATTGTACTCTGTATTTATCGATAGACATGTGTATGTCGGAAGTCGATAAACGAGAAGTCCCTATGACAGCTCAAAATTGCTACGAGAATTCCGGCCTCTGGTGATAACCCATTATGCTATCGAAATACACTTCATCGATTGTTTTTTTTGGCGTCAACGGGCTAACAGGCAACCAGCCCACCTGATGGGAAGTGGTCACCGCCGCCTACGGACATTTGCAACGCCGGAGGCGTACCCAATGCGTTGCTGGTCTCGAAGATTTAATGATAACTTTTTTAAAAAGCCCCATATTGTAGCGCATTTGGAAAGTCTCAGCAGGAAGCTCATTCCAAATTACTATGATGTAATAAAGTGATTATATACCACACATACACATTTTCCTACCATAGTTCAACGACCTGCTTTGTATAGGAAGCTAGCTAAGATAATTGGACTATGTTAATATTAAGCCATTCAATTACTGTCAGTGCGATTGAATCCGTTCGTTTGTCTGTACAATGTCGGCTTAAGGTAGTTTCAAATGAATTTAAAGTTATACAGGGTGTTAGGCAGAAGGTTGGACAAACTTCAGGGACTAACTCTGTAGGTCATACTCATCAACTTGTTTTATGGGACCAAAACCCAACACACGAGAAAAAAACAGCTGTTCCATACATTTCGGCTGTTTAACTCTCAAAGTTTGTATGGAACAGCGGTTTTTTTTTCGCGATTTGGATGTTGGTCCCATAATAAAAGTTGATGAGTATGACCTACAGAGTTAGTCCCTGAAATTTGTCCAACCATCTGCCTAACACCCTGTAGTAGATGTTTTTTATCTAAAAGTATGTGATGTATAAAAAGATACTTATTAATTACATATTTTTGTTCACTTTAAAATTGTTTATCGCTATCCTCTCAGGAAACTTTAATTTTTAGGGTTCCGTAGTCAAACTAGCTTGTCACTGCCGTAAGCAAGGTTCTCTTTTGGCCAAAAAATCTAAATACAATATAGCCCACAAATATCGGAAAGTGCATTAGCGACTGCCGTATGCTTATACGGTAACAGTTTTATACCTTGTACTGTCGGCAGAGATATCTATTACAATTTTGTGTATTTTTTTGTACTTATTTGGCTATTGGTTGTCATTAATTATGTCTCAATCGTTCAAAGTTTAACTGCATAAGGTCCAGGAGGTTTATTTTAATTAAATTGAAGTTATGTTAATCAAACATAATACTTTTGAAAAATTGATAATATATTAACAATAAATGACGGTGAAACGTCGGATTAATATCGATGTATGTATACTGCCCTCCTAACCAAAAATGCAATATCTAAATTCAGTAGCCAAAACAGATTCAACTCTGTTCTGTTTGTAACTAGGTTGCGATTTCTACCGGTGTTTTGTCTGAGATTATCGCCATTAAGCTTATTCATATTCGTATTCTACTCGGTAAAACTTAACTGTTGACGTATTATCGTATTGACAAAAATGTTGTAAGCTCTTAATTAATTAGTAGTAGTAGTAATAGCCGAGTTAGAAACAGGGCCTCTATTCTAGGCGGTTAAAACCATATTGTCTTTGACGTGTTATATTGTTAATAACTCGGCTGTCCTTACTGTTAAGTAAATAAGAGCTATCAAAATGTTGACAATACGATAACAAATCAAAGACGATATGCTTTTTACCACCTAGAATAGAGGCCCATTACGATAGCATGTCAAAAGCAATTAGGCTTTACCGAGTACAATATAACCCTTGGTTTCACCTTTAATGTATGTTGTTAACGTGAAAAAATAAAAATATCTTCATAAAACTTGCTAAAAAAAACAATGAGCTTAAGTGTTTTTTGCCGACGTTACGTCTATCCCGGTCTATATCCGAACGGGATCTAGATTAAGCCTGTGACGTCAGAGGTTCTTGCCCAGATTAGCTTCCCACTATCTTTGCCCACATTTTAGCTTTAAAGCCAAAGTCAAAGTTTTAACCGACTTTGAGACAGTTTTTAGAAAAGTAATTTTAACCACCGACAAAAAAGAGGGGTGATATAGGTTAACGTGTCTGTGTATCTATGTACCGTAGCTCCTAAAACAAATGAACCGATTTGGATCCAATATTCAAGAAAGCTAGTTTAATCAAGATAACTCTTAACATGCAATAAGTTTAATTCAATAAAGGTTCTTACTTCAAACAAATATAAACTTTTTTTAAATTAATTTATTCAGTGATAATACAATCTCTTAGCTAGGTTTCATTCAAATATGTTTAGCTCTGGAAAAAGGGGTCGCCTTTATACCAGGGATTTTATGTAAAAGTTTATCAATTTATTCGTTTTATTAAGAGATGTTGAAGTATCTTTATTATTATATTTATCTGTATCTAGTACAACTAAGTACAGTTGAGTAAGGACACTTTAGTACCTTGTCACTTTAATCTCTGTGACAATTAATGTATGACAGTCTAAACATGACATTAAATAGACAAGGTACTAAAGTGTATACATATTTATGAACTCGACTTTACAAACCTAGAGCTTAGTTAGAGAGCTACCACCATCTTATCCTTTAACTAAGCAGCAGTATTCGCATTGTTGTGTTCCGATGTGAGGATAAGACAACTGGTGAAATTAATAGCAAAGAGGCATTCCATGCACCGTTCGCACCGTGACCGAGACAGGAGACCGAGACACGTGACGGTCGCGTCCGGAGACCGCGACCGTCACTTGTCGTTAGGCGATGTATTAAGCGACAGTTCGCGAGCGAGACAGAGACAAGAGACAGCCAGACGGTCGCTGCCCCGGACCAGTAGTGTTTCGTGTCTCCGGTCTCGGTCTCCTGTCTTGGTCACTTGTCTCTCTCGCGGCGTAAGCCGCCACCTTTAGTCCTCACGGTTGGCAACACATTTGCGGTCTTAAGATTGCAGTCTTACGAATGTAAATGTCTAAAGGTCACAGCTCATTAGAACCACCCGGCACCCGACCCGCACCGCCTCGCCTCGAGCGGTTAGTATTCTTTATATGGATTTGTATGCGCATGCGCTCACTACATCAACTACGAAGCGTCACCAGATCGCCTCGCTCGTGAGGTGTCCACGCGCGGACGGCGAGTGGTCCACTCGATGATAGCTCGTTGCTCGCATGCTTGCCTCATGTGAACCGCGCGATGACAGCGCGTGGTTTACTCTGGAAGACTGCTCGGAAATTCGTTGACCACGCGAAGTCCACTCGTTGAACACGCGAGGTCAACGACTTCGAGGTTCAAAAGACGTGAAGACCTACCTGTAGCGCGATCATTGCGCTATAAAGGGGCTTCTAAACGGGCTATATTTTCACTGCAATATGTGGCCGGCAACTATTAGTGTCTTTCTCTTACATACGAGTAAGAGAGGGACACCAATAGTTGCCGGCCCCATATTGTAGTGAAAATATGGCCCGTTTAGAAGCCCCTTAAGAATAACCTCCAACTTCCGTGTTCCCGACTAAAATTAACTTCTGATGGTCCTTTAATAATGTCCATAAAAAATTTCAATAAATTATCTGAAAATATAAAAGAAGAAAAAAAGGAAAAAATATTTATTAATAAACTGAAAGAAGCGCTAGTAAACAAAGCATATTATACAATAAAAGAATATACAGAAGACGCATTACGATAATTAATAATGGTTAAATGACTTATAATATAGTAATTATTTATGCCTCCTCTCTCCTAGTGTTGCTGTGCTCTCCAGGGTTCATTTTGTTATTACTTATTTATTAGAATAAGGTGTACCATTATGAAAAAGCAATATAGAATTAAATTGAATTGAATTGAATTGAGGTTCACTGGTGACAACGCGGTGTCCACCCGAGGACCGCCTGTCGACAACGAGTGGACGCCGAGCGACGAGGCGGTGCGGGTCGGGTGCCGGGTGGCTCTAATGAGCTGTGACCTTTAGGGTCACAGATCCCACTTATCCATGCCATGTAAAAAAAAAGTTACTAGGTCAATGTGTATGATTCTCCTTAAATTTAAATATTTCCCTTTACCCAAACTTCTAAACCAAGTTACAGGAGAAATTCAAACAGCAAATACGGTTTTGTTTCAAAATATGGCTCAAATCATATCCATGATCTCAGCTGTCAATAGAATTTGAATCTTACCACTTTGGAATAGAGTCCGCAATATAGACACATTCGATATACAATGAAATGGCAAGCTACGAGCTACGGATTTGAGCGTAGCGCTACGAATCTCGTAGCTGCTACGGGCTGCATTTCTTGTTTCAACTCAATTTGCTTTGCTAAATTGAACCAAACGTGGTTAGTTTGAAGTTTATATTAAAATGAGGTTAAAGCGGTTTAATTCTTTATTGATGGATATTTTGATTACGTTTTATAATCTATTTTGAAATAGGGTTATTAACCCCTGACGGATAAGTTTATTTGCTAGAAAACAGTTATAAATAGACATAGAAGTTTTTGTGGCAAAAACGTCAATTAACTATGGACTTCCTCCCGATATTAAATTTATCGATACTTGTTTTAAATCTTAATCAACCTATACGGACTTAATACTGAATAATAGGCAGGTATGCAAGTTGCATGTTCATATTATAGCTTATGTCTTAGTCATAACTGTCATAAGAAAGTACAATTTATCGATAAATGAATATCGTTCGGAAGTCCCTAGGACAATTTTATTCGTGCCACAAAAACTGCTATGTCTGGTAATAAATTATGTTGTTAAAAAATAATATTCACAGTGTATTCAGCCCGCAGGCTTGCGTGCAAATACTTGTCTGATTTTAAATCGATTTAACATGTCAAAAATTTAATTGTAATATTACTTAGGTGCATTTACATAAAATTTTAAATAATCTCTAACACTATAAAAACATTTATCCATAAACCAGAGGGGCTATTGTCTAACGCACTCGCAATGACGATCGTTTTCATTTTGAAAATTGAAGGCTTGTCTGCATACAAAATGAAAATTTGAAGTCGATTGCGATTGCGAGTGCGTTAGGCAATAGGCCAGCAGTTTGTAAATATACGCTTAAAAAGGTTTTCTACTTTCCTACTTTCTGGTAAATGGCTGTAAATTTCTAAGTGTCATGGTTTGTATATAAGACACATAAGGGTGTTTGTATAACGTGTGTATATGTGTCTGTCTATGTCATTGTAGCTCCCAAACGAAAAGACCGAACCTTACTAAAAGAATTATGAATTATAAATTACAATAGATGAAAAAAAAACTGGGAATCAAAACTTTGAACTTGATATCGGTTATGTTTTTCAACTTAAGTACAGTCCAATTTTGTTCCAAGGTTTGTCCATAGTTGGACTTTGTCAACGTGACGTTGTAAACCAAATCATAGAAGTCTCTTACGTTTTGGTCGTCAACGTCACTTTGACAAAGTCCATAGTGGCCTAGAAATCAAATTGGTTAACAATATTAGCCAACACTCCTACGGTAAAAAAAACATCGTGAATAAACCTGCATATTCGAATAATTGAAAACAAAAATTAGTCGAAATGTATCCAAGACCCGTAAGAAGATTTAAAATAAGATAAGATAAGGCTTACATGATAAAAATATCAGAAACTGTATTGTGCCTGGCAAATACCTGTCAGTATTTCACTGCCTTGAACTTGTCACGCATGACAGCTGATAATTCAATACAGGGCCAAGATTCTAGGCGGTAAAAAACCTATCGTCTTGTACCTGCCCCCTTTTTCACCGTCTTAAAATTTACAGGTGACAGGTGACATTTCAGCGTACATGGCGCGGCGTATTGGATATCCAGTGATGTATCAGCGGGTTAACTTTGCAATGTCTACCAAATTGTCACCTGTCACCTGTCATTTTCAGGTTGGTGAAATAGGGGGCAGTTATCGTATTGTCAACGTTTTGATAGCTCTTATTCACTTTACATAGTTCTCTTGTCTTAATTTATTGTTTTATGTTTTTACATATTTAATTATCATTGAAAGTAATACATTTAATATAATTCACTTAAAAGTTAAAACTAAACTTATTTAAATTAAAATAAAAACTAAGCTACTCAAATATTAAAGACGTAAATAATAATCACCACTATAAAAAGAACACCCCCTCTAGCAGGTCCGCTCGCGGCATGGTCCCTATGACACTGGCTGTGTTACCTCTCCTTTTTACATATATTTACGAGTATAACAATTTATGCTGTAACATCAACAATAAATAATCAACTCTAATCTAAAATAGACTTTTGTATAAAAATATTCAATAGACATTTTAAAACAATGTAACCCCCCCTCCCTCAAAGACACCCCCACCCCTTGAGCTAGTCACGAAGCCCCTGAATATTTTAACGGCACTTGTATGAAAGAGATTCGTGGGTTCACGGAAAAGGTGGGAAATTTGCAGGGAAATTTTAAATTTAAGGAGTATTCGAGACAGCGGGACGGTTTTTTTTTAAACTGTAAATCTAAAATAGTACTTTTGTTGCTTAGCAAGTCAGTTTTTTCGAAACTAAATTATGCTGCTGCATAAATGACTAACAAATAAATAAATGACTAAGGTTATCGACGTAGCCCATCTAATTAGCAGCTTGAAGTGGCAGTGGGCCGGCCACGGCACGGGTCCATATCGGGTTGCATAAACTTTTACGCATAATAATCATTACGCATAAAAATCGATTGTCATAAAACGGTTTTCACAATAGAAAGGGTTTTATTTTAATTGTTATTAAAAACTAACATCACCTAACCTAACCTAACGTAATCTACACAATAGAAATTTATGAAATTTTGCAACGTCAGCCTAAAAGGGTGTTATGACAATCGATTTTTATGCGTAATGATTATTATGCGTAAAAAAAATATGCGAGTAGATAGGGCCCCGCCGGCCACATATGCCGCAGAACGGATAACCGCTGGAGCGTCGATCTTCGATCGATCTGATGATGATGATGATGATGATGATGATGATGATGATGATGATGATGATGATGATGATGATGATGATGATGATGATGATGATGATGATGATGATGATGATGATGATGATGATGATGATAATGATGATGATGATGATGATGATGATGATGATGATGATGATGATGGTGGTGGTGGTGGTGGTGATGATGATGATGATGATGATGATGATGATGATGATGATGATGATGATGATGATGATGATGAATAAATAAATGTCAGGGGACAATCCAACACCATTTAACCTAGTCATATCTAAACTAAGCTCTAGGCTTGTGCTATTTATAGGCGTCAATGGCGGCCAAGTTAAAAGAAATACCGTAACAGATCACAGACACATAATTATGGTTTTTAAGAAAGAAAGAAAGAAAAAAAGAAAAAACATTTATTCGTGACAAACAGACAAACAAAACTCAACAAAATACTGACATCTAGACTGTTGTCACGAAATGGTCCTGCCAATGCAAATGGTGGTACCGCCTAGAATTTCGGTCGGTCAAAAGCAGTATTAAATATCAGGGGACAATGTCACACCAATTGACCTAGCCCCAAAGTAAGCTCTAGGCTTGTACTATGGGTACTAGATAACTAAATAAATACTTATATAAAGAAATATATACTTAAATACATAGAAAACATCCATGACTCAGAAACAAATATTCGCGCTCATCACAAAAATATCTGCCCTTACCGGGATTTGAACCCAGGGCCGCTAGCTTCGTAGGCAGGGTCACTACCAACTAGTCCAGCGCGTCGTCAAATATGGTTTATCGTCGGAGAATAGCAGCCCTGCACGGGTAGCACAAGTTGAATTTTCTCGCTTGTCACTCGGCGTCTCTATCGTTACAGACTAGATAGAAAGGAAGATCCGAGCGACAAACAAGTCGCAGAAGCATGTGCTAGCCGTGCTGCGGGCTTAGTATGGCTGCGTCTATATCGCGCGTCAAATGTGGATACAGCATCTGTCACGCTCGTACTTATATTACGTGTCAGAAGGTGACGGATGCCTTATCGAAACTTTGTCACGTGATAAACGCAATATTAGGCCCGCAGGTCAAAAACAATGTTATTTGTCCTCTTAGAATAGAGGCCCTGGCAGGCTCTAAACTAACACCCGTATCCACAAACGTCACTATGAGGTCTCACAGTGCTCACGAACGCACAGAGTGATTCAAATCGTCTCATAAACAAAAGGTCGTTCAAAAAAGACCAATCACCAAGCTGTATTGAACGCAGTGCGTTTACTCAGTGAAGGATCCCTTAAGTATTGTTTGTGAATACGGGTGTAAATAACAAAGTGTCAAATCAGGCTAAAATAAACAGTCTCCGCGCCCAATAAATTAGACCGATCTTTATTTACGAGCGGACTTTACATAATATAAGTCTCGGCGCAAATCCTGGACATATTCTTCGCTGCAACGCCAAATAGAATTTTCGGGAGATCTATCTAGAGTGGATATTACATTTAAAATTGAAGATGTATGGGTTTAGAAATTAGTAGTAAAAGTACACTTATACCAG
This sequence comes from Acleris cristana, assembly GCA_948252455.1. Taxonomy (NCBI): domain Eukaryota; kingdom Metazoa; phylum Arthropoda; class Insecta; order Lepidoptera; family Tortricidae; genus Acleris; species Acleris cristana. The sequence continues at coordinate 9,946,262 of OX411795.1, read as the reverse complement.
CCATACGTTGAAATTTTAACATAGTAATGTTGGATACTAAACATAAAAATTCTCTTAAAGATAAATCATTCCGGTGGGAAATTTTACCTGCTAGGTGATTGAGAATGATGATCCTTGAATTTGAAGAAAAGTACTCTAAATATTTAAGATTTGAGTGAAAGGGGGAAATTTATGTGTAAGATATGCTTTACTTGACGATTATGAAACAGGCCCTTACAGTTGTTTCATCTTACGAAAGGTTTGCCATACTTGTATTTGTTACACGTATAGATACGCACACTACGGCGACGCATAGCGACGACAGCTACGCACTCAGAGACAAACTATGGCAAACCCGCTTTTGTGAGATAAAACAACTGTACTAAGAGAGACGAATATTATAGATCGACCCTTTGGCTATGAAACCCTAAAATTTTGTGGCGGTAGTATCCCCTCTATATCCGGTGCAATAGGCTGCGCCTGCATTCGCAATGCGCCATTAGATTTACCGCGTCCCGCCTCGCTCGCGAATATCTATTCGACTTCTTACGTCTACTGCATTTTGTCTGTCATAGTTTCACAACTACCTGGTACAGTCACGAACCACTTGCCATTGTTCGTAATTTAGCCGTGTATTCAATAACCGATGTCACCGACTGGCTGACAGCTATTCGATTTGCATTACACGGCCAAATTGGAAAATTGGGAACTAGCCGATTAAACCCGAAAACAAAGCGTTTTTAGGGTTCCGTACCAAAATGGTACAAAAGGAACCCTTATGGTGAGACTTCGTTGTCTGTCTGTCTGTCTGTATGTCACAGCACGTTTTCTCAGCAACTACAAATGCTATCAACTTGAAATTTGGCATAGTTGTACAACATGCTTGCCCGCAAATATTTGTAGTAAAAAAAAATGAAATTAATTTTGTTAATAATTGAGAAGGGGTCTAGAATGGGGGGTTCAAAAATGAAAGTGGTTCGATTATAGCAAATGGGGTGTCATATGAAAGGTCTTAATCTGCACATATCAAAACTATTTTATTGAAAAATTTCTGTGACGTACTTTTTGATTTATAGCCAAAAATGTACAAAAAATGACCGTTCCCCCCCTTTATCTCCGAAGTTTATAAATCAAAAATTCTGAAAAAATCCTGACGTATAGATAATTACTTATATTTTCTGGGAAAAATAAAATAGTGTTCATTATTTACAGTTTTTGAGAAATAACAAACAAACTAAGAAAATCTGTATTAAAATTTAGGCTAGTCAAAATCGACCTTATTGCTTAGAAAATAAAGCTTACTTATAACAAAATGAGTATTTTCTTTTGCGGTTACCAAGCATATTATCTTCAATACGGAACCCTCGGTGCGCGAGTCCGACTCGCACTTGACCGGTTTTTTAAAACACTTCCACCGAAAAAGTGTAACCATGAAGTAATCTTGGTTCACTTGAAAATATGAAAACCAATTTATTGTCGACATAATATAACCGAAGCGAACTGTACTTATATCGTGTCACGATCCCTATTACAGATAGTTCGGTTAATGTCAAGAAGATTGGTACACTCCGCTCTGTAAAAATAAAAAAAAATATTTTAATCAATTTTACAGGGCAGTAAAAGTTTTTTGTTGAAAATGGTTGAGGTATAAAAAGAGATTTTTATGTCCCGGTTAGCCATTTTTTTTATATTTAATGATAAATATTTGCTACCCAGGTTACTAAAACCAATGGATCTCAGGTTTCCGGAGATTGCTTTATAAAAATAGTTTGTCTCCCAAGTCAATAGTTTGTATCTTAAAAATATATTCTGGTTTGGATAATTTGTCTTTTCATTAACAATTAATCTGATTATAAAAATGTGTTTTTTTTTTCAATTGGTTTCAGATTTACAATGATGCTTGACAAACTGAGTTTTAAACTTGTAGTATGGATACATAAACATACTTAATTGTGTAGGTATAGAAAAACAAATACAACAATAATGTAGGTTTACTGTATTTCTGTATAATATTTATACCTACATATATGTTTAATAATCGTTCATTTGTTTTCAAATCGGCCATACTTAGTCAGCGCCCCATTCGGATGAAATTGTAGGTACACCAAAAAAATTAGGATTTAGTCTTACCATGTACTTTTGTAGTAACTTGTACTTTTTCCCATGACAGTAAGTAGGTAGTGCATCTAAATTCTGATTTTTGACCCTTAATCATGAAACCATATATTTTATTGCAGAGTCAAATTCCGGCTAACTGTACGTACGCGCCCAGCGCGCGCGTGACGCGAATTTGTAGTTGTCCAGTAATTGTTTCAGATTGCAGCCGCGATGACGCGCCAGATTTATGAAGCCGACTGTACTCCCTAGTGTTGTGGGAATATACAGAAAATACGGGATTGGGGAACTACTTCATTACCCGATGGTCGAAGGGGGGTGATATTTTTAGAATACAATAGAATTTAAAAAATATATAGTGCTGATTTTTCAATCCCCAGATAAAGCTATCCGGAAGGTAAGTCTTAGCTCTGTCCTTTTCTTTCATATGACTTCAGAAAAGGATATTAATACATTTAACTGACGGATAGTTTTACCTGGGGATTGAAAAATCAGCCCTTAGACAAACAAGGCTGGTATTCTAGGCGCTAAAAAACGTATCGACTTTGACCTGTTATCGAACTGTCATCGTTTTGATACCTCTTATTTACTTGACAGTAATGGCGGCTGACGACAAAACAATACCTTAACAGGTCAAATACGATCATGGTTTTTACCGCTGGGACTAATAGAGGCCCTGCTCGCGTACCTGTACCCTTTGAGATAGCAATACAGTACAACCCGACCAAATCACATATCACCTTTAACAGACAAAGCTTCTGTCATTGAGTGCCTACCTTATTTATGAAACTCATATAATCCGTAGCGAAGCGAGGGCGGGTCGGTAGTTCCGTATAAATGCTTCTCTTTCACTCGTATATTTTTTTCGTGTCTCGTCTAGGTTTATGATAGGATCCCACGGGATAATTCAGGTTCCCGCGGCATGTCCCATCCCTAAACACAGCTGTTCTAGAGCAGCACATGATTTATAGTTGACCTTTGTTCGCGGTAAACTTGGTATTGAGGCTTTGTTCGGGGTTAGACAATTAAATTGTGAAAAATAACATCAGTTTTATAATAGTACTAGAGGACGCCCGCGACTTCGTACCTACGCGTAGAATTAGTTTCCCGCTACTCCCCCTATTTCTTCCCGTTGGGGGTCGATTTTCGGGAAATCCTTTCTTAGTGCTCACTTACATCATGAAAGGAACCCCTGTACCAAATTTCATGTTTCTAGGTACAGTAGTTTCGGCTGTGCGTTGATATATAACTCAGTCAGGTTTGCCTTATATATATATAGGTGATTAATAATGTTTTTTTAAGTTTTGTTTTCAACCAATGCTAAGTGGGCCTAATGTGCTGTGGTTGCTGCAAGAGCATTACATGTCGGAACATGCTCAGTGCGGAGATTTCCATCACCGTAACTACACATAAAACTGCCATACCCTCCGAGTATGAAAAGCAAGCGATTATTAATTTCGTAGATCTTAAGTAGGGTCTTGGTGGCTTGAGTGGTAATGCGCCTGCATCGGCCCGGAGAGCCGGAGATGTAGATTCGAATCCTGCCTAAGACCGACGATTTTTTTTCGCTTTAATATAGTACACATAAAACGTCACCTAACCTAGCTGTGATAGTTTTCAACTTCGTTATATTGGCATATACATCTACCGTATTTTTTAAATATAGGTATTTTTAAGTTATATACGGGACGTGAAGACTCTACCATCTCGTTTATCAAAATGGGGCGATTCACTCAGTAGGAGGGAACAAAGAACTATACACATTGGAGTACATTATTTACATAAATTAATTACGTACTACTCTAAAACATCACCCTCCTTCTTTGGTAGCCAGGTGGGGTATCATTCGCGATCCATAATATCGTTTGTCCTAATCGTCATTTGTCCTAATTTATCGTTTGGCCTAAACTATTTTTCAGCTGAGTCAGACAGCTTATTGAGCTTTCCAAAAATACCTTCGGTTAGGTTAGGTTAGAGTTGTATTATAACAACACTAAAAAGTTTTAAACATCAGGGAAATAGCTTTTAGGACAAACGATGAATTAGGACAAATGACGATTAGGACAATCAATATTATGGATTCCGATATAGACCCTATTATTATGACAATATGATCAGAATTTTAGTTAACGTTTGTTTTAATTTGATGACGAATAATTTAATGATTATGATTATGATGGTAGTGATGAATGAATTACGATACAAGGCATGCAACAGAAAAGTAATCAAATAAATGCAAGTATTAACGCATCACGCTGCAAGTCTAATCACCTGGCTGGGTCTATACCGGAACCATAGTATTGATTGTCCTAATCGTCATTTGTCCTAATTCATGGTTTGTCCTAAAAGCTATATCATAATCATAATCATTAAATTATTCGTCATCAAATTACAACAAAGTTAACTAAAATTCTGATCAGATTGTTACAATAATACTATAAAACTCCTACCATTACAACTTCAATGCAGCACACATTCCTAAAACCTAATGTATGGTTGATTAATGACCAATGACAATGCATGCCAATATCTGATGGCCTGAGTTATTGCTGCTCGTGTAATAGGAGCATAATGGTGTAGAAGGTATTCTGCACAGGATGTATTACCACAATACCGCTACGCTATTCCTCTATAATGTTTGCCATCCCATTTCTGACTCATTCAGGCGTTCCTCAAGGATTATATATAGGGCCAATTTTGTTATTAGTACTTATTAATGACCTGCTTGAGTCCTGTAGATGTAATTGCTTAGCATATGCTGACGATTTAACGATATTCAGAAAGATTGATGACATTGTTGATGGTCATGCGATGCAAAAGGAAATAAATGTTCAAAGCAAGTGGGTAGCAATTGTTATACGTAATAAAAGTGCCAGTCTGACTCGCGCACCGAGGATTCTGTATTGCAGTCACACCATTTCTTATATGGGGACCCCCAGTATATTTTGGAAATTCGCTGCCCTAACACATATTTTATAAAAAAATCAAACTGTATCATTATTACAATAGGCTATTTGACTAATTTTAGAAAACCTTATTAAATGATTCTTTATTACATAAGAAGCAAACTACATTGATATTTCCGTGAGATTCTACTATATTATCAATAAAAATCCATTTAAAAGTTTAAATTTCCGAAACCGCGCCAAAAACGCTATTTCTATCGTGGCGCTGGCCATGTGACAAGTGTGACGTTATATGCAAGTAAACAATGAAAAATCATTTGAAGAGATAAGCCCTTATGATCTGTGGTTACTTGCGTGTGACGTCACCTGTGAGTAACCACAGCTACAAATCAATCGCATAGCGTTTCTGCCACAGATAAAATTTCAAAATATATTACAATTTTTTTCGTGTAATTTCCAAAAAATATGCTTAATTTAGTTTAAAATAAAGTGAAATATGTTGTTTTACGCTATTATCTAATAGGATGACGACAATTTGATGCATATTTTCAATGTTGTCAAATAACCTATTTATATAATAATATAATATATTATTTGCCATAGTGTGGTTTAAACATGAGTATGTAGTTCTAGATTTGTTAGTATACAATTTCTAATCATTTATTTACCCACTATATTAATTTAAACTATACCTACCATTCTCATACTTACGCATTACATTACGCATAACCTGACACTCATAATATATAAGTTTCAGCATGAAATAAAATAAAATGCATAATAAGAAACAATTTTTCAAAAATTCAGAAACATTTAATATGAAGACTAAGAATTTTTTATTGCCCCATGTTCTTCTTTTGGGCACAAATGGGGGAATAGCTAGAAATGAATTGCAAGCGTACGAAGTCGCGGGCGTTCTTTAGTATTCAAATAAAAAGCGTGTTTGGTAAATGGTTAATGTCGCTGATTTCAATCCCCACAGCCACGACGCTCTCCCGCTCTTTTATAACGCACAGAGTAATGAAGAAGAGAGAGGGGAGAAAAAAACGTGTTCTTAATTAACCTTAAATACGCCAAATCTTATAAATAAATAAATATCAGGGAGCAATGTCACACCAATTGACCTAGTCCCAAACTAAGCTCTAGGCTTGTACTATAGGTACTAGACAACGATAGAAATACTATAATATAGTATAGAGCAATATATACTTACATAGATAGAAAACATCCAAGATTCAGGAACAAATATTCGCGCTCATTACACAAATATCTGCCCTTATTGGGATTTAAACCCAGGGCCGCTAGCTTCGTAGGCAGGGTCACTTGACTACTAACTAGGCCATTGCGTCGTTGAATTGAAGTTTTTTTTTAATTCTATTTAGAAACCTATAGTTTTTTTTTCTCCGAATTTAACGGTTTTTACCGTTCGAAATATTGATTGCTTTACATTTTTATACCAAAATAATTATTCTAAGTTATAAATTACCTGTTTTTAGTGAACTACTGTGTTTTGTACGACTTTCAAATTTATGAATCCTTTGGGTTTTTTGAAACGAGAAACGACCTTTAAAAAATAAACCCTGTTGAAAAAAAAAACGAGCACTTACGATTTTTTAAGTTGTTTAAAATTAAACATAATGTAATTAAATGAGATTTTAAGCTACGAAATAAAGCAAATACATTTTACAAAGAGAAATAATAATTTAATACAAATATTATTATTTAGTTTCATTTCGTAGCATTCAATCTCATTTAGTTATAGTATGTTTAATTTAATTTAAAAAATCGAAGGTGCCCGTTTTATTTGCAACAGGGTTTATATTAATTTTGGACCTAGATTAATTAGCAACAAAACAGGTTTCCACATTCCACCACATCGACATTTGTTCAGTATTTTTGAAGATAATCTCTGATTTAAGGAGTTTATTTAGTCTTTGATTATTTTCCGGCTTTTAGAGTTCTTTATATGGTCTATGCTCTCTCTGTCATCCAGTTAATCTACGTAAAAGCTTTCACAATTTAAGGTGAATAGGTAAAAGCTGAGTAGTAAAGCTTCCATTCCAATGAGTCTCGTTTTATTGTTATTGTACAGTTAATTTCAATTTTTGCGCCGTTCAGAAAGCTCAAGAGAAGCTTTTTATGCCCTTGGAAGGAGACTAAGGTTTCCTTTGGTTTTCTTGATTTCAATCTTTTTAAAAATATGTTTTACGGTTTTTCATTACTTGAAGGTCTATTTTATAATTTTTACGTCAATTTTATAATGACCTTACAAACGTTGTTCTGTATTTGAGACGGGCAACTTTACCAATATTATTAGTGAAAACCTTATTGGAAATATTACGAATCTCTCCAGCCATTCTCAAATGATACGCATAGCGACGAACACAATTTCATTTTTATTTATTAATATAAATAAAAGACTAGCGTCCCGCCTTCACTTTGTACTAGTTAAACAAACAAAAACTAGCCTAGAATTTTGGAACACATTTTGTAATCCCGAAGCCAATGCAATAAAATGTCTGGCTGCTGAGTTTCTTGCGGCGTTTCTTCTCAGAAGTGGTCTCCTCTTGGGCAGCGCTGGTAGAGACGTGTAAAAGTGCCCGTGCGGCCTACTTACTGAATAAATGTATTTTTTATGGTATCTAGAGGAGCTGATTTGATGATGGAGTCGGAAGGTCTCCTTTGTAATTAACGTAGACCCACCATAGGCCCTTGCCAATATGCATTACGCTTACTAGCGTTTCTATTCGCGTCTATTCGCGTTTATATCGCGTCACTGGTAGATGACGTGAAACGAAAAGCCACGTGATCTACCAGTGACGCGATTGGTTTAAAAACGAAATGAATCGCTGGTTAGCGTAATGCATCTTGTTGGCTTTTAGCCCCCACTTACCATCAGCTGTACTCGTTTGTCTTATCCAAGACAATAAAAAACAGTTATGAGGGCGTCACTGAACGGTCGGCGTTAGATGGGTGCAGTCTAACATCCGTATTCACAAACAATACTTAAGGGATTCTTCACTGAGTAAACGCACTGCGTTCAATACAGCTTTGTGATTAGTCCTTTTTGACCGACCTTTTGTTCATGAGACGATTTGAACCACCCTTTACGTTCGTGAGCACTGTGAGACCTCATAGTGACGTTTGTGAATACGGGTGTTAGTAAGTTTGATGTATGTATTATGTAGGTATGTAAAAGAAAAAAAATACAAGACACCGGCATTAAATAAACAGCCGGTTACAAAGGCGAACTTATCTTATAACGGGTTTTTTCCAGCTTTACCTTGAAATAATGGTATAATACAAACAGTTATCAATAAAATGGAAACTAAATTAATAACGGTAGAAACAACAACAATTATTTGATTTTAAAAACACTTCCAGAATTCACAATTTGTCTGTAACACAATCTAATTTAGTAGCTTCTGTCTAATATTTAAAATTCAATCGACAGTTCAATGCTCCGTCATCAAAGAGATCAGACGTCATCAGAAAGTTTATGTTCGCACAGTATTCGAAACGATTTTTTTTTCACTTAATTTATGGCTTTCACTCCTTTTTTTAACAAGGTGTATTTCGCCAGTATCGAGTTTTAGACAATCGCCATGAACTTATTAGAGTAACAAGTCCATGGATATCACACGCGAGGACAATTGTTCGGTTAAAGAGATTAACTCTGGTGGACTAAACAGAAGCACATGGGGTCAGCTCCACGCGCTTCTGTCAAGTCATTCGAAACGATTGACTCGGGGAATCGGTCAATTGCCTGCATCAATGACACGCTTCAATGACCGTCAATCAAAATTATCATCACTTGCCTTCAATCACGTAGTTGCGATTGACAATCGCTACAATTGGATTTGTATACGTTCAATGGCGATTGACAATCACGTAAAATTTACAATCGAAATTGATCGTCTACGGGGTGCTTTAAGCGAAGCTACAGAAAAATATTGTCTTGGGCTATGCGCGCACGAGCAACTTAGTTGCCTAGCGACAGTGCATCTATCTCTTTTGCACGTTGCAAGTGAGAAAAAGAGAGATGTATTGTCGCGGCAACAAAAGTTGCTCGTGCACGCAGAGCTTACAAACAACAATGGCAACTCGTTCCAGGGTCTAACAAAGTAAACCGTGAAAGATTGTAAACAAACACGCGTCTTTGTTTTAAGTGTATAGATTTTAATAAACTAAATGAAAAACACACTTTATTTTTAGTTTAAGTCCCTAACGGCCCTATTATTAGCCTTCCAACAATGCCTCGGCGAGTGGGCACTGGGATGACGTCATAATTCTGAAATACCCCCACTTCTGCTATTCATGGCGGACACTCGGATATTTTACGGTCATGTAACGGCTAGGGATGGGATAAGTGGTTGTGGTAGTTGATTTATCGATATCGATAAAAGTAGGTCAGGGTTAAATCTTGTTGATATGAAGTGCGAAGCTTGACGATTTTTGGTACTACACGTTCGTAAACGTATCATTTTTTTTTCAAAGTTTAAATGTATATAACCCAGTAGGTACCTGCCTGCAATCCACCTATTATATTGGAAATTTATCACTGCCTTCCATGGATACCAGGGAAGGAATCGCAGAAACATTGGCTGTCCTTAAGAAGTAAGCTATTAACAGAATACAGCACACACTATTTTCAACCGACTTCAAAAAGGAGGAGGTTCTCCATTCATCTGTATGACTTTTTGTATCTGATCTCCGTTAACTCGCATCCGATTTTTTTTTACTGTATCATAGTTTCTACCTCAAGTTCTGGTCATAAAATCCTTGGAAAGTCTGAAAGATGTCTTAATATATTCAAAATAAATAAGAATCTGTGCGCAGCTAATTTATTTTGTCGCCTAGCCCATTATATATTCAATAGTTTAACATTTTTTTATTCTTAACTAGCTTTAACTGGTTCAAATATAGTAACGCACCCTATTTTCTTACTTATAACGTTTCTCTTTTAATTAATTACCCGCGCAAAATTTTACTTTGTCACGCTGCGTTTAAGTTCAGATTTGCAAGCCGTTATGTTTAACGATAATCGAGTGTACCCGGGCCCTTAAAAATCAACTAACCAAGTTTCTTAAAATAATGAAAACCTGCATTACATTTTATTGACTTACATTTTCGCGGTACATTGAGTTTTATAGTTATTTTAAGAGCAGGAGCCATGGTGGAAAGAGGTTTCTTGTAAGATATCTAGCCTCGCCAATTTTTTTTAGGAAATGCTTCCTTAAAGTATCACAATATAGAAATTAAATAATAAAATCTAAAGTAGGTTTCGGTACTTAAATCGGTTTACTAACGTTTTGTAATTTTTTTTAGTGTATAAATATCTTTTCGCATAGTTTCCTTCAGCATACAATCACTAATGCATTATTTTCTTATACAATGATCATACTTTGGCATAGGCAAATAAATATGTAACGTAATGTTAAGGTAGCATTTAGTTCTAATCTAACCTAACCTAGTTTTCTGTAAACTGCTCGTTTGTGTTGTGGTTTCAGTTCTAACCATACCTAATCAACTTTTCGCCTAGTACAAAAAATAAGTATAATGATAGGAGTTGGTATGCTGTAGGATTGTAGTGAGACATAAAATTATGTTAAACGAAAGTCGGCAAAAGTAATCTTGTGCTAAATAATATGCTGCAACATGTATAGTTTAAGAGGTAATAGTTATGCCAAATATATCTTTATGCAATGTTATCATTCGACTAAAATTAGTTTAGCAAAATGTACAGTATTTCAAATGAAATCATTGATTTGATTTTGATTTGAGACGTTCGAACAATTAATATTATGTCGAATAAGGGTGACCCACCTAAATCTTATAGTCGCTGGGAAACAACATTTAATAAAGTAAAGCAAAGTAAAATATTTATTTTCCAAAAATTACAGTGCAAAAATCAATATTACCTTTGACCCCTCACTCGGCTAGGCCTGTGTCGTGGCAGCCAAAAACCATTAAAATAATACCGAGGGACAGCGGTCTGTAAGCTACAAAATGAAGACAAAATAGAAGAATCTAATATCAATACTAAAACATTCAACTATTTACAGGTATACAAAAATAGGTAATAGCAGAATAAGGCAATTGTGTTAGTGTTTGTGTAGCCTACATTAGCTCGAAAAAGAATAAAATAAGTTAGAAAGATGAGATTTTGCCTGCGATAAAGCTGTTCTCGATACATAAAAATAAAAATATTCATTTCAATATAATTTAATTATGCATTATCATCAGAGGTCGTACTTATTAACCTAAACTTGACGCATGCTCATTCATGCGTGAGTGAGATGGGAATACGTTATTGAATGAAGATACATCAAGTTTAGGTTAATAAGCACTACCTATCCCGACCTCTGATTATCATTATCACAAGGAAAAATAAAATACTTCAATTTTAATAAGTACAATGAAATGAAAAAATATATATACCTATCGGGAGACAATCTCGCTCACATCACATATTGACTTGGTCCCAAACTAAGTTCTCTAACTCACACGCGTTTTTTTTTTAATTCCCCGCTTATCGATATATACAACGCACATCATTGTTCAAAACTTTACAACGGCGAGCGAGCATCGCGTCACATCGCTATAAAATATTCAGTAAAATGTACCGGATTTAGTGCTGCGCGTACCAGCCGCCGGTTATCGACTGTTTACCTACCGGTGCGTCACAACACTATTTATTATTTATCTATAATATTGGTCAGAAATGATTTGCATTCATATCCTCGTCATGCGGTCGAAGAGTTCGATTACAATTTTAAAAATACGTTTGCAACAGTAAGACAATACATAGAATATTATAAGGATAAAGCTTACTTTAAGCGCACTTTACCTATTGCGCGATTATGGGTAAATCTTAGAGAGGCAGTTTCAATTTTCGATTTAGCCTAACACTAAACATTCTTAGTGTCAGCGATATTACTAAACTCAGTAGGAACAATTACCCGCTGTTCGAACCGCAAATATGCCGCAAGCATATGAATTTGCCACCGAAGCGGCGCCGGACCAAAGATTAGTAATATAGAAAAGAGCAGACAGAGAGTATCAACAGACAACACCGAAAAAAAAATTGATTCTAGGTACACACACAAATTGACTTCCTGTTGTTACTATTTGTATATAAGCTAATCTTAATCGACCTTATAAAGGGGGATTTCACCTTCAATTGTCAGCCGTTTTTTTATAAATAGAGCGATGGTGCTTGACGTATGTCGAGGGTGTTTTTTTAATAACTTTATTAAATAACACCGGGTGGCGGAAAAATTAAGGATGAAATTTTCATAGTATTGCGATATCTTCGCCAATTGTGATCTTATTATATTTAAATAATGTTACTCGTAAATAATACCAAAAATCAAATACTTAATGTTAACTAATGCCTGTCAAAGACCGAGTGAGGTTTTGATGGTGATTTGAGCTACAAACGTCGCATTTTTATGACGTAGAGAAGGCAAAGAAGCACACAGGCCACCTAATGATTTATGACCGTTAGTAAGTTTATACTGAAATAAAGAAAAAGCATTTATTCAGCGAAACACATACAGCACCTAAGTGCAAACAGTAAGGAGGTACAAAGAATTTTTAAAACAGAATAAAAAACAATGGTGAACTGCGCACTAAAACCAATAATGTTTTCTCGAACATGCTCGGAAAGTCAGGATGGCTTTTCTATTAAAAAATTAATGCGCGAAGCGCCTCATTTTCTTCCTAGGCCTAGGAGTAAAATATGGGAACCCATTCCGCTATGCTGCGCAATTTTCTAAAAATTACTCTTTATTGCATATTAAATCGAAAAAACCGGTAAATTTGTAAAAGGTGATTGCGGCGTTGGCGGCGGGCGGTAGGTCATTGTGCATGAAAATATCTTAATAAGTACTCGTAGTTTTGTTTCTATACATTGCGAGAGGATAAATCTAAAATAAAAATTATAATTTCAAGACAAAAAAAATGTTTATTTATCCCACCGGTAATTACATGTTTAAATTAAGCTACAATGTTTAATTATGCTAATTCCATATATTGGAGGCTCTTGTCACATTAGTGGTTTCCTAAAGGTTACGAGTATAAAAATAGTAGAATATGCAACGACAGTTAAGTTGCATACATAACTTTTTCTACAAGAATTAAATTTTATTGTGTTATTTTTCACAGCGTTACCCAAAATTAAACACAATTCAATACACAAAACTGTCTGTTTTATTTATTTGTCTACTCTTTGTTACCAAACTAAGCAGAGTACCAAATACCCTGTTCAGCAGAAATTTATAACATGACATTATAGCCTGAACCTATCTTGGAAAAGGCAACTGTTTTCAGAGGATTCTAGGTCTATTTTAGGTTGCGGATATGGTAAAATTTGGAAAGGCAAGTTCTTGTAAGATATTATAGGGGTTATACCAACGTTAATTACTTTTATTGGGTAAATTAGTTGTTTTTTTTACCTAAATCTGATTGAACATCACGACCTCACTTTTTGACGTTAAAATCCACCATGAGACTCCGCAATTTTTTGATAAATTGATTCTTTTCAATGCTTGGATCGAAAGGATTGTTAACAGACGCTTAAATTGCGTACCTGTCAAAAATTTCCATACAAATTTAGCTCTGGACGATAACGTTCCTCACCGCCTAAATCAAGTCCGATTTTCACTATTTTTGAGTATGTTGTAGTTGCTATAACATTTTCGAAAATCGGACTCGGTTTAAGGGAAAAGAAACGTTATTGCATTTTGTATGGAAATTGTTAGCTTCCCAACCCTCTTAAGTTATTGATGCACACGCCGCCCACATGTAATGACAACAGACGCTGCGTTTCACGAAAATCGATCGGGCCGTTTAAAAACTCTTGAGAAAAGGGTCGTCCATATAACGGGGGTTTTGACTTTTTAAAATAGTAAGCTTGGTATTAATGCTAAAATAAAATTAATGCACAATATTGCGATAGTAAAGTTGGTCTTAAAACCCCTTCAACACGATACAATTTTACGACCAATTTGACTAGATTGGCAATCGAATTGTCTAGTGTGGATAGAAAAAAGGAATCGAAGGTCATCGGTTGGTCGGGACCTCTCGACTCGATTGTGTTCAATCAAGTGGGGTGTGGACGCTAGTTCGTAAATTTCTTTGCGGAGTCACCATGCATCTTGACGCAAGTCCGGCAACAAAATAAAACAATCTGATTGTAGCCAATTCAATTGACAAATCTGATTGGCAATCAAATTGTATCGTGTGGAGTTTATCCCAAATTTACACAAATAAATATTCTTCAAGAGAACGATGACTGCTTTCGCTGGTAGTTGACAACCGTTTAATAGGCTGACTTTTATTTTTATTTCTTTGTGTCCAAAAGAAATGCCTGTTCGATAATATAAATTTTTGAAATTCTGTATCGGCAATTAGTTCCTTTTTTTCCTTCGTCCTTTCTCTCTTCATCTTCAGCTTAATGTTCTCAGAGTCTGCAATGGTTGGACGATCACCGAACGCTGCCATTTTAAAAGTCACAGGCGCTACAAAGTCTATATCTACATAGAAGTCTATTTGAAGGTACTGCAAGCGATAACAATAGCTGTTGGGATCTGGACACCACCGTCGCAGACTCAATGCAGGGGTTGCGCGTCCCCTATTGTGGAACACTTTGAAGATCACACATGAGTAATCCACTCCATCGAAGAGGGTAAACTGAAACCATGACCAGAATTATCGGTTTTACCCCACAGCCCTAGGAGGAGTGTAATGTTTGTATATGTATATGTTGGTTCCTGTGTGGCACTACCACCACCACCGAGACACTTTCAGTGAATAACTATAAAGGTCACAGCTCATTAGAACCACCCGGCACCCGACCCGCACCGCCTCGCCTCGTACGGTTAGTATTCTTTATATGGATTTGTATGGGCATACTACACTGAAAAAAAAAATTGGTCGCTTCTGACAAGATTGTGATTGTTGTGCATAGGCGTCTTGAATCTAAGATGTTAGTTGAATCGCTAAAGAACTTGCTGTTTTTACTATAAGTTTTGTTTGATATAACTAATATCATGAATAGTGTATTCATTTTATGTCAACTAAGAGAAAATCTCTCTTGGTTAGCTCAATTTTTTTTGATTGTACGTAGCGTCACCGGATCGTCTCGCTCGCGAGGTGTCCACGCGCGGACGGAGAATGGTCCACTCGATGATAACTCGTTCTAGCACACTTGCCTCACGTGAACCGCGCGATGACAGCGAGTTCACGCTGGTACACTGTCACTGCTCGGAAATTCGTTGACCACGCCTGTCCACTCTTTGACCACGCAAGGCCCACTCGTTGACCACGCGAGGTACACTGGTAGGTAACTAACAATGCGGTGGCCACCCGAAGACAATGGACAATGATTGGACGCCGAGCGACGAGGCGATGCGGGTCGGGTGCCGGGTGGCTCTAATGAGCTGTGACCTTTAACTATAATTGGAACCGAGCGAAGCACAAACTACTAATCTACCATCTACCTTACATGCCCTTTGTTATAATTTAAAGAAAGAAAGAAGTTTTAATATTAATCCAATTTAATGGTTCCGTACCCGAAGAGAGACCAACAGGACCCAATTAATATACATACGAGGTCCGTCCGTCCTAACTTTAAAGAGCTGTGTCTTTTGAACCGTTATAGATTTCAGAATAGTTTTTACTACGGCAGATTTACTACTAACAAAGCAAAGTGTATTAATAAAGGGTGTTCACATACGAGAAACGTTTTATTTCAACGTAATTCTACTTTTGTTGAATCGTAAAAACGGTAAAACATACAAGCGTCTAATTTGGAATGATTATAGTACAGTCGGCCTTATAAGACGCTGCACACTTTAGTGTTTTGTCACTTTAACGTCATATTTGAACTGCTGCACTAATCAGTCAAAGGCGTTAAAGCGACAAGGTACAAAAGTGTGCAGCTTCTTATAAGGCCGACTGTACTAACCCTAAAAAAAAACAAATTAAAAAAAAAGGTCAAGTACCTACTATGCGGTGGTACGGAACCGTCGGTGCGCGAGTCAAAGTCGCACTTGACCGGTTTTTTTTTACGGTTAATTTATATGTGCAGAAACTAGATACATAGATTTATCTGGGCAAAACAAAATACTCACATTATATCTGACGCGGCGTATTGTTTTATCCCTCAGATCTTTTTCTGCCACTGAAAATTTATCCGAGTACAGTTCTTTAACAACTTCCTCCGTGTCGCACCGACCAAACCTTTGCAGGCTAGACATCACTGGAAGAATATAAATGGCAGTATTAATGAACAATACGGTATATGCATGAATTTTTTAAAGGCTTATGTTTATCTGATCACCAGATATAGTAAAATGTAACGCCAAAAAAACACTTTTTACTGCCGAAAACACTAAATGATCACCAAAAACTAACCTAACCTAAACTAACCTAACCTAATTTCTTGACGATTGTGAAACAGCCCCTTAGTATAATACACGACTAACTTCTCCTCAGTATGATGTGCCCGGGTCCCAACCTTGTGACGGCTGGTTTCCCGATCTTCGCCACGCTTCTCTTCACCCAGGGTACGTAGACTCCATAGTCAATGAACCTCGATGGAGTGCGGCACCCAGGTCCGTAGAGGCCAAAACCAAGCTGCAATAAACATTTGTAATAAAAAAGGTAATTATTAAATAGATAAAACCCCCTATATATTGACGACCTCTAATTTATACAGCTGAATCAGCTGTATGATGTCACTTAAATGGTTTAACAATTTTTTATCAAAGCTAACTAACTCTATCACAAGTGTTGCCATCTGGGAGGACACATCTTGGTACTGGGGTGTTATTCTCTTAAAAACGGCGGTCGGTCGAACGAACGAGCGAAAGCGCAGCGGCGAGTTTAAGTAGTCCCGTCCGAGCGAACAAAACACATTTTAGCTCGTGAATTCTCAATTAGGCAGCCTCATACCTTCGAGAAACCACGCTGCCAAATTGAATACACGCGCTAAAATGTGTTTTGTTCGCTCTGACGGGACTACTTAAACTCGCTGCTTGGACATTCACTCGTTCGTCCGTCCGTCCGTCGTTGTTGAAAGAATAGCGGTCTGCACACGTAAATTTGACCGCGGGAAACGCCACGCGCCGTTCCAATCTTCGTTCCGGACCGTACGAGTAAATGCGACTGTAATAGTAAAATGGTAAAAAATGAACAGTTCGGAACGAAGATTGGAACGGTGCGTGGCGTTTTCCGCGGTCCGAACTTTACGTGCAATGGCCGCCAATCACGCCCCTGGTCGATGATATATACGCCATTTTTTACAGCGTGTGTAATGACTATGTCCGATTGAACAAAAAAAAAGTTAATTAATTAGGTGATTCTCATACGAAAGACATCGCCGTTTTTTGCTCGATCTTAATATTAAATGAATAAATAAATAAATAAATAAATAAATATCAAGGGACGATCTCACACAAATTGACCTAGTCCCAAACTAAGCTCTAGGCTTGTACTATGGGTACTAGACAAAGATATAAATACTTATATAGCGAAATAAATACTTAAATACATAGAAAACATCCAAGACTCAGAAACAAATACTCGTGCTCATCACACAAATATCTGCCCTTACCGGGGTTTGAACCCAGGACCGCTAACTTCGTAGGCAGGGTCACTACCAACTAGGCTAGCGCGTCGTCGTACGGTGGTACAGAACCCTTCGTTTGCTAGTCCGGTTTTGGTTTTTCTAACAGCGTAAACTGGAAGTTCTCTACTCCTTTAAAGTTGCTGTAATAAGATCAGCAATTTTAGTTATATTTATTACCTAATACCTTGAAGCTGCTATAACGTGACAACAATAAATAAATTGAAACTTTAAGAGGATTGTGAAGCTAAAATTTCCATACAAAATGCGATAATGTTTCTTTCCACTTAAACCTAGTCCGATTTTTACGATTTTTGAATATGTTGTAGTTTATCATGTCTGTACGTTTTCCTTTCCAATAAAATATTGTTTAGAATTAAATTTAAAAAACAAAAAACAGAAACGTACAGGCCTAGTTCTTTATAATAACTACAACATTCAAAAATCGTGGATATTTTTTTTATAGTTTTACGCGATTTTAGTGGCTCTTCACAATTTCCTTAATCGTGGAACGTACCAGATGCCAGCGGTCGCCTAGTTTCGTCGCTAGAGCGGCGCCGGCGCGCCACACGCACCCTTTTCCGAGCGGGTTTTGAGCGCGGGCGCACGTGTTGTAGATCGGCCACAGACTATCCATGTCGAGCTGGCAACACAGAATACAGACTGCCTTTTATTTAACTGTGACAATATGGGGAAATCCGCATACGAGACATAGGGAAACTGTCAAACCATTGGGACTTTTTTTGTTAATTTTGCATCTTTCTTTGATTGATTCAATTGTTCATAAAATATAACAAAATTGTCTTATTTTTCCTTTGAAGTTAGACTGAGTTTTATGTAAGGAAACTGTATATCTATAATATTATATTTAATTTGAGAGATGATCAATGTATAAGTTAAAAATGCTCTGTTCAACTTTTTTTTTGACACACTTACTTTTTAATGTGATAACTTTTCGTTTTATGACAGACACTTTTATGATAAAAAACATTATGGACTATTAAAATCGGAACTTTTGTTTTATGGACGACAATTTAATTATAGACTCTTCTGTAGAAATCTAAATATTACAGCCATTTCAGAAAAAAATCGTCAACAGACAGAGACAAGGATAACAAAGCATCTTATAAGGTTCTGTTTTTTGATAGTTTGATCATTTCGAAAGGATGGATGAAAGAAGACTGACGAAAGAGATATACCGAGCGAAAGTGAGTGAAAGGGGCCGCGTTAGGCGTACTTTTTCGAATCAAATCGGAGAAATATTAGGAAAGGGCTAAAACCTTAAGTTGAAACCGACGTGCATGACTCGATGTATGAATGCGGATTAAAGCAAATAGATTTGACAGGATCATAGCAGGTGAAAATATGTGGTCTCTGCCTACCCCTCTGGGCAACAGGCGTGATTTAATGCATGTATTTATGTAAATATAACGTACCTGTTCTCTCCTGTAGAACCGGTAACATTCTTTTTCGTCAACATGTTCCATTTCATGAATTGACACAATAGGGTTTTCGCTATCTGAAAATAAACTTGTTACAAAATTACTTTTGAAGCATGAATATTTCAACCATACGTCGCGTTTTTGAATCGTCCTTAATATTCGAATACAGTATACGAAATCAATCCGTAGGTACAGTTGCGATATGAAAAGGTTCTTTACTTTTGAACCTTAAGAGCATTGAAATAGAGTCGAAAAGTGACGAACCTTTTCATACCGGTTCTGTACTGTACCTATTATTCTATCAAAACACCATTCAACGAACGTATTATTACGTAGAATTTTCATTTCATCGAAAGGCATTTCTCGCCGCATGAGTTAATTTTTTTGTTAGTCATAATGGATTTTTCTTAATCATCCTATGGAATCACATGCAACTGTAATAGTAAAATAGTAAAAAATGTACGGTTTGGAACGAAGATTGGAACGGCGCGTAGCGATTCCCGCGGTCCGAACTTTACGTGTAAAGGCCGCTATTGCGGTATCACCGACGCTAGCAACAAACCTTGGTTTAACGTCAATGCATAGACGTGTATGTCAATAAAATGAGTCGGCGGACCGCAGATAGGATATAACTCTGGAAAAAAACACGTTTAAAAAATACAATAATTCACTATTTTTTCGGAATACAATTTTTGCATTGTAACTCTTTATTTCACTGACAAAAAATAACAATCAGCAAAATAGCCAAAAAGATCTCGAAGAAGGGATCTCTTCCACTCACCAAACTCTATGTGGTCTATATCTAGCTGGATCAACGCTAGCGCGCTGAGGGTACTAGAAGTGTAATCTGAGTTGTACGTGTAATCTCGTACCCTGACGCCAGGAGTGGAGCCAGTGTTGGTACCCAGGACTACTCTGGCTTTAGCTCTGAAAACATAGTCCTTTGAAATTGTAACAACATTATAACTATTAGATAGAATAAACCCCAATGTTTATCGTCAATAGTAAAGTCTCGTATTATCAAATTTTTTGGCCATGTATGCCGTAGGGGTAGGTTAGGTTAGGTTAGGTTAGGTTAGGTTAGGTTAGGTTAGGTCCATTGAGCGACTTGTGGTCCAAGGAAATGTTGAAGGGGTAAAACCGCACGTGCTGGCCAGAAGGACATGAAACTCACAGTATCAGATGGCAGTGCCAAGTTTTAATTTTTTGGAACGAAGAAGTAAAACTTCCTATTTAAGTATGAATGTACTTATTTTGGTTATTAGGGTATAATCGTACGCTCGAGGTACCTATAAGTAATCTCAAATAAGATAGTTAGGCGAATATGATGCCTAATTTCGTATAAGTATCCCATAGTCCCTTATTAATTGAGAAGTGGGACCACATAAAACATGCATCTTGGTTGGCTTCTCCTTATGTCTTTCAAAAATGTCGTAATCAAGAACCGACAGCGGATACCTGAACTGGTTTTTTGGCATCTTGTCTATCTCGTTCGCGGTCCCGATGACCATCTGCCGCGTCACGAGCACCACGACTGACGTCAGTTTAGAATGACCTGCAACGTTACAGCCACTTAATTCAGCCCGAAGGGATAAAAAAGGGTATACCGTAAAACGGGGTGAGTAGGGATTAAGGGGTGAGTAGGGACACAACCTAAAATGAAGCATATGGTACTAATTATAAGACTGAAATTAACGTAACGTTTTTTCCATTTAATACTTGATCTTATTTGTAACAAGTTATGACTTATTTTAGGGTGTGTCCCTACTCACCCCTTAATTCCTACTCACCCCGTTTTACGGTACAAAAAGTAGAGCATATTTTTTTATGAATGTTGTTAAGGAATGGGTTTGTAATAAAAATCCAAGTTTTGATCTTGGAGGTAAAGGGGGGATGCGTAAGCCGCTATCTTAAACAGAAGGTGCCAATATTTCTTAATTATTTCCTCAACGATTGCCTTTACAACAACTTTTCATTCAATTTAAGATGACAACATCTCAGAGTTAATGCTGATAAAGCCAACATATTCTACAAAAGCAGTCAAGTTTTCAGATTCGATACACAAATTACATAAAAAGAAAGAAAAAGATACTCAATCACATAAGTACTTCAATACTGGTAACGTGAGCACACGGCCTCATGTTTTTTCTTTCTTTCTATTCTGGGCGGTACAAACCATATCGTCTTTGACCTGAGGGCTTATTGTCTAACGCACTCGCAATCGCAACCGGCTTCAAAATGAAGCAAAAAAAAAGAAAAAAAACAAGCCTCCGATTTTCAAAATGAAAACGATCGTGATTGCGAGTGCGTTAGACAATTAGCCCTCTGTAAAATGGTATTATTTTTAGCTTGGCTGCCATTACTGTCAAGTAAATAAGAGCATAATTAATTTTAGTATGTAGTTTTGTGTATGACGTATTTATGAAATGGCGAGCTCTGTTTTTTTGAATTTTTGAACGATTGGGTTACGTTCTAGAGATTTGCTCTTATAAATTACATATTTTGAATTGCTTGCAAGCGTCTAAGTGTTGTTGTTTGTGGTAGGGGCACTACTGAGCCGATTGTGTCCCAGAAGCCAGGATATAACCAGGGCCCTAGGTAAAGTCGAATGAAGCCACCACAAGGTAAGAGATGCATGTAAAACATCTATAAATTTCTACAGTCCACCTGCGTTTGTTTATCGTACAAAACATTGACAATACAATAACAGGTCAAAGACGGTTAGAGTTTATGCCGCCTAGAATCTCGCCAGCGCCGAGCTATTAGCGGCCTGCACACGTAAAGTTTGGACCGCAGGAAACGCCACGCGCCGTTCCAATCTTCGTTCCGAACCGTACGTGTAACTGCAACTGTAATAGTAAAATAGTAACAAATTTACGGTTCGGAACGAAGATTGGCACGGCGCGTGGCTTTTCCCGTGGTCCGAACTTTACGTGTAAAGGCCGCTATTGAAAAGAGCGAGAGCATAGCTTGGCTGAATATATCAAGCTCATCCGTGGTGGTCCTGGTTGTTTTGTTGTCCTTGCAGTGATCTGCAGCACAACTATTTGTTTTCATTAAGTTTTTAGTACCTCCCTTACTCTACACTGTAAGCGATACAAATAAGGGAAAAAACGTCTATTTTAATATTTTAACTTACTCAAAGGGTAAATTAAGATGCCGATCCAGGGGAAATTTTGGAGTTTCCTTTGCCCCTCGGACACAGTGGGATCGCCGGTGAAATCGACGCCACAACTCACGTTAACATAGGAATTGTCTTGTAAACCCGCTGAAACATACAATAATAATTACACATACATACATTAAATCACGCCTGTTTCCCAGAGGGGTAGGCCGAGACCACTTCTTTCCACCTGCTACGATCCTGACTGATTTAAAGTTGCTGCTGTCACTTTCTTTGTTACAGCATTAGAATAAGACAACACGTCACTTAACAAGCATTAAATTAAATTGCCGTCTCTGAGTACGGCAGATACACACATAGCATTCGAACTTATAACTAACGTGTCGTCAACCTATATTGCATAGATGTTGACAATACGATAGCAGAGCGCACTCGCAATCACGATCGTTTTCATTTTGAAAATCGAACGCTTGTCTGCATACAAAATGAAAACAATTGCTCCACTTTGAAGCCGGTTGCGATTGCGAATGCGTTAGACAATAAGCCCACAGGTCAAAGACAACAAGGTTTTTAACGCGTAGAATCTCGGACCAGAGGGCTTATTGTCTAACGCACTCGCAATCACGATCGTTTTCATTTTGAAAATCGAAGGCTTGTCTGCATACAAAATGAAAACAATTGGTCCGCATTGAAGCCGGTTGTGATTGCAAGTGCGTTAGACAATAAGCCCTCTGGGCCTCTATTCGAGACGGTAAAAACCCTTGTCTTTGACGTGGTATGGTATTGTTTTTAACACGGCCACCTTTACTGTCAAGTAAATAAGAGCTATCAAAACGTTGACAATACGATACAGCCTACAATAGAGGCCCAGTATTCTAAGCTAAGCCCTAGGTAAAATTATAGTTATGTAACTCACCAGCAAACATCATGTTCACAAAACCAATAATTAATTTGTATTCCCACATGTTTAACAACTGGCACGATCTAAACACGTTTGCTACACGCCAACTACCGTTTACATCGTGATGATTGTGTTTATACTATACTGTTATTATATTTATATGACTGTAATATAATAAATAAACAAACAAATGCTTAGTTTTCTATCAACATTCCTTCCGCGATTAGGTAATAGATTATAAGTGTATAATAGTTATTTATGTAACTGGTACATAATGATGCTTCTTAAGGTACGAGCGCCGAGGTTAGACCGCGAGCTTGCGAGCGCTCTAATTATAGGCACGAGTACCTTAAGAGCTAATTATGTACCGTTGCATACATAACTTTTTCTACAAGCTTAGAATGATAATGACAAAAATAAACAATCGCTAACTTTTCTCGTATACTTCACTCGATTTTTCTGCTAACAAATTACTTGTTAGCAAAGTCATTTTCATTATTCCGATTGGCGTTAACAGTTTGTAAATTTTATTGCTAAATGTTTACAAATTTCATGCAGTTTTTAATAGTTAGGTACTAAAACAGTTCTGAAAATTTATCATAAAAGTTGGAATGCCAAACACAACGCCATTTTGTTGATATCCATATTGAACGTAACCATGGTAACCAAATAACAAATCGATGGATATTACTCATCTATTTTTAGTAACTTAATAAAAATGTAATTCTAAACACATATTTAGTCTCAAAATTAATTTTATTTTTAATATACGTAATTTTAATTGGCGTTAAAATGTTTTTAACGGTTTTTATACAAATTATTAGGATGTCAAGTGTTAACTAAACGCAAAGACTGATATCCGGAATGACCGTTACCATGGTAATAACAATGCTATAATAAATTATAGAACTGTTATTACCATGGCAACGCTCATTATACAATTGTTTTTACTCTTCGGTTACGCTTTAGGTGGTATTCTGACACCATTAACGATATCAATATTAGCGGTTTATAGTACGCGAGTAGAAAAAATAAATTTGTGTACGACGGTGATCAGGCCAAGTTCAAAATCTGACAATTCTTTACATAAACCGTATCAGCTGGACAAAACAACAATAGCACTATTACTTGATTAGTGTAATCAAGGAATAGAAAAAACAGTGGAAGTGGCATGAGCTTCGTTTAGTATCAGACCTGCGCCTCTATTCCCGACGGTAAAAACGATATCGTAGTTAACCTGTTATGGTATTTTTATGACGTCAGTCGCCATTACTGTCGAGTAAATAAGAGCTATCAAAACGGTGACAATACGATTACAGCTCAAACACGATATGTTTTTTACCGTGTTGAATAGAGGCCCTGTTGTCGCCAATACTCAAACTGTCATAAAAACAATACGCCACCATGGAAAATATTTTTGGTGCGGCTATCGTTTTTACACTCCAAATAGCATAATAAGGCATGCTTCTGGATTTATTTCCTATTTTAGAATTATCGAAATATCGAAATAAGCGATCGCGGCAAAAGGATGGTAGGTTATGCGGAACTCCGCATAACTATGCCACACGTTACACGCCCACTTGGCACTTCTACTGTTTTTTTTGCTTTCTGTTCTGTGAGTGTAATGGTAAATCGAAAAACCTCAAATTTTTCATAGTTACGTTAGGTGTAGGTTTGGTAAATTTGATAAAAAAATAGGTTTAAGTTAGGTTAAAGTTGTGTCCAGGCGCGAAACGCCAAACTACGCGGAAGCGGAGCCCCGTCGTCACCGCCCCAGGAAGCAGGGTATTGATTCTCTCAAAAGCAAAGGTGAGCGAACGCAGGAGTGATGTCCAAGCGGCGAGTTTAAGTAGTCCCGTCAAAGCGAACAAAACACATTTCAGCGCGTGTATTCAATTTGGCAGCATGGCTTCTCGAAAGTATAAGGCTGCCTAATTGAGAATGCACGCGCTAATATGTCGTGACGGGACTACTTAAACTCGACGCTTGGACTTCACTTCTGCATTCGCTCACCTTTGCTTTTGAAAGAATAACTACCCTGGACATAAGGCTGCTCTCCTTGCTTAGGTCATTCGTATATAACCGTTTATGAGGGATCCTTGAAAGCCAGTTTAGGACAATCAATAATTCGGACAAACGAAGCGTTAGGACAAACGTTATTATGGATTCTGAGGAACACCCGAAAAGCAAATAACATCATCCATGTACGCTAGTGCTACTGTGTCTCGAAGACACTTTGTGCTTTGTTAAATGCAACACTGATAGACGTAAGCAGCATTTCATAGCCCGAATGGTCTAAGATCCGAATAGGTTACGATTTGCACCGGGCTTTTTATTCGATGAAATATTGTATCAAATTTAATACGCTAAATAATATGTGGCGAATAGGTAAGCTGAAAAATTTCAGTGCACTACTTAATAAGCTTATCATTAATAAAAATATTAAAAATGAACTTTTTTTTTAAATTTTAAATGCTTGTTTAATGGACAAATTACATACTAATCGAAAGTATGAAGCCTATAGAATACGCAAACGTTAGGTTTGGTGCAAATTATAAGTACCGACTTACCTATTTATACCTGCCTACCCAATAGTTTGACGGGAAAAAAATAGTCAACCTAACGTTTGCATAATCTATAGGCTTGATACTTTCGATTGGTATGTAATTTGTCTATTATATAAGCAATTGCAATTTTTAAAACAAAGTTAATTTTTAATTTTTTAATGTAAAATTTTCAGTTTTTTTGCTCGCCATTTATTACTTACCATATTTAATTTGATATAAAATACTTTTTATCGAATAAACAGCCCGGTGCAAATCGTCTCCTATTCGGAACTCCTACTAGAAGGATTACTTTAAGTTTACATTTAAATGAAGTAAATCTGTCGACCCAATAAATAGTCTAATTAGGGATACGGCGGAAAAGGAATCCAACCTTAGCTAACATTTAATGCCAAGAAATGAAAGCAAGTAAAAAAGAAAGAAAGAAAATACATTTATTCACAACAACGCACAAATTAAGTAAAAAATAAATAAATAAAATTATACAAATACTTTTATAGGGAGGCAAAACGGGAGTTAGGTAATCACGTAAAAAAAATATCAATAGGTACCTCGACGTTTCGATCGTGTTTTTACGCTATTAAGGCTCTATTTAGATTTATATCTGAATTATATTTTGTTAGTGCTTGTTGGTTGTTGTTTTCACTTTAAAAAAAACAAAAAAAATGGCTATGTGCGAGTAGATTTTGCGTTTAGTGGGTTCCTTACAAATTTAATTGTGTATTTGAATGCAGTTTATCTGATATTTTCATCTTTTAGAATATTTCTTTTGCTAAATCGTTAGAAAAGCATTTGCTTTACAAAAAAAAACTTAGTTCTTTTAACGAAATACCTAGAAAATCAGGAAAAACAGCGTTGAGATTTTCTGAGACGCTTTTAACTCCTGAATAAGTTCATAAAGAGACTTGATTAACTGCTACGTCAACTTAAGGAGCTTTTTCTAAGTACTTTATTCTAGGTGCCTTTTTACTTTATTTACTATGAAAATGTATTTAGATTAATACCGAGTTGTTTCTCTTTATACAGGGTGGCCCAGAACTCGAAGTAAATTATTGACGAATAAGAAAGCCCATTATATACCGGTCCGGAATGTATATTTACATTACGTAGGTACTTTATTGTGTATTGGATATCAAGTTTGAGAGTCAGAAATTACAGTTGTTTTTAGCTAAAGGAGCCAAATGTACTGCAAGATAGCGTACCAGTAAGTATCATTAAAACCTTTATATATATAACTAGCGACCCGCCCTGGCTTCGCTTCGGTTTATTTGAGTTTTCTGTAACACCCGTACAATAAATCAGTATTTATTATACATAAAAACCTTCCTCTTGAATCACTCTATCTATTAAAAAAAACCGCATCAAAATCAGTAGTGTAGTTTTAAAGATCTAAGCATACATAGGGACAGACAGACAGCGGTAAGCGACTTTGTTTTATACTATGTAGTGAAGAATGAAGAAACCTTTATATATACGAAGATAAAGTCGTTTTTTTTCCAAATGTGTTCTTATAATGTTTTTAAATAGTTCAGCCTTGAAGTAACCGACGTTTGAAAAAGTAACTTGAATCAAAAACAAATGAGGCTATTGAACGTAATAACACCTCAGCATTATGACCGCAACCTAGATGGTCGGACGATATCAAGAAGACGGCATGGCCGACCTTGACTAAAACCGCCGCATCCAGATCTAGGTACATGGAAATCCATGAAAGAGGCATTTGTCCAGCAGTGGACAGATATATGCGTAAGAAAAAGAGAAGAAGATTATGCGAAGCCAGCGCGCGATTCACTGCCGCGAAGACACCTCACTA
Organism: Acleris cristana; assembly: GCA_948252455.1. NCBI lineage: Eukaryota > Metazoa > Arthropoda > Insecta > Lepidoptera > Tortricidae > Acleris > Acleris cristana. The sequence continues at coordinate 9,918,784 of OX411795.1, read as the reverse complement.
CTCTGTCAATTGCTGTTTTCTGTTTTTACTTTTTTTCTGTGTGTAGTGATTAAATGTATTTTTCTTTTTTTTTCTTTCTTTGATACCTACTTAATCAAATTTAATAGTTAAGTCACATAATTAACAAAAAGATTAGAAGATAAAAAACTCCTATTCAACGCCTTAAATTACATAAAACTTTAAACTACCTTTAGGAATAAAACTATACAAGTGCGTTTGATTTTGTTTTACAACCCCCGTTGTCGCCGAAGTTATCCCAAAACAAGTTGTGTTATAAATTTAAAGGCAACTTGAAACTTGGTCTTACTCCAGAGAAATATGAGCGAGCTGTGATAGAAATAAGTAAGACCTAACCAAACGACTTGGCCTGTAAAGAAGAAGTTTATAAAACCCGCATGACCGATTCTAAGTTCTAAGTTAGTTTACGGAAATAAATAAATTGACAAAATGTTTACTGGCTGTTTTGTATTTTGTATCATTAAGAATCTCTCTAGTATAACAACTATTGTCATAATTTCGATTGTCATAACTATTTACGCATAAAATTGTTGCTCATAAAAGTCTTTTGTCATTAATGATCCTGCGCATAATACTTTCATTGTCATGATTGTGCTTTGTTATATTTTTTTAACCATAATGTTGAAAATCAGTAAAATTTTAGTAATTATAATAAAGATAGTTATTAAATTAGTTGACCAGCGTTTTTTTAGGATAGGGCAGCTAGAAAAAGGGAGATTGATATTTATACGCAATAAATTTATGAAAATAGTTGTTATTTATGTTCTGAAACACTCATCATCATCACCATCTCCTTGCCCTTATCCGACGGGTCGGCGCAGCATTTTTTCCTTCAACAAATTCATGTTCTCAAACATTATGGTTAAAAAATATATGCGAACTAATTTATGACTTTTGTCAGTTATGCGTAATGATGATTATGACACAAGTAATTTTGCCTATCAAAAATATGACTTTAAATTTTATACAACCCATTAATGGACCCATTATCAAGGCTACAAACTTTTTAGGGGTAAATATGTTCTTATATAGAATGTCTGATTTTCTAGAATAAAAGTAAACTATGTATGTCTCCAGGCTATCTTTATTACCCGACTGCCGAAGGAAGAGAGTAATGTGTTTATCGGCGTATATGTAGGTATATGTATGTAAAAGTGTTTTTACTCAATCGGGTTTTATGATTTTTGCTAAATTTCAGTCGATCGGTAGAGTTGAACCGTAAGAAGGAATCAACAATTGACAACATTTCATTTTGTTGACACCAGCGGGCCTATTATGGTCGTGTTTGTCGATGTGGATAAAACATCTGTCACTTTCAGGCCAGTATGTGAGTGCGAGGGTGACGGATGCTTTATCCAACGCGATAAAGGCGACCATAATACGGGCCCTGCAAATTACTATAGGAATCGAAAGGATTTTGCCTCCTGAACACGGCATTATTTATTTTTATTTATTTTCATTTATTTAAAAAATTATAAGAATGTTAAAAAAAATATCGAATTTTACCAATACTACGCCCGAATAGATGTAATACCGTTGCCTTTTTCACGACAAAAAAGCTGTCATAATTCTAAATTTGACATTGACACTATTGACAGACAGATAGATACTTAAATAAATATCGGTGGACCGCCATTATTTAAAAAAATTAAGAACTTTTTTTTAATACTGACTGGCCTGACGTAATATGTCCATTGTGTCGTAGAAATGAAGTTACGCCCTTTTAGAATAAGTACATCTTAATAAATGAATAATAAAATAATTAGTCACCCTAGGGAATTTTTTTAACTATTAGTGTCTTCCTCCTTCCAAACAGTATCTATAGAACGAATAAAATTAAAGTCTTGAAAATATGTAATCTTGTCAATTTATGATAAAGATGACATGAACAAATCGTCGTTATTCTTAACGCGATGATATTACGGGTGTACCGAAGCCAAAGACAAGGGCCCTTCGTCCATGATGTCGATAGCACACGGACACTTGAGCCACACACTTGTTCTCTTCATAGAAAAAGTACTTTGAGAGTGTATACGTACAGTCGGCCTTATAAGAAGCTGAACACTTTTGTACCTTGTCGCTATAACGCCTTTGACAGATTAGTGCAGCAGTTCAAACATGACGTTAAAGTGACAAAACACTAAAGTGTGCAGCTTCTTATAAGGCCGACCGTACGTCAGTATGTTTATGTATTTATACAGGGTGATACTAACTCCCCGTTTGATGAGAAAATGGTTTGTAGTCTCTTGAGTTTTTGTTACACCCCTACTATACAGGGTCATTCAGCTGAGATTGACTGTTAAATATTTTTAGGATTCCGTGCCAAAATGGTAAAAAAGGAACCCTTATGGTGAGACTTCGTTGTTTGTCTGTCGGACTGTCTGTATGTCACAGCAGGTTATCTCAGCAACTACAAATGCTATCAACTTGAAATTTGGCATAGTTGTACAAATTGCTTGCCCGCATCTGTTTTTTATTATTTTTTATTTATATTATCTTCAATACGGAACCCTCGGTCCGCGAGTCCGACTCACACTTGCCCGGTTTTTATATCACCAAATAGGTAGTCTCATGGTAGCTGTCATTTTTTTAATCTATTTAAGTAAACAAATAAAGCGTAAATTCATAGCAAAAGCCAAAACATTATTTATAATGATAAAAATATAATAGAGAAAACCGGAGACCGTTGTATTAATTTACAGATTTTTAGTTTTTGTATTAAATTAAATAGCTTCAATTGTTTTATTATTAATCAGTATTAAATTTATTTATTTTTTAAATAAATTTACTCTAATCTTTTTATCATTCTTGGCTACTCCTTACCCCCCCCCGTTATTTCAGTATTGTATAACTACATAATCATCACGCTTATGAACATGACGCAACTATAAAAAAACCCTGTTCACTACGAAACCCTAAAAATGTATGATCTTTAGGGAATGCAAATAACCGGTTATAACCGCTTTTAACCGGTTATTTTCATACAAAAACTGTTATTAACCGGTTAAATTGCATTCCCTAATGATCTTGTCGTGATCTATCAAATTTATTTTAAAAATAGGACTTGACGATGCTCTGGGATACAACAAAATTTTCGAGCACTTTTTACTAAAGGCGGTAAGTTAATAAAAAAAAATTACAACTAGGTAAATTTAGAAACTTAATATACAAGTTACAGCTTTAAGTTTAGGATAAAAGTGCCCAGTTAGGTTTAATAGTTTCAAAACTGAACGAGCTTAGTTTGCACCGTTGTCCGCATAAAAGCTGAAAAACTTTTAAGAAACTGAAACTAGTAACGAACTTTTCTGAAATACTTTTACAGCATGCTTCCTGTTCTAGGAGGTTCCGCAAGAGCTGGCGTAAATTATTCAGTGAACACACTGTAGGTTTACCACATATCACATGTTTCTTTAAGGGTATAATAGTTCATTACTGCACAGACCGGGAAATAGGCCGTTGCGGGACGAGTAGAGTTTGCATAGCGCTATATACAAGTCTAGCAACCGCCCTTCCCAGTCGAGGCTTGTATAGTGCTTTTCTCCAACAATGCGAGAAAATATAACACAAATTGTTAAAATATTAAACAGGTCAAAATTTCCTTGAAAAAAAAAGAACAGAAACACGTACGATTAAAAGTACTGAAACAAAGCATTAAATAAAATCAAACATTGAAAAGGAATTAATTCAATTTCAATAAAATATGGTTTAAATTATAACATTTATTACGCGTTTATGTTATTTCGGCAATTTATTTTGTTTATGAACACAATTTCTATAAAAAAACCTCAAGCTATTTGATACACTTTTAAATACACTGTAAACGCTGTTTGAAAATGTTTGACCTTTTTTAGTCTATGACATTGAAAACGTAAAATATACAAGGAAGAATTTTGATTGCACGAGTGTTTGGCTGTTTGGAGTTAGTTATCCTAGTCCAAAAATGGTTTTAAAATGTAAAACACCAGGTACATAATGAAATTTGTATATATAGGACCCATAATTTGGTTGGACTCGGCAGATCCTCATTTCTAGTGCCAAGATAAAGTTGTACACAAAGTAAAGTTTCATTGATGTACATAATTTGCCGCCAAACTTATACTATAGTGTGTAAATGGTATACGGGCGTTTATTAAAATTGGACATAGATAAAGACTCTACTAATCATAAACAGAAAGAATTATTTTGATTACGCTAACGTCTACACTGTTATAAATTTTTGAACATACTATCGACCCGCGATGTACATCTAAGTCCATCTGTCAAGTAAGTAATTTTAAAGTGCACCGTGCATGAAAGAGTTAATTCGTATTAAAGGTTAAGTATTCTCAGCTTTAATATTACTTAACTTTGAAACATCATTAATTGCGTTTTTAATTGATTGCATTTTTTGTTTTGACATTTAGTGTTAAATTATTTTTTATTTATTTAATTTTAACAAAAGCTGCCTAAATGTGCTCATTAGGGGCTATACTAACCACAGTTAAAAGAGACGCCCGTATATAATTTACACACTGTATACAGACAGACACACACATACACAGATAAAAACCATAGCCAATAAATATATAGTTAATATACTCCCCACAAACAATCGACGATTAAATATTTGCGCAATTATTTGAACGTTGAGTAACTCAATTCGTAATGCAGCAGATTAATGCAATTCAACGCTCTGGCTTCGATAAGGCTGGGGTTAAAACAACGCCGAGCGTCCAGTGGCCCCCTTATTACTATTATTGTGATTTATAATATAAACTAAAATGTGGCGTTATCTATGAAAAGGGACCTTATTGTCGATGGCACTTCCGCCATTATTAACGATGCTCCGATATACATACAATGCGTGACGCAGTGCGGCGTAAGCGCCATTGAGAATAAGGTTCCCTTTTCATAGATAATGCCACAAATACTGTCTAGAAATCTGTGAATGGTTATTTGCTGTACAAATGAATACCTACACAATTAACAGGGTATATGATATAACTAAAACAATTGAACTATGACTTTATATACTAGCTGAATTATTTTATTCTGGATATTTATTTCATTTTACTATATTTAAACTCGCACTTTACAGGTTTTTTTGCCATTTGTTACACCAGAAAACCTTAATTTTATTTTACTTGACAAAAAAACTAAATAAAACACCTAAAATTGTAACTGGTATCTTCGCATATACTTAGTATATTGCGGCGGTTTAGTATCTGCGTCTTATATTTCGTGAACTAAATTATATATAGAAATATTGAAGTCAAAGGCAAGAGTCAGGTTACCTACTGTATATTGCTGTTGTTAAATTACTAGTTTAAAAAAAACTCCATCCACTTTTATCGTCATTTATTCTCTTACTCACCGACCGCGTTCCTCCCAGTACCACTCTTTAAAAAATCAGTTATCAATCCCACGCAGCTTGAAAAATAAACAAACCTTTTGTTCGTTGTTGTACAAAGTTTAAGCTGTAGTCATGCTCAATAACTTTTCTTCTAAGCATTGTTCTCCTCTCGGGAAGCGCTGGTAGTGTTAAGAGGATTTTTTAAATGGTTAAAAACCATGTTGTAGATATTATGAAAAACTAGGTCTGTACGTTTTCCTTTCCAAGAAAATATCTTGGAAATAAATAAAAAAAAAGCGTAAAAAAACTAGTTTTTCATAATAACTACAACATATTCAAAATCGTGGAAATCGGACTTGATTTAGGGGGTGTGAACGTTCAGCTGGAAGGCCCCTGCTGTGTTCCAGGCTGCCCTCAGTGGAGCAGGTAAGGAGCCTTCTAAAAGACCCCCCGGAAGGTAAGCCAAAAGGGCATCCGCTATTGGAGGGCTACGTTTTGGCGCTATAGCGGTCCCGTAGCCCTATCCTTAACCGATTGGCGCAACGCCCCGGGGGTTTTAGTCCGTCCTGGCCCCCGCCGGGGCGTGTATGCATAGGCATTTCTCCACATTTCTATAAAAAAATAAAAAAATCGGTGTGAAACGTTATCGTTCTCTGCTGTAGCACTTTTTTATGGAATTTTTTAGACAGCTACGCGATTGGGGCGTCGGTTCACAATCTTCTTAAGTTCCCGCTCCGCTACTATTTGAGCACAGCCTGCAACTATAACCACAGTGTTTACAAAGCGATATTGACCGAACATTAAATTGACAACTCGGTTCATATTAACACATTCATCGGCCCTGTTATGAAGTATTAAAAGAATTGTTAAACGACGCTTAAATAGCGTAGCTGTCAAAAAATCCATCCAAATGTAGCTCCGGGCGATAACTTTTCTCACTCTTTAAATTAAGTCATTCATACATACATACATACATTAAATCGCGCCTGATTCCCAGAGGGGTAGGCAGAGACCACTTCTTTCCACCTGCTACGATCCTGACAAATCTCTTTCGCTTCTTCCACATTCATACATCGAATCATGCACGCAAGTCATTCATTCCAAGAAGTATTTTCTTGCAAAGGAAAACATACAGACATAGTTTTTATAATATCCACAAATTATTCAAAAATTGAAAACTTGGACTAGGCTTCAGGGGAGAAAAACGTTTTGTATGCAAATTTTCAGCTTCACAATCTTTTTCCAAAATTCAAATTGTACAAGTACATAGCTCTGACAATTTTCTACAGATTAAAGAGCTTCGACAAAAATGGCGTTCTTCCACCGTGCTTTCACTAGGCACTTTTTGCCTCGTACAGTAAAAATGTGGAACGAGCTCCCTTCGACGGTATTTCCTACCAGTTAAGACATGGGTGCCTTCAAGAAAAGAGCTTACATTACCCTAATTGGCCGGCAACGCACCGACAACTCTTGTTGAGCTGCTGGTGTTTATGGGCGGTGGTGATTACTGATTACTTCCCATCAGGTAACCTACATGACAGTTTACTTCCCACTCTTATAAAAAAAACACTGCTTATTTCGTATGGTGTAGCGACCACCTCACTAAACAGAGGGGCTTTTGTCTAACGCACTCACAATCACGATCGTTTTCATTTTGAAAATCGAAGGCTTGTGTGCATACAAAATGAAAACAATTGCTCCACTTTGAAGCCGGTTGCGATTGCGAGTGCGTTAGACAATAGCCCCTCAGGTTATTACAACGATAAAAAGATAAAAGACATTTGTTCAGTAAGTAGGCTGCAAGGTCACTTTTACACGTCAAGAATCTATCAGCTCTTCCCGAAACGAGACCACTGCTGAGAAGAAACGCCGCAAGAAACTCAGCAGTCAGTCATTTTTTAAACATATTTCATACTACAATGATACTACTTTGTCTAGCACTAGCGTGTATAGGTAGAGCTTTAATTTTTAAATAAAATCAGATACCATGTGTAATTCAGCAGGAAAACATGTCCGAAGTATTACGAGAGAAACAGAGGGAGAAAAGGAAAAAGATAAACACAAGACGACCACATAAAAGTTTCGATATGTTTTCCTACATCAACGGTGTCCCCTAGACAGGATACAACTTTTGCATTTGCACAAATTATTAATGACTAAGTTTCGGGTTCAGCCCAAGCTTTTTTGTCTGTTAGTTAGTCCTCGACCCTATAAGTAGTACGTTTAGACGTTAACGACTTTTTTTGAACTGCATTGCCATGTCGTATCCCCCTGATCTGAAGAGGTCTCCATTATATCGTTGGTTTTATCTACTTAAAATAGCAATGGTATCATTTTCAATACAAACATTGCAATCCTTTTAATTGATTACTTAACAATGGCATTGCACAAACACTTAACACTCCCAGTGCTCGATTAAAATGGCAGAATCGGTACAAAAAACCGGTACAAAAAGAACGCGCTAATTGCATCGGGAAACAAATAAAAATCCATTTCTGAAATCCATTATTTGTAGGTACTAATGAAAGAAGGTGAAATAGGGAACCAGGAAAACTCAGTTTACAAATCGGGTTCCGATGCAATTCGATTAAAAATTCGATTAAAAATGTATGATTTTGAGAATAATGTCAAGGAATAGGCTTACATACAATATCTTTATACTATAGGCATTTGGTACAGGGCCTCTATTCTTGGCGGTAAAATCCAAATCGTATTTGACCAGAGGGCATATTGTCTAACGCAATCGCAATCACGACCGTTTTCTTTTTAAAAATCGAAGGCTTGACTGCATACAAAATGAAAACAATTGCTCTACTTTGAAGCCGGTTACGATTGCGAGTGCGTTAGACAATAAGCCCTCTGTTATGGTTTTGTTTTAAACTCGGCCGCCATTACTGTCAAGTAAATAAGAGCGTATGTGTTAATCTAGGTTATAAGCTATCTCCATTCCAAATTTCATCCAAATCCGACTAACCGTTGCAGCGTGAAGGAGTAACAAACTAACGCAAAAAAAAAAAAAAATTAGTACGATTTGTGTGTTGGTACGGAAGGGATCGCTTTGAAACGCATTATTTGTCTACGCATAATTTATCTTTTCGCATAAAATCCATTTAGGCTGATATTGCAGAATTTAATAAACGTCTATTGTGTAAATTAGGTAAGTTAGTGTTGCGTGGTAGGTTAGTGTTTTATAATAATTAAAATAAAACCGTTTCTATTGTAAGAACCGTTCTCGGCCAAACGATTTTATGCATGAAGATACATTAGCATAAAAAAAATAATGGCAGACGATATAGACCCGGTACGGAACTGTCGGTAGATAAGTCGTTTTTTGAATTTGGAATGGTTAAACAATTTTTCCTAAAAAAAAATGACTAACACTTGAGTAAGAATACCAATGCAGTACGGAACCCCCGCGCCCGCGACGCGAGCGCGGCGTTAAACAGACGAACTATCGACGGGCTGCTAATGATGCCGGCAGGGCTGCCACCGGGGACAAAATACTACACTGAAAAAAAACTAGTGTACAGTGTGTAAATGGTATACGGGCGTTTGTTAAAAATGGACATAGATTAAGACATAAACAGAAAGAATTATTTTGATTACGCTAACGTATACACCTTTATTAATTTTTGAACATACTATTGACCCGCAATGTACAGTAAAGGAAATTGATTCCTAGACCACTTTGGACTATGTCAAAGTGACGTATTCAATCAAAACGTAAGAGACATCTTCTGATTTTATTCACAGTGTTATTTGACATAGTCCAAAATGGTCTAGGAATCAATTTCCTTGACTGTACATCTAGTAACTATGTCAGATAAGTACGTAATGTTTACTTGTTAAAATTCTTTTTAGAAGTTAAGTAATCTTAGCTTTAATAATACTTAACTTTGAAACGTTATTAATTGCGTTTTTAATTAACTGCATTATTGGTTATACATTGCGTGTTAAATTATTTTGCATGGTTTTTTTTTAACAAAAGCTGCCTGAATTGCTCATTAGGGGCTATACTAACCACAGTTAAAAGGAACTCCCGTATACCATTTACACACTGTATATAATAAACAAAACATGAACATTCACTGCTTTGCACTACCTACATATGAGCCTAAGGATCGAAATGGTAATTGGTACTGGTCCAAAAACAGTTAAAGCGGCCAAATTGTATTGTCTTGACAGTAATTTAAAATTTTGACAATTATCAACATAAGAATAAAAGAATAAGAATAAGAATAAATTTATTGGAAAAAAAAATACACGGCATTTTTTTAGAGTTTTTGGTAATTCTGTAGCTCGGCCTACCCCACTCTAGGAATGAAGGCGTGAAGGTATTTATGTATGTATGTAAATTAAAATGTGTATAGCATTGAACATATTGTAAATTAATTAAATAGTAGGTAAGGTGAGGCGGGGCTATTGCATCTGCGGGGCTATTGTAACTTTTCATAATAATTTTAAAAGTAGAACACGTTTTAGTATGAAAAGTTACAATAGCCGCTCAGATGCAATAGCCCTGCCTCACCTTACAATACAATACAATACAAAAATACATATTATATTGTATTATATTATATTATATTATATTGTTTAGTACAATGTACTTCTATATCGCATTCGAATGTGACTGTATGTGTTCTAAATAAATTAAAAAAAAAAAAAAAAAACACTTTATTGTACACCAAACAAAAACATTACAGAGAAACAGTACAATTAAAAATAACACAGGTAAACAACAGGCGGTCTTATCGCTAATTAGCGATCTCTTCCAGACAACCTTAGCAGGGACATGGTGTCGAATTAAAACATTACCTAAGCGTTGAATAAATTATTTTATCTACACTCATATCATAAGTTCTTTATAATGCGTTCAGAATCCGTAGACAATGACCAGCATTACAAGATACAATTGAATATGATATGTTTTCTTATCTGTAGCTGTAATGAAAAGTTAAAATTACGATACAACTTTTGATAAAGTAATGTTGTTAAAATTTGGAACATCTTCCAAAACCAACACAATTCAAACAGGGGGCCAATTCTAGTATCAATTAAACGTCGACTCTGTATATTTTAAGTAAAGTGTCGTACGCCATTTTGATTTCGAATGACATTAGAATAGGGACTTTGTTAGTTTGTCTATGATTTAAAAAAAAACATTCATGTTCGTGACACAGGTTAATAGCTTTGCCGCCATTTTGTTTGTTTTGCCGCCTACTGAACGCATCTTAGAGTACTTATAATATGTGTGTAGATAAAGTAATGTATGCAACTGTACATAATTAGGCCTTAAAACACTCGTGTGATCTTATTATGAAACTCGCCTTCAGCTCGTTTCATAAAACCACACTCTTATTTTAAGGACCCTCTTTATGTATCAGTTACATAAAATACTATTATCCTATCTTCTCTTTTTCAATTATCTTTCTAAAAATAACTTTATTTATTTAGTTGGCAGCCCTGCCGCTAGTTGGCTTCGTTTCTCCAAAAGCCGTTGTTACTCCCCTTTGACGACAGTCGCCCGCTCCTCGCCAAGGAGCAACTCCATGTTTCTTTTACAGAAATGTGTTGAAATGTTTAAAATTATTGTTGGACATTTTATCCAGGGAGTATCGATGGTCTACCGTGAACGAATAAGTACATATTTCTAACATTCAAACCGTTATTCTAAACGGTAACAAACGTGGAATACTTACCCTGGGATACATCAAATCGTTTCTTAAATGTAACAATTTTTATTTTTAATTTTAACAGGAACGTCTGTACGTAATTCAAGTTATATTAAAGCGAAAAAAAAATCGTCGGTCTTAGGCAGGATTCGATCCTACATCTCCTCTGGCAACCGACCGACATGCATTAGGACAAATGACGATTAGGGATTCCATAGGGGAACCCCCTAGTGCACTATTTTTGGGATGTTGCATTCTTCCATATACACGGTAACACTTTTTTTTACTTATGTTTGTTTATTTGTAACTGAATTTTGGGTCGGTAGCTACCTACAATTATTTAAAGTATTCTGCAGGTCGTTTTTTATACCTTGCATATTGCTAAAGGCAAGAAAACGAAAAACTCCCTGACCCTGCCTACGAAACTAGCGGTCCTGGGTTCAAATCCCGGTAAGGGCAGATATGGGAGTGATGAGCGCGAGTATTTGTTTCTGAGTCTTGCATGTTTTCTATGTATTTAAGTATGTCTATATCAATAAGTTTATCGTTGTCTAGTTCCCATAGTACAAGCCTAGAGCTTAGTTTAGGACTAGGTCAATTTATGTGACAGTCCCTATATTTATTTATTTATTACATTTGCTCTGGTTAGTCGAAATAAAAACCCTACGTGATAGCACTCCGTCCATTTACTATATGTAACATAAAAGCGAAACGGACTATCATTTTCCCACCAAAAGTCCCCATTTCCAGGAATTCCTTTTGAAATATCGAAATGCTCGGTATAGTTTATACACGGCTTTGAATAAACCAATACGTTTAGGGTCCGTATGTATGCCTCTTATGTATTCGTATGGACGTATCGCTACCACTTATGAAATCGCTCAGATTGTATGCCATGGAACAGGGCATAGGCGGTGGCGGTGTTAACGGAAATAACGTTGCGTTGACGTTTTCTGAGTTTGAATTTGCAGTTTTGTAACAAAAAAATAAAAAGGCTTTAAGTGTGATTGTTGATTAAGAGTCAAAGGGTATTATTATAATACTAGAGGACGCCCGCGACTTCGTACGCGTAGAATTAGTTTCCCGCTACTCCCCCCCATTTCTTCCCGTTGGGGGTCGACTTTCGGAAAATCCTTTCTTAGTGCTCACTTACATCATGAAAGGAACCCATGTACCAAATTTCAAGTTTCTAGGTACAGTAGTTTCGGCTGTGCGTTGATATGTCAGTCAGTCAGTTTAGCCTTTTATATATATAGATTACTGGGTATTATATCGTAGCAGGTGGAACGAAGTGGTCTCTGCCTACCCCTCTGGGAAACAGGCGTGATTTAATGTATGTATGTATGTATTACTGGGTATTGTTTTCCTAGAACACTAATACAAACAAACAAACTTTTATGTACCTACGCCATATTTTATCCAAATCAATTTAGTCGATATAAATAATTATAAACTTTATTTGAATAGTCAAGTTCGATTTATCACTTTTCGTTGTTAATATAATTATTATTCACGGCTCTATATTCAAGTTTACCTTACTGGCATAATAGTACATTACTTAACAAGGGCTGTAAAAGAAAGTAAGCCCGAAATCGCAAGTATTTGAGACCCGAGCCGTAGGCGAGGGTTGTAAATATGCGATAGAGGGCTTTCTTGTTTACTGCCCGTGATGAGTACACAATTTTACGTCTTCACCTGGCCACAATGGGAGTTTTACCGTGCGCGCAGCGTGCGATAAAACTCACATTACGGCCAGGTGTTACGTAAAATATTTAATTATTCATCGTATCTCTTCTAAGGTTAACTGGATCGCAATTTAGCCATAAGACAGCCTATCGTTTACCTGTATAATTATTACCTGTGTGGTTTTACTGCAATGTAGCGAACAGTATAGCGTTTTTGTAGTGTAATGTGTTGTTAGATTTTTGAAATTGACCCAAATCGCTTCCTCTCATGACTCGGCTCCGCTCGCTGCTCCGCTCGTATTATGATTTTACTCCAATGCGCTTATTGAGAGAGCCACTATCTCCTCTATGGGCTCTTGCTATTACGTACATAAGTACTGTAGGCAGAAAAATACAGCATTTTATTTTTTATTTTATTTTGAATCCCTATCAAAAAAAGAGAGGTGTATTTTTGTGTGTATTTAACGTGTGAATTCGAGTATCTATTTGTTTACGTTAAACAAATACAGGTATGTGTGTGTTTGTGTATCTGTGTGTCCGTCTGTGCCATCGTAGCACTTAAACATACGGAACGATTCAGTGAGGCTAGGCAAGTTGCTTAACGCTAGCGAAAACGATTTTCGAAAACTGACAAAATATATGGGATTGACGTAGGCGCTCGATGCGACCGTCTGACAGCTTATATCAACCCTATACATTTTGTATAACGACAACGAATGCCTAATGCATCTTGTCTGGCTTCACACATATGTCGATTTTCGAAAATCATAGCTTTACGCAGCTTGTGTCGGGGGGGGGGGGGCAGGGGACCTAATATAGCTGCGTTTATCGCGTGACAAAATATGGATATAACATCCGTCGCTTTACGAGAGTGACGAATTCTTTATCCACATTTAGTCACCCAATAAACGCAGCCATACTAGGCCCGCTAAACACTTCACAGATAAGTATATTTTATAAGGTATTTAAAGTCCCTAACGTTGTTCTGCCGACCGTGCGCTGACCGCGGCCGGCGACCGTCTGCCCCGCCTCTATATTTCCTGAAGACATCAATTTTATCAGCACTTACCCTGACGTACTTGTGCATACAATAGAAAAGAAGAGAATAGAATTACGTTTGTTCCAGAAACAAATCAGCACAAGTGTACATTGTACGAAAATACATACATACATAAATACACTCACACCTTCATTCCCAGAGTGGGGTAGGCAGAGCTACAGAATTACCAACTCTAAAAACTTGTTGCTAATTCTGTAACCACATTTCGTATAATCAGCCTAACATTATTACCATGTGTATAATGAGTAACAGGTTGCAAAACCATTGTCTAACAATAGTACAAGACCATAATAATATTCTCTTACAAAAATACAATCTACAGTAATATTATAAAGAGGAAAGGTTTAATTGTTTTTTTGCATTGAATGGGCTCCGAAACTACTGTAAAAGTGACCGTGCTGCCTAATTACTATTATCTTATACAGGGTGACAGGAAGTTCGATACAATACTTTTAAGGAGGCATAGTAGAGCTCATTTGGAACAAAATTAGGTCATATAGTACAGTCGGCCTTATAAGACGCTGAACACTTTTGTACCTTGTCGCTTTAACGCCTTTGACAGATTAGTGCAGAAGTTCAAACATGGCGTTAAAGTGACAACACACTAAAGTGTGCAGCTTCTTATAAGGCTGACCGTACCCTGGCCGAAAATTATTAGTTTCTGAGATATTCATAATTTTAATCTGAATTTTGGTGATTTTCCCTCATTTTATTAACTATTGTTCTACTCGCGTACTTTAAACGCTAATATTGATATCGTTAACGATATCAGAATACCAGCTATAGCATAACCGAAGCGTGAAAACAGTTTTATAATGAGCGTTACCATGATAATAACAGTTTTTTAATAATGATTATAGCATTGTTATTACCATGGTTACGCCTAGAACACATACGTTTGTGCAGACGATTACCACTTATTTCAATTTACAGACAACACGAGATCAATTCTAATTGAATAGTAAACAAACAAACCCACCACAAAGCTCGATAATCCTGTTTCCCTTCTAAACAGAACGCGGTAAAAGAGTGTAAGGCAAGCACTCCAATCCAGTGCATTCAGTCCCCTGAGTACTGCGGAGTTTGCCTCGTGCTTATAGATTTTTAATGCCGTTCAACCGGAGACTTGCTTTGTTCTGAATAAAGTTTACACTAGAAATGTTTTTCTATTTAAAGCAATACAGACACGAGATTCTTGGCGGTGAAAACCATAATAATATTCTCTTTGACGTGTTCAGGGTAGTGATTCTCTCAAAAGCAAAGGTGAGTGAACGTCCAAGCGGCGAGTTTAAGTAGTCCCGTCAGAGCGAGCAAAACACATTTTAGCGCGCGCATTCTCAATTAGGCAGCCTTATACGTTCGAGAAGCCATGCTGCCAAATTGAATACAATACCTGCCGGTATTCTAGGCACTAAAAACCATAATCGTCTTGGATGCAGTTCTGTTTACGCTGAGGGAAATAGACAGAGCTATATAACTGTTATAGCTCTGTCCTGTACGCTCAACGTAAAATGAACTGCATAACTATGTCATAATAAACCCTCTGTTAAAGTATTGTCAACGTTTTGATAGCCCTTATTTACTTGACAGTAATAGCGGCTGACGTCAAAACAATACGAATACGATATGGTTTTTACCGCCGAAAAAGGAGGCCCTGGTGTTGTTTTAAACTCGGCCGCCATTACTGTCAAGTAAATAAGAGCTATCAAAACTTTGACAATACGATAACATGTCAAAGACGATATGGTTTTTGACGCCTAGAATCTAGTCCCAGATAGCCTGTGTTTGTTTGCCTTCTGCCTTCTTCATGCCATTCAAAATGTCAAAAGTATTAGCTGTCAAAAACTGACAAGAGACAAAGTAAAAATGATGACTCTATTTCTTTCACTGTCTGGAACGTGGCAGGTTTAAAGACCTATAATACGTTCGATACAATGAAATTGATAGTTTATGAAATTGAAATGTATGTACCTATCAATTGACTTGCATATCGCGATCACAACTCAAAAGCCCCAAATTCCATCCCACATTTAAATCACGCCGCCATTATAAATTCCGTTATAATTCCAACCAATAAATTCATGGCGTATTCGCAGCGTCAGTTTTGAATATCGAACGTGGAGTTCGAAAGGGCGGTTTCAAACAATAACGGTAATTGAATAACAATGGCGGAAGTGATCGGTGCTTTAATAGTTAAGGAAATTATTAAAAAATCCTACAAATGTATAACATGTGTAAGTTTGTAAGTTAGTTTTTTAGCCCTGCAACGGCTATACAGATCTGGATGAGATTTGAAATGGAGATAGCCTATATCTTGGATTAGCACAGGTTATCTATATCCTCGTGGATCCCGATACCTATATTAGTAAGGTTGTAAAAGTAACCTAGTCAAATAAACTATGGGGTTTCTTTTGTCTTCGGTAATTTGTACTTCATTAAGTACGTGGGGATCCACGAGGTTAATCCTGTAATAGATCACTTCCCGTGGGATACAAAATTACAAATTCTACGCGAACAAAGTAGCGGACAGAAGTTTGATGTACATTGCAAAATTAACAAGTTTCTACATCGCTCGGATTCATGTAAGTTGCGCAATGTACACTGAAATGTCACCTGTCATTGCAGGGAGGTGAAATGGGGGGTAGGTCGTTGGCTGAGGAGGGATCTCGTGCCTTTGTGTCGTCACGTTCATCGAGAGACTCTTTGTGAGGGTGGAAACAAGATCGGAGGATAGATTCTGCCCCAGTTAGTAAAAAGGCGCTTCTGACCAAATCGTACGCAAGAAAAATGTAATAATAGTAAGTGTTTTTTTAGCCTAGTGGCTTAGGGGGTGGACTCGTGATCGTAAGGTACCGAGTTCAAACCCCGCGGGCATCATGTACAGTCACCGGCAATAATAGGTATATTATCCAACATGGGGCGCAAAAATATCTGACACGTTTTTATTACTAAAGGTATAAGAACGTGTCAGATATTCTAACTTAATTTTATATTTCCCGGTGCTCTGGCGGTGAAGGATAAACATCGTGAGGAAACCTGCACATTCGAACAGCTGAGTGCGTAAGAGGGTACTTGCACATAAGATCATAAAGATCATAAACATAAGGCAAATTGAAGAAGTTCTGGATTGACTCTATCGTCTATATCTACAGTTTATGTAAGTGTGTATAGGTATATTTAAGTATATGTCTCTGTATCTATTTATGTAGGTATTTGAATGTAATATTTCATTTATTGGTTAGTGAATGTTTTATATTCTTGTAAATACATTTGTACACTTGCTTACTAGATGCATTACCTTTCACTTTTCTCAATTTTTCAAGGGTTAGCTGGAAGAGGATAAAGGGATAAGTTCGCCTTTGTACATATTTTAATATTAATTGTATTGTTCTTGTTTTTCTTTTGTACAATTAAGTGTTTACATACATGCATAAAACTAACTAACTTCGTGTTTAAAATACTTATAAATTATTGTTAATTATAGTAGCTACGTAAGTGGTGCACTTAAGCCCTATTACATGGTAGCATGTCGAGCTCAAGTCGGGTTTTTTAAATCAATAGTAGTGCATGATTCAGGCTATAACGTAAATGTGATGGAGTAGCGTGTGACATTTATTAGTTATTCTACAACTTTATTATTATATATAGACTAGAGGACGCCCGCGACTTCGTACGCGTAGAATTAGTTTCCCGCTACTCCCCCCATTTCTTCCCGTTGGGGGTCGATTTTCGGAAAATCCTTTCTTAGTGCTCACTTACATCATGAAAGGAACCCATGTACCAAATTTCAAGTTTCTAGCTACAGTAGTTTCGGCTGTGCGTTGATATAATAAGTCAGTCAGGTTTGCCTTTTATATGTATAATAATAGATTAGCTTTTGCGCGCGACTCCGTCTGCGTAGACTTTTTTCACTATTCCTTCGGGAACTGACCAATTTTCCTGGATCAAAAATAGCCTATGTGCTATTCCAGACCATAATCTATCTCTGTGCTAAATTTCGTACAGATCCGTTCAGCCGTTCTGGCGTGATTGAGTAATAAATATCCAAACTTTTGCATTTACAATACAGTGATTCTCAATAGGGAATATGCTAGGATTTTTTAATTGTGTTTCTTAACAAAATATGACAATACCGTAAAAGAGATCACCTAAACTAAAATTTAAATTTAAATTGGCCAAGAATTACGAATGATATCAGCATTTTAAACTGCTTATTAGACAGCGATTAGACAGAGAGATCCGATATACACTGTGACGTCATGTAACAGGTCAGGCCATATAAACTCCATGGTAAATTCTGTTTTGCTAGAAAGGCAACAAATCTTTGTTGGCTTTGATATATCTTGGTTATTTTTATAGCTATCAAAAAAATGATTTTTCTAAACTGTTTGTTACATGAATCAGCTTTTATTGAAGCTGTCAAAAAGTCTAGAATATTCACATGACTGCTTGCTCTATCGGCCGTTCGACAAGAAACCATAACATTACACATCCGGACATTAAGATAGTACAGGCTGTTAAAAAATAAATACAATTAATAAATTTAAACCGCTAATCACATAATTAAATTAAATAGAACAAAGCCATTGCAAATCAATGAGCAATTTTATCCCCATTCGATTCCAAAATGGCCGAGCGCCTAATTGTTTCAAATTCAATGGCGCTAATGTGAAATGACTCGATTTGCAACCGCAGTTGTACAACTAATAAAGGACTCCACCATTCCCTCATTTTTGATTCGATAAAATAGAGAAATTGCGAGCTCTCCATTGCCCTTTGTTTGAATAACCTTGAGCTTTCTTATGAACCTCATCAATAGCGCCCACGTCTCCGTATCATCCCAGCATAGGTCCAGTCAGCAGTATAAATAAGTGATCATTTCTGTACCTTGTCGCTTTCAATCGTTTCACAGTTTTGCATAACATTTCAAACACGTCGTTAAAGTGACAAGGTTCATAAATGATCACTTATTTATGCTGTTGACTGTACCTAATTGCAAGACTTAAGTGGCAGTCGGCAGATTCTGGAAAATATACACCTGAACTCGGTTCTTGAGTTGTGTTATTCGGAATTTATTAAGATTTAGATTTTATTTATTTCATAATATAAGTTACAGTTATACTGCACACATGTCAATTATACAGAATTCATATTACGATCGTCAAAGAAGTAAAACAAAAAATAATGTAGCAAAAGCCAATGTCAAAAATTAATGGATAACACATAACATACAAATAATAATAAAATAAGTCACACACTTAATTTTATTAAACTATTATTAAAGTATTATAAAGTCACAATTCAGCATCAATAAATTCACTTACAGAGTAAAATGCATTATTCAACAAAAGGTTTTTTAAACGCTTGAATGTTTCGTCACTGGACTCATTTTTTAAGTAAGCGGGTAGTATTACTTTTAACATTTGTTATTAATGTTATTATCGTAAAACAATCAAAACAATGCGATGAAATTATTTGTCGAAACCCAACCAAAGTGTGGTGCCATCATTAGTTGAATTTATTGAGTTTATCTCCAAAACTCATGTAACCATAAAGCGTCATCTATCGCACAGGTAATATCGGATCGCAAACAAGCGCGCAGAGAGGATATCCGGTTACGGGCCAATCAGTGTCGACGTCAAATTTAAGGAAAAATGGCGGGGAGCGACAGCAGCATCGACGGTTCTCTTTATAATTCCGTTTATATTATATCTAAGTTTAAAAAAATATATTATTAATTTTCACATCTTTTGAAGCCTAGGCAAATTTAGACTATTAGGTATGTGGGTAAACGCAGTTTTGTTATGATTTGTAATTTTGTGTATATAGTTAAGTCATTGAAGGTTTTTTTTGTTTTTTTTTTGTGGTGAGACTTGCCGTTGTGTCACCAAATGGTCACAACGGAAGACTTGCGTTTAAACTAGTGACATCCAGGGTAGTGATTCTTTCAAAAGCAAAGGTGAGCGAACGCAGGAGTGACGTCCAAGCGGCGAGTTTAAGTAGTCCCGTCAAAACGAACAAAACACATTTCAGCGCGTGTATTCAATTTGGCAGCATGGCTTCTCGAACGTATAAGGCTGCCTCATTGAGAATGCACGCGCTAATGTGTTTTGCTCGCTCTGACGGAACTACTTAAACTCGCCGCTTGCACTTCACTCCTGCATTCGCTCACCTTTGCTTTTGAGAGAATCAATACCCTGAGCTAGGACCATTTTGCATGATCTGACAGTACTAACACCTAATGACTGTAATGTTCTTTATAAAAGAGAGTTGAGGTCTTCTAGCTATATCCTACTAATATTAAGTCCAAGTGCGAAAGTTCGTGTGTTTTCATAGGTACAATCACGCCTCTTCCCCGTAGGGGTAGGCAGAGACCACTTCCTTCCACTTGCTACGATCCAGACAAAATTCCTTCGCTTCCTCCACACTTGTGTGAAGTCTCTTCATACACGTGCGTGACTTTAGGGTATTACTCTGGCCCTTTCTCAATACGTCCCCGTTTTGATCTGATCTACTTTGAAATCGGTAATTCGAACTTCGTCTATTGCTATCCGTTTTGCTCTCGACGCGTCACTAATTCGCAAGAAAGTGACGGAGCGATCCGAAGTTCGAATTACTGATTTCAAAGTAGAGCCCCTGTTCGCCTCGACCTTCCCCTTCCAACATTCTCTTTACCATTCTATCTAATTTTTATTCTAATTTTTCTATCTAATATCTATGAGAAGATGAGAGTTTTTTACCCTAGTACCTACAATACAAAATACTGCATGACGTGTGATTATTTTGCAGACCGTCCTCATCAATATGCGTCGCTCAGCGTGTCCAATAAGATTTATTAGTCTCTCATTACTCGTCTAAACCTGCCTGGTATTGTTTATTGGCGCCTAGGCACGTATTTGACAACACCCTGTAAGCAAAACAAGTTGGGAATAAAGGGTGATCCGTGAGGCGGTTCTGTGAGTGCCAGTGATTTTGATACTTTATAAAGCCTGAGTTTCATTGGTCGATACTTTTCGTTATACATTGCGTCGCTGCAATAGCTCCCGGCTCGATAATGTCAAAATAACTCGTCAATGGATTGCTACAAACGGGCTATTGACTAATGAAACTAAGCCTTAAAGATGATAACTGAGAGTGCGATAGCTCTTAGAAGGTGCTTCGGGTTTTTACTTGCCTCTCAATCGCTCTAATGCGTTCTTATTAAGAGCGAGTGAGAGAGAAGTACAAACCTGAATCACCCTCTAAGTGCTCACAGACTGTAAAAGGTTTAACATGATTGTGTATCTGTGTGTTTGTGTATCTATATGTCTGTCTGTGGCATCGTAGCTAGCAAACGGATTTTAATCAGGGTCCTTAGCTACATTTCATGAAAATCGGTTGAGCCGTTTAAGATTAATCAGTTCTGAAAGCAGGCGTCGCCATTATATCGAGATTTTCATCTAAAACTAGCGACCCGCCCTAGTTTAGCTTCGGTTTATGTGGAGTTTTCTGTAACATTCTTTCATAAACGAGATATTTTTATTCATCAAAACCTTACTTGAGAAAATATCTAACAGATGGTGAAAACCGCATGAAAATCCGTTCAGTCGTTTTTATCTATTTATTTATTGTTTATTAAGAAACAAACGGTCTTATACAATCAGGGTAACAATGAAATGGGATATACAATTATGACCTACAGTTTCCTTAATTAAAAGTTTTTGAGATGATCGCGAAAATACAGACGGTCAGACAACCATGTCTGTTTAAAAATATGTTACCTATACTTCACTTGTTTAGGTCGTTAAATAAATGTTAACAAACTAAAACCACGTGGCTCTATTAGACAGCCAATCAAAACTGTTTTGTCGAGCTTTGACATGTCAGTGTCCTGCTGCTAATTTTCTGACGAACTATACCACGTGGTTCTTTTGTTTACATTTGAACTACTAAACAAATGAAGTATAGTTATAATCTGCAAATGGATTTGGATGCACCATAATTTGTAACCAAATGCTCCAATTTTAAATCGTGCGCAAACTTTGTTTATTCTCACCTAAAAAAAGTATAAAGCCAAAGTGTGTCGTGCAAGTCGTCAATACAGTCGCTCTTGACCCGCTCGTCGTGTCGCGACATAATGAGTTGCAACACTGCACCGCAGCCGTTGTGTGAGGCGTCGGTGGATAAGGAGCGAGGGAATATTTAGAATCTTTTTTGAACCGCGACGCTATAAAGGTTGTTATAAATTTAACGTGGGCAGTTTCTGCGTAAGGTCGCCGTCAATAGAACTTGCGAACTATGTAAACAAATTAGTACTGTTTGACACATAACCTCAAATATTTACCAGCGTGTTTTTATTAAAAATAACGTATAATGAATAGTTATTTCATCTTAAACTTAATATGACAATAATGATTTAGTGTATAAATCGTTGCAAAGAACTCACTTGATCTTTAAAAGTACGTGATTATCGAGCAATCGTGGTGAATTGGTTCGTTTGGTTTTGTTTACATCTTTTGCAAGTTCTATTGACGGCGACTTTATCTATGTGTTTCTGGAGCATAGTAGGCTCAAAAATGTGATCCCTTGAATCACCGACATAGGAAATTCTATGAAATGACACATTCGATCAATTGTGTCATTTCATTTTTGCCGTTTGGTGCCGGGTTTAGAATGTTGCCACTCCATGTCTTCCCGTGTATGTCGTAAGAGACGACTAAGGGACTAAAGGCTGTGTAGTGCTGTTAGGCGATGGGTTTGCAACCTGTCACTGTATATACATAATATACTAATACGAGTACACTGGATAACATCTTAGCCTGGTTGTGCAAAATGTGGTCACAGAATTATCAACAAGTTTTTGGAGTTGTTGGTGAGTCTGTGGCCTTCCCACCTGCTACGATCTTGACAAATCTCTTTCGCTTCTTCCACATTCATACATCGAGTCATGCACGCACGTCGGTTTCGGGTACTTAAAATTCGGCCCTTTTCCAGTATTTCTCCGATTTGATTCGAAAAAGTACGCCTAGGGCGGCCCCTTCCGACCCTTCCACTCACTTTCGCTCTGTATATCTCTTTCGTCAATCTTCTTTCATCCATCCTTTCCAAATGACCGAACCATCGAAGCATATCCTTTTCAATCTTAGTCTCTACATCTTCTTTTAGTCCACATTTCTCTCTGACTTTTTCATTCCTTACTCTATCAGTCAGTTTCACACCACACATACAACAACACAACACTGGCTGTCAAAGAATAAGCAGCTGATCTCGCTATGTCCATATAAAATATTCTTATTTTAATTATATTGATTGTATATTTAAGCTTAACTGTTATTAAATAGACAGTTTACAAGTCAAATATTATCTTAGTGAAATATTTCTAGTGTTTTAGTGACGTATAATAGTGTTCCGAAACATATTAAATTTGTAACCGTTATAGGTTATAAATTTGAATTCGGTGTCTGCATCTTATACTTGTCGGCTTGGTTTAGGCACTATTTACTATAAATACTACCTGTGGTAGCCGCTGGATGAAATTACATAATTATAGTGCAGTGTAGACACTAGTAACGTTACTATATTCACGTAAGTAAACTTGCATTCCTTGGACAAACAATTTCTTGTTTTTTACTATCTTAATTAATCAAAGCCTTGTAATAATGATGACCCGAAGGGCAGCTGCTGTCGCTGCGCGTCAGCAACAAAATGACAAACTTCAAATAACGTTGTTAGAGTTGAAAAAATCCAAGGAATTGTGTGCCCAATTACTCAGTGAGAGAGAGGACAGTGAGAGGGAACTACTACCAATTCTAGAAAGTAGGGATAAGTTAAAAAAGGAACTCTCTTTACTAGAAAGTGAGTATAATGATATAAACATGGAACGGGTCAAGCTCCAAGAAACAGTGGAAAAGTTCTCTGAGTGTACCGAACTGTACGAGCAGGCCTTGAAGGACGTCGACTCCCTGGAGAGAGCGCTGCATGATGCCCACGAACAGATCTACGAGCTTCAAGAGGCCAACCAAAACACTGCAGAGGTACACACTCAATCATTATTTGAGGAATTGGTAGCGAGTGACCCTCAGTTGATTCCTGCTTCAACCGACAATCCTGTGGTTACCATAGATTTAACTAATGACATTTCCACCACAACAAGGTTAAGTAGTTGTAGCAGGAATAAACTAAAAAAACACATCAAATTAAATAGATATATAAGAAAATCTCAAAGGTTGTTAACACAAAATAAACAGTATACAACAAAATTGATATTAAATAAAATAAATGTAAAACTAGTTGATAAACTTAATGAATATGCCAATATGTTAGGAAATAATAAGTTAAAGTATGACACTGACACACAAATGTTACAATTAAAAATACAGAATTTGGAGGAGTCGATACAAACATTAAATAATTTGCAAGAGAACTCGAAAAAAATTATAGCTGAGTATTCTTTAGGTATGGATGACCTAATAGGGCAGCTCAACTATAATTTAGAGCTGTTTCAGTCACTGGCGGACAATCACACATGTGTCTGCCAAACCATGAGTGTCTGTCCGGCCACCAGCGGACTGAAGCAGAGCCTGTGTGTTAGTGTTCCTGCACTCAGTGCACTCAGTGTTCCTACACTGAGTATTCCTGCGCATATTGTTCCTACACTTCCTACAGTAAATAATGACAGTACTAACACATTGACATATAAACATAAACCTGACATAATTATGTACTGCGATGAAATTGGTAGTAATATGGGCTCAATATTGAATTCATACACTAAGGGACATAGTGTGATCAGCAATTGTTTACCTTTAAGCAGCTTGGAAAATATCCAAAATCAAATTATTAAGGACAGAAATATTGATATTGACACAACTTTGCTTATTCTTATAGGAAATAGAGGGAATGTAAACAAAAATAAATTAATTTCATTTTTTCAAACACTGAATAGTCTTGTAGTAAAAAAAATCATATTGTTTACATTCCCTTATTGTAAACAGTTGTCACAGAAAGAAAATGATATAAGACATAATCTAAATATGACATTTTATAACATGTGTACATATAATGATAAGATTGACATTATTGATTCTAATAATTATATTAGTAATAATTACATTTTGAATAAAGGGAAATTTTACCTTCCCAATTATCTTAAAAGACAGATAGCTATGTCGCTATCTTATTTATTTGATATTTCAGCCAATAATTTGGCTCCTGCTTTTTTTGAGCAACCAAAAATGCACCTGGAAACCGTTCCAAATACCATCAATCATTTAAATTAAATGAAACGACAACAGAGGGCGTCAACTCTAGCAATCTAAATCGCAATAAATGTAAGGCCAAATCTGGCAGCAAAGTATCTAATAGTATCACTCTGGTTCACCAGAATATTCAATGTATAAGAAGTAAAGACCTCCAAATTGAGTTATTTCTTAATAGTAATAATATTGATATTTTATGTATAACGGAACACTGGTTAACTAGTAACGAGGCTATGTTTAATTTTATCAACCACCAGGTCGGCAGTCTGTTCACAAGAAGTATCTCGATACATGGTGGGTCGTTAATAATATTAAACAATAAATTTAAATTTAAAGAACGTAAGGACATTGTGTCCTTATCTGTTGAACGTACATTAGAACTCGCTGCAATAGAATTACAGCAATTCATAGTAGTTTGTGTATATAGGCCACCCTTAGGAAATTTCGAAATTTTTGAAAAGAACATGGAAACTATTTTAATCAATTTATCTCATTTGAGTAAAAAAGTTATTATATGTGGAGATTTTAATGTTAATATTTTGGAAAATAGTTCACTAAGCTCCAGATTAATAAATCTTTTCAAATCTTTCGGACTGGCTCATACTTTTATGGAGCCGACTAGAGTGACTGACACTAGCGCCACGTGTATTGATAACATTTTTACTGATATAATTCCTATTAGTAAGAGTTTGATCAGCAACCTGGAATCGGATCATCTAGGTCAATTAATTAAATTGGAGTTTGTATCGCATAATGTTGTGAATAAGGAAATAACTTTTGTGCCGCTTACTGCAGGTCGTGTGGAGAGAATGCGACATAACCTAGTGCATAATCTGCCCTTTTTAACAACTGATAAGGGCCCTAATGACATGTACAACTCATTCTTTCACACATTCATGAAACAATTTGACATGATATTTACATCTAAATCGGTCATGGTCGGTGGCGCAAAGGTTTTCAGTGACTGGGCTACTGCGGACTTACATAAACGAAGAGCAATACTGTATCAACTATATGAGGAACGACGGTTTAACGCGAGTGAAGAGTTTAAGGAACATGTCAAAGAGTATTCTAAGAATTTCAAGTCAGACTGCCGTATAGCTAAGCGAAACTTTTTAAGTGATAAAATCTTGAATAGCTCTGATGTCATTAAAACGACTTGGAAAATAATTAATGAAGAAACAGGTCGCCGGAAAAAGGAATTTAATGACTTTCGTTTAAAAGTAGATGGTAAAATCCTAGAGTCTAATTTAGATGTTGCAATTGAATTCGAAAATTATTTTACCAACATACCAGTGTCCACGACTAAGTGTCTGAACTCTTCGCCGGCGTCTGCCATTTTATTATTAGAAGATAACGTGTCTGAATGCAGTATACACTTTGAATTCAAGCACGTTACTGCCTTGGATGTAATCAAAGCATTTAAATCAATTAACATTAAGAAAACCAATGATCTTTGGGGGGTTTCGGTTCACGTCCTTAAATCCTTAATGGAAGTCATAGCATCTGACTTAATGATCATATTTAATCACTGTGTTGATTGTGGTGAGTTTCCTGATCTTATGAAACATAGCAAGATAATTCCATTATTTAAAACGGGTAGTACTTCTGACCCCACTAACTTTAGACCGATATCGATACTACCCACTTTCAGTAAAATCTTTGAGAAATTAATTTTATCACAGTTAATGCAACATTTTCAAGATAATAATTTATTACATAATAAACAATTTGGTTTTACTCGGGGTCGCTCGACAACCGAAGCTGGTGTTGAGCTAATTAAACATATTTTTGATGCCTGGGAGGGGTCACATGATGCTTTAGGTATTTTCTGTGATTTGTCCAAGGCCTTCGATTGCGTTAACCATGACACATTGGTCAGGAAGCTACATCATTATGGAGTTAGAAGTACTGCGCTAAACTTAATTAAAACGTACTTATTCGGGAGAATACAAAGGGTAGACGTGAATGGAAAACGATCACCTGGGTCTTTGGTCTCAATGGGCGTGCCACAGGGCTCAATTTTGGGTCCATTTCTATTCCTCATTTACATAAATGATTTACCATACCTTATAAAGGACAACCATGATATAGTATTGTTTGCTGATGATACCTCACTCGTATTTAAAGTCAAACGACAACAGGAGTTTAATGTGGATGTAAACAATGCTATATCAAAAGTAGTAGATTGGTTTAGTGTTAATAATTTATTACTAAATGAGAAAAAGACTAAATGTATTAAATTTATGACTACCAATGTGAAAAATAGACAAACTACTGTAACTATTAAAAATGACAAATTAGACTTAGTTAATGATACAGTATTTCTTGGTATAACGTTAGACTCAAAACTCCAATGGGGTCCTCATCTGGCTAAATTAGCGAATAGACTAAGTTCTGCAGCTTTTGCAGTTAATAAAATTCGGAATCTAATAGACTTGAGAACCGCTCGATTAGTTTATTTTAGTTACTTCCATAGTATTATGTCATATGGTATTTTACTATGGGGTAGTGGTGCTGACGTAAACAGCATCTTTGTTCTACAGAAGAGGGCTATTCGTGCTGTTTACAAGATGGGTCATAGAGACTCGCTTAGAGATAAGTTCAAAGAAACGAATATATTAACCGTATACAGTCAATATATTTATGAAAACATTATGCATGTTCATAAGAACATCAGTAATTTTAGAAAGAACTGTGACATACATAATGTTAATACCAGAAATAAACATAAGCTCGCAGTGCCCTTTACACGGCTTCACAAAATAAAAAACTCTTTCATGGGTAATTGTATAAGGTTCTATAATAAGCTCCCAAGTAGTGTTACTCATTTATCAGTAAATAAATTTAAGAGTTACGTTAAACGTAAACTAATTTCTAAAGCTTATTATAGTATTAAAGATTATATGAATGATGACAATGCTTGGGACTGATATATATATATATTTGTATTACAATTATTAATGACCGTGGAGACTATATACATCTCCCTGTATGATTACCTATTATTTTAATATGACATCTGGAGACTCTTTACCATCTCCAAAATTGACCGTGGAGACTTTCTACATCTCCTTTATTTTTTAATTTGACATCTGGAGACTCTTTACATTTCCAAAATTGACCGTGGAGACTTTCTACATCTCCCTTGTTTTGTGTTTTTTTTTTAATTATACTTAATTCTTAATTTTAATTTGACATTTGGAGACTGTTTACATCTCCGAAATTGTATTATTTATTATAATCTGACATTTAGATATATTTAATTATTATTACTACTGGGACCTGTACATCCCTGTGACATTTAAATTATGTATTTAGTATTGTAATAAGTGATTTATTTAGAAAAAACGGCTTACTGTTGAGTTTCTTGCGGCGCTTCTTCTCAACAGTGGTCTCTTTGGAAGCGCTGGTAGACTCAGACATGTAAAAGTGCCTGCAGGGCCTACTTACTGAATAAATGATTTGAATTTGAATTTGAATTTGAATTTGACATACTACGCGAAGAGCGCATTTCAACTGCATTTATACGACTTTCATGCTTATCTTGCCACACCCAACCTTCACTACCATACATACATCAGAGTAGGGGCCAGCACTCCATTGTGAACAGCCAGTCTGGCTTTTTGTGAAATACCCCTTCTGCTCACAAATGAGTACAGTGCCCCATTTATCAAGCTTTGATTTAATATTTAAAAAAAACTCTCTTTCATAATCATACACCAAGTTAACCTGACTAAAACTCTAGTGTCTTGTACAATGGGTACAACATAAATATACTTGTATTGTATATAGAGGTATACATACTTAACTGAGAAAACATTCAAAGCTCTATAACAATACTCGCGCTCATTAACCAAATATTTTACAGCGTGCTCGAAAAGCTACAGATAAACAAGAAAAGCCACAACATTATTAATCACCCTATAGTGTCGATATACAATCCACATCAACATACAGGGTGTCCGTTTTGCCGCCAATTCCATAAAACCACATTTTGCTTTGTCAGGTTACAGAGTGTCAGCGATCCGTAGATCAGTCGCAAGCCCTTTGTTAATCGCCCTTCACCGGACCGGTGGTAACGGGAGATTTGATGGAGGGTAACAATGAAGTACAGTCGGCCAAAACACACCATATGTGTATATCTAAGTAACATACATACTAAGGTAAAAGCACCTGTTATGGACATTGCTCCACTGATGAACATTTTCATTTTTTTAATGAAAGCATTGCAATGCCGAACATTTCATTCTAATAATGGTAAACCCGAATAATTTCAACATAATCTAATTGTTACGCTAAAAGCATATCAATCTCGGAAGCTCATTGTAGAAGACGCGAAGCTCTGCACCTGAAACATAAAAAACCTAAAGTGTTAGTAAAAATAATTATTAGTTATTATATTAGAAATGAAGGTACTTACCTTTGCTGTTTGGATATGTGTTAATAAAGGTGCGCGAGGTCTTGTGCATGTGTGCGTGTGTGGGCATAGCAGCGGGTGCGCCGCACGTCAGTCGTCTCTCGAGCGCCACACAGAGCTCACACGTACAAGTCCTTCAACGCTTTACTTACGTTCCTTTATGTTTTACTTCGCCTCCCACCAGTCCAGCACCTATCTGCTACACTCATATTTATGGGATTGTTCATAACTAGAGCACTGTCCATAATAGGAGCTTTTACCTTACATACCTTCACGCCTATGACTATGAAACTGACAAGACTATATGGAACGCCAGGTGCACCAGTCTAAACATACAGCTTTCCTCTAAATTTATCAACCACTTCATGTACGTACGTCGGTTTCGGGTGCTTTTGATTTGGCCCTTATTCAGTGTCCAAATAAAGGGGTCTGTATTGGAAGTTGGAACCCCTAATCGTCATTTGTCCTAATGCATCGTTTGTCAGTTTTTATTTTTATTTTCAATCCATTTCTGCTTGAATTTAAAAACTTTTTAGTGCTATTATAATTAAAAAAATATAGTACAAACAGCGGAATAGAAAAAAACAGTGGAAGTGGCATGAGCTTCGCTTAGTATCAGACCTGTTATCGCCAATACTCAAACTATCATAAAAACAACACGCCACCATGGAAAATGTTTTTGGTGCAGCTATCGTTTTAACACTCCAAAATAGCACAATAAGGCATGCTTCTGGATTTATTTCCTATTTTAGAAATATCGAAATAAGCGATCGCGGCAAAAGTATGGTAGGTTGCGCGGAACTCCGCATAAATATGCCACACGTTACACGCCCACATGACACTTCTACTGTTTTTTCTGTTCTGTAGTACAAACCCTGAAGAAAAACAACAAATTCAAAAAAATGGCACGCGCTGATTCGATTCGAAATCAATTCAAATTGGAATATAATAATACCTAGCTACTCTGCGACGGTACTCGACCTGTTTTTTGGTAGACACTTATAAACTAGTTACGTATCTGATCATTTGAAAGAACGTAGGAATGTAGTTTTAAACTCGTTAGACAATAAGTGGCCGACTGTACTGCGCCGTGACGGATCGTCTCCTCTCATGTGACTGGTAGACTGCAGCGAGTGATCCGCCGTGGATCACCGACAAATTGTTGGTAACACTCCGGCGCAGCGGACAATCACAAACAGTAATATAACTTGTTTAAATAAAAAGCAAGCTGGGTTTTTAAGCAGTGGACTGTATTATAATTATTATAAATCTTATTAATGCGTCATCTTTGAGAGGCCATTCCAGAAGAGGAAGAGAACGACCGTTTTGTCATATAAAAACACATTAAAAAGTTACTACATCAAAATGTGAATTTTCTACTATTTTATGTTTAAATATTATTTCTTAAACATAGCTTGCTTGGCAGGTTAAATGTTAAAACATTCATAACCACCACTTTAGAACTGTTAGCATTGGGTAAACATTTAAAACATTTATGACGGTTGCACAGGGTAAAGAAGAAACTGGTGGAGTCGGAATCGAGCACCGAGTGTTCTGCACGTCGTATTTTTAGGGTACCGTACGCGAAGGATAAAGCATCCATCGCTCTCGCTCTTACATAGTATAAACTATCAAAACATGTTCTGTAGTTGACTTTTACCTTTGAAGTATTCTTAATGTACATATTTTTTCTTTCTATTGTTTTATTATAAGTAGAAAGAAGATACAGATGGATGGATATAGCTAACACAGTGATCAGATTCGCGATGTACTGAATAAGGGCCAAATCAAAAGAACCCGAACTCGTCGTACGTGCCTGAAGAGGTTGATGAATGTAAGATAAAAGATAAAGATAAAAGACATTTATTTAGTAAGTAGGCCGCACGGGCACTTTTACACGTCAGGAGTCTACCAGCGCTTCCCAAGAGGAGACCACTGCCGAGAAGAAACGCCGCAAGAAACTCAGCAGTCAGTCATTTTTTTAACCATATTTCTTATTACAATGATACAACTTAGTCTAGTATTATATAAAGCTATAAATATTAATTTAAATATAATATCAAATATCATGCGTAGTTCAGCAGGAAAACATGGCAAAAATATTAGGAGAGATATAGACGGAGAAAAAGGCAAAAAACAAAAAATTACAAGACGACCACATAAAAGTTTCGACATGTTTTCCTACATCAACAGTGTCCCCTAGACAAGATAAAGGTTTTACATTTGAACAAATTATTATTGACTAAGTTTCGAGATTAGGCCATGCATTTTTGTCTGCTAGATAATCCTCGACCCTATAATACGCTTTAGACATTAACGACTTTTTCAAGTAATTTTTAAGTGCTGAAAAGGGTAACTTTAAAACTACGTCAGGTAATTTATTATAGAAATGAATGCATTGACCAACAAATGATTTATATACTTTACGGACACGGAATTTTCGAATAGCGATTTTATTTTTATTTCTAGTATTTAAATTATGTATATCAGAATTTTTGGTGAACAAATCTAAATTCTTAATAACATAAATAATATTCTCATAAATAAATTGAGACGCTACAGTTAAGATATTAATTTCTTTAAAAAGTTCTCTTAAGGAGTCACGTGAATTTAAGTTGTAAATAGAACGAATGGCCCTTTTTTGTATAACAAATATAGTTTGTATGTCAGCTGCCTTACCCCAAACCAGAATACCGTACGACATAACACTATGGAAATAAGTATAATAAACTAAGCGAGCTGTCTCAACATTAGTTAGTTGTCTAATTTTCCTAACGGCGTAAGCAGCCGAACTTAGTTTACCTGCCAGTACAGCTATATGGGGACTCCATTGCAAATTTTTATCTATTGTTATGCCTAGGAAAACTGCCTTATCTACCATTTGCAGACACTCGTCATTTAGAAAAATACTTGAATCTACCGATTTAACATTAGGCAAAGCGAACCTAACACATTTAGTTTTCTTAGCATTTAGTAGCAAATTGTTGCAAGTAAACCAATTAAGTACTTTATCTAGTGTGGCGTTTATCCTACTGTAGTCTACGGATTTTCTATCTACCTTGAAAATAAGTGAAGTATCATCAGCAAAAAGTACAATGTCACAAAGTTTATCTACTGTTGGTGGTAAGTCATTTATATAAACCAAAAATAAAAAAGGACCTAAAATAGAGCCTTGAGGCACTCCTATTTTTACTGTAGCTCCAACAGATTGCGTTTTGTTTACAACAACTGTTTGAGTTCTATCACTTAGATAAGAAGACATAAGATTTAAAGCTTTATTGGACAATCCATAATGTTCTAATTTTAAAATAAGGGTCGCATGATCTACGCAATCAAATGCTTTAGAAAGATCACAAAATATTCCTACTGCATCGCAAGATGTCTCCCAACTGTTATATATATATATTTAACGAGTACAGATGCCGCATCAATTGTTGATCGACCTCGAAGAAGCGAAAGTTGTATGTTTAGACCGGAGCACCTGGCGTTCCATAGTCTCTGCCTACCCCATTGGGAGACAGGCGTGAAGGTATGTGTATAGCTAATAATTGTAGAATTTTTCACTCAAAGCAAATTTACCCCAGGGGCAGGTTTTATAAAGCTACAAGTTACAATTTTACAGGTCTAAACTGGCAACACTGCGCAAATAGCTGGTCGTCATTGGTCGAGGTTGTGTCAAATGGAAACTTGTAACCTGTAAATTGTAATTTGTAGTTTTATAAAACAGGCCCCAGTTCGGGTACTGCTCGAAAACTACCAACTGTGGCCGGTGCACTGTGGTGTCGCAATATTCGACGAGATGGCAACGCCCGCACGCTGCTAAAGCTCAAAATAGCCTGAATTTGCCAACTACGGCCGACCTGCCTTTAAGTTATGTTATACAGCAAACTTGAACAGGTATCGTCAAGTCACACCTTTAGAATTATAGTGTCCTAATTCAACATTTTAGCTTTCGACTTCGAGACATATATTTGTTACTATAGAGACCTAACTCGAAATCCAAAATTTGTGAATTCACTATGATTCTAAAGATGCGAGTGTGACAACTTTGCCCAAGCGTGGTACACTCAATACTCAATACTCAATACTCAATACATTTATTGCATTCCACATAAATTTTACAGATGTTGTTGTAATCATAGGTATACATGTACATGATGATATGTGGACCCTGTTGGGCACAGCAACAGTAGTAGAGAAAACAGAGAAGAGGGCTTAGTTTTATAATATTATAATATGTTATTTACTAACTTTAATTGCACTTTAATTACGTAATTATTTTATATTTATTTAACAACATTTACTATATATATTCTATTCTTTGAAGTTATAGCTATGGATATTATTAATCTATCATATGATAATAATAATTTACACAATTTATGGAACATTATAATATTTTGAATTATTTTTTGCCATAAGTAAATTTATAGACATGGTATGTCATAGGATTTTTAATTTTATTTGTATTTTTTACGGTAAGTATTGGTTATCATTATTTTTTTTCACTTGTCCACCACAATCATATACATTAACGGCCGAACCCTATATTCAAACCGCGGATAGATAAGGCTTACTTCGGGTTAAAATTTGACATTTGCCCATACAAAATGTGTCAAATTTTACTCCGAAGTAAGCCTATCTATCCGCGGTTTGAATATAGGGTTTGGCCATAAGTGAACTTAACTTACTTGGGCTTAGAGGTTTTCCGTGTTTAAGGACCTATGTATTGCTCTATATAAGTATGTTTATCGTTGTGTAGTACGGTCAGCCTTATAAGAAGCTGCACACTTTAGTGTTTTGTCACTTTAACGTCATGTTTGAACTGCTGCACCAATCTGTCAAAGGCGTTAAAGCGACAAGGTACAAAAGTGTCCAGCTTCTTATAAGGCCGACTGTACCCACAGGTCACTGGGAGTCACAGGTTTGGGACTAGGTCAATTTGTGTGAGATCGTCTTCTGATATTTATTTATTTATTATACATATGAACAGGCCAAAACATCACCCTTCTTTCAACACTCTGGTAAAAACATGTCCTTATCGGTAAACAAATTCTACCCCGTATCTCAAATAAAGGCTTTTATAGTCAATATGGCGGATATTAGCGATGTCCAACGGTTCTATAACGCAATTATATCGGCCCTCGACCGGGGCTAGAATAAACAGTTAAAATTCAATAGAGAAATCCCAGCAAACAACTTCGCGGTATAGTAAGGAACGATATTGAACCGAGAAGAGAATGAAACAGTGTGAAACGGTATTAAGAAAGTGCATATAAAAAAACTGTCAAATTCAAGTTCATAAATCTCCAAGATAAATCTATTTATTCAACGCAAAGAAGGACATACGTCACACATAGCATCACTCAAACCATAAGCTCAAACACAGCTTATTAAGTAGGTAGGTAGGATTTGTTGCACGATTTCGAAATATTGATTAATTGTGCCAACTTTTGAGTCCACATGCCGCCTTAGTCTAAACTTCTAGAGCAATGTTTTACCAATACGGTAAAAAAACATTTGTCTAGAAGAACATAAAAAAACGAGAAATACTATTTTAGAGATTATGAAAGTAGGAATTTATATTGCGTTAATATTTTGGAATTAAATATCGTGTATGAATTACCGAGAGCGTGGAATTGCATATGTAGTGGTTGTACCGTTCGCATGAAAAGGAAAGCATTTAAGTTTGGAAATTGCTTATGGGACAGATGAAAATTATATATAGGTAGTTCTCCTGATGACTTCTAGATCAAAATCATCTACAGCCAACGGACCGTACGTAACTTTTTCTTACTCGGAGAGAGGAATTTTTTCGATGCTTTGAATTTGTCACTCTTACTCTCAGTCATAATTTTATAAATACTCGAGAGAGAAACACCTGTAGCTTTTTCAACGAAATGGGCAACGGTGTGAGGTGAATTTACATTTTTCAATAGTTCGAGTTCAAAATATTTATGACAGTTAAAATTGTTTGTTTACTTTGACCCTCAATCGGACCAAAATTACTGTTACTTTCTTACGCACGTGCCCAGTCAAAATAATTCTGAAAATTGCGAGTATCCAATAAAATAGTTTTTAAAGTTCTGGGTAATTTTATGGCTCTGCCTACCCCACTCTGGGATTACAGGCGTGAAGGTATGTATTTACAATAAAATAAGACGTATATTTTAGGGCATTGTAAAAAGTATTTAGAATTTGACACTGACATTATTTTTGTACTTACTTATTTAATATATAACAATACTCTTTTAATGCTGATGGTATAAGAAGTAGAGGAAATTTAAATATAGAATGCCTGTAAAGACATGTTACCACTACATATGCAATTCCACGCTCTCGGTAATTCATCTATACTTATAAATTCAATATATTGTTAAATTATTAACGATTGGAAATAAAGTTCTAGACTCACAAATTATAGCTATTTTAAGCCAATGGAGACCACCCCCTGGACCGGTATAGTAGGAGAGGCTTTTAGTGCTTTTAGATGCTGTAGTATTTACGCCAAGTTCTGGTACACTTGTTTTTTAATGTAAATAGACGTTATTATTTAATTTTTACAGTAAAACCAGCATATTAATAGTACTCTGCTGGCTATCGAGAAATGATATTGATTGCCGATCGCTTCAATATCGTTCCTAAACCTCAGCACTGCGGCACATCAATATTCGCGGCGCAGAGCATACAAAACAAGGCGCGGGCCGACGCGCTCTCGCAGCGTCAGTCGACGACGTTATGTGCCGAGGCTGATAAATAGGTCAAGTGCGAGTCGGACTCGCGAACCGAGGGTTTCGGGCTGAAGAAAGAAAAATAGAATCAAGACTGTTTTTTTTTGCCTACAATGTCCCACTGCTGGGCAAAGGCCTATCTTGTACAGTCCCTGCTGAAAGCGTCAAGCTGATCTCGCCATCTGCGCCTAAGTACGTCTGCCGCGACGCCGAATTCTGATAAAAAAACACCTTTATTTCGTATATGTGATAAGTTGACATTTACTCATTTTAACACGAAGATTTTTTTAAATACTCAAATACTGGGTTGGGCACAAGACTAAAAATCAAAGAGCAAAAAAGAAAGTATTCTGACGTTCGTTATTTATTTTTAGTTACTTTTAATTTTGACGTGTTATATTGTAATTAATAAAATAAATAAATAAATATCAGGGGACAATGTCACACCAATTTACCTAGTCCCAAACTAAGCTCTAGGCTTGTACTATGGGTACTAGACAACGATAAACATAATTATATAGATAAATATATACTTAAATACATAGAAAACATCCATATGTAGGCTTAGCTTGCGAGGCGAGGAGAATACGTCAAACGCGATTTAGTGTCAAATATGTCTATTCCATATTCTAACGTAAGGGTAACATTTAACGTTTTAAATAAAAGTGTATTTTGTGTGAATTGAGTCCTTTTATTACTAAGCATCTTAAAGTGTGACGTTATGTCATATTTTCTTATTTTCATAGGAATGTCGTAAATTATGACAGTAAATCTCGCGTAGCATACTAAGCCCCCTGATTATCAGTTTTCAAACGATCGAGTCGGATCAGTTGTCAGACCGCCTACCGTACCCGCCAAATAATGTATAGCGGATTTGAGCGTGAGGCATCGGATTGTCCGGCCGAGATCCCGCCTAGCATGCCGCCATCCACCCGCAAAGTATGTATTAACGGATTTGGCAGTAGTTTAAAGAAATTGGGATTGTTCATATTTTTACAATTACTCTAATTCGAAAACCATTTCGAGAAAAGGGGTTTTAAAGCCGTTCTGCATTATTAAGTTTTTGAAATATTTATCTATTTCGGATATTTTGCCAAAAGTATATTTAACCTTTTTTTGACTTTCGTTTTTAGCTTGAAGCCCTCCTAGGTGTATCTTACGGGTCAGGCGAAAACCGCTTGAAATAGTATGTTTTAATACATTATTACAATCACTTTTTATCCTTATATATCATTTAGTTGTTGTTATTTATTAGAAAATACCAGCCTTAAATTAAAATAATCATGTCATCCATAAAATGTCTGCTAAATAAATAAAGATATTCAAACAAAACTATTGGGTCAAATACAAAATTAATGAAATTGGTCTCTTAAAATTACCCATTCTTTCAAATTATAATGTAAAAACCGTGAGTTATTTTTTTTGGTCTGTCCCAATTGAGAGTTCTGTATCGTAAGAGGTGATAGACTGTAACCCTGTGTGGCCTTTTAAGTGAATACGTTGTTCATCACACTACGAGTAGAGTCCCTCTAACACTATTCGCATGTAAACTCGAGTTCAACGCTTGCTTCGGAGAACAACATACATAATAATCCTTGAACAAACCGACGTATCTTCAATTCAACAACCGCAACAAATTCAACCCTATCGTATAACAAATATGGTCGCACGTTCTATAAATCTTGACAGAACATATGCCACATTCTCTATGGAATTGATAGCGTTCTAAATTTCAATTCTACCCACGACCACGTACTACGTTGTGATTGTACAATGGCATCGTAAACGAATTAAAACTGTCGCACAATGCACGAGCTTGATATAGCACAAAGGCTATTTCGGAACTGAGTAACTCAATTGTATGTTGATCGGTCTTTGAATAGATTTTTGGAGAATTGTTCGACGTTTGTGAATTTGAGGAGATTTTAAAATGCGACTGTTTGTTTAAAATTCGTTTGTATTTCGTTCTTAGTCCCTGCGAAATAGATAAGATTTTATTAAAAAGTTAAGCCCAATTTTTGTGATGGCTGTTTTTGCAGTTTCATATACAAATTTAGGGTTCCGTTTGTATAATTTGCATAATGCAACCCTTACAAAGCCTCCGTTATCCGTTTGTCCTTACTTTTAAGAGCTGTATCTTTTGAAAAGTAATTTAAAATTAAGAACTAACGTTGATTTGACCCCTAAAAATGGCCTGTATTGCATTTTTTCTGGATTTATATAAAAAATATTATTCCACTGCAAAATTTTACCTTATAAAATACTATTCGGACAGGTTTTCAAAAAGAACGCAGAAAATGTGGTGTATTAAATTGTATTTAGTCTACGTAATTAAATAAATTGTAAATAAACAATGGTCAAGTACTAAAAATAACTAACAATTTATGAATTTTAATGTATTGCGATTTATTATTTACCTTACCTACGTTTGAATGACGTCTGTCTATCATGACCTTGGAAACAAATTTAGAAGTACGTATCACTACATAGTATAAAACAAAGTCGCTTCCCCTGTCTGTCTGTCCCTATATATACTTAGA
This sequence comes from Acleris cristana, assembly GCA_948252455.1. NCBI lineage: Eukaryota > Metazoa > Arthropoda > Insecta > Lepidoptera > Tortricidae > Acleris > Acleris cristana. The sequence goes on along the minus strand of OX411795.1, from coordinate 9,880,089 downwards.
TCTCTAAAACTACGGAACGGATTTTGATGCGGTTTTTTTTAATAGATTCAGAAGGCGGGTGGATTACGTAACGGTGTTACAGAAAACTCATATATACCGAAGCGAAGCGAGGGCGGGTCGCTAGGGTGATGGCTCCAGCGTTTGACACTTTTAGCTGGCAGGCACTAGTAATGGACACTTAACTCTTAATTCAAATTTCATACGGTCGTAAATTGATTGTTGCAAAGCAAATGAATAACCCTTATCTACTGTAAAATAAGAATCAAGTGTCCATCATTGGTCCTTGTCAATTACTAGTTCCACCACCCTAGTTGTATATAAATTTGCAAAGGAGTTGATGATGAGATTGCATAATATAAACATTTTGGAAATAAACTGTCTGTTAAATCTATTGTATATATACGGTATATATAAATGCCCGCTCTGCCTGAAGCATCATCTAGCCTATGAATATTTTTCGTCAAAAAAACCAAAAGCTTACAGCACTCAGGAATTCAGAGCTTTGACAGACGAGGCAATAACTCAAAACAGGAAGTTGGAGGCTCCGCGGGAACAAGTGTCGGAATTTTTACCAATTTGTTACCACTGGGGCTTTCACAACATAGGCCGAGAGCTTACAGCTTTTTAGTAAGCTCGATTAAACAAATAAGGTTAGGGTTGAAACGGTGCCTGCAATAGATGCAGTCATAAGTCACCATGACATGGTTCACAAATCGACATAAAATTCATACGCATAAAATAAGTAATAATGGACGACACGTTTATACTAGTTTGTAGTGACTCTGTCTACGAAGCTAGTGGTCCCAGGTTTGAATCCCGATTTTAAAACACTGAAACAAGTTATGAATTATCGAAATTCTAATAAGTTGCGATTTATCTCGAAGACTGTCGAAATTTTTTATTAGTCCGATGTTAGGTGGTTGAGATATACCAAAGACTCGTTTATATACTGAGGGCTTATTGTCTAACGCACTCGCAATCGCAACTGGCTTCAAAGCGGAGCAATTGTTTTCATTTTGTATGCAGACAAGCCTTCGATTTTCAAAATGAAAACGATCGTGATTGCGAGTGCGTTAGACAATAAGCCCTCAGGTTGTTTTTGGACCTCTAAATACAGGACACCCAGATAAGTATGTTTATCGTTATCTAATTAGTCTTACGGCGCGTTAGCCTAGTTGGTAGTGACCCTGCTTACGAAGCTAGCGGTCCCGGGTTCGATTCCCGGTATGGGCAAATATTTGTGTGATAAGTGCAAGCCTTGGATATTTTTCTATGTATATTTAATTATTTAATTCTCTATATAAGTTTAATAAGTCGTTGTCTAGTACACATAGTACAGGCCTAGAGCTTTGATTGGGACTAGGTCAGTTGTTGATGAGATTGTCCCCTGATATAATTTATTAATTGTATATTTATTTATTTTAATTATTTATAGAAATGTCTATTGACTCTTGGCTTATACGTCCCTAAGGACGCGCGGGCGCCGATGTTTTGATAAATGTAACTTCACGGAGCGGAACAGATACAGATCATTGTCGCTGCGAATGTATCATTATTGATAAAATATAACATTTTCCACATTTTCTAGATTAACCTTGTAAATTCACAAAAAGACATTAGCGGCCTGCACACGTAAAGTTCAGACCGCAGTAAACGCCACGCTCCGTTCCAATCTTCGTTCCGAACCGTAAATTTTTTACTTTTTTACTATTACAGTTGCATTTACACGTACGGTTCGGAACGAAGATTGGAACGAAGCCCAAAACTTCCGAAATAAAACATGGCTTTAAGGATTTTTCGTGACATGGACATGAGGGAAAATCACCAAAATTCAGATTAAAATTATGAATATCTCAGAAACTAGTAATTTTCGGCCAGGGTACTACATGACCTAATTTGTTCCAAATGAGCTCTACTATGCCTCCTTAAAAGGATTGTATCGACCTTATCGACCTTCCAGTCACCCTGTATTATGAATTTTGAATTTTGAATTTCGTACCGCCTAATTTTATTGAGTGGAGAACATTTCGGCACACATCATCCTCATTATAATTTTTTAATCTAATAGTGTCGCTTGTTATCTATATACAGGGTGTAATCGTTAAGTATGTCCAGGCGATTATTCCGTAACTATTACAGATATCAAAAAACTTTAAACTGATATCGAAAGTACGTTAACTAATGAGTAAAATGACATCAATAACTTTTGATAAAGCAAACGGGAAGTATCCAAAATTTCTATATTAAACACTCCCGTACAATGACATTTGGTATGAGAATAGTAGTGGTGTTTATGCAAGATCTATCCGGGTCGTCATCACTATCTTATCTAATAACCTACCGCCAAGCATCAGTGTTCGCATTGTTGTGTTCCAGTGTGACTACCGGTTCCTTACTCGCATTTTTAATATTTGTTGTTTTCAGGGTTTGTAGGTGTAGGTACTACAATAATTCTAAATTTGACGCTTACGATACAACAAAACTAAAAATAGGTTACAAAAAAAAAAATCTTGTTGTGTTTCTGGTTTCTTTATTACTTCACCTTCAAAAAAATTTGTTAGAGTATCCACTGTAATAACACATACCTATTTTGAAAAAAAAACCCGCTTTCTATTACTGTTCAAAAATACAGGTCTTTAAAGTTAGAACGGACGGACTGACCGACGGAAGGACGGACAGCGTAGGCATATTAATAATACTAGTTGGGCTCCCTTCCCTAAGTGTGAACTAAAATCTTTGAAAAAACTGTTTTCTGAAATTAATAAAGACTTTGATTTAATTTGCGACGCATAAAATACCCTTCAAGTCTATAAAAGATTTTTACTATTAACGATACGGTGTAAGCGTAGCGAACTGAAGTTCAGTGAAAATTTTAAATAAACATTTTCAAAGGATCCAGTCTGTATAAATTTAAAAACCCAATTTAACCTTTAAATTTTGTCCCTCCACCTTAATTAAACTAGTACTTCATCTACGTAGACTAATTATCCAGGATAATGAACTCCCGGTTAAAGTAGTCAAACTAAAGTGATACAGTCTTGCTTTTAACTAAAATTTAGAGAGCTTGGAACTTGAGATGGTACTTGAGTGCTAAGTGACAAGCGCGAAATAAATGTAGAAGATGTACTTAAATAAGATTTAGTATAGTAAGTACTTATAGTTGATTCGCGTTTGGAAATTGTGAATCATTAGAGGTTCTAAATTCTAAATTTAATTAATGGCTTTCTCTCCTCTCCTTTTAAGGTGTATTTCGCCAATGTCAAGTTATTTATAGACACTTCCATGGACTTATTAGAGAAATAAGTCCATGGATATCACACGCAGGACAAGTGTTCGGTAAAAGAGTATTTTCTCTAATGGACTAAACAGAACCACATGGGGTTAGCTCCACGCGCTTCTGTCAAGTTTTCATTAGAGGTTGTTGTTATTGATTTCGACTCGTCCGCCATTACTGTCAAGTAAATAAGAGGTATCATAACGATGACAATACGATAACATGTCCAAAACGATAAGGTTTTACCGAGTAGAACAGAGCCACAGTGCAACACGCTTTACATTGTTAAATGTAAAGAAATAAATATATAGACTACCTACTAGTTTCTGCCCGCGACTTCGCCCGCGTAAATTTCGATTATCGTTATTCCCTAGGAAACTTTAAAATTTTCCGGGATGAAATGTAGCCTATGTATTATTTATTTATTTATTTATTTATTTATTTATTCATTGTTTCATGTACAATACAGTATTACAGGACGTTGAGGTTGCAATGTGTAGGCAGGTACATGGCACCCTGTAAGGGTATTACAATGTCACAAAATATTAGTGATTAAGTATGATTAGTTATAGAAGTAGGTACATTTCATTTTGTCAATAATATTAATTCGATACAATTGCTATTTTAATATTTTCTTATACTTAAGTTAGTACTTGTTAATTTGGTGACTTAAAATCTATACTTAATATTTACACATGGTCAATCCTATTAGGTATTATAGTTATTTAAGCTATTATCATTGAAAAAATCTTCTATACTATAGTAACATTTGTCAATTAAAATATTTTTGAGTAGTCGTTTAAATTTATTGTCATTTTCTTCTTTAACTAAATCCTTAGGCAGCTTATTGTATACTTTTATTGCTCTGACGTATGGACCGTCTCTGTACATGGCTAATTTGGACCGCGGCAGGGCTAGCCGAAAGTTTGATCGCGTGTTAAAATTAAACGTATCTTTATTAGTTTTGAATAGGTTTATGTGTTTACGGACGAAAAGTGCAATTTCTAGGATATAAAGACAAAGTAGTGTAAGGATCTTGAATTTTTTAAAGTGGGGACGACAGCTGTTCGGCACGCGTATGTTGGCCAGGATGCGCACGCACTTCTTCTGCATGACGAACAGGTCGTGCGCATCGGTGCTGGCGCCCCACAGCGCTACGCCATATCGCAGCCACGAGTATGCGTACGCGTAGTATGCCGACAGTGCGCTGTTTATGTCTGTATTTATTTTTATAGCGCATAAAGCGTACATTAATCCAGGGTATAAGCTATCTCCTTTCCAAATTTTATCCAAATCTGTCTAGCCGTTGCAGTGTGAAAGAGTGACCAACTATTAACACTCATACACATAAACTTCCGAATTTATAATATTACTGGGATTAAGTTCACATTAATTGCATATCGCACGTTAAATCCAATAGTGACAATATGTTAAAAAAAACCGGCCAAGTGCGAGTTGGACTCGCGCACCAAGGGTTTCGTATTTAAGATTTTCATACGATACCACACACGACACGGTTAACTCAACTCAAAATTTGGACCGCCGTTCCTTGCATAAAGACCTTGTTTTTTTGTGATTTAATTAAAAATTATATTATAGTCACAGATTTTTCCCTATATTTGTAGTATAAGACGGTATTACTTGGCTAATTTCATAATTCTAGGTCAACGAAAAATACTCTATAAATTTTGATTCCCTTAAGAGTGTCGAAATATATGTTTTTGCGGCCATTAACCACCGTATATTTTTTTACGTCAACCTAAGAAGTTTAATTTTTTACAGCTTCAAGCACAGTTTAAACCTGTGTATATGGTTAAATAATAAAAAGTCTTGACAGACAGACGGACGAACAGAGGAACAACAAAGTGAACCTATAAATAAGGGTTCCGTTTTTTCCTTTCGAGGTACGGAACCCTAAAAACGAATTAATACCAAAGTTAATTCCTTTATTCTTCTTTTTTAAATTAGTGGCGGTCCACCAAGTGATTTCGCCAGTGTCAGTGAGTAATCAGTAAATAGAACAGTTAATCAAAATTAACAAAAGTAAAAGCCGTGCAATTTTCAATCGGCCATCAGTTAATTCCTTTTAACCGCAATAATGTCCCTATTCAATTAGTTACTTCGTAATTTAGTGTCACTGTTGGATTTTACGTGCGATATTATAAGCCGGTAGCAAGCAGTAAGCATGCCAATTATGCCTCATATGCATGTTTCTAACAGTTTGCACCACCGCCTCAGTTGATTTTGCAAGCATTTCGCATCCAGCTAATTTCACTGAGTCTGATGTAAAGTGCGATGGGCGACGAATGTTGATGGATGAGGCATGTATTACATAAAAGAGCAAATTACAATCTATAAATCTATACATACCATAAAGTAAGCACCAACCTTTGACTTGTTCCTGTTTGGCCAGTACGTTGACTGGTAGAGAATGCCTTAAGTCATTAAGTCCGCCATTTGTACTTTTCTTTTATTCTGCCGTGTCAAGCGTATGTCCGTTATCTTGAGATACATGAGTTACGCGTAACAAGTCTTAATGCTATTTATTCCGATGCCTTTACAGACCCACAGAAACAGAATGTTTAATTTAGCTTCCTACTCCCCTGTACGAAGTGTCACGTAAGTCATGTATCTTTATTTTATCATAATAAATTATGGTTAAGTACTGCATCTTAAGTTACATCAAATAGGAGCGACAAGCTTTTTACGCGTCGAGCAAATTCTATCTCAGTCAGCTAAAGATACAGGACTTAGGCATGATAAAAGTCGTTGAGTTCCAAATCAACTAATCATACAATGTTTGTCAAGCAACACTGTATTTTAAGATACATGACTTAAGCAAATGCCTTTTACAGGTAAGAACTATAACAACCGGGTGTGCATAAAAGATAATGGGGTAGTAAGAAAAATGACATAGATACTAAAATTATGAAAAAAAGTCGTAGAGAATAAAAAAAATGAAATGATTTATTGATACTATTTTGCAGAACATACCTTAAAATCAAGTTTTAAAAATATAACCGTCTTAACTTTGAATGTTTTATAGACTTTTTTTGTAATAGGTAATTTGTAAGTACAACATGCTTTTTGGTAAAATAAAACTTAAACTTATTTTGTAATAAAAAACACAACTTCGATAACAGGTCTCAAACTTAAAAAAAAAAACTAATTTACTTTTTAAATAATTAAAGAAGGAACGATCCAGTCTTATTTCAACAACAAATAATGGCTTCTTGGTTATTATTCGTTCGCTGTGCGTTCACCATACTAGTCGCCAGTCGGGTTTCAGTTTTAACCATTACTTATTACGTTTTAATTTTAATACTGCCGCATCTACGACTTCTCGATTCCCGGAAGGTCGCTGCGCCGTCTGATTGCCGTCTCCAATATTTATTTAATAAATATTGAAACGTTCCATTTAGACACCTGCGAGAAATAACATAGTAACTCATTTTCTTTCACTTTACAGGAGAGTGTGTAGAAGTCAAAAATTTACTTTATTGATGGTAAATTTAAAGATCTTACTGCCGCACTCAGAGACGTCGTCAATTAAATTTAACGCTTGTTTAGTGACGTGTTGTCTTATTCTATTGCTATAGCAAAGAAAGTGGCAACAGCTACTTTAATCAAGCATTAAATTTAATTGACGTCTCTGAGTGCGGCGGTTAGTCTCTCATACTGATTTTAGGGTCCTTATCGAGTTTAATCGTACCGGTATACAAAGTACAATGCTGGTATCATCAAGGACTTTTAAATGTTGATCCACTATAGAATCTTGTCATAAAGACAGCGTCAAGTGACGAGATAGATATTACATAGGAATTAATCGTTGGTATTATGCTACAAGGTTCTATAGTGGTTCGTCAATTAAAATCCGTTACGTAAAAACAGATGTTTTGGAACAACTTCATTATGAAACTTTAAGAATAAGACAGTTTGAAATTTTGCCCAGTTAAATTCAAATTCAAATCACTTTATTTCGACCAACTAGGACCATAGTTAAGTTTGTAACAATTTCTTAGCCTAAAGTTAGCATATATCCCTAATTTATGGGTACCTATTATTTTATCGAAACACTTTTCAACGAACGTATCATTACGCAGAATTTTCATTCCATCGAAAGGTATTTGACACCGCATGCGTTAGTTTTTTTTATTTTGGCCATTCTAAATTTCTAACCAAACCTAACCTACGTAATGAATGTTTAAGATATCCTGAAAACACGTTGGTTTCAGCAGAAACTACCGTTCGACAAAATGAAATTCGATGAAATGATTCAATCGATGAAGTGAAATTCGATAAAATGATGGGTTACCCTAATTAATACATATAAAAACTATAAAAGTACTGCTACTACTTAACTACTAGTAAACTATGAAAACAAGAATACAAAATAAAAGAACGGATGACAGCACTTCGTAAGGCTTGACTGTCAGTACATATTCAGATACTGACAATCAAACCTGTCCGCAAATGCCCTCAGGATGTCATTAGAGCTAGCCCGCACCCTGCACAGTGATGTGCAGCGTTTCCTCATAGTTGTGTAGAAACAGTCAACAGACAACAGAAAATAACAGTCAGTCAGTCAAGGCACATTACAAAATACAGTTAGTGTTATAATGTGCTTTAAAACAAGGTGGAATAGAGTTCTTAAGTTCCAGCCACTGCTAATAAGCTGCACTCAAGACTTAAGACTGAAGCCGCACTTGAGAGGGAATCTAATTGTGCTAAAACATGACTTGGCTGGGAGCGCTATTACTGTTAAGAGCCTATTAACAGTTCGAGTAAGTTACGGTGTGAACTTGAGTTTCAAAAGCAGAGCTTGTGACATGTAATATAGACATCAGCGGGCTTAGCAAGCGAGGTGAGGATTATAACGTCAAAATTCGTCAAACGAGATTTAGTGTCAAATATGTCTATTCCATATTCTAACGTAAGAGTAAACGTTTAAGGTTTTAAATAACAGTGTAATTTGTGTGACTTGAGTCCTTTTATTACTAAGCATCTTGATGTGGGATTTAATGTCATGTGTCATTTTCGGTATTGCTAATTGACACTAATTCATGGATAACGTCAAATCTGACAGTAAATCTCGGCTCGCGTGCTAAGCCCGCAGGGGGGTTATTGTGACCTAGCTTTGCAGTTCAGTTGAAACTGAGAGAAAAGGACAGAGCTATATAACTGATATAGCTCCGTCCTTCACGCTCGCCGCTATAGCTATGACATAATAACCCCCCTGGGGACAATCTCACACAAATTGACCCAGCGGACCTAGTATGATTGCGTTTAGCGCGTGACAAAATATGGATAAAGCATCCGTCTCTCTCATACTTATATACGTGTCAAAAAGTGATGGATGTTTTATTCACATTTTGTCATTTGATAAACAACCATATTAGGCCCCCAGACCCAAGCTCTAGTCTTATTATGAGTACTAGACAACGATAAACATAAAATAAGAAATACAAAGTAAATACCATTGAAAATGTCTACATTAAGGAACAAATATAAAATAATAATTGCCTTTTCGGGGAATTGAAACTGGGACCGCTAGCTTCGTTAGTTGGGTGAATACAACGTAGTAATTAGACTTACCGCAACGCTGTCTATAATCGAGTTATATCTTAACCCCCTTACTAATAAACGTTGAGTAACGGTGGTATAGCTATACAAGGTTTTGTCCTTATCTGTCAAATTCAAATGCCACAATGATAGATAAAATGTCACAATGACATAAATTGATCTAGTATTATACATATAATTCGTATGATCTTACCTACTCAAGGAAACCAAGCAGAAAGTTCATTACAAATTCAAAATCGAAAAATATTTAAGCAGCATCAGACAGTTTTACCCCTTTTCTAAAAAGGTTTGCTATACATATAAGAAACCCTTGCTCAGCATGAGGACAGCAGAAAAATAATTTAAACCTGTGAACGTCAAATTGCCTCACACCTGCCGCCTTTTGGGCCTGGCCTCCATTATCCCCTGACCTGGGATAATTTGCTCCAGATTCACATATACAATTTTTATCAACGAATCATATTCGAAGTGAAAAACTGATGAGAGCGATTCATATTAGGTTGGAGAGGGTTCCGTACAATAGGTATGCAATAACTATTAGATAGATAAAAAAGCCCGATATCTTTTAAACGACCCACCTGATTTTTATGAAACCTAGCTAAGAACCATCGCTAGAAAACCTACTTTCAAATAAAAAAACTAATCCGAGTCGGTTTACCGGTTTAAGAGCTACGGGACAAGACAGGATTCACCGTACAACGTTGCTTATATAATATACTTGACATTGGCAAAATTACGTTATTGTGTAGACGCCATTAAATAAATGAATAATAATAAGAGCTACGGTGCCACAGACAGACACACATAGCGGTCAAACTTATAACAACCCTCTTTTTGCGTCGAGAGTAAAAAAAATAGATCTTTAACCCTTAATTTGGCAAAAATAAAAAAAGTCGGGAATTCAAACCCTTTTTGATTTTGAATCAGCAAAAAAATAAAAACAAATTCCAAACAAAGAAAGTGTAGGATTATGGTATGTTCACTGTGATGAACATTGCCAAATTAAGGGCTAAGATGGGATTTCCGTATAGGTTTTCTTTTACCGAAAACCTTGGTCATTTAAATATATATTTTCGAGTAATGTCGTATTCTTCCTAAATTTCTAGGTTCAGTTATTCAAGAATTAAAGCGAGGTTAATCCAATTTCGTATAATTTACGTTTTAAAGAAGAAACAAAATTCGTCTAGATGCCGTCAGCAAAAATGTCAGTCAAGTTCGAATTATGTGGTCAAGCTTGAGTCACTCTCATTTATAATATAATATGACAAGTTTTAACATTATCACAGACCATTCAAGGGTTCCAATATTTTATTGGATTACTGAACCCTAAAACAAGTACTTAAAAAGGATTAATTGCAATTTAAATGTTGTCTTGGAAGCAACGGATACTTGGCACGGTCCAGAATACTGTACATACCATAATGTTCACTCTTTTTGTTTGGATTGTGTTTATATTTTTTTTCTGATTCAAAATCAAAAAGGGTTTTATCCCGACTTCTATTTTTGCCAAATTATGGGTTTAAGGGTCGACATATTCAAAGGAGTTGTTTTAATTATATTTTTTGTATTTCGTTTTTCTTTGACGGATATCGGAGTTTGTTGTGATCTCGACTATGCCACACATGGACACAAAGATACTTACATAAAATACATACCTACGTTAAATTTATAAGACCTTTTTTGCGTCGGGTTTAAAAAAAAGATGATGGACACGTATAAAATAAATAGTGGAATTGTCAACAAAGTTCCAGACGTTCTGGACCGTGAACAATAAATAATTCGCGTCCCCACATTAATTTCATTTCGCAAACTTTTCAAAGGGTAGAAATATATTGTTACAAACTAAAACTCAATTTGCTTCTTCCCAGTTTTTGCGCTTGTTTCTTAAAAATGTTACTTTTCTGGACGTTTCAATAAATTTGAATTTAAAGTTGGACGTAAGAGACGTCGGGACAGTGTACAGTCACTAGCAATAATATATTATCCAACATTGGACGCAAAAATATCTGATACGCTCTTATACCTCTAGTAATAAAGAAGTGTCAAATATTTTTGCGCCCAATGTTGGATAGCATTATTATTGCTGGCGACTGTACCTACAGAATGATTTTAGAATCGTGAACATTACACTTAATTTTAACTCCTTGAATATTTTTTTATCACCAACATTTTTGATCTGTATATTAACCAAAATATAAAAATATTGGCAGTCACATTTTTTAATTTAAGTAATTAAAAAAAAACTGTAGTAAACGATTGGTTAAAACCAAAACTAACTACTACTTACACTACTAGTAGGTAAGTATAATAAATAAGTACCTACTTACCTAATTCTGAAAAGTCATATTTACAAATTATAAAAATCCCAAACGCAATTTTTAAACAAAGATTTTATTTTTATGATATCGCTTGTAAACGGAAAAATATATTCGCAATTTTAAACAAGTTAAATAGTCATGTTTAAATAGTAGAAATTTCAATTCGCGACTGCAGCATCAAAAAATACTTTATAAAGCTACTAAACCAACAGAACGTGGATTCCATTGCAGTTTATTTTACCACGTTATTATTTGTCGCTTTTTTCCGACCAGCAATATTTCCTTTCCGGCCCACTGGGCAGCGGACAAACCAATACCGCTCGTACACCGCCCAATGGATCCGGCAAAATGAATCGCGGAAACTAACTAGCTTTTGTCAACTATACGACTTAAAAACTAGAATAAAATTCGCACCTCTGGGTTTACCCGGCGACCGGGATGGGTAATGTTTTTTACCTGCATGTATGAATGAAAGAAGAACATTTGTTCGTGAAAAACAGACATGCAATAACAAAAAGCAAGCTTTATAAAACCCTATTGTTGCTAACTATCTTTAAATCGTTATAAATCCTAAATTATCACTCAAAATTGCTATTCATGCTAATTTCAATGTAACTTGAAACTTTAGCGTCATTTGTTAAGAAACAACGATAGATGGCGTCAGCATATCCTCCGAGTATGAAAATCCAATTGGTGGTATGATATTGTTTTAAGTAAGTATCTATTTAAATAACAAGAAGGATCAATCCAACGATACTGGCACTTTTTAACTATCCAAAAAATCATATACAGATCGTGGAAAAATCATTTAGTATTTTTTTTACAACTTAATTAGGTCGATTTAAAATACTTACTTAAGTACGTGTAAAAACTTTTACATTTAGTTAACAAATAGCCGGTTTTTTAAGTCGTTCCTTTGTAATATTTTTCCACTAAAAACATTACGTTCAACCGACAAGGTAGCTACCTACAATATGAAACAAACAATTCACTTAACTATATCACAAAGATAAGATCAATAGCCTCAAACGGTAAAGGCAAGTGCACTCAAATTACAAACTACCCACATATACCCTATACCCTTAGAAACAGGGGTCTAATTCCCACTTCATCAACCAACCTCTGAAATTCCAATCCAAGAACACAAACAAACAAGTTCCAGTACATAGATGGCGTCACTGTCACGCCATATTCAAATTCTCTATCAAACGTTACTGACGCTATAAACACATATTTGTAGTTGTAACATTTGCGTACGTGTGTGTAAGGGTCTCCCCAGACCAATCGACGTGGAATCGGCATGAGCCGGTAAGAAAAAGTTTTATGTCCATGCAATAAGAGCGAAAACGACGTCGTTCCGTTCGCAACGCCGAATCAAGCCAAGCCGAGCCGAAAGACGCCTTTTTCACTCTTACTGCACGTACATAATAGTACATTACTTAACAAGGGCTGTAAAAGAAAGATAGCCCGAAATCGCAGGTATTTGAGACCCGAGCCGTAGGCGAGGGTTGTAAATATGCGATAGAGGGCTTTCTTTTTTACTGCCCGTGATGAGTACACAATTTTACGTCTTCACCTGGCCACAATGCGAGTTTTACCGTGCGCGCAGCGTGCGATAAAACTCACATTATGGCCAGGTGTTACGTAAAACTTTTTCTTACCGGCTGAAGCCGATTCCGCGTCGATAGGTCTGGGGAGACCCTAAGTGTATACAAATAGATATAGCAACTGACACTCACACAAGCCTCGTGACGTGTGTGTGTCAATGTTGTTCTGAATCATTGTATAAATAGACCAATACCATAGTATAAAAAGAAAAGTAGGTCATATCTGGCCCTTTAGGAGTTTCTGTTGGGTCTATATTGGAATCCCTAATCGTCATTTGTCCTAATGCATCGTTTGTCCGAATTTTCGTTTCTCCTAAAGCCATTTCCGCCTGAATTTGTTATTTTTAGTCTTGTTATAATACAACCCTTTTTTTTTTTTTTTTTTTTTTGTCCCGGGGGAAATGCCTGTTCATACCCGCCCCGACGGGGGCCAGGACGGGTTATGTCCGACTTGCACGGACTAAAACCCCCGGGGTGTTACGCCAATCGCTTTAGGAGGGAGGCTACGGGACCGCTATAGCGCCAAAACGTAGCCTTATAATACAACCCTAACCTATCCTACCCGCAGGTATTTTTCGAAAGCTTAAAAAGTTCTCTGACTCAGCCGAAAACCGGTTTATGACAAACAAAAATTCGGACCTTACCTTTCGTTGACGACATTATGCGTCACTGCGTGTCCCTCTATACTTGACACGTACGCAATCAAACCCGGCGAAGACTCGGCCCCGGCTAGAATCGGTTCGGGCCGCCGTCCTGTCGAGTTTATACATTAAATAAATATCAAGGGACAATCTTACACATATTGACCTAGTCCCGGAGCTAAGCTCTAGGCTTGTACTATGGACACTAGACAACGATAAACATACTTATATAAGGAAATACATACTTACATACATAGAAAACATCCAAGACCCAGGAATAAAGTACTCGCGCCCATAACACAAATATTTGGCCATACCGGGAATCGATCGCCGGACCGCTACCTTCGTTGGCAGGGTCACTAGCAAGTTGAACACGTCCTCAAAAAGTTTGCTTGTGGTGAACGAGACACGCGATATACCTTTGCTTGAAACCGAACTACTGCTCTATTTATACTGTGCCAATACACACAAATACCGCAACCGTTAAGTAAGCTAAATCTATTTAAATAGCAAGATAGATCAATTCAACGATACCATCACTTTCAAATTCTTCAAAGAATCATAGTCTAAAAATCCTTTAATATTTTTGACAGCGGATAGGATGGCACGCACACATGCAAGCGCGATATACCTTTGCTTGAAGACAAGCTACTGCTCTATTTATACTGTGCCAAAACACACAAACAGCGCAACAGTCAAGTAAGCTTTAAAAATCCAAATGCTGGTGCTATGATATTGTTTTGAAAAATATCTAATTAAACAGCAAGAGAGATCAATCCAACGATATCTTTAAATTTTTTCATGGAATCATAGTCTAAAAATCCTTTAATATTTTTTACCGCGATATACCTTTGCTTGAAGACGAACTACTGCTCTATTTATACTGTGCCAATACACACAAATACCGCAACCCTCAAGTGTTTCACAGATAGTTCCAAAATTGGCCACCGTCGCAGATTAAGTTTGTCAGATCCATCCATCAAATTGTAGCCCTCTCGAAATCAGACACGTACTGAATAGGGAATTGAAACCCGATGATTCTGCGTTTTGTCTTGCTCTCGCTGCTGGGTTTCTAGTAGCGCTCTCCCGCTCTTTAATTAAGCTTGTCATGTCAGTTTAGAGTGAAAGACACTTGACGTTCCCGTAGTGACTCTGCCAATTTGATGTCAAACTTGGAAGCGACGTCTAGGAGGTTTTACGTGTCATAGCGATTAGAATTTCAACGCGTTTATATTAGGTTCGCTATTAACTTGTAAATAACTATAGTATTAGGCAAATAAGAAAGCCATACTGACACATAGCACAATCATGTAGTTTCGGAATACAATACACCAAGTAACAGATATACAGGAAAACAAAATAAAGACTACATACTGAGTCAACAGGCGGTCTTATTGCTAAATAGCGATCTCTTCCAGACAACCTTACGAGAAGAAATAATATAGACTAATATTAATATTGATTTTGACAGCAGAAAAACAATGATAAACATTTGTTAAACTTGTGTTGCGTATGAAGGAATTGTAATAACAGCTTTTGTTTAAATATATTGTGGGACGTCAACTTCAGTTTGACTGACCTATCATCATTTTTAAGTGCTTGTTTGTAACTTCTTCACGATGAAATTTGAAATGGAGATAGATACATTTAATCCCGGAAAATTTAAAAGTTTCCGAGGAAATAACGATCATCAAAATATACGCGGACGGACGGCAGAAGTTAGGATTGTATTTGTTAATTTGTAGCGAAGGCAATAGCGATAGCAATCGAACTCTATCGTCAATATCGACGAGCAGTTTCGGCCGCGCTCTGACAGTTCATTAAGCATAGTTCGACGATACTTCGCTCAATTTCAACATCGTAAGTGCCATCTGATTTATATTTGAATTCTTAACCTTGTGGAAGTCAGTTAAAGTTGAAAGTTATTCTGATAAGCTGCTGCCATATAAATAAATTTGCCTTAGAGTCTGTTTTCTACCAAAATAATCTAGGATCTGAAGTATTTTGTGTATGGTGTGAGGAAGGCAGACAAACACACAGGGTTCCGGTGCTAAGTGGGCTCTAGAGCCTTTAGGGACGTAATAATATATAACATTCTATTTCTATCTGTAAAACATATTATTGGCTTTATTTGTCTTATGTTTACGTCCCAAATGTAATGTATCAACTGATGGTTTTCCTATACATATAAGTACAAATTATAAATAAATAATGAACTGATAGTAGCTGTGATAGACCAATAGAACCTCTTAAGACACGATATCACACAATCACACGTCACACGAAATCAATATATTCTGTATTTTTATTTATTGCCATCGACGGACAAACACAACCGCCGCCTATGGATATTTGCAACGCGCCGGAGGAGTCACCAATGCGTTGCCCGCCTCCAAGAAGTTTACTTTTCCCTTTTTTAAAGCCCCATAAGAATAAAATAATCATTTATTCGTGACATTCACAAACATATACCAAAGAACAGATTAAGTAGTAAATAAAGTAGTCACGAAATAGTCCCAACTCAAGGTAATGCTGGCATTTAAGTCAGCGCTGGTCTTCCGTTGGAAGAATCAGGTGAAACGACGGAAGGTTACACACAAATAATTATTCACATACAAAACGTAAATTATAAAATTAAGTAAACTTCAGAAATTCACACGCAGTTGTCCATGCTCTTCTTTATAAATTAATTACTTCCTGACTTGACGTTTTAACGAACATCCAAGCAATTACTCAAGTTATTTTCGCTGTAAATAGGTATAATTCGAGCTGGTTACCTGCGCGCGCGGTTCTATTATTGGGTGTATAAGGATGAGCGGCGGGAACTTTACACCTGCTATCGACAGGCTGCCTGCAGAGACTGCGGTCTTGGGCGAAACTAGTAAAATAATTAGGTACTTTTATTATTGGTAAGTACCTATCTTGTAACTTACAAGGTCGAATTTTTGTTTTCAACCGGTTCACTTGTCCAAAAATACATAAGTTAAGAGCATTTTGAAGGGCCGGTTAAATCACGTAGCTGTCAAAAAAAAACCACACAAATTCAGCTCCGAGCGACGTTTCTCACCCCCTAAATCAAGTCCGATTTCTACGATTTTTAAATATGTTGTAGATGTTATGAAAAACTAAGTCTGTACGTGTCTGTTTTTTACTTTTTAAATTTGTATCATTCTTAGAAACATTTTTTTGCAAAAGAAAAACGTACTGACATTTTTCATAACATCTACAACCTAGAACATATTCAAAAATCGTAAAAATCGGACCAGGTTTAAGAGAAATGTTATCGCACTTTGAATGGAAATTTTCAGCTTCACAATCCTCTTAAATAATAAAATATTAACTTTTATCATTGGTGCCTAGCAACTTCTCCACATAGAATAAAACAAATAGGTTCCCGCCGTCTGTCCCTCTGTATGTACGTCTGTCTTTCAAAATACACAAAGGATTTTAAAGCGGTTTTCATCAATAAATAAAGTGATTCAAGAGGAAGGTTTTATGTATAATAAATTCTTATTTATATACGGGTGTTACAGAAAACTCACATAAAACAAAACGAAGCGAGAGCGGGTTGCTAGTTTTTGTGTAAATTATAGACATCTTAATGTCTTAAGTCCTTAGTCTCAGCGTCGCCCTGTGCTTACAACTCCGATACCGAATACAGAATTCCGAACACCGAACGGAACCCCTTGGCACAGCTCGATCTTACGACTCGCCTCACCGGTGGCCCGTTTCACAAAGCTACAAGTTACAAATTACAAGCGGAACCCTCTTTCTAGCAGTACGAGTTAGCAAGAGACTTTCGCTTGTAATTTGTAACTTGTAGCTTCGTGAAACGGGCCTCGGATGACGATATTTTATAATATACACGAAAATTCCAAGCGAGTTTCAAATCAGTAACTACTTATACTCTGTATGCTTAGGTATTTATAGCTTGAAAAGTTGTATATGGACCTTTGGAAAATATTGCTAAAAGCAACTGTGTAATACATGGCAATAAAGTGTATAATCAACTCAATGAGTAATTGGCTTCGTGATGTTTCTATTTTATAGGTACATTCGCATTTCCACCCTAGTTTGTCAAGTTAATGAAAGCATCCAAAACCTATATATAACAGGGTCCTAAACTATATTAAAGCGAAAAAATTTCGTCGGTCTTAAGCAGGATTCGAACCTACATCTCCTCTTGCTCTACGGGCCGATGCAGGCGCATTGCCAATTATGCCACCAAGACCCTACTTAAGATCCACGAAATTAGTAATCGCTTGCTTTTCATACTCGGAGGGGAGGGAGGGAGGATTTTTCGCTTTAATATAGATTAGAATTTCGTAAACAGACGTTTAAGATAAAATTTAAAAAAACTATAACAGGCTCATTCCACCGTAACACACGAAACAGCAACTTTTTAGTGAGTCTGTTATTGCTCGTGTACTTTAAATTATGCGTTTTCAGAAGAAGAAAATATTATCCAAATAGTAGAACCATTCAATAGTTACATTTTCCTAGTTCCTTATTACAATATCGAAATGAACCTTATTATATGAGTTTAGTGTAACACCCGAAACGGTGGAATGATCCAACAGCAATATCTATATATTCATCAAAAATCAATTTTTAATATTTATAATCTTCTTTTCCCGTGTGGTGCCGGGTTTAGAATGTTGCGACTCCATGTCTTCCCATGGATGTCGTAAGAGACGACTAAGGGACTAAAGGCTGTGTAGTGCTGTTAGGCGATGGGTTTGCAACCTGTCACTAATACACTGGATAATCTTAGCCTGGTTGTGCAAAATGTGGTCACAGAATTATCAACAAGTTTTTGGAGTTGTTGGTGAGTCTGTGGCTCGGCCTACCCCACTCTGGGAATGAAGGAGTGAGTTTATGTATGTATGTATGTAATCTTCTTTACAAGGCTCGTGACTCGAATGACTCTAGATTTCGCTTTTAATCTTGCGGTCTGCGACTCAATTAAAGGACTTCCTTTCCTGGAATCGTCTTCAAACAATTTTGAGAAATGAATATAATTAAACAAATAAGCCGATTCGACGGGATCCCACTATAATTGAATAAATGTCAGGGGACATCTCAAACAAATTGACCTAGTCCCAAACTAAGCTCTGGGAGCCTTGTACAGTCGATTTCATAAATATGTGTACACTTTAGTAGGTACCTTGTCACTTTATTCGCTTAGACAATTCATCTATGGCAGTTTAAACATGACATTAAAGAGACAAGGTACTAAAGTGTGCACATATTTATGAACTCGACTGTACTATCGGTACGATAAACATATTTAAATACGTAAGTATAAATCATGCAATACTCAGCAACAAAAAATACTTGCTCATTATACAAATAGTTGCCCATACCGGTAATCGAACCTGGGACCGCTAAGCTAAACACGTCTTCAATATTCTACTGTTTTATTTATACTGTGCTATAACTATCCAATTCTCTATACATACACAAATTGATCTTAAATTCCCTTTCCATCCTAAAAGCAACCTTATACATTGACTGTTAAGGTTGTTTCGGAGCTGTAGCGAATATAAGGCCGCGACCAGACATTGATGCATAGTTTAATCAGAAGGTTTAATTGAGTGAAGCAGTCATTTAGTCATGTCTGGCGGTGTCTTTAGGTTCCGTCGAAGTGTGTACTTTACTTCGTTTATACAAAACGAAATGGGAGGAGCAGCGAATACTAATTTTACAAGGTCGAAGTCGCGGGCTGAGGCTAGCTTTAATGACAATGACTTAAACAGCTAACCAGTGTCTTAGGTATACATGGTACAACCTTAAGATTGTCATAAAAAATGTGAGTGTCCCTCGGTATTCTAATGTCCGAATTATTTTATTGTCCTAAACTGGTTTTTAGCTGAGTTAGGCTGTTAGGTGCGGCTCCATTGAGGCGGAGACGAGCGGAGCGGAGCGGAGCGGAGCTGTGCCAATATTAACAAATAGAAGGCGCATGCGGTGTCGTCGAGCGGCGCTTCCGCACGTTAGTTTAGATTCTATTGGTTAATATTGGCCCAGCTCCGCTCCACTCCGCTCATCTTCGCCTCAGTAGAGCCGCACCCTTAGGGTTGTGCGCGTTCATTCACTGAGCAGATCGCTCCAAACTAGTACAATCTCACAAATGTACTAGTTCGGTCTTTTAGTTCTTTTAGTACACTAGCAGACTGAAAGGAACTCGTCTGTTCATGGTCCTTATTTTGTGCTCCATTGACCGAATGAGTGGCCGGCCGGTCATTCATTCGGATCGCTTTGCTGTCAGTGTCACTGCTCTCCCTCCTCAGAGGGCCCTGCCAAGATCCACTACGGCAACTAGCGTTTCTATTCGTTTCGTTTTTAACCAATCGCGTCACTGGTAGATCACGTGACTTTTCGTATCACGTCATCTACCAGTGACGCGATTGATTTAAACACGAAACGAATAGAAACGCTAGTTAGCTTAGTGCATCTTGGCAGGGCCCTCTGTTCGGTTCTTGCCCCGCGTATACTAAATGAGCTAAGAGCAGAAACTTTACGGAATAGTTCGTTCTAGTACAGTGACGGGAATTCATTATTTTTGGCTCTTAGTAGGTACATGTTCTACACAACCCTAAGGTGAGTCAGGCAACTTTTTAAGCTTTCCAAGGCTGCGGTTCTAGGTTAGGTAAGAGCCTTTAGGATAAACGAAAATTCGGACAAACGATGCATTAGGATAAATAACGATTAGGGATTTTAATGTAGACCCAAGCAATGTATCAAATAAATTGCACTACAGGGCCTCTATTCAACACGGTAAAAACCATATCATTTTTGACCTGTTAATGTCAACGTTTCGATAGGTCTTAATTACTTGACAGCAAAGAGATTTAATATTATAGGTAATAGAGTGGGCATCGGAGACATTTTCATAGAAAAACTTTGATCATAAGCATCATGAATGCCATCTATGACGGGCGTGTCAAAGTAGACTAAACGCCGTACGACTTGTTACCTCGAGGTATTACTACTATACATTTACCCCCTTACTAATAAACGTTGAGTAACGGTGGTATAGCTATACAATGTTTTGTCCTTGACTGTCATTGTGACATTTGATTTTGACAGATAAGGACAAAACATTGTATAGCTATACCACCGTTACTTAACGTTTATTAGTAAGGGGGTTAATGTCTTTGCTTGACAGTAATAGCGCCGAGTTAAAAACAATACCATAACAAGTCCAATACAATTTGGATTTTATCGCTTAGAATACCGCGCAGGAGTAAATCCCATTTACCCTGTCACCTCTAACAATTACTAGATTACTATCCTACCCATCTTAACAATTACGTTTATGCTTCTATATACTATCTGGATCGCCCCTATTGTCGTCATATACACAGGCAAACATCGATACAATTGACGTAGTCAGTCTCTATTGAATTCACCTATATTATGTCTGGTACATATTATTACATACAATGTCTGGTTCATATTACATATACAGCGTGATGCGTGATGCAAATAGCTTTTATCAGCCACCTATTTCACCATCCAGACAATGATATGACAAGTAATAATTGACAACAGGGACTTTTAAAAAAGGTGTTTAGAAAAAATCATGCTTGTTTTGTCTCAAAAGCATACTATTATTTTTGTTCGTTATTTTCTGAGAAAATAAATAAACAATTTTGTTGCTAATGGCTAAAGATTTTAAAAATAAAAGATAAAGATAAAGAGACATTTATTCACAACAATACAAGATTACATTAAATAGATACAAAAAGAACAAGACACAGAGAAATTGTTAAACGCTATATATGGTACGTTCCACGTCAGCTTTAGACTTAAAAAACAAAACGCGGTTACAAACAAAATGACGTCATTCCGACCACTAGTCCAAAGTGGGCGTAGCGAACACTGATAAAATATTCAAAAAAAATATCTCAGCAAATAATTAACAAATAATAGAAACAAAATGGTATGCTCTTGTCTTGAGACAAACCTCTATGAGCATGATTTTTATAAGAACAGCTTTAAAAAAAAACAGTTCTCAATTCTGTATACCCATCTACATTGCAAAGTTAACAATATGTATATTTTATTTTTTCCTTAATTAATGGCTTTCACTCCTTGTTTTAACAAGGTGTATTTCGCCAGTATCGAGTTTTAGACAATCGCCATGGACTTATTAGAGAAACAAGTCCATGGATATCACACGCGAGGACAATTGTTCGGTTAAAGAGATTTACTCTGGTGGACTAAACAGAAGCACATGGGGTTAGCTCCACGCGCTTCTGTCAAGTCCCAATATATATATTAGTGGGATTTAAATGAGATGTACATTGAAATGTCACCTGTCACCTGTCATTGTCAGGATCGTGAAATAGAGGGCAGGACGCACCGAGATAATGCAACGGTTCTAGATGACAAGTCACCGAACTGTGGAGGTGTTTTGTGTAAATAATAAACAAAAAAAAGAGTAAGTACCTACTACAATAATTATATTATTTAAGTTACCTAATTATTAACTTCAATAAGAGGTCAAGAATATGATTAAGTATATCACGGCTGACTATTTCGGGGAGCGTTCCAATTCCTTTCGTGCCCTAATAGCCAATCTTTGAAAGATTACCGCTGGGGGCTTTTACACCATGCTTCTATCAAGGAAAACGCATCGCGACGATGACTAGACATTCACCCTCGATTTGCTTAAGCTGTTTGTGCCAAAAACAGTTTGGAAATAAAAAAAACAAAACGCCTTCAAAAAGTATTCTTTGTCACTTTCTTTCAAATTTTAATGTCATGATGACACATAAGGACAGAGCATATTTCAAGCACACTTTAACTATTGCGCGTTTATGAATAAGAAAATTAGTCTGTGCCATTTATGGTTTTCATAAATGACTCAAATAGGTTATGTTGTTTTTTTCGCACTTCTGATAAATTTTGCATCTGATAGTATAAAACACCCTGTGTAATCCGCAATTAATGGGGCGTTCGTCCAGAAATGTTTTTCAGCAGCAATTAGGTGGATCGACGGCTTTTAAATGCCGTGTTTTTACCGATCGCTTCTTATTTAGAATGATTTATGTTCGGTTTATATGTTTCATTGAGGATTTCATTGCTTTGACGGAAAATAGAAGCCGCTTGTGACCTAATGAGTCAGTAAAGTAAGAAAAAAATATATTTTACCAGCATACTAGCTTTTGTCCATGACTGCGCCCGCGTAGGAGTCGCTTATCGCTGTTCCTTCGGAAACTATCCAGTTGTCCTGTTTTCAGATATGAATAACCTATGTCCGTTTCCAGGCTAAAAAATATCCCCAACCAAATTTTTGGTCGATCGGTTGAGGTCGGTGGAACAAACCAACAAACACGCCTTCACATTTATAGTACTAGCTTTAGCGTGTTAACACTAATCTATGTCAAATTCATCCAAATCTATTCAGCCGTTCTGGCGTGCATGATTGAGTAACAAACACACAAAGTTTCGCATTTGTAATATTAGTAGGATTAGTAGGATAAGATTTTTAAAGCTTTAAAACACAAAAAAGTTATAGAGCAAAAGCTAACTGTTCACTAAACATAAATTTATTTGCAAAATCACAAGTGGATTATTTTTTAATAATTCAAACACCCTGTACTCATTGACATTTATTTAGAGGCAGGGGTGCTACTAACAAGGTTCAGGATATAGCACCACTCTCCACCGCCGTAAACATAGTGCCGACAGGTTTAGCACCTCTGGAGTGTAATAGATTCCCTCTATAAACCACTACTTTACAATGTATAGAACCTTTCTTGAGTTACAGTTAAGAAAAGTTCAGAGGAGAAATATGTTTACAGAAACTAAGGGTGGTAATTTTTTTTGGCTGGCTTAACCCTTAAAATGATCTCTCTACGTTTCAGAGGTTGTTTTTTTAAAAACTATACTTAACTACGGTAAGAAATTAAGGTTAGAAAAGAAAAATATCATGTAATTTTTCAAGTGATAATTATTTTTATTTTTCTTAATTTGCTCTCGTCTTGTTCTCGTCTGGCGCATAGTCATTCTTAATGCATAAGTGGGAAAGAGATAGCTTGTACCCGCGGCTTTCGTCCGCGTAGATTTCGATTATCGCTATTGCCTCGGGAACGTCTAAATTTTCCGGAATGAAATGTAGCCTATGTTAATCCAGGGTATAAGCTATCTCCATTTCAAATTTTATCGAAATCCGTCCAGTCGTTGCTGCATGAAGGAACAAACTAACACACACACACACACGCACACACACACACACACACACACACACACACACACACACACACGCACGCGCAAGCGCACGCGCACGCGCACGCGCCCGCGCACGCACACGCACACGCACACGCACACGCACACGCACACGCACACGCACACGCACACGCACACGCACACGCACACGCACACGCACACAAACTTACGCATTTATAATATTAGTAGAATTGAACTCTAAATGCGTGCAGAAGCAAGTAATTGGATATAATATTGTACTATAAAGATGTCCGTTCTTCCCCAGGGTCTCTTCCGAAACGTTACGGGCCGACCGTAAAAATGTCCGTACGATATTGTTGACCAGACTAGGGATAGCGAGTTAAATTAAATGAAACACAAGAGCTTTATTCTACTCGGCAAAATGTAATTGCTTTAAACATTGTAACCGAGTGATTTAGACGCGACCGGTGTAAATCGGTTATCGGTTATAACAATGTCATATACATAAGCAATATTGTTTTACCGAGTAGAATCGAACCGCAGCTCTGAAAGTGATCCTTACTGGCCATAACTTTTAATTCTCATTTATTTAATAGTTACCTATTAAAAAAAAAGTTTTACCGTTTTTACGATACAAAAATAAAAATGTTTCTTGTATGGGGACCCCTTTTATTATTTCACTTTCTTATTTAGGTACACATACATACATACATACCTTCACGCCTGTAATCCCAGAGTGGGGCAGGCAGAGCTACAGAATTACCTACAACTTTAAAAACTTGTTGATAATTCAGTAACCACGTTTTGCACAAAATCGGCTATGATGTTTACCAGCGTATTAGTGTCGGGTTGCAAGCCCATCGCCTAACAACTACAAGCCTATATTCCCTTAGTCGCCTCTTACGACATCCACGGGAAGACATGGAGTGGTAACATTCTATCCCGGCAGCCACACGGGGAAAATCTGTTACGATTTAAAAGATGTCTTTACAGTTAAGACGCACGGACGGACAGGGTATAGGCATAGTGTCCCTATGAAAAACGTCCCCCAACGGGAAAAAAAAAGGAGAGAAGCGGGAAGCCACTTTAACGCGTACAAAGTAGCGGGCGTCCCTTAGTCCTTCAATAAAACGCTTCTAAACCTTATTAATCTAGACTAATTAGCTCTCCTCAAGAACAAGCCACATTTTTAATTAAAATCGCAAATCCAACATGGCCGAACTCAAAAGTCTCAAAACCTTTGTTTTGGCGCGAAACTGCGCGCAAAATCCTTGATTCCCGCCTTTTGGCAATATGGCTGACTTGGAAAACACCAAGGTGATCATACCTCCAATATAACCATGCCATTCTAATCTTAACTCTTTGGTTATAGCAGAAGGTTGTGAATAAGGAGTTTGGCAAGATTGAGGTGTAAAGTTAAGTTGGTATTCTTATACAAAAGACTGATTGTAGGGTCGGAAACCCCGTAGGAGAGTCCTTTGTGACGCCTCGTACGTAGGTTCTGCACTTTTTCATAGCAGATTGTTGATTTTTAGGGTTCAGCTATAACAATAAGTATATGATTTTTATTTCACTTAATAAATAAGTATAAAAAATACTTCAGTTATGAATGAATGAAGTTACCAGATGTTTCAGTTATTTACGTAAGTAGATATTATTAAACAGGTTATCTACGTTAGCCACGTGCGAGCACACATAATGTTGGGATTAAATGACACTACATTAGTCGTTGGATGTCAGGTTTATTCTGTCTGAAATGTTACATACACGGAATATATAGGCGAACATATTGGTGAGAGTGTGAGTGTGGCATAGCACCCTACACCTCCCACATTTGAAAAAGAAAAAACGGAGTTCGCCTTGGTCGAAATCGGCTGAATAGCATCATCATCATCATCATCACTAATGGGCGGACGACCGATGCAAATTACGTCAAAATAATGTCGAACGATATCCGTAATATGGATATGACTACAAATGATTCAAAAAAAAAAGAGAACAAAACAACAAATTTTATTGTTAAAGTAAATAATCATTATTTATTTTCTTTATTAGGTATTTTCAGTACATTCCTTTTATGGTTCACTATCTACAAAGCGGAAACGACCTCTCCACATCTCCAGACGTAAGGCGTATTCGTAAAGTGATAATTCAGTACTTTTTTTTTATACAAAATATGTAGGTAGGTACTGATTTATAACAAAAACTGCATATATTTTCACACATAAATAGTACTCCGTCGTCCGCCCATTAATCATCACCATCATCATCATCATCATCATCATCATCTCGAGCCGATCAACACCGGTCAAGTGCGAGTCGAACTCGCACACGAGGGCTTTGTACCACCGAAAAATATTAAGAACGACCAAAAAATGCTAAAGAATGAAGAAGAAGGTGTTAAACCGGCGTCATTATAAAAAACAATAAATACTTATCAGGGGATTTTTTTTAAGCGCGAGTAATATAATGAAACCATCGACACGAGAAGATTTAAAAAAAAGCGTTAGATGATAAAAAAAACTAGATCCTGAGGCTGCTTTTATAGTATTTTCCGTTATCGCTAGTATACTTCTCTTATAGCTTTATTATACCTCTTAACCCATTCTGTAACACTGCTTTACCGCCATTAAACCGTCTAAGGTGATAAGAAAAGTGTGCCCTTCGGAGCGTAACGCTCATTTATACATTTAGGATCTGAGGGCTTATTATCTAATGCACTCACAATCGCAACCGGCTTCAAAGTGGAGCAATTGTTTTCATTTTGTATGGAGACAAGCCTTCGATTTTCAAAATGAAAACGATGGTGATTGCGAATGCGTTAGACAATAAGCCCTCTCGTTAGAGTTAATAAATTTCATATAATTCTTGTCTTAGCGCTTAAGCGTTACTTGGATGATTGTGTTCTAAATACAATGAAATATCAGCCGACGGACTGTTAGGCCATTAGTTAAGGCCTATGAACATAATTTGCAATTCCAAGACTTGGTTAAAAAGGTTTCTCAAACGTATAAAGAGGACTTTTTGACTTGAGTGTTGGAAATACTCTAAAACACAAACTTTTCAACTTTTTCACCAACTCGCTAAGTTTTAACCGACCCCTATAAAGTTAATATATTTTACAAGTAACGGGCTCAAATTATGTAAATGGGAATCGAACACGGACTCTCAAAACTTGTGCACTTTGACGGAGAAACTTTATTGGAGACTCCACGGGTTTCTTTAGTCCCGAATCTGCATATTTTTTGCAATTTGTAACCTTTAGGAACAGGAACACGTACTTAAGATATGTTTTTATGGTTCTGTATCTAAAACCGGTTAAGTACGAGTTGGAATCGCTCGCTGAGAGTGTCACAACATCACGAACAGGCTAAAACTGGGCCGGCTTCCTTAGAACAAAAACGTAGAGTTGGTATTCATGACTTACGGTTTTGACCACCCACGGGCATAGAGTGGTGTTATAAGTTTAAATGCGTCTGTGTGTCTGTCTGTGGCATCGTAGCTATCGAACGGATGAACCGATTTGGACGCGGTTGAAAGCTAGTTTTGATGGAAAGGATTTATAGCTAGGTTTTATGAAAATTGGTTGGGCCGTATAAGAGATGCAGGGGTGTGATTCTCTCAAAAAGGATGAACGGATGGACGAACTAGTGAATGTCCAAGTGGCGAGTTTAAGTAGTCCCGTCAGAGCGAACAATACACATTTTAGCGCGTGTATTCAATTTGGCAGCATGGCTTCTCGAACGTAGAAGGATGCCTAATTGAGCAGTAGACGCTTGAAATATTCACAGAATATTTAGTTGTATATTCACTTTAAAAATAAATAACAAAATAAATATCCTATAAAACAAACGTGATTTTTTATAAATAATGGCACGGGACCCTTCGTGCGCGAATCCGACTCGCACTTGGCCGATTTTCTTTTAACTTTTCGCGCGTAGAGCAACTTTAGTATGCGTCGTAATACATCATAGACGAATTGAAAAATGAGTTGTTTAAGAAAATAATACTCCTGACATATTATTATTTCTATTACTAAAGAAACGCGGTTTTTTTTAATTGAATTTTGTATAACAGGATGGTTATCACGAAGCACACCATTCGGAACTATGAATGCATCTCTTTCACTCGACATTCGTGCATTAATGGAGAGAAAGGGATGGAGGTAACTTAAACTTAACCTTTGAATATTTATTGTAAGAGTAGCCCCTAGTGACTATGATCGTGGTTCAAACTTTGAACTCACATGAGAAGCAACCACTGGAATAATATAGCTTTTCTATAGTCTCACTGGTGTTTTCGATATTTTTTTGTTCCATAGCTATTGAGTAAAGTAAATAAATTTAACATTTAATGAGATCTAAGTACTTACCTAATTAATGATCCAGCATTCAAGATACCTAAATTAATTACATCGATAAATTAGAGCGCCTAAATAATTCTAAAGGCTACCACTTTAACTATACACGCAAAAAAACCTTGGTAAAACCTTAAAGTTGAGTCAAAAAGTTTAAATTCGTTTAGCCTTTACTTTCGCGGCTTACGTACCGTAATTTGTACTTGCAGCGTTGACATTTCCCGTTTCCATTCATTCATTTATAATTCATTCGTTCACTCACGAACGGGTCCCGCTGAGGATTCGATATAATGCTACTAAATTGTAAATGACCATTTCGACTTTGAGTGAACTTGGAATTTGGGCTTCTTAAATTATTCATGTTATATTGGCTGCGTGCCGCGCCGTGTGCGGCTGGCTTTATGAATTTTTTAATGCCTCCAACCGTTCGAGGTGACATGTTGATTCACTTGGATTGCTGGTGCTTTGAAAAGAAACGAGATGTTATCGAGAGTGATTCAAAATATTTTTGTAAAACAAACATTTAGTTATCTATTGGAATAGTGTTTTTCAATGTCTATATAGGCGAAGTCTTAATCAATAAATAGGTGTTTAGGTTTATTTAAACACTGATCATAATTTATAAAATCTACAGTGGTATTGAAAACATCCTTATTTACCAGAGCAAATATTGGTCCGGCAAATCTGTCAATACAATAGTATAACTAGGTCTCCTACAAAAACTAAGTAATGATTAATGCTGGTAAAGGTCCTTGAATAGTTTACACCATGCAAACAACAATGACGATCTCACGCCAGACAGAGACAAAGTTTGTTTGTTGGTCCACCCTGTCTAGCATGTTTGATGATTCGTTACAAATTGCTTGAGGCAATAATTGACACCTTGATAAAATCGAGAATTCAAAGATAATGTTAATATAATATAAAGAATAAGAATTTTTATTTCGAGCAACAAGGCCCATAGTAACAAATACATTATAGAATATAAGGCATAACAATATAAAACTTATAACGGTTTAATATAATGATCCACTGGTTTTAAAATTAGCCAGAAAATTAACTTCCGCACCCTATATATAAATTAGCTATCCAGTTGCGCATATCTTTGGCGCGATATCGTTACGTTTGATAGCGTTTTGATTTTGCAGATGTTAGCCTTTTAATTTACAGAAAACTTAGCGGGATTGTGTGCTTTAACACGTTAGTTTAAGGTTGAAATTTGTATGAGGCTATGGGACATTTTTACACGTTACCTGGATAGTTAACAGGAAAGTTGTACCCTACTTAGGGCCGTAATAAGGCTAATAGGTATGGTTTATACTTATACTTTGCTGGTTTTAAAGGAGTATAGTTTTTCTTCGCCTTGGATTTGCATACAGTGCGATAAAACCGCCTTGGGGTTTTGTACTTCTCCCTCACTCGCTCTCATACGTTTTTATTCGAGTCCAACCGATTGTACCCAAACCCGAAAGCCTTTTTAAGAGCTTGACTGTACCCGTGTGTACAAGCATGTACAGTCAACCAATTAGATTTCTAGGCCACTGGACTATGTTAAAGTGACGTTGACAACCAAACGTTACAGACTTCTTATGATTTGGTTTACGTCACATTGACAAAGTCCATAGTGGCCTAGGAATCAAATTGGTTGACTGTACAAACAAATGAAAGAAACAACAAACACTCAGGTTTACACAAACACCTGTGCCGACTGTATTTTTTTGCATAATCCATCACCAATTTTAACAAGCCCAAACTCAGTGCGTCTGCCTATATGGGGCACATTGGAGATCCTGTTGCAGATTCCAACTCCATCGTCAGATGAGAGGCTCTACTTTGAAATCAGTAATTCGAACTTCGGATCGCCCCGTCACTTTCTTGCAAATTAGTGACGCGTCAAGAGCAAAAGAGATAGCAATAGACGAAGTTCGAATTACGGATTTCAAAGTAAAGCCTCAGCTCTTCGACAAACAAGTGAAAAAAAAGTTTGTAAAGGCATCGACGAATGGTAAAAGAAATAGTAACTTTCTCACAAACATTGTGAATCCACCTTTAAATATTATACAATTCCGAATACAACAAAGGCACAGGTATTAGGCACATTCTGCCAAACAGCTTACAACCGCCCATTGGTCGTGTTTTGCAATTAGGAGAGGGTTGCGACAATTTAGTTCGATTGGAAAATGGAACGGAATGTGTTTGCGCGCGGTTGGCGTTCTGAATTTGAATTTAAATTAATTTAAATGGCGACATTAATAAAAATGTTGTGACCGCGGACAGCGCCAACTCTAACATGTTATTTAATCATTTAATTTAATTGCATTCACCAAATTGTGAGATATGTAGACGTCTAGGATGTGTATCACTTGTTAGTGGAATGTGGCCGGACTCAAACGAAGAGGGAAGGATTACATTTTAGGGTTCCGTACCCAAAGGGTAAAAACGGGACTCTATTACTAGGACTCCGCTGTCCGTCTGTCTGTCAGTCCGTCTGTCCTTCTGTCTGTCACCTGGCTGTATCTTATGAACCGTGATAGCTAGACAGTTGAAATTTTCACAAAAGATATATTTCTGTTGCCGCGAACAACAAATACTAAAAATAGAATAAAACAAATATTTAAGGGTTTTTTGCTAGATATTAATAACGGCAAAAGGTAGACACTTGAAATATTCACAGAATATTTAGTTGTATATTTAAATTAATCATAAATAATTAAATTAAAATAAAATAAATATTTAAGGGGGGCTCGCATACAACAAACGCGATTTTTTGCCGTTTTTTGCTAATGTTGTATAGATAATGGTACGGGACCCTTCGTGCGCGAGTCCGACTCGCACTTGGCCGGTTTTTTTCAACTCAATTTGAATATATTGAGCATCGGACTGTTTCAATGCATTTCGGCAGAACCTGCAAAATTAAGTTTATAGGTTTTTGAACAAGTAATCCCTTGCTCCACCTTTACTTTTTTTCTGTTTTTTTTTTTTAGGTTTATCCTAGGGCTGCCGCGATCAAGCGTGATTAAAGACCCTATTTTTTAAGATTTAAAAAAACTTAATTGCATATTGGTATCGTACTTTCTTAATATCTTACAAATATCCCAGAGGCTAGAACTAAGTACAGTCAACCAATTTGATTCCTAGGCCACTATGGACTTTGTCAATGTGACGTTGTAAACCAAATCATAAGAAGTCTGTAACGTTTGGTTGTCAACGTCAATTTAACATAGTCCAAAGTGGCCTAGAAATCAAATTGGTTGACTGTACCTACTTAATCCTGCCAATAAATATTATGAAATGTTTGTGTGGATGTTTGCGTGTTCGTCTTTACAACGAACGAAAGGCAGAACGGATATTAATAAAATTCGGCACACAAGTTAAAGATTTAAAAAAAGTACTAAGTACTAATACCTACAATACCTAAGTAGGCCACAAAAACGAGTTGGCCTAATTGGTAGGATTTACTGTCATTAGGTACAAATGGAAAATAGTCCACGTGAAATAACCATTCTGAAAATGGGTCAAAAGTAATAGTATCCAAAGTGAATTTAGTCAAAATGTAATTGTGCTGAAAAGTATTCACAACCAAATTTATTTTCGTTGTAAATTAATTAAGTCCCAATGGATTTTGTCCATTATAAATTATGACCAAAATGAAATACGCACAAGTGAATGTAGTGTAATATGAATTAAGACCATATAATATACCTAATATAAATTGTACAAATTTCAGGTAAGACGTATTTACAATTGGTCATATTTCTGAGTGTACGTAAATACAAATAAGTAGACATATTTTTTTCGACCAATATCATATTGGACAATTTTACCATGGGACATGATTCCATTTTAGACGTTTTTCAAGATGGACAATTTTCCTTTTTGTTGTATTTTAAATAGTCATTTTTCTGAACTGACGTATAATTTCAAGTGGACGATTTTCCATTTGAACCTAATGACAGTAAATCATTGGTAGTGACTGCCTACGAAGCTAGTAGTCCCGGGTTCGATTCCCGGTGCGTGTAAATATTTGTGTGATGAAAGCGAGTTATTATCAATTAATTGATTTTTATTTGCAATAAGGTACCTTCAGCATAATCGTATACAATTTTCAAGAAAAGGATCCACGCCGAAGATGGTTCAATTATAACACAACAGCTAGAGCCATCCAGCGGCCAACAGCACAACTAAAGTAGTTCAGCTCTGTAGTATAGATGGCGCTACTTGAACCTGTTTCAGCGAATATGCGTGGATTTTTAAATCGCATTTCTCATCAAAGTATGAAAACACCGTAAAAGAGATTACCAAAAGTAAAATTAAAATTAAAATCGGCCAAGGAATAAGATGATACAAGCATGTCAATCAAACTGCAAATGAATGAGACATCGATTAGACAGAAAGATCCGATATGCACTGTGACGTCATGTAACAGCTCGGACATCTAGTCTAGACTCCATGGCCCGTATTATGGTCGCCTGTATCGCGGTCTCAGAGGCTCTACTTTTAAATACGTAATTCAAACTTCGTCTATTGCTATCCCTTTTGCTCTCGACGCGTCACTGATTCGCATGAAAGTGATGGGGCGATCCGAAGTTCGAATTACTGATTTCAAAGTAGAGCCTCAGTTTATTAATAGGGCCTTTAGTGTCCTCTACCAACATGCTTCGTTTGACTCAATTCTCTTCTTTCTTCTAATATATAAAATTCTCGTGTCACAGTGTTTGTAACCAAACTCCTCCGAAACGGATCGACCGATTCTTATGAAATTTTGTGTGTATATTCAGTAGGTCTGAGAATAGGTCGTAAACTATTTTTCATAAGGTTTGTATGGAAAAAAATTACTCCCGGGCGACGCCGGGTGCGGACAGCTATTTAATTCTAATATATAAAATTCTCGTGTCACAGTGTTTGTAACCAAACTCCTCCGAAACGGCTCTACCGATTCAAAT
Source organism: Acleris cristana (assembly GCA_948252455.1). Classification (NCBI taxonomy): domain Eukaryota; kingdom Metazoa; phylum Arthropoda; class Insecta; order Lepidoptera; family Tortricidae; genus Acleris; species Acleris cristana. The sequence goes on along the minus strand of OX411795.1, from coordinate 9,847,166 downwards.
GAAATTTTGTGTGTATATTCAGTAGGTCTGAGAATAGGACGTAAACTATATTTCATAAGGTTTGTATGAAAGAAAAACCACACCCGGGCAACGCCGGGTGCGGACAGCTAGTAATATATAATAAGGCAATAATGAGTTCAGAGGTTAGGTTATTTGGAACCAAGGTGTGCAACTAATTTTGTAAGAGAAACTTAAGTTTCGTTATTGCTTATCAATTAGATATTTAATGTCTAACCAAACTTTAATATCATACAATCTACTTTGTAATCTCAGCTAACACCGCCAGCAAATATTATATTACTCATAAACTTTTAAACTACAATCATCAAATTGATAAACGCGGGAGCGCTGTCGTGTTCTGATTGGTTAAAAATATTTGATTGCACACTTCCGCGCGTGCGTTTATTTTCTGCAACATCCAATCCTGTCACAATCTCGTATGACACAACTTCAAATTAGGTTAAAAGTAATAACAATGGTAACGTTAAGTGTAAATTATATAAAAGTCATAATTTGCTAAATACTAACTGTTTTCTTATTTTTTTCATTCCTTATTTTGCTAAGATTATTTTACACAAAATTAGATTTTCTGTACGAACTAAGGAATAACAAAACGCAATAATAAAATGTTGCCAGCCTTATGAATATTTCATTACTTGTTTGTTATGATTACTTCTTGTGACTACTTTTATTTAAGTATTTTTCAGTTAGCAGTAATAGTTTTTCTTAAATTTCTTATCATAAAAATGTATTAGAATAATTCTAATGAAATTCTAATTATTCATGTGATAGCTTTACGCTGCAATAACATCTTATGGTTTAGCAAATATTCGTGCTGGCATCTCGTACTTTAACATAAAGAAGGAAAGATACTTCACCACGAATATTCGTTGTATGTGGCAAGTGTGACCACAGCGTTACTGGTATGTCAAAATTCAAAATGGTATTTTATGTTAATTGTACACTTACTGTAAATATATAAATAAACAATTAAGTAAATAAGTAATATATTAATATATTTTTAATAACCAGGAAATTCAGTTTGTTTTCCTTTAAATTATTATAACTTTTAACGTAATGATTTAGGATTTTGAATCTGTTGGGAACTACGAAACAATCAAGTTAATTTTTATTTGCACTAAAATTGTATTACGTTGATTTTTATAAAAGGAAAATAAATATTTAAAACTAAAATAATATTTTTAATACCATGTAAACTACTAACGTACTAACGTAACCTTACGATTTCATCCCTGACCGATCCTCCTCATGTTCGAATATTAAATTATAATTTTTACTACTCCTCCTCGTACGACTTTCACAAAGATCGCAATACACAAGTTATCGTTAAACAAACAGATAAACATAACAATGCCACCTCGGGTAACTCCAATACCTCATTCCGTTGGGTCGAGAAAATGTAACCTTACCTAGTTTTTTATTTTAATTCTAACATAAATTCGTGCCCGCATACTGTTATGATTACTTATTTATATTTCTGTACAAATACAAAGTTTAATTAATACTGATTTCACGATTTCCTGCTTTAGTGCGCTGGAAACCCTACACGTCACCGCAGCCGACGTCATTCGTGCGGAATCACAGCTGTTGACGTTTCTACATAACCCGACCACTTTCAAAAGTTCAGTAACACATTTGACATATAGTAAACAAATGGATTTCTCAATTTGGCTGAGTTAACAAAACATCACAAAAAACGTAACAAGCTGCTTCCTTCAGTTAATGTTTGTGTGGCTTTTATCAGTTTTTTCTTATTTAGTACAGTGTCGCCGTAGTGCGAAAGAGATGTAGCATAAAAAGAGCTAATATATAAAAGGGCGGCATTTCGGCATTGCCGCCGCAAAGAAAAGTTGTTGTTAGTTGAGTGTCAGTACGAATTACGAACAGTGTTTTTACAATTATTTTAAATAGCGCGCGTTGTACGGTAAGCAAAAGTATTTCATAATTATTAATAACACTCTGAATATAATTCGTAAATATAGTATAGTGCGTTACCGGCTTCTAAGATTTTATATTGTGATGGATAAATTTATAGAACCCTATAATTTTTATCACGCACAGTCCTTGATATTTAATAGGTAGGTACTCGAAAGAAAACATAAAAATTCAATTGTCAAGTATGTAAAAAACGCTATTATTACAGAAATCTTTTTTTTAGGTAGGTAATATTTACAAATTTTATACCATTGAAATCTTATCACATCTTTAGATATGACTAGATTCTTTAGATGGTGGAATGTTATTTTTTTTTAATGACGAGGCATCAGTGCTGTGCTTCTGTACTTCATTTTTCATATTAGAATAATAATTATTTGAATACGCCCACATTTCCTTTATTAAAAGTATTCTAATTCTTGGTATATAAAGAGTAACTGGTATTAAATTTCAAATTTTCATTTCCTTTAATGTGGCGGCAGCACCTCCGGTATTGTTTTGCCTATGTGAAGAAAATCATTATGAGGATTGTAAAATAACGCTTGAATCATGTAGCTTTCAAAAACACCGATAAAAATATAAATAACAAATTGAGTCTGATTTCTATTTATTTATTTCAAATGAATAAATTATCATCAAGTAGTGTAATAGTTTAAACCTGTATTTGTTTTTGTCACGGTTCTTTTTCCCTCAGTAGAGGAGGAACATTTCCAAGTGTCACTGCCTCACGGGGTAATTAAATTCTAAAAATGTATGAATTCTAAATTGAAAATATAATCATGGTCATTAACATATATAGATGACATTATCAATACATAATAAAAATAGAATAATATAAACCTAGTACCTAGTCAGGTTTTAGATGCTTGCTTTTTTAGGGTTCCGTACCAAAATGCTAAAAAAGAAACCCTTATGGTAAGACTTTGGTATCTGTCTGTTTGTACCTATGTGACAGCAGTTTTTCTCTGAAACTGTAGAAGCTATCCATTTGAAATTTGTCCTAGTTGTATAACTTACTTGCCCGCATCGTTTTAGTAAAAACGATATGTTTTTTTTTTCTAAATATTTGAAAAGGGATGAAAGTGATTTGATTATTGCAAATGGGTGTCATATGAAAGGGCTCAATATCTGTAAATTTCTAACCTGTATTTTTTATAATTTTTCATGGTATACTTTTTGATTTATAGCCAAAAATGTAGTCAAAAATCGGCCAAGTCGGACTCGAGCATGAAGGGTTCTGTACTATTATCTATAAAAAACACCTTTGTTATATGGGAGCCCCCACTGGAATATTCATTTTATTTAAATTGAATTATTAATTTTTAAAGAGATTATACAACTAAATATTCTGTGAATGTTTCAAGCGTCTACCTGTTGCCGTTATTAAAATCGAGCAAAAAACCACAAAAAAAATACGTTTGTTGTATGGGCCCCACTTAATTGAGCTAATAAAAAAACTGTGAAAATTTCAACTGTCTAGCTATCACGGTTCATGAGATACAGCCTGGTGACAGTCAGACAGACAGTGGAGTCTTAGTAATAGGGTCCCGTTTTTACCCTTTGGGTACGGAACCCTAAAAATGAAAATTCCTAATTTAAAGATAATTATTAATATTTATCGCGAAAAATAAAATGAAGTTGACAAATTTATCAGTTTTGGAAAAATTATCAAAAAACTTTAAAAATCTGTATTAAAACTTAGGCTAGTCAAAATGGACCTCAGTACATATAAAATAAAGTTCATAACAAAATGAGTATATTCTTTTGCGTTTCCAACCGTATTATCTTAAATACGGAACCCTCGGTGCCTCAGTCCGACTCGCACTTGACCTTTTTTTTGTTTAAATTTTTGCCAAGCGGTTTTACATGCAAATATAGGAGCCTGCAATATGGCTGTCTGCACATGTGTAATACCTACCTAGTTCTTGACTTTCTTGATAACATTTAGGCTTAGTTTATCATAATTATTGTTTGTTTAACTGTTATCTAACGAATCTAGAATGTTGTTTAAATTGTTTACTGTACTTACAAGCTTTGCCTGTTTTGTCTTCATATACTAGGTGTCATTTAATAATCTCTTTAATAATATAACATTAATAATACATAAGGTAAAAGCACCTTTTATGGACAATGCTCCAGTGAATACCGAACATTTCATTCTAATAATGGCTATCCCGAATAATTAAAATATAATCTAATTGTTACGCTAAAAAAACTCGGAAGCTTATATTTATGGGATTGTTCATAACTGGAGCACTCTCCATAATAGGAGCTTTTACCTTACTACCTATAATTACATATAACAATAGTATAAAACGAGGCCGCTGTCCGCATCTGTCTGTATGTGTGGCCGCTTAGAGCGGTATTATAATATGTCATGTCACACTATAGTCGGGGCTCGTAGCATTTGCTACTATTGCTACGTTGCTAATCCGCCACTGAGCGGCAACGACGCAACGCATAGAGGACGCTTGTGTTGTGTGGCATCCCTCTTACTTTTTTCAAACTAACAACGGATTTTGATGCGGTTTTTACCATCATTTAGAGAATATCTTCCGTTAGGTTTTAACCTTTTAATGTCTATACATCTCAGGTTTATGTGTGTTTGCAGAAATTTAAACCAAAGCGAAGAGAGAGCGGGTCGCTAATTTCAAACAAAATGACGAACATGAATTAGTTTGTTAGGGTTCCGTACCAAAAGGCTAAAAACGGGACCCTATTACTAAAACTCCACTGTCCGTCTATCTGTCTGGTGTCTGTCACCAGCTCACCAGCTCACCAGGCTGTTTCTCATGAACCGTGACAGCTAGACAGTTGAAACTTTCAAAGATGATGTATTTCTGTTGCCGCTATTACAACAAATACTAAAAACATAATAAAATAAATATTTAAGGGCTCCCATACAACAAACTTGATTTTTTTGCCGTTTTTTGCTGGATATTGATAACGGCAACAGGTAGACGCTTGAAATATTCACAGAATATTTGATTGTATATTCACTTTAAAAATAAATAATAAAATTAAAATAAAATACATATTTAACGGGGGGCTCCGATACAACAAACGTGATTTTTTATAGATAATGGTGCGGAACCCTTCGTGCGCGAGTCCGACTCGCACTTGGCCGGTTTTTATTTATAACTTTTTAATTAGCGGTTAACCTAGTTAATAGTGACCCTGCCTGCGAAGGTAGCGGTCCAGGGTTAGATTCCCTGTAAGGGCAAATATTTGTGTAATGAGCGCGAGTTGTTTCTAAGTCTTAGATGTTGTATAAATATGTATAGTGGGTATTTGTTTATTTCTGTACAAGCGTACAGCTTTGATCTGGACTATGACAATTTGTATGAAATTGTCTCCCCTTATTTACTTATTTATATACTTAAGTTTGTTTATGGTTGATTGAGATGTAGGGCCCGACTAGGTAATGAGGTAATGACCCGTGAAAAATGTATAACCCAGCAAATTAAAGTAGGTATTATATCAAACAGCTAAGCATTCAAAGTCCACAATAGTTCCTACAAACGACACTACTAGTACCTAAGTATTAGATAATGGACTCGATAAGATAATATAACAAGCGGTTTAAGTGAGAACTTGGTAACTATAATATCCTTATCAATCAAATCACACAGTGTGATGTGATTGATAAGGATAGAGAGAAGTGGGATTCACACTAAACGATTATTATAAATGCGAAACATACCTACCTAAATACGCAGTTTAACACTCGGTAATTCCTTAATCTAACCGAGATTCATCAAAAAGTGAATCGATAACTAACATTTACTTACGTAATTAATATTTAGCGTTTAATGAAATCGACAAAGTGAAAAAAAAAAGTTAAGTTTGATTCTTTGACGAAGCCTGTTGCAGATTATATTTTGTCCGTAAGTAATAAGATTATTTGGAATAAATGATTTATTTATACTAATACATAGGGCAAAAATGTTAAATTCCGTAAAATAATTATATTAATATTTTTTTACACAATAGAGATGAACAAAGCCTCGCAGGCAAAAGCTAGCGCATATTTCTTCTATTGCATGTAAAAAAGTCGCATACGATAAAAATACATGTCATTTTTCTAAAATTACTTTTAGTAAAAAACTTTTTTGCCGACTGTACTTCTAACACTAATCATAAACTCGCTGTTAAAAGTCAAGTTTAACGAAACCAAACTCGATGGACGAAATTTTAGCCACTAAGGGGTTTCTATGGCCACCTTCCGTCTCCATCATCAGTAATCATCACAGCTTGATAGTACTGAATCATTTTATTGTCATCAATATTGCATAATGATGAACTTAAATGCAATCCGATGACTATAAGTAGGTATAACCTTTTGATCGCCACACACGCCAAACATATTTGCTTATGCAAATTAGACCTTATTGCTACGAAACAAAGTCTTGTGACGGCTGCAGCCGTCGTAGCGTCAGTGGCAGGACTTTTAGTTGACGGCCAGAGCCGTCCGTGGCATTTAAAAGGTTTAAATACTTAAAGTCGACTTCCTAAATTGATTTTCACTGTTACAAATTAAATTAATTAGCGTGTTAACATTAAACATATCCTTTTCCAGAACTGTCACCATGTCTACCGAAGACTTCACCACTCTGAGCGGGATGTACCATGTTCTGACCGATGCCCTGGTCAGCAAGGCTCTCACTGACTGGTTTAAGGAAAACGTCACATTCACCCACTGGGAGGTCAGTGTCATGTCTCCATTACTGGAGGCTAGAGGAAACACTCCTTTATGTCTTCCCGTGGATGTCGTAAGAGACGACTAAGGGACTAAAGGCTGTTAGGCGATGGGTTTGCAACCTGTCACTAATACACTGGATAACATCTTAGCCTGGTTGTGCAAAATGTGGTCACAGAATTATCAGCAAGTTTTTGGAGTTGTTGGTGAGTCTGTGGCTCTGCCTACTCCACTCTGGGAATGAAGGCGTGAGTTTAAGATGATGATGACGAGAATAACTGCATTCACAGATTTTAGAAGAATTGCTTGCCTTGAGTATAATTTTCTATTTAAAATAGTTAGGGTACTATCCCTCCAAGTGCAAGGTTCGTTCTCGATCACCTGGCATTTGAAATGTCCCAGCGGAATGATCTTGCTTTTTTTCTACTTCAATTGCAATAGGTTTATAATTTATCTTACAATCCTATGCGTTTTCCTTTACAGTACGTCGGAGAAACCGGTAAAGGCGATTCATATCTAAGCGAAGTTATCCGCATAAAAATCTTCGGTAAAAACGATGAAGGAGACCCAAAGCACGTGCAAGTAATTCTCAAGAGCATCCCTAGGAGCGTATCCCGAAGACTCACCTATCGAAGCCACGAATTCTTCGGAAACGAAATCGTTTTCTACGAATCCGTGCTACCAGCTTTGCTCAAATTTCAATCTTCCAAAAACATTTCGACTCCCTTTGATAACTACGTAAAGTTGTTCCTAGCTTACCGCGATGGAACCAACGATATAATCTGTTTAGAAGATGCATCTCTTGTGAATTTCGGAAGCGCCGTTCGTCAAGAAGGGATTAATATAGAACACTGCAAGCTAACCTTCAAGACCATGGCTAAATTCCATGCGTTATCCTTCGCTATGAAAGACCAGGAACCGGAAGAATTCGAAAGAATCAGCAATCTAGTAACAGAATGTTACTACGATGAGCGTCTTTGGGATTGGTACAGTCGATTCTGGAAACGCTTATGCGGCATCGCTATTGACGCAGTAGAAAAAGAATACCCTGATTCCATATACTTGGAGAAAGTAAAGGAATTCGCAGTGCCTGAGCGATATAAAGAAATGATTAAAGCTGTTAACAATCGCAAAACTGGCGTTATATCGCATGGAGATTCTTGGACTAATAATTTCTTGTATAAATATGATAATAATCTTCCGGTTGATGCGAAGATGATTGATTTTCAACTGACGCGATGTGCTTCGCCGGTTTTGGATGTATCTTTCGTTATATACGCTTGTACTACTCAAGATATGCGTTTGAAACATTATGATGAGCTAATGAAGTATTACTATGAGGTATTATCGAGTCAGATTTCGGCGTACGGGAGTGATCCTTCCAAGGTTTACTCCTGGGATCTTTTCATGGAAGAAGTCAAGAAGTATTCTTTTTTTGGTCTGGCGTTTAGTTTTGAATCGACGCCTTTTATTATACTAGCGCCGGAAGATGCCATTAATATGGAAATGGAGGTAAGTGGCCATCTAAATATTTATTTTGTGAACGAGAGTTCTAAAATAATAGTCGACGACCGAGAATTTCGTATGGCTTGCAGAATTCAAACGAGCACATAGCCTTGTAGGTCTCTATTCTACCCAGTAAAAGCTAATTGCTTTTGACATATTATCTTCTATCTGGGATTACTGTCAAGTAAATAAAGAGCTATAAAAACTATGACAATACGATACAATAACAGGGCTTCTATTTAACCTGAGGGCTTATTGTCTAACGCACCCGCAATCAGGATCGAAAATCGTTTGAAAATCGAAGGCTTGTTTGCATACAAAATGAAAACAATTGCTCCACTTTGAAGCCGGTTTCGATTGCGAGTGCGTTAGACAATAAGCCCTCTGTTGTAATATTGTTAACGTTTTGATAGCTCTTATTTAATTGTAAGTAATGGCGGCCGGCCGAGTCAAAAACAATACCATAACAGGTCAAATACGGTTTGAATTTTACCGCCTACCATAGAGGCGCAGGCATGGCGCAGGTCAAAAACTATACGGTTTTTACCGTGTTAAATAGTACTATCTTCGTTGAATTCAAATTGAGTTGAACAAGCAATCCTTCCCTCTTGGTTTGAGAGTGGACATAATTTGGCAAGAAAAGGGCGATTTAGGGTCTCCACAGGGGCACGTTTTATAAAGCTACAAGTTACAATTTTACAGGTCTAACATGGCAACACTGCTCAAATGGCTGGTCGTCATTGGTCGAGGTTGTGTCAAATGGAAACTTGTAACCTGTAAATTGTTATTTGTAGCTTTATAAAACAGGCCCCAGACCTATCGACGCGGAATCGGCTTGGGTCGGTAAGAAAAAGTTTCATGTCCATCCAATAAGAGCGAATCGAGCCGAGCGACGCCCTTTTCACTCTTACTGCACGGACATTTTTTTTTTCTTACCGGCTCAAACGGATTCCGCGTCGATAGAAATCGAAACTCCGCTCATTTATTTTTTATCATAGTTAAGATTTCTGGTATGTTTGTTTGTATAATTCAAAATTAATCTTCTACAGGGTGATCAAAAACTCAACATAGACGACGTTTGGCAAATCAAGAACTTCAAGACCAAAGAAGGGAGACTGAGGGAAGCGAACAACGTGAAGCATTGTGTTGACAACGGATACATATAAGAATAGCTAAGTTTTAGTGAAAATTATGATTTGTCTGCTTTTACTAGAAAATTATTTATTTCTGAAACGAAAGGTAACAAAAACTAAAGGTCCACTTGCATGTAGTTGTGACACCTCTATATATGAAAGTTGACGTAAATTCCATATTACTTTTATATGAAACTACATGCAAGAGGTTTATCTGTGTTATTGCGTAGATAAATAAGATCTATCGAATAAGTATTAACTTAATAATACCTAAATACATGTTCTTTTCATGTGTATTACAAAATCACTCAGTATTTGTCGAATTTAATCTAATTATACACAAACTAGAGGCGCACGCTTAGAATTAGTTTCTCGCTATTCCCCCTACTTCTTCCCAATGGACGTCGACTTTTAAAAAATTCTTTGATAGTGTACCATTAAGGTTGGCGTAGACACAGAACAGATATAACGAAAAGCAAGCTTTAAAAAAAACCCAACTGCAGTTTGGATAATGTCGTCAAAGTAAGTACTTTTTAGTTTTATTAATAATAAAAAAAAACGGGACGTTTTCCCGGGGTAAAATGTAGCCTATGACACTCTCGCTGCGAAGACGAATCCAATGATACCTCATCTGTCAAAATCGTCCAAGCCGTTTTTGTTGTAGCGGGGAACATAGAACTGGACATACATACATACATGACGGTGAAAAACATAACCCTCCTTTTGGGCTCCGCCGCAGTCGGGTAAAAACAGTAGAAGTGTCAAGTGGGCGTGTAACGTGTTGCATAATTATGCGGAGTTCTGCATAACCTACCATACTTTTGCCGCGATCGGTTATTTCGATATTTCGATATTTTTCAAATAGGAAATAAATCCAGGAGCATGCCTTATTGTACTATTTTGGAGTGTAAAAACGATAGACGCACCAAAAACATTTTCCATGGTGGCGTGTTTTTTTTATGATAGTTTGAGTATTGGCGACAACAGGGGCAAGTTTTATAAAGCTACAAGTTACAATTTTACAGGTCTAAACTGGCAACTCTGCTCAAATGGCTGGTCGTCATTGGTCGAGGTTGTGTCAAATGGAAACTTGAAACCTGTAAATTGTAATTTGTAGCTTTATAAAACGTGCCCCAGGTCTGATACTAAACCAACTCATGCCACTTCCACTGTTTTTTCTATTCCTTGAGCGTAGACATAACCGCTCGGCACCGGATCCGCTCAAAGTGAGACATTGATAAGCAAGGGGCGGAATTTTCATAGCAAAAATCAAACTACATAATAAGGGATTGCCCATTGTGGTTTATCGACTATCGATGATTAATTGACGCTTAGCACGACATGTTTTTGTAATAAAATTAGACCTGTAATGGGGGAGGCATTTGCACTGCAGAGGGACACTATAGGCTACCCACCAAAAAAAACCTGCCTGTGTACAACAACAATAACAAAATGTATTTTGTTACAACTTAAATATAAAACCAAAACGGAAATGTTAAACAGTATAACTGACAGTAAACTAACCTTCATTCAAAATAACAGAATCGAAATCTATGTCTGTACTAATTATATTTTTTCATCGTCTCTGTAAAGAATCGTCATTTTTCCTCTGCATGATCCTGTTTTCAATGTAGATCCATTTATTTTTACGGTGAGAAAATCGATAACCGGAATAGTCGATAAAAAATAATGGTCAATCCCTCTTGACGTTTGATTTTTGCTATGAAAATTCCGCCCCTTGTTGATAAGTGAGCTTTGATTTGCGTTAGTTCGCTACATTTTTTAAAGTTGTAGTAAAAACAATAGGTGGGCACGGGTCTCGCGTCGTCCGCCGAAAATCGTATTGTACTAACACAAATCAATGCTAACTTAACGCGCCATTAACATAAGTTTAACTGCCGCACTCAGAGACGTCAATTTAATTTAATACTTGATTAAAGTTGCTGCTGTCACTTTCTTTACTACAGGAAAAGAATAAGACAACACGTCACTAAACAAGCATTAAATTTAATAGACGTCTCGGAGTGCGGCAGTAAATGTCGCATAATTTTAAGTAAGTATACATTAATAACTAATTTTAAACTTTATAGCTCTAGATCTTGTTTGTAACCAATTTGTTTTATAGTCCTTAAAAATGCCTCCAGTTTTTAATTAAAATATTAAATAATAGACCAAGAAAATAATTAGGTATGTATCAGTATTTTGTCTTGACTTTATTTTTTTTTACTAAGTTATAACACCCCTATTTCTTACAAAGTTATAACACTCCTATTTTTGAGTTGGGGATTAAAAATATGTGAATTGCAATTAGGACTATTTGAATTTGGAGTCGATTAGAAAAATTAATGTTTTACCAAATAGCTAAGAATTATAAGTACCTAGTGCTTAAATTAAATATCGTGAAAATAAAAAACAGTGCTCTTGAATACTTTGTTTATTTATTTGACTTCATGTAGAATTTAACAGGCTTTTAAGAGGAATGTGACTGGTACAAATGGGCATAGACACAGAACAGAAAAAACAGTAGAAGTGTCAAGTGGGCGTGTAACGTGTGGCATGGTTATGCGGAGTTCCGCGCAGCCTACCATACTTTTGCCGCGATCGCTTATTTCGATATTTCCAAAAAAGGAAATACCTACATCCAGAAGCATGCCTTATTGTGCTTTTTTGGAATGTAAAAACGATAGCCGCACCAAAATTATTTTCCATGGTGGCGTGTTGTTTTTATGATAGTTTGAGTATTGGCGACAACAGAGGGGCTAGACAAGGTGCATTACGCTAGCTAGCGTTTCTATTCGTTACGTTTTTAAACCAATCGCGTCACTTGTAGATGACGTGATACGAAAAGTCACGTGATCTACCAGTGACGCGATTGGTTTACAAACGAAACGAATAGAAACGGTGGTTAGCGTAATGCATCTTGTCTAGCCCCTCAGGTCTGATACTAAGCGAAGCTCATGCCGCTTCCACTGTTTTTTCTATTCCGTGGTCACAAGGTACCAACCGCGTTATCATAACACATCGTAGGTATACAGGGTGGAAACAACGAACGCCCTAATCACGGCAACTATCTTAAATATTAGAATTAGCAAATTCTACGCAAAGGAGACATAAATTAATTTTTGAAAAAAATTTATCATGCATTATATGACTATATTATACTAGAGGACGCCCGCGACTTCGTACGCGTAGAATTAGTTTCCCGCTACTCCCCCCATTTCTTCCCGTTGGGGGTCGATTTTCGGAAAATCCTTTCTTAGTGCTCACTTACGTCATCCTCGTTCTAGGTACAGTAGTTTCGGCTGTGCGTTGATACATCAGTCAGTCAGTTTAGCCTTTTATATATATATATATATATATATATATATATATAGAAGATATTCGAGCCCACCACACTGTTTTTTTACCTAAGTATGATTGAAAAATTACATTTTAAAACACGCATCACACTGCCGTCGCCCAACCCCCCTGCCAACAATGATAATCTTGCCAAGAGTAGCGATTAGGTGTACCTACAGATTATCCAGGTCTATCTGTGAATGTCGAAATAAAGATAACAGAAATAATATAAAAACCGGCCAAGTGCGTGTTGGACTCGCGCATGAAGGATTCCGTACCATTTTCTATACAACATAGACACTATACAAAGGCAAAGAAATCACGTTTTTTGTATGGGAGCCCCGCTTAAATATTAATTTTATTCTGTTTTTAGTACTTATGTGTTGTAATAGCGGCAACAGAAATAGGTACATCATCTGTGAAAATTTCAACTGTCTAATTATCACGGTTCATGAGATACAGCCAGGGGCTCGTTTTATAAAGGTACAAGTAACAATTTTATACTTAGGTCTTATTGTAATTTGTATCTTTATAAAACAGGCCACTTGTGACAGACAGTCGGACAGTAGAGTCTTAGTAATAGGGTCCCGTTTTTACCCTTTGGGTACAGAACTGTAATAAAGTAGGAACTTGAAAAAAATTGGCAACACATCCCACTAACACGTCATTTGAGCCACTGTCACAACTTCTGACGTTTAAAGATAACCCAGCGAAATTGAATGTCGCTTAATTACTAGAAGCAAGCATTCCAAGTAAACCTTGACATTTGATCGAATAATCTTGGTCTATAACGAAACAAGTTTCTTGATACGTTTCGCACCATTGGCATTTGCTATTGTGCAAACGGGATAGAGCATAATACTATAGAAGAACCTGTGCTGGCTCAGTCAGTTCCAGTTGTCAATCTTGGTTGGTATATAGTATGTATATAGTAGAGGTTGTACGCTTTTCTTATAATATTTGTTTAGACTTACAAAGTTATTATTCGTTTTGTTTAAAGTAAAAGATATAAGAACTTTAGCAACTACTTATAGAGTCTGTCTAATGAATGATGAACCGGGCTTTTATTTGACTGGCAGGTCTGGCAACACTATTAAAATGACGTTTTGACATTGACAAACAAGTCGTTGTTGGTTCGAGTCTGTCAAATTAAAGTTTTCTTCTCGAAATTTACGGTCTAAACATGCGTAAAACTATCAAAAGTGGTGTGCGATAGATCCTTTGTACCATTATAAACAAATATAAAGAAAAACAGGAGAAGAGGGAAGCATTGTTGAAACAAAAAATAGAGTGTTTACATACGATGACCGAATTCATAGGTTATAACAAGGTTAGTATGGCATGTTAATTTTGATACTTATTATTTCTATATCTTCAATCCAAAGTTTCATAGAATATATACCTTTTCTGTTCTACCTATCTTTTGAAATTGGTATTTCTTTTCCATTAAGAAATTAAACGATGTATTCTTTTCAGATAAGCTGGACGTGGATGGTGAAAAACAAACGGTTTTGAAAAATCTTAAGCAGTTGAAAGAGTTGGAGCAAAACGATTTACTTTGCCAGAGTCAAACGAAGTACTTAGAAGAATTATCATCAATGACCGGTAAATACTAAAATTAATTAAATCATTGTCTTTCCCTATACATAGGTGTATTGTCTGTACCTATACCATGTTGAATCTCTTAACAATCGCAATTTTATTAAATTAATTAAATAGACAGATGATTAATATAACTGACATTCATACCTAGTTTCAGTAAAACAATAAGGAGGTGTTTATATACATTTAGTTAAAAGATATCATAAACATATTAATATGTACCTACATACACTTCATGAGCTCTTGGAAAAGATGTTCGGGTTATACCTGTCTTCCTTGTTCTTAAACCGTTGCGATTTGAACCTCACCGATGCAATTTGATTTCACCTAAACCCAAATGTTCTTAGAGCTGTCGGACTGTAAAATGGGGCTGTACTGCGTGTCACAATATATTTGTAAATGGTGTTCTGTTTAATTCATTCCTTCTTTCTTCTTACAGATATCAGTGTTTCGACATTGAAGAGAATGAAGGCAAAGTAAACCATGGTGTCTTTAGTACTCCAGGAAAGAAGCAAACTCACAAGGCCACAGTATCCAATTTAGTTTTGACATCCGTGCCATCGGAAATAAAGTGAACGAATTTTATATTGTAAAGAAGCAAGTGCCTACACTGAGATGCCTATTAGCAGAGTTGTGAGAAAGCATCGGTTTTACCCTAATAATAAATAAAATATTTTTACTTAATAACTTGTTATTGGTGATTTTATTTACTAAAAGAGCTCACAAATGAGAAAGCATGCTGATGCAAGCATTATTATGGTGGTCCGCATTTTTTTTTCATAGATAGTTTCATAGCATCAAATACTTCGTGATACCCAAAGTTGCTAAATAGTTCGGTACACGTTTGGCGACTTTGGGTGTCACTATCTATTTATTTAATGCTGACTATACGGGTCAATCAACTTTTCTTTGTAGTTCGGTGCTAGGGTGACGTTTCCTGGGTCACTCATTAAAACTATGATTTCAAAGGATATAAGTCCACTACCATTCTTTTATGGCTTTTCTCCTGAGTGTGATAGAAGTATACATTATAAAAAAAATCTAAGAAACTATCACTGGTTGTCTCCTGGCTTACGGGACACTAACAACAACAAAAAAGTTGATCCACCCATACGTATTAAATAGTAAGACTCTCAGGCTTCTACTAATAAACTGTACTTAAATATGATACCGTGTGTGGTCTTAATATGGATAAACGGACACTTGAGTGCGGTATTAGTAGACTTGAGTACCTATAGTTTATTAATACGGGCCTTAGTATTGTGAAAAAGCACGCGTTTCGTCTTCCTTTGTGCCCACCAAAATAAACAAAATAAGAAAAGTATCAAAATCGTTTATTCCTACATTGATCGGTAATACCATATGAAGATTTTTTGAATTTGCCGCTTTTTCTCAGGTTCATCTTTCATTAGACAGACTCTAGTAGGTATTTTTTAAATATAAATACATAAAAAACAAATTCATAGCCTCGGGGTTCACAATTTTTGCAAGTACTAAGTTGATTTTTTTTTTATTTTGCGTGTGCTTTATTCTTAAGTAGGTACCAATAATTTTATGATAAATATTTATAACCGTTTTAATTAAAATAGGTATAGCGCAATGTATATTAGCCTCAGTTTATTTTGTTGTAGAATATTAGTTGATATGTGAGTCAGACAGAGATCCAATACGGGGTTTTTCCCGGACGCGGAAAATTGACAATTATGGTGTTATCTATGAAAAGGGACCTTATTGTCGATGGCGCTTACGCCGCACTGCGTCACGCGACGTTGTATTTATATCGGAGCATCGTAAATTTAGCTTCACCTCTTAACTCCTTCGTAGTTTCCAGATGGGTATTTTCTACTGCAAGCGGCCAGAAACCTACCCGGAGCCAGTACTGTCTTACGAGTTGCTATGTAGCTCACTTACCAAATGGTTCGGGGAGCCGGCGTTTTTCGCGCATGTCATTGTAAGTTACTACCATGGACTTGTACCTACACTGGACTGAGTACTAACTTTTCCTAGCCAATCAAAATTGAACCATATTACATAGCAAGACAGTTACAATTATATGATGATAGGAGATGAGGATGAACTGTATTACAAATTTGTGTATGCTGCTTAGTTTTTTTGGTATCTTATCTTACCTTAAAAAAATAACAATAATGAACCCTCAGCGCACGAGCCCGAATCGCGTTTGACCTTGCCTTTTTTGACCTTTTGCAGTACCTCGACAGCCTGGAAACGTCGTACATCAGTGAGGTACTCAAATGGAAAGTTTGCGCAAGGCGCGCAGATCGCTATGAATACGTAGAATTCGTCCTCAAATTTTACCCTAGAAACAAATGTAGAGGTCGCAGCTTCCGCAGCGACGAGTTCTTCAAAAACGAAATAGTATTCTACGCGAATGTCTTGCCAGAGTTACTGAATTTCCAAAAATCTAAAAACATTCCAGAAATCTACGACAATCACCTCAGAGTTTGCTTTTCCACCTGCACCGGGAAAGACGATACCATCTGTTTTGGGGATGCTCTTGTGGATAATTTTGAAAATTGCAAGCTCAGTAGAATAGATGAGGAACATGGTAAATTAGTATTGAGAACATTAGCTAAATTCCATGCAATATCATTCGCTCTTAAAGACCAGAATCCTGAAAAGTTTGAGATATTAAGGAACAAAATCAAAGAAACATATTTTAGTGAGAAGTATTGGGGTTGGTACAAAAAGTTATGGAATAAAATATGTTTAGTAGCAAAAGATGCAGTTGAAAAAGAATATTCTAACACAAAATATGTTGAAAAAATAAATGGATTTGCCGTCCAAAATCGGTACAAAGAAATGTTGAAAGCAGTGAAAGATAAAAATAATGGAGTTATCTTACACGGAGATTGCGACACAAGTAATTATTTATTCAAATACGATCAGGGACGTCCCGTTGATATTAAAATGGTAGATTTTCAGCAAACAAGATTCGCTAGCCCTGTACTAGATGTGTCTAGTGTATTTTGCAACAATGCCGAGCTATTAAAGAACTATGATGAACTCTTGAAGTATTATCACGAAGAGTTGTCGTCTCAAATTATACAACTTGGGAGTAAAGCTGAAATATACTCGTGGAATACTTTCATGAAAGAAGTTGGAATGTATTCTTTTTTCGGGTTAGCGTGTAGTTTTGAAGCAGCGACTACTCGACTGACGGCACAGGACATACATTCGGATAAAATAATAGCTACAGTAAGTACTACTAAAGTCTACATAACACACTAATAAGCTGCATGTAATACAATATACCTTTCTTTACTGTTGGACGTTGTGTAGCGTCCGTCTGCATCGCTACCGACATTCTTATCCTTCGATCTACCGCCAAGCAGGAGTGTTCGTTTTGTTGTGTTCCGGTATGGGGATAAGACAACCGATTAAATTAATAAGTTGGCAAGATTTTAGTCTTGGGATTGCAATGTGTCTCAGATCCCCTTACCATCATTTGCCTTTCCCTCCAAGCCCTAAACAAACGCAAGAACGCGCAGCTTGACATGAACACAAAATATATCCTTGCAAAAAAAAAATAGAATAAATAAATGAGGGCGTTGTTCGGAGTCAAATTGGAATCACCCAATTTTTACACCTTTTGAACGCCTTACGTCGAATAACAAATGCGTCACTCACCCGCAAAACTTGTTTGCTATGCTATGCAAATTACAACTTAATTGATACGAAACAAAGTCTCTTTTAACCTTAAACTTGTGACGGCTGTAGCCGTCGTGGCGTCGGTGGCACGAGTTTCATTTGACGGCCAGAGCCGTCTTTGGCGTTCAAAAGGTTAACAATTTCTGCTTCATCTATTGCTTGCTACTCTTCATTCTGCCGTCCTACCAAAGAAGACAGCTCACAGCAATGTAGCAATGTTGCATAGTTTGCATGCTTGGATGTGTCGCTACAATTGCTACAAAGAAGCCGCACAAAGCGGAGTCGGCGAGTTCAAAGGGTTATAATGCACACTATTTGAACGAACGAACTGTAATCAAATCAAAGCATTTTATACTCTGTTGGTAACCACATTAAATTTAAAGCTTATACTACTATGCAGTCAGCAGACTTCTTTGATAGGACGGCAGCATTATGCAGTTTTAACAGTCATCAATTCATCATGATTCATGACAAACTTTTTTTTTAAGTTTCCTCGATATTCCGGCGCGTATGATCAACGCTTTCAAAATATCAAAATTTCGGTAGACTGCGTTTTTGTTTATACATAAGTAAACTTTTTTTTTCAGTGGGACGAAAGCAAAATCCTGAACATAGCAGACGTTATCGATGTGAAGAATTTGGAGGATCAACCGCGGCTAGATTTAGCGAATAGTGTCGTTCACTGTGTCGACTACGGATATATCTAATATATAAAAAAATATATAATTAGATATGAAATCTAGTCCCTATCACTGTTGTACGGTCACGAGCGTTAATTTGGGACCCATTACAAGAAAAAAATGCTTGAAGTCGTCAATGTCATTAGAGATGTCAAGTCACTTGTAACTTTTAGGACTCAACCTTATTGTTGTAGAATGTCAGATGGACTTTGGACCTAAGGTGGGTACCAAATTTAGTCTCATGACTGTACCGCATGCACTAAAGAGTGAAGCGCGGGCCGATGCCCAGACTTAAGTACAGATTAAGAAAACATCGTTAGCATGTTTTAATAGTAGATTGTTCAACGAGGGACTAAAACAAGCCATAATGACACGAGATGTTTAGCCACGCGGCGAGTAAGCGAGAGTGGCTATAGTTCGAGTGTCATTATGGTTGTTTATTCTCGCGTTAAACACTCTACTTTTCACTTTGAATACGAGAAAAAAAATGACGTTCAATACAGAATTACAATATATTTAACAAAGTTTCTGACAAATTGGTTTCGCGATTGTTAGTTTTTTGTAAATGGACACCATAAATGCTTGCCTATTTATTTAGCCAACAGATACAAACTTGAAAACTATTTGGACCATGCCTAATAAAATAAATTAATACTTAATATATTTAAATAGATTCATATCCGTTAAATCGTTTTTTTTATAATGTTGAATAGTCGTCATTTTGAGGTTATTTCCACGGTTTAAAAATGGTCGATACAAAATCAACGAAAATAGCGATAATCCTCCATTTACAAACACCGTGTTTGGTTATTTAAGGGTTTTCAAAGTAAATTAAAAAGAAAAAGTACTTTAGCCCCTAGGGAGTAAAGTGTCGTTTTAATCCCTAGGGATTAAATACATCACTTTCAGCATCACTTACAAGGCTATTATGAGTCATTTTAGAGCCTGAGAAGTGAAAAAACCTATTATTGCCATCTATCGGGATCGCGGGTTACACAGTTTATCTTTTGAATGCTTAAATTTATAGATTTTCCCCCTTACTAATACCTATACCTATACGTTGAGTAACCGTGGTGTAGTTAAACCATGCTTTGTCCTTATCTGTTATTGTGACATTTGAATTTGACAGATACGGACAAAGCATGGTTTAGCTACACCACCGTTACTCAGCGTTTATTAGTAAGGGGGTAAATGTATTAATAGTCCCATACAAATTTCCATCCCCTTTTTAGGGGGTTGGGGGAGATTATAAAAAAATCTTGATAAAAGAATTTTAAGTTTGTTACAAGGAGTATGTATATCAACTTTCAGTTTCACCCCCTTTTTTAGGAAGTGGTGGGCAATTCCCAAAAAAAAATGATGCACGTAAATACACCAACACGATATACGTAGTATCAAAGAGTCCGCATACCAGTTTAGCTTTCTACATTAAAAACTGCGGAAAACTTCCACCCCCAATTTTAGGTTAGAAAGAGACAAAAAGTTGTCGATGTTGCTCTCCAAACCATCAACTATCGCCACATTAAAAATCAAGTCAATCCGTCGCTCCGTTTCGACGTAAAGACGGACAAACATACAAACACACATACTTTTACATTTATAATATTAGTATAGATTATTAAAAATATCACATATTTTTGCAGTTCCTTAGACCTATTAGTATTCCTCTGGGGCCTATTGCATATAAAATAATAGCTTATATTATAAGCGGAACTCTTTTTACAACAGTATGTATTAAAGAGAGACTTCCACTCGTCTTACAAGTTACAAGCTTTTATGAAACGGGCCCCAGTCGTCAATTTCTTATCCCTCTGGACACAAAAATTAAACAGGTACTTATATTCTGATCGAGTTCATAAAAATTAGTGCCTAAACCTTATTCATGTTTCTAAATAAATCTACTTTCATGGGAGCATATATTTATTAGTCAAAAAAGCAAAAAAAAAATGACATAGGAATAAGACAAAAATCGCGGCCTCGAAGAATCACCCTAAGACACCCCATAAATAACCGAAGAATGAGGTTGGAATAGGTTGTGTTGCTTCTGTGACCGGTCGGGTCACGCGTTGGTAGGGCCTCGGCCTGCGCGAATAACCGGGCTTAAACTTGAACATTGCTCTTGTAGTCGTGGGGAAGCTAGAAGTGGGTACGTAATAGAATTCTTTAAATTCTAATCCGTCATCTGTAACAAAGTAACAAAATGTAAATGATCTACTTGTTTACAAGGAGAACAGTGGCCCTTGCCTTGCCGATGCAAACGCTACTAAAGTTTTTCTATTCTATGACTCAAAATTTATGGGATGACTAGAGCACTCGTAATTTATAGAAGCACGACATACTGATCAAAAACATTATAAAGGGAAAGATTTAAGAGGCACGAAATTTTGCCGATTTCGCTGATTTACGTGATTTTACAGACGTGATTTTACAGTTGAAATACTGTATTTCTACAAGTTTTAATGCACAACACGAAAGATAATTTCTAATTTTAACGAATGTATGAGCTACTTTTTTGTTTTTATTATTTTATTTTGATTAATCGACCTGACACCGGCGACTGTTATGTGAATTTTGCTGGAAGAGGTATAGAACCGAACTGTAACAGTAAAGCCGGGTCCGCTGCGCCATGTTATTCGTGTTTTCCTAACATGTTTGCCGCGAGGGATGGATAACATCCCCCGCGTTCGCCTGCGGGGGGGTGGACCTAACATGTTAGGTGTTAGAAAAACACGCATAACATGGCGCAGCGGACCCGGCTTTAACAGTACTAAAGCGAACTGTAACAGTTACAGTAACAGACTTCTAGTGAAGGACAGGCTCGCGAGCCGCGTAGGTACACACCACGATTTTACGTGCAACAGTAACAGTTACAGCTCGCTAGTGAGTACCCGTCTTTATTGGCCGTAATACTGATGTCGGACAAGACGCCAGGGGCTCTACTTTGAAATCAGTAATTCGAACTTCGGATCGCCCCGTCACTTTCTTACGAATTAGTGACGCGTCGAGAGCAAAAGGGATGACAGATGCCTCAGACTCGAGTAAGACACGTCAAAGGAAACTATTTCTAACGTGTCTTGAGTCGGGCATCTCGACCCCAGTCTTTCAAAGCACGGAATAGAAAAAACAGTGGAAGTGGCATGAGCTTCGCTTAGTATCAGACCTGTTGTCGCCAATACTCAAACTATCATAAAAACAACACGCCACCATGGAAAATGTTTTTGGTGCGGCTATTGCTTTACACTCCAAAATAGCACAATAAGGCATGCTTCTGGATTTATTTCCTATTTTAGAAATATCAAAACATCGAAATAAGCGATCGCGGCAAAAGCATGGTAGGTTGCGCGGAACTCCGCATAACTATGCCACACGTTACACGCCCACTTGACACTTCTACTGTTTTTTCTGTTCTGTGTTTCAAAGTTACCTTCAGGTGGCTCTGGGGTGGTCGGCGCAGGCGGTGGGGTCTGTCCCTTCTTAGTGGTCGTCCAGATATCGTACTCCGGTACCCAAAATTCGGTGTTAACTGGTTCGAACCCAAACTCAGTCATATGAGTGGGACCCTGGTACTCCACGTGGGTCATCGAGAAGTCCTCATAGTATGTTCCCTCCTCCCATTTCCAGAGTTGCACATCTAGGAGAGTCAGGTTCTTTTCATTTCCAAAGGCGTTCATTTCGAATCGGCATGAGTCAGTAAACATCAAGAATATAGAGACCTCGAAGACCGAATCTGAAATATATTACGATTTGAAAATAAATTGGGTTGTTTTAATTTAATTTGGATCAATAATTTATTTGCAAGAACTCAGGGCCTCTATTCTAGGCGGTAATAACCATTATATTCTTTGATCTGTTATGGTGTCGTTTTTAACTCGGCCGCCATTAATGTCAAGTAAATAAGAGGTATCAAAACTATGACAATACGATAACAGAGGGGCTATTGTCTAACGCACTCGCAATGGCAACCGGCTTCAAAGTAGAGCAATTGTTTTCATTTTGTATGCAGACAAGCCTTCGATTTTCAAAATGAAAACGATCGTGATTGCGAGTGCCCTCAGGTCTAAGAAGATTTGCTTTTTACCGCCTAGAATCTCGGCCCAGTACTATTATGTAAGTACTGTAGATTAAAATAACAGCAGAAAATTTCTTTGGTTTTTTTCTATAAAAATCCGAAAAAAACGAGTCGTTTGGAATAAAACGGGATTTTTCCGGACTTTTTCAACGCTAGTCGTGACTCGCGGCTTGCTCCATACATCTCTACGAGTATATGTGAGGCCCGAGATAAGACGCATTAGGCGTTCGTTATCGTTTATCGTTATCAAAATGTATAGGTTTGATGTAAGCTGTCAGACGGTCGTGTCGGGCGACTACATCAATTCCATGTATAGTGTCAGTTTTCGAAAATCGTTTACGATAGCGTTAAGCATGTTGTCTAGCCTCACAGTGGCCCCAGACATACATTTGCGATATCGTTATCGTTATCGAAAATTTATAGAATTGACGTAAGCTGCCTGAGGGCCCTGCCAAGATGCATTGCGCTAACTAACGTTTCTATTCGTTTCATTTTTAAACCAATCGCGTCACTGGTAGATCACGTGACTTTTCGTATCGCGTCATCTACCAGTGACGCGATTGGTTTAAAAACGAATCGAATAGAAACGCTAGTTAGCGCAATGCATCTTGGCAGGGCCCTCAGATGTTCACGTCAACCGCTTACAACACACACACTTTGACAGTTTTCGAATATCGTTTACGATAGCGTTAAGAATCTTGTCTAGGGCCTCTGGTTTCGTTACTTACTTATATAACTATGGCACACCTTTCCGTAAGGTTTTCGAGGGCAGAAATGTTTGACGCGCAACTCGGAACTAGCCGAGGCGTTGACGACCTCTAGAGTCAGGCAGGTGTACTCCACAGCGTTGTAAAGCGACATCTGGTGGGATAAGTTTCAATTTAAGACTGCGCCGAGCAAACGTCGACCGTCCAGTGGCGCCCTCATCACTATTATTGTGATTTCTAATTAACTAAAGAATTTCCTTGCAATCGGACGATGCTTTTTTGTAGCGCAAGTAAAAACACAATTTATGGGATACGTAACAAACTTTGATAACAATTACCCTATGAGTAGTCAGCTTAACGGGAAAAGGTGGCCACTTTTTTCCGTTAAGTTGATAACTCAAAGGCCAATTGTTATTAAACTAGGTGATATGTCCTATAAGTTGTGTTTTCATTTGTAGTACAAAAATGCACCGTCCGATTTCAAGAAAATAGTTTATTTATTTTAGTCTCCTGAACACACTTAATTAAGAACACATTGTCGCTGGCTAAATTTATATACTAACTTATTCATAAGAAAAATACTAACAAAATGTGGATCTAGTTGTCTGAATAAATGAATTATTATTATTATTATTATTATTAGAAAACACAATAATAGTGATGAGGGCGCCACTGTACATCCGGCGTACGCTCGGCGTAGTCTTAAAATGATGTATGGGAACCGGTTCACCTTTGAATCACCGACACTTATTTCAAAGAAGGTTTTACTTCGCCAAATTTTTAATTGACAGGCATTTACACGTGCAGGAGTTATAATTTTTTGATGATCACTGGTCTCAACTATTCTAACCTTCGTAACTAATGCTAAATCGAGAGAGAAGGATGGAGCTAACGTAACTTCGAACTTCGATTTTCAAAGTAGGGCCTCTGCTTCACGTTCCTTTCGTTCATACCAAATATGCCCTAAATTCCCCAATGTTACGTTTGGCTAATTTGTATAACAAAAAGTTTAACCATTTGGATCTATTTCTCCTGTCGAAAACATCTTTCAAATCAGCAGTTGTTAATAGTTTCCGTTCTTAACCCTAGAGAGATAGTTAAAAAGTCAGAGGAAAGACGTGGGGTGGTTGTACATACATACATACATTAAATCACGCCTGTTTCCCAGAGGGGTAGGCAGAGACAACTTTTTTCCACCTGCTATGATCTTGACAAATCTTTTTCGCTTCTTCCACATTCATACATCGAGTCATGCATGCACGTCGGTTTATGGATTACGTATTGATAAGATGAAACGAAACAAAAACTAAATGTCTTTTCTTCTTTAATCTGTCATGGCCGTAAGGCAAAGAAACGTCAAACGTTCGATTGGACCACAGAATAAGAACTAGAATCCTATACTATAGGTCCGAATCACGCCTTACTTGTGACGATATACCAAAAAACTAAAGAACAGCTATACTTAATTCATCTCTTTCCAACTCACTATGAAAACCATAAGTAAAAAGAAGTGAACCGTAACGTATTTTCTGCTTATTTAGTACGGTTTCTGCCTTTAGTTTTTAACCCCCGACGCAAAAAAGAGAGGTGTTATAAGTTTGACGTGTAAGTGTGTGTGTGTGTGTGTGTCTGTGGCACCGTAGCTCTTAAACGGATGAACCGATTTGGATGCGGTTTTTTTTATTTGAAAGCAGGTTTTCTAGCGGTGGTTCTTAGACATTTTATATCGAAATCGGTTCAGCCGTTTTTGAAGTATTGAACTTTGAAATGTCAATGTCGGGGGTTTTCCAACATTTTGTTGGTTAGGTTATTATTCTGTGATCATGTCTAATGCCAGAGCCATGCTTACATTGTAAGTAAGAAACTGATATTGAGTATTGTCTGTCCTCAAAACGATGGACTCTCTGAATATCAGATTCTTCATTTCTTCAGAATCGCAGTTGCCAAAACGCTGCATAACAGCTCCCCATTCCGCTGTCTTGCCGCCGCCTGCAAAATGTATCTTTTTATTCGACAGAGGTTTGTTACAGTCTGACAAGTTCGCGCGTGTGTAATGGCGGCTGTACATACCAGAGGCTCTACTTTGAAATCCGTAATTCGAACTTCGTCTATTGCTATGCCTTTTGCTCCCGACGCGTCATTAATTCGCAAGAGAGTGACGGGGCGATCCGAAGATCGAATTACTGATTTCAAAGTAGAGCCCCATCAGGGACCGGTTTCCGTTAAAATATGCTTTTGATCGGGTATTCGATAGGCTTGATGGTTTTGATCGGGTATTCGATAGGCTTCTTTGTAAAAACTCTATCAGTATGGCAAGCTTATCGTCGTGGGCTAGCCGCAAGAAAAGCCTTTTCGCTGGTTCACTAATGTTTCACCGAAATACGTTTGACCGAATGAATCGTTTGGCAACTGCTTCATTTCCCAACCCGCTTATATTTCTGTAACTGTAAATATTTCAGATTATTTATAAATACTAACCTAACCTAACCTATAGGGTCTACACAATGGTACAAAAATAAATCCTGAAATATTTGCAGTTACAGAAATATAAGCGGGTTGGGAAAGGAAACAGTTGCCAAACGACTCATTCGGCCAAACGTATTTCGGTCAAATGAACGGACCCCCTTTTCGCTAGCAGGCTTACTGGTATCAAAAACTCTTAAAGCCAGGGCTTTTCGCCTAACGCACTCGCGATTGCAATATTTTTCATTTTGACAGCCCAAAGGCTAATTCTTCTTTCGAAATGAAAACAATTGTTCTACTTTGCATTCGATTGCGATTGCGAGTGCGTTAGGCAATAGGCCCTCAGGTTTCAGCCCGAGACTTACGACGAATATCAAAACCGAATGTGTACAGCCGGCATAAGGAACAGACTTGTCACTCCGTCTCTTTCGCTGCCTGGAACTGGGCAGCTATTAACTTATTACGACTTCTGCAAGGTAACTGCTTTTTTGCGTGAAGCGCTGGGTGCGTGCTAGGGAATGTTAATTTACTGAATTTTGATACTGTAAGTGGGCAGGCCCACATAAAAAAATGTTTTGCTATAATACCCCATCTCAGCCTTCTAAAAGAAAGGCAAGCATGAACTCGGTGGACTTGAAGAGCTAGAACACTCATAGCCAACGACTGACGCATCAAAAACTTCAAAGTTTGGAAAGGGGTAGTGCCCAAGAACTACATGACCTCATCCCATCCTCCATTTTCTCCCATCGGTCGTCCAGACGCCGGGAGAGCTTCCATCCTCATCTAGTCGCATTTCCAATGGTTCGGACGCAGCGGTTTACTGCGTCATTACTTATTCGCACTGCCAAGGAGTGGAATGCTCTTCCTGCGTCTATATTCCCCGAATCTTATAAACCTTGGTGTTTTCAAGGCAAGAGTGAATAGACTTTTTTTCTGAGTAAGCGTGTACAGTCAGCATCAAAAGTAGCTAAGCAGAATAACATGGTCAAAATGATCTAGACACGACGTATTCTATTGACAATAGAGTCCAGTGCAGATCATTTTAACCTCTTCGGTTGCGTTTCGTTGATATCAGGTGAGACTGAGGTCAAATTCAAACACATTTTGGATAAAAAAAAAGCCAAGGGCAACTTACTCCGTAATACATATTTCTGGTTGGAAATCTTGCTGATGGTGATTTGCTGGAACTGCTCCAAGCTGCTCTCTATCCAGGGGTAGTAGCTCATCATGTCCAAGTATCGGGACGGCGCGCCGCAGCCTGGTCCGCGCACTCCTATACCAAGCTACACACAAGCAGTAGACAGACTAGAAACTTAATAAGAATCATTATTTGGTTTTATTTTCAAAAATATTCTAATTATTCGAAATATTCGAATATTCGAATATTGGAAATCTAAGTATTCGTATTATTCGAATACTAAAATTGGACGAATATTGCATCGACGACGACGACTACATAGACGACGTTAGCATAATTACTTTGAAACACCGCTGTCTTTGCATGGCGATAACTTTTTTCACACAGAGAGATATTTCTACAACTTAGAATTACCTATCCGGTGACATAATCGCTTTCCTCATTGGTCGTATAGACCAATTAGCCCACCCCCTTTGTAAGAAACTTTGTTATAATAAATATTGTAATTTTGTACCTATAGAACGTCGTTTTTTTTCCTCGCATTCAAAGTCGCATTCAAAACCCGCGCTCAGCTCGCGCGGCTAAACATCTTGTGTCATTATGGCTTGTTTTAGTCCCTTGTTAAACAATCTACTATTTTCTAATTTTGGCGGCAATTACACATCAGATTGGGTTGGGGTTGGGATTGGGTGGGTTGGGTTATCGTGGGTTTAAATTTTGAAACAGGGGTAAAAAAAAAAGTTGTGACGCGTCAATAAGGAATCTCATCGAAAGTGGACTTATAGACGAATTGCTGATCATTTAGAATGTTCCGTGAAGAAGGTATTTCACGCCGTCGCCCATTACAAAAGACAGAACTGTTGAAAATATTCACAGAAAGATCCGCCCAAAGAAAACAACACCTCGTGAAGGTACCTATCATTATAGTAGTCTCATAGTCTTTATTAGTATAAGGTTTATTGACCTTACATTTGTAATAATTTTATTTTTGCTAGTTTTAAGAATTTATTGTTTATTACTTTATTACCTTATTATTACTTAATGTAACTTACTTTTAAGTATTATTTTGTTATTATTATTGAAAAAATGACCTTCTGCTGGAGTTTCTTGCGGCGCTTCTTCTCCGCAATGATGGTCTTGTCCGAAGCGCTGGTAGATTCACTCATGTTACCGACGTGTAAAAGAGCCCTCATGTGGCCTATTTACTGAATAAATATTTTGAATTTGAATTTTGAATTTTGAATTTTGAATTTTGAATTTGAATTTGAATTTGAAAGTACGTGTTGCTAAAAAAAAACTGTTGAAAGGCTCTAACGAGACTAGAAACGAAATGTATCGGCAGTTAATATACCTACCTCAATGATTTCCACCGAACGGCTCGCATCGCAGCGGATCGGAAAGGATACGAAAGGAGGCGGCGACAGCCGATCGCCTCTAGTAAAATTGTATAGCGGCCTACACACGTAAAGTTCGGAACGCGGGAAACGCCACGCGCCGTTCCAATCTTCGTTCCGAACCGTACGTATAAATGCAACTGTAATAGTAAAAAATGTACGGTTCGGAACGAAGATTGGAACGGCGCGTGGCGTTTCCCGCGGTCCGAACTTTACGTGTAAAGGCCGCTTATATTTATTGCTATGATCGCGTGTCGCGAAAGAAAAGCTGCTGCACGCCTCGGTATTATAGACTTTAAATCCTGTATACATGATTTAATATCTTTTCATTGTAAAATCCGTTCCGATCCGATGCTATGCGAGCCGTTTGGTGCACCCTATGGCCTGGTTCCCACTATGCCGGATCCGGGAATTTTGCCGGATCCGGTAAGGGTAGTGGCTGTACAATTTATATGAAGCTGTTCACATTATGCCGTGTGAACAGCGTCATAAGCCACTAGCCTTACCGGCATCCGGCAAATTCGCCGGTCCGGCATAGTGGGAACGGGGCCTATAAGATTTTGTACCAGCATCCACCGGCCCCACACGTCGCGCGAGACGAGCGCGGAGCCCGCCTCCCACACGCACGGCATCGGGGACGCCAGGGACAGCGCGCACGTGGCGTGCGGGGGGCGCATGCGTCTCTCGTACAGCTTCAAACAGGCAATGAAATTATTATGCGTGCACTTCACTTGGCGTTGCGTGTTCGCGTATTTAGCCAAAAACTACTATATGTGGAGGATTCATTCGTCTATATTTGCTATATTCGCACGAAAAAGCCAAACGCGAAAATACACAAACACGCGTATCCATCGCTTGTCGGTTTTTGGGCACACATCAAAGGACGCAAAGGCGAAAATTTGCGTTCACCGTCCACACATGGCTCGCTCAGTTGTGATTTTGAACTCCACACATATTCGCGTATTTGATATATTTTCTGTTGGCATCCCAAGTGTGGATGTCGTGTTTGTGATATTTGGACTTCATACAAATATTTGGAGAAACACGGCGAATACGCTACGCGAACACGCAACGCCAAGTGAAGTGCCAGCATTTTATTTAGTACTAGAGGACGCCCGCGACTTCGTACGCGTAGAATTAGTTTCCCGCTACTCCCCCCATTTCTTCCCGTTGGGGGTCGATTTTCGGAAAATCCTTTGCTCACTTACATCATGAAAGGAACCCCTGTACCAAATTTCAAGTTTCTAGGTACAGTAGTTTCGGCTGTGCGTTGATATGTCAGTCAGTCAGTTTAGCCTTTTATATATATAGATAAACTCTGTTTTTTTTTCTTAAAATTAATTAATAGTCGCTGAAGGACGAGGGTAATGTGTTTATTAGCCTATCAAAAAACTAGACCGCATCGAGCCTACTTAAAACGACATTTTTAAGTCCAAATTAACTCAGGAACACGCTGTTAAAATCCTTGGGGTACGTCCCGGGCAGGGTGTATAGGTAATGCTTTTAAATGAAACCTCTATATTTTTTACTAGAACACATTTCGAAAAAAAAATCTTTCGTCAATTTGTGTGAGATTTTGCCTTGTGTTTTAGTCATACATACATTTGCTTGTATGTAGAATTCTCTGCACAAAGCAGCTGGCACGTGTTCCATCGGTAAGACAAACTTCTTGAGATTTTCCAAATCTGTAACATAACATTTTAATATCACATAATAAATAGAATCCAATATTTTTTACATTAGACACAAGCATTTTTCTCAAATTCTTGAAATGGTAACAATTTTACCTATGAAACAAGCTGTCACAGAGAACTATCCAGTCGCTATGCATTTCGTGTTACGGCTAGTGATATTTTGAATTTGTCATCTTTTTTAGGGTTCTGTACAAAAAAATAAAAAACGGAACCCTTATAGGATCACTCGTGCGTCTATCTGTCTGTCCGTCTGTCACAGCCAATTTGTTCCGAAACTAGTGGACCGAATAAGTTGAAATTTGGTAGGTACACATATGTACATTGATGACCCAAACACAGACGTGCAAAGTAAATATTTTTTTTTTAATAAGGGTAATTTCCTGGGGACAAGTTAGAAAATTAAAAAAAAACTTTTGCAAACCTTACTATGTCATATATCAAAATGAAAGGACTCGGTTTGAGGATCTCAAATATATTTTTGTTATTATTGTAAAATAGTTTTGATTTTATAAATGAAAGAAGACGAAAATTAACCATTCCCCCTGATCTCCGAAACTACTGAGCCTAAAATTTTGAAAAAAATACTGTATACATATAGTTCATTGGTTGTAGATTATCTACAGGAAAACCTATAAGAATTCTATGGTCGGACTCTAGTCACTGTATTTTAATCAGCGTCTGTATAGGTATGTATTTTAGTAGTGTAAGCACATCATATTAAGTACTTACAAATGTAGGTACCAATGTAATCTTTACAAAGCATAAAACAAAGGCGCTTCCCGTCGTCTGTCCCTTACGCTTTTTAGTCAATTAAAACTAACTAATATATATTTTATTACAATTAGGTATATATAAATTAAAAGCCTTTTTTAAGAAATATTAATCGGCGAAAAAGATCGTCGAGCTTTAAGTACGCGTACTTACTCGCACGTCTATCTGGGACTTTATATTCTCTTCCCGACATGGCGACCCTGCCTAGGGTTGTCATATGTAGAAATAAAAAGTCCTGAAATAAGTCCTATAATAAGCCATAAGTTTCCAGATTCCCCATACTGACCCATTTAGAATAATCACAATATATAAAATGGGTATTGTAGATAGTACCTACTTACTTTCTTCATATTTCATGACATAAAACGAAGGGTTCTTTAAATGGTGCGGCGGTGGGCAAAAAGGCTTAATATTGGCTGAAACGAGAAAAAAGTCACATAAAGCCGGCACAACTGTATTCAGTATAGTTTGATTAAAAATCTGGTTAAGTGCGAGACGGACTCTCGCATTCAGGTTCCGTAACGACCGACTCACACTTAGCCAGTTTGAGATGTAAGTACAAAGGCCATATATTAGTGGCCGCTACCTGAAGCTATAGCTTGAAAACCGTCAAGCCTATCAAAAAAATACATATAACCTTTTCTTTTTAGAATTGAATAAGGAACATTTTTGTCCTTGACACTTTTTTCGTATCTATTATTTCAGGGTGGGGGCGGCTGGGGGAAGGGGGGGGGGGGAGATTAGTGAACTTTAAACACCACACCCAAATGTATCATGTCACACAAGTTTTAAAACTTTATTAATTTGTTTGACTTTCCCATACATTGAATACACAGAGTTACTCAGCTAATATGTACTTACGGTCCCGCACGGGGTCCCGCAGCTGTATAAGGGCGACCGTGTTCTCCGTTTCCTCGTACTCGGGGTGTATGACGTAGTTGCGCACGCGCCGCCCGCGCCCCTCCCACCCCTCGCCGATGAGCACCCGCGCTTTCCGCCTACAGTCAGAAATTACCAATACATTTGAACTGAAAGCATAGAGGTACAGTCACGAACCGGGATTGTTGAGCTACTTGCCATTGTTCGTAATTTAGCCGTGTATTCAATAACCGATGTCACCGACTGGCTGACAGCTATTCGATTTGCATTACACGGCCAAATTAGTAAATTGGGTAAGTGGCTCAACAATCCCGGTTCGCAACTGTACAATTAAATAGATAGAAACCCCAATGTTACTTTCGGAGCTGATCTAAAAGATCCAACCGATTTTTATGAAGCATTCCGAATGGTAGAATCATGGCTGATTTACATTGGGTACATTGGAAGTACATTGACGAGTCGGTTTTCACGTTTGAGGCGAGAGCTATTGTAACGACGCAATGTACTTCTACTGACCTGCTTTTGCTGACCCAATGTAAATCAGCCTTCATCGACAGTCTGGAGCCATACTGCCCTCCTAAATAAAAAAGGACGCATGCGCAATTTGATAGCCAAAGTAAATTTAACCCTCGTTCTTAAGAAATAAGGTCACTAATACATGCGCGGTTCTATGAGACATACACCCTTTTTCCAAAAAGGGCAGCATACCTAACTTACAAAATTTAATTAACGCATTCCGATTAAATTAGATTTGTTCAAAAAAATGCATGCCATAAGAGTGATCAGCGAGTGGTGACACAAAAAAAAGGCGGCAAATTCCAAATATCACTAGCAGAGGCCCGTTTCACGAAGAGAGCTACAAGTTACAAATTACCTACAAGCGGAACTCTCTTTCTAGCAACAGGAGTTAGAAAGAGACTTCCCCTTGTAATTTGTAACTTATAGCTTCGTGAAACGGGCCTCTGGTAACACGAAATGCATAGCGACTAGCGACTGAGGCTCTACTTTGAAATCCGTAATTC
Organism: Acleris cristana; assembly: GCA_948252455.1. Classification (NCBI taxonomy): domain Eukaryota; kingdom Metazoa; phylum Arthropoda; class Insecta; order Lepidoptera; family Tortricidae; genus Acleris; species Acleris cristana. Next base: position 9,814,445 of record OX411795.1, on the reverse strand, counting down.
GAACTTCGTCTATTGCTATCCCTTTTGTTCTCGACGCGTCACTAATTCGCGAGAAAGTGACGGGGCGATCCGAAGTTCGAATTACTGATTACAAAGTAGAGCTGGATAGATACTCATAATGTGACAGCTTGTTTCATAGGTAAAATTGTTGCCATATAAAGAATTTGAGAAAACTGTTTGTGTCACCACTCGCTGGTCGGGCTCTATCCGTAAAGCGGAAGGGAGATAATGAATGCAATTAACGCTGGATAAAGGAGTGTGGCGTGATGAAGAAGGGGTCTAAGTTGAGTAGGTATAACCAACAGTTGGTGAATACGGGCTGATTCTGGTTATCACGAAACACTAAATTAGAAACTTCGGATGCCGTGTCCGCGTCACTCGTTATTCGAGACTAAATCGAGAGAAAGGAATGGAGCTATCGTGACTTCGAACTTCGCTTTTCAAAGTAGGGTTTCTGAGCCCTGGGTATTGATTCTCTCAATAGCAAAGGTGAGAAAATGCAGGAGTGAAGTCCAAGCGGCGACTTTAAGTAGTCCCGTCAGAGCGAGCAAAACACATATTAACGCGTGCATGCTCAATTAAGCAGCCTTATACGTTCGAGAAGCCATGCTGCCAAATTGAATACACGCGCTGAAATGTGTTTTGTTCGCTTTGACGGGACTACTTAAACTCGCCGCTTGGACTTCACTCCTGTGTAGTGATTTTTTCAAAAGCAAAGGTGAGCGAACGCAGGAGTGATTGTCCAAGCGGCGAGTTTAAGTAGTCCCGTCAAAGCGAACAAAACACATTTCAGCGCGTGTATTCAATTTGGCAGCATGGCTTCTCGAACGTATAAGGCTGCCTAATTGAGAATGCACGCGCTAAAATGTGTTTTGCTCGCTCTGACGGGACTACTTAAACTCACCGCTTGGACATTCACTTCTGCATTCGCTCACCTTTGCTTTTGAGAGAATCACTACCCTGCGTTCGCTCACCTTTGCTTATGAGCAAATCACTACCCTGCTCACCTGAAGTCGTATTTGGGCATCGCCCCGATGTCGGCGGCGGCGGCGACGGCGAACTCCCGCTGTATCAGAGCCACTCCGGTCACGGCGCGGCTCTCACCAAGCTCATCGTCTATTACAGTCATTCAACATTTTAACCTTCTGCGGGCCGATTATATGGTCGTGTTTATCGACGTAGATAAGCGTAGATAAAACATCTGTCACTTTCTGACCAGTATGTAAGTGCGAGAGTGACGGAAGCTTTATCCACCGCGATAAAGGCGACCATAATACGGGCCCTGAACGCCTTACGTCACTCTTAAGGTGCTTGTCACCGGCGGCGCGAGGCGAGACGAGGCGGGACGAGAATTGAAATTTGTATTATGAATCTCGCAACCTCCCCCCGCGCGCGCGGTGGAAATGGTTGTTGTACAAATAAAAATTCTCGCGCCGCCTCGTCTCGTCTCGCGCCGCCGGTGGAAAAGCACCTTAACGCCAAAATGTGTTTGGCGCTATACTATGCAAATTACAACTTAATTTATACGAAACAGTCTCTTTTAATAGTAGGAGATCCGAATAGGAGACGACCTTCACCTAGCTGTTTAATTGATAAAAAGTATTTTACATCAATATGGTACCTAAGTAATATGGCGAATAAGTTGACTGAAAATCCATAATTTAAAAAAAAACTAGGAAAAAATGAACTTTTATCTACATCCCTATCATAATTTCAATATAATATGTTCAGAAGCGATAAGCAAATGCCCTACATTATGTTACCTGTATCTGTGGTTGTACTGTAATGTTAACATTAAAGTATAACTTGTCAATAAAGTATCGGTTATCGCTGTAGTTGCATCTTAATGTTCACTTTACAGTATAAGTGACCTGCACTTTAATGTGAACATTAAGATGCAGGGTAACGACGGATACAGGTTTCTCACATATTGTAGAAAACTTATGATATGTATGTAGATAAATTTATGTATGCGACTGTACGCATAATTAGGCATTAAAACACTCGTGTGATCTTATTATGAAACTCGCCTTACGGCTCGTTTCATAAAACCACACTCGTGTATAATGCTCTCATTATGCACCAGTCACATAAATAACTATTTTTAAATTGCTATTGCTTGTTTAATAGAATAGACCAATTACATACTAATCGACAGTATGAAGCCTATAGAATATGGAAAACGTTAGGTTGACTATTTTTTCCCATCATAACCATTGGGTAGGCAGGTAAGTCGATACTAATAATTTGCACTAAACCTAACGTTTGGATATTCTATAGGCTTCATACTTTCGATTAGTATGTAATTGGTCTATTAAACAAGCAATAGCAAGTTTAAAAAAAAGTTCATTTTTAGTTTTTTTTAATTATAAACTGTATTGGACTGTAATTTTTCAGTCAACCTATCCGCCATATATTACTTACCATATTTAATTTGATATAAAATACTTTGTATCGAATAAACAGCTGGGTAAAGATCGTCTAATATTCGGATCTTAGATCATAATGTGGCATCTTAAAAATAAAGGTTAAATACTCACAGTACGTGTAGTAGAGCACGCCGTAAAACGGATACTTTTGGTTTGCGATCGAACCCTCCGAGACTTTGGGTTCGTCGTCGATGCCGCAGTCAATTACGTCCAAATCCACCAGGTCTATTGTTGGCACTATAATCAAGTGGTAGGGTAGGTACTTGAGATGTGGGATTTAAAAAAACCTGCCAAGTGCGAGTCGGTGTCGCGCACAAGGGTTCCGTACCATTAGGTATCTAAGTATACAACATTAGCAAAAAACGGCAAAAATATCGCGTTGGTTGTATGGGGCCCCAATTAAATATTAATTTTATTCTGTTTTTAGTATTTGTTGTTATACCGGCAACAGAAATACATCTGTGAAAATTTCAACTATCTAGCTATCACGGTTCATGAGATACAGCCTGGTGACAGACAGACAGACGGACAGCGGAGTCTAGTAATAGGGTCCCGTTTTTACCCTTTGGGTACGGAACCCTAAAAACAAGGGAAGATCTCCCATAAAGTGACCTAGTCCCGAAATAAGCTTTAGGCTTGTACTAGACGACGATATAAATACTTATATAGATTATAGAATATAGAGAAATAAATACCAAATATTCAAGACTCAGAAACAAATACTTGTGCTTGTGCTCATCACACAAATATTTGCTCATAAGTACCGGGAATCGAACCCTGGACCGCTAACTTCGTAAGTCGGGTAACTAGGTAGGTACCAACTAGGCCAACGCGTCGTCAAAACACAAATTTTAATGTTTATCCTACAACTTTTGCAGCCTCATTTTACTATTTAATTATTCACTTACCATAAACACACACACAAAACAACGTAACAATAAAAAAAAACATTGCCACTATCTTTGCAATCTACTCAGTTGCATATTAACACGTTACACTGTTGAAACTAAAATGAAATAAAAACGGCTACATTGTTTACAAGTGACATTGCTATAAACAAACTAGCCAGTTACTTTCGGATGTACTGTTTACGACTAAATAATAACAAAATGTTTATACAAGCTTAAGGAATGTGCATTTCCTGTCCTGTAGAAGAAAAAAAAACCTAATAAATACATTGGCAGACAGTTGGGAAAGAATGGATGGCGTTAGCACGAGACCAGTCAACATGGCGTGAAAATGAAGAGTCCTTCACGGGTGCGCCAAAGTTCATATAAAATTGCAACTCCGATTATTGGAACTCCGAATTTTTTTCTCATAACATTTTACTTCATAATGATCACCATACTCTTCATAAAAAATGTTTATACTAATGATCGGAACTCATACTCATCTGAACTTATAACGCCAATATTCATGGAACCGTACACTTTTCAGAATTTCTTAAATATCTTACGTGTAGATAAAATTAGGTTAGGTTAAGTTAGATTTATAACAATCCTCAAAAAGTAACAGTTTCTTAAAAAAAATCATTATGAGTTGCGATAAGTATGAGCAAAATTTTTCGAAGAAATGAAGTATGAGCAAAATTTTTCGAAGAAATGATGAGAATAGACACAAATCGTTATTTGTATAAACAATCTAAAGACCAATTTTATATGAGCCAATATGAACCCGTCCTTCACCCTGCAGTGGGTGGATGTGGGCTGAAATGATGAATGATGAAATAATACATCTATCATCTTATCTTTTAACTCACCGCTAAGCAGTGTCCGCATTCCGCGTTGTTGTGTTCCGGTTTGGGAGAAGACAACCAGGGCCTCTATTCACGACGGTAAGAACGATATCGTTTTTGATCTGTTATCGTATTGTCACCGTTTTAATAGCTCTTATTTACTTGACAGTAATGGCGTCTGACGTCATAACGATACCATAACAGGTCAACTACGATATCGTTTTTACCGTCGGGAATAGAGGCGCTGCTGTGACATTACTAGCATAAAGGGCAATACATCTACTATGATGGAATTAGGAGCTCAGAATTGGCACCGCATTTGCAGTCTTAGGATTGCAGTCTAGAGATTGTAGTGTTGAGAATTAAAATGTTCGCGCTCGAGGTACGGTCACAAACGTTAATTTGTGACCCATTTCAAGAAAAATATGCTTGAAGTCGTCAATGTAGTAAGAGATGGTGAGTCATTTGTAACTTATAGGAAACTCGACCTTATTGTTGTTGAATGTTAGATTGACTTTGGACCTAGTGGGTCACAAATTTAAGTATTTGACGTACAGTGTCGCGGGAAACAGCTGGATGCAGTAGTCCAGAGATGCTAGACAAGATGCATAACGCAACGTAAACGGTTTTAGAAAATTGACAAATTTTATGGAATTGACATAACCACTTGACGCGCCCATCATACATTCCTAATTTTCGATAACGATAATTATCTTGCTAAGCATCTTGTCTAGGGCACAGCGGCGAGCACATTCTTGCCCACGACTTGTTGTTTGCGCTCGGTAATTCCTACATGGTCGTGGCTCCGCCACCCTGCCGGTTCCTCGCAGCTACTCTGACGCAGCCGGCAAGGCCGCTGAACTTCGGCGGCCTAGTGCGCCTGTTAAGGCGTCGAAGAAGAGAGCTCCAGCTTCTATGAAGGAGCTCCCTCGTACCGGTGTGGATAATTAAATAATTCACATTGGTGCAGCACAGCAAACCACGTAGGAAGCCTCATAAGACTCGGTGTGGTACTGCAGTAACGGATCCGAATTCCGAGCTGCGGGCAGCTATACCGAACACGGCGCTCTACGTGTCTCGCCTGCACCACTCTGCAACGGTAGACGACGTGGTGGAGTACGTCCGTCAGAAGGTTGGATGCAGTCTGACGGTGTTCCAGCTACGCTCGCTTCGCTACGTGCACTTCAGTTCGTTTGTAGTGCGTGTGCCGCGGTTTATGCTGGGGACCGTCGAGTGTCCTGACTTTTGGCCGAAAGGTGTTGTGTTCTGCGCGACATGCGCTTGCGATGTGCTTGCTGTGAAGTGGCCTAGGCCAAGATGCTGAACGCTAACGATTTTCGAAATCCGACAATGTGTACCTATGGAATTGACATAAGCGCTCTACGCGACTGTCCTGCCGGAGTTGTTATGCTTTTAAGAAGGATTGTGAAGCCGAAACTTCCATACAAAATGCGAAAGCGTCTGGTTCGATTTAAACCATTTTGAATATGTGGTAGATGATAATAAAAGAACAACAAGTGCTCGAAATTTTTTTTTGTTAGCGTGGCTACATCTAGATGTATAAATTAAAATTAATGGTTGTATGTTTGTCCTCTATGTGTTCCGATTGTGATGCCTGCCTGTAAGGTTTCCTCGATCAAGAAATCTATGAAAATTAACACTTTACACGTGGCATTGCAACTTGCAACGCATGCCGGATGCAGAGTAAATGAAATGAAAAGATAAAAGATTTTTATTCAGCAAGTAGGCCGCACGGGCACTTTAAGACAATAAACATCTACCATAATATCCATCGAAATACACCATATCTATAAAATAGATAGGTAAATAAGTTATGTCGACCCTACCTTTATAAGTTGATAAGGATACGTCCTATTGTTGGCCGCCTACCGATTATTGGCCCCATGAACTTTAATATAAGGTAATAGAGCCGATAATTCAACAATCACTAGGTGCCAGTAACTGGTATTGTAGAGGCCAGTTACTAGGTGTTTTACCCTATCTCTTTAACGACTTTACCGATTTTCATAAAACCAACCTACCAACACTGAGTAAGTGGAATTCCTCTATACTAGTAATTTCACCGGTTGTCTCATTCACCCAACACACAAGCAGAACCTGCGGCCCTCACCAAAGACGGTGTGGAGGCAGAATCTGGGTTTTTAGTGGGTATTCCTTCTATTTTTGGTTACTCAGTAATATAACCACCGTGGGACTCCCGGGCCCCAGTGGTATGCGTAAATGCATTTACCCAGCGATACGTTGGTGGTAGCGATCCGGACGGACCCTACACAAGGTCCTACCACCACTAAAATATATCACGGAGGGCCAAACCACCCAGAAATAGGAGCTCCGCAATTGCGGAGCTCCGTCGAGCCTGTTCATTTGATATTCAAATGGAAATTAATGGTCAGTTGGACAAAGCAGTTGGACCAATACTGCCCCGAAAGGTTCCTAGCTAGGTTTCATGAATATCGTGTGGGACGTAGGGGTCGCCATTATATTTGAATTTTCATCCATTTAATTGTCATATAATTTATACACGCATAGGGATAAATAAAAATGAAAGCTTGTGAAAAGGTTGAACTTTGTTTATTTCACAACTGCCATCAACTTTTACACTTAATGCCACTTACAAAAATATATTTTTATTTACAATGTTCAAGTTAATTACTTTCAATTTCGGATAATTGATTAACCCCTAACTTACACTAAGTAATTAAGCTCATATAACTGCATACATTATACTCATCTAAATAGAAATCGAATTAACGCCTAGGTAACTACTTCTAAAAAAGTTCCTATGTATTCCTAAAGGTACTGACAGACGTGGTCATTACTAGCACGAAAGCATACTTTTATTGAGCAAGTGCTCAATAAAAGCATGCTTGTGTGCCATTGCATGGTGCGACAAACGTGCTACTAATGAGCACTTGCTCAATAAAAGCATGCTTTCGTGCTAGTAATGAGCACGTCTGTCAGTACCTTTAGTATAACTTAGTAGCCCAGTAGCAGCAGTAGGAGAGCTAGCAAATGTTGTCCTCGACTTGTTTGTTGTTTGCTCGGATCTCCCTTTCTATCTACGTAATAAAACCTAGTTTACTACTTTTATCGTAGTATTGTGCTGTTTTAACAAATAACCAGTATATGCTGACCTTGCTTTAGGAGGCAGTCACTATTAATGGGAGATCTACTTACACTGAACGCTCTTTAAGGTAAGTAGGTAATTGATTTTTGATGCGAATAAGTCGAAAACTGCGAAACTAATAATTAAAATAATATTATACCGCTCTTTTTGTGTCTAGGATTCAAAACTGTAATGATTGTGTCAGTAATTAAGTACAGCTACTCGTAACTACATAGATCAAAGTTATAAATAATATTAATAATAATCTTACCTTTCGATATCTTTAGGCAGTCTAAATAATGAAAAGTCGACATTCCTGTCATTATTTAAGCACCCGTATGCTATCTATACAGTACCTTTTGGCTTTTCGAGGAGCCATAATAGGTACATATTCAAACAAAAACTCGCATTACTTTCGCAGCGGCGTACGACAGCGCGCGTCAAGACGAGAGCTCGCATAACACTCAAATGATTAGCCTTCTGTAGGCGGCCGCACATTTTGAAGGCAACAGCCCGGAGTGTCACCGGCCTGGTATTTCTAAGTATTACTTAGTAGCCAAGTAGGTACTCTTAAACCTGCCTAAGTATTCCTACGTATTCCTAAGTATAATTTAGTAGCCAAGTAGATATTCCGAAATATTACTTAGTAGCCAAGTAGGCATTTCTAAGTATTACTTAGTAGCCAAGTCCTTATTTCAATCTTGCCCAAGTATTCCTAAGTACCCCTAAGCATTCCTAAGCCCGGTGTGTTTCCTATAGGCCCCGAAGTGCTCGAGGTACTGGTGCACCGTGTCGACGGGCGTGTACGTGATGTTGGGGTCGCGGCCCAGCAGGCTGTGGGGGGGGGTCACGGGCGCCGACGACCCGAACAGGCCCGTCAGGAACTCTCGGAGTAGACCCCACACGGCGTTTACCATCACGCAGGGCCGGTATTCCACCTGAAATACAGATAAAAAAGATGAAAGATGTATATTCAGTAAGAAGGCCGCACGACTTTTACGTGTCAAAAATCTACCAGCGCTTCCTAAGAGACCACTGCTGAGAAGAAACGCCACAAGAAACTCAAGAGTCAGTCCTTTTGCCTAATTGGTATGATGTTAGCGGTCACGTTTTTCGATTCCTGGTATACGCAAATATTTTTGAGATGAGTGCAAGTAATAAAAAATAATAATAATAATAAAAAGTATTTCCTCTTCTCTCTTCTTCTTCTTCAGCATATATCTGTCCATTGCTGGACATATGCCTCTTTCATGGATTTCTATTTAGATCTGGATGCGGCAGTTCTAGTCCAGGTCGGCCCTGCCGTCTTCTTGATATTGTCCGACCATTTGTCCATTTGTTCCTATATCTTGGGTATATCTAGTAAGATTAGTATCTGCTGGACTTTCTTGTGGTGCTTTTTCTCTGCAATGATGGTCTCGTCCGAAGCACAAGTAGATTCACTCCACGTTACCGACATGTAAAAGAGCCTACATGTGGGTAATTTACCAAATAAAATTTTGAATTTTGAGTTAGTTTAAAAATTAAAGATATTTATTCTTTAATTTTCAGAATAAAAACGATTGCGATTGCGAGTGCATTAGCCCCTCAGGTTGGCAATGCATTTGCAGTTCTATGATTGCAGTCTTGAGAATACAAATTTCTATGGGTCTCAGATCCCACTTATGGCAAGCCATAAAGAAAACATACACTTACCTCAATAAGGATCCCTTTAAAGGTCTGATTCATCATCACTGACCCGAGTTTAATACAGAAGTCCCCCAGCTCAAACCTAGGCCCCTTACTCTCAATCTTAGTCTGCTTTTTAGACGTATAGTGTTGAGAAAGCTTCATCATTAGAAGGTCAAACAATCCATCGGCCACAACATGAATATTCTTCGTACCACTTTCTAGGATTGAGAAAACCGATGCTGGTTGCTCTGAGTTGTGGAGAATGTGAACCGTTTTGGTTGTGCCTGGGAGATAAATAAAAAAATGCATCGTTAATAAGATGTAGACATTGTGCGCTCACTGACGATGTCTCGGGCCCAGATTTAATCCCTGGTTAAGACAGATTGTTAGATTATTCATTCATTAAAATAAACCAAGCATCCAGAACAGGAAACACTCTTTTACCAAACAATAAAATTGTCCTCGCATGTGATATCCATAGACTTACTAGAGAAATAGGAGTGTCTATAATTAACTCGATGTTGGTGAAATAAACCTAAATAGGAGAGAAAGCCATTTATTTAAATTAGAATTTTAATAAATAAACAGATTAAAAACCCCGATGTAATGGCAACCAAATCAAACCAGATAACTTTAAAACGGCCACACTGATTTTCATCAAACCTACCAAAGAAGTATTCTAATTAAGGCCGGCCGCATACAATCGTTTTCCATATACAATATCCAAATACGTTTTCTGCATTCGGACATCTGCGGCCAGCCACATACATACGTTTTCCGAATACGGTTTCGGCATTCGGATTACAATTTACAACCCTTATTCAGTTTATTTTGCTGTCAGTAAACACTGAGGCAAAACACTATGGTTTTTATTGTTTTTACGTTTATTTTACTAACCCATTTGGGGATGCGATAGGTAGCTCTCACAATCGACTAAAAACTGTCCTTGTTGCGTGGCTCCCAGCGCTAAAAGACGTTTGGTTAACAGCTCGATCACGTAGGTACCAGTCTTATTTTCCGGAACCGGGAATTGCTGTAAGCTGCAACAAAATAACATGGTTATTCCATATATAATGTTTTAAATTAGTGTTTTTGCTTAGAAATGCTACAACTTACACTGTAACACCCATTGTTGTTGATTTATTTATAAATATAAAACCGTGTTAGGTTAAAACGGTTTAGCTTGCATTCCGTGAAGAATGAAGCACTTCTCGGTTATGATACGTGATATATTAGTTATTTCTTAATTATTATTAACAAATTATTAATTACAAATTGTAGTTAGAAGATAAAAACAATCAAAATTAGCCACAACTCTGGAAAACAGAAAACTGCCCGCTTCGATCGAACCGAACACTCAATCAAAATAAGATATTTCTACGTTGAGTGAGTACGTCAAACCTGTGCATTTGATTCGATTGACGCATGTCGCACTCGATTTTGAATAACGGTAAAGCGGTTAGAAGCTGTACAAGACAGGCTTTAATTTATAATAACTGTTGTTAAATGAATATTTTTTTTATTTTAATTTCTAAATCAAATAACTCGTGAATTGAGGGAAATTGCTATAAAATTGATATTATTATTTAGTATTAAACTATTTCGTTCCTATAGCGTACAATGAAACCAACAAATTGTAGGAATAAACTGTAGCCAGTAAAAAAAAATACAAACTGTGAAGACAGTGTTATACAAACAGAAATTCAATCATCAATATCTTTACTATATTTTATATATATGTAACTTTAAATATTTATTAGGAACCAAGCCAAAGCATTTTTTTGTACCACGCAACAATGATCAAAAGTATCAAAACCTCCACTTAATTATGTGATTTAATTTATCATGGCAACTGTCTTACGACAAAATATTGGTTGGTTCTATTTGTTCAAAACTTAGAAACAACAACCACCAATCAGTATCCTGATAATTATCGAAAATTATCATCAACTAATGAGAAAGTCAGAATTATTGTAATGAAAACAATTGAGTGTTATCAACAATCATTGCTGGACCAATAAAAAATCGACAGATAATTTCAAGGTAAATTGACAAGTGCTGGGGCCCAGCTATTGCGGAGTATTTATTTACATCAAAACCAATTAATTTGGTCATTATAGTTCCGCACTAGAGGCTATTTAGATATAAACTTTTATTACCGTGTTGCGTTCAAATTGCAAGTTCAATGTGCCGTGTAATTTGAGAAAATCCTCTTGTTTTATGTACTCTTTATTTTTTGCTGTGCACAAAATCTCGGGACGGGATTGTATTTGTGTTATCTAACGAGTTGTCGCAGTTGGGTGTTAGAAGATGATCCCAGCGAGTGTGAAGCTTATCGTGAAGGCTCCTAACCAGCAGATCGACGATCAAAATGTGGAGTGCCAGTCTTCTTGGACGGTGAAGCAACTCAAAGGTCATCTTTCGCAGGTCTATCCTAGTAAACCGGTAAGTTGACGATTTTATTACGTCAGAATTAAGTTAATACTTATCTCTTTTTTGTTTACTTTTTAATTATTCAGAATCTCAATATATATGGTTGGAATATGGATGAAACAAGTTTAATAGATTTACCCTCTTGTGATGTTTTCATTTTTGTACCCTCCTCAAATATTCCTGTTTTAGCTCTACTTTGTTGTTGTTATTTAATTTCTTGAACTTTTTTTAGATGAACATTGAAATGGCATAAAGGTAGTAACAAAAAATACCCATAATCATATTAGGGCATATCTGTTTACAGTAAAATCCCTTTATTATGACTGTCTTATTCTTACTGCAACTAAAAGCATTATATATTTTTAAGAGACTTTAAAAAAGTCACTAATACACTGGTAAACATCTTAGCTTAGGCCGCATTTCACCAAACTGGAATAAGACTTACTCCGAGATTAGTCTATACAAATTCGGCGTTTAATCTAGGTATAAGACCTTATTCCAGTTTGGTGAAATGCGGCCTTAATTGTGCAATATGTGGTTACAGAAATTGTCAACAATTTTTTAACAGTTGTAGGTAATTCTGTAGCTCTGCCTACATCACTCTGGGATTACAGGCATGAAAGAATGTATGTATGTGTAAGAAAAAAAGGAGTAGATACACTAGCTTATTTTTGTATCATCAATTAATATTGCTAAGACATATGGTTTGAACAATTGTAATAAATTTTTGAAATATGATTAAACTAGCTGTTGCCCCCAACTCCATTTGCGTAGAGGTTGTTTATCATCCTTCCCTCAGATTAAAAGTGCCCTATGTCCTTCATTCGCGTTTAAGCTATCTTTGTACCAATATTCATCTAAATTGGTTTAGTTGTTTGTCTGTGAAAGCATAACTAACAGACACTACTTTCACATTTATAATCTTTGTATGGATAGATACCAAAGAAGAAATATGAATTTTTAGGTGTTAGTCATTACTTATCCATATTACAAGTATAGTTATTATATTTAGCAAAAAGCAAACAAATTTTGCTACACTTGTATCAACAAAATGGCATTGATTACATTCTTGTACGTAATTTTGCTGATTATACCTATCTCTACAGTTAATATTCCATGCCGTTGCATAAAACTTATTATTTCTTTATTCAAAGCGATGTCTGGTGATGTTTGCATTCAGCATTTCTCTTTAGATTTTAATTACAGTGACATAATGTAATACTGATTATAATTGATGAAGTGTAATTTTTGAAAATCCATATTTTGATAGGGTTCTCAAAAACCTCTGATGTCCCATTTCTTTCATTCATCATTTGAAACTAAATTGCACAAAACGGATTGAAATAATGTGACTTTACGACTAGGGCCCCTGTTTGGGTAGGTATAACCCTTCTTACAGTTTATTTAAGTTCTGTCTATGAATACCATACTTGTGTGATCTGCACGGGTAGCACAAGTTGAATTTTCTCGCTTGTTGGTCTGTGCGTCTCTATCGTTACTGACTAGATAGAAAGGGAGATCCGAGCGACAAACTAGTCGCGGGAAACTTGTGCTAGCTGTGCTATGTGTGTATTATATGATCTTGAGTTTTGGATGGAAAAGGCACAAGCGTAATTAATGCATAGAAGCATATTAAACTCTCAAAGGTTGTAATAAGGTTAGAAGTGCAATACAATTTGTATAGTTGTGCCTTTTTTCTATAGGAGGGCAGTATTGCTGTATGTCCCAATCTACAAGGCTAAACCTTGGTTTAGGGGTCACATAATTAGAAACACATGCATTATTTTCCATATGATTGCCTACAAATATCACTTATCGACTTTGACTGCCAATGAACAATTACTTGACTAATTTTAATGCTAGTAATTTACATGAACATGTATCTATTTTATATTTACATACATACATACATAAACTCATGCCTTCATTCCCAGAGTAGGGTAGGTAGGCAGAGCTACAGAATTACCAACTACTCTAAAACTTTGTTGATGATTCTGTAACCACATTTTGCACAATTAGGCCACGTTGTTTACCAGTGTATTAGTGGCAGGGTGCAAGCCCATCGCCATCGCGTAGCAGTACTATAAGCCTTTATTCACTGCGATAATCGCGCCGCATATTTTATATTTAATTATTTGGTAAACAAAAAAGGAAAATTTAAAGGCTTTGGAATACTCTTTATAACATTGTTGACTAAGCAAACCAAAAAAGGATCACACAATATGTCAGTTTCCTTAGTTTTGTTTCATTTTACGCCAATTGAAAATGAATCGCCAATGCATCATTGGGGCAGGGAAAAATATTAGGAATAATCAATTGACTATTATTAATAACTATGGCAGGGTTTTTTGAATTAGTTAAAGCCCTTTAAGAAGTAAATTCTTCAACCAACTTATTTCCCTCATTGTATTTTGTATTTTGTTTATTGTGGTTTAGTACAGTCAAGGACTTTAATTGTTATGCCACTATGGAACCCTGTCATAATGACAGCGTCAAACCACATGAAAGAAATTACGCCAAAATTAATGATTAACGTTATGCGTCAGGGTTCCATACTGGCATAACAATTAAAGTCCTTGACTGTACCTACCCACTAATAGCACAACCTTAGATCTTAGTTTGGGGCTAAGTCAATTTGAGTGAAATTTGTCCCCTGATACGTATTTCTCCCCCGATATTTATTTTACTAGCGTCTAGCGATTCGCCGTCGCTTCGCTTCGGTTTATGTGAGTTTTCTGTAACTATTAGTATAGTAGAATTTATTGTACATATACATCCTTGAAAAATGACCTAACTGATGGTGAAAACCGCATAAAAATCCTTTCAGTAGTTTTTGAGATTATCGCGAACATGCAGACAGACAGACGCGGCGGACTTTGTTTTATTATGTGTATCTAGTGATGTGTTTTTAAAGTTACTAAAATACAATCTATTTAAAACCTTTTTTTAGGGCTCCATACCAAATGTTTAAGAATTTATAAGGCTAATTGAATTGCACAATGGATCCTACAGGGTTAAAGATCACCCATCTGCATGAGATAAATAAGCATACTGACAGACGTGAAGCAGTCTTTATAATGTTTGTGTTATCAACACAATCCAATCAGTGTGGCCTTGGATATGGCACTTACTAACAGACTGATGTCATTTCGGCTTAGCATCGCACGTGGGTGTACAGTAAATTAAATTACGTGTTTCTCGAGTTTTATCTGTCATTTTTTTACTAGTTTTACCATATTTTCGGTTTGTTCTGTCACTTTTGCAAAAGGTGAAAAACCGGGCAAGAGCATGTTGGACTCACTAGGGAAACAAGTACCTAGTCTACTTAGTTGTGATAGTTTTTATTTTTAAGTTCTTTATACATATATGTGCTTTCATTATGATATTGTTCAGCTGTGGGGGGGGTTGTAGTTTTATATTTATGTACTTAGTTTTAAGGATAAGTACCTCATGCGGTGCATGACTTGCACGTGTTTGTTTGACATTCTTACAGATATAGGTACGGACTGATGTTTTAAATATTGAAATACCGAGTACCTGCATACATTGCATACTTGCCTGCATAACAAGTATGACTGTTCCAGTTAGGTTAGGTACTTTTTCTCTCAATAGAAGTACCAGCTGTAACGTTCCAGCTGTGGCCCGTTTCACGAAGCTACGAGTTACAAATTACAAACAGGGGCCCGTTTGACGAAGCTACAAGTTACAAATTACAAGCGGATGTCTCTTTTCAACTCCTTTTGCTAGAAAGAGAGTTCCGCTTGCAATTTGTAACTTGTAGCTCCGTTAAACGGGCCACAGAATTCTCTTTCTAGCAAAAGGAGTTAGAAAGAGACTTCCACTTGTAATTTGTAACTTGTAGCTTCGTGAAACGGGCCTCTGATGTGCTAACTAGCTAATTTATTTATGTGCTAACATTTATTTTCGCCATGTGCCTAAACATTTAAATGAGGGCCCGTATTTTGGTCGCTTTTATCGCGGTGGATAAAGCATCCGTCACTCTCGCACTTACATACTGGTCAAACAGTGACAGATGTGTTGTCCACGTTTATCCACATCGATAAACTCAACTATAATAGGATCTATTATTATAGAGCAGGAGACAATCTCGCGCAATTGACCTAGTTACAGGCACTTGTCCCACCGCCGGCGATGAGCGGGAAGCCAGTAGAGAAAGCCTCGATCAACTAATAGCGATATGTGTCTCTTTTATCGACATCTGTATTTATTGTTTCGACAAACTAGTGGAAAGAGTTCTCGCCGGCAGCTCTTATTTATACGGGATTTTGTTCATTTCTTGAGCGAGAAAATAGTCGATAGTTAGTCGCTTTCTAGCCGGCAGTGGGAAAAGTACCTCAAACTAAGCTCACGGTTTGTCCTATGGGAATATATTAAACAACAATAAACATACAGTACCACTACATTTTTTTTTGGTAAGTTTTCTAAAAATGTACGGGTTTCGGGGGCGATAAATCGATCTAGCTAAGATCTATTTATCGCCCCCGAAACCTCTACATACTAAATTTCATGAAAATCGTTGGATCCGTTTCCGAGATTCAGGTTATTCAGGTTATATTTCAAGATACCCTTCCATACCTCGAAGGCATTTTAATGTGTATTAAAAATAGACAGAAGTTAGCCTCCTGAGGGTTCTTGTACTAAAAATAGTACAAAATACTGCCATTGAAATAAAGATCTAGTGCAAAGGAAGTAAAGTAAAATTTCTTTTGTTTTTAGAACTCGCGATCAAATAAGAAAATTGACTTTCATTCGCAGTAGATTCATATCCCATTGACAAATTTCGTTGTATGGTGGGTCTTAGGAGGTTAAACGTCACATTACAAAAAAGGCACTTAATAACTGCCGCTCTCAGAGACTTCAATTAAATTTAATGCTTGTTTAGTGACGTGTTGTCTTATTCTATTGATATAGCAAAGAAATTGACATAGCTACTTTAATCAAACATTAAATTTAATTGACGTCTCTGAGAGCGGCAGTAAAGTGTGCAAATAAACAAGAGAAAGTACCTATAGCTAGTTATCGAATTGTAATTAATTTTCATTTGCACGTAAAAACATGTTAACTAGTTATATATTCCATTATTTTCATTCCCGCCTTATCAGTAATATCGGCACGTTTGTTATTTTGCGCCTATTTGGAACATCGATAAGAAATGTTTATTTTTTTAACTGCCAATTAAATTGGTTTTTATTATTACGTAAAATGCTTTAACATTAATGTCCTATTTCTTAAATAATATGAAACTAGAGGACATTCATTTGAGGTATTCCGTCATAGTTCGTAGGTACTCAGGGTTGGCAACGCATTTGCGATCTTAGGATTGTATTTTGGAGAATTCCAATGTCTATGGGCTACAAATCCCACTTACCCATCTTTATTTCCCTTTAAGATCCCGCGAGGAGTAGATTTTCGAAGAAAAAAACCAAATGCACCCGCGAATTTTCTCTCTAAGTCCCTAAGTCCAGCGGGTTAGGTTGTGCGTTGTCTGTCAATAAGTCACGTCACGGAGTTTCAAGTATATAGATAGATATACCGAGTATGCAGTACTGCCCTGCTAAGACAAATGGCATATCTCAGAAAAAAAAACCTGTAGCAAATTTAACCTTATTACTAACAGGAGAAGATTGAATCTGCTTAGGCTATTAAATTTGAGATACCGCCTACTTATGTGGGCAGAGTAGGACTTGACAGTAGCGCGTGGAGCTAACCCCATGTGCTTCTATTTAGTCTACAAGAGAAAATACTCTTTGACCGAACAATGAATTTGTCTTCTCGCGTTATAATCAGATTGTGTATAAATTAAACTCGACATTGGCGATATACACCTAAACAGGAATAAAACTATTAATTTAAATAATTAGAATAAGTAAGATGCAATTAAAATTACCACTCTAACGCGTCTTGTACAGTAAATAACTAATGGAAGCTTTAAAAAACCCGACTTTATTTTGTGATATTGTCGTCAACGTAATGTTATTTTTTTAATGTCATTATACTTTTTATCCCCATTGCTTTGATTAAAAAATTATAACCTAAGTCACTCCCACAACCAAGACGAATCTAACGACGCCTCACTCTTCAAAATTGTTTGAGCCGTTTAGGTCACAATGGAACGGACATACCCCCATACTATCGTCCTGACCCACCATAGAACTGTGTCACAGTGACGTTATGATTCAAGTTGTAAGAAGTATCAAACAAATTGTTTTATAATGTCACCGTGACACCGTTTTTTGGTGGTTCAGGGTTCCATTGGACTTATAGTAGAGGTACCATCACAGAACAGAAAAAACAGTAGAAGTGTCAAGTGGGCGTGTAAAGTGTGGCATAGTTATGCGGAGTTCCGCAAAACCTACCATACTTTTGCCGCGATCGCTTATTTCGATATTTCTAAAATAGGAAATAAATCCAGAAGCAAGCCTTATTGTGCTATTTTGGAGTGTAAAAACGATAGCAACACCAAAAACATTTTCCATGGTGGCGTGTTGTTTTTATGATAGTTTGAGTATTGGCGACAACAGGTCTGATACTAAGCGAAGCTCATGCCGCTTCCACTGTTTTTTCTATTCCGTGGGTAACATACATACATGCGCGAAAAACATTCTTCACTTCTGGGTCAGTCGGGTAATAAAAAAATGTGAATTCGTGATAAAGTTCAAGAAAAGAGTTACCCTAACAACATAATACCATTGTTAAGTACGTATATACCTACCTATGCCAATTAGGTATTTACGACTAACTTTAAACAGCCAAAACATGTGTAATGATCCTTGACAAACGTGTTGTATTGTTTGTACTCGTATACTATATTGACATTCTTTTGCACAGATTACTATTATGTTATGTTAGGTTTATAAATGCAGCCTATTGTCCCTACAAACCATGTTTGTAAGATAGGGGCTACAATAAGAGCTCGGTGTGTTTAATATACCATCTATTCAATCAATCAGCGTGTATCCATTAGGGAATGCAATTTAACCGGTAAATAACCGTTTTTGTATGAAAATAACCGGTTAAAAGCGGAACTTATAACCGGTTATTTGCATTCACTAGTATCCATCCTATCCACCCTATAGTGGGTAGAGGCCTTCCTTATCACGTCATTCTTGATCCTGCGGTAGTCTCCCCGCTTTTACGGATATCGTTTACCCTTTGAGCAGTCTACCTAACCCAAAGATACCTATTCTTGAAATCGTTGGCCATTCAGTAGCCAACTTCAATGGACATAATTAATTACAATTATAAAGAATTATGGGCAAAAATGTATGGAACCCAGCCCAATCACCAATAGAATTATATCGTATGTAGGCTTATTGATCCCACTATTTGCTGTAATTGTTATTATGACGACTAGACTGTGAAGGCTGGGAGAATGACTATTTAATTAGTACTATTGTATTTATTTTTAAAAATAAATCTTTACTAATATAATAAAGCAGTAGTTTTTTTGTTTGTGGGTTTGTGTTTGTTTAAACGGGGTAATCTCTGGAAATACCCGTCGGATTGGAATAAATCTTAGCCAGTTTCATGACGAATAGTTTAGTCTTAAAAAATCGGTCAAGCGTGAGTCGGATATACGGGAAATAGCATTGCAACGCACGTGGGACACAGCTAGTGTAGTAATAAACGTTGTGTGTGTGTGAATATTTGAAAGCTGATAACCAGAGATCGGAATAGGCAGAGCTAATTTGCCTAAACTTGATGCATGTTCATTACGAGATAAAATGGTCAGTTCCACACGGACTTATGTATGTATGTATTTATGTAAACACTTTATTGTACAAAAGAAAAAACAATTAAAAATACAATCTACTTATCGTCTTTAGTCAAGGCTACGGCCGCGCGATCTTATGAAGTTAAGCCTATGCTTAGATTATTTTTTTACGATAAGTAATAGTACACATATAAGAGGGCAACATAATAAGCCTGCATTGTTACGTACTAAGCAAATTCATAAGGTAACCATTTCTAATTACAACCCCTCATTTCAGGAGACGGACGAACAAAAAATCATATACTCAGGCCAGTTACTCGACGACAACATCGTCCTCAAAGATGTTCTTCGCACCTACGAGAGTCAAATCGCTCACACCATGCATCTAGTGTGTACCCCGAAGAGGAAGGCTCCGGAGGCCCAGCCAGAAACCCCTGACGGACTGAGGCAGAGGACCGCTGCCACTTCAACGAGTACTACAGAAAGACCAAGCGAACCACTTAGGTAAGGTAACGCTTCAGGCATCGTTGACACCAAGGGCTATTTATACTATGCTAATAGTGTTTCGTTGTTAACCAGAATTAGTCTGTATTCACCAACTGTTGGTTATACCTACTCAACTTAGACCCCTTCTTCATCACGCCACACTCCTCGATCCTGCACTAATTGCATTCATTATCTCCCTTCCGTTTTACGGATAGAGCCCGACCAGCGAGTGGTGACACAAACAGTTTTCTCAAATTCTTCATATGGCAACAATTTTACATTGAAACAAGTTGTCACTTTATGAGTATCTATCCAGCTCTACTTTGAAATCAGTAATTCGAATTTCGGATCGCCCCGTCACTTTCTTGCGAATTAGTGACGCGTCGAGAGCAAAAGGGATAGCAATAGACGAAGTTCGAATTACGGATTTCAAAGTAGAGCCTCAAACGTATCGTCTACCGCCGACCGTGATATATTATCTTCACACCGAACCGACAAAACGCTATTACGCTCTGCGTTGTCGCTGACTCTCGGTGGCCGAGTATTGTACTACGAGTCTACGCACGGCGGACGTGGATTGGCTACGTTTATTGTAAGCTATAGCGTATTCTCAGCTTGGTGAGAACGAATACTGCTGACTGAGGCCACGTTCACACTAGGAATGACAATGAGCATGCTCAGTCAGCAACGGACAATACGTTTGGTGTGAACGATGCCTAAGACTGCTCCAAGTAAACGCCGACCGTCCAGTGGCGCCCACATTACTATTATTGTGTTTTCTATTATACTATTTTGCAGTACAAAATTTGCTGGGTTAAAAAGGAAATCATTAAAATCCTTACTAATATAATTTATTTATTTATTTTATTTGGGACATCAAAGAGAGTCAGCGACAACGCACAGCGTAATATAAACGCGAAAGTTTGTATGTGCTGCAACGGCTGGACGGAATTGGATGAAATTTGGAATGGAGATAGCTTATACACTGGGTTACAACATAGGCTACTTTTTATCCTGGAAAAATTAAAAGTTTCCGAGGATATAACGATACTGGAAATCTACGCGGACGAAGTCGTGGGCGTGGGGTAACTCCGTCTAATAACAAACAATTTTTTTTGATTTCAGACCCGAAATGCGACAGAACGATCAGAACCACACTGTAGAAATGCAGAATTATCTTAGTTCGTTCGTGAATAACTATGGAAGGGTTCCGCCGTACCCTAATAACTATAACAACTTCGGAGGGCGGTTTCTTCCGGTGAACAACGATCCCACGTCGTACGCGCACCACATGATGATGATGCAACAGGCGTATTTGCAGTACATGCAGCAGTATGCTAATATGTAAGTATATTTTGACGATACGTTAGCCTAGTTGGTAGCCTACGAAGCTAGCGGTCCCTGGTTCAAATCCCGGCCGATATTGGTGTGCACGCTAGTATTTGTTCCTGAGTTTTGGATGTTTTGTATGTATTTAAGTATGTATTTCTCCATAGAAGTAAGTTTATCGTTGTCTAGTACCCATAGTACAAGCCTAGAACTTAGTTTGGGACTTGGTCAATATGTGTGATTAAGATTGTCTACTGGTTTTTTTTTTGTAAGACGTTTGGTCTGTGGAAGGCTAAAAAAGGCTAAAAGGCCACACTATAAAAGGCTAAAAGCACTGTGCACAACAATTATGGCCGTGTCGCGACCTAGTAGAAAGGTTGTTACATAATCTAATCGTGTCCAATTCGCGACCTGAGAAACACCGTCATGTTTTTTTGTGATGATTAGTTAACAACTTGGACAGGGTGTTTTTGTGATCTATTCGCGACATTGTCTTGAAGTTGTCGAAATATAATCGACTTTACCTACCACGAATTAGATGTCGTAACTTCAGATAATAGAGATTGCTAATAGCTATTACGCGTTTATCAGTTTTAGCAGTGTGTGATAGATAAATCACAAATAAATATTCAGGCCAATCATGAAAGTCGCTACGTCACAAACTACGTGTTGATTAGTTTCATGATAAACAAATAATTTTCCAATTGCAAAATGAAATTCCCTTTTTTAACCAATTTGAATATGTTATATTTATAAAATAATTACCTCTATAAATACCCATAATATGTATAATATAGTCAATACAATTGATTTAAAACTAATTTCTAAATTAGTTGTATAAATTAGCTGTCTTTATTGGCATTGCAGTTAGAGGTTTAAGAGGTAAGGTATAGAACTATAAGCCTATACTAAGATAAAAAAGATAAAAGATAAAAGATGTTTATTCAGTAAGTAGGCCGCACGGGCACTTTTACACGTCAATAATCTACCAGCGCTTCGCAAGAGACCACTGCTGAGAAGAAACGCCGCAAGAAACTCAACAGTCAGTCGTTTTTTAAACATTTCTTATGATATGATATTATACAACGAAAAATAAAACTTAACCTAGTATTATATAAAACAATGAATGTAACAAAAATATGTCTATATATATCATGCGTAGTTGAGCAGGAAAATGTGTCAAAACTCAAAATTTCTACAAGAACTCATAAATAGTAAATATAAGAAATAAATAAAAATTAAAAATTATACTTACCTATGACGGTGCAAAACAACACATAATTAGTTTCGATACATTCCCCTACAGAAACCGTGTCCCCTAGACAATACACAATGTTTATATATTGGTATGATTAGGTTATTATTAAGATATTTAGGTGTTTAATTTAGGCCAAGCATTTTTATCTGTTAGATAGTCTTCGACCCTATAGTAAGCTTTAGACATCAACGACTTTTTCAAGTAATTTTTAAGTACTGGAAATGGTAACTTTAAGACTTCGTCAGGTAATTTATTATAGAAATGAATGCATTGACCTACAAATGATTTATATACCTTACGGACACGAAATTTTTTAATAGCAATTTTATTCTTATTTCTTGTATTCAAATTATGTATGTCACAATTCTTAATAAAAGAGTCTTGATTTTTAATGACATAAATAATATTCTCATAAATAAATTGTGATGCTACTGTCAAAATATTAATTTCTTTAAATAATAATCTTAAGGAATCACGGGAGTTTAGGTTATATATAGAACGAATGGCTCTTTTTTGTAACACGAAAATAGTTTGTATGTCAGCAGCTTTTCCCCAAACAAGAATACCGTACGACATAACACTATGAAAATAACTATAATAAACTAAGCGAGCTGTCTCAACATTGGTAAGTTGTCTAATTTTCCTAACAGCATAAGCTGCCGAACTTAATTTACCTGCTAGTACTGCTAAATGGGGACTCCATTGCAAGTTTTTGTCTATAGTTATTCCTAAGAAAAGTGCCTTATCCACCATTTCCAAACACTCATCATTTAGAAAAATACTAGATTCTACCGGTCTAACATTAGGCAAAGCGAACCTAACACATTTAGTTTTCTTAGCATTAAGTAGCAAATTGTTACTAGTAAACCAATTAAGTACTTTACCTAGCGTCGCGTTTAACCTACTATAATCAACGGATTTTCGGTCTACCTTGAAGATCAATGATGTATCATCAGCAAATAGCACAATATCGCAAAGGTTAACTACCGCGGGTGGTAAGTCATTTATATAAACGAGAAATAAGAAAGGACCTAATATAGAGCCCTGTGGCACACCCAGTTTAACAGCCGCTCCAATGGACTTTGTTTGGTTTACAACAACCGTTTGTGTTCTATCACTAAGATATGAAGACATAAGATTTAGAGAATTATTTGACAGACCATAATGTTCTAATTTTAATATAAGAGTCGCGTGATCTACACAATCAAAAGCTTTGGAAAGGTCACAAAAAATTCCTATTGCATCACAAGATGTCTCCCAAATATTGTATATATATTTAATGAGTATAGATGCTGCATCAGTTGTGGATCGTCCTCTGGTGAAGCCGAACTGATTACTGTTAAGCAGTTTATTTCTATTGAAGTGACCTAACATATCTTTTAACATTAACTTCTCAAAAACTTTACTTAAAACAGGTAGAATAGAAATGGGTCGGAAATTAGTTAAATCACTCCTCTCGCCCGATTTAAAAAGTGGTAGGACTTTACTATATTTCATAAGATTTGGAAAGACCCCCTCTAAAATGCAATTATTGTAGATTAAAGCTAAGTGAGGTGCAATTATATCAATGACATGGTGGATGACTTTAACTGACGTTCCCCATAAATCCTCCGTTTTTTTCAAACTGAGCGATTTAAATGCCTTAATAATAGAAACTGAATCTACGTGGGTAAAATCAAAGCTTATATTACATTTAGTCACATTAGCACAAAGTAATTTTTGAGCTCCAATCGCAGATGATTGAAGACATTTCGTGGTATTAATGGCTATGGTGGAGAAAAAATCTTCGAACGCTAAGGCCACGTCTTTATTTGATGTGATTTGTTTGTCACCCTTGTTTAGGGTGATTTGATTATCGCGAGTTTTTGTATTACCCGTTTCTCTATTTATAATTTTCCACACAGTTTTTACCTTATTGTCAGAAGCTTTGAGTTTAAGACTTAAGAAATTTGACTTAGCAGTTAAGCAAACTTGCTTAAAGGTCCTCGAATAATTCTTAACGTAAACTACGAAGTCATCGTTCTTGTTCTCCTCTCTCTCTCTATATAGTTCATAAAGCCTATTTCTACTTCTATGAATGCCTACAGTAGCCCATTCACTAAACTTGGTTTTTGACCCAGAAACAGTTTTCATCTTGAAATTGTTATTAAACTGGTGAAGAATTACACCGAACAAATCATTATAAATACTATTAGAATCCTTATGTGAAAAGGATAACCCACAGATATTACTCTGAACTTTATTTTTAAATAAATCCAAACGATTACTGGTTATGGGTCTGTATGTTATTGTCTGTGGTTCTTGATGAACATCATTTAAAAAAGAAGCCTTTTGGCCATTATGATCTGAATTAAAGCAATTAAATATTTCCTTATCCAAACATTCGCAATTACAAAAAATATTGTCTAAACAGGTTGCACTTGAAACACCTATCCGTGTAGGTTCAAAGAACAAATTATCTAAGTTAAAAGATTTAAATAAACTTAAGATTTTAATAGTATTATTTGACGATTCAAGTAAGTTACTAAATAACAATTTGTTGAATACAACGTGTAATATCCAGTACTTCTCTTCTCTTGATTTTCTGTCCCACTGCTGGGCAAAAACCTCTCTCAGGCCTCTCCAATATCCCGTTTAAAATTTAATATAAATCAATAATAGGACATATCTGAACGTCGTGCAAACCTCATTATTTTGGATTTGGATTTGGATTTGGATAATGGATTTCACAGCAGACCTTTCATGCTTTCTTCTCAATTTGTACACGAGTAGAAAGTTACCTATGTATGTGCGATCGACGAAAAAAAGTAGGAGAGTATTTTCTCAATTTCATATAGCCTTGATACATTGACGACGCGGGTAGCTTAGTCGATTACAGTTAAAGGCATTATTTGTCTGGTATCCATAATACAAGATTAGAGCAATTTATGTGACTTTTAATGTAGAATGAAGCTTCAACTTCACGTGACAAGAAAAATTGAAGACATCCAAAACCAGTTTCGATTGGTCGATTGCTATCGATCTATTAGTGGTCTTCATAGTAATGTAGGATGATCCCTGATTACAGACATAATTCCGACATTTTAAACTCTTACCTGACTCGTCTACTCAGGTATCATCTTGCCCTTTTCCCATGCATTTGGGTACGACGCAGCGCGTCTTTTTCTTCCAAACATCACTATCAACCGTCATCTAAGGCTAGGTTTTATAAAGATCCGTAAGATCAAATTTCGGTCAGAAATGTCAAAAATTATATGGTTACTAAAATTTGATCTGACATATTTACTAACGGGCCTTTATAAAACCGGGTCTTAGTATTACTTCATTTTCTAATACCGCTCTTCACACAGTCCATACATCTCTTCTTAGATCTCCCATTCCGACTATTCGATCTCATTCCTCCTTATTCCACATACAATGACAATCTATTACCTCATTCCATATTATCTCACAGACGTCACTCTGAAACTTCCTGTTGCACCACACATCCGTCTCACACTTTCATTCTCCTTCGCAGCTCAGCATTCTGATCGTACAAGACGACACTCCACCAGGAGCACGTTTTATAAAGCTACAAGTTACAATTTTACAGGGTAGTGATTCTTTCAAAAGCAAAGGTGAGCGAACGCAGGAGTGAATGTCCAAGCGGCGAGGTTAAGTAGTCCCGTCAAAGCGAACAAAATACATTACAGCGCGTGTATTCAATTTGGCAGCATGGCTTCTCGTACGTATAAGGCTGCCTAATTGAGAATGCACGCGCTAAAATGTGTTTTGCTCGCTCTGACGGGACTGCTTAAACTCGCCGCTTGGACTTCACTCCTGCATTCGCTCACCTTTGCTTTTGAGAGAATCACTACCCAGGTCTAAACTGGCAACACTGCTCAAAAAGCTGGTCGTCATTGGGCGAGGTTGTGTAAAATGGAAACTTGTAACCTGTAAATTGTAATTTGTAGCTTTATAAAACAGGCCACAGGTATAGTGACCTTGAATGTTTCGCAGGTGGCAAGCGACCCAGAATGCAGTCCCCGGGGCGCCGCCCGCGCCCGAGGCGCCGCCCGCGGCCCCGCAGGCGCCCGCGCCCGCGCCCGAGGGCCTGGACGAGGAGGGCATGCCCCGAGATTGGCTAGACCACTTGTACGCGGCGTCGAGACTCGCTATACTGTTCTCGTTGGTGTATTTGTATGGGAGCCCGGCAAGATTGTTACTTGTTTTGCTGTTGGCTGCTGCTGGTTATCTGTGAGTATACTTAGTAACGTGATTTTTGTTCAAACTTTAGGGTTCAACTATCAATGTAAATGGCATAGAGGTAGTTTAAAAGTCACGGACATATTTCATAATTTTAGCCGCAACTGTACCACTCAAAATGACTAGTGTCTTGCGGCTGGTCAATTTATTAAATAAATATTTTGAATTTGAGTTCAAAACTTTTGAATTCCAGCCACCAGATCGGTTTCTTCCGAGACCTTCACGTCAACGCCAACGTTCGCATCCCCGCGCCCGCGCCCGCGCCGGCGCCGGCCAACCTGCCCGCGCCGGCGCCGGCCGAGCGGGAGCTGCCCGCCCGAGAGCTGCCCGCCCAAGAGCTCCCCGCTGGAGACCTCCCCGCCCGAGAGCTTCCCGCCCGAGAGCTTCCCGCCCAAGAGCTCCCCGCCCGAGAGCTCCCCGAGCAGAATGAAATCCCAGCCCCGCCGCAACCTACAGCCACACCTCAGGACAATGACAACCAGCAGTCCCTTCTGGCGGTCACTTGGATGATATTCACCACGTTTTTCGCTTCTTTGATACCAGAAAATACAAATTAGCGCGGCGGCGGGCAAAGTGACTCGCGGGTTAGGGATTTTAAAGTGAGTGCGGTTCGATAAGCACTGGGACTTTAGTATCGGGATTGTGTCCGAAATTCCAAGTTTTAGTGTCCCTGTCGCTCTCGAGGAGCGTTGAAGAGTTTCGAAATCTAAATTGTTGTGATCACTCGATGTCGGATTTGGTGTGACTGCGAGCGTTGCGAGCGACCGAGAAATCGAAGACCCTCCCGAGCCGTTACGAAGAAAATATGGCGTTTAGGCGCTTTTAAGATTTTAACTCTCAGGTAATAAAGGTGAGGTCATTTTTCTCGCTTGTCGCTCAGTGCGTCTTTTGTGTGAACTAGTTAGAGAACGACAAAAATCTACAATGGAGTTGCAAGCAAGTTGTGCTAGTTTCTCAGTAGTGATAGGATAAAATATGTATATGAATGACGTAAGCTATTGTGCGTTTGCCTATGCCAATCAAATACATTAATAACGGATTTTTACATTTGTCATCCTTCGCAAAATTTTCGCAAAGTTTTTCTAGTCCTTACTTTGAGTTTACGTTCGAAAGCTCAGAAAGCCAAAAAAAAGTTGCACAATACATATTGTAAACAGTTTTACACAAATAATAAGTCCGATCGAAAGTTTTCGTTAGCGTCGTGGAGTCAGGCCGGACTGAAAGCAGCGTAATATGATAAGAATAAATATACAAATTTATATTTATAAGCCAGTCAAATTGTGATACACATATAAATCTACAGTTTTTAATTAATTGATTTTGTCATTAACGACTAATAAACATGTATTTTGTTAGTTAAAATGGGTGCCGTTCAATTTGCATGAAAACGTTTAGCATGATTGCATTTAACTACTTTCGACAAGCATAATAAACATGTAGCATAAAAACAAATTGTATAAATTTATCAGCCATACTTACGGTCAAATAACATAATACTATCTAATTTATCATAACCCTCATTTTATTGTTGTTATACATTTTAAGCCAATTTCTTAACCAAGTTTGGTTAGGTTACAACTGCAACAAATTTTTCTAGTAGACGTTACGTACAAAGACGTTAGAATTGTCCATTTTTTAACCTATATTAAAAGAAATTATGCATTGTTATACATTATAATCTTTATAATCATAGGTTTATTATGCAGATCGAAATTATGAAACTACTTTTATGCAAAATTAAAATTAATACTGTAGAACACAATTAATATGGCGTGTCGTGAATCTTCGTTCGCGCAGACACTGAATTCCGAAAGCACGATTAAAACCCACGATCAGACTTGTACGTAATGGTTATAAGGTGCAAATTAAATTGTATCGATTTTTTCCATCTCACTCACGGCTGACTGAATTACACGCGGGCGCGCGTCAACATGGCGTCGCTAGTAACCAATAATAGCAAAGAATACAGTCACGCAAAGCATAGATCATGCCGATTGGTTCCCGCGCTTCGAAAAATCGTCATCTGCGCAGGTACATCGTTAAGCCATATCAGTTGTGTTTTACTGTAGACTCGTTTTTATGCAAATCCTTACGCACTCAGTTGGAAATACAAATAACTAGTCAGAACAAAACACATTTAAAAAATATTTTTTCGGAATAACGATAAATTGTTAAATTATCCGATTTTTTTGTCGAATTGGCAATGTAGTGCTTGCTTTACATTTTTTGTTGTTTCATTATTATCTATATATATAAAAGGCTGAACTGACTGACTGATGTATCAACGCACAGCCGAAACTACTGTACCTAGAAAGTTGAAATTTGGTACAGGGGTTCCTTTCATGATGTAAGTGAGCACTAAGAAAGGATTTTTCGAAAATCGACCCCCAACGGGAAAAAATGGGGGGAGTAGCGGGAAACTAATTCTACGCGTACGAAGTCGCGGGCGTCCTCTAGTAGTAATATACAGCGCGAGATTCACCGGTGAAAAATATTCCACTTTGCTATTGGTAGCTGGAAGCTTCCTGCGCTTTTTAAATCAGTCTAACGCGCAAGAAGACTTATATTTTGTGTAGAACTGTATGTATGTTACTCTCGTCTCTAAATGTTGAAAAATCGGGTTGTACAGGTCGGTTAATCAAAGATTCCGTAGATTAGGGCACTGCATTAAAATATAAGTAATTTATTAAGAAAAAACACATAGGAAATTGGTGTTTTTGTACTAAAGATAAAATTGTCTAAACTATACGTGACAGCTTTAAATAATCGATCAGTAGCAAAGTTTAGTTCCGTTTTAGCTTATACTAGGTACTCAACGAAATGTCAACAAAAAATGACGTGATGTCATGACGTCAGAAAAATCGTTTTTATTGGTTATGGCAAAGCCACGTGCTTTTTGGTTATTTATAATAGTTAAGAGCCTAAACAAATATTTATTGCATAGTATAAAACAAAGTCGCTTCCCGTCGTCTGTCCCGCTGTATGTACGCTTAGATCTTTCAAACTACGAAACGGATGTTAATGCGGTTTTCATCAATAGATAGTGATTCAAGATGATGGTTTTTGTGTAATATATACATTTTGGTTTATGTACGGGTGTTATAAAAAACTCACAAACCGAAGCGAAGTGAGAGCAGAGGGGCTATTGCCTAACGCACTCGCAATCGCAATCGTTTTCATTTTAAAAATCGAAGGCTTATCTGCATACAAAATGAAAACAATTGTTCCGCTTTGAAGTCGATTGCGATTGCGAGTGCGTTAGGCTATAGCCCCCCGGGTCGCTATAAAGTATAAAAAAATCTTGTAATAACACACTTACTTCACTGGTACGGTCGGCCAAGAAAATGGTCTACCAGTTTTGACAAAAGTTTCTGTGAGATCTAATGCTAAGGTTGACACTTGTCACTGTCATAATATTATTGCAAGGGAAAATCGAACTTGTTACGTGCAAATGAACTTCAATCATAGGATGGTAGACCACATTTGTGGCCGACTGTACGCAAAACACCGTTTCACTAACTTAGAAGCGTTACCTGTTATCACGGTCAAAATCACCATGATATACAGTGTGTGACATCCATACGAACATATATTTTGGCAACAGCTAATATGCATCCTAATTAACATAAAAACATGTGTATTGTTAACATAAGTTGTGCTTTTTTTTTTCATACTAATTCGACAAGCAATGTAAATAAAAAATAGCGCAATTATTCCTCAACAAACTTAGACTTAATGTTATACATTGCTGCTCAATGGACCCTTTAAAAATGAATTACACTAAATTTATTGGAGCTATTAACTTAATTTCTTCTTTAAACGGTTCACAACACTTAAAGCTATCGTTACTTGAAATTTATGTTCTTATGGATGTCACACACTGTATGTGGTGTTAAGTGCTATATAGGTGCTCAACGTGGCATTGAGTTTGAACTTTTTAGATTTGTACAGGAAATTTCGTACATACCATTATCGGATTTGAAATAAGCTAAGATGCAATTATGGTATCGCTTTGTAGAAAGCCAGTACGGGTAGCACAAGTATTTTCTCGCTTGTCGCTCAGTGCGTGTACCGTAAGACTAGAAAGAAAGGATCCGAGCGACAAACAAGTCGCGGACATTTGCTAGCCGTGCAGCTGCAGAAGTGTTCTAAAATTTTAATTTCACGTATTAACATTTTATATTTTTACAAGTCAAGTATGTAATCTAACGACAGAGGTATGGAAGTATAATATTGAGAGGAAAGACATATTTTTTTACTTCACCGTAGAGGGGTAAAAATGACACTGCCTCCTTAAGTATAATACTACCATTGAATTTTTTTTGTTTAATGATCTGGCCATCCGTTTTATTTTGGTTTAGTTCATTTTGCTTATCTAGATATCGTAATAATATCGTTGACGTCGTCACATCTCTTATGCCCTTACTTATAAACAAGGAGTAACCATGGAGTAGCTATGCCATGCTTTGTCCTCATCCGTCGAATTCAAATATCACGACAGGTAAGGACAAAAAATGGCATAGCTACTTCAAGGTTATTCCACGTTTATAAGTAAGGGCATTAGACTCTTGACAATTAAAGCTGTATTCTGTCAATAAAGCATGAAGGCTTCACCAAAGTAGAATAGAGGCCCAGTTGGTTACGTGGTAGGTACAGGGCCGAGATTCTAGGCGGTAAAAAACCATATCGTCTTTGACCTGTTATCGCATTGTCAACGTTTTGATAGCTCTTATTTACTTGACAGCAATGGCGGCCGAGTTATAAACAATACCATAACAAGTCAAAGACGATATCGTTTTTACCGCCTAGAATAGAAGGCCCAGGGACTCAATTCTCGTGACTTCGAGATGATTTTTCATGCGAGATATGTCGAAAAAATGTATGCAGTTGACAGTTAATCTCGCATGAAAAATCATCTCGAAGTAACGAGAATTGGGTCCCAGATCTAATACATAAAACTTAAGATATCGTTTTTGGTCGGGAAAAGGTCGTATTCGTCTTACTTTCTTAATTATAATTAATTGATGGGTACTTTAGCTGACTGAGAAAGCATGATAAATACGAATATCTGTAATTAAGCCATTTATTTTTTTAAAACATAAGTCTACCATAGATACTAAAGGTTTAGTTGGATTACAAAATGCAATTGGGAAGCAGATACAATCTATAACCGTACATTGAAATGTAATTAAATTATTGTTTAGACCCTTGCACACTAACCCCATTATTCATAAATGCACAATAAACCTATTTTATTTTAGTTAATTTATTCGTTATCCCTTTCTATAAAATTCAAATGTCATAAGGACGGAGCACACAACAATTTAGCTATTGCGCGATTATGTGGGCTAAAATTTAACCCCCTTACTTATAACCGTGGAATAAGCTTGGAGCAGCTATGCCATGTTTTGTCCTTACCTGTCGTTGTGACATTTGAAATCGACGGATACAGACAAAACATGGCACAGCTTGCACCAAGCTTATTCTACGTTTATAAGTGAGGGGATAAAGCGTTACTTGACACTTCGGCTGATAAGTTAAGAAAAACACCTTATCATTGCTTGGAACTTGGAATTATTCAAAATGCCAACTATTGGCACTTCTTACCTAGTAATTAAACATTTATCCCCTATTATTCCCTTTATTTGAAATAAAGTTCATCGTGCCAACAATATGGCAATTTTGTTTCCACAATAAACACAGTTATTTTCTGTTTTTGGACCCACTTTTAATATATTGTGTTGTTAAAATATGTCGTTGGTTACAAAAAACATATCGATGAAGAAAAAAATGGATTAGACTCCAAAATAACTAGTCATCCATAATGAGTAATGACAGATACACGCTCTAAATATTGTCTTCTCCATTCCTCAGGGTAATAGGTTCATGGACAAATCCGACTGGTACTTGTTTTTTTTTGTGATATGGGCCCCGGTTGACGTAAAATCTAAGGTGTTAGTTTCGGTTGTCCAAATTACGAGTATTTATGCGAAACCAAATACTAAATGTATATAATTTTTTTTATAGTGTTAGAAGGACTGCTGATATGCTGCTTTAGATTTTAGTAACTGTAGTTAGTTCCTAATAGGTGTTTTGTCCGAAAAGGACGTGGTTATGAGTTAGAGAAAGTGATACTTTATAGCTGCGTCTTTCTAGGATCCATGGGTATGGTTATTGTAATTATCGGTAGCTAAAATGCGCTATAAACAACATTTGACACATTTTGCTTACATTTAAGCTTCCTCGATGTATACATAATTAGTGAATCCTATTTTATTAACAAATGATCCAATATACTTCATGAAAGAATTCTACTGGTTGAACACAGCTAACTATGTTTTTGTATTAGCTTTTTGACCGCCTCAGTTAAAAACGGTCTGTTTTTTTACGCTCCATACAGTTTGCATTGGCATATGACGATCTCGAATACTATTAAGCTCTAAATTCGAAACTTGAGCAGCCACATCCCTTTTACTCATTATTCGGGATTAATCCGAGAGATAGAGACGGAAGATAACGTTACTTCGAACTGCTTTTTTTAAAGACATGTCTGGGACATGTAAAAATGTTGTCAGCTGTGGGGTTCAACGGTTAATTATAATGTTTTTTGAAGTCTTCGTTAATTGCTAGAGTTTTTAAGAATAATAATAATCCCCATTATAGCTTTGAAAGCAGTTCACAGTAGGATAAAATTGTATTTATTTAATGGAATGTAAGAAATTACATAAAATATAAAAATAAACATAAAGAAAATTTCGTTAATACTGTGATTTTCAGAGTTTTTAGAAAAGGTTTGTTTTATAAAATGTTAGAAGTTAATTATTTAAAAAACTAGCTCTTGATTTGAAAGTCTTGTACGTCTTGGGAAAAAGGCTCTTAAGTTTGAAAATAAAATATTCGCTAATATTTTTTGACCTTTATTGTGTACCTTGAAAAAAAACCATGGAGTTTTCATTTATAAAAAAAAAACATATGAAGACCTTACTTGAAGATTTTACAGAGATGTAATTAAAAATAAAATGTAGGTTACATTATCTTGTTGTTTTCCTTGCTCTTGTTGCAACTTTTTATAAAAATAAAGTAGTGTTAGTGAAAACGAAATTTTGCATCATTACCACTTAAGTGATTAATATGACAATGATTGTTAAATTGTGAATATAGGTAGAAGACCGACAGAGCAAGAAACTAGGTTTCTACTCGTGTTAAATTGTTGGTCCTAGCCTAGCATAGTCTTAACGTGTTATTTTAAAGGTCTTGTAATTTTTAATCATGTTCCCTATTTGTTGCAAAAAGAAGGAAAACGGGACATCTTCCTGTGGTAACGCCTAGAGTTTAGGTATTCCGTCTTGGGCCTTAGGGTCGGCAACGCATTTGAAATCGTGGGTCTCGAAGCACTATGAGCTCAATTGCCTCTTCACGCCATTAAAAGTTATAACTCCTTTAATATCTAGATTTCTTATTACAACACCTTTGCGAGTAAAACCACTCATTGTACCTGTAGAAATTAACTGTGTACGCAACATATTTAATCACATGGTTAAGTACCCTGCAAAGCATAGTATTGGTTACGTTGATCCCACTTCTGATATTGATGCAATTTTTTTCAATCACATCTTCCCATTGCAAAATTGTAAAAAGTATTTTCATGATTATTAGATGTAATATTAATACAAAGACGTGCATTTTATAACGATTAAGGTATTGGATATTTATTTGATATTACAGCATGCATCGCGGATCGTTTGTACTGTGATAATGTAAGGTTTGTTTAATTTTGAGCTAACAATAAAAATTGAAAACAGTTTTTCGTTTCATTTTTGTTCAGAAGTCGTCTGTAAAGTCGACGTCCATTAGATCTTCTGTTACAGGAACGTTTACGTTTCCCAACTCTTTTTCGTTTTGGGGAGATTCGTCTTTGTTTGGCTTACCCTTCTCGTTTATGGATGCTTCATCATTGTGTTTATCGTCAGGTAAAATTGGTATTTGAGCACAGTTTAAATTATTTTTATTATTATTTTCATAATTTAAAGACTCGACTTGATCATTTTGTCTGTTTGTTACTGTATCTAAAAAAGTTCCTTTTGTTTTATTTTCGTTTAAAACTATTTCTGCCACTGTACCCGTAATACTTTCACTTCGTTCTTTATCCATCTCAATTACAGCATCTACACTATTTACACGTTCTTCAATGACTTCCGAGATTGTTTCGACATTTATTGCTCTATTCCTTGTATCAGAACCTGAGTCATGTCCAACATTATTTACAGTATCATGTACATCGACCGTAATAGATTCATTAATCGTCATTACGTCATCATCTTCATCAGAACTATCAATAACATTAGATCTATGGTGTTTTCTTACAGTTACCTCATTGTCATCTTTATCTACATCAACAGCAATGGAATCATTAACTTTATCATTTGTCCTCTCTGTATCATTTTCCTGAACAGTATCATGTACATCGACCGTAACAGATTCATCAACCGCCATTACGTCATCATCTTCATCAGAACTTTCAATTATATTAGATCTATGCTGTTTTCTTACAGTTACCTCATTATCATCTTTATCTACATCAATAGCAATGGAATCATTAACCTCATCGTTTGTCTTCTCTGTATCATTTTCCTGAACAGTATCATGTACATCGACCGTAATTGATTTATTTACCGCCATTACGTCATCATCTTCATCAGAACTTTCAATTACATGAGATCTGTTGTGTTTTCTTACAGTTACCTCATTAACCATATCATTTGTTTTCTCTGTATCATTTTTCTGAATACTTGCTTCAGTAGAAGTAGAATGGTTACCAACATTGGAAACTGAAGTATCGTTTACCTGATTGAGTTTAGCAAGGCGCCTTTCTTCAGCTAGTTTCCTATTTCTAATCATTCTTTCTTTCTGCTCATCACTGATGGACGGTGATGAAGATACTTTTGGAGCCAATAGGGGTGACCTGTAAACCATTATAAAATGGTTCAATCAACACATTAACTGCCACCTGACACTGGCAGTATTGTCACGCTGGACAGTAGCCATATTCAATGATAAAATAAAAATGATTTTATATTTGTCAGTTGTCACTGGTAAATATACCAACCAACTACGGGCACACGCCCGTGAGAATAACAGGGAGGAGTCTGCATTTTGAGTTGTTTTTTCTGGTACCTATACAGCCTTTGTAAAAAGTTCCGTTTTTGTACAAACAGACAGTAATGTGTATGTGTATTTAAAAAATGAAGAAATAAGTAAAGTCGCTAGTAAACATACTTTAAACTGTTCTACCGATTAATAGAATAAAAAGGAAGCCTGGAAAACACTTTCAAATAATTGTTACGAAGTCCCAGGCTTAGCATAATTTTTCAAGTGATACCTAAACTATTGTTTACGACCTCCAAGTCTTTTCTTTTAAATATAATATCATAATTGTGCGAAAAATAACCATTTAGAAACCAGAATTCACCTACAAAAACATAAAGCCTTACCTGTTTGCCACAGGAGTAATAGGAGTGTACGCCTCTTTCCTAACCGACCCTGGAGCAGGAGTAGACCTCGCTAATTCTATTTGCTGCTGCAGAAGACGATCAAACTCATCTTCTTCTTGCACAGGAGCTGTTTCTGCCTCATCTTCGCTAGAGTCTTTCTGCACTACAGTTTCTTCCGACATGAACTGGTCTGTGCGGATCTTGTGCAGGTGTACCTGTGTAGTTCGAGAAGAAAGTATGTATGTATTTTAACACTGTATTGTACAAAACAAAAAACATACAATAAACCAGACAAGTCTTCTTATGATTTGGTTTACATTTACATATTGGCCTAGGAACATACACTGCCACAGTGCTTATCTCATCTATATTATTGTAAAGGAAATAAGGATATGTTTAATATCCCTTTCAGAATGAACTTAGTATCAAAATCAAGAACAATATTAAATCTTATTGAATTTCCTAATTAACAGATAATGGGACTCATTGTTTTGTTTTTTAGCAGATTTTTTTTGCAGATTTTTTTTAGTGTATGTACATCACTGAAAATGAATCTTTCTCCGTGATTCGAAAAACAACCTGCACAATCATACCATTCTGTGCTGTAAGGGATAGTCAAAGATGTTGCCCTGTTAAGCTTAATTAAATGTTAGGAAAATTGCAGAAACAAGTGAAAGCTTACGAAATTGAGATTATTCCATCACAATTCAAGACACAAACATAACCTTACCATGACAGGCCTCTTTTTGCCGAGTGTTTCAATCTTTTTGAGACAGTCATCGAATTTGAACTTTGGGTAGAGTCTGTACGCCCAATGCTCCAGCTTTTTTAGTACCAAATCTAAATCCTCTCGCTCATGACCTTTTCCTAAAAATAGAACATTCAAATCCTTCTGAATTGTTAAAAGCAAGGTTATCAGATCATTTTTATTTTTAATTATTAGTTGTCTTGTCTTGCCTTATATGATGAGTGAAAGATATGCAAGACCAAGCTCAGAATTTAGAGTTTCAACTATCCTGGCCACACTACTTATATTATAATCATATAAATATAAAACACTGATCAGGCCTGGTATAATATGCCACAATTTAATTTATGCAAAAAATCTGACTAAG
This sequence comes from Acleris cristana, assembly GCA_948252455.1. NCBI lineage: Eukaryota > Metazoa > Arthropoda > Insecta > Lepidoptera > Tortricidae > Acleris > Acleris cristana. Next base: position 9,777,391 of record OX411795.1, on the reverse strand, counting down.
GCTAAATGGACAATTTGCAGAATATAAAAAAAACTTAGTCTACGACATCCAGTGAAATAAAGAGCACAGAAGCATCAATGTCAGCCCTCTGGGTTGACAACACATTTAGAGTCTTATGATTTCAGTCTTGAAGACAGCCACAGTTGAAAGAATTGTTATGCAGCTCTAATGCCAGAACATTATAGTCTGACACAAAATGTATACAGCATATAAATATTTACTCATGTAACTTGCGCATTCCGGAATTAAAAGATTTATAATAATGCAAGTTTTTTTTTTAAATTGTTGGGATACCATCCAATTAAAAGCTAAGATATTGAGCAGAGCCGCTTAATCTTACCTTTAAACTTGAAATCCTTGAAGTGCTCAAGTATAACCTGTATGCCCCTAGGACCTGTGAGACGCGCCGGGTTCAGGATGAACCGTGGATTCTTCACAACACGCTTCGCTTTTGCTGTATGGTCTACACGCCTTTTATCTTCCTCTACAAATAGAGAAACATTTTTTACTAAACCAAAGTCCTCAAGCTTTAGTGACTGCAATTTATTTATTCATTATAAAATCTTCAATTAATACTTACAGTCATGCTACACATATTAATTGTTAAAAAAAAGACATTCACAAAAGCAAGTACAAATTATTAAAACAAATATTATGGACTAACTATGAAGTTATAAATGGTGCAACCTTATAAAATTACCCATACGGAAGAGCTTACAAGAATAATACATGTAATTGTCTGGAAGTATCCTTTGCGAACAATTAAAAATATAAGTACTATGATAAGTATGAATTTATTTGCATCAAAGCCATGTAAAAGTCGAAGTAGCATCAGAGTAATGTATAACAGCATAGTAATCTTAACTAAGATAAGAAACCTACAGCAGTTAAGATACAAATTCCAGTGATATTGCAGCACTATAATGCCTGTAAAAGCCCTGAATATGTAAGTAAATTAAGGATTCAATATTATCGTACCGGCTTCGTCCTCCTTTTCGCTGTTTTCATCGCTATTAGGGGTCCTTGGTCTCTCATCAAACTCATCACCTTCAATTACACGCTCCAACTCTTGAGCTTCACCAGCTTCATCTTCCAAAAAAACGTCTTCAAGTAGTGACATTATTTATGTTACTACACTTTACACATACTTAACCTTACTTTTGTGCCGCAAATACTAACTAAATATATCTCGATAATTTCAAGTATTTAGGCTATAGATTATTATTATTATTCATTTTATTTACATATTCAGCGTAAGTGCTCGATCAAGATTGTGTGTATATTGTATTGTATATATTTTGCTCAAGCCAAGCAAGCAAATAAATTGATGATTGGTGACAGTTGACAATAGTTTCAGCGGGAAAGATTTTTAATTTTTTAAAACATGTTCGTTTCACTTATCAAAAATAACGAACCTTCAAAAACTATTTAAACGGGTAAAAGTCATCAAAATATGCGAGCAGTTTTCAGGTTAATTAACTAAATAAAAATCCTGTTTGGTGACAAAATGGTTTTTATGTAAAAGATGACAACTATGTTGGGGATTAAAACGCATATAACTGATTTTCAAAGTTTGCGTATAAAGAAACGTTTTTTGCGTTCGTAAAGGAAATTAGGCATGAGAAACTTCCGCCTATTGGTATCTCATTAGGTATCCATTCTTTATAATTCGTTCAAAATCCTATTTACGACTATGCAATCTATATGCATAAAAATTATAGATGATGATTTAAAATACACAAATCCAAATACAATTTCTTACTACTCAAGAACCACAACCGGTAATGATTTTTATTGCTCGTGAGTTGATTTGTCTTTAAAAATAATTCCTTACAAGCATTTTATTATTTGACATATAGTTCATCAATGAAATATTGATTAGCATTGATAATTACGTAACGAATGAAATTTTTGGCAATAAAAACTGGCCATTCTTCAAACCGTTACGTTGAACATGGCTCACCACTAGTAAGTCACGTGACCAGCTTGCGTTTGAGAGCGCATCACAGGTATGGAAATTAGTAAATTTTATTGAAAATCAAGTCGTTTTTCGGATATCGCATTAGAATTAAGGTAAAGATTGAAGTTACGATTTAATTGTGTGTTGATGTGCGTACAAACAGAGTGTAAAAATGGTGTTGTGTACGTTATTTCACGATAAAAGAACGACGGGCTGTCATTTTGATACCAAGAAAGCTGCTTCAAGAATGGCGTCCCCCACATGTGCCGCTGGTATTCCGTTTCGCGGCGGACGGAGTGTTTTCGATGCTGTGATTTCCTTGGACGGTGGAAGAGCGATGCTAGCGTAATTCCTCGTGGTTTCCGTTGGAAGCCGACACGCATCCTCGTTTTCTGTGCATCGCCCGTGCGCCCCACTTGCAATGAATCATTGTCCCGCTGCCTAAAGCAGCCGAATATTTCCTGTATTTCGGCATCACCGCCAGTGCGGAAGTCGACGTTGTTGTTTCCAAGAGTTTTTTGCAGCGTTGTGGCTGGTAAAAGTTGTAGTTTGCTGTAATTTTGCACAAGTGTTTTGTTTATCAATTTGCCGCTCGTGCAACGCCTCAAGCGGTTGCGATGCCTTTGTGCTGATACTGTGCCTACGTATTTTGTTGTCGTTCAGGATATTGTCGGTGGGTATGAGATTTGTGCACTTGTGTGCTGTTAAAACTTGTAAATTATCCTTATTAGAAAATTATTAGGTTATGTGGGTGGGGGAGTGCTTTCACATTTTACTTTTGAAAAATACCTAGAGCAGTATTTACTTTTAGATAATTCTCTACAATTACGCCGAACTAGGAAATACCTTTTTTGGGTGTTGTTTTGATGAAAAAAGAAAGCATTTTGTTTGTATTGATATGACCAGCTGAATGTTGATAACATTCACCTTAAGTTGACTGATAACAGACTAATATGAAGAAAATTAAGTTCTGCAGACACTAATGATATGTAAAATTGTTTTTTTTTTTAGTTTTATAATGTTTCCATTTGTGAGGTGACTAATGCTTTATGGATTTACCAAGTTTCCCAGAATCATCTCTCATTTGATAAACATTTAGAACATTCTTATTATTTACATGAAATTAATATCCGTTTTGCTAGATTTAACACAAGGTAGGTCCAGTGTAAACACTGGACATATTCTTTCATAGAAGAGTATATATGTCCCTATACGTAATCTGTTTGTTTTCTGATACATTTTCTTTATTTATCTTTTATGTTACGGTATGAAGTTGGATTTTCTGCTATGATTTAACAACTAAAACTATTACCAACCTGCCTAAGCACCCATCATTTTATCGAATTTCAATTCATTTTTTATATTCCATTATTTTTTTATCAGATGCTATTTTCTGCTGAAACCGTGATGTTTTCAGCATGTTTGAAACAATAAATCTGCAGCACAAACTACAATAAAGGCTTATTTCAGCCATAATTACAAATTATGGGCCAATTATGGATTTTCATTGTTTTAACAAAAGCTTTTTGATTAAATGAAAATTCTGTGTAATGTAATGATACATTAATTGAAAGGTGTTTTGATAAAATAATAGATACCCGTTTTTCATGTGTGTATTATGTATGTATCCATGTCCGTTTCTTTATGATCTCCTTTATCTGTGGTATCATTAGATTGGACTTTAAGAATTGTCACCTTTGATCATCCATTCCATTAAATCCATTTGGAGCAGATCCTTACCAGGTCCTAAAGTCTTAGTTGTAGAGTGATTGAAGACTCTCGTCTGAACGATTCGTCAAATTCTGATGCTGCAGAGGTTTTAGGGTTTGTTATTTAGAATTTTGTGGTGATGATATCAAGCAACGACTTGACTACAAAATTTTAAGTTACTCCTTTCCCAATGCTACTGACAACTTCTATACTCTACAGAAACAGTTAGTGTTTTCAAAGTTGGTTTTTCACTATTGTTCAACACATTAATTGCCATTAATTTTCCCTGTTGTCTTTTAAACTTCCGCCACCGCCAACTCCTATTTCCAATTTTCTTAAAACCTTAAAACCTAGTTAAGAACCATCCTAAAGAAAATATACACACATAGATATACGCAGTAAACTTAGAACACCCCTTTTTTGTGTTGGAAAAAAAAGGGTATTTTTAATACATTGAATGCCATTTTGCTGTTCAATTATCTAGTATAGTTCATGATTCCGAATGGTTCTCGATAAAAGAAAAGGAGGGGAAGGGAATAAGAATATTCCACACATCATCAAATCTATCAAATAAACTTTTCTTTCATAAGTTTTGATCACTATTTATATTCAAACCTACACATGTATAGCACAGATTCTTAGATGTGTTGGTTTTTCATTGGAAAGAAAAGAGTATTTTGTATACCAGTCATTTGCAAAATACAAAGAAAAAAATTACCATGTTTTAGTCTTATTATATATATAAAATTCAAGCATGGGTCCGTGCTTAAGCATACTAGGCGTTTGTAATACATAATTCTCTTTTCACAATAAATAAGTTATATTTTATAAAGATATTTATAAATTTTCGTTTTAAAATATTTTAACTAAATGATTATTCATTCATTTATTTATCTTTCAACTAATTATATTTAACATTCAATACCTCATTCAAATCACGGAATTAAATACTAATTTACCTCTAGATCATTCCATTAAATCTCATTGTATCATCACTTAAGCAACATCAGCACCGGCCTCGGAAACCTCTTGAAGCCATTTCTTAATTTTCAACTAAGACCCCTCTTATTCAAAGTTTATAACGCCTTTGTGTCAGTTGCTTTGGCTTAGTAACTTCCCAACTCTTTGAAAGTAATGCAATTTGCAATAAAGCGCGGACACCGAACACGAAGAATTTTGTTCATTGACTCATGATTACTTGTCTCTCTCACTCAACCAAAATGATATAGCCGTCGCGCTCGCACAGCTGCATTAACCGCAGGCGTCATGGATTGTAAACCTTTTCCCTATAGTAATACGGCGCGCTACCTAAGTAAAGGTCAACGTACAAAATTCTCTGTCGTCGCGTCTGCGCCTTATTTAAAGTTACATTTTATTTATTTACTAGCTTTCACCCGCGACTCCGTCCGCGTAGAAGTCATTTGTCACTGTGCCCTCGGGAACTGTCCAATTTTCTGGTATAAATAGAACTCTTGTTTTCTTGAGATGAAAGCTCTCCCCATACAAAATTTAATTAAAAGCGGTTCAGCGCGGTTATAAAGTTAAAGCGTTACCAACAAAAAGGCAGAGTTACTTTCGAATTTATTACATCGGCTGCTTATATGTACTGGCGACCTTATTCCATTGAAACAAGTTGCAATAGTGGATACATGTCTTTAGTCACTTTAGTGTACCAGGGGCAGAGCAGTCTAATGTAGTCCCTTTATATCATGTTTTTGTTTCTCCTACGTCTTTAGTGTAGTGTTTGGGTTATTCCAAGAATGAATACCCACTTAATTTGTGTTTATACCTTAACATTTGGCCTGACCGATTAAATAATTGAGTGCGGACATGAAACTGATTTTATGATGTTTTAACGCCATTAAAACGTTTACGAGGCTTGTGCTGCTATAAAGTAGAAACGCTGGTTGACTTTTATTAAATACACAATTACACAAATAGGTAAATTGGTTACAATTAGATAAAAGCGCTTTAAGGCCCAGCCACACCGCTTGCGTGACGTGCACGTGCACGTACGCGTTCGCTTTCCACTGCGTTGTATAGTACGAATTCTCATTACGACATGTCATTATACAACGCATTGGAAAGCGAACGCGCACGTGCACGTCACGCAAGCGGTGTGGCTGGGCCTTTAAAGCGCATCGGTAATTCTTAACAGGCAATAAGGGCCTTAAAAGACATAGGATCAAGGTTACTCTATCTCGCTTCATCGATTTTTATTTGATCCCGCAAGGTGCGCGTGATTGGAAGCCCTAATGTAATACCTCACTCATATATTATCTGTGGCTAGTGTGTAACTCCTATCGCGTCAAAAACCCCATCTTGAAGATGTAAACACGCGATTTTACGGGCAATGACCTTTGAGGCATATCCAAGGCCTTTTTAATTGTTTACTAGCGCTTCGGATACGTTGGCACTAGGTCTTGAAGCACTAAAAGTTATTTTTCTTTATTTTTTGTCTTTCTCTTGCTAGCGATTTTACGCGTTTATTTCTGGGATTAATTTTTCGCTATTCCCTCTGGAGCTGTATAAAAATCTGAATAAAAAAGTAAGCAAAGTTATGTCCGACTTTAGGCTGTAAAGGATATATCATTCCCAATTTATGAAAATCCCGACTTTTTCGTACCTAATTCCGAATGCAATGTTTTGATAGAAGACTTTATTTTTTCATTTCTATCGCAATTATAAATCAAACCTAATGTAACGTACAGAAGAGTTCATAAATATGTGTACACTTTTGTACCTTGTCACTTTAATTACTGTGAACTCGACAGGACATTATGCATTTATTCCAAAATAGCTTCAGTATGACATAGCTTTTGATAAAATGAAAATTCGGACAAATTGATATAATGAACCATCTCTGTAAGAATTTTCACGTCGAGCGATCGATACCAGATAAAAAACCCCGATATATTAACAACCCCCTTAAACGGCTTAACTGATTTTCATGAAGCTTAGCTAGTTTTCTTCATAAAAAAACCCGAAACGGTCCATCCGTTAGTGAGTTATGATGCCACGGATACCCAGACACACAGATACACACGTTAAACGATGTTCTCATTGTTGTGTTAGAGATTCCATCTAAGTCCTCAGGGTTGGCGACGCATTTGGAGTCTTGAGATTGTCGTCGTAAGATCGCCAAGCTTCTGAGTCTCACCATCAGAGGCCCGTTTTTGAATCTATCTAAATTGGGCCCTGTTGCAAGTGTATAGGCGTTATTTTGAAGAGAAGCGAATGTGGACTTACTTCGTTTTCGATTATAACACGACTGTACGACAACGCACAATTATCTCTGTACTTTCTCTCATTGGAATAATATTTTTTTAATGGTATTAGTTTGTGAGTGCGCGATGTTATATTCCACAGGGAAACTATAGATAACTTACGTTTGAAAAGTAATATGAATATTGGGTTTAATATAAATGGCAGACACTTACGGAATTGTTTTAAAAACCTTGTTTTTTAGGGTCCCGTACCCAGAGGGTATCAAGCCTCCGCTGTCCGTCTGTCTGTCTGTCTGTCTGTCTGTCTGTCTGTCTGTCTGTCTGTCTGTCTGTCTGTCTGTCTGTCTGTCTGTCTGTCTGTCTGTCTGTCTGTCTGTCTGTCTGTCTGTCAGCGGTCTGTATCTCATGAACTGCAATAGGTACACAGTAAAAAAAACACAGTGTGTATCTTTATTGCCGCTAGAATAAAATATATTAAAAATATAAATGTATGTATGTTTAACAAATAATAAATGAAATGAAGTCCCCCCTATAACAAAACCGTTACAAAAAGGATTGTTTTGCTCGATCTTTGTTTGGTACCTATATGACGGAACCGTTCGTATTTGAGTCCGACTAGGTCAATTTCTGTGAGATTGTCCCCTAAAACGTATTTTTTTTATTTTGTTCCAGCTGCTTGTAAATAAAGGCTGTAAATATAATTATAGCAGTTAAAGATGAGTTTAGGAGCACGCGCCACCAAGGGTGGTGCGGGGGCCGGCGCCAAGGGCAAGGACAAACATGCCCAGGACAAGCCGAAGGCCGAGAAACCGCCGGCCAAGGAGAAGGTCAAACCACAGGTGAGGAATGAACCTAGAACCCAATTTCATTGCCAAGATCTCGGATTTTCATACAAAATGGACGCGCCTAGCGAGTTGGCGGCAGTTAAAGTGTTAAGGGTGAAGCCGAACGAGCGTATTTTGAAGAGCAACAGAAATTGACAATAGGACCTTTTTAAAAGATCTTCTGAGAAAAACATGCTTATAGACGTCTCAAAAGCATATTTTTTTGTTATTTTTTTACTGAGAAAATATTTAAACAAATTTCTGCTAATGGCTAAAGAGCTTAAACGCCATATGGTCTTCTACGTTACAGCTAGTGCTACGTAGTAACGCGGTTACAAACAAAATTACGTCATTCCGACCACTACTCCAATGCGGGCGTAGCAAACACTGATAATATTCAATATCTTTTTGCTCAGTAAATAATAATCAAAACAATTTGATTTTTTTCAAAACACTTGAATAGAACACAAAAAAATATTCTCTTGGGAAGACAAACTTACAAACCTAATTATATCTAAGTACAACATATTCAAAAATATAAAAAATCGGAGTAGGTTTAAGTGGATATAAACGATATCGCATTTTGTATGGAAATTTTTAGCTTCACAATCCTCCTCATGGCAACAATTGTCTGACAAAAGTTACAGTTTTCTATAATGTTGACGTTTACAGTCTGTGCCAGTTGAAATTGGCAAGATGTAAACACAACCAAACGAACCGATTTACCATTATTACTCGATCACGTGCTTTTAAAGATCAAGTGAGGTCTTAGCAATGATTTATACACTTGATCTTCACTTTCATATTAAGTTTAAGATAATAATTTATTGATTAAAACAATTACATTACAAATTACGTTAAAAATTAAAAATTAAAACTATGGCAAATTAAAAGATAAATTAAAACAAAAATTATAACTAAACTAAAAAGTACAATGAAATTAAAACTAAATAAAAGCTAAAAAAGAGAGGGCCCCCGTGGCAAAGTACCACAGATGCTGGCAGAATTTCCTCTTTGTATACCCTTGGTCCGTGGGGACCCGGTGCTATCAGCCTTTTTAAGGACATTTCAAAAAGGCTGATAGAAATAACCGGAGACCACAGAGCTGGCAGCTTCCTCGGGCAACGAATCAGCATTGCTATACAAAGTTTAAGATTAATTAACTATTAATTATACGTTATTTTAAATAAAAACACGCTTGATGAAAATTTGAAGTTATGTGTCAAACAGTACTAATTTGTTTACATCTTTGGCAATTTCAATTGACACAGACTATACTTTTGCCGCATCTTGAGACGAGTATCTCAGTCTAAATGAATTTACTGATTAATATTGTAGATCTTGACCACATTTTACTTTTACTACTAATTGTTTAATGCACATTTTATCTATGAAGCTAGCGGTCCCGGGTTCGATTCCCGGTAAGGGCAAATATTTGTATGGTGAGTGCGAGTATTTGTTCCTGAATCTTGGATGATTTCTATGTATTTAAGTATTTAATTCTCTGTATGTTTATCGTTGTCTAGTATCCATAGTATAAATCAAGAGCTTTAGTTTGAGACTAGGTACATTTTTGTGAGATTGTCCCGTGATATTTATTTATTTTATTTTATTTGAAAAAGCCAGAGAGAAATGTGGACTAGAAGAAGATGTAGAAAGGGCATGCTTCGATGGTTCGGTCATTTGGAAAGGATGGAAGGAAGAAGATTGACGAAAGAGATATTCAGAGCGAAAGTGAGTGGAAGGGTCGGAAGGGGCCGCCCTAGGCGTACTTTTTCGAATCAAATCGGAGAAATACTGGAAAAGGGCCGAATTTTAAGTACCCGAAACCGACGTGCGTGCATGACTTGATGTATGAATGTGGAAGAAGCGAAAGAGATTTTTCAAGATCGTGGAAAGGTGGAAAGAACGGTCTCTGCCTAACCCTCTGGGAAACAGGCGTGATTTAATGTATGTATGTATGTATTTTATCTTAAACGACATATTTTTTCTAAGTAATAGTGTTTATGTAAGCGTCAAATGTTTCGTCTGGCGAAAGTCCTTGAAGGTCAAACTTGTCGTCTAGAGGTCAAGGTCGACTCGCAGGGCATTGTGCTAAGTCCCAATTACACTCGACCCGCATATTTGTTTATAGCTGTGTCCCTCCCACCTATTCATCTACTCTCCAGACAATATCCGACTTTATATGTAGGTAGTTATCACCTTTTATTCCCTCCAGTCTTGGTGCGTCAATTGTGCCAATTAAGATCGCAATCGGTTTTCGAAAAATCATTTCGTATAGATTGAGTTTAACGATTTCCATGAGAATGGGATGGTTTTTGGGCAAAACGAAAAAACTAAACGCTTATAGTATTGTCCAGTTCGTCATTAGCATACGACATAAAATACTTGGAAAATAGTTTAAATTAAATTGCCTTCATTATGTACATCCTATTGCATACCGGGCTTTACGAGCTAAGCATCTGGATTCTGGGCCTCTATTCAACACGGTAAAATGATATAGCTATTATTTACCAGAAATGATGGCCAAGTTAAAAACAACACGATACGTAACGCGGTATTGTTATTTCACAGCTTAAAAAATATTTCGAAAATACTTTTTTCATATTTCAGGCAACCACAGAACAACTCCGTATGGCACACATGATCGACCGGAAAAGCGAAGACGCGACGGACGTTCGAAGAATGGTGAGAACACTTTCACACAGCGCTATCTACTCTATCGAGTCATCTCTATTGTCGATGTGGGAGAATCTGGTGACAATGCGGGTCATTTTCCTGTGAAGATGGTGTAACCCAACATAAAATGTTGCATTTTATTACTTTTTAGGGTTTTGTACAAAAGGCTTATTGTCTAACGCACTCGCAATCGCAACCGGCTTCAAAGTGGAGCAATTGTTTTCATTTAGTACGCAGATAAGCCTTCGATTTTTAAAATGAAAGCGATCGTTATTGCGAGTGCGTTAGACAATAGCCCCTCTGGTCCTGTCTTATTATGCTCCATAGTTTTCGACTTTTGATTACTGTCAAATATAATAGCAAGTTGTTCGGAGAGATGAAATTTATGATGTCGTATGTTCAGCTAAAGTAAATTGCAGTACTTTTTCCTTGTCTCATCTCATCTTATGAACAGTTTTTCATATCAACTGCTGTTGTGCCAGGGCTCATGCCTCTGCCCTTCGTTCTGCCAGTAAAGTGGCCCTATGTTCAGGTGCTGGAGCTGATGGAGATGACGTGTCGCACCGAGGAGGAGGTGTGCTCGGCGCTACACGACTGCGACAACGACATGGTGGCCGCCTGCAACTTGCTGCTTGAGGACACGCAGCGGATACAGGTAAGCCCGCTGGAAATAATGAGTGGAAAGGTTAAGGTTAAGGTCTGTCCTAAGGTCCTAGGAAACCTAAGGATCGATACGGACGTGGTTTTTATTAAGATTGCATCGAGCATCCAGTGGCGCCCTCTTTACTATTGTGTTTACTAATATGAAGTATTGCCTTGAAACCTAAGGATGGTTTTTGTTATACAAATGGATACACGATGTATAGCCTATTTATTTAAAGGTATTTTCACATGTCCCGTGGCTTGCAGCTCGGGCCAAGACACCTAGAGACTCGTGTAAAATGACATAGTTTCCGCACTTGCATCAAAATGTACTAATATTGTTTATAACAATCATTGTAATGTTTGTCAGGGCGAGTGGCAGACGAGTGAAAAGAAAAAGAAAAAGCCGCCCGCTGCCGCTGGAAATGGAGAGCCCGAGCCACCGCGGGAGCGAGAGCGCGACCCGCGCGACCGCTCCGGCGCACCCCGCCCACGTGAGTTCATCCATACACAGACTTAATACTACTTGACTTTTGGATAGAATTTTCCTTGGGTACCTTAGTTAGGGGTGAATTAAGAAAGGATTTTTCATATAGCATTTTTTTTTATTGTGACCTCGGCTACTGTTGTTTGTGTCATAGTTCGTACTGTGCTATACAAATTATTAGTGAAGATGTTCTTTGTTTATTTAGGCTTTTAAATTACCAGAAATGAATAAGTATGTTATTATGGTTGTGATGCTAAGTATAATTATAAATATTATAAATCTTTGTTCAAGTTATTTTGTCCTTATAAACGGACTAACAGATCTATCAAGATTTATAGATCTGTTAGACCGTTTAGGAAACGTGTAAATTGTCTTTTAAATGTCTTAGTATGGTGGCAAGACTGGCAAGTATATGTGCGAATTAGTTCTGGGGTTTCCAAAACTTTTAAACTTACGACTTACCAAAAAATCATTTTTATTATGGAATCCCAAATCCAAATACTTTCGTGTACATGTGTTTAATTTTATCTTAGTTTTAGTTTTTTGTTATCGATTTCGCGGAACCCTGGTGACGTCCACGGAATCCTCGGTTCCTTTGAACACAGTTTGGTGAATCGCTGAGCTAACACTCGTGTTTACAAATAATACTTAAGGGATCCTTCACCGAGTAAACGCACTGCGTTCAATAGAGCTTTGTGATCGGTCCTTTTTGACCGACCTTTTGTTTAGAGACGATTTGAATCATCCGGTGCGTTCGGGAGCACGGCGAGACCTCATAGTGAGGTTTGGGAATACGGGTTTAAGGGTTGTCCCGTATGAAATTAGAAATTATTTATTGTATGTCACATTACAGTTTACAGGTGAAAAGTATATAAATAATCAGGTATACATGTGATGTGACGCCCTGCAAGGGCATAGCAACATAAGAGGGCTAAAACTAGGTGTTTAGTACTACGGTTGCTTACAACTACTTAGCTTTATACAAATATAAATGTTCATTTTTTCTGCCTTAATTAAATTGTTAAAAATTTGAACTACATTTGGACTTCATCGAAAAATTCGTTAAGTCATAGAAATACTTATGCACGAGAAAGGTGTTTAAATGCTTGTTAAATAAACTCGGCTTTTCCAAAATTTTCAGGGAATCTGGTATATCTATATACAGTGGTGGTCACATAATTAGAGACACTTGTTTTTTTCCCATACAATTGCCTACAAATATTACTTTTCAATTTTGACAATCAGCCAAAAAGTTCTTAATAAATGTTATCTTTAGTTACACTTATTGTTTAGTAATAAACTAAAGTTTAAATGTATGTACAATTTATCTCTGTTGGAAACGAATCTTTCATTTTATAAGGATTTGAAAAAATAAATATTTGGACGTGTAAGCACTAAGTTTTTAAATCCCTACAAAATGTAAGGTCCATTTTTAACAGCAGGTCACTGTATATCAGTTTAAACCTTAGTTAATTATCTAAAGAAAATAGTATTTAGCAATAAAATTGGTCGAGAATTTTTTGATTGGTGGTCGAAATTTAAAAGTCATATTTGTAGGCAGTCGTATTGGAAAAAAACAAGTGTCTCTAATTATGTGACTACCACTGTATATAATGACTAGAGGACCTCCGCGACTTCGTACGCGTATAATTAGTTTCCCGCTACTCTCCCCATTTCTTGCCGTTGGGGGTCGATTTTCGGAAAATCATTTCTTAGTGCTTACTTACATCATGAAAGGAATCCCTGTACCAAATGTCAAGTTTCTAGGTACAGTAGTTTGGGCTGTGCGTTGATATGTCAGTCAGTCAGTTTTGCTTTTTATATATATAGATTATATATTATAATTGTCATCTCATAATATTATATCGGTTGTGTTGCAGGTCGCGGCGAGATGGAGGGCGGGCGCGGGCGCGGCGCGGCGCGCGGCGGCGGGCGCGGGCGCGGCGCGGGGCGCGGGGGGCGCGCGCGGGGGGCGCGCCGCGCGCCGCGCGCCCGCCCCGGCGAGCCGCACGACCCCGACGGTAACATGCCTTCCTGACTACCACCTAACACCACTGACGTTGATCATGCACGTAACCATACACCGGATTGACGGGGGCAAAAATGTACCAGTGCTAGTGATTCAATAAATATCAACTAAGTTTTATCGACAACTTTTTTCGTGACATATGGATCTTACATGTCTTGCAAATGTAAGTCGTACCTTTATCTTCTATAGGTATGTGAACGATCAGCATTCCATGAAGATAAACGATATTTTTTCTTTCGAGGCATTTTTAACCGACTAAAAAAATAAAAAGGTTATCAATTTGTCGGAGTGCTAAAGAATATTGTTGTACTGAATGAATTTGTTATTCAATTTAATTTCAATGGTGTTCAAAAGTGACTTAAGCATAGAGTCAATGTCAGATACCAGTTGTTTATATTGGCAATAAATATATAAAAAAGAATATTTAATTAAAAAGTATTCAAACTTGGTCATTACTTATGATAACGATAATTAAAAATTTATTTTTATCGATTTCAATAAACTTAGTCGACATTTAATGAATCACTAGCACTGGTACATTTTTGCCCCCGTCAATCCGGTGTATGGTTATAACATTCATACATACATACATTAAATCACGCCTGTTTCCCAGAGGGGTAGACCGAGACCCCGGAATAGAAAAAACAGTGGAAGTGGCATGAGCTTCGCTTAGTATCAGACCTGTTGTCGCCAATACTCAAACTGTCATAAAAACAACACGCCACCATGGAAAATGATTTTGGGGCAGCTATCGTTTTTACACTCCAAAATAGCACAATAAGGCATGCTTAAGGATTTATTTCCTATTTTAGAAATATTGAAATATAGAAATATCAAAATAAGCGATCGCGGCAAAAGTATAACAGATTATGCGGAACTCCGCATAACTATGCCACACGTTACACACCCACTTGACACTTCTACTGTTTTTTCTGTTCTGTGGCAGAGACCACTTATTTCCACCTGCTGCGATCTTGACGAATCTCTATCGCTTCTTCCACATTCATACATCGAGTCATGCCCGCCCGTCAGTTTCGGGTACTTAAAATTCGGCCCTTTTCCAGTATTTCTCCGATTTGATTCGAAAAAGTACGCCCAAAGTGGCCCCTTCCGACCCTTCTGCTCGCTTTCGCTCTGTATATCTCTTTCTTCAATCTTCTTTCATCCATCCTTTCCAAATGACCGAACCATCGAAGCATGCCCTTTTCAATCTTAGTCACTACATCTTATTTTAGTCCACATTTCTCTCTGACTTCTTCATTCCTTACTCTATCAGTCAGTTTCACACCACACATACTACGCAAAGAGCGCATTTCAACTGCATTTATACGACTTTCATGCTTGTCCACACACAACATTCACTACCATACATCAGTGTAAGGGCCAGCACTCCATTGTGAACAGCCAGTCTGGCTTTTTGTGAAACGTCCCTTCTGCTCACAAATGAGTACAGGGCCCCATTTATTTGATTTCCTGCATTCACCCTCCTCTCGACATCCTTCTCACACTTACCATCTCTTGTAAACATACTTCCCAGGTACACAAATTCACTCACTTGCTCTACTAATTCACCATAACAATGCAACAATGCTATAATAATGCTACTTATAATAACTATAAACAAACTGTTATTACCATGGCGACGCTCATTGTAGAACTGTTTTCACGCCTCGATTACGCTATATTCTGATACCGTTAACTTTATCAATATTAGCGGTTTGTACTACGCAGAAAAAAAAACAATTTGTGGCATAACAGGCGGTACCTAAATAGTTATAATATATATTTAACCTTTTGAGAGCCTGGCTGCCATTTATCTCGTTTACAGACATCGGCGTACACGAGTACGCGACAGACTCCTTCCCCAACGCAGAAGACTGGGACAACGAAGAATGGTCCGGGTCCCTCTCCGACACCAAGGTAATATAATAATAACGACTCAAACAATAGAGCATTATTTCCCTTACATCAGCTCTACACCTTGGTACCAACATTTGATCCAATAATTCGACCAATATACGTAGTAAATAGGGAGTTTCTAAAAAATCACACCGGATTACGTTTTCTCCAGATTTTAGAAAAAAATTGGACTTAGGGCCATCGTTATGAACAAGAAAAAAGTCAATCTGACATTCTACAGCAATAAATAACGTTCAGTTTGTGAGTAGGTCAATTTGTGCGAGGTAGTCACTTGTTATTTTTTACGAAAGGTACTTTTTGTCGTGGTCAACTTCCTATAGTCAATCGTAGAGCTTTATATCGGACTTGGCAAATGTTTGTATCATTTTCTCCGTTATTTATTAACCGATTGCCGAAGAAGACAGTTTATTACAGAAGATAAAGGAATCGTCCACACGTTGGCGATTACCCAACCAATATTGGTACAAACATTGAGTCCAAGGTGTGGAGCTGTTGGTCTTCCATTACGGCTAGCACAAGGTGGCCACTTGTTTATCGCTCGGTTATCTCGCTCTACCTAGTCTAAAACAAAAGAAACGCAATGAGCGATCACCAAAAAAAAGATGTGCTAACCGTACATGATGCCGTATGCCAGAATTACAACTCACTAGCTAGAATGGTCTTTACATGTGATGATAGTGTTATCTGCTTAAATTAGTCTATTTACCCGCATAAAAAAATTGAATAAGTCATATTAGAGATCGGATAATCGGGAGCCTATTTACCTAAAGTTCACGTAATCTGAATAATAACCTAACCAACAAAAAGTTGGAAAACCCCCGACATTGACATTTCAAAGTTCAATACTTCAAAAACGGCTGAACCGATTTCGATATAAAATGTCTAAGAACCACCGCTAGAAAACCTGCTTTCAAATAAAAAAAACCGCATCCAAATCGGTTCATCCGTTTAAGAGCTACGGTGCCACAGACAGACACACAAACACACACACACACACACACACACGCACGCACGCACGCACGCACGCACACACACACACACACACACACACACACACACACACACACACTTACACGTCAAACTTATAACACCCCTCTTTTTTGCGTCGGGGGTTAAAAACTAAGTTAAAGTGGAAGCGGAATTAAATAAAAAAATATATATGTATAATATGTCTCAATTTCATTAATATTTTTTAACATGGTTTTTGCCTGGTTAGTAACTATTAAATAAGTAATTTTGGAGGTATTTTAGAAATTAATGTGGAATCTTGGGCGAGTAAATATGTATTTAATACTAATTCGCCGATCAACTCTGTAAATAAAATATGAAGTCTGCTGCTATAAAACGCAAAATCAGCGACAACGCTGAACTTTATTTAAAAAAAGCTCCCAGTTAACCGATCTTCGATATTTTCTCAAATATTCATCTGCATTAATAGAAGTTTACGTGACTGGTACATAATGAAACGCACACGTGTGCGGTTTCATAAATCGAGCCGAAAGGCGAGTTTTATAATAAGATCACACAAGTGTATTAATGCCTAATTATGTGTACAGTCGCATACATAACTATATCTACATGCATATCATAAGTTTTCTACAATATGAAAGAAACCTGTATCTATGGCTGTGGTCACCGTCGGTGACTCACCGATACTTTAATGCATCAAGATGCAACCACATCAATAACCGATACTTTAATGACATGCAATACTTTAATGTCAACATTAAAATACAACCATGGATACAAGTTTCTTAATAAAAGCCATTTGCGTATCGTTTCTGAACATATTGTAGGGAAGTTATTATATGGATGTAAATAAAAATATGATATGAATAACACCATCTTGTCCACCATCATCAGTATTCCGGTTGAACGAACTACCGAAGATTAATGGCGGTTACTATGAAACACTTCATTCGAAACCTCAGCACCATCACTTTCACTCGCAATTCGTAACTAAATAGAGTGTAAGAGATGGATGGATTAACTTCTTCGATTAATGCACAGCCACATGGTTTCGGTTCTTCGGTCGGATTATTGAGCCTAGCGAATTAAAACCCATTGTTTTAATATAACGTCAACTTCTTTTAACTTTGCCTAACGACAATTCTTTGCCTAGACGTATTCAAATAAAAACGTCAAGAATTGCTCGTCTTTTTTATATTCTTTATAGTTCTAATCTAACGTATAGCAATTAAATTATGCATTTACCCTCGTAAGGCCCAGTGTGCAATAGGATGTACATAATCAAGGCAATTTAGTTTGAACTGTGTTGCAATAAGAATAAGGTTCATTTTCCTATGTTCATAAACTGAAATTGGCATTATCGAACAAACGTAATTGAACTTTATTGCGTTTATGGTAGATTCAAAGTCCCACTTACAAAAAACTCCCTGTTTGCAGTATGGTGGGCCTTACGAGGTAAGTATTCGGAATTTTAAAATGTTTTCTTGAGACATGCCACGACATGGATTTCTAATTGTTTTTTCTGTTTTGCCCTCTTGCATCGCGTCGCTGCAAGCCCAAAGTCGTGGCCCGACTGTTAAGGCTCCCACAGACTAAACACCTTACCGAACCTTCAGTCCCGGATCTGTTTAGAGACTTTAAGGGAAACTGTGTTCCAATTTGATGTACTGTCAGGGCACTAACTAGTTTGAGGGACCCTTATAACCAGGGATCGGAAATTCGGTAAGATATTTATCTACTCTTCGGCGGCAGCGTTGTTGTTCAGTTATACGGAGGCGGACTCAATTTTAATTTATTAATAAAATACCCGGCATTTCTGAATAAATAAATTACGCCAGCAAAATTCATAATTAAGTATTCACATTAACTATTTGAAGTTATTTTCTATGTTATTTAATTTACCGGTAACTCATCTAACCTAACCTAACTAGACTCATCTAACCTAGCATCCCGGAATCCCGTAACTTATATTATTAAAATAATATTTTTAAGAAGCCGACGCCATATTCCCTTAACATTTCCCTAGATTTCGTCAACTTTAGGTAAATATCTTACCGAGTTTCCGATCCCTGCCTATAACCCTTGGCGAAGTTAGAAAAGTTGACGACACCTGCTAAGCTAATTATACGTTTCTCGTTGTTAAGGTACTCAACACGTAACTTAATCTGTTGTATGTATATAGCGCTAAGTTGTCCGTTTGACTACGTAGGTGTTCACACCAACCACCAGTGGCCAGTTGCCAGACGACGTTCCCGCGACGAATGCCACGGTGAGTGTTGATTGTGGTAATGGACCTTTAGTGGGTATATGGGTGACCTAAAGGCGTTGCTGTTGCTGTATGAAAGCGGATTTTATTTGTTTTTAAAGTTAACCGTAAGAAGTACATCACTTAAGCTGCGACCACACCGGTGCTTAAAATACGATGACGGTACGGAATCGCAGTGACGCGTCGTATCAGCACCGTTTTTGACGCATGCCCTCCACACCAATGCTTAACGGTGCGTATATTACGGTACGTCAAAAACGGCGCCATGTTGTTACTATGACCCCGTTGTTTGTTTAAGCAACGACATCGTATTTTAAGCAGCGGTGTGGGGAGCGTGCGTCAAAAACGGTGCTGATACGACGCGTCACTGCAATTCCGTACCGTCACCGTTTTTTAAGCATTGGTGTGTGGAGCTTGCGTCGAAAACAGTGCTGATACGACGCGTCACTGCGATTCCGTACCGTCACCGTATTTTAAGCACCGGTGTGGGCGTAACTTTAATTGGTACAGTAAAACAAGAGCAAGAAAGTGTGATAGCTACAGAGAGCCGAGTACAGTAGAACACAATTTATATGGCGTGTCGTGAATCTTCGTTCGCGCAGACACGAACAACGATTCCGATGATATCTGAAAGCACGATTAAAACCCACGATTAGACTTGTACGTAATAGTTATAAGGTGCAAATTGAATTGCATATAATCTTTCCATTTCACTCACGATTGACTGAGTGACACGCGGGCGCGCGTCAACATGGCGTCACTAATAACCAATAATCGCACAGAACACAGACGCGCAACGCATGGATTATGCTGATTGGTTCCCGCGCTTTGAAAATTCGTCATCTGCGCAGGTACATCGGTAAGCCATATCAGTTGTGTTTTACTGTACTAACTAATCAAATTATCATCATCATCATCATCATATCAGCCAAAAGACGTCCACTGCTCGGCATAGGCCTTCTACAAGGATCCCCACGATCTCTATGGATGCGAGGACTAAGTAATACTCAGTTGTTATTATACCAATGTTCATGGGATTTTATTCACATTGACATTTAAACTCTGACTCAAACAAAGGAGTAAATTAAAGTTATACGTATTAACATAACGTCTTTACTCATCTTGTGTCACAAGATTTGGTAATAATGTGACGCTGGTTTTCAGTAGGGTTAGGTGAAGAGATGTGTAAAATTGGGGAAACTTTCAAAAAGTTTATTAAAATGTAAGTTAGTTACTATGTAAGATCATAAATATTGTGTGAAACCAGGGATTGTAACCGGTTACAAATAAACCGGTGTTTATTTAGGTTAAACCGGTTAATTATTTAGGTTACGTTCAAACAAATTGGTTACGCTCACAGGGAGCGAAATGCATTTACAGGTTATGCCCCGTTCCCACTATGCCGGACCGGCGAATTTGCCGGATGCCGGTAAGGCTAGTGGCTTATGACGCTGTTCACACGGCATAATGTGAACAGCTTCATATAAATTGTACAGCCACTACCCTTACCGGATCCGGCAAAATTGCCGGATCCGGCATAGTGGGAACCAGGCCTTAGAGAGCGCGTCCGTCATTCACCCTTGTCTCCGCTCACTCGGAAGAAGCGCTCTCTAACCGGTAAATGCATTTCGCTCCCTGTAAGCGTAACCTTTATTATGGGTAAGGCTCTCAAAGTGTGGCTTTAACCGCTACGGAAAATAAACCGGTTTTCAAGCCCTGTGTGAAACAGTGTTGTACTATATTGACCTGCGACGTAATGACGGCCTGGTGGTGCAGGAGGACTGGGACGCGCCGGCCGCCAGCAACGGGCCGGCCGAGCACATCCCGTCGTACACCTACCACGCGCGCCTGCCCGAGCCGCGCGCGCCCGACACCAACGTAAGTAGCGCTGTACTATACCACTGATAGGGAACGCAAATAACCGGTTATAACCGGTTTTAACCGGTTATTTTCATACAAAAACGGCTAATAACCGGTTAAATTGCATTCCCTACCCACTGACAGCGAGCTACCGTCGGTGTGGTGGTGCAGGAGGACTGGGACGCCAGCAACGGGCCCGCGGAGCAAATAGCTCAAATAATTCAGGTTGAAAATTAAATTAAATTACCTGAGAAAATATTCCAGAAATTTACAATTGAATTTATAGATTTATTCAACTCTTTCTTAGCCGTTTGTGTTCACATTACGTGGTTCAACTAATAAAGCAATCGCAGCTGTCACAATCGAATGCGGCCCGCATGTGTTTACACTGTTGTGATCACCGCATGTTGCATAAGGCGTTGGAATTATAAACTCTCAAAATGCCATGAAGGCATGTCGCAGCGACGTACGTAAGCTTTTGCGAGCGGATAACGCATCTAAACATAAAATATTGCGTATGCCGTCGATCACAGCTAGTGGGAATATTTTCTACCATAAGGCCTAACAATAGTGTTCGTATCACAGCAGCTGGGCACGCCGCACGTCGCGGCCGCCAGCGCGTCGCCCGCGCCCGCCGAGCCCGCCGCGCCGCGACAGGTAACACACACACACACGCACACACACACACACACACACGGTATGTCCGATTTTCAATTTTATTTTTTCTTAACCAACTATGGCTAGATGTCGTATTACGGGCTAAATTTCATCCTGACATCTGTAATAGTTTGGGAGGAGTATGCGGACAAACGAAAATCCCAATCGGGGAAGAATGGAACTTCGCTCCAACAAATGTACTGACGTGTTTTAGACCGGGTACACTACATAATTCCAAAGAGTCATAATTCCGAATTGATATAAATTCCGAATTTTCATAATTCCGAACGCAATTTTTTGATAGAAGACTAGACTTTTTGATATCGCTTATAAATTAAACCTAACCTAACCTATGTATGACAATTAAATTATGCATTTAATATAAAATAGCTCCAGCGTAACATAGCTTTCGGAAAAATGAAAATTCGGACAAATGAATATTCGGAAAAAAATAATTCGGAATTTTGAGGTGTTTCCGTTTTAGATCATATAAGAGCGAATCAGAGAAGTACAAAGTACAAACCTGAAGGCCCTTCCTATGGTATCGTACTGTAGGTACGCATTGTTAATTTGTAAGAATTTTTGTTGTATAGTAAAAACGGTAAAACATACAAGCGTCAAATTTGGCATGTTTAAGTACACACCGTGAAGAAAAACAACTCGCACTTAACCAATGTTAATAGTGAAACTGTATTGTAAATGTTTTTTTCCAGCCCATGGGCATGTCGGGCAGTCTAAGTGCAGCGCAGTCGCAGTACCTGTCGCAACTCACGCAGCAGTCGCAACGGCATGACAACAGTACGTCCAGACAAACATACATACGGCTTTAATGTCCTAAGGCATTCTCTACAGCCCGATTTACATTGGACAAGTAAAGTGGCAAGTACAGTGCCAAGGAAAGGGAAGAGAAGAAATAGAAAGCGATTCTATTTGGATCCACTGGCAAGGCAACTTGACTCGCTACTGTCCGATCGGTTTACACTACTGTATTGTCCACTGTCCTCGACCAATGTAAATCGGGCTTACCAGTCAACCAAACTGAAACAACTATAGTCAATAATCTGATTTGAAATATGTGATTTTCCATCAGTATTAAATAACTAATCCCTATATACTAGTCTAAAGACTCAGTTTCATTGGTCAATAGTCCGCATGCTTGTAGCAATCCATTGACGAGTTGTGTCAACATCGTTGAGCCTGGAGCTATTGCAGCGATGCAATGTATGTTGTAATGGCTATCGACCAATGAAACTGAGCCTAAAGTAAAACAATCATTGACAATTGTTCCAGGTGTATACTCTTCAAATTACGGCGTTTACGGATCGACAGACATCACCAGTCAGCGGAAACCGCAGCGCGCGAGAGTCCCGCCACCTTCCAAGGTAATGCATTAACTTCTAAACTAGCTTTTTAATATTGCTCTTATAATACTCACAATCTCCGAAACTATTAAAAATCGCGGAACGTATACAAGGTGTTACAAAAATACCCGTAAAGCCGAAAGGGGGTTAAATGATGCCTTGTAACAAGTCCATTTACAATATTTGACAACCGTACTATCACCGTATGACATACCGGCAAAAAAAAATATCATTATTTTTTTCATTGATGTGCCAACCCTATTTCAGTAAAGTTAAAGAGTAAACTACGCAGAATGTTTATGTACATTTTTACCTAATTCGTGAAACGATCAAGAGACATACTAACAAAATGTACAGAATTCGATTAGATAGATATTACAAGTCGAGTTTTGGAGTCGTAATATTCTGAGTTAGAAAACATCGTCATTTTGGAAAAAACACGAAACAATTGTAGAGTATCGATAAGAAGATTTGAAATTGACAACGTAACATTTTTTCCGTCTTGACGTTTTTTGAAGCCAGTACTTAAGCATAATGACATCATAGTATTGAACCTTTGTGGATGAAAACTAGAAAAACCATTAAAGTTGACAATTATTAAATTGGTAGGTTGGCCTCTTTGTTAAATAATCTATGCTAACTCCGGTTCTCTCACATGACAGCTTACTAGGGTTGACAATATTTTTGGCTTTTATAATTTATTAGATTTTTTTACGGGGTATTTTGTAACACGTTGTATAGGGGTGATTCGGGTGCCTCTTAAGGTCCTCTACCTCAGGACTTTCGCTTGACACTATGTTCTGGGACACCCTGTATAATACAGATAGAAATTGGACAAAGATTTTGGACGGACATAAAACCCTAACTTAAACACGCTTACACTTACAGTCCATACCAATTGACGTGTCTTATTTAGTGGTTAAACACTTTTATAATCTAAAAAACCATACTTTTTTGCTAAAATGGCAATTTTCTGGTGTGTAAAGGGGCTTCTAAACGGGCCATATTTTCACTGCAATATGTGGCTGGTAACTATCGGTGTCTTTCTCTAACATACGAGTAAGAAAGGGACACTAATAGTTGCCGGCCACACATTGCAGTGAAAATATGGCCCGTTTAGAAGCCCCTTACAGCAACTAGAGACCACATTTTGCACACCATTTTCCTGATTTTACATCATGGATGGTTTTTTTTATCATAAAATTTGTATTTTAGCCGAAAAGGGAGCATTTTGAGCTTATTAAAGTACTAAATGAGACAAGTTAATTGGTATATTATGGATCGTACAAAGTTTCCCATGTGTAATACAAGTGATGCTGGTGGTTCCCCAGATCCCGTCGTCGGCGGTGGAGATGCCGGGCGGCGAGGGCGGCGCGCTGTTCCTGGACGTGCAGTTCGGAGCCCTGGAGCCCGACGCGCTCGCCGAGCCGCCTGCGCCTGCGCCGGCGCCGGCTCCCACGCTGCCGACTGCCATGCCCGGACAGACGGTATCTATTTATACATGTATTTGCTACATCGATTTATTAGGGGGCGTCTATTAATTACGTGAGGCATTTTTTATGTTGGCCTTCAGCTCAAATTGTAATCCACGCCGCGAGCCTTTTTTGACCTTACTTATACAACTGTTGTATAATGATTATTATAAAACTGTTATTACCATGGCACCGTTCATTAAAGAATACTTTTTCCGTATCGGTTACGCTATAGGTGGTATTCTAATACCGTTAACGAAATCAATATTAGCTGTTTATAATACGCGAGTAGAAAGAACTACTATATCGCCTCAAGTACAGTCGAGTCAATAAATATGTGTACACTTTAATACTTACCTTGTTTAATTAATGCCATGTTTAAACTGCCATACATTAATTGTCTTGTCATATCAGTTAAAGTGTACAAGGCACTAAAGTGTAGACATGTTTATGAACTCGAGTGTACTACAATTCGTGTAAGTCCGGATTTACACTTGTAAGTTATTACTGTAAGTTCTGAGACGCAACAATGGGTAAGAGTGAGTGGCAAATATCTGCATCTGTGTCTTGCATATAACTTGTGCGTGAATCCGGCCTAAGGCTAAGGCCTGAGTAGACGCTCGAGTCGGGCGTGCAGCGGGGCGGGGCGTGCGGCGTGCATGTTAAACAAATGAAACCCATACTGGTGTCCTGAGTGGACGCTGCACAAGTGTGGTTGACGCTTGCCCGCCACGCTGCCCGCTCCGCTGCCCGCCCTGCCGATCGCCCCGCTTCGAGCGTCCACTCAGGCCTTACACTAAGCGTGTGATTGTGACGCGCATGTTCCCCCCGCAGGTGTCGGCGCCGGCGCCGGAGCCGGCGGGCAGCGCGCGCGACACGCCGCCCGACCCCGCCGCGCCCGGCTACCCGCCCGCCGCGCTGGTGAGCCGACACGCACCACACACACAGACATACACGACATACACACCACACACACACACAGACATACACGACATACACACAGACATACACGACATATTAGTATTTATTTATATTATATTTATAAACCCCTTACTAATAAACGTTGAGTAACGGTGGTATAGCTATACAATGTTTTATCCTTATCTGTCATTGTGACATTTGAATTTGACAGATAAGGACAAAACATTGTATAGTTAAACCACCGTTACTCAACGTTTATTAGTAAGGGGGTAAATATTAAATCTATATATTTATTCAGTAAATTGGCCACATACGGACTCTTACACGTCGGTAATATAGAGTGAATCTACTAGCGCTTCGAACGAAACCAAAAGAGGCGCCGCAAGAAACTCAAGCAAAAACTTTTTTTTTTCAAAGTACATACAATAATACCTAATTTAAGTTGCATTACAAAATAATAAAGTAACAAATATTAATTACTAGCTACCCGCCAGCGGCTTCGCCCCTTTGCAAATTTCATGTTGGATTTTTCGATTTTTTCCAAGTGACAAATCTTACACAAATTGACCTAGCCCCAAACTAAGCTCTAGGCGTGTACTATGGGTACTAGATAACGACATAAGTACTTAGAGAAAACTCCTCTTTGCATATTTCGTCATCATCTTATATGGCAAATATTTAACTATGTACTATTTAACTATGTATATATTTTCTATGTGTTTGTCAATTGTTAATAGTAGTGTATGTCGGTTTCAGATCGCAGAGAGCTTATCGACGGCGGAAGCTGCCGCGGTGCCCCCGCCCGCCGAGCCCGCCGCGCCGCCCGCCAACAGTCAGTATACATACATACATACAGTCTGTGAGCTTTTAGAAGATGCTTCGGGTTTGAACTTCTCTCTCACTCTCTCTTAAGAGGAGCGTACCAGAGCGAGTGTGATACAAGTATAAACCCGAAGCATCTTCTAAGAGCTATCGCACTGTACATACCTTCACACCTGTCTCCCAATGGGGTAGGCAGAGGTTATGGAACGCCAGGTGCATCGGTCTAAACATACAAGTTTCTTATATCAAAAAATATGACTTGACAAGCAATCAAAAACTTTTTTTTAAATATAAATAAAGCTGTATTACCTAATTCAACTAAGCTAAGAATGTGTCCATTGACATTTTTCTAACTGTTTCTATTAAGGGGAAGGCACTTTGTTCTTGTGTTCTTTATACATAGCACTAGTCTCTGCACTATTTTTCTCTATATTTGATGCACTAAATGAGCTCCAAAGGTTTTGTCCTTTTAAGTCTTCTCACTGTGCCTGTGTTGTTCCACTTAAAAAGTTATTAACCAATTTTATATTATACTAGAGGACGCCCGCGACTTCGTACGCGTAGAATTAGTTTCCCGCTACTCCCCCCCCCCATTTCTTCCCGTTTGGGGTCGATTTTCGGAAAATCCTTTCTTAGTGGTCACTTACATCAGGAAAGGAACTCCTGTATTAAATTTCAAGTTTCTAGGTACAGTAGTTTCGGCTGTGCGTTGATATATAAGTCAGTCAGGTTTGCCTTTTATATAGATAACACTTATGTATCTATGTAAACACTTTATTGTACAAAAGGAAAACCAATTAACAATACAATTAATTTGTAAATTTAAATATGTACTATCCCTTTAAGGGCTCTCTCTTATCGTTTACTAGTAAACTAAGGTTTAAATGTATGTTCAGTTTAATAATCTTGGTCAAGAACTTTTTAAGTGGTGGATAAAATTGAAGACATATTTGTAGGCAATTGTATGGGAAAAAAGCAAGCGTCCCTAATTATGTGATCACCGCTGTATATGGTTAATATAGTAATGTTAATATTGATGTAAATAGGTTTGGAGAAGCAGCTGACAGCAGCCATGAAGCAGCTCGCCGTGTCGTGCGGCGACGCGCCCGCGCAGCCGCCCCACCACCGGCACAAAGTCGCCACGGTGCGTGCATGTTCATTACTAGGGCTAGGATTTTGGTGGCAAGACGTGGTTCTACAATCCATGGAGTCGCTATTTCCTAATTATTATTTTATTACACATATCACTTTGATTTTGGCCTTTAGTTTTGTCATATTTCTAAATAAACTAAATACATTTTTAGTTCAGTCTACCATACCTACTAATATTTGTTTGTTTGTTACGCTTTCATACGTTTTCATAGCGGAGATATTATCCGTACCAAAATTAATTTAAACTCCGTTTGCAATTTAATGAAAGATTGAATTTCTCAGTAAAGGATCCCTTAAGTATTGTTTGTGAATACGGGTGTTATTCCCAAGCTTTAGCACGTAAATCTACTATGACATACGATAGCTATAAGTTGTGTTATTTTGCAGACGGTGGGACAACAAAGCGTATACGCGCCACACCACGTATCACATCACCCGCCTGTGTACGGAGCGAACGTCTACGCGCCCCAAGTAAGAGCTTGTTCAGACCAAGCGTTTTACGCGCGAATTGTCACGCTAGCCATAAATATGCTTACACCCAGTCGTGGTTAATTTAGCCTCTTTCTAGAGATTACGACCGCACTTAGACGATTTTATTAATAATTATTAATGACGATTTAGTCATTCTTTATTGAAGAATTTTCACACCATGTGGTCCTCAGTGTTGCCAACGCATTTCAAGTCTTGAGAATGTAGTCTTAAGACCTATTGTCTGTGTTCCCAGATCCCACTTGCCATCAGGTGGCCTTTGTTATCGTTTGCCTCCTCTGTTTAAGAAAAAAACTATACTTAACCCTTTATAAGGCCCCAGTTATACAGTTATGCTACGTAAAATTCAAATAAAGTTTCATGATTGACACTTCCTATGGAATCGTTTAACAGCAAGTCATTTTTCGTGCAAAAACAACAGAAAATGTATCATATTCTGTAGGCCGTAAGGTTGAAATTATAAATAAGTATATGTGGTCGCTAAATCGCCTCTGCCTTATAAAGGGTTAAACTCAATAACTATTCAGATGATACATAGATTCACGATAGCTAATTTATTTGGTGTGAACATCAGCAGGTAAACTCGACCGCCGCGTCGCTAAGCGCGTCAGCCATGAGCGCAGCGGCGTACGCGTCGAACGCCACACTCACACAGTACCAGCCCGTCATCAACTCATACCAAGTAAGTGCTTTATCTTCTATTTGCTCACGTGTCGCTCAGTGTGTCTATCGTTATTAATTAGCTAGAAATGGTATATCCGAGTGACTAACAAGCCTCGGACATCTTTTGCTAACCGCATTGATGCATTATGGTACTATTTTAGGTTAGATTGAGTCAAAATAATATCACTGATAGATAAATATCGATCCCCTATTGCCACAATCTAACCCAAAACATTTCTTAGTTGAAATAAAATTACATGTATTACGACTAATTCCTGTAATTATGTATTCAATCAAAATTATAATTATATATTAATTTATTTATAGTATCCCAATATGCTCTACAATATTTTACCCAATTGTAACAATACTGCCTCCCGGCCGCACTCAAATTAATTAGTGACGAACTCATTCCTCAATCTTTGATTACAGCTGCATCAATTAGCTCGGATCTCGACCTATCACATAAGCAGACCTAGGAATATACGGGGCAAAAGTAAATGACAGCTAGGGATTGCCTATATCGATAAACTCAATTATCGATACTTTTCCCATTAGTGATCGCTCCAAGTTTTGTTTGTAAAAATAAATTGTTATTGAAAATATGCATATGAAACAAAATAGCAACATAATTCTGGTTATTCTTCATTTTAAAAGGATTTTTTAACCTTCACTCATCATCATCATGTTTTTTTTCTCCTAACAAACTCTGATCGTTTATTTTAACAATAGTAAATGGGACAGTCATACGAAATACACAATAAGGAAAAAATATGATGATGAAGAGTAAAGGTTAAAAAATCCTTTTAAAATAAAGAATAACCAGAATTATGTTGCTATTTTGTTTCATTTGCATACTTTAATTAAAAAATTTTTTTACAAACAATACTTGGAGCGATCACTAGTATATGGGAAAATCATCGATAATTGAGTTTATCGATATAGGCAATCCCTAGCTGTCATTTAATTTTGCCCCGTATATTCCTAGGTCTGCACATAAGTGTCTCATGTTCCTTTTGTTCGCCAGACATCGTCGTCAGCGGGTGTTTATGCTGGCAGCGCACTTTACACGTACCAGCCTAGTCCACAGACGAAGTTACCCGCCAAGGATACGCCACAGGTACCTTATCTTATCTTGTGAATATAGTGGATTGACGGATCAATTACTCAGCCGTTTGAATGCAGGTTTCCTCACGATGTTTGTCATAAGAGATAGCTGCTGTAGGAAGCTTTAAAAAAAACTAAATGTTGCTATTTATTTCTGAAAAGAAAAACGTTTCCTTTGAGTATAATTTTAGCTCCACGCATTGGTTTCGTTTATATTTGTTTTCCTATAAGTATGATTTCTATGTTGAGGATGGTGACCCATTGTTTAGTATGAATTTATAATGAAAGCTGACTATCCCAAGCGAACGCGACATCGCGCGTCCGGGTCACTTCTCCCACATATAAATTCATATTAAAGCGCGGACGTACGAAGATTTTCGTACAATGACCTCACCATTACTTGTCTCGGTCACTCGCCCACAATGATACAACTGTCGCGCTCGTATAGTGACATTTGCCGCTGACATCATGGATTGTAAACCTTTGCTCCATAGTAATACGGCGCCCTACAGTAAAGGTCAATGTACGAAATTCTTCGTCGCCGGTATCCGCGCTTTAGACAGTGGGTCGCTGCATTAAAAATTCTTCACAAAATTTAACACTTTCTATTTGTGTAATTTACCCGCCAACCTAACCCTTAACCTTTCCACCAAGCAGCAGTGTTCGCGCTGTTGTGTTTCGATGTGGGGGTAAGACGACCGGTGAAATGACAAGTTTAGACGCATATCATTACGCAGAATTTTCATATTGTATTGTCTTGTATTGTATTAAAATAACGTGTTGTTTCCAGTACGACAACTCGGTCGCGGCCAGCAACAGCCTGACGAGTACGTCCACGACGCAAACCTCCACGGCCAAAGTCGCCACCACCACAGGTAACTTGAGGCGGTTGGCGAAACCAGAGGGTCTATTCCAAAGATAAAAGATATTTATTCAGTAAGTAGGCCGCACGGGGGCACACGTCAAAAATCTACTAGGGCTTCGCAAGAGTAATGCTGAGAAGAAACGCCGCAAGAAACTCAAAAGTCGGTCGTTTTTTTACATATTGCCTATAAATTATTTTAAAAGAAATGTCATGTTATACTTATGACGGTGCAAGACAACGAGAGAGAGAGAGAGAGAGAGAGAGAGAGAGAGAGAGAGAGAGAGAGAGAGAGAGAGACCATAATATGGTAAAAGCATATTGCTTTTGACATGTTGTCGTATTGCCAATGAAGTTAAGGTAAATAATGTGCTCAACATGACGTCCACCAACCCTAATGCAAGTTCTACACCGTCGGATAAAAACACTTCTTGAGCAGCGATTTTTATTTACTCTCGTAACTCAGAAAGACTCCTAATCTGAGCTGTATACTTTCTCTTTGAGACAACCCCAATAAAAAATACTAAGTGGTTCAGATCCGGTGAACGCGGGGGCCACTATATTGTGCCTAAGCGGCCGATCCATCGTTCTGGAAATGTGTCAGTTAAGTACTGTAGCATTCGTGTGCATAATGTGCGGGACACCCGTCTTGTTGTAACCACATAATTTGCCTTAGTGCAAGTGGCACATCCTTCAAAAATATAGGCTCATTTTGAAGAAACTCCAAGTTAGAGAGAGAGAGAGAGAGAGAGAGAGAGAGAGAGAGAGAGAGAGACCATAATATGGTAAAAGCATATTGCTTTTGACATGTTGTCGTATTGCCAATGAAGTTAAGGTAAATAATGTGCTCAACATGACGTCCACCAACCCTAATGCAAGTTCTACACCGTCGGATAAAAACACTTCTTGAGCAGCGATTTTTATTTACTCTCGTAACTCAGAAAGACTCCTAATCTGAGCTGTATACTTTCTCTTTGAGACAACCCCAATAAAAAATACTAAGTGGTTCAGATCCGGTGAACGCGGGGGCCACTATATTGTGCCTAAGCGGCCGATCCATCGTTCTGGAAATGTGTCAGTTAAGTACTGTAGCATTCGTGTGCATAATGTGCGGGACACCCGTCTTGTTGTAACCACATAATTTGCCTTAGTGCAAGTGGCACATCCTTCAAAAATATAGGCTCATTTTGAAGAAACTCCAAGTTAGATTAGGTAGCAGCTCGAATGGCCCATCACTTCGCATTATGATACCGGCCCACAAATTTACCTAAAATTCATAATATTTTATAATTAATAGGGGATCAATCGCGCTAACCTCTACCTGTCCCGCAACGGGGTTTTTCCCGGTGTCTGCAGTAATGTGGTATCGTTCCGCAGTAAGCGGAGGCGGCGGAGGCGCGGGCGGCGGCAACGCGGGCGGCGCGGGATACGGCGGCGCGCTGTACGGCGGGGTGGCGGCCGCGCCCACCGGGTACGCGCACTACGACGAGGCGCAGCTCATCACGCGCGGCCTGCCGCACCCCATGGTCAGTCACATACACTACATCACATGACACGAGAGAGCCGGGCGGCTCACTCACTCACTCACATACACTACACCACATAAAACAAGAAAGCCGCGCCGGCTGTTGTCCACTGGAGCGGAGCGAGGGAGGGGAGCGGTGAGCGAGGAAGAAATCCACCAATGGAAGAGCTACGCTGAGCGAGTTTAGGAAAATTAAAGTATTTTTATTGATGGATATTTAGAAATTAGTGCATAAACTTTAAAAGTACCCACCTAAACTACAGTGCTGTGCATTGCTGTGACGTGTGTGAGTCATCCGCGCTGTGTCGTGTGCGCCCGCCCGCCCGCCGCTGCGTCGCACCGTGCTACGTCATCGCCTGCGATCTAAGTTTCGCTACGCACCCCCTAATTACCTCTGCGCTCCGGGCACTTTATTTAAACATACAAACTCTTTGGTTGGATGCACGCCTTGGATTTTTTTTTAATTGGCAAAGTAATACGCACTAGTTCGAAAAAATCCAACTTTTCGCACGATATACAGCTACAAAAAGTAAAGTTAGCTGTATAACTAGTGCTTTTTACTTTTCCTATCTGCATATCGTGAGAAATGTTGTATATTGCCATTTAAAAAAAAACTAAGCCGTGCATCCAACCAAAGAGTTTGCATGTTTAAATAAAGTACCAGGAGCGCAGAGGTAATTAGGGGGTGCGTAGCGCAACTTAGATCGCCGGCGATGACGTAGCACGGTGCGGCGCAACGGCGGGCCCACACGACACAGCGCGGATGACTCACAATCGTTACAGCAATGCACAGCACTGTAGGTTAGGTAGTTACTTTTAATGTTTATGCACTCCTAGTATTTGACTTTATAATTTTTGTTTTAATCATTTTATTAAAACTTAAGTTATTTCGGACAGAGTCTGTTCACACGTTAGCTCACTTCTGAGGTCCGGGGGGAAGAGGACAGATACACCGATACCCACATACACAGATACACACTTTTTCGCAAATGTATTAAAAAACAACTGTTACCAAACAACAATAAAAAAAAACTTTCAATTGTAAAAACCGTTTTCGACCAAACCATTTATGCCATTCGATATAGACCCATGTTTATTTACATCTAAATCCCGTTACACTAACAACGTTCGATTTATTAATAAGTTATATGTTTACTTGATTACAGACTGGATATTACGAAGTAGGGTACGGCGTGAGCGGCGCGCGGGAAGGCACCTTCGGGCTGGGCCCCACGGAGCGGTTCACGAGAACCGACGCCGCCTCGCCGCAGCAAGTCAGCCAGGTACCTAGATAAATAACACAAACCAGTCCCTTGATCTGAGCCTCTATTCCCAGCGGTAAAAACTTCTTTGACCTGTTATGGTATGGTTTTGACGTCAGCCGCCATAGGCTATTTGACAGGTTTCTGAAAACCATCTGGCTTTTTTGTTGGTATTTATTGAGGAGTCCGAAAGTGGAAACTTTAAATTCTTTCGTGTATTTGTCTAAAAAACGCAAATGAAAATTCAGTTTTAAAATATGCCGCCAGAACGCTATCTTGGGCAATATGGCGTCGCACAGGAATCAGTGACGTCACTGGTCAGTAGACAACCAAATGTCACGTCAACTCTCGGGTTCTCTCTGGTAAGAACGACGAACGATAAGGACAGATGCCGATCCGGTGCCGAGCGGTTATGTGTGCGTCAACCTTTAGTTCAAAAGAGTACAAGGCGAAAAAATTGACAGCCCTGCAGGCCTAGTATCCGTCACTCTCGTACTTATTAACGTGTCAGAAGGTGACGGATGCCTTATCCACACTTTGTCACGCGATAAACGAAGGTTATTAGGCCTCCAGGGCTTCTACTCGGTTAAACCATATTGCTTTGACATGTTTCGTATTGTTTTAATTCGGCTATTATTACTGTCAAGTAAATAAGAGCTGTCGTAACGTTGACGATACGATGACATTTCAAAAGCAATATGGTTCTACCTAATAGAATAGAGGCCCTGTAAAGATTTATGGGCACTGGCCTCAAACTACAGTTTGGTCGTTCTAAGAAGGCCGATTTGACAGCTGTCAACGCAATACAAAACATAACCTCAAACACGTATTTTGTACTGCGTTGACAGCTGTCAAATCGGCCTTCTTAGATCGACCAAACTGTACATCCGAGAGCACTGAGTGTAATTGTTTTAATGTATAAATCAAATAAAACAAAATCGCAATGCTAAGCAGCTGTAAGTGCAATTATCCGCTCTAAATAAATAACTTGGTTAAATAGTACATTACTTAACAAGGGCTGTAAAAGAAAGAAAGCCCGAAATCGCAGGTATTTGAGACCCGAGCCGTAGGCGAGGGTTGTAAATATGCGATAGAGGGCTTTCTTTTTTACTGCCCGTGATGAGTACACAATTTTACGTCTTCACCTGGCTACAATGCGAGTTTTACCGTGCGCGCAGCGTGCGATAAAACTCACATTATGGCCAGGTGTGACGTAAAATATGTAAGCATAGTAATGTCGATATTTGGCGCAGGTCCCCGCCGCGCTGCCGCCCGGCTACGCGTACTTCTACCAGCCCCCTCCCACGACGTACCAGTACGGCGTCTACCCCACGGTGAGTACACAAATATACTACCAGATACAGACCCTACTAGTATAATAGCTGCGAAAGTTTGTGTGTTTGTATTTATACCCTTTAATGCTGCAGTGGCCTAAATTAACTTAAACTATCAAATTCTGGTTATATTCTGTAAAATTCTTAAATTTTCAATAAAAAAGAACTACCAAATTTCATCTTAGACATATACAGATAAAATGTTCATAAATACCTCTCCTATCACTTGCACCTAGCGACCTTACACCCCGTGTACAATATAGATCTAATGAAAATGCGTCCGTATAATATATTGATTTTTGTGCAGTTTACTTTTGCTTTCTAAAAAAATCCCTTATGAAAGGTTATCATTGTTTGTCCAGTACGGCGGCGGGTCGAACGTGGGCGGAGTGGGCGGCGTGGGCGGCGTGGGCTCGGTGTCGGGCGGCGTGTCGGGCGCCGGCAAGGTGTCCAGCTACTCGCAGCAGCAGCCGCCCTACGACCAGGACTCCTACAAGCCAGGTGCGGCCGCCACTGAGCGGAGCGAGGGATACAACTCGTACATTCATACTAGAAGACAATCTCATACTAATTTACCTGGCCCCTTATTCATAACCTATTTAAATTAAAGTATGCGTTGTCATTTTCTGTCGGATTGAAATGTCACAACGACAGATACTTAAGGTCAAAGCATATTTAAACCTTTCGTATGCGATAGGCATAAAAAAAGGTTTAATCTGACTAAGGGCCGATTTCACCAATGAAATTAAACGCGATCAAATTTTTAAACTGGGTTTTAGACGCTAAATCGAGTTAAAATGTCAATTTTCGTATGAATCTGACGTTTACTAACCAGAAGGGCTATTGTCTAACGCACTCGCAATCACGATCGTTTTCATTTTGAAAATCAAAGGATTGTCTGCATACAAAATGAAAACAATTGCTCCACTTTGAATCCGGTTACGATTGCGAGTGCGTTAGACAATAGCCCCTCTGAGTTAGGTATTGATCGCGTTTTATTTCATCGGTGAAATCGGCCCTTAGACGTTCATATCGTAACATGAGAGGATAGTAACGAATGAAGATACAACTACTCACTGCCCAAAGGATCTGGAAATTCCTGGCCTTTGCGTTGAGCTCGAAAGAAAGAGCGACGCGTTTATAGGCGACGGTGACGGTTTGCTTTACACGGCTATAAAAAAGTACCCCCTAATACGAGTGAATGTTTGTTCCAGGCGGTGGCTACAGCGCCAGCGGCAAGGCGGCCGGCTCGGGCGCGCCGCCGGAGCTGGCGTCCGCCATGTACGCCAAGGGACACGTCGCGCTCAACAAGGTCAATGTGAGTACCGAGTCTGCCAGTGATTGGTTTAAAAACGAATCGAATAGAAACACCAGTTAGCGTAATGCATCTTGGCTAGGGCCTCCGGGCCGGTATTCTGGGTGGTAAAAACCATATCGTCTTTGACCTGTTATCGTATTGTCATCGTTTTAATAATAATAATAATCAATTATTTCAGACAAACATTAGCCCATACATTTATATTATCTAATTGACATATTAATAAATTAATAAATTTAAATTAAATATTGTTAGTAGCTTAGATCTAAGTGTTAGTTATTAATTGACTGGGGCATGTAGCCCACAACAATGACGGATATAGGGGCAGTCATACCTGTCCCCTATCATTCTCAGGATGTTATTGGGACTGCCACGCACCCGGCGCACCAGGGATGCGGCTCTTTTGCGCATAGTCGCATAAAAGCAGTCTGTTCTCGCTTCTGCAAACATCCCTGATGCGCTACAAAAACGGGGCAGCCCCACCAACACCCGGAACGCGTTATTAAATTGGACCCGGAGAGCCCCATAGGCCCGTTGCGTGTACCGTTGCCACAAGCTGCACGTATAGAGAGAGGTGCAGTAAGCTCTAAACAAAGCTATCTTAACCTCCCTCGAACATCGTGCAAACTTGCGCGCAATCATGTTAGTCCTGACCGACAGAGCCCTCCGTTCCCGCTCAATATCGGTATCGTCTTTGAGGTTGGTTTGGTTGTTTTGATAGCTCTTATTTACTTGACAGTAATAGCGGCCGAGTTCAAAACAAAAGGTACCATAACAGCTCAAAGATGATATGGTTTTTACCGCTTAGAATAGAGGCCAGAGGGGCTATTGTCTAACGCACTCGCAATCGCACCCGGCTTCACAGTGGAGCAATTGTTTACATTTTGTATGCAGACAAGCCTTCGATTTTCATAATGAAAACGATCGTGATTGCGAGTGCGTTAGACAATAAGCGGGCTTGTTTTCCGAATTGTATTAGCTCATCTTGCTTCGATATTGTAACAAAACGCTGTTCAGTGTTTTTGAAGCTGCCTATGAAAAAATTATCCGTATTCAACCTTATTTCCACCGACATGCTTATAAATGTTGAACTTCCTGGTTGCTGGCCAACGTAAACTGAAAAAAAAAAGTCTTTGGCAATGGCCGCGAACAATGAATGAAATTTCATTAAAATTCCGGGGATTTTTACTATTTATAATATTTTTAGACTACTTTCTAACTCCAAACAGCCAAACACTCTTCCAAAAAAAGATCTTTGAAGTTTATTTTACGTTTTAAAATGTCATAGGCTAAAATGGTTTGCGTTTACAAACGGCGTTCACAGCATGTCTCATGAACATAGTTTTACTTTTTCAAAACAACGAACTAAACTAACTATGGCCGCCATATTGAATTTCATCACAAAAAAATTCACGACCAAAAGAATCGAGTCAACGTTTGGAATTTTGCGCCCAATATCTTATTAGCTTATTACCTTCTCATGCGATCCTGAAAAATGTTGTACTAAATAAAAGGTGATAAAATCTGCTTTTATATGATATTACATTTTTCAGCGTGTATATTGGTAGTTGTTAATATGTTTATGGTTCCCTGGTTGAGAGGTGTGTGTGTGTGTTGCAGAGCTACGACAAGGCGACGTTCCACAGCGGCACCCCGCCGCCCTTCGGCGCCGGCAGCCACCTCTACATCCCCGCGCCGCACGCGCAGCACCACCACCCGCACCACGCGCACCAGCCGCACCAGGTACACGGGGGGGGGGACGCGGACACACGCAGACACACTAACACACACGACACACTAACACACACACGACACACTAACACACAAACGACACACTAACACACACACGACACACGCAGACACACACAGAGACACACTAACACACACACGACACACGTAGACACACACAGAGACACACGCGACACAGACACGACACACTAACAGTTCAGTAATAAGTACTATGGTCTATGATACACTCGAAAATTATATCGAATTTGGAATTCAAGATGGCAGAAACGTCGTATTTTTGAAAAAGTCCTCATGGGTACCATTTTCTGAGTTTTGAACAACGTAAATATCGAAAAAGTTTCAAATTTAGAATTTAAGATGGCGGCCATTTACGCACACACACACCAGGACAATTATACTCACTCAAATGCTTACGCTAGTCACGTACACTCTCGATCAGACACTTACACTATCACTAAAACTCTCATTCACTTGCACACTCAATCAGAAGCGTACAGTCTCTCAGTCACGTACACTTTCTCTCAAACTCTTAAACACTCATACACTGATTCGGTCACTTAAATACTCTCTCAATGACCATCACTCAATACGCCTCTGTTATACAGGAAGTAAAGACATACAAAATGACCGAAAATAACTAGGCCACTGACTTTTTTTTTATTATTCGCCTGTGTTAGTGTCTCACTGCAGGCCAAAAGCCTCCCCTCTTTTTCGCCATTTGTCCCTACGTATTGCATGCCCGCCAGTCGCTTTGAAATACGTCCAAGTCTCTCACTGCCTCGTTTTTGATCAGTGAACAAGGCTCAAGAAAAACTGGATTAAAACTTAACCTTCCCCAATGTACACATTGTCACAATACAATTCATTTTCAATACACTGCTGTCACTGGACAACGGACTAAACTCGATGGTAGTATGAGGTTTTTGAAATAGTGTTTTTTTATTTTTTTTATCTATAGGCCATTTGCACCAAGAGAAATTGGAAAAATTGACTAAATTTCAATACGCATGGTAGAAAGTACAACGCACGAAATGTATAAAAAAAAACACTTTACGTGTTTTGAGAACTACTTAAAGTAAACTAAGCGTCTATATTTTCATTGTTTATTGTACACTCAGGGGCAAAAATAACGGGTCAGAGTGCGTTTTTCATACAAACGAGGCTATTTCAAAGCCTTTGTTCCTTGCCAGGGGTTGTTTTGAGTCAGGTTTAATGGTGGATACTCCGAGGTTCAATAGAGGAGGTCAAAGATACCTAACTTATCGCACAATCAGTAACACCACAGCGAGAGAATTTGGTTCAGCATTTGGTTTTCCTTACATTTTATTACCATTTTAGATGTTTTTCTGAACATGCACAATTCCGGCGTTAACAGCAGATTCAATCAGTTGGGTATCCTAGGCACTCTAGAAGTCTTGTATTGATGCTCGGTGTATCCATTATCAGATTTCACTGAAAGCATGGCGAGGAACCAAGGCTTCGAAATAGCCTCTTTATTATGAAAAACGCACTCTGACCCGTTTTTTTCGCCCCTGAGTGTATATATCACTCCAGTTAAATATGCGAAACTTAACAAAAAAAAATACATTTTTTTTATAGTTTCCGCGCGTAGTACTTTTCTTTTATGCTTTTTTGGTGCAAGTGACTACGAAATCGGCATGACAATGACACATATTTTTTAATGCATGTGTTAGTTTAATATTTGAACCGTATTATTTAGAGTTTGCTTTCGTTTGTAGATGGATGTACGGGTGAACAGTAGTCATAATAGGCGGGTAAGTTGTACACATATATATGTTTATGTACGCACTCGCTATGTATATGCACTTAGCATTACTGTTTGTACTGCCCGCCTTCTCATGCATGTCTTATGTATTTGTGTTGTATTTATGTATCATATATTTGTATGCCCTATTTAAAATTATATGTAGTATATGCTTCTGTTTGTGTTTGAAAATGTCTAAAATTGTGAATTTATCAAAGTTAATTTGATTCAAATAAATTGTGTAAATCAACTTTTTCACCTACACGACTTTTCCTGCGTAACAATACTCTATCAACTTCTCACTAATTTATGCACGACGAGCGTTCAGTGGCGCCCTCATTACTATTATTGTGTTTTCTAACAAACTCAATTACTGTCTTGAAATCGAACATATTCATTTGTACATAAAAAAACCATCCTTCGATTTCGTGCTTTTTCAAATGCCATTACGATTTGAAACTGTTTAGAAAAGGAATTCTAAGTTATAATAAAATAATTACAAAAGATACGTCTTTGAACAAAACATGATCGCTTGTCTCCTGCATTACTAGGCAAAATCGTGCGGGGCGAAAAGTTGATTTACTCACCTACCTGCGTCGCTATTGCCTAACGCACTCGCAATCGCTATCGACTTCAAAGTGGAACAATTGTTTTGTCAAAATGAAAACGATTGTGATTGCGAGTGCGTTAGGCAATAAGCTCTTACGTCAGACGTTTATACGTCTAAATTAAACTGAAATCGAAAATAATATAAACATTATTAACTTCGATGCCGTAATTTGGGTTTTAAACTTTTTCAGTGAATCGATGTCCCTTTTAGTTGGAAATAAATGAAAATCTAAATAAAATATGTAAATTTGTCATTTTAAACTATGATATACACATGATTTCCTTGAAATTTGCGGCTTAATTTTATGATTTTAACGTATCAAATTTAGTTTTCTAAAACATATAATATTAAATAAACTGATAATATTGTTAACACTAACCCAAAACACGATTGGCTTTCTAAATATGATGTTTTCGCTTAGGGGCCATATGTTTTAGCATTTTTTCTGTGTCAACAAGTTTGACAAATTTGTTGACAAAGTTGATCCAAGTTATTAATTATTTAAACAAATTCAAATTAAAAGACGGAATCAAAATCTAAATAAAGTTGCAAACATATTTTCCCTCACTTCGATTGTTTCAACTTTTTCTCATAGTTCGTTCATCTAATTTAGTTTAATTAACATACATATTTAGATTTTATAAAAAAAAACACAAGTCTGAAGTGAGGTTATTTGTTCAATAAAAGTTGTTTTTTTTAAGCATTATGAATAGAATAAAATCAAGAAATTCAATAGAATATTTAATTCATAATTGGCTCTAGAATTTGATATTAAACAAGTCCGTTTGTCCTGTTTTTTTTAATAAAGCTAATTTAACCAGGATGGATAGGGAATGTCAACCTTACCTCATAGACACTCAGGTCCATTTTACGCTGTCAACCACGACGGATACATCCGTCGATGGCGTTGAACCAATGGCACGGATATATCCGTCGTTGGCGATGAAAAGTTTAGAGTTAACAGCCCTGAAAGTAGGGGTTGCCATTTTTTTTTGTTAGCCCGGAATGTCCCACTGTAGGTTGCCATTATATCGGGTTTTTTTTACACATTGTTACGTGAGGTCATGTCTGTATGTGTATGTTTGTGTCTGCAGGAGAGCGGAGCAGCGCGTGTCGCGGCCAAGCCCGCGCCAAGCAAGCCGAGCTACTCGCAGTCCTACTGGGCACCCAACTAGCCGACTGGTAACTATTCCGATATTATAACCCGAGGGCTTATTGTCTAACACACTCGCAATCACGATCGTTTTCATTTTGAAAATCGAAGACTTGTCTGCATAAAAAATGAAAACAATTGCTCCACTTTGAAGCCAGTTGCGATTGCGAGTGCGTTAGACAATAAGCTCTCAGGTGTTTACAGTTAAGAGGATTGTTGAGCGACGTTTCAATCACGTAACTGTATTTTTTTTTCGATTAAGTCCATCTTCCACGATTTTAGAATATGTTGTAGTTGTTATGGAAAACTAGGTTTGTACGTTTCGGTATTTTTTTTGTTTCAAGAAATGTTTTTTTTGGAAGGGAAAAAGTGAATCCGGCTCCGCCTAGTCGTGATAACTACAGACACAACAAAATAATAATCAAATCGGTTGAGCCATTCCCGAATTATGGCGTGACCAAGGAAACAGGGATTCATTTATATCATATAGAGGGCGCCACTGTAAATCCGGCGTATGCTTGTCGATTCTTAAAAAACACTGCTGTTTTTTGTTCGCTACAAAATGTGTCTTTTTTTGAAGAACGAAATGAGAAGTGTTAATAAATCAAAATCACTCGGTTAATTATACTTATCTAAAAGTCACTAATATCTTTGCACCGGTGCCCCTTGTTCTATAGACACTTATTTCATAGAACGAAACTATTTTCTACTGAACCTGTGTGACAAGTTTTTTTATAATGCTATTTTAAATAGGATGGTTTTTAGCTAGGTTTGATAAAAAATTGTTTAGGCCGTTTAACCTTTTCAGCGCTATGTCAAATATAAATGTCGTCACGCAAATGACAGCTAAACAAACACCAGAGCTAATGTCAACCTTACCTCATAGACACTCAGTTCCATTTTACACTGTCAACCGTGACGGATATATCCGTCGTTGGCGTTGAACCAATGGCACGGATTTATCCGTCATTGGCGATGAAAAGGTTAAAAGTCGAAATGGCAATTTTTTTAAAGTTAACTGATGTGTTTCTCCCGCAGGCCGGACCCCTGTAAATAGTCGCCGCGCGCGCCGCCCGCTGCCGCGCCGACCTCCCCTCCCTATTTTTAACGTGTAACTGTACATGTAAAATAATACGAACCGTCAATGGAAACTAGGTTGATATTTCGTTCTTTTTAAATTGTGTACGCGGCGCTCGGTCACTGACAACCTTGGGTAAGCCGATGCGATACCGTCTAGAATTAAAAAGTTGTAAAAAGAGCTTTTACCGCTTTTTCGTTGTGGCCGGTTCGAGCTGTGATAGTGATAGGGCATCGCCGCCCCTGCTCCGGATAGGTTACAATTGTTTAAAATTAACTGTAGTGATATGTATATCTTAACTTTATAATATGTATATGTATGTAAGCGTTTGGTACGCTATGCGCACCGAATCTTTTTGTATTTAGTTGACAGAGTTTTTGTAATTACATATTATAGTTGAATACTGAATGTCATCGATCTATTAAATAATTGTACCGTAGTTGAGGTCTTTTTTATGTGAAAGAATGCAATTGTGATGATCTCGCGGGCATTTGAAAGTATGAGGGAATTACACATATTGGAACTTCGCTGTTGTTTTATTATTCAAAGGAACAATTTGATGTTTCTAACACCTTTGACGGATATATCCGTACTAAAAATTCACTACCCGTGATGACGGATTTATCCGTCAGTCGACAGCTTAAAATTTTGAACGCTTAAAGTCAAAACGTCAGTGATGACTTTAAATTGACGGCCAGATCCGTCTGTGGTGTTCAAAATGTTAAATTAAATTTCGTATATTGCTGTTGCATTGGCTTATTTTCAGCTGTGACGGACTGTTAAAGAACCTTGTCCAATACGAAAGTCAACACTCACAGTCGAAAATAGGCGCGGATTTCACTACGGGCACACAAAGCTAAAATTTGCGATGTCAATAATGACGGATTTATCCGTCGTTAGCGTTGAACCTGTGTTGCCAATATCCGTCAAGGGCGTTGAAAGGGTCAAGAACTAAATTGACAGTCTACTATATTTGTAGCCTGTATCGTTATAATTTTATGATAGCAATATACATAAAATACACCGAATGGAAAATTATGGTGAGAAACATGTGAATCAAGGTAAGTAATTAATTTACTTGTTTATGAATTTTAACGATACTTATTTTCGGCCGACAAATGTACGCTTGCAAAAATGAGAGCGTTGTCAGTATTAACAAGGTATTAATAAAAGAGGAGATTCTATGTTCGACTGTTTTTATGGCATTGAGAAGGCAAAAGAGGACACAGGCCATCTGAGGCTCGTTTCACGAAGCTACAAGTTACAAATTACAAGCGGAAGTCCCTTTCTAACTCCTTTTGCTAGAAAGAGAGTTCTGCTTGTAATTTGTAACTTGTAGCTTCGTGAAACGGGCCACTGATGGTAAGTGGGATCCGAGGCCCATAGACATTTGCATTTCAAGACTACAATCCCAAGACTGCAATGCGTTGACAACCCTGAGGACTAAGATGGAATGCCTCTATGCTAGTAATTTCACTGCTTGTCTTATCCCCACACCAGAACAACAATAAAAAACCGGCCAAGTGCGAGTCGGACTCGCGCACGACGGGTTCCGTACCATTATCTATACAACATCAGAGAAAAACGGCAAAAAAATCACGTTTGTTGTATGGGAGCCCCCCTTAAATATTTAATTTATTCTGTTTTTACTATTTGTTGTTATAGCGGCAACAGAAATTATATCTTCTGTGAAAATTTCAACTATCTAGCTATCACGGTTCATGAGATACAGCCTGGTGACAGACAGACAGACGGACAGCGGAGTCTTAGTAATAGGGTCCCGTTTTTACCGTTTGGGTACGGAACCCTAAAAACGGCCGGTTAAAGGATAACATTGTGGTATCAATCCGAACCGACTGCACTTGGCGGTAGACTAATGCTAAAGTTGTAGTTAAAAATATTGTTCCACCTGTCACTCCGTCACTCTTTTGCCAAGCTATACTCGACAAAGGTGTTATTTATTTAAAAAAAAAGCTTTTTGATCTTGCACCTTTTTATTACAAAATTGACTTCAACAGGAATGTATAAACCCTTACAAAATAAGGAACATTTATATAAAAATATTTTTCAAAACCTATCCCTATAAACAGTGTCTTTAAATTAAAATCACTCTATCAGTATCAAATATTTTGATCATAAATTTTAATAATTTTTCTTCATTATTTATCAAGGAACAGTATTGCAAGTTGCAAACCAGCTGCAAATCCGCCGATTTTACCACTACATACATTAAAATCAAACATGTATGTTGTCCAAACTGATATGTATTATGGACTACAAATGCATTCGGCATTTTTGTTTGTGTCTCAATAAACGTCTCTTTATTTACTTTAACGCCAAATTTTAACCTAACACGTTTATTTTGTTGACGTGACGGATTTATCCGTCGATAAACAGAGAAACAGTTAACAAAAAAAAGTGGTGGAGCGAATAGTGACGTCGCC
Organism: Acleris cristana; assembly: GCA_948252455.1. Lineage (NCBI taxonomy): Eukaryota > Metazoa > Arthropoda > Insecta > Lepidoptera > Tortricidae > Acleris > Acleris cristana. Next base: position 9,733,074 of record OX411795.1, on the reverse strand, counting down.
AGCCGTCCGATATTTCCTCGGCTGATTATATATGTGCCGCGGCTGCATCGTCGATGATCCAGTACAGGTGTCCTTCAGGCTTGACTCTGGCTGATGGTAGGTCTTCTTCTTCCTTAAAAATGCGCTAAAACAATACAATACATTCGTCACTTCAAGGGACTAATCAGAGGCGTTTTGCAACGACTTAACTTAAGGTAAAGTGTAGCGCGAAGTTTTTTAAAGTGCCTCTATTCTAAAGTAGCGGCATTGAGTGATGGCACTTTTGACGTTTGCTTGCTCATGAAGTTTCCTAAATATTGACAGCAAGTATAAAGGAACAGATTTCAAACTTCATTGTTACAGGTACCGGAATAGTGATGTACCGCTGGGGCTGTAATTTACCGAAACTCATTTCGTAACCAGCTTTATATTGGGATTGTTTTTATTTGCTCGCACTCTACCGTTCATTGTTTTAATTATAACTAAGAAAATCATCTCAAAAACACAATTCGCGTGATGATAAGTAGGTACTTAGGTAGGTTCATAAATATGTGTACAATTTAGTAACTTGTCTATTTAATGTCATGTATAAACTGTTATACATGAATTGTCACAGCGATTAAACTGGCAAGGTACTAAAGTGTACACAAAGTCATATTTATGAACTCGACTGTACAACAACGTGTGACAATAAAGTCACTGCACTTTCACGTCAACACCTCTGGCAAACTCGGGTCCTAGCCCAGAGTTAACGTGGTTTTACGACTATTTACACAATGAAATCATAATGAATGTAGCAGATGATAGCAGTGGCATATGGCCTTTTATTTTTATGAGTTATTTCTATAATGAACTTTTTAAATATGTACTTCTCGCACTTGACAAAATTTTTGATGATAATAAATGGAGTATTTCACAACACAAATTGTCGGCTGTTAAAAGTGCAATCACTCGGTGCCGCTACTGTAGGTGATAAAACCGTATCGTCTTTGACCTGTTGTGTCATTGTTTTTAACTCGAGATAATTTAAAAGTTTAATTGTGTGATTGTGTGTCATTTACTGAAATACAAAAAAACAAGTAACAATAACAATCTTAAATAACAGGCCAAACTCACCTTAATCATGTCAGCTTTCCCGAAACCACTGATAGCAAATATACAGTTCCTAGATGCATTTATAACAGGGTACGTCAATGTTATCCGGGCAGAAGGCGGTTTTGGGGAGTCTGTGATTGCTGCCACCCTGACCCTGTCCTCGTCTAGAAGCGGGTGCCCAGGGAATAAAGAACAGGTGTGACCATCGGGACCCATGCCCAGTAAGAGCAGGTCAAACTTGAACTCGTCACTGTTGAATGCAACTTTAAGCTTTTCTGTGTAATCGGTTGCTGCTTCTTCCGCTGAAATTAGTTAACCCTTAGATCACATGTATGAAAGAATTTACAAATATTGGTATTCAAAATCACAATGTGCTCTGCAGAGCCCTAGGGCTGCTAAAGGCCTCTCCTTAAGGTGTCTCCACAGAAAAATCTAACTTTGTTTATAGACAAGAAGCGTCTGCTCCTAGACAAGACTATTCCGAAAATACTTAAACTAGAACTCTGACCCTACACTTCCTATTTTAAGTAATAACCTAAAACAAACCTGAGACTCCCTGCTTCAGCACAATAAACTGGCTTTCTTTCAACTGCGTCTTTGGTAGGAGTTGCTTTTTGTAAACACCAAATGTGGAGTCCTCACTGTCTTCAGGCACAACACGTTCATCACAAAAGGCAATTGTCCATTTTGACCAATCTGTTTTGACCTTTGGAAGACCTTCACACAAGAACTTTAGCACTGAACCACCTGTTAAAATAAAATAAAACCTCTTTATAATGGGTTCCTCAATTGGCAAAATAACTTGAATCTACGTCAAATACTGAAATAAAAATATTCTAAAGTGAAATGAAAGGCGAAATAGTTACAAATACATACTTAACTAGTAGTGTAGATTGAATTAGTAAACAGAATAAAACTTGAAAAGATTAGGCATAGAATTACTTAACTAATTGGAGATTGGAGATAAAAAGATTGTTAACACATAGATAATAGTTTGAGTTGAAATCAGTTCTCTCGAACTCTTACCGGACAAGCCGATGTAGAACTTTCCGCGATTGTAAATAGCATCATTTGAAATTTTCTCAACATACATAGACAGTTTGCTGATCACTTCACTTTCGTCTGCTACTTTTATGATTGTCATGTTGGTTAATTAATTAGGAATAAAATTAAAATAACTTATAATTAAATGCAAAATTGTCGAAAAGTAACCAACAACGTGAGTCCGGTCTGTTTGGCAAGTGTCAGAAGGGTCAGAAGTTTGATTTTGATTGACTGACTTGATTTGACATTAGTTAGATAGGTAACTCTCATCATGACAATGTCATGACATGATATCAGTGGTCCAGTGTTGCTAGTTTGGAAATATGAAGATAGAATAAGCTACCCAAAGTAAAATTCAATAAAAGGACATGGCTAAACAACTGCCCTAAGTATGTATAGAAATTTCTTACTAGCTTGTAACATTCGAAAATTCTTTAATTAATTATTACATGTTTAGAATTCTCTTAGAACTTTCGAATAATAATAAAGTAATTAAAAGTTGGTTACTTGGCTTTTTCATGTTTTTTGTTTGCCATCGAGACCTGACAGATAACAGATAACAATATGATCAAGTATGACGATCCGTTTTACGTGAAATGTGGACAGTGAACGTGCATTTAAAAATGAAATAAACAGTATTAATAAATTTTTTTATCACAGTACGTCCCAAAACGTGAATTTTTTTGGTTGCGTTTATCGGATGAACAATGCCATATAGTTATAATATTGGGTTTTATGTGATGTAGTGTAGACAAATATTTAAAACAATGCGGTGGTATTCGTTTTTCTGAAGAACTAGTATACAAAAAGATATTTAGAAATAATAGTAAGGACATGTTACTTGCAAGATATCTTATTTACAAAGTGTCTCAATAGATGGCTCTGTCAGAATTATTTACAATAAGAGATTATATCATCGCTGGATAAACCAGTTACTTTGAATCCGTAACGCCACGAAGAGGTTTTCCATTTACTAAAACATATAAAAATCCACTCATTGTTAAACTACTATTGAGGAATAACTTGAAGGATAACTACTGGCGAATGCCATGCACTCTTGCCTCACGCATATTAGGCTGAAATGTGCCGTAAACTATTAATGCCGTAGGTACATTAAAATCCTAAATATAGCTGACTAGCTTAGCTTACGTAAGGAGCGCGTCCTCGCTGAGAGCATTCAGCGAGGACGCTCCTTTAAGTTGCTTACTCGAAGGTTAATTTTGTCCAACTAGACCCGTTTGGGAGTCCAATGTGCTAACACGCCAAATAAAAATCTCTCTCTTTGAATCCACTGTGAAGTCCCTGCTTCAATTTGGCCGCAAGAGATGGAGAGTGACTAGGGGCCTAACAATTAAACTCCAAGTTATAGTTAATAAGCCTCTGAGGTGGATCCTTCGCGTTTTCTGGCCGATAACAATGCGTAACAAAGATCTACTCTACTGTGCTGACAATCACCTATTACAGCGGAAATAGCGCGGTGATGGATTGAGCAAACCATTCGAAGAGGGAAAACCAGGGCCGCGAATATTGCTTACGAGTAGCAGCTGGAGGTCTGGAAGTCTGGAGGTCGACGGAGAGCCGGTAGAGCCGATCACAGTGGTGCCGCTCTGTCGAGAGTGAGCTTGTCATCGCCTGAGGACCTTCTGCACCATGGGTGCGGCAAGGTATTGGCGGGGACAGCAATAATAAGCTATTTATCCTATCAATTGTGTTATGAGGGCGCCACTATCATTCCGGTCGCTCGAGATTAGTTTGAATTTATATGAAACGCTAACCAACCCATGCGATCGCGACGTCTCGCTCGACTGGGAACTCTTAATCTATGCCGTAAAACAATATTGCTTTTGAAGCGTTATCATGGTTTTTAACTCGGCCGCCTTTAATGTCAAGTAGGTACCTAAATGAGAGTTCATAACGTTGATGACAGGATAACATATCAAAAGCAATATTGTTTTACCGAGTAGAATGGAGGCCCAGGTCGCTCACCTTGGTCAAAATTCATTTACCTATGTTGCAGTCGCCAACATCGGAATCATACCTAGAGGTGCTGATAGACTTGAGTATTTACTCGAGCATACTAGCGAATGTGCTAAAGTCTATCAGCTCCAATAAGGTCCACCGCAGTGGCGCGCTGCAGTGTCATGGCCACATAAAAAGCTTAATAGTTAGCTCGGCAACAAGCAGTTTTACTTGGTGATAGGTGGAAGTACAATGTTGTTAAGAGACCACACCACCACTAAATTGATGTTAGGCTTAGTGGTCCCTTTATTTTTTGTTCCACTGCTATTTGCTTTCGTCAGAAATCATTCACCACGAGTCCAAAACCCCGCAAGAGTAGGTAGCTTAGGTTCGCTGGAAATCTTTAGATGCTCGAAGGGCAAACTGCCTTGAAAAAGGAGCGCTGCCGGGAGGCAGGGCTCCTTCGAATAGCAATGGGACAACAAGCAGTGTGTCCATGAGTCCGTTCCGAATACTTTGTCAAAACTCGTTTTTACTACCGAAGGCACAATGCAAGACGTATTTTATGGTACCTATTACGTAGTCCCACTTCTTAGTTGATATGAAACTAAGTTATTTCAAGCGCAGCGCACGCAACGCCGCGGGGAAGTCATAGTCATATTTCAACAAATAAATATTCTTCATTGTAGTCTCTCAACTATCTTAATCGAGATATCTTATCTTATTATCTTAATAGGTACCGTTAAGAAGTTCCCGCGGCCATCTGTTGTCTTCATTATCAGTTCTACTTTATCAAGTGATACTTTCTGAATGCAAATGCTAGATTTGTTACTAAAAATACTAAAATCGCTATATGTATGCCGACAATATTTGAGGAGTTTCCTCAATTCCTCACTGATCTCGTCATCAAATTCAGATTTGGTGACAATGGGACCACCTCGGAAGTATACTTTATCAAACCAAAAAATAATTATTAAAATCGGTCCACAACTGACGGAGTAATCGGTGAACATACATAAAATAAATATTCACAATGTACGAGTGTTCATCATATTATGCAAGTAACGCCGAATGTTACACTTGTATGTTTTTTCATGATCCTAGTGGGATCAATGTCATTTGTACCATCAATGGTACTGCCTAATGGGGTGGTCCAAGGGGTGCGGTGCAGGCCTGCTTAATGCTGTAGATACCGAAATATGTCCGCTACGAGTATGATGCGATGGATGCTGTTGTTGCGTCTCGCAACCTGGGCCGGAAAGCCGTAGACGCGCGTGTCTGCCTTCAAGCCCGACGAGTTGCATGCTCTAACCCTAAACGCATTGTTTGCTGGACTCTAAGGGCGCTGATAGACCTTTGCGTGTAGTTAGCCTTTGAGCTGCAGGTATAAAGCGATGTACACTGAAGTACACTAAAGCATGTTTATCATGTTCGATCTGATCATCATCTGAGCGCCATTATCATATCCCGTTCGATATATGTATATTTATAAACCTGTAGCAATAAAATAACATTTTCTTTCACCTAACAGAAAATTAAAATTGTTTTATTAACATAACAACAGTATTTTAATAAAAACTAATACAATTTATTCTTTTTTCTAATTGGTGAGTTCTGGGACCCTTGTCGACGACGCCCCCCGGAAACCTAGAGCTGGTCTCAAAATATAGAACGGGAATAAAGTGAATTATGAAGTTTTCATATCAATGGGATTCATATGCCTTCACTTTGTCTGAAAAAAGAAAAGAGACGACTGGCCTTGCCGATCTACATTTAACTTTTTTATTGATAACACATCATGCAATTATAATTAGAGTTAAAGTGGGAAAGGACGCTGACCTCTGAAATACAGGACTTTCTAGCTTACTAGCTTAGAGGTTAGACCCGTTTCGTCACGTAATGGCCACTTCCCAAAATGACCATATGTCTGGAAGACTACTTCCCATAATGACCATTCCTATAAAGACCGGTTCCCAGATTGACCACTTCCCAAAGCGACCATATATGTCTGGAAGACTACTTTCCATGATTCTTAAAAAAAACTGGTTCCCAGATTGACCACTTCCCAGAAGGGCCATTTCCTGAAACGACTACTTCCATATTGACTAATTTGATTTTGTCGCGAAGCGTCTCTTTCCGCCTCTAGTCGCGCGGAATACCTCTCGCTCTGTCGCTCAAGCGACATTGCAGTGTGGCCGCTTTTACGTTGTGTTTTACATTTGTTTGCTGGTCGCCGTTAAATCGCCGCGAATCGTCGTCACTTTAACGAACATCAAAATATCGCCGCTTATCGTTGTTGTTAAATATGCAATACGGACACGTTACTGCATTACTAAACATTTGAATACTATGAGAGACATAATCAAAATCTTGTCGCATGTCGCTTAATCAATGAAACTTAGCTTGAAAGGTATTTGTTTTACTAACGTCGCTGTCGCGTCGCCATCGCCTGACCAGTGCGGCCTCGGCGAATATGGAAGTAGTCGTTTTAGGAAATGGCTCTTCTGGGAAGTGGTCAATCTGGGAACCAATCTATATAGCAATGGTCATTATGGGAAGAGGTGTTTCAGAGATGTTCTCGTTTTTGAGAAGTAGCCATTTTGGGAAAGGGCCATTATAGGAAAATGGTCAATTTGGGAAGTGGGTGACTTGAGGATTAGTTGTTTTGGGCAATGGCCCTTCTGGGAAGTGGTTTACCTAAAAACCAGCCTTTATAGGAATGGTAATTATGGGAAGCGGTCTTTCAGACGTATGGCCACTTTGGTAAGTGGCCATTAATTGACGAAACCGTTAGACCCTGAAGCGTACGAATTCCGTAAAAATACAATTTACGTTAAGCAGAAGTAGTATTTACTCTAGAGTCGCTTAGTGCATCTTTTCGTTAGGAACTTGGCAAAGGAGTTAACTCTGTGGTGCTCTGTCGCGCGAGCACGACGCTTAATAGGCTTAAATTCATACATAAAAAGATGTAGGTACCCAATAAAAAATAAACTGTACGAAGACTTTTAAAACTACAATTAAACCAGACTGGCGACTAATTCCTAATGAGGCGTCGTTGTTCAAAACAGTAGTCCTAGAGAGAGTTATTTAAGTCAATTGCAATAACGAGACAGTAGCAACCACAAGATTCCACCTTACTCCATACTCGGTGGAATGTTTAAGGAGGTACAGAAAAAGATCTGATTTTTTATTCCGTATTATAGGTAAACATACCTACATACATACTTTGGTATCTATACACTTACATACATAGGTGGCACTATTAAATTAAATGACCGTTGAGTTTCTTGCGATGCTTCTTCTCAGGAGTGGTGTCTTGGAAAGCGCTCATAGATTTTAGAAGTGTAAAAGTAGATTAATCAGCAATTGTCCATTTACCAAATGGTGATTTTGGAATGTAAATGCGTACTAAAAATACCACAAACGCTGTATCATCATCATCATCGGCCTATATCAGTCCACTGCTGGACGTAGGTCTCCCCTAATGTGCGCCATTTTACCCTGTCCATCCTGTTGCATCCAACATCTGCCAGCAGCGTTCCGCAAATTATCACTCCATCTTGCCGGAGGGCGTCCTACACTATGTATGTTTGCCGAGTCAGCCACCACCGAAGTAACCGACATAGCACAGAGAATTAGCAAGCTGAAGTGGCAGTGGGCTGGCCATATCTGTAGAAGAACCGATAACCGCTGGGGTAGAAGTGTTCTTGAGTGGAGAGCGCGACTCCGCAAAACGCTGTATGTGACTCTATAATTTTGATGAGTTCCATCCGACGTCGGCAGATCACGCCAATCCTATAGGACCAAAAATTAAGTTTTTTTTTAAAATGAATCATTATAATCGGTAGCAAATCATACATAAAAAATGCCGACGAATTGAGAACATCCCCTTCTTTTGAAGGTGGTTAAAACCTCCGGTTAAGGTCAGACTTTTACTAGTTTAGCGCGTGGTTTAAATATTTTCATGTGTGACATACATACATACATGGACGGACGGACTGATGGACCGATGGACATGCGGACAGATAGATGAATAGATAGGAGGACATACTTGTGGATAAACGGATACGCGAATGGACGGCATGGAACTGCTACCAGAAAAGTAGGTTAGGTTAGGTTTCTAACCTAACCTGGTTAGAATTGTGACCTTATCAAAAGCTAGCTGCTACGTTAGTTTTTGACGTTCGTCGATAATTCAGTCAAATAATGTTATGACAAAACATATTTCTGCAATGATAGTTTTCGGCAAAAGAATTTTATGCTCATTTAATTTATGCGAAGACATGATTCGGAGCATGAAAAATATGACCGAAAGGTCTAACGTAATTCTGCGTACCTAATCAAACTATGCAAATGTAGATTCTGCGATAACAGTTTATGCGCAAAGTCTAATATGGCGATAGAGTATGCCTCAAAGAATTATTACTTACAAAGTTATATATGCCGCAACAGGGTGAACCGATTTGTGTCACTTCAGCATTTCTTCTAATATAATGAGATGAAAAAAGTAGACGTAGTAGGCTGGAACAGAAATAGTAGGTACCTAATCACAAAGCAACTTTGAAAAACCCACCGGCTTGCTTTAAATATATGCCTTTTCTGACAGTTATTTTTGCGTTTTTGGAGGCGGGGTTTTGTTTTTTTAAACATTTATTTTATTTTATACTTTTTAGTGATCATAATACGCTGTTACGTAGTCCCACTTCTTAATTGATATGAAACTTTAAGATATATCAATCGCGCTGCAAGTAACGCCACGGGAAAATCATAGTCATATTTCAACAAGTAATAAATATTCTCCGTTGTAGTCGCTCAAAAATAGGTACCGTTGAGGAGTACCGGTGGCCATCTGTGGTCTTCATCATCAGTTCCACTTCACAAAATGATACTTTCTGAATGCCATTGCTAGACTCGTTACTAAAAATACTATTAAAAAACAAAAAACCCCCTTCAAAAACGCCAAAAATAACTTCTACTACTAGGTACTTAGTAGTAGGTACCTATCCTATTAGGTTAGTCCAACTGAAGTCGGCTTTTTGTTGAAAATATTGTGGTCGCCGACTTCAGTTAGACTAACCTAATAGGATAGGTACCTACTACTAAGTACCTAGTAGTAGAAGTTATTTTTGGCGTTTTTGAAGGCGGTTTTTTGTTTTTTAAAACATTTATTTAATTTTACACTTTTTAGTGATCATAATAAGCTTATGTAGTCCCACTTTTTTGTTGATATATGAAACTTTAAGACATTTCAAGCTCGCCGCAAGCAACGCCGCGGGAAAATCATAGTCATTTTAAAACAATTAAATGTGCTTCGTTGTAGTCGCTCAACTATCTTAATCGAGATATCTTATCGCCACCCTTGAAATCGGTACCGTTGAGGAGTTCCGGTGGCCATCTGTGGTCTTCATCATCAGTTCCGCTTCACCAAGTGACACTTTCTGAATGCAAATGCTACATTTGTTACTAAAAATACTAAAATCGCTATATGTTTGCATACAATATTTGAGGAGTTCCCTCAATTCCTCACTGATCCCTTCATCAGATTCAGATTTGCTGACAATGGGACCACCTCGGAAGTATACTCTATCAAACCAAAAAAGAATTTTTAAAATCGGTCCACAATTGACGGAGTAATCGGTGAACATACATAAAAAAAAATACATACAGTGGAACGTATAACCTCCTCCTTTTTTGAACTCGGTTAAAAATCGTTAATGTTTGTCAACAATATTTGAGGAGTTCCCTCAATTCCTCATTGATCCTCTCATCAGATTCAGATTTTGTGACCATGGGACCACCTCGGAAGTGTACTCTAACAAATAAAAATAAAAAAATTGAAATCGGTCCACAATTGACGGAGAAATCGGTGAACATACATAAAAAAATACATGCAGTGAAACGTATAACTTTCTCCCTTTTTGAAGTCGGTTAAAAACACGTCGACAGCTGGACATAGTCCTTTCCCAAATATATAAATCTTTATTTAGTGATGGCGGGACCTTGTACAAGGTCCGTCCGGATCGCTATGACCATCTTATTTTTTCACCTACCTACAAGCTATAGTGTTTGCATTGTTGTGTTCTTGCTTGGGGATAAGACAACCGTTGAAATATTATTACTAGCACAGAAGCATTTATTGTTAGACCATAGGGTTTGCAATGCATTTGCGGTCTTAGGATTGCATTCTTCAGATTATAGTCTTGAGAATATAAAATGAATGTGGGTCACAAGTCACAGTGACTTACCATGAGTTGGCCTGAGTGCTTGTTTGCCTTATCTATGGTAAAAATCTCCAGCGTGATCTACCCCGTGCTCCTGCTCCTCACAATCAGAGTTGATGTAGGTACTAACTGAGATAATCGAAAAGTAAAAAAAAAAAAAGGAACCGATAAGGACTTCCGGTGGCCATCTGTGGTCTTCATCATCAGTTCTACTTCACCATATAATGCTTTCCAAAAGCAAATGCACGAGTTACAGTGAAAAATACCGAAATCGCTATAGATGTGCCTATAATATTTGACTTGAGGAGTTCCTTTGATTTCTCCAAGATCCCATCATCAGCTCCTGACGTGTTGACAATGGAACGAACTAGAAAGTATACTCATTCAAACAAAGAAAAAAAATTCAAATCGGTCCATTGGTCTTTGAGATATCGGGACACAAACATTTAAAAAAATATCCCGACGAATTGAGAACCTTCTCCTTTTTTTGAAGTCGGTTAATGAATTTACGCGACAGTAGGATGTTTATGGCTTGCCCCGAGAAACACCGTGTGAATGTCACAGTATATTAAATCTAAATACCATTTGAAAAATTCGAGAATAATATTCCCAAATGACTTAACCAAATCAGTAAAGTCGTTTTTGAAACAATCGCGAATTTATAAACATATATACATTATCATCATCATCATCATCATCATCATCATCATCATCATCATCATCATCATCATCATCATCGTCATCATCATCGTCATCATCATCATCATCATCGTCATCATCATCGTCATCATCATCATCATCATCATCATCATCGTCATCATCATCGTCATCATCATCATCATCATCGTCATCATCATCGTCATCATCATCATCATCATCATCATCATCATCATCATCATCATCATCGTCATCATCATCATCATCCTCATCATCATCATCGTCATCATCATCGTCATCATCATCATCATCATCATCATCATCATCATCATAGTGTCAGCCGCCGTAACACGTCCACAGTTGGACATTCTTTTCCCAAGATCTCCACCGTGACCCGTTCTGTGCTACTCGCATTCAGCATACACATACATAATATATACTTACGTAGGTATATAGGTACAGTCAGCATCAAATATATAGACACAGTAAAACTTTCAAAAATATGTAAACACGACTCTGCTGCGAGGGAATAAGGGTGTATATATATTTCTGAAACCTTGTTAACGTATATATATTTATGACGCTGACCGTACATAGGTAAGGTTAATTTGTTTTGTTACAAAACATTGATTTTTTTTACATTTTGCGGTTATAATAATATTATGTGGGTGCAAACTTATTTAAAAAGATACCCAACACCGTATAAATGTTATTCAGCAGACTGTAGGATATTTCTAGCTTGCACTCAAGCAGAACTGCATTAAACTCATTGTAAATTGTACATCAAAATCCTTATATTCTATAAAAACATACATTTATAGATATGGGTCAAACACGGAAGCTTCCTTTTGCCCACAACTTAGTCCGCATAAGAGTAAAGCTCCTTTTTATCATACAACTAGGGAGAAATACTTACTAGTTTTAAGATCCCTGATAATCTATCTTGTATGAAGCTTGCACGACCAAAATATTTAGTCCACTTTAAGTTGTCCATATGGACAGAAGCCGAAATTGAATTGTATAGGCCACTTTTTAAACAACTTAAACTCATGAAAAACTTTTACGTTAATTTCGCCATCTATTTTTATAGTTATTTATACCATGAAAAGATTTTTTCAAAATCAATTGTTCTGGCATTTTTGACAGTTTGATATGAGTTTGACGAGTTTGATACTTACTTGACAATGACTTTATAGCACTACGGTGGCCATCGTTCGAAAAAGGTTCATTAAAACCGTTTTACAAAATAATACATCGCAGTTTGAAGTGTAATTGGCAGCATGATCCAATTTTTACTGAATTAAATAATTTAAATCTTACCTCTGCGAGGTAAGTATGTTCTGTATCAATATACCGGTTTTTTCTGATTGCAATGAATGCCTCTAAAACCGAATGATAAACGGCCGTTGGTAACAATCAAGCTTTAGAACTATCTACTAGCTGATATTAAGCAATAAAGTATATATCACTAAAACGAATTTTAATACGTTTCGAGCTAACAATACAAAAGTACCAAAATATGTTAAACATCTTCACATTAATATTACTATGGTTAGCTCAGTTACTTCAATGATTTTATTACGAAGTTGATGATTATATTCTTTGCTGTGGTCTTCTCTTAAATGCTGGTAGAAATGGACCTGTAAAAGTGCCCGGAGGGCCTACATAATTACAGATCATACATCTTTAAATCTTTATTTTTATGTAGGTACCTATTAAGCAAATCATAGTTACATTTTTTCCTTTTCAAAAATAAGTTTGCGAGCTTTATGATAAAACCTCAGTATGAGATTTGTTAGTAAGTACCTAAGCAACACTTACAGATATATTTCTGGTTTTTTAAGTCTCAAAACAACACTGTTTCCGTATATTGATCGAAAATATTCTGATTCTTACTTTTGACCCTCGCTTGTTTATCGGACTTATTGTGTGTGCTCGCCTACTTACTAACCTCTCGCTACTCTATACGGACTTAGCCTACATATCGATTCATCATGAGATGTATAAACTGTGTTGTAGCACTTGTAGCCACGCAAAGACTGCGGAGACATATCATGCCTTCATTGCCTGGCCTTTTACTCACCATCCTAGCACGGTGGTTAACAATAGAGGTACAATCTACAGTTAGCTAAAATCATTCTACAACCAATAAATATGAGAAGCAACGAAGAGTTAATGCGGTTTGTACTTAGGTTGTTTACCGCGGTTCTCAGAATATATTTAGAGCTCAATGACAATGGATCAGAAATACTAATCTTGAAAATCACGACAGCAGAATTGTTGCCTTAGATGTCGTACATTTTTAAAATGTGAAATTATTTGTTACATGCATGCATAAACTCACGCCTTTGTTCCCAGAGTGGGATAGGCAGAGCTACTGAATTATCAAAAACTCATATTTTGCACAATCATGCTACGATGTTTACCAGTGTATATTAGTGACAGTCTTACGTTTCTTTTTTTTCTTTTTTATTATCATTTGTAGGTATGTCTTTCCCAATCACGGTACTATGGGAGTCCCGGACCTTTGGAAGGCGTACATGGTGCCGAAGCCAACACGCGGAGGCCCTTTAGACAAGTTGAATTTAGTAAAGTGATGGGACACCATCCGGCGATGGTCCCAGAGTTCAAACTATATAAGTATGCTTCCATTGACGACCATCCGTTAGTGTAACACTATTTAAGAAGGATGGGAACATTAAAAATAGGCGCTGTGAATGACAAGGATATGGATTGGTGAACAACACTATTGATGAAACAACGGCACCTGCCTGGCCAATCCTAATTACTTTGGTTGAAATGGCAGGCGGTGACTCGCCAATTCAATGGAATGAACCTCCCAAAATAGCCGCATATACATAGCAGCAGGAAGGCAACAGTTCCAGAGGGGCTAAGGGTCGAGAGGTGCTTCTGGACTTTAAACGACCATAAGGTGGCCACTTGCCACTTATGCAACAAATCCGCCCTTCGAGCATATAGCTCTTTCAACTCCACTCTGACGGGCCAATAAAGGCAAGCCAGAAGTGAGGGTATGTTCCTGGTCTTTGCACACCGCAGCCGGCCGGTGAAGGCAAGCGTGAGGTGAGGAACAGAAGCTACCCTTGGGAGCACTCAGGTCCGTGGTATCACCACTCACCAACAGCCATCCATGTTTTGAACTTCTGAATTCGGAAATAGCTGGTGAAAATCGTTTATTTGGGTATACAAAGTGGGACAGAATCTGGCATTCTCCATTCAGACTACTAGCCAGATTATTTGGCTTCGACGATGGTGCGCCCTTGCCAGACTGCTGAGTTTGTGATTTTATCCTTATCCTATTGTTGTTGTTTTATTTCAATATTTTATGATACGAACTGATTACTTTATGATATGCACTGCTAAGAAATGGAACTGCCTCCGTCTGTGTTTCCGAATATATAACTTATATGCTTTTAAGGCAAGAGTAAATAAGTTATTACTGATCCAGGGAGCATAATCCTCGGTCTCCTCATCGATTCACACCAGGTGAAATAGAGGACAATCGCAGGCCTGTCTTTAAAAATAAAAAGTCGTGCTAAAAGTTATAGTGAAATCTTTTTTTTAACCTATTTGTTGAAGTTTGCATACAAAAGCCTAGCAGAGCCTACCTACTTGAGAAAAACACACTTGTATATAATTAAACATAAAATAAAATTATTATTGTGGAACCAGTACAAGTGAGTTTTACTCAAGATGCTGTTGGTGTTCCACCAAGTTCCGACAGTCGCTAGTATAATGTACATAACATAATATAATGTTAATAGAAGCGCCAAGTCAAAAGTTCATAGCAAAATCTTTTTCTGTTACCTTGTTGCAGTTTGTATGAGAAGGAGTTTCTACGATTTATTTTCAGGATTGTAACGATATGAAAAGTTCCTGAAACTTTTCTCATGCAGAATACTAATATTCAGCTCATTAGCATAACATTTTACTAGTTACAATGTTTATACATTGCTAGGGCAGTCGCCCATACTTCAGTTTAGCCATGTCCTTTCATATTTGAACGCTAAAATAATTACGTTACGTTTTGAAGTTTTGATCCAAAAAAAATGGTAGGTACGGTTGTTTGGTAGATTTTATAAGGTATAATACAATAACTTTTAGCATTAAAATTATCAATAAACAGAAACGCATATGGTGCAATATTGTTTCGCAGAAATCTTTGAGTATTTGATATTAATTTCAACATGATCCCACGCGTTCCTGAGAAAAATTGTATCAAGTTCTGTTTAATTACAAATTATGTGTGAAATATCCTGAATGTTCAAGGAAAGGAAAACATTTTTTTAAATTAATCTATGTACGATAGATGTTTATTTAAATTCAGTAATTTCAGCCTAACAGGATGCTAGGCGCAGAGATTGTAGACAAAGCAATACATTAGGATGAACAAATGTGATGCGTTTCTAAGGGATACTTACCCTAAAAAGAGTAGTTACCCATTTTTTGACAGACGACAGACCGAGAGAAAATCATATAGACAGACAGAAATCATATAAACAATCAGCGGCAATCATATAAATATTACGGTTCAAAAGATACAGCTCTTTAAAGTTAGGAGTGTTAGGACGGACGGACGGACAGCGAATCTTAGTAATAGAATAGGGTCCCGTTTGGCACCTAATGGGTACGGAAACCTTAAGAAGGAGATACGGTATCATTAATTATTATAATCCGGTTTCAACCATAACCCAGTATCCAAACATAATAAAATAAATCCCTACATTATGTTCCCATTTACGATTCTTTGTCTAAGTTAAAAGTTGAAGCTGCTATTTGTTAGATATATCCGTTTATTATATGCACCGGATTTAAAAAATTAGAGTCGACGTAGAAAATAAAAATTCAAAAAGTTTGTCAGAAGTGGGATTCGAACCCACGCCCACAGAAGTGGACTGCGACCTGAACGCAGCGCCTTAGACCGCTCGGCCATCCTGACTGTACAGCATAGGTCGAAATTAATAATCAGATTCAAATACTTATCCTCATCAAAAATAGAAAATAATGAAAGAGCTAAATAATTATACCTACCTACTCGAAAATTAAACTAAAATAATAATTTAGATAATATCGATAGGCATACCATTATTAACATGGTTATAATTATTAATTTATTACTTACCCATAAAAATCAAGAAAATAATAAGTAATTTTAGGAAAAGTGTCTTAGAAAAATCATGTTCGTCAGGTGGTGTTGTAACAGGTGTTGCAAAAAAAAGGCACGCAAAAAAAAAAGAAAAAAAAAAGAAAAAAAAAGGGGATTTGAACCTTGTTTTGCACATTCATCGCTCAATTTAATATTGTTTAGAAACATAAATAAGATATTATAAGCTCACTTTTGTTTTACTTTTAATTTAACTTTGTTCTGTAATTTTAACATACAAGACGGTATGTAATAATAAAAATATGAATTTGACATCTTGTGGACAGTTTTTTAAACAGTTACGAAAAAAGGAACCTCATGGCAGCAAACGGAAAACCATAGTTGTCATGAGATATTAACAACCGCCCGCTCTAGACTTGGGGCATGTTGAGGTAAAGTTCACTGGGTCTTACAGCCCTTACCTCAAGTCCCCAACTCTATGAAGACCATCGGGCGAAGCATACCTCAACACAGCTGATGATACTCGCACGATACTTAGCGAATATTACGAATCTATTCAGCAAACATGACGTCATACACTTAAGTTCGTTGCCCCCGACTTTGTAATTCGAATTGAAGAACTTTAACGATTAACAATGAGATTCTAACCTATATAAGGGGTTGTTACTACTTTGTAAAACTTATCTATCGCTATTTACAGCCTAAATTACCATTAAAATGCTTCTAAAAACGTGAAGATATAATACGCCATCTGGCGTGTGTTCGTCAAAACTAAAACTGATATAACACGCCTGTTAGTTTTGCTACTCAACAATAGATGGCGCTTGGTAGGTTTCGCGTATACTCAAAAGATGTCGCTACGTAGCGCGTATAAACGTTATGGCGAAAGTGAAAGTGCCAGCGACCGGGCGGTTGTTGACCGTCAAAACGGTTCGCGGTCCGTGACGTAACAATGGTAACAGATAACATCTCACGTAAGCGCCACGAATCGTATCGATGAGAAAGCTACAAGCTGGCGAGCTACATTCTTTAGAACTTATCTGCAAGAAACTCCTTGTGGGGTCTATTTTATGAAGAGTTCTAAAGGCTACCATTGACTACCCCATTGCAATAAAAATGCCACACGTCTCTTATAATAGTATATTATTTCCTAGGCAGGGAAGTAGGCAATTGCGGGCCGAGTATTGGTTTAAACGGACCGAGCTTGCGAGTCCGTTTAAAAATACGAAACCCGCAATTGCCGTTCCTGCCAAGGCAAATATAGTGCTTTTTCTCAAAAATCGTAAGGAAAAAATTGTGTTGGAGTATAATCTTCATCGCTTGAACTAATTTTTTGAATTGAATACAAACAGAAACTTCACGTAAAAAAACCATCACTCTTTACCACCTTTTTGTTTATGACAAGGAGAAACGCAAGCTTTTTTAAAAAATAAAACAAGCTATTCCAGACACATAAAAAACTGATGTTTCGAATAATATATGGATGTTTACGCTTTTTAAAAAGTTACAAACTAGACGGTAACGAAATTTGTATGCATTTGTATGCAGGCTCGCTACACAAGCCCGCAATGTTTTTTTATTTATTTGAAAACTTTCAGTAAACTATGTAATAGTTAGGAAGCTGGCGAGCAAAATTTCCGTATGATTTGTTCATATTCATACCTATCACATTATTAATACCTAGCGATAAGATTATCGTAAGAAACATTAAAGACCCGCGTCTGCTACCATTTTAGCGCTGCGATGCTATCGAGGAGGAAGACATAGGACCTTAATTGACTAGACCAAATCTCCTCGTATTTAGGGTTCCCATCCGTCCGGACTCTAGTCCGGACATTGCCTGGCTTTTTAATTTGTCCGATTTTTTTAAATTAGATGTGATATGAGTAATAAAACTTTAAATGAGTAATGTTTCCATTTTGTGACTAAAAAGTCCGGACTTTTATCGAAATGTCAGGCTTTTCAAATTCCTAAATGGTAGCCCTACTCGTATTGATCTGAACTTTAATCCCTATCAAATCAATATGAAATACGGACAAACAAATCATATACCGAAATGATTGCCAGCTCCCTAACTAAAAGAGGAGTGATAGGCGATCTCAGCTCCCTTGTTTTTTAGGCCTTATATTAATGAGTATCAAGTTTAGTGAACGTAAAAAACTAGCGGAGGATAAAGTCCCAGATAGACGGGCGAGTAAGTACGCGTACTTAAAGCTAAACGACCTTTTTCGGCCGCGTTTACCTTTAGAAGTTCGCGTACTTAGCGTGACACACGGGCGAGTAAGGTCGCCGAGCCATAAGTACGACGTACTTACTCGTTCGTCTATCTGGGACTTAAGAAACGGTAGCGTAGCGTAGGTAGGTAGATGGAGGAGTGATGATTTTTTTCCGTTCTGCGACGAAAATTAGCCATACAATTGTAATAGTTATTTGTTATACAAGGGGGGAAAGTTGTATTTTATCTGCGAGTGTTCACTTGAAACACGAGCTAGCGAAAGGATTCTATGATTGACCACGAGCAAAGCGAGTGGTTCAAAAATAGAATCCTGAGCGTAGCGAGTGTTTCAACACATGAGACGTAAAATTACTTTTCACCCGTGTATAACACAAAACTTTTCACCTCAGTACAGCGAGGAAAATAAGAAAGACTAAGACTGTATTTAATGTTTTTTACTCGATGCAATTAATTAATTGTGATGTTAAAAATTCAGCGCTTTTAACGTTTTACGGTACGTTTTGTTAGCTGTCAAATATCACTTAAGCTGCCTTCAAATGTCAAAACTCTTTCTTCACAAGTGGAAATTGAAATTGAAATATATTTATTTACTTTAAGCATTACTTACATGGTTTCTTATTGTATAATCGTGCCAAACTACAGAGCAGTTTGTCGGCACTTACTCCTGGAAATCATTTTATCAATAACGCTCACAAGTAACACTTAACAGATTTTTTAATCTAGTTTATTTAACCTAAATTAGTTTGACAATATAAAACTTTTTTAATTTAGATTTAAATACATTTGGCTTTATTCCGTCTAAGTCATTAACGAGTTCACTCGGTAGTTCATTGAATATTTGAGGAATCAAATAATTACTTGTTCTACAACCATAATAATTAGTGAATTTAGGCAAGATATATGTTTTAATCTTTTTAGGTCGACTTGAGAAGCTCCGGAATTTTATTAATTTAGAATTTAATTTATTAAAATATTCAGTGGCCAGCAAGAATTTAACTTTCCTGTCAACAGGCATAATTTTACAAATTTTGAAAAGCTTTTCATAATCTCCGTTACATTGGTCTTAGTGAAACTTTTTTAGTGACTAGACATTTTAGGAATCTTATTTGCAATCGTTTTATTTCATTCATGTGAGTTGGAAACGACCTGCCGTAGCTACTCAAGCCGTAACTCAGATAAAAAGCAAATAATTATTTATATCGTTGTCTAGTACCCATAGTACTAGGTCAATTAGTTTGAAATTGTCCCCATGTTTTTTTTTAATGTGTTTGTTGAATTTATTTGGTTCAATTATTTTAGTTCACATTTTATTTAGTTATGTGGCCATATTATGTAACGTTTTACTCGTTACTGTCATGAGAGGCCGCCGCTGTGGGCTGCTGTGAACGGCTCGCGTCGAGGTAGCGTTGTCCTTTTATTAATACGTCCATGGCGGTAAATAAAAACATACGTCAATAGTTACTATTAGATAGATAAAAATCCCCGATATAAAGGTGACCCCTTCTTTCAGAGCTCGATATCTCTTAAACGGCCCAACCGATTTTCATGAAATCTAGCTAAAAACAACCGCTAGAATACCTGCTTTCAAATAAAAAATTCCGCATCCAAATCGGTCCTTCTGTTTAGGAGTTACGATGCCACAGGTACGTCAAACTTATAACACCCCTTTTTGGGTCGGGGGTTAAAAATTAAATGCTTTAACGTTATTACTTATGATTTTGGTTCACGATAAGATATTTTTTTTTATTAATTTTGAGATATGCCGTTTTGAAGACCTGCTATATCTAGGTACATTTTAAACCATGGACGCATAGAAAGTCTAAGGGAAGCACCGTCTAAGATTTTATTTTGACTTCTGGAGATAGAGATAGGGATAGATTTAATTTGATTTATTTAATTTCATCTCATTTAATTTCATTTAATTTCATTTCATAATGACACGAGATGTTTAGCCAAGCGAGCGAGCGAGCGAGCCCGGAGGGCCAAACCACCAAGAAATAGGAGCTCCGTCGGCTTTTCTGAGAAAGTGTATAAAATGCGAATAAATCTGCAAAAGACGGAATCCCCTTCAATCGCCGTCAGCCATTTCATAGAATGTTTTACTTCTCCTAATTTTCATTTCATTGTAAGCTTATTTCTGCTGAAACCTTGTTGTTTTTAGGTTATCTTAAGCATGGGTTACGTAGGTTAGGTTAGGTTAGACCTGTAACTACAAAAATTATAACTCCTGCACGTGATGCCTGTCGATGGAATGAAAATTCAACATAGTAAATCATTCTATGAAATTAAAAGTGTCGGAGATTAAATGATAAAACCGCAAAATATATTAACACCTACATCGAATGTGTCCAAGCCTTAGCAAGGCGAACTCTATACAAAAGGTCCATATGCACTATTCACTCGAAGGCAATACGTTCTCGCCTTTAAAGCTTCAGTGCCTGAAGTGCAAGTTACGAAGGAAATGATCCTAGTATTTTGAGCTCGCGGCACTGATCAGTTTAAGGCATATAAGAGGTTGCACTTGACCGAGATTCGATTGCTTTCTGCGCTACACATGTGTATGTATATATATGTTACACGACGCGCACTTACTATGTGTAGCGAGTAGGTTCACCAAGCTTTTGTTTTGACGCCTAATCGAAAATGAATATATTGATTATCGATGGACATACAAAATCTTTAGTCCAGTACCCTTACCACGAGTTACAATTAACGTACTCGCTAGCGAGTCGAATGCTCTATCCCTCGCAGACCTCGCAGTATTCTTATAGAGTGCAATTAAGGGACAGAGCATTCGACACGCTAGCGAGTACAGTAATTGTAACTCATGGTAAGGGTACAGGATCCTGAGCTGCCCACACATTTCAGCGCGTGTATTCAATTTGGCAGCATAACTTCTCGGACGTATAAGGCTGCCTAATTGAGAATGCACGCGCTAAAATGTGTTTTATTCTCTTTGACGGGACTACTAAAACTCGCCGCTTGGACTTCACTCCTGCATTCGCTTACCTTTGCTTTTGAGAGAATCACTACCCTGCGTTCTCTCACCTTTGCTTTTGAGAGAATCACTACCCTCTGGCCGTGTCCCGCGGACAGCCGGCGGATGGTCACCGTCGCCACAAGGTGTACCGCTCGACACATGCGGCTGACTCAGCCGAGTGGTCATTAATCCTTGCCGTCAATTACCGTTGCTTTAAGCCGTGTTAAGTAACTTGCATAATATTTAATAGCAATCATAAATATTTAGGCGGTAGATGGGTTGTAGTTACTTATACTCTGATTATTCTAAGATGGGGCCTGTGACAGCTCATATAAATACTTATTACATTTATTTATTTAACTTTAAATAAATGCTTCATCGGTACAAACCTAGCGACGCCGGCCAGTACGGGTAGTACAAGTTGTATTTTCTCGCTTGTCGCTCAGTGCGTCTTTATCGTTACTGACTAGATAGAAAGGGAGATCCGAGCGACAAACAAGTCGCGGGCAACTTGTGCTAGCCGTGCTGGAATTTAAATAATTAATCGCCTATTTTTAAATACCCCGCTTGTGAGTATAGTAAGTGATTGAAATTACGGAATACGGCTGTCACAGGCATCGTCTTATAATAATCAGAGTATAGTATACCTAACGGTATACTAAGAGGATGACATCGGTAAGGCTACTTGATGATGTACCTACCATAAGGGGGGGGCAAGGGGGGCAGCTGAAGATAAGAAGTTACCTCGAAAAAAGTTAGTCAGTCTAGATAGAATCTGGCAGGTTGTGTCATATCGCACAATATGTTGTTAACTATTAAATAACATACATACATTAAATCACGCCTGTTTCCCAGAGGGGTAGGCAGAGACCACTTCTTTCCACCTGCTACGATCTTGACAAATCTCTTTCGCTTCTTCCACATTCATACATCGAGTCATGCACGCACGTCGGTTTCGGGTACTTAAAATTCGGCCCTTTTCCAGTATTTCTCCGATTTGATTCGAAAAAGTACGCCTAGGGCGGCCCCTTCCAACCCTTCCACTCACTTTAGCTCTGTATATCTCTTTCGTCAATCTTCTTTCATCCATCCTTTCCAAATGACCGAACCATCGAAGCATGCCCTAAAATTAATTAAATAAGTCATGTATGTAAATTCATTGAACGCTCTCAGCAAAAGCGTTATAATAACTCTAAAAATCATAAATAAGGAAGGGCATAAAATTATACCACGACCTTAATAAAAACCAAACGTTTACGCCCATGGTGATTAAACTGATTCATTTGCCAAAATAATAAACTGTATGAGCACAAGATGGAGTCGTAAATATAGTTTCAATGTCACGATAATAAATAAGCGCGATCGATCATTTATTCGTGTAATGTCTAATAACAGGATGTTTGGATGTGTTGTTGAAGACTTGAGGCATGTATTAATTTGTATACATGACTAAGAAAATTAAGTATATTATGATATGTATTTATGATTAGTTGATTACCAATTACTAATGTTTTTCAGCTTAAGTTGCATGTGTGCGTGCCTCGAGCGTACGCGCACGAAAGTGCTCTTTGTTTTACCCGACTGCCGAAGTAGGAGGATAATGTTTTCGACTTGTAGCGAAGAGACTGAAGGAATGGTCCGATTTTGAAAATCCAGGTGTTATCAGATTCGTTTTAGCGTCAAAAGTGTCACTGGTTACTTAAATTACAAACAAATGCCGAAATGGCGGATTTGGAAGTATATAACATGTTTTTGGACTTATACAGGGTGGAAAAAACTAATGCCACATAGATGGCAACTACCATAAATATTAGAAATAGCAAATTCTACGCTAGGAGATTTATTTTTATTTTTAAAAACAATTATTACTGCATTTACTTATGGATTTTTGAAAATTCGACCGCCTTAACCGAGAATCGAACCGGTCAAATATAAATAACAAAATAAAAAAAGGGTTTTTTACGGGTTTAATTTAATTTAAAGGTGTATGTGTTGTAGAAATAAATGATCACTATCAATGGCCCTTTCGATCTGTATAATAAAACACGACTTTATTGTTTTGTTATATTCGACCAGTTTGATTCCCGGTTAAGGAAAAGATTTGTTTTCAAAAATAAAAGTAAGTCTCCTTTGCGTAGAACTTGCTGTTTCCAATATTTAAGGTAATTGCCGTCCATTTGTCGTTCGTTTTTTCCACCCTGTATAGACGACAATGTCAAATATGCATTCAGGCTTTTAAAGTTTGTTTTTGTTATATTGGTTCTTTGCAGTCACTCACCCTGAGTTGTTGTTGAGTTGTACCAGCCGTGGTACGCGAAGAGTTTGTCTCTCCAATGTCATCGGACTCCATACGTGAGCTTTCTGCATCTAGGATCTAGGTGAATGTCACCAATAGGCCATTAGCGGCGCGTGAGTCGATCGATCACGACTTACACGTTGTGTAGACGCAGGTGGACGAAGATGTTTATTGATGACCCGTTTCATTTCAGTTCATAAATTATAAATAAGTAGTAAAGAGCCTTGTGTGGCTCATAATACCAGAAAGTCGTTTTTTCTTCCGATAGAATTTCCGAAAATCAAATTTTAATTTCTGACAATCAAATTTTGAGAATTTCCTGTCGCATTTTTTCCCATTCCAGAAATTAATTTGATAGTGTCGACGAAGCACAATTTTCTCTTTAAAGTTTTTTTTCTTTAAAGTTAGAGTAAGACAGCAGTCGTCTTCTGCAATTTTTATTGCTGGTCTAAACCTCACTTATTAATGACGGTTTTTAGGGATCCGTACCCAAAGGGTAAAAATGGGACCCTATTAGTAACACTCCGCTGTCCGTCTGTCCGTCTGTCCGTCTGTCTGTCTGTCACCAGGCTGTATCTCATGAACCGTGTTAAAATAAAATAAATATTTATATCCCATACAACAAACGTATTCTTTTTTTGCCATTTTTGTCTAATGTTGTATAGATAATGGTACGGAACCCTTCGTGAGCGAGTCCGACTCGCACTTGGCCGGTTTTTTTTATCTATTACATGTTACAAGTCTACGTAATAACTTTAGAAAGGTTCGTCACCGCCCTTGGTTTCCCTCAACCTATCTATAAACGATAATTGATCTCAGTCTAAGAGTCAAGAAGCGCAGTCACGATGTTACGATTCGAGATCGCATCTAAAAAGGCGAGGCCTTAGACTATAAGGTCGAAAGGGTCACAGGCTAGTCGCAGAGGTTTTTCCAACCGTCGTAGTCAAGGTCGAATATACAGGGTGTCCTTGAACTGTAACTGCGCCAACTTTTGAGACAACATAATATTATGTAAATATATACCGTTCATCAAAAGTGAAATGAAACCTTTTAATTAGACAGCGATTAGACGGAGAGATTCGATATGCACTGTGACGTCATGTAACACGTCGGTCATAATAAACTCCATGTTAAATTCTGTTTTGCTATAAAGAGATAGGAACAAATATTTGTTGGCTTATATCTTGGTTTTTTTTATAGATATTTAAACATTGTTTTTGCTCAACTATTTGTAACATGAAACAGCTTTTATTGAAGCTTTGAAAACAAGTTATGAACATTCCCTGTTCTTTTCAGCACGAAGACACAAAATTGTTGAATGAAAATGGAGAAATGCTTCAGATTTGATTTGGAATCACAAATAATAGCTATTATAAGTATTATAACCCAAGGGAGGTAAAGGTGTACCGCAAGGAGGCGTTCTTTGCCAGTATCATTAAAATCGTAATTTTCTTCTTTTCATACTACTTTATAAAACAAAGTCATTTCCCCGACTAGATGCTTAGATCTTTCAAAATCCACAACGGATGCGGTTTTCATCAAATAGATAGAGTGATTTAAGTGTCCTGTGTGGTTGCCGGTCTCGTGTGATTGCCGGGTTAGAATAGTGCCACTCCTGTCTTCCCGTGGATGTCGTAAGAGGCGACTAAGGGAATAAAGGCTTGTAATACTGTTAGGCTATGGGCTTGCACCCTGTCACTAATACGCTGGTAAACATCTATGTCTAATTGTGCAAAATGTGGTTACTGAATTATCAACAAATTTTTCAAGTTGTTGGTAATTCTGTAGCTCTGTCTACCCCACTCTGGGAATGAAGGCGTGAGTTTATGTATGTATGTATGTATGTATGTATGTAAATTCTGAATTAGGTATGTACGAGTGTTACAGAAAACTCACATAAATTGAAGCGCCTCCGCTTTAACTTAGCTTTTCTTGAGATTACGCGAACTTTAATTTAATTATTCTATCTGTCATGTTCATGTGTTATGTCAATAAACAAAAATGCAACCATGTTACCTTACCGTAACTTTTAACCGCCAACCAAGGCCCGGTCAGCGACTCGCCGATACCAGCCACATGTCGGCGATATCAATCTGGGCTTATTTAGCAATACGTACCGACAGCAGGCCAAAAATATGTGTACATGTACAGTGTCAAATACCTAAGGTCTTGTAATTGCAACTATCTGGTTATTGCAACTAACTTAAATAAGTCCCTCTAGGACACTGTTTTCAACAACGACAGAAGTTATATTGTTCTTTTATTACTAAGATATACAATATCACGCCTCTATCAATGATAGAGGGAGTTATTTAAGTCAGTGGCAATAACCAGATAGTTCTAATTACACGACTCCACCTTATTTTTCTTTCCCTTTCGGATAGTAAGGATTTCCATATCTCATTAGCGGGCTGAAAATTACATTTCCGTCCTTAGGGCGGAAAGTGATTTTGAAATAACTCCGCCATTTTAACTTTTTTCTAGACCTTATATAGTAGAATCATACAGCTATTACGAAATAAATCTAAAATTAGTTTTGAAATTGTCTCAAAACTCTCTTTTTTTTTTAAAAACAATATCTAAAGACAAAGTTCGTCATAATAACATACAACTTTTTTGTTTACTTTCCTCTCAGTCGCAATGAAAAGTAGTGTTTAAGTCGGGTAAAAGTATCAATTGCATCCTCACCCTATACTTAGGCGCAAATAAATATCGGAGGACAATCTCACACTAATTAACCTAGTCCAAAACTAACTGCCGCAATCAGAGACGTCAATTTAATTTAATGCTTGATTAAAGTTGCTTTCGTCACTTTCTTTGCTACAGCAATAGAATAAGAAAGCACGTTAATTACTAAACAAGCATTAAATTTAATTGACGTGTCTGAGTGCGGCAGTAAGCTCTGCTTGTACTACCGGATAAATTAATTTTTATTCGAGTCTATCAGATTTCACCCGAAAACGGTGGACACGATGTAGGTATGTTTAGAACTAATTATGCCCCTTAGTTCAAAATCATAACAGACTGTATAATCCAAAAAATAAGAATTGACTGAGCGTCTCTGCTGACGCTACCCGTCGAATGTGTGTCGACATAGCGGGGCGCGGCGCGTTGCGTGCGAGATCCGTGTGTGCTGACCCTACCTACCGCCTACATACTTATACCTAACTCACTCTATGCTTGCACTTGTACTTGTGTGTGGAACCATGTAGAAACAGATGACAATCGTAACTGACATTCACTCTCATTCATTTTTAACCCCCGACAAACACAGAGGGGTTTTTGGTATTAGTTTAACGTTTGTAATGTGTGTGTGTTTGTTTGTATATGGCGTCGTAGCTCCTAAGCAGAAGGACCGATTCGGACGCGATTTAGTTTAATAGAAAGGTAGTTTAATCACAATGGTTTTTAGCTAGGTTTCATGAAAATTGGTTGGGCCGTTTAAGAGTTATTAACTTTGAAAGAATGGGTCGCCATTACATAGGGGGGGGTTTTGTTTTGAACTGGGGTCCTAGTGAAAAAGGGTACAAGTCGACTTAACTCGTAATAAAAAAGGGTATATACATGAACGGGGTATAACTAGACTTAAATCCTTTTTATTTGATCTTCAGGAGACTTATACCCTTTTTCACTAGGACCTTATCATTGTTGTATTGGCTTTACCATTACACACAAACACCGCATCCATCAAGTGGTTTATTCGGTTCAACATAATTCATTCAGTGCCGAAAAATGGCAGTTGTATGTAAGTTAGACCCGTTATTGTGTCAGTGGGGTTAGTCGAGTTTATTTCAGCATTGAGCTAACCTTATTCGATCAATGTTTTATGTTGAGTGACAAGGTGATGTGGGATAGGACAAGTTTATTAAGGCTAAATAAACCTGGGCCTGTATTCTACTGTGTAAAACAATATTGCTCGTGTTATCGTATTGTTTTCAACTCGGCCGCCATTACTGTCAAAGAATTGAACTGTGTGTGATTTTTGAAGACCTGTGAATAAGAGCTATAGTAACGTTGCCAATACGATAACATGACAATGACAATATAGTTTTATTATATGTTATTGTATTGTAATAGTACTTATACTTACCCATGTTTTATAATTTATGTCTCGGTAGAACCTTTTTGCATCTGACTTGTTATCTTAATGTTACTTCTGGAGTCCTAGTGAAGAAGGGTGTAAGTCTCCTGAAGATCAAGTGAAAAAGGGTTTAAGTCTAAATATACTCCTTTTATGTGTACACCATTTTTATTATGAGAGTGAGTCTACTTACGCCCTTTTTCACTACATCCCCAGATTTATGAGTTGACGTACACTTGGACGTATTTTGAGACGGTCATGTTATCCAAGATCTGTTTTTTTAATTCGGGTCTCAGATAACGATACACATACTTGTACCTATGACTAGATAAATAGAAAATTTAAAATAATTTTGTCCATCATATAAAAATATTGATGCCGGGGATCGATCCCGGGACTGCTAGCTTCGTAGGCAGGGTAACCTAACAACTAGACAAAGTGTACATTGCAAGTATATTGCAATTTCCGGCAAATGGCGACTCAGGAAGTAAATTCCATTCCTCTGCGGTTCAAATAAGGAAGGTGTATGTGGACCTTTTGGAGCGGTAATGTTAGATTCTATAATTATTACGGTAAAAAAAGGTGTACAAAACATGAAGGTACCGTAAAATGTGCCTACTTTGCTCCCCCATGGGTAACTATGCTCCATAGTAACTATTTCGTTTGTTATTTATAAGTTAAGGTTGATGACAAATTTTCTAAAAAGAATCGATGTATACATCCAGCCACGCAGTGAATGAAAGCAATAGAATGATTTACAATACAGATTACCTCAATATTTACACGTATAGTTCGGAACGAAGATTGGAACGGCGCGTGGCGTTTCCCGCGGTCCGAACTTTACGTGTAAAGGCCGTTATTATGCGTTAGAAAGAAAAAGAACCTACGTTCTGGGGGTAGATACTAGGTAGGTACAAATTTATATTTTTATCGTTTTTAGATCCTCAAAGTCTTAATAATGCTGTGGAGGAACTACGTACTTATTTAAAAACTTCTGTGCTTTAATGCTACAGAGGTCAATATCCATATTCTACAAAGACTGGATTCATTTCACTGGTTGTTTTACCCACATTTGAACACAACACGAACACTGTTGGTTGCTTTTCGGACGGACCTTGCTCAATTTAATTCGTCTAATTTATCATAATCCTGCTAATTCATAATCGAATCAAATAAATTACAACCATTACTAACTCTAATACCGAAGATAAACCAACATTCAAGATGCACTCGGGTTAAGAGCTCGCTCTCAAGGTCGCATAAACGTTTCGCGAATGAACTCAAGTTTATTACGAGTCCACGTTCATTACTTGAGATTAAATGCGTGTTTGATTACGATTTATGAATTATCAATTGGCATTTTACAAGGTAATTGCAATATTAAAGGGCATGTGCAAGTGTACATTGGTATTATCAGTTTATTTCATTTAGTCCTACTAGTAGTTTGATCATCTAACTGTTTGGACAAAATTATTCAAATTAGTTATACTGGCTAAAAATGGTCTATTCCCCTTAGATATACTTTCCTCGTAGATACACTTTTGAAAAAAGTTCGCATTTATTCCTTATAGATCCATTTTCATATAGTACATTCAGCAACATAGGTTTGTCACACAATTTAGAAATCACAATCACACCTTAGATTATCATCTAAGTACCTAGTTCTTATTGTATGAAAATAACAATATTGCATATGAATGTCCACTGAACTTGATGTGTATTATGTACAATAATTTTTTATGATTTATGATCTCACCTGCTACGATCCCGACAAATCTCTTGCGCTTCTTCCACATTCATACATCGAGTGATCCATGCATGTCGGTTTCGGGTACGTTTATCTTCTGCGGGCCTATTATGGTCGTGTTTATCGATGTGGATAAAACATCTGTCACTTTCAGGCCAGTACGTGAGTGCGAGAGTGAGGGATGCTTTATCCACCGCGATAAAGGCGGCCATAATACGGGCCCTGTAGTTAAATTAATTGTGTTATTGTTTTTATTGTACCATGGTTAAATTAATGTTTGGATGGAATCCAAACTGTAACAGACGGACGGACAAACTATTTATAGTTTTACAAAGCGTAGGCAAAGAATGTGGTCACCCGTGTTAATAAGATATATCCGGATGTTTACGCGATTCAGATGTTAAGCGGATATCAAGGTTAGGACGGGGATATAGGGTTCAAACTGCAATAATGAAAAAATAATTAATTTATGTAAAGTAATAATTACTTTTTATTTATACCTGCTTATTATCAACAATAAGACGACGCGATGGGCATTTGTGCACAGATTATTTGGGCAACGATTTTCTATATTAACTTGTGCAGTTTTTATTTTTATTTTGTTTTAATTGAAAATCATGGTTTTCGAAAATATAATTATTTATTTTATTTATAATTTGTGCGTGTATTAAATTAAATTGTTTAATTAACGAAAAAAAAATATAGCTCTAAAATAGGTAATTACTTTTCACCGTTACAAAAAACATTGTGTAGAGTTTTTATAAAAAAGCTTTTCACCAATTCTTCGTCTTTAATATTAAAACGTGTCTACGTTTGTATAAGGGGGGCTGCGGTTCGATTAAACTGGAACTGTCAACAAAAATAAATAAACCAAATTTAACGAATGTTACATTACAAACCCTGTACAAGCTAAAAGCAAGAGAAATTATAGCAATTTTACGGTCCGCACAAAACTAAAATTCACAACAATTTTAATTTCCTACCTTATTTTATTTCTCTTCTAGACCATAATAATATGATAGACTAGACAACCCACAGCTTATACCGCTAAACCTAGAGACTGAAAAGAGGGGGGAGGGAATATTTCTTGAGGACCTTCCTGAACTAAAAAGATTTTTTGGAAAATCGATCCCCTATTCATATATCGGTATGAAATAGCATAGGGAATAGGGAGTGGGTAAGAAGCGAGAAACTAATTCTACTAGTACGAAGTCGCGTGCTTTTAGTTTAAATATAAATTTCTATGGAATTGAAAATTATTTGGTTACACAGCGCAAAATGAATGTAGGTAGGTAAATGTGATAAAAAGACTGATATTTTATGGCGTTTATATTATATTTGTTTGCGTGTCTGGCTGTTGAACTATTTAATAATACTTGTTACTTTTTGTTAAATTTCAACGTTAAAGGTTAAAGCATACCTATGCGTATTTTATTAGGAGGTTTGTTATCGAAAAAGGTGACACTTTTATGCACTAGAGCATAAAATGCGGTTTTAGGCAGATTACAACAAGCATAAAAGGGCGTTTTTTCCAAAAAAGTGTACATAAACTTTTTCTTTCAAATTTCGTTTTTTTTTGTTTTTCTTACTCAGAATCGTTTATACTATCAATCCTCATACAAGAAAAAAGTGTCCCAAATATTCCATTCCAGATCGTCACATTTTTGTATGCAGTCTTTCTTTTATTTATATGGTCGTGACGCACTGGAAGAAAAAACTTACGTGGTAAAATCTGGGACACTTTTTTTCTTGTATTAGGATCGATAGTATCAACAATTCTGAGAACGAAAAAAAAAAAACAAATTCTGGAAAAAAAGTTCATGTACGCTTTAAAAAAAAAACGCCTTAAAACAAGAACTTGAAGAGGTGAAAATAAATTTTAGGTTATCTTAGCGCCCGTCTTCCCCCGAGTATATGTTCTTCGACCCTGGCCCGCTTGGCCTCGTGCCAGGTTCAAGATTGGCGTGTATGCACAATTGCACATGTTTTAATATAACTGCATCAGTAATAACACTAAACTGCAGGGTAAACTTGGGAGTTGAGACATTTCATGTAAACTCGGATTACGCACACAAATGGACGACGGTATATGAGTTATTTCTTTTTATAATTTTTGAACCAACCACTATTTCCCTTTTAATAATATTCGCGGTACAAAATCATATAAAAATCAGTACCGATAAAACGGGGCTATTTGGGAATCACGAGGCTATTTGGAATCGAGGAATTATAAGCTTTTAGTTCATATATTTTTGTCATGGCAATGGTAGAACTACTAGAAATGAAAACTTCGCCTGACACCAAGTTTTACATTAAGTGTTATTGTTATAAGTTATACGTTATTATCATCGTTTAGAGAGAGGTTTGCCGAAAGAGTAAATATTAATCATCGTTCGAGACTCTCGTAAATTCCATAAATTCTAATAAAAAATATGTAAATGTGCTGAAGTTCGTACTTTCAGTGTTGTGTTTATTTTTATGTGACACTAGGCCCTCGGAGCTGTCAATGGTATTTGCATAAGGTTATAGCGTCGGGCGCGAAAGGCGCGCAGGCGGCGGTGGCAGTTGGCGCCTCCTGTACTATTATCTATTCTGTGCCTCCATTCAGAATTTCATCACGGTAGCATTAATATTGAGCGTGGTAGATCTTTAAAGAGATTGAAAGATATCTTATCTTATCTTATCTTACAGATGGGCCCTTTCGGATAAACTTCGACCCCTTGAGAATCTTTTGTGCAATTACCCAAATAATATAAGGAAACGTCAGTCTGTTTTAGGGGTTCGTACTACTGATAGATTCACGTTTCCAAATAGAAAAGGCGATTGTAAAACGTTACGTATGATGGAAATGTTTGTGCTAAAGCTACAGGAGGGTTATTATGACATGGCTATGCAGTTCATTTTACGGCGAGCGTAAATGACAGAGCTATAGCAGGTATATGCTCTGTCCTTTTCTCTCAGCGTAAACTGAACTGCATAGCTATGTCATAATAACCCCCCTGTAGGCCTAATGAGCCCCAGGCAGAGCGCACTTTAAGAATGGCCCCAGCCAAGATACTAACGCTATTAACGTTTTTCTATTCTATCGCTCAAAATGTATGGGATGAAAGTTGACCACGTGATTTATCGTAACGCACGAGAATGTCATCCCATACATTTTGAGTGATAGAAATGAAAAACTTTAGTAGCATTTGTATCTTGGCTAAGGCCTTGGATCACGTTTCCAAATAGAAAAGATGATTGGAAGACGTGACGTTCATAATTGAAATTGTAACGCTAAGGGCCGCCACAGACGATAAGTCGAACTGACAGACCGAGAGGGACGCGGCTATTTGATAGAATGAGAAAGTTCAAGTCTCTCATTCTAACAAATTGCTGCGTCCCTCTCGGCCTGTCAGTTCAACTGATCGTCTGTGGCAGCCCTAAAGCTTCTGTAGGCCTAATAGAGCCCTAGGCCTCCGCGGTGCACACTTTAAGAATGGCTGCTCTGAGGTTTATTGCGTTGGTACTAAACGAAAGGGCAATTGTTCTATGTACCAACGGCAACTATTTACATACGTCGCAGCCGCGCCCGACGGGTTCCACACATGTTGCGACAGCCTGACGATTGTCGCTCGTAGTGTGGGGCGCTGTCGATATATCGATATCGATGAATATCGACAATAAATTGTGACCAACTGTAAGTATTTACATACATCGCAGCCGCGCCCGACGCGTTCCACACATGTTGCGACAGCCTGACGATTGTCGCTCGTTGTGTGGGGCGCTGTCGATATATCGGTATCGATGAATATCGACGAGCGTTGTGACTAACTGTTAGTATTTACCTTCCATCCATCTGAGTTTTTTTTTGCTAAAAGGGGTTAACGAGCTAGTGGGTCACCTGGTGTAAAGTGGTCACCACCGCCCATGGAGACTGCAACACTAGGAGAAGAATCGCAGATTGCGTGCGTGTTGCCACGGGCTAAGATTACTACACATATTACTTATATACTCTACGCCTAACGATTGTTATTCGTAGTGAGAGCATATTACAAGAGAT
Organism: Acleris cristana; assembly: GCA_948252455.1. Classification (NCBI taxonomy): domain Eukaryota; kingdom Metazoa; phylum Arthropoda; class Insecta; order Lepidoptera; family Tortricidae; genus Acleris; species Acleris cristana. Next base: position 9,699,615 of record OX411795.1, on the reverse strand, counting down.
TTTATTGATATAAAATTGTAGCAGATATTGTTTAAATTAAACTAAAATTTTTGATTTAATATGTTTCACTGATTGTATAACACAAATAAAAATCGATAAAAGAATATGTGACAAAAAAAGAGAAGAGATAATTCAAAGTTGAGTTTCCGGCGGTGCTTCTTCTTAACAGCAACTTTAAGGGACGCCCTAGTGGGCTCAGACAAATATTAAAATAATATTAAAAAACGCAATAATAGTACTAAGAATAAGATACCTTATAGACGAGAGAAAATACCTTATAGACTAACATACATAACATTATAAAACTTAAAATTAACACCGAGGTGACAAAACAGCGTGGTCCCGTTTTTCCAAAATTGGCGTCATAGTTGCTGCCCGTAAGTTGCCCCGAAACCGCCGGCTAACGACACCTTTCGGCCAGAGGTCAGGACACTCGACGGTCCCCAGCATAAACCGCGGCACGCGCACTACAAACGAACTGAAGTGCACGTAGCGAAGCTGGAACACCATCAGACTGCATTCAACCTTCTGACGGACATACTCTACCGTAGCAGAGTAATGAGGGCGCCACTATACATGCGACAATGTGCTCGACTGAGTCTTAAGACAATAATTTTCCTTATCGATAGAAAAACACACTACCAACTGATCCCACCACTACCAACTGAAGTGTTGGGCGCGGTTGCTCGCCTTGCACCGCCAGCAGAAACAGAAAAAGTTGTTGCACTTCAGCCAATGCCGTGCGTTCTTACACTGGGAGCTAATGACGCTGCTGACGGTATTACAGAAGGTGAAACATGATGTCATAGAAGCTGCTTATATCTTTTTTTCGCATGGCAACTCAGGACTTCAGGAGAATTGCAATCTCAGGACTGGCTATGGAATAAGTTCGCCTGCCAAATATGTCTTGTAATGTGAATGTTTGTGTGCATATACATACACTAGAGCACGCCCGCGACTTCGTATGCGTAGAATTAGTTTCCCGCTACTCCCCCAATTTCTTCCCGTTGGGGGTCGATTTTCGGAAAGTCCTTTCTTAGTGCTCACTTACATCATGAAAGGTACCCTGTACCAAATTTCAAGTTTCTAGGTTCAGTAGTTTTGGCTGTGCGTTGATATATAAGTCAGTCAGGTTTGCCTTTTATATATATATAGATATACAGCAGAAGACAAGCGCTGGTTTTGCAATCAGCAACATACTGAGCTGGGACCATTTCACTTCATCTGGCATCATCCACATGTTTTTTGTCTCTTCTGTTAAGTTAGTTGTTTTATCCTTTTGTTAGATGTCCGAATATATATATATTTTTCTTTCTATACAGACTACCAATGCGTTGTGGCATTAAGGTAGTGCCACTATGTTAATTTATCATTTTTCATTTGTCTTATCCACCATTACATTATTGGAATAGTGCAAACTGCTGCATGGCGGCTTGTTAAAGGGAAAAGAAGGTTAAAATAAGATACACCTAAAATAACCTGAAGATTTTAAATGAAATGGTTATTTATTCTCTTTCATTGTCCGCCGGATATCGATTGTGATCGTGGGAATTTGATAGACGCGAGCAGCGATGTGCGTGGAACGTGTCAAAAAGACCTTCATAAACAGATCTTTTATCCACATCTTTTATCTTTTTTGACGACACGTTGGCCTTCAAAGCTTGTGGTCCCGGCTCAAATCCCGGTAAGGGCAGATATTTGTGGGATGAATCCAAGTATTTGTTCGAGAGCATTGGATATTTTCTATGTATTTATTTCTCTAATTTCTCTCTCTGTTTATGGTTACCTAGTACCACAGAACAGAAAAAACAGTAGAAGTGTCATGTGGGCGTGTAACGTGTGGCATAGTTATGCGGAGTTCCGCATAACCTACAATACTTTTGCCGCGATCGCTTATTTCAATATTTCGATATTTCTAAAATAGGAAATAAATCCAGAAGCATGCCTTATTGTGCTATTTTGGAGCGTTAAAATGATAGCCGCACCAAAAACATTTCCCATGGTGGCGTGTTGTTTTTATGATAGTTTGAGTATTGGCGACAACAGGTCTGATACTAAACGAAGCTCATGCCACTTCCACTGTTTTTTCTATTCCGTGCCTAGTACCTATAGTACAAGCCTAGAGCTTAGTTTGGGACTAGGTCAATTTGTGTGAGATTGTCTCTGATTTTTATTTATTTGTTTATTTATCTTCATATCCTACTAATATTATAAATGCGAAAGTTTGTGTGTGTGTGTGTGTGTGTGTTTGTTACCTCTTCACGCTGCAACGGCTGGACGGATTTGGATGAAATTTGGAATGGAGATAGCTTATACCCTGGAATAACACATAGGCTACTTTTCATCCCGGAAAATTTAAAAGTTCCCGAGGGAATAACTATAATCGAAATCTAAGCGGACGAAGACTAGAAGCTATTATCCACTAATCCTACTAATACGAGTATCCTACTAATCATGCTCATATTATTAACCCTAAAGGGTAAATTTTTAAGGGGATCAGTGAGGAATTGAGGGAGCTCTTCAAATATTGTAGGCAAACATATAGCGATTTTAGTATTTTTAGTAACAAATCTAGCATTTGCATTCAGAAAGTATCATTTGGTGAAATGGCACTGATGATGAAGACCACAGATGGCCACCGGAACTCCTCAACGAAACTTTTTTCAAGGGTGGTGATAAAGATATCTCGATTAAGATAGTTGAGCGACTACAACGAAGGACATTTAATTGTTTAAATATGACTATGACTTCCCCGCGGCGTTGCTGGCGGCGATCGTGAAATGTCTTAAAGTTTCATATCAACTAAGAAGTGGGACTAGGAACATAAGCTTATTATGATCTCTAAAAAGTCAAAAATAAAATAAATGTTTTAAAAAACAAAAAACTGCCTTCAAAAACGCTTTTATTTTGTGAAGTTAGATACGTGAAAATTGGTATATACTAATAAAAATAAAATTTATAGCTTACAGCGATTTTGGAAAAACTACCCCTAAGGTATAAAAGGGGGATGTAGATTTTTATATGAGAGGTCGTCATTTTTGTAGTTGTAAACGTTAAAATTGGTGTTACTAAATAAAAAAACATTTGGCGATTTTCAAAAAATATTCCTAAGTAGGTTTAATGGGGGATAGAGGTAGAGATAATAGCTATAATGTACTGGGAGTAAGTACAGTTGGTTAGGTTAGGGTAAAGTTTTTTTTATGACCATCCAGAATCCGAATAGGCTTAGTAAGGTTAAGTTATTCCTTGACCACCCAGTACCGAAAATTAAACATGTAAAAAATTAAATACCCTAACTTTTCTTTATTACCTATTCAACTTTAGAATTAAAAACTAATTGGGAACTTACATCTACTATAATATACATTACGCATTAACATCTAAATCGTAAAATTTGTTCAGTGTGAAATTGTGCGACTTTAGTTTATACATGAAAGTATAATACAGCGTCAAAGTTCTTTTTCGCGTATACAGCGACAAAGTTCTTCGCAGCGTGTTGCGGACGCCGCCGGAGGTGTAAATAGGAGCGGCAAAGCCCGCTCGCGCTCATTGATCGAAGAACTTCGTCCTGCTTGCTTTGTTTGGGATATTGTCCGTTTGTATTATTCTATACAAAATTAAGATTAAAAAAAACTGCTTACCATTTTTTTTATTGTATCATTATAATATAACGGTAAAATACGCAAGCGTCAAATACTGAAAACCGGTCAAGTGCGAGTCGGACTCACGCACCGAGGGTATTTTTATCGACTATGATTTCGGCCGGAGCGATTGTGTGTGCTGGATGTACCTATTTACATCCTATCCTACATATAATATCAATGCGGAAGGTTATGCGTGCGTGAGTTTGTTACTTCTTCACTAAAACGAATGGCCGAATTTGGTTGGATATAATTTAAAATAGAGTTTACTTAGGGTGACGTGGGGTGACGGAACCAGTAATGCAAAAAGACCAATGATGGACACTTGATTCTTATTGTACAGAAGAAAAGGGTTATTCATTTGTTTTGCAACAATCGATTTAGGACCGTATGGAATTTGAATTAAGATTGAAGTGTCCATTACTGGTGTCGGTCAGCTGAAAGTGTCCATCATTGGTGCCGTCACCCTATACACTGCTTATAGGCTACCTTGAATCCTGAAATAAATCAGTGTTCCCGTGGGATGGCAAAATTACTAATTCTAAGCGGACGAAGTCGCGGGCAGAAGCTAGTAAGTACATATAAAATTCATCCATGCCTGACTGACAGAAAACGCACAGCCTAAACCCGTGAAATCACCGTGTGCACATTTAATCAATGCACTCAATTGCAGTTCGCCAGTGACATGCAATTCCCGCATGCATTAAATCGGCCTGCAGTGGGTGCATTCGATTAACAAATCGATACCAGCCGGTCTGAATTTAGTACAAAGTGGAGTCCATATCGAGGTCTTAGTACTGAACTGTAGTACTAAATATTTTAGAACGTAGTACTTATTTGAAGTCTGGCCACACACGGTGGATTAGATTAGGGTATTAGTATGTATATGATGCAATCATTTTGTTATTAGACGAGCCAGGGATCAGAAGGTAAAATGAAATAGACGTAATTATGCAAGGGTTTGTATAGGCACTATGAGGGCACTTATTATTTAATCGAAACACCTTTCAGCGAACGTATTACACAGAAATTTTATTCATCGAAAGGCATTTCTCGCCGCAGAAGTTTTTTTTGGTAGCCTCTAGTCTAACCTAACCTAACCTACGTAACTAATGTTTAAGATATCCTGAAAACATCATGGTTTTAGCAGAAAATAGCGTTCGATGAAATGGAGTTCGACGAAATAATACAATCGATGAAGTGAAATTCGATAAAATAATGGGTTACCTACTTTGAGACGAAGACTAAGTTGTTTGATCAGTAGTTAAATCAACTAATTGTTAAAATTCGAAAAAAGAATCGAAAATTTGACACATTTCCTTGAGATTTAACCATTAGTTATGATTTTCAACAATTAAGTAGTCAGTTTAACTACTGATCAAACAACAGGCCCAGTTCCAAGATTGTATAAATAGACTTATTTCCATTTCCTGTAAACCTCAGTAAACAGGATTACTGAAGTACAGTCGGTTGCGCAACCGCGTGGCGGTGCCGCCACCGGAAGCCCGTTATTGGATTAAATGCAGCTGACTGTACCATGCCACTGTTACTGGGGAATGTTTAGAATGTGGGGGAAAGGGGTGGGGGTATTAATTCTCAGTGTCGCTGACTGACCTCATTTACACCTAGGTGAGCAACCTTAACTAACCTGATTAATGTATTTCCACAGGAAACGCGTGATTTATAAATAAATATCATGGGACAATATCACACCAATTGACCTCGTCCCAAACTAAGCTCTAGGCTTGTTCTATGGGTACTAGACAACGATATTACTAATATAGAGAAATATAAACTTAAATACATAGAAAACATCTAAGACTCAGGAACAAATATTCGCGCTCAACACACAAATATCTGCCCTTACCGGGATTTGAACCTAGGACCGTTAGCTTCGTAGGCAGGGTCACTACCAACTAGGCCAGCGCGTCGTCAAGTACTGTGTACCACTAAAATCTGGCATAAGTAGTGATAATTTGTTTTCTGGGCAATTGACGGGTATATAAAACACAGATTTAAGGGCACTGAACTTCCAAGCCGAGACTGGTGCAGCCTTAATAGGCGACGCACAGGACATGGACGGTGTGCATAATACAAATACCGTTCTGAGTGGATAGATTCTCCTGCCTGCACCAGCGGTGCGCGGTTGCATTTTAGAGCTGAAAACTCTTGATTGACTTTTTTTTTTCAAACTTAACTGTAGAACCGCTACTCTCCCACTCCCACCGTTCTGCCTTGGAAAAACCGCCTTGTAAGTAAGTTTACTTCCTTTTACATACGTTTTCACTTAGAAGTATAACTTATATTTTTTTCTTATACATATCAATATATTTTTTAGATTAAGAAAACATTTTGTCATCTTACCCGACGACAGATTTAGCACAGACGAAAAGAAAAAAAAAACATGACATGTCATCTATATATCTATATATATAAAAGGCAATGTCCCGGGTGACATATCAACGCCCAGCCTAAACCGCTAAAGATACAAATTTGGAATTTTGAGGGGAAGTTGATTTTGTATTGGAGGCGTCGTTTAAGAAGGGATTTTTCGAAATTCAACCCCTAAAGGTGTGAAAGGGGGTTGCAAAGTTTGTATGGGAAAAAATATTTTTATTGTCTAATTTACTTGAAACTTGATAGGAATGCTCTTTAATGCAAATAATGAGACACGTATTTCAGCGATTACTAAAATTCAACCCCTAGAGGGATGAAAAGGGGTTGCAAAGTGTATATAGATAAAATATTTTTATGATCAAATTTACTTGAAACTTGGTAGGAATGCTCTTCAATGCAAATAATGAGACACGTATTTCAGCGATTACTAAAATTCAACCCCTAGAGGGATGAAAAGGGGTTGCAAAGTGTATATAGATAAAATATTTTTATGATCAAATTTACTTGAAACTTGGCAGGAATGATCTTCAATGCAAATAATGAGACACGTATTTTGGCGATTACTAAAATTCAACCCCTAGAGGGATGAAAGGGGGTTGCAAAATTTGTATGGGAAAAAATACTTTTATGGTCAAATTTACTTGAAACTCGGTAGAAATGCTCTTCAATGCAAATAATGAGACACGTATTTTAGCGATTACTAAAATTCAACCCCTAGAGGGATGAAAAGGGGTTGCAAAGTGTGTAAGATAAAATATTTTTATGATCAAATTACTTGAAACTTGGTAGGAATTCTCTTAAATGCAAATAATGAGACACGTATTTCGGCGATTACTAAAATTCAACCCCTAGAGGGATGAAAGGGGGTTGCAAAGTGTTTACGGATAAAATATTTTTATGATCAAATTACTTGAAACTTGGTAGGAATTCTCTTAAATGCAAATAAAGAGACACGTATAAAAGGCAATGTCCCGGGTGACATATCAACGCCCAGCCTAAACCGCTAAAGATACAAATTTGGAATTTTGAGGGGAAGTTCATTATGTATTGGAGGCGTCGTTTAAGAAGGGATTTTTCGAAATTCAACCCCTAAAGGTGTGAAAGGGGGTTGCAAAGTTTGTATGGGAAAAAATATTTTTATTGTCTAATTTACTTGAAACTTGGTAGGAATGCTCTTCAATGCAAATAATGAGACACGTATTTCAGCGATTACTAAAATTCAACCCCTAGAGGGATGAAAAGGGGTTGCAAAGTGTATATAGATAAAATATTTTTATGATCAAATTTACTTGAAACTTGGCAGGAATGATCTTCAATGCAAATAATGAGACACGTATTTCGGCGATTACTAAAATTCAACCCCTAGAGGGATGAAAGGGGGTTGCAAAATTTGTATAGGAAAAAATACTTTTATGGTCAAATTTACTTGAAACTCGGTAAAAATGCTCTTCAATGCAAATAATGAGACACGTATTTCAGCGATTACTAAAATTCAACCCCTAGAGGGATGAAAAGGGTTTGCAAAGTGTGTAAGATAAAATATTTTTATGATCAAATTACTTGAAACTTGATAGGAATTCTCTTCAATGCAAATAATGAGACACGAATTTCGGCGATTACTAAAATTCAACCCCTAGAGGGATGAAAGGGGGTTGCAAAGTGTTTAAAGATAAAAAAAAATATGGTCAAATTACTAAAATTCAACCCCTAGAGGGATGAAAGGGGGTTGCAAAGTGTTTAAAGATAAAAAAAAATATGGTCAAATTTACTTGAAACTTGGTAGGAATACTCTTAAATGCAAATAAGGAGACACGTATTTCAGCGATTACTAAAACTCAACCCCTAGAGGGATGAAAGGGGGTTGCAATGTTTGTATGGGAAAAAATAGGTACTTTTATGGTCAAATTTACTTGAAACTCGGGAGAAATGCTGTTCAATGCAAGTAATGAGCAGTAATCGGAAATAGGTGAGCTAATTCACCTAAACTTGATGCATGTTCATTCAATAATGTATTCTCATCTCACTCACGCATGAATGAATAAGCATCAAGTTTAGGTAGATTAGCTCACCTATTTCCGATCACTGGTAATGAGACACGCATTTCAGCGATTTCTAAATTTCAACCCCTAGGGACAAAAGGCGGATGCAAAGTTTGTTTAGGAAAAAATATTTGGTATGCTCAAATTTACTTTAAACTTGGTAGAAATGCTCTGAAATTAAAATAATGAGTCACGTATATCAGTGATAACTAAAATTCAACCCCTAGAGAGATGAAAGGGGATTGCAAAATTTAAATGGAAAAAATACTTTTGTGGTCAAATTTACATGAAACTTGGTATAAATGCTCTTCAATACAAATAATGAGACATATATTTGAGCGATTACTAAAATTCAATCCCTAGAGGGATGAAAGGGGGGTTGCAGTTTGAATGGAAAAAAATACTTTTATGGACAAATTTACTTGAAACTTGGTAGAAACGCTCTTCAATGCAAATAATGAGACACGTATTTCAGCGATTACTAAAATTTAACCCCTAGAAGGATGAAAGGGGGTTGAAAAGTTCGTTTAGGAAAAAATATTTGGTATGCTCAAATTTACTTGAAACTTGGTAGAAATGCTCTTCAATGCAAATAATGTGAAACGTATTTCAGCAATTACTAAAATTCAACCCCTAGAGGGATGAAAGGGGGTTGCAAAATTTGTTTAGGAAAAAATATCTGGTATGCTCAAATTTACTTGAAACTTGGTAGAAATGCTCTTCAATGCAAATAATGTGACACGTATTTCAGCGATTACTAAAATTCAACCCCTAGGGATAAAAGGGGGTTGCAAAGTTCGTTTAAGAAAAAATATTTGGTATGCTTAAATTTACTTTAAACTTGGTAGAAATGCTTGCTCTGCAATGATAACAATGAGTCACGTGATAACTAAAATTCAAACCCTTGGGGGATGAAAGGGGGTTGCAAAGTTTCTACAGGAACGAATACTTTTATGTTCTGATTTACTTACTTACTTGAAACTTGGTAGAAATGCTCGATTCAGGAAAAACTACCTCTAAGGAGGTAAAACAGGGGGTAGAAAATTGTATGGTATATTTATAAGTGAGAAACGTGGATAAAAGGTGGTACCTAATAGTTAGTTAAGAGCAAATCCAAAAAAACTTGGGATCTAAGACTACTGACTGTAAAGTTTGTACCGAAATTATGTAATATTCAAAGTTACATACCTTCAAGATATGAAAATGGGTATTATTATTACATACAGAAAATATTCAGTTTCGGTGTTTATCGAAAATCTTCTGCTAAGTGGTATAATTGTTTGTATAGAAATGTGGCAAATTTATCTAGACTCGTATAAAAAAACGTAATGGTGAAAGAGAGGCAGTGAATTTATTTTGTATGTAGCGCCATAAAATTAAAGTTGTTTATGTGGACTGCTTACTTAAAATTCATGCACTAGACTTTTTTTTTAAAACCCTTATAATGTGATGTAAACTATAACTGTACTTTCAACAGAAGTTCTGACTCTCCGCAGACGAAGTCGCGGGCGGAAAGCTAGTAATCTATATATATAAAAGGCTAAACTGACTGACTGACATATCAACGCACAGCCGAAACTACTGTACCTAGAAACTTGAAATTTGGTTCATGGGTTCCTTTCATGATGTAAGTGAGCACTAAGAAAGGATTTTCCGAAAGTCGACCCCCAACGGGAAGAAATGGGGGGGAGTAGCGGGAAACTAATTCTACGCGTACGAAGTCGCGGGCGTCCTCTAGTGTAGTATAAAACAAAGTCGCTTCCTGCCGTCTGTCCCTCAGTATGTACGGTTAAATATTTCAAACTAAGCAACGATTTTTATTGCGGTTTTCATCAATAGATAGAGTTATTCAAGAGGAAGGTTTTTATGTAAAAAAAAATCACATTGCGAAGCAAGGGCGGATTACTAGTAAAATAAATATTATAAAAAGAAATGCTTAAAAGTTGTATGTCATTTAGTTACGTGTCATTGCCCAAGTAACGCGAAGACGCCCCAAAATTCTCATTGTTTTAATTTCCCACACTGTAAATGCAAGTTAAAGTCAATGTTGCCAACGTAACGTACTTACATGAACACACATGACAACGCACCGAATCTGTGTCAAGGGCAACAACTGATTTTTAAAATTCGAATTATCTTTATTGGCCGTATCGTATTCATACAGTACTTAGTCCCTTGTCTAAATTAGCAACGGTTTTATTCTCTTATATTTTAGAATATTTGCTTAATTTGAAAAGGTTGTAATTGTTTATGACGCGTGGAATATAAATCAATGAATGGAACCTTTAAAATATGGCTGGCAGCTTTTTTCAATATGGCGACAGGGCTAACTGGTTGGCGGGAAAACGTATTTTGGCAAAAAATTCGGCTTAAGCTGGCGCTAGTATCGCGTAACTAAATACTTTTTTCTATTAGAATTGATTAATTCTAATTTTGTCCGCCAGTTAAGACAAAATGGTAATAAATATGGCCCTTTTTGCGCGTAAAGGAAACAGGAAGTTGTTTAGTAATGTACCTATTTAATGTTTATTCTTCGATACCATAAACATTTATTAGTAATGCGGTAGTCGTTAAAATGTTTTGTTTTTATCGAAAATGCTTGGCTTGATGGTGTTTTGGTAAACATTGTAGAAAAACTGGGGTCATCATAACAAGACGTTTTTGCGACTGTTGTTGATTCATACAAAGTTTCCGCTAATTATGTTAGTGTCAAGGTACTTAAAATGTTCAAGTTTAGTTGAATAATAATTCGGAAACCAGTTGGCGTTTGAATTAAAGTGTGTACTGAAGTATGTTCGCTAAATTGAAGTATGTTCTGTATGTAATTTCATTTCATGGAACACTATTTTCTAATGAAGCTATGATGTTTTCAGGATATCTCAAACATTAATTGGGATAGACCAAAAAAAATAACTCACAGTTTTTACATTCCAATTCGGAAGAATAAGTCATTTTAAGAGACCAATTTCATTAGTTTTGTATTTGAACCAATAGTTTTGTTTTAATATCTTTATTTACTAAGCCAACATTTTATGGATGACATGTTTTTTTTTTAATTTGGGTTGGCATTTTCTAATAAATTAGAACAATTGAATGATATCTAATGATAAAAAGTGATTGTAATAGTGTATTAAAATATACTATTACAAGCGGTTTTCGCCTAACCCTTAAGATACACCTAGGAGGTCTTCAAGCCGAAAATGAAAGTCAAACAAAGCTTAAATATACTTTTGTCGAAATCTCCGAAATAGATAAATATTTCAAAACCTTAATAATGCAGAATGGCTTTAAAACCCTATTCCTCGAAATGGTTTTCGAATTAGAGTACTTATTGTAAAAATATGAACCATCCTAATTACATAGGTTAGGTTAGACTTGTGACGGTCATAATCGAATTCTCAAGACGAACCTGCGGCTCTCGCCATTAACAACGTGGAGGTAGAATCGCTGGGTTTTTAATGGGTATTCCTACCGCTCTCGGCTGGTGAGTCCCACACAACCACGTAAAACAAAAGTACAGTCAACAATTTATTAGGAGAGGACCGAAATAATAATTACAAAAGAGAAAAACTACTAGGTCGCGGTTTTTCCACTGAATGAGCTTGTTTTGAACAAATCCCCTGAAAAGGTAAGACTTCCCTGCCGACAACGTATCTTCGCAGTCCGGCATTCCCGGAATTGGGAATTTTCCATAGGGGAAACCTCTAGTCCGCGAGATTCCGGGGATCGGAATATTTTTTGAGCGGGGAAATCTCTATGTCGACTGGCGGCAGGACTGTAGACTGCTAATATTAAAACTCAAAGGCACGCTAAACGCTAGATAGCGACCACAGCGTTCCAAAAAGCGCAACCGTTACATTTGGCAATGAGTTATACATAATATAGGTAACATGAAATGCCTTTATACCAGTCATTTCACCAGTTAATTCTATGAAACGTTTGTCAGTTATTCGAGTGGTCTCCACATGACGACATTTTGTCTTTATTAACAGCAACTCTTATGACACGTGTGTTTGCTTATGTATTTGGAGCACAATTGAATTCATACATTACCCTGCATTACCATACAATGGCTGTGAGATCATTTGAAGTTTTTACAACTTTTATTTAAGACCAAAGTTGAGTTAATGGATTTCCTTCTAAAAAAATTGATCGGCTTTGTTGATGACTTTAGCAAATCAGTCTAACTCAAGGTAGCACGAATATTGTAGCAGCTCTGCTGTCATTAAAAGTCACAGCTGTCTAACAATCTACAGATGTAGTGAATAATGTTTTGCCATCGTTTTTTGTCGGATAAGTTCGTATTGATCTTGCTTTCTCAATTAGCTTACCGGTGGGAAATAAAGTTGGCTGAGACAGCAAGAGATAGAAACGAACTTTTCCGACCAAAAACGATGGCAAAACGTTAGATATATACATCTGAAAGTACGTCAATTAGTTCGGAGTCCGACCAAGTGTTTTGACCCCTTTATTATACTTCGGGCTTCACCTGATGCAAAGTCATTGACAGCGACCACCAGAAGAGGAATTGCAAATGAGTTGCTGATCTTTGAGTCAGGTCTTGAAGGGACCTAACTATTACCGGTCTGGCAATAGTTAGTTTCACAGAGCTGTTGCCGATTACAATCGAATGAGGTAGTGGAGATGGAAATACCTACAGTAGTATCAGTAGTATACGCGAGTCCAAATTTGGTCGGTCTATGTTAGGTTAGGTGTAGTGGATATCGGTCAGGGCAGGCGATTGTGTTCTGGCCGTCTCCCTGGACGTGAGAAATGCCTTCAACACCATCCCGTTTGAGACGTTGGAGGAGGCGCTCCGTTTTCACGGAGTGCCCCTCTACCTAAGGCTGGTGTTGGGGGCGTACCTCCAAGACAGAAAGGTCCTGTGGGAGGGCGCTGATGGTGAAGTCCACCAGCGACGTGTCAGTTGCGGTGTTCCACAGGGATCGGTTCTCGGCCCTGTCCTGTGGAACATCGGCTTTGACTGGATGCTACGGCAGCCGCTGCTCCCGGGGATGAGAGTTATCTGCTATGCAGATGACACGCTTGTGACATCCCAGGGAAGAACGTTTGAGGCGGCCGCGCGGCTGGCCTCGGTCGGTACGTCGTTGGTGGTAGAGAGGGTGGAGCAGTTGGGCCTCAGGGTGGCGCTCCCCAAAACAGAGGCTCTCCTGTTCCACGGACCGCGCAAAGGGCCCCCCAGGGGGGCTACTATAACTGTCCAAGGGACGGCGATAGCGGTGGGGGCCCAGATGCGTTATCTCGGCCTGGTACTCGACGGAAGGTGGGGCTTCGGGGCGCACTTTGCACAACTTGCCCCGAAGCTGGTGAGCGCCGCTGCTGCATTGGGTAGGCTTTTGCCCAATCTGGGAGGCCCCGCCAACGCCTGCAGACGCCTATATTCCGGCATAATCCGGAGTATGGCCCTGTACGGGGCTCCTGTCTGGTCAGACGCTCTCACCGCCAAAAACAAGACTCTATTGCGACGCCCGCAGAGAGTCATATCGGTGAGAGTGGCCAGGGCCTACCGGACCGTATCATTCACAGCAGCGACGCTGTTGGCGGCAGACACCCCGTGGGAGCTTGCGGCGGCGGTGCTCACCAGGGTACACGAGTACCGGGTCGAGATTAGGAGGCGGGGCGACCACCCTGACGCTCTGGAGGTACAGAGCGTCAGGGAGCTCGCTCAGGAAGAGGAAGTGAGGAGGTGGGCGGAGGCGTTGGAGGCCCCCGTAGCCGGCTTACTCACAGTGGGGGCGATCCAGCCCCACTTGGAGAGGTGGGTGGCCAGACGACATGGCGTGCTCTCCTTCAGACTGGTGCAGGTGCTGACTGGGCATGGCTGCTTCGGAAAGTACCTGCATCAGATTGCCATCAGAGAGAGCACACCTAAGTGCCACGAGTGTGGTGCACTGGTCGACGATGTGCGTCACACCGTGGAGGAGTGCTCCGCATGGGGGCCTCAGAGGTTCCTGCTCACTAACACCGTGGGTGAGGACCTCTCGCTGCCGAGCCTAGTCAACACCATGCTCGGCAGCCGAAGGGGGTGGAGGGCAGTAACCTCCTTCTGCGAAGCAGTCATCTCGCAGAAGGAGGAAGCGGAGCGGGCCAGAGAGACCAGCGCCCTCGCTGACCCGCTCCGCAGACGACGGAGGGGAAGGGCAAGGCGGCGCTACGCGCACCTCCTTCCTCCACCGTAACAGTGCGCCGGTCGAAGGGGTCAGGGGACCCCCTCGTCTACCGGGGCGCACCTGAAGTCTGAGGGTGCCTTAGTAAACCAAGGCACCCTCCCGGAGTCATTGGCGTCGAGGTGCCACAGTCGAATGCGCTTGTTCGTGGTCGCGCGGAACCTCCCCGAAGGACGCAGATGGTTTACCGCTGGGTTTTTAGTGGGTATTTCGGCCGCTCTTGGCTGGTGAGTCCCACATAACCACTCCAGGTCCCCCTGGACCTGGGGTGGTATGCGTAAACGCATTTCCCCAGCGAGAAAAAAAAAAAAAAAAAAAAAAGGTGTAGTGGATATACTAGAATCTCTTATTTCACCTTCGATCTCTACTATAGGTAAGCTCTTAGATAGAAATCATAATAATTAAGTTGTGCATTGCTTTTGGGTTTATGTTCGTATTCTAAATTTTAGATTAGCCTTCCAATATTCGAACAAAAAATTCTGACAAACAAATATAAAGGTCAGGAAAAAAGTGGCAACACATCATTGCAGTTCATTGCCTATTGCCATTTCAGGGTTGTAATCGTAACTTTATAATGTATTCTCAATGGTAAAAGCACGAGCTTTTCAAAAGCTCAAACACCGAAATGAACTCAGCAAAAGCTTACAACATACGGCCTTAAGCTCGATTATTCACAAACAAATGATTGTCCCAATTCTCGCACTGTCAACCGCGTGTCATCAGGTTTGCGTAATCTTATTTATTAGTTCTAAGAACGGTACTGGAGCAAACGTAAACGCAACTATTCGCGTTTAGGTGAGGTCGGCAAGATTGTGCAGCAGGGCGGACGTAAACGTGTTTATTTTTGTATGTGGTCTCGCTGGTTTTGAGTTTGGATTAATATGTAGCAAGGTCTCGAGTAGGTGTCGAGGTTAGGATTCGTTTTGAATGTAAAAGTTTCTAAAACAGAAAAAATGCATACATTTTGCGAAGCTATTTCTAGCAATGTATTTCGATTCCTACACGTCTCCTCTCCGCTCCGCTCGTCCTCGCCTCAGTGGAGCCGCAGCCACGGTTGCAGTGACGGTAGGACCTTGTGAAGGGTCCATCCGTATCACTTTTACTGTATCCTTAATCCTACCGTTAACCAGCAGTGTATGACTACCGGTCAATTGGCTAGCTTAGATGCAATCCATATGCCGTTTATGGATTGCAATCTTGAGATTGTAGTCTTAACATTGCATATTTCTTCTCTTTTAGCTTTACCACAGATCTATCTGTTTGTAAATCACAACCTCTTTTACTTGCTGGAGCTACGAAGTTTTGACTAAAACCTTTAATATTAGTTGCTACTAACGAGTTTTTGCGACCTCGTCCGCGTAGATTTCGAATATCGTTATTCCATCGGGAACTTTTAAATTTTCCGGGAGGAAAAATAGCCTATGCGTTAATTCAGGGTACAAGCTAAGGAATATCTTATCTTAATTCCGAAAACGTTAAACAGTTCCAGCGTGAAGGAGAAACAAACTAACACACAAGCAATTATAATATTATTGGGATATCCTAAAGAAATTCCCGCCTTGAATATTGTTTATCGAAACGGATATCTCCATAACAATAGACATGTATTTTAAGTACAATTATAATGTTTTATAAATATGTCGTCATGTGCTGATGGTGACCTCCAATCCAACTTATCAACTAATGTTTGCTCATTGATTATTTAATAAGATAACTCTATTATGATTATTATAATTAATTATTTAAATAAACAATGTTGCTTTGTGCGGCCCACTATGCGAATATTTTAATATTACAAGACCAACGACATTGGTCATAGAGTATGTACATTTGTACGTACAGTGACCCGATTTTACAGCTCTTGATTGAGAGTTAAATAGTTTGGAGTAAGTGAAATTGTCATTTGCATCATGCAAATTGCATACCATTTATATAAGTTAGTGTCAGTGGCATGGTAGCTTTAGGTACCTACCGATGCGTTAACGCGAGGTACCTAAAGCTTTTTACTGCGTTCTGTATATTATCATTATCATATGCTACATAGTAGTAAAAGGGGCTTCCCGCCTGGCGTTGTACTTACTAAAAAGAAAATTCCCAAAACAAAAGGCCCCTATGAGAATTTCTTGGTGACTTCTTAGAATGTTTTTAATTTTTGTATGAAAATAGAACATTCTCAATGCTCTCAAATAATACCTATAACGTTCTCAGTTATTTCTGAGTGTTTTTCAAAATTATGGAAATTTTTGGCAACTTTTACGTTGCTACCTTTGGACATATACTTAATACTATGTTTACAACTTGTTTTTAACATGATGAGTGTGAGTTTAGTATGAATGATTATGAAATAAATATAAGCAAAAGAGAAACCCAGGGAAAATATCTATATTTTGCATCTCAGAATAAAAATCTGTCTGAAACCACCAGTTTTCGATGGACGGACGGTTTACGCTGTGTATTTGGTTTGATTTCCAAGGACACGACGTAGAACCGTTAATCACGGAGACAAATGTGACCGTAAACAAAACTATACCATTGATTTATTATTTATAAATGTTAATTTCACATTGTGATGTTTTTTGGCGTAAACTGCGATGTTATTTTTTAATTAGTTATTCAAGAAACATCACGACGGGCTATAGTGTAACCATCAAGATAATTTATGGTGTACTCTTTTACGTAAGTACCGTAAAACGGGGTAAATAGGAACTAAGGGGTAAATAGAAACACGACCTAAAATGAAGCATAACTTATTACAAATATGAACAAGTATTAAATGAAAATAACGTTACTTTCTATCGTTCTCCTCTCTTCACATCGTTCGTTACGTATTGGCAATTATTTCAGTCTTATAATTAGTAACATTATGCTTCATTTTAGGTTGTGTCCCTATTTACCCCTTAGTTCCTATTTACCCCGTTTTACGGTAATATGATAAATACGAGTTCGTTGACAATAAATAAATAAATAAAATAAAATGCATTTATTTCAGACCACCTAAACTTAAATGAAGATAGGACCAGTGCCTCATCAGGCCACTGTGCCATCTTTCAGCACGTCTACGTTTACCTGCGATTAGGGTTGCCAACTTTTTCTTGGGAAAATATAGTATTTTCCAGCCCTAGGTATAAAAAATATAGTACACAGAAAGAAAATATAGTACTTTGAAGAAAAACTTTTAAAAGTGTGTAAATTTATTCATTAATTCTAATGCGCAATAACTACTTACTATATTCTGCCTGATATTGGCGCAACTATCCGAGCTGAACAAAGCCTATTTCTCCACCCCAAACCGCATATGTTTAAGGACTGACCGAAATATAGTATTTTGCGTACTATATATTTCTTCAACAGTATATAGTAAACTGAGTCAAAATATAGTACAATACTATATATTATAGTACGGTTGGCAACCCTACCTGCGATTGACCCTCCAGCACGCAACGCGGAACGAATCGTATGGGTTACTTTGGTCCTGCCAAAATACTTCCCCTATTGCCTTTTTAGATGCATCAGTATGCAAGAAAAAATAGAAATGACACATTTCATGACTAACTCATATCTATTACTCATGTTAGTGTGGGTGTTAGACTTAACAAAGACTTATAAGCAATACCTACCGTCACTTATAAAAAACTAGGTCTATTTAAACTTATTACGTAAGTACACATTCTTAAAATAACCGGGCAAGTGCGAGTCGGACTCGCCCACCGAGAGATCCGCACATGACACACGGTTAACTCAATTCAAAACTAGTACCGCCGTTCCTTGCATAAAGATCCTATTTTTTTGTGATTTAATTAAAAATATACAGATTTCAGATTTTTACCTAAACTTGTAGTAAAAGACGGTGTTACTTGCCAAATTTCATAGTTCTAGGTCAATGGGAAATACCCTATACATTTTGATTCCCTAAAGAGTGTCAAAATACACGTTTTTTGCGACATAAACGGCCGTATCTTTTTTTACGTAAATGTAGAAGTTTGTTTTTCACAGCTTCAAGGGACTGTTAGACCGGAGTATATAGTTTTAATTTCAACTCGATACCTTCACGCGTTCTCCAGATAAGGGGTCTTGACACACAGACAGACGGACAACATAAAAAAACAGTAAATAAAACATCAAACAAAAGAAAAGGTGTAGAGTTCATAAATGTATAAAACGTATTTGTTTACTTACCCTTCGTCACCTTTGTGACGAATTAACGTACACTGTTGCGTAAAATAATCTCATTAAGTAAAACAAAGCAATAACTAAGCCAATTATAATTATAAAACCACCTACACGACACCTATTACAAAAAGATCGTTCAATCTAACTGCCCCTGAAGTGACAACCGCAAACCAAAATGGCGGATCAAATTGGGATCAAATCGAAAAATTAAAATGTTTACAACTACTAATCAGTAATCACATTCACATTTAAAACACGATCTTAACTTTAACACATCAAAGTCCAATTTAAATTCAAACCGCATTCGTGAAAAGATTATGAAGATAAAAAGTTTTAAATGAGATTAAATTCGCTGATTGCTGTTTAAGCTAATTTGAACCGTATGTAGTTGAGATAGAGGTGCTGCGAGTTGTAAATGTGAGATAATGCGATAACTGTGAAAGGCCTACAATAATATTGTCGCGCGACATTGAGGAAGGTCAGCGAAGTGTACGGACAGCAGAAAAATTAGAGTTTTTACTGAACGAAAGAAATTAAAGCGAAAACTTTCATTATAAGAGGATTGTGAAGCTAAAAAAATCATACTAAATGCGATACTTAACGTTTCTGTCACTTTAAATCTAGGACTAGATTTAAAGTGACAGAAACTTTTTTAAGATTTTTGAATATGTTGTAGAAATTATAAAAAACTAGGTCTGTACGTTTTCCTTTCTAAGAAAATATGTCTTGGATAGACACGATAAAAAAAATACACGTATAAACCTAGATATATATAAAAACTACAACATATAAAAAAATCGTGGGAATCGAACCTGATTTGGGGGGTGAGAAACGTTATCGCTCGGAGATACAGTCACCCAATAAAAATGTTGAGCATACTTAGAACCTTGTCATTGTTAATGTCATTGACATTGTCATGTGTGGCATTTGATGTTCTGATTGAAGTTTACTATGACAACGCACTAAAGTGCTTAACATTTTCGTTGGGGTACTGTACATTTGTACAGTCAAGGGTAAAAATAAATATCCGCACGAAGGGGCAAAAATTTGTACACAGACCTTATTGCTATAGTTATAATGTATGTGTACATATTTTTGAGAGTTTGGAGTGAATACATATTTATGCTCTTGACTGTACTGTTTTTTTTGACACAGCTATGCGATTTAAACGTCACCTCACAATCCTCTTAAAAGAGGGGTGGAGGGTATTATGTGTGTCTGACTGTGTATTTTAGTATTGCAGCCAAACTTTATTTTTTAAGTAATCTAGTTTAATTGCGATGGTTCTTAAGGTGTATAAGCACTGAAATCTCCATCATATTAATAATCTATGTAATAGTTATTGATGTTTTTGCTGTCGCTGCACGCGCGCCGGTGGCGTTTCCTTGAGGTCGTGCGCAGTGCCCGCGCACTTATGGCTGCAGCACGCACTCTAATGTTTACCGAATGTTATGATGTAATTTATGTTCGAACTAAGAAGTAGTGTACATTTTAGGAGTTTGTCGTTGTTATTGATGTAGTAAATTCAAACCACTCACACTTTATATACATAAAGGGTGGAAAAAAAAATGGGCCCTGGGGGGAAATACCTTAAATCCTTAAGTTAGATAATTTTACTTTAAGGAAAAATTCTTACATTTTTAAAAAGAAACATAACGGCATTCAAGGATTTTCTAAAATTAGCTTGACTCACCCGGGAATCGAACTAGCTAAAAGATCAAAAAATAAACACTCGGTATTTTATTTTACTAATTGATAGGATTATTGTCCACGATAAAATCTCTCTAATAAACATTTGGTTTTAGAAATAAAAAAGATGGTGAAATGTAACATTAATTAAAGCGAGAGTTTATTTTTTGAATTTTTAGCTGGTTCGATTCCCAGATGCAACAAGCGAATTATAGATTTTTATTGAATGCAGTTTTGTATCTTTAAAAAAATAAAAGAATGTTACTTCTTGGCCTAGGCCAAGAAGTAATGTAGGGAGCCATAAACAAGAAACTTCATGTCTTCATTTCGTGCCATTAACGCCTACATTTCCGAGCATGTTTGAGAAAATATCTTAGGGTGTTACCAGACCAATCGATCGATCGCCGATCGACGGCATCGATTGACGTCGATCGAAGTCGATCAATTAGTCTGGTAGGAACTATCGATCGATGGATATCGTTCGACTAACCAATCGATCGATTGCCGGTCGACGTTGATCGACTGGTCTGATAGCTTTAATTGATGAAGGAACTATCGATCGACTAATCCATTCTGCCATCGATCGACGATCGATCGATTGGTCTGGTAGGAACTATCGATCGACGTCGACTAATCAATTCTACCATCGATCGATGCCGTGGATCTTACACGACAAAGTTTAGTTAATTTTTTCGTTTATTTTTAGACGCCCTGCACTGCGCTACGTTTTGAGCCTAGTTGGTGACCTGTGACCCTGCCTAAGAAGCTATTGGTCCCGGGTTCGATTCCCTGCATGGGGAAATATTTGTGTGATGATCACGAGTGTTTTCTATGTATTTATGTAATGTATATTATCTCTATATGTATAAGTAAGTTTGTCGTTGTCTAATACCCATAGTTACAAGCTTAGAGCTTGGTTTGGGACTAAGGTCGCCGTCAATAGAACTTGCGAACTATGTAAACAAAACCAAACGAACCAATTCACCATGATTACTCGATAATCACGTACTTTTAAAGATCAAGTGAGGTCTTTGCAACGATTTATACACTAAATAATTATTTTCATATTAGGTTTACGATGAAATAACTATTCATTATACGTTATTTTTAAATAAAAACACGCTTGGTGAATATTTGAGGTTATGTGTCAAACAGTACTAATTTGTTTACATAGTTCGCAAGTTCTATTGACGGCGACCTTAGGTCTTTATGTGTCCGATTGTCCTCAGATATTTATTTATTTATTTAAGATATTTATTTTGTACATTATATTACGTCATTTAAGAACACATTCTATTGATTGTCCATTAAAGTTAAAAAAATATATGTTTTATTACAAATAATAGGATGATTATTCAATGGTCCTCGTATCCTAATAACGGTTAAGTCTTAAAATAGCATGTTCATAGTCTCCTCATTTAGATCAAGTAATTAGCTCCTTACTCACCTACATGTAAACAAACGCCTTCTAACTATTTATACCTTATTCTCTCCTCGTACCTCTTATTTACGTAACAAAGACTAAGTCTCCACGCATCTGCAGTACACGAGGAAGTGCAAGCACTTCCTACTGCAATAATAGACCTAGGTCATGTGGACCTTGTAGTGTTTTCCTTATCTGCTAGATAGAGGGTTGTGAGCTGACGTTGACATGAGGTAGGGTTTACTTGACCAGCCATGTTTTTATGAAAGAAAGAAAGAAATAGATTTATTCTTACGTAAACTTACGTATATGTAACACTAGAGGACGCCCGCGACTTGGTACGCGTACAATTAGTTTCCCGCTACTCCCCCCCATTTCTTCCCGTTGGGGGTCGATTTTCGGAAAATCCTTTCTTAGTGCTCACTTACATCATGAAAGGAACCCATGTACCAAATTTCAAGTTTCTAGGTACAGTAGTTTCGGCTGTGCGTTGATATGTCAGTCAGTCAGTTTAGCCTTTTATATATATAGAATAGATGAGATGAGAATTAGGTACATCTGTTCGCAAAAGGACTCGCTTTTCAATTTGACGGACTAAGTTTTCCCATAGCGTATTTCAATTTTAATGCTCTAGGTTCGTATTGAAACTGCATATTGACCAATAGCGACCATGGAGCTGACGGTTAGTTTTTTTTTTTTCAAAATCAGTTTAATTTTCTATAAATACTATAAAATAAACCTAACGTTACCTAGGTCCTATACGTATACAAATTATCTTTAAGCATTTTGACAAGTTGATGAATCCTGAAAGAAAAGGCTTTTCATATATTATGAATTTTTGAATCGGGAAATTGTCGGTCGGGAAACAAGTTATGCTTGAGTATAGTACAAATTATGATTGAGTATAGTACAAATTCTAAAGAAAAACAACACTAAATAATGGTCAAGTGTGAGTTGCCCTCGCGCTGATTCGATTCGAAATGGAATTCAAATCGGTACGGAACCCTCGGTGCGCAAGTCCGACTCGCACTTGACCGAGTTTGTTAACACAATGTTTCGTTAAGTACCTATCGGATATTGTTTACTAACCAATTAAATATTCAAAAAAATGCGTACGTGTTTTTAAATGTCTATAATCTATAATCGTATTTCCCATCCCTGTTCAGCGGTCAACCTCGTTTACGCAACGTAACGAGGAAGCAGGAAGGAAGATAATGCAATTATGACACGTTTATCTATAAATAAAACTGTTTACAGTAGACATGTCTTGCGATATTGTAGTTATCTGATTAGAAAATGTCACGCTATTAGCGATGTCAACTCGTCAACTGTTATAATTATAATCGTCGACGGGGTTAGTCTAGTCGGTAGTGACCCTGCCTACGAAGCTAGCGGTCCTGGGTTCGATTCCCGGTATGGGCAAATATTTGTGTGATGAGTGAGAGTATTTGTTCCTGAGTTCTGGGTGTTTTCTATGTATTTTATTTTTAGTATTCATTTCTCTCTATTCATTTTCACTTTCTGTACCAACCCATAGAGCAAGCGCCTAGCCTAGCTGTGTGTAAAACGTTTTTTCTTCTTCTTTTCTTCTTTCCTAGAGTTTATTTTGGGACTAAATCAATTTGTGTGGGATTGTCCCTTATCTTTTTTAACCGACTTCAAAAAGGAGGAGGTTATACGTTCCACTGTATGTTTTTTATGTATGTTCACCGATTTCTCCGTCAATTGTGGACCGATATTAAAAATATTTTTTAGTTTTATAGAGTAGAGTAGATATACCTAATTCCGAGGTGGTCCCATTGTCACCAAATCTGAATTTTATTTATGACACTTCACTAAAGTGCTTAACATTTTAATTGGGGCACTGTATGTATTCTAAGAAAGCTTTTGGCGGACAGTTTTTTTTTTTTAAATACTTGCCTAACGAACCGCAACGAGACATAAACCTACTCGCGAAATGTAGGTAGGTATACATATTTCGCTGTAAATTCGGCCTCCGAATATTCGGCGCTTCACCGAATGCGTGGTCGACTATACTTACGTTATTTTATTTGGTATTCGGTACAATCACTATCCGTGGCATCACTATAATATACATTGTACTCATTTCGCTATATTCATCGTAACTTGAGTCATGCTGAGCTTATCCTCGGGTTTTTTCTACATCATTATTCACCAACAATCTTTCCTTACGAGGTATACGTCGTACAATATTCAGAGAAAAGTATTATTGTAACCCATTCAAGAGTCGAAGGTTAAAAAACCGTACCTTTTCTAAACTCCAGCGACTCTGTTACGTTGGCTTTAAATTTAAACTTTATTGTGGAAAGTTAAGGTGGTTTTTTAGGTTTAAAGGTTGGGTTAGAAATGAGGTTTTCAAAGTAAACTGATGTGTGTCAATCGCCTAACAGACGGGTTTGGCGTAGCCTTAATTTTATCTCGAGTTCAAATCTTCTCGCTATAGCTGCTGATACTAAAGTATTTATTTGTTTACATTTTCGTACTTATAATGGTTTTTGTCTAAAAAAGTAGTTACACTAACTACTACGGTCGTATAGTTAGAGGAAATAAATTAATCACCTTTTCACTAAAAAAAAATCTTCCGATCAAAGACAAATAAATAAAAACAGACAAACAATCTCCTATACGACCCCATCGATTCGTCAAATATAGCTAAGAATCACACGCTTCCGAAAAAAAAACCGCAGATAAACAGGTTTATCCTAAACAAACACCCCGTGTAATACGTTTTTTTTTTAATTTAAGACCAATTACGAACATTAAAAACTCCGAAACATATTTAATAGGTAACTTGGGACCAGTAGCTTCGTATTCAGGGTCACCAAGTGTTACATCAAATTTGTACAGTCAAGGAAATTGATTCGTGGACCACTTTGGACTATGTCAAGTGACACTGTCAATAAAATCATAAAAAGTCTCTTACGTTTTGATTGATTACTTCACTTTGACATAGTCCAAAGTGGTCTACGAATCAATTTCCTCGACTGTACGCACAGTCACCCAATAAAAATGTTGAGCATACTTAGAACCTTGTCATTGTGAATGTCATTGTCATTGTCATGTGTGTCATTTGATTTTCTGTTTGAAGTTTACTATGACAATGCACTAAAGTGCTTAACATTTTCGTTGCGGTACTGTACCTACGTAGGTACACCGGCCCGTTTTCATTGCACTCAACTGTATTTAATTATCCTTGATAACTCAATAAAATTGATTTTATCACACGTGTGAATTTTAGCGAATGAGTAACAAAGTGATAAAATATTTTATTATAAAACCGGAAGAATCGATGTTCGACAAAATTAATGCGCATGATTATCATAAGTAGTTTGTTGTTTATCCAACCTTTCAATTATATTATTTAAATGTTTTGAGCATAATCCATTTTGTTTGCGTGATATATGCGCGGCTCGCTATTGTTTTCTATTTCTACTATAACTATAAAATATATAAAAACCCCCTACATAATGGCAAGCCCTTCTTTCAGAGCTGATATCTCTTAAACGGCCCAACCGATTTTCGTGAAACCTAGCTAAGAACCATCTCGATTAATGAAGCTTTCTTAAAAAAAAACCCTCTAAATAGGTCCATTGGTTTGGGAAATATGATGACACAGACCGACAGACAGTTACACAGGCTCACATACAGGTACACAGATACACGTACAGCGTTTATACCCATGCAGAGGCCCTACTTCGAAAATCGAAGTTCGAAGTTATGTTACTTCTATCCCTTTCTACAACTAATTCGAGACTAAATTGAGAGAAAGTGATGTAGCTAATATAACTTCGAACTTCAATTTTCAAAGTAGGACTCTCAGTTCTTTTTGCGTCTGGAAAAAAATCGCGATAACATCACGAATATCGCAACATTTACGTAAATCTCTTGGATTTCCGATCGAGCGATAGATATACTACATTAATCAGTTACCGGAAAATATTCTGCCGTTGTCAGTACAAAGTAACCTTTGACATTAATTTGACAAATTGGCAACACCGGCGCTTGACCCTCGGGCTCGGAAACTATCAGCTGTGCTTGATTAACGACTTTATTGATACACAACAACATTGTTTCAGCCTCCAAGCATTGTGGTTTGATAAATTAATAAAGGGGCTTCTAAACGGGCCATATTTTCACTGCAATATGTGGCCGGCAACTAAGTATTGGTGTCCCTCTCTTACTCGTATGTTAGAGAAAGACACCAATAGTTGCCGGCCACATATTGCAGTGAAAATATGGCCCGTTTAGAAGCCACTTAACGATTTGTTACTATCGTCGACATCTATATTAGTGTCTACTCTATGATGATCTTTCCGACCGTTTTCGGCCACGGTGACCACTTCGACTCCTAGTCGTTAGCTGGTGCACCCGAAGATAGCTTATGCAGCCGATCTTCGCAGCGAACTCCTGTGCACACTGAGGGCACGTGAGTACGCCGCTTACATAATTATAGTTGATCGCAGCTAGGGAATGCAATTTAACCGGTTATTAACCGTTTTTGTATGAAAATAACCGGTTACAACCGGTTATAACCGGTTATTTGCATTCCCTAATCGCAGCGGGTGGACGGGCCATTAGCTCATCTCGCTTAGCGTCGAGGTCAGCTTTACGCTGTTCCTCGAACTCGCGGTTTTGCCTTTTCACAATCCCGCGCCATTCCGGACGCTATGCCGCCAAACCTTTCCATTGAGAGGGCTCAATGTTGCATCTTTTCATATGCCGGTTCTGAACATCTTTGTAACGGAAGAGTTGTCCGCCATGCTTCCGCTTACTCCTCTAGTTCAGAATAAAAGATGCACTTCGCCACTCTTTCCTCCGCCATACGTGATACGTGATCGTGACCGAAGTTGCCAACGCATTAAATACGCTTCAACGCCACCGACATTGGCTCGTCGCAGAACTTCGGTATTTCGCATTGTATAAGGATATTGCCCAAAATAATTCGCCGAGGCTTACCTTCCTTACCTCCCTACCTCCTTGCTTGCTTCCTGAGAGGCAATACGAGACGAGGTGAGACGAGAATTGTCGCCGGCCCATTTCTACCAAAGATTGTTATCGCTTTGGCTAGCGCTGACAATTTGAGAGAGATGAGATCATGAGGGCTCTCGTGATAAATATCAATAGAAATCAATGAACAACTAAGTAGCTCGCGCGAGACCTCGCGAATCATCGCCAATATTTTGTTTCCTCTCACTCTAGATAATATGTATTAATACGCTTCATTGAAATACAACAGCATTTTTCAATTATTTTAATTCTCGTCTCGTTTATCCTCGCCAATCCAAACCAAATGATCTGTATTGGTCACTAATCAACAGAATGAATACTTAAAGAAAATGAAATTTGCCATACAAATTTCAATTTATGCCAATATAGTCTTCTTCTCGCCTCGCTGATGGCAACTTTAGCCAGTAAAACCTTTGAGGTTATGCGTCTAGACTCTAGACCATATAAACGAGTTCCCCTGTTCCCGCTCTGGATAATAACATATTTTTTTCCCATGTAATTTATATCTGTTACTGGCAAACAAAAACCTATTAATTAGGTAGGTAGTTATTAGAGGAACAAAAACCGTTTTTAACCAAAATAAAATGTCTAGTTTTAACAAAATTTTAAAATATCTAGCAAAAAAAAATTACTAATAAATAGGACAAAATATAGAGACAGCCAAAGCTCTACCATGCTCTACCTATTTATGTGAAATATTTTAATGGAATTATTAAAATTGGTCCAGATTGGAAAGAGGAAATAAGGCAATAAATACGCTAATCGCGATTATGCTCTTGACTATTTTACATATTTAGATATATCGATGCAGGCTGCAGTTGTACGTTCATGCTTTATTAGGCCGCCAAACGCTTGAAGATTGACAGCTATAGTTTATTCAAAGACCTATTTTTCAAAAGTCTCAGAGAATTTCCTCTTAAGAGAATAACTTAGATGGAGTATAAGAGGATACCACCATAAACAAATAACCAATGACTTTTATGTGCAAATAAATATGTCTTTACATTGCAAGCGGCCGGGTGGCCTCCACTTGTTTTATGTACAAATATATCAACATTTGACAGGTGCTAATTGAAAACATGGATATTTTGCCAATTTTTTTTTCAAATATATTTGTGTGTTCATATCATAATTTATTATTTTCTCTTTGATGGTTTCGCCGACTGCAAAATATTGATTAACTTATTAGTATTATTAGTTGAAATTGAAATATATATGCATGATCTTAATGAAATGGCAAGGCCTTTGTGTTAAATGTCAAAAGTTGAAAAAGGTATGAACCTATTTGGTAAGGGTGCATGGGTATCATTCGCAAATTAATCTCCCTTCATCTCTTTCGCAAAACGTTAATTTCTCAAAAAATCCTTTTTTTTAATCCCCTTCTCAATATAGGTATGTCCTTTTCGCAAATGTTTTATTGTTCTTTTAAACTCCAAAACGGATATCTGTTAACGGTAAAGATAGGTCACAGAGTGAACAGAATGATAGTATTGATAGTGCTTAAAATGCTAAAATAATCATTTTTCGCAAGGGATATTTAGCGAAAGGAATATTTCACAAAAGGGACATTGCGAGAAAGGGCTTTGTTGCCACATGCACAATTTCAGAAAAGGCGTTTTGCAAAGGTGACATTTTACGAAAGGGATGTTTTGCGAAAGCAACTTTTAAAATGGGTCTTTTTGCGAAAGAGAAGTTTTGCGAAAAGGATGTTTTGAAAGTAACGGGATAATATGCGTCGTCACTTCCTATTTTTCGTTGTGTTGCTGAGGTCTAATAATAGGGTCGACGATTGACGTTTCAGTACATCTGTCAAATTTAAAAAGACCCTTTACTACAGCATAAATGTTTTTACTTTTATGATTTTAGTTATACAACAATGTATTACAAATTACGCTTTCTGGAAAATCCTATCACTGAAAAAGGAGGGCAATTCGATAATAAAATATTTAAAACTATTGTGCATTTAATATTATTACACATGGCACTTAATTAATAAAAAACCTGTTGCAATTATCGTATATGAAACTAAAAGTAACGATTGTCAGGTTAGCCAACATCGCGGTCAATAATTTTCGCACGGCGAGATTAAAAAAATAAATAGTGCTACGTTTTATCTATAACCATAAATTATTAAAAATTTAAGGTTGATTGCTTGTGCACGATGGTTTCGGCCGATACTGGTATAGGTATTAATAAGCTTTAAAATACATTAAGTTGTTTATGGTTTAAATCATGAGCGATTAGCGATTTTGTAATTATTTTCATTTACAAAAATACATACGTACGTTCACGCCTGTCTCCCAATGGGGTAGGCAGAGACTATGGAACGCTAGGTTCACCGACCGGTCTAAACATACAACTTTTGCTTCCTCATTCAGTCATCAACGTACGTCGGTTTCGGGTGCTTTTGACTTGGCACTTATTCAGTACAACGCGAATCTGATCACTTTATGTGCGTCTAGTCTAGGGCTTCGTCTACCGTCAACTCCACTCACTCTCGCTTTCATTTACATACATTCGGATAAAAGTGTCAAGCTTGTATAACATCTGACAGCAGTGCGCGCTCCCCTCAGCTTACCCCGCGCTGACTGGCTCGTCAGTCGCCACTCGGTAGGTGTAACCCGCTGTTCAATATTTTTGTTTTTTGCGATCCATGTCGACGCACACAACAAGGGCCCTGCCAAGATGCACTACGCTAAGTAGCGTTTCTATTCGTTTCGTTTTTGAACCAATCACGTCGCTGGTAGATGACTGAATTGACGTCACGTGGTCTACTAGTGACGCGATTGGTTGAAAACGAAACGAATAGAATCACTTCGAAGAGCGAAATGCGTGTGAGCTCCTACTCGCCTGCCCTACTCTCTCGGCCGAGTACCGATTTGCTGTTTCGCCAGTGTATGTATGATCAGGGCTTAGTCTCTCCGCAGTTTTACTGATGCCATCCTTCCATCGAGCAGGGGCAAGTTTTATAAAGCTACATGTAACAATTTTACAGATGTAAACTGGCAACACTGCTCAAATGACTGGTCGTCATTGGTCGAGGTTGTGTCAAATGGAAACTTGTAACCTGTAAATTGTAATTTGAAGGTTTATAAAACAGGCCACAATTGGTCTATATATGTTGTTTACCTTCACAGTTCTCTCTCCGCTCGTCGCTTGTCACTTGATGTGGGGGCACATTACGGCAAGTACGAGCATGTGGAATGATCATGACCTTATTATATTTCGGCATTGAAAGTCTCGCAAATGCGTGAGTGACATGTCAGGTCGTTTTTAGGGTCCGGCAGGAAGTTGTAATCTTTACGAGGAAATGTTTAGATTAAATCAATTGTGTTTTTATGGTAAGTTGGATCTGTGACCCACATATATTTGCATTCTCATGACTAGAATCTAAAGACTGCAATCCGAAGACTGCAAATGCGTTGCCAATCCTGAGGACTGAAATAGAATGCCTGTACTGTAATTTCACCGGTTATTCCCACACCGGAACACAACAAAGCCAATTAACACCTTTTTAGTACTTGGCGGTAGGTCAAAGGATATGATGGCGGTAGCGATTAGGGGGGTTATTATGACTTAGCAATGCAGTTCAGATTACGCTGAGAGAAAAGGACAGAGCTATATAAATGCTATAGCTTTGTCCTTTACGCTCGCCGTAAAATGAACTGCATAGCCATGTCATAATAACCCCCCTGGACGAAGGTCCTACTCCCACCACCGCTAAAACGTGGCGCCAACTTGACTCAAAAGTCACTACCAAAAACAGGAAAATCTTGCCAAATTTCAATGACTCAAAACCACAGGATTTACATATAATATGTCATGTGTATAATGTAATTTTGGGTACAGTCAATAATCGATTTTGTATGCATGTCAAGGTCCGCCCCAAGTGAGACGAAATAAATCGTTGAGGACCAGATCGTAGTCGTCGAAGGTTTACAGCCTTATAGTGAGATGATTTGGAGAATGATGGCATGCTGGTTGATTATTACAGATTTTGTAGGGGTTTTATGCTTTCTACTATAACCTTTTTATATGTAGGAGAAAGAAAATCAATTGCATATACATAGTTTGATTATCACAGGCTTATTTAATAAAGCAACAAGTTACAAATTAAAATTACGAAAGGGCAATCTTAAGAATAAATAATAGTTGGTCTATGGCTTGACACTCTTTTTTCAAGATTTGTACTCAACGTTAGTTCTATCTTTTACTTAAAACAGTAGTCTGATTTCCTAATAACATTGAAGTATAAGTAGCTGAGTTTAAAATGTTTCTTGTCATGCTGCATGTATAAGTTGAAAAGTCCTTGTTGCATTCCAAAACCTTAACCTCCAAACCTTAAATTCCACACGACAATGATGCAATACGATCAACTCAGGAAAGTTCAAGAAAATTAACAATCGGAAATAATCACCTGAACTTTACATATTTCCTATTCGCAAAAATACTTAATTACTTAACAACTAAAAATAAACACAAAGTTCAATACATTTAATTAATAATTGATGGCGAGTTATCCTCTGACCTTACTTCCTTCCGTAGCCGGCATTGGCTCTTAAATGGCAATGTAACAACAATAACATATACAATCAGCTTAATATTATCAACCTTATATCACAAACAGAAAGTCTTAAATTCCCTGCAACATTGTTCACAGATGCATCTGATCATGGTTTAGGTACGAGTATTATTGCCTTCCTCATTTGGTGTTTCATTCAAGTTACTTAGTAACCATATAAGAGTCGAGTAGGTCAGCCTTTTGCGAAGAATAAAATCGTTTACAGTGAAAATAACAATAAGTCACTATGGATTCAATACACACTTGAGTCGTTTTCGAAATGAGCCAAGGATTAAATTTTCGTTGAATCATATTACACGCGTATTTTTGACAGTGACAGCTGTTATGTAATTGACAAGATGCTTGATGTACCTATTACAACTATTACAGGGAATTGTCCGTTTTATTACCAAGAAAACCGTTGGATTTTGATAACAAAACGGAACAATTTCATACATATTTTTGGGGACATATCGGGAGTACTATTTTTTCTTGTTCAGAATGATAATCCCAACAAACGTGCAAACTTTTTCCCAAATCTGAAGAAAAAGTCAAAGGTGTGCTATTTTTTTAAACTCCCCAATTATGATAGTTTTTACCAGCAGTATTTAAATGTTCTAATGAGACCATATTAGGTATTACATGAAGCATTGGAACCGACAATTACTAGTTTATCGACACCCTTTCCATATCCTCCGCCAAGGTGACTTCCGCCTGTTAGTGTGTCTAGGCCAGCGGATAAAAATGCTAAATGTGTGTGACATGGCTGACATGTCGTGGATTGTCGTGCCTGTAGTAAATACATTGATTTATCGATAATTTGCCGATAGAGTGGTTTCTACAGGCTAGGGTTTTAAATTATGATAAAGAATTTGGTTTTGCTTGACTGACCCAGAAAGATACCTATTGTATTATTAGCCTAATGGAACCATCAACCATAAAACGGTGTCACAGTGACATTATAAAACAATTGGTTCGACACTTCGTACGACTTCAATCGTAACGTCACTGTGACACAGTTCTATGATGGGTCAGAGTTCTATTGGGCCTTCCGCCTTCAAAAACGCAAAAAATAACTTCGTTAAAATAGTAGATAGGTACCTAAGATACCTAGATAGGTCCAACTGAAGTCGGCGACCACAATATTTTCAACAAAAAGCCGACATCAGTTGGACTTTTTTGAAGGCGGTTTTTTGTTTTTTGAAACATTTATTTTATTATACTATGTAAAGAAGATAAAGAAGTGAACATTTACATATAGATGATAACATTGCTACCATTATTACCATTTTCTTAATAACGATCGGCAATCTTCGTTTTTCAATGACACACGAGTGACAAATATACTGTCAGTTGCGAGTGCAAGCGTGATAGCGATAGCCTGCCGAAAGCTATTAAGAAGCTGGGAATACTGTACTTACACTGCTGTACTACTGTACTGTAGGGTGATGACACCAGTAATGGACAAGGCACCAATAATGGACACTTGATTCTTATTTTACTAATATTTTTCTAGCTCTAGCTAGACTCCCTATCCGCGGACGCCACTCAAGAACCTTCTGAACCCTCTTCAGTAATGGACACTTCACTCTTAATTCAAATTTCATACGGTCCTAATAAATTGATTATTGCATAACAAATGAATAACCCTTATCTTCTATACCATAAGAATCAAGTGTCCATTATTGGTCCTTGTTCATTACTGGTGCCATCACCCTAAGTCCCTCTTTGCCATAGAGGTGACTGGATTGGCCACAATACATCCGCCCCTCAACACAGAAAATGAATTGGCGGCCCTTCGCTTCGCAACACCGACCCCTTAAGTCGCGGTCTAGTCTGCAATCCTTATCGCAGGTAGGGTCATATCCCTCACGGAACAAGGTTAAAGCAAGACTTCGAATGATTGGTTCTGCTGTATGGAGTCCAATTTCATTTAAACTAGCCGTCTTAGCTGTCGTAACAGTCTTAGGTGTCGTAACCGTCTTAGCCGTCGTAGCCGTCTTAGGTGTCGTAACCGTCTTAGCCGTCGTAGCCGTCTTAGCTGTCGTAACCGTGTTAGCTGTCGTAGCCGTCTTAGCCGTCGTAGCCGTCTTAGCTGTCGTAGCCGTCTCAGCCGGCGTAGCCGTCTTAGCTGTCGTAGCCGTCTCAGCCGGCGTAGCCGTCTTAGCTGTTGTAACTGTGTTAGCTATCGTAACCGTGTTAGCCGTCGTAACCGTCGCAGGTGTCGTAACCGTGTTAGCTGTCGTAACCGTGTTAGCCGTCGTTACCGTCCCAGGTGTCGTAACCATGTTACCTGTCGTAACCGTGTTAGCCGTCGTTACCGTCCCAGGTGTCGTAACCATGTTACCTGTCGTAACCGTGTTAGCCGTCGTTACCGTCCCAGGTGTCGTAACCATGTTACCTGTCGTAACCGTGTTAGCCGTCGTTACCGTCCCAGGTGTCGTAACCATGTTACCTGTCGTAACCGTGTTAGCCGTCGTAACCGTCCTACGTGTCGTAACCATGTTAGCTGTCGTAACCGTGATAGCCGTCGTAACCGTCTTACGTGTCGTAACCATGTTAGCTGTCGTAACCGTGTTAGCCGTCGTAACCGTGTTAGCCGTCGTAACCGTCCTAGGTGTCGTAACCGTTGTAGCCAGTGTCGTGAACAATCTGAAAAAGTCAGGAGGAATGAATCCAAATAACTATTACTGATTAAAATAAAATCCCCCAATAAAACGGTGACTCCTTCTTTCAGAGCTGACATCTCCTAAACTACTAAACCAATTTTTATGAAACCTAGCTAAAAACCATCCCGGTTACACTAGGTTTATTTTCAAAATCGGACACACACAGATACACGGAGACAG
The DNA here is from genome assembly GCA_948252455.1 of Acleris cristana. Lineage (NCBI taxonomy): Eukaryota > Metazoa > Arthropoda > Insecta > Lepidoptera > Tortricidae > Acleris > Acleris cristana. Next base: position 9,665,630 of record OX411795.1, on the reverse strand, counting down.
TAGACACACACACATTTTACACAGATACACAGACACACAGATACACGCGTTAAACTTATAGGTGCACCCCCCTTTTTTGTCGGGGGTTAAAAATTTATATGATCAAGTTTTCAATGTTTATTTACTTCCATTAATTTATGCAAACAAAATGTACCTACCAAATAATGTTCATAAATAAAAAAAGTACGTTTTTCTACTCGCGTACTATAAATCGCTAATATTGATATCGTTAATGGTGTCAGAATACCACCTATAAGGTAACCAAAGAGTAAAAACAATTCTATAATAAGCGTTGCCATGGTAATAACAGTTCTATAATTTATTATAGCATTGTTATTACCATGGTAACGGTCATTCCGGATACCAGTCTTGGCGTTTAGTTGACACTTGACGTCCTAATAATTTGTATAATAAACCGTTAAAAACATTTAACACCAATTAAAATTACGTATATTAAAAATAAAATTAATTTTAAGACTAAATATGTGTTTAGAATTACATTTTTATTAAGTTACTAAAAATAGATGAGTAATATCCATCGATTTGTTATTTGGTTACCATGGTTACGTTCAATATGGATATATCAACAAAATGGCGTTTTATTTGGCATTCCAACTTTTATGATAAATTGTCAGAACTGCGCCTCTATTCAACACGGTAAAAACAATATCGTTTTTGTCCTGTTATCGTATTGTCAACGTTTTGATAGCTCTTATTTACTTGACAGTAGTGACGGCTGACGTCATAACACTCATAACAATACCTTAACAGGTAAACTACGATATCGTTTATACCGTCTAGAATAGAGGCGCTGTTTTAGTACCTAACTATTAAAATTTGCATAAAATTTGTAAACATTTAGCAATAAAATTTACAAACTATTAACGCCAATTGGAATAATGAAAATGACTTTGCTAACAAGTAATTTGTTAGCAGAAAAATCGAGTGAAGGATACGAGAAAAGTTAGCGATTGTTTATTTTTGTCATTATCATTCTAAGCTTGTAGAAAAAGTTATGTATGCAACGGTACATAATTAGCTCTTAAGGTACTCGTGCCTATAATTAGAGCGCTCGCAAGCTCGCGCTCTAACCTCGGCGCTCGTACCTTAAGAAGCTTCATTATGTACCAGTTACATAAATAACTATTTTATTTAGTCAACATAACGTATCAAGCTGTAACTGAGTTTTTTATTTTAATATTTATTACGTAACTAAATGAGAAACATTTCCACAAACAAAGCAAAACAGCAGCAAAGCAGGCCTTCCACAAGGTGGACCGAGGATCTGATAAAGGTCGCGGGAAACCGCTGGATGACAGCAGCAGAGGACCGATCGTTGTGGAAAACCTTGGGGAAGGCCTTTGTCCAGCAGTGAACGTCTTGCGGCTGATGATGATGTGGACACAGAACAGAAAAAACAGTAGAAGTGTCAAGTGGGCGTGTAACGTGTGGCATAGTTATGCGGAGTTCCGCATAACCTACTATACTTTTGCCGCGATCGCTTATTTCAATATTTCGATATTTCGATATTTCTAAAATAGGAAATAAATCCAAAAGCATGCCTTATAGTGCTATTTTGGAGTGTAAAAACGATAGCCGCACCAAAAACATTTTCCATGGTGGCGTGTTGTTTTTATGATAGTTTGAGTATTGGCGACAACATGTCTGATACTAAGCGAAGCTCATGCCACTTCCACTGTTTTTTTCTATTCCGTGGATGTGGATAATGATGAGAAACATTTAATAGTAGATCACTAAACATACCCTGAATTCAGTAGATTTCTTGAAAAATCTGGAGACTTGCCCACACTGGTCGTACTCGTAGTCATTTTAGCCAACTCCGCCATTTTGGCCAGCGTAGCCATTTTAGCCCCGGCAGCCACTACTAGTGATATAAGAACCAGCTTTACGAGTGCCTTCTGAGTGGCCATTTCGTTTCTTTCAATTTAATGCTGAAGCGTGGCTGAGTTGAGTGGTAGACTTCGTTTATACACCGTTCGTGTTATACGCCGTTTTTTCATTTGGTTAATTAACTAAAACTAGTCTTGATAAAAAAAACGTGTAGTTGGTAATAAAAAATAACATTGTTGGTTTAGTAATTAATAGCTATGGAAGAAAAAAACAATAGTGGCATTTTATTTTGCTAGGAACATGTTGTACTGTACATGAATTTTAATACCTATACAATGTTGTACAATAAATAGAATAATAAATATACCTTTGTGTGCGAAAACAATAAGGGGCCTGTTTTATAAAGCTACAATTTACAGGTTACAAGTTTCCATTTGACACGACCTCGACCAATGACGACAAGCCATTTGAGCAGTGTTGCCAGTTTAGACCTGTAAAATTGTAACTTGTAGCTTTATAAAATAAGCCCCAGGTTACACTGCTTTTAAAAATTTCACGCGTGATACAGTACAGTAACAAAATAGTCTATTCCAAGAAATGAATAATCATTATTTTGTGCATATTAATTTATCGGCCAAAAAGACTATATCCGGTCATTAACTAGATGATTTAATTCAAAATCGACTATTAAAGGAAATCCCCCAAGAGCGCAATATCTAGAAATCTCCCACAAGGTCGCCGCGACCACGAATTGGGCCCATGACCTTATCGACTTCGGTCTCCTTAGAATTCTAATGTAATTGCAACCCTATTGGTAAGGTAAAAGGATTGAACTTACGTTAGTAATTAAATGGTACATGCAAAGGACATTGGGTGGGATACTAAATGTTGTATGATATTTATAATTTGTGGGCGGTTAAGACCTTATGTATTGTGACTGGATTGAGACACAATGAAAGACGATAAACAAACAATATGTTTATGCTTGATAGTGTTTTTATTAGTAAGAACTTACTGCCGCACTCAGAGACGTCAATTTAATTTAATGCTTGATTAAAGTTGCTGCTGTCACTTTCTTTGCTACAGCAATAGAATAAGACAACACGTGACTAAACAAGAATTAAATTTAATTGACGTCTCTGAGTGCGGTAGTTAGTTAATTAAATACCGACTTAATCGTTAGACCACGCAAAAAAAAAATGCGTTATTTTACTAATTTTCTATGATACAGTTTTAAGTTTTAATTTAATTAGGAAAAACCGGTCAAGTGCGAGTTGGGATCGTACATGAAGGGTTCCGTTCACCGTAAAATATTAAACTAATAACGTGTCTTGTATGGGGGCGCCATATTTTTTTAATTGAATTTGTTTTGATTAATTGTTAAACACTGAAAATTTTTACTGTCTATCTATATCCATACCTATGGTTCATGAGATACACAGACAGACTTACGGACAGACGGATAGTGAAGTCTTAGTAATAAATGGTCCTGCTTTGGTACGGAATCTAAATAAAAAAATTAGTTTTAGCATAGCTCAAAGAGACTTGTTGTATTGATTGTAGAAGTATTTTAAATATTTATTTTTAAACATAATGACACCAAGTTAGTTTTATTTTGTATTAGACATCATCAAAATGTATGAATGAATAAATTTACATTTATAAATATCTTAATCTTCTTCCGGTAAAAATGGCTATACTTTATAAAACCTAAGTCAATTCGTGTAAAAAAAATTTAGAAGAATTACTTATAAAATTTTACAATTATTTCGATACTTACATGATTTGAGCTTGAGACGAATATGTTTATTATGTTACGTAAACAACGTTTCACACATTTTATTGTAGTCATTTATCATTTATCACATTACGACGAAGGAAAATTGTTTACTAAAAGGATATCAGGAAGTATAAAGGTCACAATATAATGGGCAAAAAGTAAATAATAAATAATGAACAAGGAAAAAAAACAAAAAGATACAAAAAGCTATGCCCCGGGTGAGGATCGAACTCACGACCTTAAGATTATGAGACTTACGCGCTGCCTACTGCGCTACCGAGGCCGGTGATTACCATGGCGAAATAAAGGTAGAGATGTAGCACAGTCGGGCGCCATGTTGAATTTGTTATCAGTAACGATTGCTGACGATGCTAGGCCAAGGTAAAACGCGAATGGCCTATGCAAATTGAATTTTGCACTACGGACGGGTGCTAAATAAATTTTATTTAGCTATAATTTTAACACTTGTTTTCTAGATTAGGAGGAGGAGGTACAGTCAAGGGCACCAATATGTAAGTATACACCACAAAGTTTCAGAAACTTGTAGTACACTGACCTTATTACTATGGCAATAAAGTCTATGTGTAAATATTTTTCACCTTTGTGCGGATATTTATATTTGTACACTGGATTGAAAAGCGCGATTTTGTTATAATTTAAAATTATTAATTAATTAATTTGTTTTTTGGTTAAACTTAATACGTTTAATTATTTAAAAAAAGTTATTAATGTGACTCATTGGGTAACGTACTTTCGATATCAGTTTAAAGTTATCTGATATCTGTTATATTTACGGAATAATCGCCTGGCTACACTTAACGATTTCACCTGTATAGGTACCTACATTTTGCCGTTTTGGCAAGTCGTTTACGTTAGCGTTGAGAATCTTTATTTTTGAAGAATAAAGAACTTTGAGTTTGACTTTGACATCTCGGGCCTAGTGATGTGATTTCTGAAACATTGCGAAACTTTCCTTAACTGTGAAAATAACAGCTTCTTACATAATTAGATGGAATTTAAATGATTCTAACACAAATAAATTTCATTAAACTTAATGAAAATTTTCCCTCACTTACGTTTTATGTCAAAACTATTATAACTATATTAATTTGCAGAAAATAAAAGCTTTCACTTTGGTAACTTTCAGAATATTACATGAAATTTTAGGTTAATTTTCACTTTTAAAACTTTCAGGATAGGTATTGCATGCATTTGCATATTATTCTATATAGGAGGTATAAACCAAATCATCTTTGACCTGTTATGGTATTGTTTTTAATTACTCATACTTACTCATTACTGTAAAGTAAATACGTTGACAATACAACACCTAGCAGGTCAAACACGATTTGTTTTTTACCGTGTTGAATAGAGGCCCAGTCAGTGGCGGATTAGCCACATAGCAAGAGTAGCAATGCTACGGCCCCGCGCATTGGGAGGCCCCGCGCACCTACGTCTCCCTGATATGCATCCCTGGTTTCAATTTTATTTAACACCCTATAAACTTAGGAATAACCTAACACAAACCAAGGGCCTCTTTATACAATTTGCTACGGGCCCCGCGCTTGCTTAGATAATCCGACACTGGGCCCAGGGTCTTCATAGTCTTCAGGGTCTAGATAGTCTCAGCCTTATACGTTCGAGAAGCCATGCTGCCAAATTGAATACATGCGCTGAAATGTGTTTTGTTCGCTTTGACGGGACTACTTAAACTCGCCGCTTGGACATTCACTCCTGCGTTCACTCACCTTTGAATCACTACCCAGTATTTAAATTGTCAGTTTTTAAAAACCGCTAACGTCAGCGTTACGCATTTTATCTAAGCCTGTTAAGTATCTATGATCCGGCGCAGTTCAATCACCTATGAAAAAGATAATTTCGGAAGCCTTATACAGATTTAACCTAGTTATTTGGCCAGCCGAATTGTGTCAGATTACATCTAGTTATGTGCCTACGTATACAGGGTGTTAGGTAATTTAATGGATAATCCGTGACCTGCTGATAGCGGGCACTTATTGTGACGTTCCGAAATAGGTTATTAAGGCTTAGTTTTTGAGATATTTGGACTTTTTTATTCAGGTCATCTAATCACATACATTTTAAAATCATAATGTTTGAATATCATCACTTTGATTAAGCCTAATTTAGCTTTTTCAGCAGGTCACGGACTATTATTTAATTACCTAACACCCTGTATATGTAGGCAAATTTATTCATAACACCCTGTATTAATTTATTTAATCTGTATTAGGTACATAAAAGAGTACACTTCCTTCTAATTCGCGTAAACTATTGTAGTTGAAGTATTTTTTGTCGCTTTACTGTCAAATTCAAATGCCTTTATGCCAGATAATGACAAAGCATGCTTTCAGAGTACTTTAGCTATTGCAGGTTTATGAATATATTATTATGAGGGTAAAATTTATGCAAAAGGTGAAATTAATGCCGTATATAATGTCTATGTCTACAGGTTTGCGTGTCGACAGTTCCGAATTGGGGCAGGGGTAGGACCATGTCAAGGACTAAAGCATGTTTTGAATGTAAATAGGAATTAGTGGGGACATTTTCAGCTGGTAGTTTAGAGGAAATAGTTTAATTGTGCGTTGAGTTTAGGCCTTCAATGTCATTAGGTCTGAAATACCTAGACAATGTATAGATAATGTATGTGATTGTGATTGACGTAAGCTGACGATTCACGATCTATCGCGTCGGCCGCATAATGTCAATTCCAAACGTTTAAAAATGCCCCCTTTTATAAAAAAAAATGGTATTTAAACTACTATAAAAGTTGCATTCCTTTTAAATCTATAAAATGGGATAAACAGTCGCATTATTTACGATTTTTTGTCAGTTATTTTATCAACAATAGGTAAAGTGAATATTGTCGTAATGAATGAAAACATACAGACCACCGAACATAGAACCTCCCCCTTCTCAAGTAGATAAGTTAAAAAATAATTAAGCCCGAAGCGTATGATAGGGAAGATATTCCTGTGCCTCAATCTTTCTTAAATAAAAGTATAAAATAGGAATCAACAAAATGTTGTATGATTTGGCTGTTATCCTTCAGTATTTTGTCTAATTTGAAAACTCTTACTTAATTCGTACGTAGTTTTTAAAAATGATCAATCACTACCACCACCAATATTCATCACAATATTCAGCAATATTCATCATTTCACGATCTTCAGAAATATGTGCAACATGAAAACCTTTGATTAAATTAGTTAATGGTAAAAAACAACCTTCCGAATCAAATATTTCGACACGTGACCGGGACGAATCGATTAGCTCTCTCTTTCTTATTACAAAACTGTCGCAAGAGTTTTAATTTAAATAATTTGGTTTCGGTTTCGTGCTTCAAATTCTATAAAACTATTAGGAGCACAGCATATTGAGGTGTAAAACGCTCTTATACCTCTAGTAATAAAGACGTGTCAGATATTTTTGCGCCCAATGTTGGATAATATATTATTGTTGGTGACTGTACTAACCAGGGGATATAAAAATCTTTACCATATTGTAGAAAGGTGTAGTAACTAAATTAAACTAGATTTTCAATTGCAACATGGATTAAAGATTAAAAAGTACCTATTAGTGACTATACTTACGAAGTATTTGAAGATGAGAAAAACTAAAGATAACCCGCACCCTCTATGCACATACACAACGCATCTGCACCAATTGTTAAAACAATAAAAAAAAATGCGTCGCGCTCTACGTGTTAAAAATATCTAAGACAAAAATTACGAAAAACCGAACCCTGCGGGTGCACGAGTCTCACTCGCACTTGACTTTTCTATATTTTTTTCTTAACTACAGTGTATTAAAAAAAAAAACTCTCTTGCATCATTGGAAATAAACAGTCCCTTCACTAGAAACTTAAAATAATAAAAAAGACTACATATTGCCAGAGCTCTTACATTAAAAAAAAACCATGATTTTATTTTACCACTTTGTTGGCGTGACTAATATGTATATTCATGCCAAATTACAGCTTTGTAGTACTAATTTAAGTCTCTGAGCTAGGCTGTGGACGGACGGACGGACAAAAGGACGGACATGACGAAACTATACGAGTAAGAGTTCCTATTTTGACTACGGAACCCTAAAAATGGCTTTTCATCGAATGATTAATCGGTCAAGCGAAATTATACTAGCAAGTTTTAACCTACCTAATTGAGAATGCACGCCCACAAATGTTGTTTGTACGCTCTGACGGGGCAACTTAAACTCGCCGGTTAACAATAGGGAAAATGCGTGGATTTTTAAATCGCATTTCTCAACAAAATATGTAAGTACCGTAAAAGAGATCACCAAAAGTGAGATTAAAATTAAAATAGGCCAAGAAATAAGAAAGATACAAGCATTTTCAACTGCTAATTAGACAGCTATTAGACAGAGAAATCCGATACGCCATGTGACGTCATGTAACATGTCGGCCATGTAAACTCCATGTAAAATTCTGTTTTGCTAGAAAGAGATAAGAACAAATCTTTGTTGGCTTATATCGTGGTTATTTTTATAGCATATTCAAAAAATGCTTTTTCTCAACTATTTGTTACATGCATCAGCTTTTATAGAAGCTGTGAAATAAAGTCATAAATATTTCCAAATCTATCGAATTGTAAAGCGAGATGGTTACGAGAACCTACTTGATTACCGCATCAAATTAATCTTTAATAGCTAGTACAATCACAAAAGGAAAATAGAATTCAGAAAAAAAACGAGAAAAGATTCGCTTGTAAGATAAAACTGAGCACGATAACGCAAGATGTTTTATAATAGGCACTAGAATAGATTACTTCCTACTTCCTCCTGTGTAAGTTGAACATGGCGTGATAAGGACGACAATTACTTGAGGGTTGTTTCAGAGGCTGCTGGTTCACATGTTGCGCAAGAGTCATTATTATCATGTCAGCCATGTCAAGTAGAAATAGGTCTTCCCGAGGATGGCCATAATCTACAGGGTGAACGATATGAAGTGTTACCAAATTCAAAAGGCTACGATTTTTTTCTGTTGTAACCAATTATTTTTTATTAAGAAAAACATGAGAAAAAAAATATTAAAATTTTAAAATTCGTTTATTTTAACTCGATATGACCACCTTTTGCCTTGACTATGGCCTTCAGACGGTAGAAAATTGAAAGCACGCTGCACGAATGTGGTCCTGCGGTATGTTATGCCAATTACATACGATCGCTTTCTTCAGTGCATCCATACTGGCATATTTTCTTCTCCTCACCTTGCTCTCCAAAATGGACCAGATAGAACAGTCTATCGGATTCGCGTCTGGGGAATTCGAAAGCCATTGTGTGGACGAAATGAAATATGGAACGCGGTTTTTCAGCCATTCTTGGTTCACACGAGCTTTATGAGCCGGGGCCGAGTCTTGTTGAAATGTGCACGGTCTACTACCGAAATGTTTAAGTGCCCAAGGCTCCAATGCAGCTTCCAAAACAATTTCCCGATGGTAAGTCGCATTTACTTTGACACAAGGTTCGATAAAAACGATTTGGTAACACTTCATATCGTTCGCTTTGTAGAATAATCCAGATTATTGTAGGTGTTAGAAATCTTCTAAATCACGACGACAGGTTAGCCTAGTTGGTAGTGACCCTGCCTACGAAGCTAGCGGTCCCGGGTTCAAATCCCGGAAAGGGCAGTTTGTGTGATGGGCACGAATATTTTATTTGTTCCTGAGTCCAAGATGTTTTCTATCTATTTAAGTATGTATTTCTCTATAGTAAGTTTATCGTCGTCTAGTACCCGTAGTACAAGCCTATAGAGCTTAAAAACCGACCTGGGCTTTTTTTCCCTGCGGTAAATACCATATCGTCTTTGACCAGTGGCCTGTTTTATAAAGCTACAAATTACAATTTAAAGGTTACAAGTTTCCATTTGACATAACCTCGACCAATGACGACCAGCCATTTGAGCAGTGTTTCCAGTTTAGACCTGTAAAATTATAACTTGTAGCTTTATAAAACGTGCCCCTGTTATCGTATTGTCAACGTTTTGATAGCTCTTAATTACTTGACAGTAATGGCTGCTGACGTCAAAACAATACCATAACAGAGGGTTTATTGTCTAACGCACTCGAAATCATGATCGTTTTCATTTTGAAAATCGAAGGCTTGTCTGCATATAAAATGAAAACAATAGCTCCACTTTGAAGCCGGTTGTGATTGCGAGTGCGTTAGACAATAAGCCCTCAGGTCAACGACAACAATGATTTTGACCGTGCAGAATCTCGGCCCAGGACAATTTGTGAGAGATGTTCTGTAATATTTATTATTATTAGGTGCTTATTTAGACGATTTAATTTAAATGATGCAAGCTTATGTACCAGGGACACATAAACTACACGGCTACATTAAATCATTGTATTTGTCAGTCTTCGTGTTGCTGGACACGGCTAGTCGAAGTTGAATAATGTATCCAATTAACTGTTACTCAATATAATCCTGTTTGCATCCGAAATTTTTTGGGGCTTCGGTCAGACGCCGCGTGGGGTGATGTTGCTATGTAGCACATAGCATCACATAGTATGTTTTCTTTAGGCATGACAAGGAACGGCTTGGAATAAGTTTTGACCTAGTTGGTTTGGTTGCGAAGCCCTGCCTACGAAGCTAGCAGTCCTGGGTAGTGATTCTTTCAATGTCCAAGCGGCGAGTTTAAGTAGTCCAGTCAGAGCGAGCAAAACACATTTTAGCGCGTGCATTCTCAATTAGGCAGCCTTATACGTTCGAGAAGCCATGCTGCCAAATTGAATACACGCGCTGAAATGTGTTTTGTTCGCTTGGACGGGACTACTCAAACTCACCGCTTGGACATTCACTCCTGCGTTCGCTCACCTTTGCTTTGAAAGAATCACTACCCTGGCTTCAAATCCCGGTAAGGGTAGATAGGTATTTGTGTGATGAGAATGTTTGTTTCTGAGTCATGGATGTTTTCTATGTATATCTCTATGTAAGTATGTTTATTGTTGTTTAGTACCTATAGTACAAGCCTAGAGCTTAGTTTAGGACTAGGTCAATTGGTGTGACAATCGCGCTTTTTTTTTTAAATTATTTATCGCCTGGAGAACATGCGACCTGACGTACCTCAAGTACAGTCAACTACCAAGAGATGTATCCACTTCGTCACCTTATGGCATTCTAAAAAGGTTCAATAAGTGGATACATCGAATCTCTTTGTAGTCGACTACAACTCCATGGTTCAAAATAAAAAAGAACTTAAGTCTGCCTGAGTCTCAAGGCACAAATATTCGTGTTCACCATACAAATATTTTACGTGTACCGGGAACCAAACCCGGGACCGCTAAACACTGTGTTGTCACATACCTACTTTGTTCATATCCGTCCAGGAAAAAAGACAGCTATTCCAATGACATCTAAGTAACCAGCCGTTTGTATTTTCTTTAAAATGATAGAACTATAACAAAAGCATTTAAAAAAACACGAGGAGGAAGACAAGAACAAAAGATAAATGCATCTTATTGCGTTTATCGCGGAATTAGAAGAATCACATCCGACTAATATTATAAATGCGAAAGTTTGTGTGTGTGTGTTTGTTACTTCTTCACGCTGCAACGGGTTTTACGGATTTGGATGAAATTTGAAATGAAGATGCCCTGCCTTAACACATAGGCAAATTTTCATCCCGGAAAATGTATAGGTGTCCGAGGGAATAGCGATAAACGAAATCTACGCGGACGAAGTCGCGGGCAGAAGCTAATTAAAAATATAACTTAAGAAAACCGATAAATAATCCCTAACAAAGGCAATTCTTATCTATTGGGTACTAACACAAAGAATAACTTTAATTACGCAATAAATACTCCTAACAACGACTTTAGTTGAAATATCTAAAACCAACTGTTAAACGGTTCAAATAACCACAAAAGGCAACAAACCCAAGAACCTTAAATCATGAACAATTTCACTACAAAGCCGAAGCTAGCAAAATACTTTCACCAAATAGCTACAAGCGATATAAATAAACGTTAGACATATCAACAAACGCGTAATGCAGTTACTTGGCATTTAGTGGACAATAAAACGAGCAAGTGCATGAAGATGCGTTGACCTTGTTACAATTACAAGTATAGATCATGGAAACTCCGTAATCACCCGCTATACGCTGCTATCAATTACATTTTTTACCACATATTCGTACAATTGCGTGCGAACGATAACAAAATGTTATCGCTCGCGTGAGATCGCTCCTCATTTCAATAAACTAGAGTACTATAATAACCTCCTTAGCACAATGCCAGCTAGCAAGTGTGTAAGCTAATTAGGCATACGGCACATGGCAATGTCATCTCGTATCGTTTCCGACTGACTTTTACCCGTACATCCCCCCGACATTATAAAAGAGGCGACGAAGGCGCGCGGCCGCAGTCCGCACCGCGCTACCGAGCGAAACGCACGCACGTGTAATGCAATAGTGGAGTCACCCAAACACACAGACATGGAAGGCGTCCCTAGCCAGGGTGTGCCCGAAGACGAGGGCATCGCCACCGACCGCCGCCTGTCCACGGACGACCATGCAGACCTCTCCGACAGCGCCTCCGATGCCGGCTCGGGCGGAGGCAAGGACTCCGGCTGCGAAGTCGCCGCCGAAGCTCAAGAGGCCCCCTACACACCCCCTGACGAAGAACTTGCCACCAGGATAGTGTCTCAAGTAGAGTTCTACTTCTCTGACGCGAACATAACTAAGGACGCTTTTCTTTTGAAGCACGTTCGCAGAAACAAAGAGGGGTACGTGTCCCTTAAGTTGATATCGAGCTTCAAACGTGTGAAGCATCTAACGAAGGATTGGAGAGTAGTAGCTGAGGCACTGAAGAGGTCGACAAAGTTGGAGATTAACGAAGCAGCTACCAAGTTGAGGCGGGTGGATCCGCTGCCAGCCTATGACGAGACTACACCGTCGAGGACGGTGGTAGCAGTGAAGATGCCCATCGATAAGCCTTCAGTGGAAAACGTTTCTCGTCTCTTCGCGAGCTGCGGAGAAATCGCGCTGGTACGCGTCCTTCGCCCTGGAAACCCCGTACCTGCCGACGTCCGCCAATTCCTTAACAAAAACCCCAGCCTGGTGAATTGTGTGTGTGCTTTAGTTGAGTTCACGGAATCGGAATCAGCAAGAGAAGCGCTCAGACTCCAGAATTCTGAGGACGAGGGTATGCGAGTGTACGAACTGAACGGTGTCCCGCGGGAGCCGAAGCGGAAGGCGCCTATTCGCCGAGCGCCGCCGCGTCGCCACGAGTGTGAATACTCCTCATGCTGCAGCGGATCTGAAGCCGAATATGAATACAGATACGGCAATCCGTTCCTCAGGAGGAATTCTAGTGGGTTCTTTGCGCCACGCACGCCTGAAATCCAAACATGGGTGCCAAGGCGGCCTTCTACATGCAGTCATAGCTCAGATTCTGGGGTTTCGTTCTACTGTGGATCGAGGCGAACCTCGCAAGCGAGTACAGGTAGCGCTAGCAGTGGCGATGGATGGTTAGCGAGGCGGTTGTCAGGCTGTTCGCTCTCTGGCACTGAGTGTGGGGGCCGGAGGCTGTCCTGCGCACCCAGATTCGAACCCCGCACGCCCCTGGTCCCGGACGGAACCCGCGGGTTCCACACAGCCGCCCGCCAACGCAGAATCTCGGACCTCGCGCTCTATTCGCGCTAGAAAGCGCCCGCCAACCGTGACACCTTTCTAACCGCGTTGGATAACTGCCTTTCACGATGGCCGCTTAGTTTTTAATCTATTTCGTACGAGGAAGCGATTCGATCGCGTGTGTTCCGCTTGACGGTTTTAGATGTAAGTTTCGCGCGGGAATTCAGTTACCTTTGTACTTACGCGCGTTGGATGAATGTGATTTAGAGCTCATTTAGTGTTAAGTTAGTTGTCTCATAATTTATTAGTATTTATTCGCGTATTTATTGCGTCGCGGCGGGGCGCGAGTTTTCTTCCGTTCGTGTCTGAGTTGTGAGCACAAAACGAATAAACAAAGTCGACATACGAGCGCTCGTAGACTCGATGGGCCCGGAGTTGTGTAAGGCTTGCGAAACATGCGTAGCCAAGTAAAAGTAAAAGTCTTGATACTTGAATCTGTCGTTCGGCAAACTCCGGAATAAGATCAGAATCGTTAACCGTGACGGCCCCGCCGGAACTAATCGTTTTTTTTAAATTACGATTAAGTCATAAAGTTATTATAAGTCAGTCGCGCCATGTCATCTTCTTGTAAGTTTATAACGTTATTTAAGTTTGTTGTGATGATTTATTTATAGTTTATTTACTTTTAATTTATTAAGGGAGTGCTTTCCACAAATGTCGGCACTCGGTGCTTTTTGCTATTTCTATGACTCCCTGTCGTGTATAAAGATAGTTTTAGAAATAAAATAAGATTTGCAGAATATATTGTTTTTATTGACCTCGGGGTGGAAAGTGGGTGTTTGGTGGTCGCCTTGACGAATTGATTCTCACGCTTTAGAGCAATTTAAAGTTACAAACTGAACTTGAACTGTATTATTTGCATTGACACTGTTCAGAAGTTCAATGGCATATGAAATTTGTGCTAGAATTTTTACAAATTATTTGATTTCAAACATATTGTAATACGTTGTTAAGGAATCAATTAAAAAACCCGTTTTCCCTTTGTGTAACAAAAAATATCCATACGATTGTATGACTATTTTTGTTACACAACTGTAAAAGTTAACGCTGCTGTCTCGATTAAGTCCTTTACAACGTACAACATTTTTAAAATCACTTAATTATGAAGACACATTAAACTTAAACTACACTTTTAGATCAGGAAAATACACTATCAGTATATAAGGTAAACAGACCTCTGTTTACCCTACTGATAGTGTATTTCCCTTTGACCATATCTACTTCTATGTCTAAAGTGTAATTTTAGGTTAATTGCTAGGTAGGGGTAGATGGGTAGGTACCTACTGTTGTTACCCTACCGATTATTGTCACCATGAACTTTATTACAATGTCATAGAGGTGATAATCCTAGATAACTAGATGCTAATAACTATAGTGCCCGGCCGATAAGAAGTCAATTCTGACAGCTGTCTTAATCGCAGTACAATTTTATAACCTATAGGTCAAACTTTTATAATGACAGTTTCAAAGTGAAAAAAAAACATTGGCTTTTTGTGGCAGGTTTCTTTAGTGTCGAAACAATTTAAGTTGTTAATATTACCTGAACCAACGACCTTGGCTTCGCAGTCAAATGCTAACACTACTACGCCAACCGGTCAGTGAAAAAACAAACAAACATAAATGTTATTGTTACATGATGTTTGAGAGGTGTCCGATGTTACGTATATATCCGGACTAAGTTACATGTACAGTGACAAATGCAATGTTACATAACTAATATTTTAAGCTCAATTAAACTGTCCAAAGTTTTGGGGACATTTTTTATTATATAAGAAATGTAATAAGTAAAGAATCAAGCCATACGATAAATCTATATACATAAAAGGCAAACCTGACTGACTTATATATCAACGCACAGCCGAAACTACTGTACCTACCTAGAAACTTGAAATTTGGTACAGGGGTTCGTTTCATGATGTAAGTGAGAACTAAGACAGGATTTTCCTAAAATCGACCCCCAACTGGAAGAAATGGGGGGAGTAGCGGGAAACTAATTCACGCGTACGAAGTCGCGGGCGTCCTCTAGTAAATAAATAATAGTGATGAGAAAAGGTCGCTGGCTCAGTAATGATTTCACCTACGTGGTCTGTCAAGTATTTGTAATATTGTCTAATACTATGTCTATTGCCATTGAAAATTTAAAATTATACCTACCTAAGTACCTATATGATTAACTAGAGGACGCCCGCGACTTCGTACGCGTAGAATTAGTTACCCGCTGCTCCCCCCATTTCTTCCCGTTGGGGGTCGATTTTAGGAAAATCCTTTCTTAGTGCTCACTTACATCATCAAAGGGACCCCTGTACCAAATTTCAAGTTTCTAGGTACATACAGTAGTTTCGGCTGTGCGTTGAGATATAAGTCAGTCAGGTTTGCCTTTTATATATATGTATAGATTACAGGGGACAATGTCACACCAATTGACCTAGTTCCAAATTAAACTCTAGGCGTGTCTATGGGTACTAGACAACGATGTAAATACTGGAGAAATATATACTTAAATACATAGAAAACATCCATGACTCAGCAACAAATATTCGCACTCATCACACATCTGCCCTTACCAGGATTTGAACCCAGGACCGCTAGCTTCGTAGGCAGGGTCACTACCAACTATACTCCATTTAAGTACTTTTAACGACCTCACACACACACCTCACACTCGCACAGTGTCATACAAATGATAAGGAGAAAAGATAGAGGCAGGTAGCCAAGTGGGCGACAGCACACGATAATCTTATTAGGATTCGTTCACAATGGTACGGTCACGAGCGTTAATTTGGGAACCATTTCAAGAAAAATATGCTTGAAGCCGTCAATGTCATTAGAGATGTCAAGTCATTTGTAACTTTTAGGAAACTCAACCTT
This sequence comes from Acleris cristana, assembly GCA_948252455.1. NCBI lineage: Eukaryota > Metazoa > Arthropoda > Insecta > Lepidoptera > Tortricidae > Acleris > Acleris cristana. The sequence goes on along the minus strand of OX411795.1, from coordinate 9,649,455 downwards.
ATGGTTGTAGAATGTCAGATTGACTTTGGACCTAAGGTGGGTACCAAATTAAATCTCGTGACTGTATTTGAAAATAAAAGATTAAGGAGACATCGGTCGGTGTCACTACCCAAGGCACAGGAAAACGATAAACAATAAAATTCAAATTCGAAATTCAAAATTCAAAATATTCATTCAGTAAATTGGCCACATTCATCACTGCACAAAAACTATGGCCGTTAATTTAAAAAAAAAAGAAATACAATATGACAAGTGTAGGTATTTTTGCATTTCTTTGGCTATTGTAAGGACAACTTTTTGATACTGTTATTGATTAAGTATTATCCGGTAAATATTCGGTACAAAAGGGAGAAAACTGAAAATCAGCGCTGCGCAGCAGTCCTGCGTGTCTGCGGCCAGCACCAGCTGAGTTTGCTCCTTTTGCTGCAGTAAAATTTTCTGTAGGTATGTTGTAAAAGCTGTAATAATTGTGTCCTGCAGCAATAAATATTTTTTCATTTCACATGAGGGCTCTTTAACACGTCGGTAATATGGAGTGAATCTACTAGCGCTTCGGACAAGACCATCGTTGCGGAGAATAAGCACCGGAAGAAACTCCAGGGGCCTGAGGGCCCTGCCAAGATGCACTACGCTAACTAGCGTTTCTATTCGTTTGGTTTTTAAACCAATCGCGTCACTGGTAGATGACGTGATACGAAAAGTCACGTGATCTGCCAGTGACGCGATTGGTTTAAAAACGAAACTAATAGAAACGCTAGTTAGCGTAGTGCATCTTGGCAGGGCCCTCTGTTTTACAAAACTACAAATTACAATTTACAGGTTACAAGTTTCCATTTGATGCAATCTCGACCAATAACGACCAGCCATTTGAGCAGTGTTGCCAGTTTAGACCTGTAAAATTGTAACTTGTAGCTTTATAAAACGTGCCTCAGAAGGTAAATTTTTCAAACATGAAATACAATTACATAAAAGTAAGATAAGTAGTTTAAAAGTTTTAAAACTAACACAAGTAAAATCATAACAAATAAAAACAAGACGAGATCTCTACGTGCAGCGGGCCTAATATGGCCGCGTTTATCGCGCGACAAAATGTGGATAAAACAGCCGTTACTTTCTGACACTTACATAAGTACGAGAGTGACGGATGCTTTATACCAGACCCGCAGGAACGATAATTAAAATAACTAACTGGAAAACAAGGTTTTTCATGTTACGAAAACAAAACATTAAACAGTAAAAAAGAATTTTAAATAGGTTAATTATAATTATAAATCTACTAATTAGTCGTAATAATGCAATCGATTGGTTATATAACCGTATAGGTAATTAGAGTTAACGTTATCTTTAAAAGGTAACTGTTAATCGATTTAATAGCGGTTACCGAAGTAGCAACTGAAAAAACCAGTCTAGATCGATTAAGACTAATTTCCATTCGATACCTACCTCTACAGTTTTCTGAGAAAAAAGGTTTTGACATATAGGCAGACAATACACAATTTATAGAGTATTATAACATAACTTAATAACAAATAAACAATTGAACTATGACTGGGGCCTGTTTTATAAAGCTACAAATTACAATTTACAGGTTACAAGTTTCCATTTGACACAACCTGGACCATGACGACCAGCCATTTGAGCAGATTTGCCAGTTTAGACCTGTAACATTGTTACTTGTAGCTTTATAAAACGTGCCCCTGGAGTAACTTAACGAAAAAAAGTGGCTACCTTTTTAAGTTAAGTTGACTACACAATTGTTTAACCTTATTTAACTTTTTTATATATGCTATATGTTGCTTATTCATTTGTACAACAAACATCCTTCGATTTCAAAACAATACTTTAGTTAAAGTATTAGAAAGAAAACACAATAAATTGTAATGAGGGCGCCACTGGACGCTCGGCGTAGTCTACCGAGGCCATTGTACTAAAAATAGTACATAATACGGCCATATAAGAGAGCATCCTCTCTGGAAGTAAAGTGGAATCTCTTTTGTTTTTATGACTAATGATTAAATTAGAAAATTTACTTTATATCATTCATAATAGATTCATATTCCAATGACAAACTTCGGCGTATATTGGGCCTTAGGAACCTCCTAAAAAAAGTCGGATAATAAATATGCCCGCATATTCAAGTAATGCATAAAAGTCGTACCAAGATAACTTTTATCTGCCATTGATTAGAAAATACAAATACAGTAATTAATTAATTTGTGGAGCTTGCAGTGGAGACCATGGAACCTTGGTCAGCCGATATGAAAAGCTTTATTAAGGCCCTGTCATCCCGGCTCATAGACACCTCCGGTGATCCTAGAGCTGGTGCTTACCCCAAAGGATTGGGCTAGCTATCCAGAGAGGTAACGCAGCCTGTGTCATAGGGACCATGCCGCGAGCGGACCTGCTAGAGGGGGTGTTCTTTTTATAGTGGTGATTATTAATTACATCTTTAATATTTGAGTAGTTTAGTTTTATTTTCATGTAAATAAGTTTAGTTTTAACTTTTAATTGTATGCTTTGAATAAATTATTACAGTACAAAAAGCCTTCAATAAGCAACAGACTTGTCTCCGATAAGAAAGTGGCCGATCCATCGGGTAACTTTCTCGAGACAGTAAGTATACTATATGTTTACATTTCTAAGTGTCTACGGTATATTAAAACTAGGTTTTATTAAATCTTTATGATCAATCAAAATAGCCACTTTATAGGTTAGAATAGAAAATATTTAGTCAATGAACACAGAAAAAGAACAATGGAAAATTAAAAACCGGGCAAGTGCTGATGAACAGTGATCGGGGAAAACGATGCAAAACTTTAACAAAACTTAACACAACTTACATTACAGCCATGAAACTATTAATATCCTTATACCAAATCCGAGACTCTGATAAAGAGTTAAATTGAACACTAATCTGCCATGATGAACCATGTTCAGTGTAGGGTTCCGCTGCCGTTACCAGAAACTCAAAAAACAACCATTAGGTTAGGTTGTAAGGAGGTGTATCTACATATGCGTTACACCTCTTTCAATTAAAGCCATTCTGGCATTCTTCTATCTGGCTATTTTTATTTTAAATTCTAGATTTGGGTCCATAAAGGAGGGTGGGCTAATTGGCCTATATGACAAATGAGGACAAGCGATATGTCACCGGATAGGTAATTCTAAGTTCTACTATAGTACTATGGCAGGTAGTTCGAATTCTTTGTGTGAAAAAAGTTACAGTCATGCAAAGACAGTAGTGTTTCAAAGTAATTATACTAACGTCGTCTATGTAGGCGTCCCGAAGTTCCAAATTTTTTAAATATTTCTCATTCTCACTATTATTTGAGGTTTCCCGCTACACAAAATCGTTGTAGAATTGAAAAGGATGACTGAGCCTTTAGGCTGTTCGTTGGGGTACGTATTGCAATGTCTAAACTTAAAAAAACTAACGTTAAATAACCTACGTTCAAAATACCTAAAATCTAAATACCTAATGGTGTTTTGACTTACATTCAAAATATTGAAAGTTTAAAAGGGTGCCTATTATAATGTCTAAAATTAAAAACACTAAAGTAAATTTACCTACGTCCAAAATCACTAAAGTCGAAATACCTAATGATTAAATACCAAAAGCTGAAAAAAACTTAAAATGCATAATGGTCATAATGTATAGGTATACAAGGTAGGCATTTTGAAAATTGACGTTATAAAACACGGGCCAAATGTTGTTAGGTTGGCAAATAAAACAAAACAATTTTAATCGTATGGATTATAATCTTATACACATTGTAATCTTATACTTATACGTACCCATCTAAGTGCCTATGTAAATTACAAAATTCAAATAAAAACACAATTATTATTACAAAGGTAATCAAATAATTATAATTCCTATACTAAGTCATAATAATCAATTTTAATCATATCTTTATTCTATAACAAGCAAGCAAAATTTCCAGGACGTAAAAAAAAATAACCTCGAAGACTAAGGCGGGAGCGTCGCTTCGCTTTGCTCCCACCTTAGCCTTCTAACCTAACCTATCCGAGTCGCTTCTGCCCCGACCCATCTTACTCGCTCGCTTATCTTGAAACATTTGACAAATGATGAGTCTGCGAAATGGCAGAGCACTACTCAAATTGCATGGGTAACCTACCTACAATATCAAAATAATTATTTAATTCAGTATTGCCGTGTTTTGGTCACAATTGAACCTAACACGCTCCTGCTTGCTTCGGTCGTCGTCGCACCCGTCGTTCAGATTGCTCAGAAACTTAACAATTTTAAACATTCAGATTACTCAGAATCTTGAATAGTTATTTTAAAATATAGTCCTGACCACCTGGTTAGGTGCGACGACGAGCGAAGCGTGGAGGAGCATGTTAGGTTCAATTGTGACCTTTAAAACACGGCAATACTGAATTAAATAATTATTTTGTTATTGTAGGTAGGTACCTATGCAATTTGACCAGTGCTCTGCCATTTCGCAGACTCATCATTTGTCAAATGTTTCACGATAAGCGAGCGAGCGAAGCGAGCGAGAAAGTGGGGACGGGGCAGAAGCGACTCGGATAGGTTAGGTTAGAAGGCTAAGGTGGGAGCGAAGCGAAGCGACGCTCCCGCCTTAGTCTTCGAGGTTATTTTTTTTTACTTCCTGAAAAACTTGCTTGCTTGCATAGCATCATAATAATACTAGTACTTCGTACAAATAGCTCGCAAATGAATCATTTTAGGTATTTTAACCATTGGGTATTTCAAATGTTGGTGTATCAAATTTAGGTGACATTTCTTTTGGTATTTTAAACATTATATATTTAGTCCAATAGGTATTTTAAACTTAGGTAATTCATAGGTAGGTGTTACTTGCTTAGGTATTTAAAATCATTAGGTATTTAGATTTTAGGTATTTTGAACGTAGGTTATTTAACGTTAGTTTTTTTAATTTTAGACATTGCAATACGTACCCGTTCGTTGACATAGTCACGGAAGAGATTTATATGTATACATATATCAAGATTAGTGACTTTTACAAATTATACAAAATGCGTGATTATATAACACATCTAACATAATTATTAGTTATTGGTTTAACATGTTGGCAGGAAGATGTTGTTAAGAACAAGTTTGACCAGCTGGTTTCCTGCTCCGTTACTTCCTGGTTGGATCTTGAACTAAGGTCGAGGGTTTAGGACTCTATCAGCAAACCTGCGGGCTTATAATGATCTTGTTTATCGTGTGGACAAAACATTTGTCACTTTCTGACCAGTATGTAAGTGCGAGAGTGGCAGGATGCTTTATCTACCGCAATAACGGCTACCATAATACGGGAATATGGCTGCGTTTATTGCGTGACAAAATTTGGATAAAACATCTGTCACTTTCTGACACGTATATAAGAACGAGAGTGACGGATGCTTATTATCTAAATTTTGTCACGCGAAAAACGCAACCATTCTAGGCCCGCTGGGTTGGCAGACATGTCATGTATGGGTCTATTTCGTTTGGCCTAAAATAAATCAACTGCGACGGGAAACAACTTTTTGGGAAATTATACATTTGACTAAAAATATTTTGGGCAGACTGCCCATGCATGACTATTAGCCCAATGGAACCCTGACGCATCATAGAACTGTGTAACAGTGACGTTATGATTCAAGTTTTAAAAAGTGGCAATCAAATTGTTTTATAATGTTATTTACTGTAACCTGTGACACCATTCCATGGAAGCTCCTCAGAACTCCGTCATTTATTAGCCTATATGAAAAAATATTTTTTTGTTTGATATGGTAGGTATACTGGCGGAGTGGTCCCACTGTCGCCAGGTCAGAATCTGATGATGGAGTCCTGGAGAAATTGAGAGAACTCTTCAAATATTTTAGGTACACCTATAGCGATTTGGGTATTTTGTATGTATATACACGAGTAGCATAGATATAGTAACTCGTGCATTTGCTCTTGAAAAGCACCATTTAATGAAGAAGAACTGATGATGAAAACCACAGGTGGCCACCGAAACTCCTAAACGGTATATATTTCAAGGGTGGCGATAAGATATCTCGATTAAGATAGCTGAGCGACTATGACGAAGCTCATTTAGGTTCAAATATATGACTATGACTTTCCCGCGGCGTTGCTTGCGGCGAGCTTGAAATGTTCTATGGTTTGATGAATTAAGATCACAGATTCACCTGAACTAACTACTCAATAATAATAAGTATTTCAGGGGTAGCGATTCGATTTTCCGATTTCTTTAATTAGTAAATATGGTTGCTCAGTAAATATAAATTATGTTTTTTAATTATTATTAGTAAGTAGCTAATTAATTATGAAAGAGTGCTCATGCGCAACTTCTTTTATTCGAATAGAATGTATATGGTTTAAGGGTCCGCAGGAAGCTGGGTTCTCCATACAAACGAAGTTTCGCTCTCATTTTAAAACGAGTGGCTAGGTTGCTATTTAAGCAGACATATCTATACTCGAAACTCGAATTCAATACCAAAATCTGACAGTTCCCATCTTGATTATTTAATTATTTTAACATTATTTCATAAAAACATGAATGAGACTCGTGTAACCAGTAATATTAGGGTAAGTTTTATTGATAAAAATACCTACACTTAAACCAAAATGCAGTAATCACAGCGAATGTACGCCCGTTGAGAGTAGGATTTTGGTCTTGAATTCGAGTTTCGAGTATAGATGCTTATAAAAAGTTTCATAATAATCCAACACGTAAGTTATTTGACAAAAAATAATGATATCCGAAACATAAATGTGGAAATGAGAGCCAAGTTCAATATGAACCCCCTTACTAATAAACTTTGAGAAACGGTGGTATAGCTATACAATGTTTTGTCCTTATCTGTCAAATCCAAATGTCACAATGACAGATAAGGACAAAACATCGTAGCACCGTTACTCAACGTTTATTAGTAAGGGGGTAAGAATATAGGATGCGTGGTTATCGACTTCACCGTCCAAAGAATTGAGATCGAAATGGGTGCCAGCCAAGTTCCGTAGATAATCCTAAAATTCATTTTTTAAGAACATTCAACATTCTAAAATAAATTAAAAACACAATTTCTTATTTTCTCTGCTACGACAATGTTTGCTATTTAAAAGTATAACTTCTAAAATTTGAACACTCGAATTATTTACACAAAGCAGATAACTTAGGATAAATTGAAACTCGAAATTTGACTCGGCTAGTTTGCACATAAGTAAGTAAGGTACACAAATGACTTAACCTTAGGCACTACATCTTCTTTTAGTCCACATTTCTCTCTGACCATCTCTATCTGCGCCTCTATTCCCGACAGTAAAAACGATATCGCAGTTGACCTGTTATGGTATTGTTATGACGTCAGACGCCATTACTGTCAAGTAAATAAGAGCTATCAAAACGGTGACAATACGATAACAGATCAACAACGATATTGTTTTTACCGTGTTGAATAGAGGCCCTGGTCAGTTGTAAATTATCCTACAATAAACTAAAGTAACATTTAACAACAGAACTCTCCACAAGCACCCGACTTGCGCTTGACCACGTAATACACTAATAACTAGCTATAACCGAGTCAAGTCGGAAACTACTCGTTCCAGTAACTCGCTCGGCGACGTAACTCGCGTAACACTCGATTGAACAATTACTGGATTACCGAATTTTAATTATTAGATGGTCGTTTACGGTTTCAATGTTTCTTTTTAAACCCCGACGCAAAAAAGAGGGGTGTTATAAGTTTGACGTGTAAGTGTGTGTGTGTGTGTGTGTGTGTGTGTGTGTGTGTGTGTCTGTCTGTGGCACCGTAGCTCTTAAACGGATGAACCGATTTGGATGCGTTTTTTTTTATTTGAAAGCAGGTTTTCTAGCGGTGGTTCTTAGACATTTTATATCGAAATCGATTCAGCCGTTTTTGAAGTACCTTTGAACTTTGAAATGTCAATGTCGGGGGTTTTCCAACTTTTTGTTGGTTAGGTTATTAGTATTTTATATTTAACAAACCAACAGTCAAATTACCAGCTAGACAGGCATAGATATAGCATTTAAATAACATTTCCTAGGAGCACGTTTCCTGAAGCTTAGGTCCATAGGGTGACGGAACCAGTAATGGACAAGGACCAATGATGGACACTTGATTCTTATTTTACAGAAGATAAGGGTTATTCATTTGTTTTGCAACAATCAATTTCCGACCGTATGAAATTTGAATTAAGAGTTTAATGTCCATTACTGGTGCTTGTCAGCTAAAAGTTTCCAACACTGGGCCCATCACCCTACTATTTGATAGATCGATTTTCTGACCCTAAAACCCCAATATTGCTATTTTCATTTTGTTTAAAGTAGCTCCATAAAACCAATATACATATAACTATACATTTACGAGAAATGGTCACTTAAAGTACCTAACAAGATACATTTGGTTGTTAACCAGTTCATACTCATATTAATATACCTAATTGCATTGTTTGGTTACATATATAATTTTTTTAACCTAACTAATGCTTTAGTTAAAACCTATCCTTTTTTGGCATAAGGATTATTTTTCAGGATTATTATGAAATAAATCTAACCTAACCTAACCTAATGAGTTCTATGCAATGATATTTTAAATAATCCTGAAAAGTATACGGTTTCAGAAAAAAGACTGTATGCCAAATGACGATTATGCCAAAAAAAAAAGCCAGATGAAGGGAACCCAAAACCTATCATGTTAACCAAGATTCATAAATAGAACCTACAGTTCTTTTGTAAAAGTTAAACAGCACTTATAAATCGATTGACAATGCTTTTTTTATACTTAAGACCTAGTTCGATCACCCTAGAACACCGCTCTAGAACAAGACCTAGAAAGAGTTCACGATACTAATTATTCCGTCTCATATTTATTCAACAACATTTCATCATCTTTCCCGGTACCGACCTACTTATGGTGATGCCAAATTGATCTTTATCAAAGTAGTTAGGTATTTGTATCAATCAATTTTAGTGTTCCGTACCCAAAGTGTGAAAACGGGACCCTATTAGGGTGACGGCATCAATGTTGGACACTTTTAGCGGAAGGCACCAATAATGGACACTTAACTCTTAATTCAAAGGTTATAAATTGACTGTCTCAAAATAAATGAATAACCCTTATCTTCTATACCATAAGAATCAAGTGTCCATTATTGTTCCTTGCTCATTACTGGTGCCATCACCCTACTAAGACTTCACTGGCCGTCCGTCCGTCTGTCTGTCTGTCACCAGGCTGTATCTCATAAACCGTGATTTTGCTCGACATTTCATAACGGCAATAAGTACACTTTTGAAATATTCACAGAATATTTAGTTGTATAATAACTTTAAAAATAACTAATTAAATTAAAATAACATAAATATTTAAGAGGGCTCCCATACATACAACAAACGTGATTTTTGTTGCTAATGTTATATAGATAATGGTACGGAAGCCTTCGTGCGCGAGTCCGACTCGCACTTGGCCGGTTTTTTAAGGGTCCAAGGGGACCCTATTAGTATGCCTACACCATGACCTACGCTGTCCCTCCGTCCGTCCGTCCGACCACTTTCATCCTAACTTTAAAGATACAACTAGGTATATCTTTTACGTAACACCTGGCCGTAATGTGAGTTTTATCGCACGCTGCGCGCACGGTAAAACTCGCATTGTGGCTAGGTGAAGACGTAAAATTGTGTACTCATCACGGGCAGTAAAAAAGAAAGCCCTCTATCGCATATTTACAACCCTCGCCTACGGCTCGGGTCTCAAATACCTGCGATTTCGGGCTTTCTTTCTTTTACAGCCCTTGTTAAGTAATGTACTATTATATGCTAAGCTTCTGCCGTCCGCGTAGACTCAAACTATCGTTATTCCCTCGGGAAGTTTTACAATTTCCGTGATGAAAGTAGCCTATGTGTTAATCCAGGGTACAACCTAGCTCCATTTAACAGAAATCCGTCCAGCCGTTGGAACGTGAAGGAGCAACAAAGAAACACACAAACTTTCGCAATTATAATACTAATATAATTTATTATAATACTAGCTTCTGCCCGCGACTTCGTCCGCGTAGATTTCGATTATAGTTATTCCGTCGGGACCTTTTAAAATTTCCAGGATTACTTTTCATCCTATGTTAATCCAGGGTATTTATAAGCTACCTCCATTCCAAATTTCATTCCATTTCGTCCAGCCGTTACAGCGTGAAGCAGTAGCAAACTAACACAAACACAAGAACTTTCTCATTTATAATATTAGTAGGATGATGCTTGCATGTTCTTGACGAATCATTACGACACCATGATGACACCCCATTTTTGATCACATGTTACTATAAATATCTTATCTTATAGATGAGCCCTTTAGGATACACTTCAACCCTTTAGGATCTTTTGTGCAATTACCCACACACTCAGCTGTTCGAATGTGCAGGTTTCCTCACGATGTTTTTCCTTCACCGTAAAGGCTTCGCTTAATGCGCTTAAGTTAGAAAAACTCATTGGTACATTGTGACCGCGGGGGTTCGAACTCGGTACCTTACGATCACGAGTCGACCCCCTAAGCCACTAAAGCTGGGTCCACATTTGTATCATTTTGCCGATCTCGATCACGCGTATCGTATCGAGCTCGCGTATCCTAAGTATGGACGCTCACTTTGGGCACATCGTATCACTACAATCGTCGCGTGAAAAAATTCGTAAACAAACCGTAGCGTAGCAGCGTATCGTATCATAACGCCGTATCATTAAGTGTGGACGCTATCCGTATCCCCTTCGATGATCGGGGAAAAACCGCCTCGAGAGCGATCACGGCGTATCGCGTATCAAATCATAACTTCGTATCGTGATACAGTATCAAAACACGTCCATACTTACCGATCTTGATACTCGTATCCGATCGCGAGTGTGCGGGGTATATAATAAACGCGTATCAACATCGATCCCGAGCGATCAGATACGGCGCGCCGCATGATCGCGCTGTTTGTGCGTCCACAATAGCGATCTTGATACGCGTCGGTGCAACGCGACGGAGATACGATACGACGAAATGATACAAATGTGGCCCCAGCTTAAGCCACCGACGCTCTTTATACAGTCTGTTAAACTCAATAGCCCTTTTATCTTTGCAGTCTTGCAAAAAGAAGAATAAAAGGTCATCAAATCACAGAGTTCGTAGTACGTATTAGTACGTGGGAAGTTCTGGGAACCGCGCGACCCAGCCGATTTAGAAGAGGGTCAGAGACTATTGTCACTTATTCATGACCGTGGGAATCTGATACTGAACTGTTTCATTCTTAAACGAATTAGATTGAGAATTGTGAGGGTTCTGTATGTATTAAAAGTTTAGAAATTATTAGTATTTACCAAAGAGATAGCTAACGCAGAGCAGTTCGCTCATTGAATACAAAACGGACACATTCCAAAATAATTTGCTCTTGCATAAAAATCTTATACCAACAGCTTCTAAATTTAAAATGCAACACTGACTGATTTTGTAATGTGTCCGTTTTGTAGTCAATGAACGAGTTGTTTCGCTTGGCAGTGAACATGTAATGGTCCAATCGGTCCTGTTCAGTTATTTCCAGGGGACGATATTCCATTCATAATCGTTAAATAACTTTGAATTAAGTAGTATACAAAAGTAAAGGAAATAATAATTTTCCATTGTGAAGTAGGAAAGTAAATAAGATTGTTAATTAATTTGAGGGTTAAAGATTTCATTTAAACTATGTTTAAGATTGAAGACAAATAACAAAAATCACATCTATTTATAGAATAGGGTAGTTAGCGGCCTCTTTGATTTATTTTGCGAACTAAATTCACAAGACATACCAATATAACTCTACTTGATGAATTGAAGACAGCGGCCTCTTTGATTTTTATAGTATACTAAATTCACTTAGCGTGTCCGAGATAAGATAGTAAGTAAAAAAATACATCAAGAATTCCATAGATGGCGCTAATTTCAATGCCAAAACAAATTAATTTATAATTGGACAAATAATAATTAAAAATTAGCGATTTAAAATTAAAAAAAACAAAATAATCAATATATATATCTAATATATAAAATTCTCGTGTCACAGTGTTTGTAACCAAACTCCTCCGAAACGGCTCGACCGATTCAAATGAAATTTTGTGTGTATATTCAGTAGGTCTGAGAATAGGTCGTAAACTACTTTTCAAAAAGTTATTATGAAAAATTACACCCGGGCAACGCAAGGCGCGGACAACTAGTAGGTATATATAAATATATTAGGGCAGAATAAAGTACTGTAAAGTAACCTAATCCAATTATGTTTTAAATTGAATTATATTTAATAGAAGGAATTTAGAACCAATATCATATAAAATAAATATTTAAACAATTGTCATTATTGTAGGAGAATGAGAAATTAATTAGATAATAAATACCTAAGGAAAGTTAAAAGCAAAATTAAAAAAAAAACAATCAACAAAATCTGTTAAAATTAAATTTATTAAGGAAAGTCGAGAGGCAAGCATAGTTTAGGAATAAATAATGTGACTAATCAATTAGGCAAATAAAAATAGTCTTTATTTGTTGGTCATTATGATGGGTTTGACAAGAACAGCTGGGAAGCGAGCGCCATTTTGTTACGGCAACAAGGAGGGAAAACTTTTATAGATAGAAAATGAACTTTAAATCAAATGTCGTAAAGTTGGGATTTGAAGGGATGTAAGATCTGTAAGACATGTGTAATAAATTGAGGAACGTAAGAAGGGAAAACTTTTATAGATAGAAAATGAACTTTAAATCAAATGTCGTAAAGTTGGGATTTGAAGGGATGTAAGATCTGTAAGACATGTGTAATAAATTGAGGAACGTAAGAAGGGAAAACTTTTATAGATAGAAAATGAACTTTAAATCAAATGTCGTAAAGTCGGGATTTGAAGGGACGTAATATCTGTAAAACAAAATGGCGGACGAAAAGAGGAAATCTTTTGTGGATTGATAATGAACCTTATGTTAAAAGCCGTAACGGGGAAATTAGGAGGGATGTAAGAACTGTAAAACAAAATGGCGGACGAAAAGAGGAAATCTTTTGTGGATTGATAATGAACCTTATGTTAAAAGCCGTAACGGGGAAATTAGGAGGGATGTAAGAACTGTAGTTTTAGTAATTAAATTGTGGCTGTAGAGAGGGAAAACTTTGATAAATAAAGAAAATAAACTTTAAACTAAAAGCTACAAGGATAGAATTAGCAGGGATGTAAGAGTTGTCGCAGCAAAAGGTTATAAATAGAGGTGGATAAGTAGTTCGGGGCTTTTTTCTGCTTTGCATCGTTGAGGGGTAAGTCGTTGCCGCTGTCCGGAGTTGGAGATTATCTTCGTGTGGTATATAATATTTTCATTATCATGTACTTATTTATTGTTGATTTTATTTATGTAAGGGATTCCGGAGGACCTGTGAGCTGCACTTCGTGATTGCGATAAACTAAATAATTCATTTTACTTACAATATAGGATGCTAATTTAATAATTTCGTGTAACTATGTGATATCATGTGTATTTTCTTGGTACTAACATTTTCTATTTTCCAGATCTTTGCTGAGATGGTTATATGTAAACCGTCTAATAAAGATCCGAGGCAGACGTTGATCACATACAAAAACCGCATTTACAGTTTGACTATGGTTGTAGATCTGAAAGAGTTTCACAATCAGAAAACGGATGATTTACCTCCATTAGTCAAGTAAATTATGGGTTTTCGCGTACAAGGACTGATGCCTTAACTCGGTACATCAGACGACACTGTTGTATATTTTGTTTATTCATTTCAAAGGACCACAGGTTGGACCGTTTTTCGGTAGAAAATTGAGATGGATACGTGGAATATCTTTGGTGACGGTCCCCAGAATCTTTATATATGTATATATCTGGCCAAAGTAGGTATGATCCCGGCCTGTCTTTCATCTGAAGGTTTTTCATTAAACCGAAGGACAGGTAGTAGGCTACTCATAGAGGGCTTTCGCCTTCGAAAAACTTTTATGATAGGTTAGCTGGCCTAGTAAAAATATCCTGCACCTGATATTTTTAAACACAACTCACACGTTTAAATGTAAATGTAAGAGTTACATAACTCTTAGTTTTGATCTAAAACAATAGAACTTTAGGGCTATAGGTATAGCTAGAAAAGATCTTCATTACACCGTGAAGAACTTTTTAAAACATTCGCCACAGTTTTAGACTAAATAAGAGAGTCAGCAGTCTCTCTAATTAGTCATAAAACCATTAGAGTAGGAATACAAAGAAATCTAGAAATTCCCTAAAATAAATTAGGATTCCCAAATTAATATTTATATTTAAAAAACCAAATATTAAAATTAAATAATCAGTTTAGTAAACTTAGGAAATTTAGCAATACAAAATCGTATTCTGGGTTAGACGTAGCATTATCGAAACGTAGGTAAATGTCAAGTTCTTGAAATGTCAAAATTGTCTTATAGAAAGTAGTCGCTGTCGCTGTAGACTATTTGACATGATAATGAATGAATTAAATTAATTAGCGATAAATATTCAAGTTGAGACAGTAAGAAAATAGGGTTTTGTAACGTAATTATTAATAGTAAATCTCAATTAAAAAGTTACCTGAAAATTACATTATATACCGTATAAAAAGGTTTGATAATATAAGTTGAAATGGTCAGGTTAGATTAACTAAAACCCATAGTTAAAGTCTAGAAAGTCATACATAGCTTATATGGACGTTGGCAACTTTAAAAGTAGGAAAGTTTCCCTATTTACTTTCTGATATCTAAATATCTGTTTAGGACTGATAATAGAAATAGAATTCCTAGAACTGCGAGATATACTCCAGATCGGAATTTGACATACAATACAGTTTGATAGTATACCTAAATTACTAGGCTTTGAGAGATTAAAGGTATTTAATGTAGATCGAACCATAATAAAATAAATCTAGATTATATAAACATAGTATGATACTTCAGTTTCTAATTATAAAGATTCTTTATTTATGTTGCATAAAATATGCAAGCTAATTTAATAACAATAGAAATAGTATTCCTAGAACTGCGAGATATACTTACTCCAGATCAGAATTTGACATACAATACAGTTTGATAGTATACATAAAGTACTAGACTTTGAGAGATTAAATATATTTAACCTAGATTGAACCATAATAAAATAAATCTAGATTATATAAACATAGTATGATACTTCAGTTTCTAATTATAAAGATTCTTTATTTATGTTGCATAAAATAAGCAAGCTAATTTAATAACAATAAAAAAGTGGCTTTATAAATGAATTGCTAGTTACCTAAATCATACAAAACATATATAGCTATTATGAGGTTTCAAAATAGCCGAAGACAAAATGACTTCTGTATCTCCACTGTTTACCAAAAATATAAGGTACAACATGAGTACAATGGTGAAAATTGAACACTTCATTATGGTATAAAAATAAACCTAAGTCCAAAACTAGACTTATACAACTTATATACAATAATTTAGCAATATCAGGCTAAAGTCACCTTTTATTATAAAATGATAAAATTTGCTATCAAAATTATAAGCATAGTAATGAAGGATCTTGAAATAGAAACTGTAATGTAGGAACATTAATTAGATCTTCATTAATTTGGTTTTATATGAATACCTACCAATACTATCCACATCCGGACAATTTGACTTGGACATAATAATAAATCTGCTCCTAGTGTATTTAATATGGTCTACATACAATATCAATAATACCATATTATGATTATTATTTAACATTTAACTCCTGCAATGGAGAAAGGAGTCTAGCGAAATCCTCTCGACCCTTGAAGACTGAAGACAGGTTACTGATGACTAATTTATTAAAGACTATTGACAAAGACTGTAAAATCAATAATCCCAACCTGGAAAGAAAAAAATGATAAGCGCTGGAGGGATGTCCAGTCTGGTAGACGAGTCCCACAGTCATGAGCGGGGAGTCATGTGCTCTGACCTTAGGCGCAAAGAAAAATGTCTTAAGCATACTTTCCAGTATAACCCTAGTATTCCTAACTACCTAGTACCAAAGACTATGACAAACCTTTACTCGATGTGTAATGGGAACTTCTCCCACAGTTACAAATTAATTTCATTAGGTACTTCTACTTACTTAATAGGTATTATCTTTGACTCTAATATTTTAATCTTATGCGTTACTTTATTCTCATTTTAAATTTAAATTCTTTACTCCAATTCACCTTAGCCAATTTTTGTTCAATATTCTCATGTATTAGTGCGCTTTCAAAGTCAAAACAATAGAATAAAGAACGTTAGGGTTATTATCGGTTCACAATTAAAGAGTCCTGATCACTAGACAATCACGAGCCAAATCAATCATCATTTTTAAAAGTAGATAGTTAGGCTAGGCTAGAAGAAGATAGGGTAGGGTAGGTTAGGTAAGGGGGGGTTAGTTGCAGTGGTGATTTAGGGTAAAGTAGGATTAGTTACAAACAGAGACCGTTTGCAGCATTTGCAGCCAACCTTCAGTAGTGGAGCGGCACCCTAATAAGAAGATGAGGCCTATATCTTGGTCATCGGGATTGGCAACGCATTGCAGTCTTATTGCAGATGAATAGCGAAGATGGTATCGTTATTTGAAATGTATAGGATTGACGTAAGTTGCCCGACGGTGGCCTCGAGTGCTTATGTCAATTCCATATATTTTGACAGTTTTCGAACATCGTTAACGTTAGTTTTTACGGATCTTGTCTAGCCTCGCTGTTCGGCCCGAAGGACTAAAAACCTCCACAGCAAGTATATATTTAGCGGCCTTTATACGTAAAGTTCGGACCGCGGGAAACGCCACGCGCCGTACCAATTTTCGTTCCAAACCGTACGTGTAAATGCAACTGTAATAGTAAAATAGTAAAAAAATTACGGTTCGGAACGAAGATTGGAACGGCACGTGGCGTTTCCCGCGGTCCGAACTTTACGTGTAAAGGCCGCTATTGACGACGCGTTTAGCTTAGTTGAAACTAGCGGTCCTGAGGGGCTAGACAAGATGCATTACGCTAACCAGCGTTTCTATTCGTTTCGTTTGTAAACCAATCGCGTCACTGGTAGATCACGTGACTTTTCGTATCACGTCATCTACAAGTGACGCGATTGGTTTAAAAAAGTAACGAATAGAAACGCTAGCTAGCGTAATGCACCTTGTCTAGCCCCTCTGGGTTCGATTCCTGGTATGGGCAAATATTTGTGTGATGAGCGCGAGTATTTGTTTCTGAGTCTTGGATCTTTTCTATCTATTTAAGTTCGTATTTCTCTATATAGTATGTTTATCGTTGTCTAGTACCCATAGTACAAGACTAGAGCTTAGTTTGGGACTATAGGTCAATTTGTGTGAGATTGCCCTCCGATACTTAAGACTACGCCGAGCGCACAGTGGCGCCCTCATCACTATTATTGTGTTTTCTAATAAAATAAAGTATTTTCTTGAAATCGGACGGTGCATTTTTGTACTACAAATGAAAACACAACTTATAGGACATATCACATAGTTTAATAACAATTGACCTTTGAGTTATCAACTTAACGGAAAAAAGTGGCCACCTTTTCCCGTTAAGCTGAATACTCATACGGTAATTGTTATCAAAGTTTGTTACGTATCCCATAAATTGTGTTTTTACTTGCTCTACAAAAAAGCATCGTCCGATTTCAAGAAAATACTTTATTTTATTAGAAAACACAATAATAGTGATGAGGGCGCCACTGTGCGCTCGGCGTAGTCTTAATTATTTAGACTGACAGCTGAACCCTGAAGTCCGCACGAAACTCCAAACCGTATTATGTCAGTTTTTCATTCCAGCTGCAGCAGTGATTGCATTAATTTATTAAATGGCGTTTTTAGCGCGCACGAAAACGTTGATTTACCAACAATTTAATTTTGCTCGCGGTTCGGATTAGATTTCATTAAAGAGGTAATTAGTTGGATTATTAACAAAGGCGGTGATAATTGTACTATGAGCGGTTCTTGGAATAAATCAGTGTATTTTATTTATTACTTTAAAACCGCTAGTGAACAACACAGGTGATTCTCTTATCATAGCAGGATTAGTAGGTACAGTCAAGGACTTTAATTGTTGAGCCACTATGGAACCCTGTCATAATGATAGTGTCAACCCACATGAAAGAAATTACGCCAAAATTAATGATGTACGTTATGCGACAGGGTTCCATAGTGGCTGAACAATTAGCGTCCTTGACTGTACTGAGAGACATTTTAGAGACAGACAAATAACTCGTTCCTTTTTCAAATTGTGCATGAAAAGTCGTCAGTAACTACAGAACAGAAAAAAACAGTAGAAGTGTCAAGTGGGCGTGTAACGTGTGGCATAGTTATGCGGAGTTCCGCATAACCTACCATACTTTTGCCGCGATTGCTTATTTCGATATTGCGATATTTCGATATTTCTAAAATAGGAAATAAATCCAAAAGCATGCCTTATTCTGCTATTTTGGAGTGTAAAAACGATAGCCGCACCAAAAACATTTTCCATGGTGGCGTGTTGTTTTTATGATAGTTTGAGTATTGGCGACAACAGGTCTGATACTAAGCGAAGCTCATGCCACTTCCACTGTTTTTTCTATTCCGTGTCAGTAACCGCCGTACCTACTTGGGGCTAGACAAGTTACTTAACGCTAACGTAAACTGTTTTCGAAAACTGACAAAATGTATGGAATTGACGTTGGCGCTCAACGCGACCGTCTGACAGCTTACGTCAATTCAATACATTTTCGATATCGATAACGAACGCCGAATGCATCTTGTAGAGACAGTAAACTCGGTTCCGTAGGTACCCGAAGGGAGCCAAACGGGACCCAATTAATAAGCCTACGTTGTCCGTCCGTCCGTTCATCCGTCCGTCCTAATTTTAAAGACAAAAACAACAAATAAGTACCTACTAAAAAAATGTTAAGTGTGAGTTGGGCTCGCGCTAATTCGATTTTAAATCGAATTCAAATTGGAATATAATAATACCTGCTGTACGGCGGTACGGAACCCTCGGTGCGCGAGTCCGACTCGCACTTGACCGGTTTCCAAGAAACACCTCTTGGATTGGATTTGGTATTGAGAAACACTGGAAGTATAAACAGGAAAACCTTACATATCGATATTGCATTCGGCAGACGTTTCGTTGTGACAATGCAGCTCCGAAAATTGCGGTTGATGTAGCCTTGTGGTTACTTTCTTGACTGGCAAACAATAATGTTGAGTACATTTAATTTTAACAGTTGAGAAATTGAGGACGAGAGCGAAAATACATGGAATTGTATTTTTTTTTAATGGCAAGGTTATGTCAAATCACCCTAGTTAGTTAAGTGTTCGAACCAAGTACGGTCACGGATTGTATGGACGTAATTGATGAACCACTATGGAACTTTGTCGCATAACACCAACGATAGATTATAGGCAACTTCTATCTCTTCATTTGACGCTGTCATTATGACAAGGTTCAATGGAGCATCGGATAATGTACAAAAGTTAGAAAAACTCATTAGCGGCCTTTACACGTAAAGTTCGGACCTCGGAAAACGCCACGCGCCGTTCCAATCTTCGTTCCGAACCGTACGTGTTAATGCAACTTTAATAGTAAAATAGTAAAAAATGTACGGTTCGGAACGAAGATTGGAACGCGTTTCCCGCTGTCCGAACTTTACGTGTAAAGGCCGCTATGGTACATGATGACCGCGCGGGTTCGAAATCGGTACCTTACGATCACGAGTCGACCCCCTAAGCCACTAGGCCACCGACGCTCTTTACGGGAAAAAGTTAAATAATGAAGGGAGTCCTCATTCATTTTTATTCGTGTTGTATCGTGAAAACGGTAAAACATAGGTACAAGAGTCGAATTTGGTATAATCCTAGTACATACATACATACATAAACTCACGCCTTCATGCCCAGAGTGGAGTAGGCAGAGCCACAAACTCACCAACAACTCCAAAAACTTGTTGATAATTCTGTGACCACATTTTGCACAACCAGGCTAAGATGTTATCCAGTGTATTAGTGACAGGTTGCAAACCCATCGCCTAACAGCACTACACAGCCTTAAGTCCCTTAGTCGTCTCTTACGACATCCACGGGAAGACATGGAGTGGCAACATTCTAAACCCGGCACCACACGGGCGATAATCCTAGTACAAACCCTGAAAAAAAAACAATGAATACAAAAAAGGTCAAGTGTGAGTTGGGCTCGCGCTGATTCGATTCGAAAAACAACGGAATATACGAGTATATACCTACTATGCGGCAGTGCGGAACCCTCGGTGCGCGAATCTGACTATTTTATTTAACAACTATGCTAACAAAGTCAAGGGCACATCTGTCCGAGATAACATTCGCCTGAATCATAATTAAGCGATCACAACAACAAACAGATCGCCTTGAACTCCACAATGTTAGTAATCACTAATCAGTAATTACTACCATTTGTGCAGGAGGTCATTTTGTATTTATAATGTATGTACTAGCAATTTTCCGCGACTCCGTCCACGCAGAAATCGTTTATCGCGAGTAATACCCTATGTCCTTCCTAGGGGTTTAAGCTATCTCCGTGCCAAATTTCATCAAAATCGGTTCAGCGGTTTAGTCGTTAAAGCGTAACATATAGATAGATGGATAGAGTTACTTTCGCGTTTATGGAGTACCTATGGAAGAATGGAAGTATGGATGATGTCTCCATTGTTTATCACTTTTGCCTTCATCACACGGTTTCGTGGATAAAAAATAGCCTACCTACAATAGCGTATCCGGCTTCGTATCTTACTATTATTATAAATACGAAAGTTTGTGTGTTAGTTTGTTATTCCTTCACGCTGTAACGGCTGGACGGATATATTTGGATGAAATTTGGAATGGAGATAGCTTATAACTACCCTGAATAGATACATATGAAAAAAAGGCTACTTTTCACTCCGGAATATTTAAAAGTTCCAGAGGGAAAAACGATAGATACCTAGTCGAAATCTACGCGGTGTGGAACTTTTAATTTTTGTGCGATGAATAGCTATCTTCACTTCAAATTTCATCCAAATTTCTCCAACCGCTGCAGCGTGAATAGGTAACAAACTAACTCACAAACTTTCGCAGCTATAAAGCTATTATTGCCTGCGACTTCGTCCGCGTAGATTTCGATTATCGATATTCACATTTAAATTTTACGGGAGGAAAAGTAGTCTACGTGTTAATCTCCATTTCAAGTCCGTCCAGCCGCTGCAGCGTGAAGAAGTAACAAACTAACACACAAACTTTCACATATAATATTAACTGGGAATGTGAGTAGCGTATGTGAACTATGGTCTAGAATGATTAATAGCTCGAGTCAGGGTCGGGAGGAAGTTGTTAGAGGGGACTGCGTCTGTGGCAGATTGCTGTAGGTAATCGACGATCGGCAACATGCTGATGTGTGTGGAAAATCATCACCAAGCATAGTCTTTATTCTACTAGTTAAAACTATATTGCCTTTGACGTGTTGTCGTCTTCTCAACGTTACGACGATAGCTCTTATTTTATGTGACAGCAATGGCTGTAGATTATTATTTATTTATTTATTTATTTATCCACATTTGACGCGCGATATAGACGCAGCCATACTAGGCCCGCAGAGCGTACAAATCAAAACCTCTTCTGACATTTTTTTACTTAGCTGGGCATTCACGACCGCTCCAACAAGCCGAATAGAGCAGCGTCGCGCGATCCGTGAATGTAAAAACTGTAGCGTTTAAAAGTACTTGGCGCGGTCCGTTGGATTTCCAAATGGACGAAAGCCCAGCGCGACGCGCCATCGCGGCATCCGAATGGAACTATCGTGAATTTTGAAGTTCAGCGTTGGAATATGAAACGCCACCGCATCAAGCCAAATGACATCATCGTGAATGTTTTCTCTTGCTGTCATTTTCTAATCAGACTGCTCCGTGATGTCGCACCGTTGTTGAAGCATGGCGTGGCGCGCCCGTGAATGTTGTCTACAAAAATGCTTATTACGCCCATCCAGTTTTATGCACTCCATCTGTCGCCGAGACAAATGGCCCGTCCGTTAATGCCCAGCTTTACTAGCTTCTTTCCGCATAGATTTTAATTATCGTTATTCCCTCAGGAACTATTATTTTTTTCGGGATAAAAGTAGCCTATCCTGGGTAATAAAAAAATATAAAAGTTGTTTATTCAGTAAGAAGGCCGCACGGGCACTTTAACACGTCAAACATTCATGCTGCCGTGATATATCTATAATGCCGTTATCTATCAAATACTTGTTTTTTAATTCGCTAATACAGATCGAAAGAGATTTTTATTCTCATTTATGTAGCATCAGAAGTTAAAAATCGATCTGATGTCGGATAACGGCATTATAGATATATCACGGCAGCATGGTATAAGCTATCTCCATTTCAAATTTCATCCAAATCCGTCCAGCCGTTGGAGCATGAAGAGGAAGTAACAAACAGATACAAACTTTCGCATTTATACCTAAACTAGAGGACGCCCGCGACTTCTTACGCGTAGAATTAGTTTCCCGCTACTCCCCCAATTTCTTCCCGTTGGGGGTCGATTTTCGGAAAATCCTTTCTTAGTGCTCACTTACATCATGAAAGGAACCCCTGTACCAAATTTCAAGTCTCTAGGTACAGTAGTTTCGGCTGTGCGTTGATACTTCAGTCAGTCAGTTTAGCCTTTTATATGTATAGATATTAGTAGGATTTATTTATAAATAAACCCTTGCATGAATTTGCAGGCGGCAAACGTAATCCAACTGATTCACTTATAATATGAGTATTACGCACGCGTTGCCACGATTGTTTAGTATGCCTGGCTGTCTCCGGCTGCTGGAAGGATGCGCAGAGGCCGAGGCGCAGGAAAATGAGCCGGAAGAGAAACCGCGTGCGGTAAACAGTGCTATTTAAGGCAACTAATCATGTGATTACAATGGCACGAACTCGATAGTGAATCAGTTTTTACCCAACTGCCGATGGAGGAGGGTAAATGTGTTTATCAGCCTATTATGTTTATTCCTTTTTGGCGCTCTAGAAACTAAACGCGTGGACCGATTTAGATGGATCTTATGTGAGACTAGAGGACGCCCGCGACTTCGTAGGCGTACAATTAGTTTCCCGCTACTCCCCCACATTTCTTCCCGTTGGGGGTCGATTTTCGAAAAATCCTTTCTTAGTGCTCTGTACCAAATTTCAAGTTTCTGGGTACTGTAGTTTCGGCTGTGCGTTGATATATAGTCAGTCAGGTTTACCTTTTATAGATATACTAGCTTCTGCCCGCGACTCCGTTCGCGTGGAACTCGTTTATAAATATCGTAGCTCCATACAAATTTTCACCTTCTGTTCACCTCCTTAGGGGATGATTTTCGGGATAAAAACTATTTTATGTCCTTTTCCGGGAGTCAAACTATCTCTTTACCAAATTTCATCTAAATTGGTTCAGCGGTTTTTGCGTGAAGAGGTAACAGACAGACAGACAGGCAGACACACTTTCACATTTATAATATTAGTATGGATATATATATAGATAGACAGTAATCAAAATTCAAGATATCATTAAATAGGTATTTGAAAATAATCTTTAGGTTTCTTTTACCATTTTTAATTTTGAATGATAATTTAGGATTTATAACGATTTAAAGTTAGTTAGCAACAGTCGGGTTTTTTGAAGCTTGCTTTTTGTTAGACTTGGTTCAATGTAAAAAGGGACACAAAAAGGTAAACAATAAACAATAATAACAAAACAACGTCGCTAACTATTACCCTCTCAATAAGGAAATAATCTCAGACACCGCAACCTCCTTCTAATTTTAAAATCTATGTCAAATGTGGTCAAATTCTTTTTTCATCCAAATCGATCTTGTTAGTTTCTGGACAATGACGCAAGCGTTACGTGCGAGTTCAACGCTCGGCGATAGCGGCTACATTTTTTTTATTTTAATGTCGGTCATCGGACCATTCGTTTGTTAGGACATTCACTATTAAATACGTTACAAACCCCCGATCTAATGGCGACTCCAACTTTAAGAGCTGGTATCTCTTAAACGGCTTAACCGACTTTCATGAAACCTAGCCGAGAGCCCTTCTGATTTAACTAGCTTTCTTTTAAAAAAACCGCGTCATAATCGGTCAATCAGTTTAGGAGCTACGATGATACTGACAGATACACACGTTAAACTTAGAGACGTAGTGCCACACGGGCATTGCCGACGATGCGCAGCATCGTCACAACGCAACGCCGCTTACTCCGAAGTCCGACGTGACGAGAGGTGTCACATGGACGTTGCCAGTACGCTGCATCGTCGAAAAGGCAACGCCGCTTACTCCAACGTCCAGAGTTGCCACTGCCACACGGGCGTTGCCAGTGCGCTTAATCGTCACAATGCAACGCCGCTTACTCCGACGTCGTCGTCGTCGTCGTCGTCGTCGTCTCCGCTACGCCGGATCCGCGACCCTATTATTACGCCAATGCCGAAATAAACCTCAAAGTACTAGAAGATTCTGGATTTGTCCATTAATCGCATTAAGGAATATTAGAATACAAGGTTTTTTTCTCAAAGAATAATCAGAGTTGCTGGTTGATGAAAATATTTTTTTACGAGTTATTTATAGAATGGGTGTAGCCAGTGGCAACAGTGTTTATTACAATCCTTAAAACTTCATTTAAAGAAGCAGTACACTAACATGAGAACCATTAAAACCAGTGGAAATATTAGTATCTCTTTAAAGTTAGTAATTAAACGTATATGAATATTCAAGCAAGACTTATAATTTTTCTATTTTGACCGTAAAATCAAACTCTTCTTGACTATCATCGTTACAGTTCGCGTTGTTGTCCCTACGCGATGAGTTTGATGCTTGATGTTGGTGTTCTGCAGTTGATGTTGATGATGTAATCTGTGTCTGTTGTCCAAATCGAATTTCTGTTATTGTCTCGAGAACTCTGCCTTGGAATGTCAGAGTTTGTAAGTCAGTGAAATTAGTTATTGATGGCAAAATTGCTTTGAAGAATAACATATGTCGATTCTCTCTTTCCTCTGGGGTTCCTAATGGCTCGGTTCCGATATCGTCCAGCCCTGAGCGAGCTCTCTTGAAACTAGCAGGCATGGTGCACAAAGGACCTGGTGCTTTTGTCGTTGATGAAGGCTGTGGCTCCATTATTGCTACCGTTCTTTTTTTGCTTAATTTGCCCGTTTCTTGTTGAAGGCTATCACTCTCATGATGCGTTACTTTCAACAAAAACCGTAATTGGTTGAAGTAATGGTATTTTTTCATTTTTTTAGTAGGTAATCCGGATTCTCTGTTCTCTTTAATCTTTTTAACATATCTAAAAAAGTTATCCTTTACACTTCTCCATTTTTTGACCACTTCGTTACCTGAAACCAATAATAGGTATATTATTTTTTTACGTAAGTACTCATTTTTATTGCAGGTACTTACATACATAAACTCACGTCTTCATTCCCAGAGGTAGGCAGAGCTGCAGAATTACCAACAACTCCTAAAACTTGTTGATAATTCTGTAACCACATTCTGTACAATCAGGTTAAGATGTTTATCAGAGAATTAGTGACAGGTTGCAAACCCATCTCCTAACTCCACTACAAGCCTTTGATTCCCTTAGTCGCCTCTTACGACATCCACGACAAGGAGTGGCACTATTCTAACCCGGCAACCACACGAATTATTATTGCACAGGTACTTGGCAACCGGAAATTCAATTGTTCGACAGTTTAGTCTATATGGAAAATTCTTCTCGATGCCTACAATTCGTAAATCACAAAAGAAAAGCTGCAGAAAACCGCATCTGATTTTGCTATTAAAGCTAATTTTTCCAACTGTATCGAAGCTAGGTATAGATAGACGGGAATCATACATGTGATTAAACCTGGTATGTTGTTCCCTATTTTTTTGTTTCGCTAGCTACTGTAGACTTCGACTACTTTATTATTTCGATATCGGTTAATACGGGAAGCGATTGAATTATTCTTAAAAATTCTACATTATGCCTAATGCCACTGTCACTAATACACTGGTAAACATCTTAGCTTAATTGTGCAAAATGTGGTTACAGAATTATCAACAAATTTTTAGAGTTGTTGGTAATTCTGTAGCCCTGTCATGGCATGGCATCGCTGCCTGGGAATGAAGGCATGAGTTTATGCATGTAGGTAAGTATGTACATTATATTTATGAAATGCTGATGACAAATGTAGTGCCCCTGCCTGACCCACGACCACTTTGTAACATTCCTAGTGTTCATTCTATTTGTCAGAGATGAAGCTTTTGGATTTTACTATACTGTTATGCATCCATATGGCGGCAATAATCTCAATGTGAAATAAACAGTTTACAGTTTTTTCATTTCCATTTTCATTTCACAATAATTATCGTCTTAGCAGAGCTCGAAAACACGTTATACCTTTGGAATTATGGCAAATAAATGTCAAAAGAGAGTATGTGTTTATCAGCCTTTATTATGTTTGTATGTATGTTTGTTACTTGGTAGCGCTATGGAAACTAAACGCGCGGGCCGATTTTGATGATTTGTCTTAATCTAATCTTGTGAGTGTCGCTAACGATATGACAGTAATCAAAATTCAATATGGCGGCGACCAGACGCCATATTGTGAACAAAGAACGAAAAAAAGTCGATGAGCTATGACAAGTGGGGTATCATTGAATATGTATTTAAAAAACATCTTTAGGTTTCTTTCATCATTTGATGGATACCGCACACGGTCTAATTGCCGATATTGTGAAAGCATGTACGAGCAAGTATGCTACACGCTGCACAATTATTATTATGTCACAGAATTGGACGGTTTAAATACAGCAACGGAACAAACTGTTAATAAAACATTTTCCACCATTGCAATCCTGTATGAATGAAGAATCATAATTACGTATGTAGGTATGTATGTATGTAAACTCTTAATTGCATAAAAATATAAATATTACAATTTTCATATTCAACTAATGTACGAAGGCTAACTTATCCCTAAATGGGATCTCTTCCAGCTAACTCTGAAGTAGATTAGTAAGGACAATGCATGGGGTTGGACACATACAACTTCGCACAAAAAGTAACAAAAAGAGATGATAATACTAATTATCATTAAGACTAATTTATCAGAGATAAATTTGCAAATTATTTTATGAGCCTATGAGTTATTATGACAGAGTTAGGCTGGGTTTTTTAAAGATCCGATAGATCAAATTTCGGTCAGGAATGTCAAAACTTGTATGAAGTTACTAAAATTTGATCTGACATATTTACTAACGGGCCTTTATAAAACCGGCCATTAGCTATGCAGTTAAACTGACGGCGAGCATAAAGGACAGAGCTATAGCAGTTATAGGTATATCTCTGTTCTTTTCTCTCAGCGTAAACTGAACTGCATAGTTATGTCACAATAGTCCTCCTGAAGAAGCTTTAAAACGGCAGTTAAATAAGATTTACGCAGTAAATGTAAAATTAAGTAAATCTTACCGATTCTATTCCTTTTTATATCGTCAAAGTCGTCATAGCCTGGGAATAAAATCTTGCTAATGGCGGCCCACTCGTTTGCCCTCTGGAATCTATTGCTGAAATCTTCACTTGTTTTATCCCATAACGGAGGTCTTTCTTGAACTAACGCTATAAGATAATCTAGATCTATATCAAAATCTTCAGCACTCATTTCGACGTAGATTTTAAATACGCACAACAGTCACGTCCGATTATCTATAAGGTACTGCGTTGCCGTTCCGTCGTCGCACCGCAGGCCCCGCTCCCCGCATAGTCCCCTGACCTGCCTCCTCGTCCGTTGCGCGCGCATTCCGTAGCCGCACGTCGTTTCAACGCACCGTGTGGCATCTCGCTCAGATTTATATTTAGAAATAGGTATTGAGCGACACCGCTCAGCCGTCGCAACGCCGACGGAGCGCAAAGGCAACGCCCGTGTGGCATACCCGCCAAACAGTTGTTAACACTGTTGTATTTCCATCTGTAAGACCGTCGTTGTGGCTACTAGACGTGCACAGCAGATGTATTTGCATTCAGATTAAGCCGTTAAGTAACGATTTTTTTACAGACGCAAATTTGAAAAATCCGTACCCGTCGGTACAAAAATTATTACGATATGAATTCGAATTTAGAATCGAATAAAAAATTTCAACCCCATCGTCAAGCCATCGTTACTAGGGTTGCCTGTCGTTTGTAAAAAATACCTTTACAGCAAAACGCAATCCGAATGATAGGAATAGACGTTTCCCATTCTATTTTTCCTTATCACTGAAATATTATGACATTAAAATTTATGACCTTTAACACAACCGTAGTATTACCGAAATTACCGGTATTTTCCCTGTGATTATCGCTATTCTTACCTCTAGTTTTATTAATTTCGTAATAATAATGCTAAGTAACGGAATAATGAGTCAAAGTCGGATTAGCCCAGCAATGGAAAGCCTTACAACTGAGTCACACTTGGTAAAGGAAAGCGACTTTGTTCTTGAATTTAGGTATCGACGTTTTTAACTTTAAAAGTTACAAAAAAATGTATCCATGTGAAGCAATGCCTCTCAATATTTCTGAAACAGGTATTTATCAGCCCAAATACTGAAGTCATGGTCAACGACTTTTCATTCATCACATCATACCTACTTTGTAAGCCAACGTTAATACAAAAGGCAATGCCATCTAGTGAACTTATTGAGAACTAATGTTTTAGCGCCCTCTTGTGAGGAGTAGTGTAAATCTGGTATTGGTCTTGCCATCTATTGGCAAGTAGTAAAGTTAAATGTGCATGCTTTTTCCATAAGCCAGCAGATGACACTTTAAATTCGAGGGCGAAACAAACGTATAAATTCATATAATTATTATTTTTATATTATGTTCAAAGCAAGTAAGTAAGTAACATAAGTTTTTGGTAAAAATGTTTAAATTGTTTACAGCGGCTCTACTTTGAAATCAGTAATTCGAACTTCGGATCGCCCCATCACTTTCTTGCGAATTAGTGACGCGTCGAGAGCAAAAGGGATAGCAATAGACGAAGTTCGTATTACGGATTTCAAAGTAGAGCCTCTGTTCTATTGAGCATAGACCAAAAAACAAGATAGAGAAAAAAAAGATTTTCTGGCTCTGTTGGTAGCCGGACCTTTTTCTCTCTGCAGTCTGTGGCTCGATCGCCGATTCTGACAGTTCGCGAGTGAAAAATTCTGAATTATGAAGTAAAATATTTCCTTAATATTTGTGTTTAAATGACAGCTGGAAACGAAACAATGGGGTAAGTGTTGTTCCGAATTTTAATTAGAATTTTATTCACTAGGCTTACTTGATTTTACGATGACAATAGCTAAGACAAAATCATTTCTATTGCCCTTTGGCATTTCAGGGGAGGGGGGATGCATTTGCCCATGCAAAGGGTATTTTAAGTTTTCAGTCTAAAAAACCGTTTTATTTATTTCAACAATGCACAATGATGTCAAGTGAACGCACTTTTGCCGTAAATACGTGACCTTTTCAATCAATTACACCCCATTTCCTGCGCTTTCGTTCGTCGCCGTTGTATTGCATCTATTTCCACCTAAATAAGCAATTGCACATCGATTGCATACGATCGACTGAATTTACGGGCTGTAAGGTCGCCTGGGTCCGGGAGGTAGGGAGCTGCTATTTTTAAACAACACCTTTATACCTGTTTAGTCCTTCATAAGGTTCTAGTCCCCTGGTACCTCCGGGTGTTTTAGCGGCGAATAAATCGTAATTATTTATCAAGTAATTAAAATGCGTGAGGATAATTCTGGATTTTTACCATCTATCACTGAAGTGGAGTAAGTTTTTTCCTCTTTGAAAATAAGTTTTATACCTACCTACACCCATTTTATAATAATAAATAATATTTTTCTAAGGGTTTAAACTAGTGGTTCCTAACCAGTGGTCTGCAGAAGCCATAATATGGTTCACAAATGATTTTAAATTTACTGGGCGGTGAGCCGTTGGTCGCTGTGCAGGGAGTGAGATTATTACAGTTTATTTTTATTAAACCTACTTAGTGGTCCCTGCTAACAAGAATAATATAAAAGTGACCAAGAAAAGGTTGGGAACCCCTGGTTTAAACTCTTTGGCACCTTTATTTACATTCAATAATAGACCTTTTAAAAAACTTTCAGGTACATAGTATAAAACCTGAATTTGATTCCTCATCTTAGTTGTCTTGGTAATTATTGGGATCATGGACTTATCTCAAAATCAATTCTAAGTCTGGTTAAATTATATTTGCATTATTCTTCTACTGAAATAATGTAAATTTGTATAATTCAATAAAAGCTGAGTGGCACTTGCAAGGTTATCTTCTTGGCCTTTAAGCCAATTAGGAGGACATTTCTAAACTTAAAGTTTATTATTTGTGATTTTTATAATGTTTTTGTTAGTTTATAACTATTATTTATTACCACAAGGTAAGGTAAAGTGATTTCACTTACTTATAAATGGTATTTTATAATTAAAAAGTTACCCTCGTGTGGCACTTCGAGTGGCACTTCATTTCTGCATTGATGTTCTTGTCTGAAGTGATAGAAGATCATATTGTGAATATGTTATAGGTTATAGGTTAGAGCAGTCAACTAGTTTATGTGCCTATTTGCATGCTGAGTTGATTGCACTACTCTTGTCAACCTGGTTTTGCCAGGAAGTCTAGGAGACCCTTGATGTTACCGATGGCTTCTGGTAGCGACTTGGGCATTCCGAGGTTACATGCCCAGTTTGTTGCCACCTTCGGGCATTCCATGATGATGTGGGGTGTGGTTTCCTCTGCCGTCATACAGGTTCTGCACTGGGGGCTGTTTGTAACACCTAATGTGAGAAAGTGTTTGTTAAATATGGCTCCAGTCAACAGACAACTTTGGGCCTTGTTCAGTAGCCATTGCTTTTGTGACAATCCAAACATGTAGAGAGCCCTAATGTTGCCGATTTACTGAATAAATAATTTAATTTTAGTCTGTGAATTCCACCTTGAAGTGCACAACACTAAGAATGAAAACTTTTTCAAATATTATGTTAATTTTTTATTGTTTGTTAAGTACATGAATTTAAATTCGTACGTGTTTTGCATAGGAACAGAATTAGTTATTTGCATACAATTAATCTTTTACCCCTAAGTGTATAAAGAAGCCTGTGTAATATTTACTAGAAAAAAATATGAATTGTAAATCATTGTAAAGCCGAAATAACCAAATTACCAAAGTATGAACAGACCCAGCTTGAAGTATTTATTTAATTGAATCATACAGGGTGGATACTTTGGATGGGGCTGTAAATGCAACTATCTCAACTGTTATTGATTTAGGAAAGGTTCTTTCATGACTCTTTTCTCATTTATAAATTCTGATAATGCAGTTTGGCCTAATTCCTAAGATTTTTGGGATTGATTTTGTTGGACTTGTAAAGATAATCATTTAAATACCGGTTCTAGCCTGTTTATTGGATACCGAGACTGTAAACCCTAGTTGGAACCTTAGGCGAGGGTAGATAGTTAATTGAAAAATACCCTCACAATCTTGGCATTGGCGAAATCTCTGCACCGCAGAGGACGTGTGCGTTTCGGGGGTTACTATCAAAATTCCCTTTTCGCCAAATGACAATATAGCTCAAACGTCTCGATTGTGTAATGTCTTTGTTGCTATATAGACAGGAATGCTAAATGTCTCTTTAGCAAAACGTCTGGATCTTAGAATGTTACATTTCAAAATACACTAGTAGCGGAACGTCTTTATTACTTAAATGATATAAAAGCTAAATGACCCGATAGCGAAACGTTTGTATCTAAAAATGTCTTAATTACTAAATAGACATGAACGCCAAATAGCCCGTTAGCAAAACGTCTGGATCTTAAAATGGCAGTCAACTAATTTTGCTTTTGACGAATTAAGTATTCTATTTATACGGACTATTTTAATTTCCAGACGTTTTGCTAATGACTCTTTCTATGTTCATGTCAATCAACTAATTTTAATTTCGGTTAATTAGGTATTCTAATCACAAGGACTATTTATATTTCCAGACGTTTGGCTACTAGCTCATTTCAATTCTGTGACGTCCTGCTAAATTGACACTTTGCTGACTGAGTATTCTACTTTCATGTCATTCAGCTGAATTGACTCTTTGCTGACTGTGTATTTTACCGTTATGTCATCTAGCTGAAATGGTCCTTTGGCGAAAAGGGAATTTTGATAGTAACCCCGTTTCGGGACCCCCGACAGAAGTGATAACTTAAACTAATCTAAAGGGCCCCATATACGGAACGATCCGTCGTTACGATCGATCTGAATCGATATCGTGAGGATTCATATTTCGATTGAAATTTGGATGTGATATTGCCACACACGTACAATTCATCGCTCGATTTCAGTCTGAACCGACGGATCGTCTCGTACTGGCCCTTAAGTTGAACTATACAGCACCGCCCCGCCCCGCTGCCGTATGCGTGAGAGAAAGGGAAGACAGACTGACTGGCGCCGTAACGCGTTACGTAACGAAGCGGTTTACCCTCCCATAAGAAGTTATCACTTCAAAAATACTAGTTTGAAGAATGTCTCCCAATTTCTTGTATTTTTTTGCTGAAAGTTTGACCACACAACTTGTTAATTTGTAATTTAGGTTAACTGACTATTTATCTTCTTTTTAATTATCTATTATCTGACCTGACAGACATTCTTCTTTGATTATCAGGGTAGCCTTTCCAGTTAACTTTAGTGTGGGGTTCCACCTGTGCTTCCAAAGAGAGATGTCACTTAGATTTACATAGCCCCAGGTCTTGTGGTTATGATGGAATACAGGCCCTTTCAAGCGTAAACAGACCGGCCCCACGGACAGCTCCCGTTCACGAGGTATGACGCGTATCTCAGCCATCGCCTCCCTCAATCATGTGTTCGGGAAGGCGGCGACCCGATCAACGACGCCGTCGTCGGACTCTACTTTGAGGTGCTAAAATAATAAAAATGTAGCTGTCCTGCGAGAACAACACAATTTGTTCTCATTTATAAAATGTCTTGTGCACACAAGAACCAATAAATATTACAAAAAACAAACAATAAACTTAAATTTAAAATCATTGACATGGGGTAAAGCTCTTCAATGGTTAGTCGGTAATTTATAAAAAAATACAAGTCCTTTTTTTATCTTTGACTTCGCTATCTTAACTATGTTGTGTAACGTTTATATGATGATTTGAGTGAGTACGAGATTGTTTTCATTGTTGCAGAACGGGAATGTCGTTAAGATAAACACTCATTACGATACAATGCACTGTATCACAGTTAAACGGAATGCGTTTACATAAAGAGCAATTTCCTTTGAAGCAATGCTAAGGATTTGATTTGACTACATCGTGTCCAATAAGTTCGCATACAGTTTCAAACTATCATTAAAACCAACTACTAATACTAAGCCTCACTGTTCATCTATCCGTCTGTCTGCCTCTCAGCGGGCCGTATCTCAGGAACCGTGATAGGTCGACAGTTGAAATTTTCAGTGTGGATTCTATAGCCGCTTTTGCAATGAAATAATAGAAATTAAAATTAAAGGAAACCCTTCGTGCGTGAAGCCTGACTTGCACTTGGCCGTTTTCTTTTTCAATATTATAGTAGGGGAGCCCAAGGTGCTAATTGGGGATTTACTCGAGCGTCATGGGGACCTATTAGATTTTGAAGATTAGATGGTAGGAATGAAAAAACGTTATATGATGTATATCCTTTCAGCGGTGGGGGAAGCCACGGAATAGAAAAAACAGTGGAAGTGGCATGAGCTTCGCTTAGTATCAGACCCGTTGTCGCCAATACTCAATTTGCATGGTGGGGGTAGCCGTACGGAAGGGTTGAAAATGGGAAAAAAAAATTATATTCGAGCGCGTCAGATTTTCAGAGGGCATTTTAAGTGAACCCGAAAGAACCTCCAATTGCAAAGACTGACGATTCGGACGTAACGCAAAGCATGGCGGCTTTTCGAAAATGCAAAAAAAAAACATAGAAAAACTCAAGCGCGTCAGGTTTTTATATAGATGGTTCAGCTTGATGTCTAAGATGTGCTGACCCATAATCTGACGATTATTTGGAGGGGTTTTCTTAATATGACGGTTAGTTTTTTTTTTAATAAATCAATGAATGAATAAAAAAAATACACGGAGAGGGACGGATGCAAATAAAACAAAAAACTTTTATATGTCACATATATTTTTTGAAAAAATAGCAAAATGCTACTATTTTTTTTAGCTTTGTGGTTGCCGGCTTAGAATAGTACCACTTCATGTCTTCCCGTGGAAGGCTTGTAGCATTGATAGGCGATGGGCTTGCAAGCTATAAGAAAGGGTGTCGCGGAGTGGGTAATACATGCTTTACTGCAGCTACACGCGCTAAACTTTAATGATAATTTTTGATACTTCGGTTTATGGAAATCGTCAGAATATATTTTTTCTATTATCCTTGAACTATTTCCTTCAAAATAAAATAAAAAACGACCGCGCTTGAGAAAGTCAAGGTCACTTTTTTTTTTGCAAATTTGTGATCCTCCCTGTGCAAATCCCTTGTGTGCCCTTTTCGTTACGCTTCAATCGTCAGATTATTGAAATATATACTTTTTTGAATGTAATTAAACTACATTACCTTAATCTGACGCGTTGGAGTATTTCAAGCTATCGATTTTTTTTTACTATTCTGATCGATTATCCTGGACGCACGTTCCAGGATAAAGTGCTCATATATGCTGGAGGTACTCAACAGGGTACAAGGATGCCCCCTTATGTTAATCTGCCGCGCTCGAGTAAATCCCGAAATCCCCTCTTGGGCTCCCCTACTATTATGGATGGATTGATTTGCTCTGGTTATTGTAGTTAAGTCCTTTTGACTGCCATCTATTTCTAATGGGTATGAAAAGGGCAAGACAAGCCAACAAGACGCGACATGCAGTCTCTCAGGAGGCAGAGGAGACAGCAATGCACATCCTCTGCTCATGCGGGCCACTAATGCGCAAAAGAAGTATCTACTTAGGGCGAAATATCATGGACCCACAAGAGATACAACTCCTCATTGCCCAAAGCATCTAGAAATTCCCTGACTAGGCTTGTGTCGGTTAGGAACTAAGAACTAAAAGGAACTAGTTCTTCGTAAACGATCTTAATCGGTCTTCGTATGAGCGAAACCGAGAGACCGAGTTAAGAGCACACGGCACGCCGCTCGATGTGAACGAGACAAATAGTACCTATTTCAAAGCGTGTCCTGTTAAGAGGCTTTACTTTTAAAATCGAAGTCCGAAGTTACGTTAGCTCCATCCCTGTCACTCGTCATTCGAGACTTAATCGAGAGGTGATGGAGCTAACGTAACTTCGAACTTCGATTTTCAAAGTAGGGCCTCAGATCTCAAAATTAGCTAAAGGACCTAAAGGAACTAAAAGACCGAACTAGTTCCTTTGACCGATTGACCGAGATCGGAGCGCTCCCTTTAAAGACCGAGCGGGCGCAACTATCCCTGACGCAATGGACCTCTTAACAAAAGGCTGCTGCAAAAGATCAGAAATGGTAGAAGGTACAGTCAACCAATTTGATTTCTAGGCCACTTTGGACTATGTTAAAGTTACGTTGACAACCAAACGTTACAGACTTCTTATGATTTGGTTTACAACGTCACATTGACAAAGTCAATAGTGGCCTAGGAATCAAATTGGTTGACTGTACACAAGGCACTTTTTTTTTTCTGGGGGAAATGCCTGTGCATACCCGCCGCGACGGGGGCCAGGACGGGTTATGTCCGACTTGCACGGATCGCTTTAGGAGGGGGCTACGGGACCGCTATAGCGCTAAAACGTAGCCCCCCAGTAGCGGATGCTCTTTGGGCTCGCCTTCCGGCGGGGGCCTTTATAAGGGTCCTCGCCTACTCCTCTGAGGGCACCCTGGAACACAGCAGGGGCCTTCCAGCTCACTGTACACAAGGCCCATCTCAACCCCCCAATAGATAATACTACTAAACTATGTCTCGTATCTTATCTCGCATTCCTCTCGCTAACATGACCTGTCAGCTGTCGAAGCTGTGTTTTGTCTTGACGTGTGAATTCTCTTTATCTTGACGTGTGACACTTGGTATTATTTGGTCTGCTTGAGTGTATTGGCTATAAGTAGTGCAGTATATTGGAGACTGAAAGACAAAATGGACATTATTGACGAAATATTGTGAGTTAAGTTTTTTTTTATAACTAATACCTACGCCATTAAACTGAAAAGTGCTAAGCTTCGATTAAACCACGAGACTATACAACGTACGTCGTACACTCGGTGTATAACACCAAGTGTAAACGCCTAAACACTGGCTGTATACACGTGTCTTTTTTAATCAAAAATGTGTCACCTGACGAATGTAAAGTGACGACGAGGTCGAGGGTGGTACACGCTTACCCAGAAAAATGACTATTCACTCTTGCCCTGAAAACACCAAGGTTATACGAGTTCTCTATTTAGAGTGACGCGTTTATACATAGATACTCACCTGGTGAATACACTGAGTGTTCGACGTAGGTATACCTAGGGTTGAAGTCTAAACCGACCGAATCGAAACTTATGTGGTCGTCTTGTTTTTCTTTTTCCTTTTCTCCTTCTATCTCTCTCGTAATTATTTTTGAGATGTTTTCTTGCTGAACTACCCATGAAATTTGATATTATATTTAATTTAATATTTATAGCTTTATATAATGCTAGACTAAGTAGTATCATTCTAGTATGAAAAATGGTTAAAGAATGACTGACTGCAGTGACTGCTGAGTTTCTTGCAGTGTTTCTTCTCAGCAGTGGTGTCCTCTTGGGAAGCGCTGGTAGATTCTTGACGTGTAAAAGTGCCCATGCGGCATACTTACTTAATAGATATCTTTTATATTTTTTATTTTTATCTTTTAACCATTAAACTGCCAAGTGGAACTACCAGAACGCTAAATTTTAGTTATTTATTAAAACGAAATCGTCTGTTGTTATTCAATGGGAAAATATTAATTTTCCTTTCGTCTTTGTACTAAATTTACATTTATTTGTAATTTTAGATCGATCGGTTTAGGTGTTGAATCTTAAAGATGAAACAGACGAACAAACCATTTTTCTCATTTAGTATATACATATGTAGATGTATTTGAAGTCTTTGTCTTTTTGTGTGTCTATTTGTCTGCCAGTCTATCATTGTATAGAACGAAAGATTTTTCAAAGCAGTTTGCCAATCCATAGTAAACAGTACGTTTAATATGTTTTACTTCAGGCGTAAAAAACATATAAATTGGCTACAATACCTACAATCTCTACTGTTTTCATCATAAACATATTGGAACACGTGTTTCCTGTATACACTCTCTTGATATTTGAATTTGTATGTTTATTAAATACGTCATCACATCACATTACCGTAACTTTTATGTAGTGATTTGTATAATGGACGTTGTTTAGATAAAACTGCTCCTTTGTTTCGTCATACAGGAAACAGGGATGAATCATCGAGGGTTCTGCAGATATACAATCTGTTAGTTTTAGTTAAATTATGATATAGTTGACGCAAAACATTATTTGTCGATCTATTTTACATAAAAAAGTGGGGCTGACCAATGTCTGATCGTTATCCCACGGATGTTATTCTCATTGGCGAATGCTACACGCTCGATATTTAACGTGATATTTATGTAGTGTGTATGCGTGTAGCATTCGCCATTAACAAGTCTCTTCAATTCGTCCGTGTAGTACTAACCGGCAAACTAAAGTTATCGCAAGGGTTAGACTTGACAATACCGCAAGCACTTTCAGACTTGGCTGCCTGTCCACTGGAGCGGAGCGAAGCAGCGTGCGAGGAAAAATTCCACCAATAGGAGAGCTGCGCTGAGTGAGGCTAGGAAAATTAAGTATCCCTATTGCTGATTTTTTATCTCGCTTACCGCTCTGCTGCCTCGCTCCGCAGTGAACAGATAGCCTCATATTAACCGGCGAGGGCGGCGAGTTATAGTGCTCCCGTCAAAGCGTACAAAACATTTTAGCGCGTGCAGTCTCAATTAGGCAGCTTTATATGACATTGAGCTCGACTCGCCTGTCAACGCTATTCTGACCTTGTAAAATTAACATGTGCAAGCCAACGACCGAACATTCTGCGGTAATTACTATCAATTAAGTTTACTATTTGACCTAAATTTGAAGGCACATGTTGTGTGCTCAAAAAAAGCTATCTATTATTAGTGGCGAGGGTGTTCAGATATTTTTAGAAACTGTCTGCTTCATTAAGAGGATTGTGAAGCGACGCCTCATCGCGTAGCTGTCAAAAAAAACCGTACAAATTTAGCTCCGGGCGATAGCGTTTCTTACCCCCCCCCCCTAAATCAAGTCCGATTTCCACGATTTTTGAACATCTTGTAGATATTATGAATACCTAAGTAAGTTTGATCGTATCCATTTTTTTTTGTTTTTTCTAATACCTACATTACATATATTTTCTTGGAAATGAAAACGTATCTACAGACCTAGTTTTTCATAATATCTACAACATATTCAAATATCTTAAAAATCGGCATAGGTTTAAACTTTAACGGAAGAGTAACGTTGACGTTTAACGTTTTGTATGGACATTTTTGGCTTAAAATATAAAAAAAACTGTATAAGGATTTTAAATTTAATGTTAGTTAAAAATAGAGTACCTACTCGGGTAAATTTCAAATTAATTGTACCTTGACGTCAAAATGTTTGTCCACTACCTTAATTGCATAATAGTGGTGAAGTTTTCTATTTTGAACAGTTTTATTTATATTTGCCATGAAAATTGGTTTATATATTTTTACGTACAAGTTTAATAATGCCATTTAGTTAAATAGTTTTGGAATAGGAGCTGACCAAACATTTTTTTTTTTTTCCACTCATACAATTGTAGCATGTCCTTTCGCTACTTTTGTCAATAAAAGTGTTTATAACTTTTACATGTATAGGCGTACAGGCAAATTATGACCCTATATATTTTGATTAAAGGACAGGCTAACATGAATTGTGTTTAGTGTCCAATTTTAACTTATCGGTGATTATGTGTAGTGATTCAAACAGTTGTCCAAGGTTTTGTTACCGGTGAGTTACATTTTGTGAGTAACGGCATTGTTGCACTTTAAAATGTCGGAAACTACCAAAAAAACATATTTTTCCGTTCTGCCAACACTAGACTACTGTTAAGTACAAAGAAAACAACGCTACCTTTTCTATGGTTCCTGTGATTAAGGTTGATGTAAGTGCGGTCTTGATATTTTATTTGGAAATACATGTGAATAACACGAGATTTGATACGGAAGGTAAATGAAATTGTAAATTAATGAAAGCGGGTTCTATACGCCTAATCATTGTGATCCCAAAGTGATAAATAGCTTGTTTTCACACCATATACTTTCAAGGTTATGTAGACTTAAGTGCGTTATAACATCAATTTTCTGCTTACATGTGACTAACGTTACGTTTTTTCACCATGTAAAGACTCGTTCACATTGGTGATCGTTACTCACATGTTTGTTACTCACACATTTGTTACTAATATGTATGTTACTCACAATGTTCGTTATTCACACTTCTCTAGATGGCGCCGATGACTAATGCGGAACGACAGAAAAAATATAGACTAAAAAGTTTAAAAAAAACTAAAAAACCGCCTTCAAAAAGCAAAAAATAACTTCATTTAAAATGGTAGGTAATAGGTCAGTCCAACTGAAGTCTGCTTTTGGTTAAAATATTGTTGGACGCCGACTTCAGTTGGACTGACCTATTACCTACCATTTTAAATGAAGTTATTTTTTGCTTTTTGAAGGCGGTTTTTTTGTTTTTTTTAACTTTTATTTTATTTTATACTTTTTAGTGATCATAATTATGCTGTTATGTAGTCCCACTTTAATAAATAAGAAACTATAGAACATTGAAATTCAATCTCGCCGCAAGCAACGCCGTGGGAAAGTCATAGTCATATACTTACTTAAACATACATATGCTTCGTTATAGTCGCTCAACTATCTTAATCGAAATATCTTGTCGCCACCCTTGAAATATATACCGTTTAGGAGTTCCGGTGGCCATCTGTGGTTTTCATCATCAGTTCCACTTTACCAAATAGTGTTTTCCAAGAGCAAATACACGAGTTACAATGAAAAATACCAAAATCGCTATAGGTGTGCCTATAAATTTTGAAGAGTTCCGTCGATTCCTCATAGACTCCATCATCAAATCTTCATTTTGATAAGAATGGGACCAAATGGGAAGCACCAGCTTTCAAACAAAAAAAGAATCTTCAAAATCGGTTCACCCAGTCGAAAGTTCTGAGGTAACAAACATAAAAAAAAAAACAGGTACAGTTGAATTGAGAACCTCCTCCTTTTTTGAAGTCTGTTAAAAACATGAATAAATGAGACTGATTTCATAGAATTGTATTTTTTTAAAACATCATACCTACTTCTTAATGGGCAAAGTAGGGTAAATAAATGTCATGGGTAAATGTATTGGTGAGAACTTACCTTTATGTTACATGTGACAAACAATTTTACATGTGAGTAACGTTACATGTGAATGCCATGTGAGTTATGGTACAATTAATTTGAAATTTACCCACTCATAGAATGCTTTGACTAACAGGAAGAGATCCCTTAAAGGGATAAGTTCGCCTTTGTACATCCCTGTTATATTTTTGTCTATTTTATAATTGTTATCTCTTACAATAAAGTGTTTACATACATACATACATACATACATACATACATACATACATACATACATTGCAGTTATCCGCATTTACTTTTCTTAAAATATTTTCATACGCTTGCCAATAGGAGTCCGCTAGGACTGTCCATTCATAACAGAAATAAGAAATTTGGCCACAAAATGACTAAAAGGCATTTTGAAGCCCGAATCCAATAAAAGAGCATCAAAAGATCGCTCGGTATTTATTAAATTATTTCGCTAAAAAAGAATTCGAGGTGCGAAATATTAATTCGTTTCCGCTTTCTTTTTCTTAGGGAAATTTAATATTCACGCTAAAAAACCGTGGATAACGTAAACCTTCTAAATTTAGGTCGGTTACCTCGTTAGCGGGCTAACCGACCTCCCAGGTGAATTACTTTGTGGTATGCGGTCGGCGTGGACCCGTCCCCTTTGTTACTATGACCTACTTCTCACGAGCATTGTCGCCAAAATTATCTTACACAAATTGTGTGAGTTACATATGTTTATGTGTTTCTTGTATTGTTATAAAAGTTGTTTCAAATACGGGCGGTGAAATTTTAGACAGCGGACCAATTACTTTATCTCTTTTTAGGGTTCCGTACAAAAAAATAAAAAGACGGGACTGTTATAGGATCACTCGTGTGTCTGTTTGTCCGTCCGTCTATCACAGCCAATTTGCTCCGAATCTACTGGACCAAATAAGATGAAATTTGGTAGGATGGTGTAATCCTATGACCCAAACACAGATGTGAAAAGTTTTTTTTAAATAAGGGTCATTTTCGTGGAACAAAATAGGAAATTAAAAATAGATTTTAGGTACAGTCAACAGCATAAATAAGTGATCATTTATGTACCTTTTCGCTTTCAATCGTTACACAATTTTGTATAACATTTCAAACACGACGTTAAAGTGACAAGGTACATAAATGATCACTTATTTATGCTGTTGACTGTACATATGATTTCACGGGAAGCGTTTGAAAAACCATTGCCGACGCGTTCATAGGCTTTGCCCGCGACTCCGTCCGCGAACCCGAAACGGTATTTCCTTGGAAACTGTCTAATTTTCCGAGATAAAAGTAGGTACCCCTGGGTCCTCTCTCTGGGACTCAAGCTATCCCAATTTCCATAAAAAAAACATCGAATTCGGTTTAGGGATTTAGCCGTGACAGCGTAACACAGACAGAGTTGCTTTTACATTTATAATATAGTTGAGGCACTAATCTTATAAAAATCGACTCTCATTTTGTGGCAAGATTCGTGTCTCAGTATGGACTAGCTTTTGCCCGCGACTTCATCCGCGAAGCTATACAGTATGTAAACTTACTAAAACCATTTGTTTGAATCCGGGCATGTATAGGCGATAAATAAGGTCTTCGTATATAAATTATTGAAATTCTAACGTTTTTTAGAATTTATAATTGTAATACAAAAAATATCATTTTAGTTATTCATGATTCAATAACATCCTGTATTATTTGTTTACAATTGTAACATTTGTCATCTGGTCGTCAGGTCAAGGCCAAGTTCAACATTTTCAATGTCAGTTAAAGTAAGGCTATGTGCACACTTCCGATTAAATACGACGTAGATTAGACCAAATGTGGCCGTTATTTGAACCAAGCGACGATGGTTGTTTCAAGTGAATGCTACGCATCAAAGCTGGATTTTGCCGGGCACGTCGCTTGATTATGTTCGAAGCTTGTACAATCCGCAGACTCATTTCTTCCTCCGTTCTCGACACTTTTTTTAAATACTAACTGTTTCACCCATCCCCAGAAGAAATAGTCTAGAGGTGTGGGGTTCAGCAAACGTACCATATCATACAACTTCCCGCTTTTCTAGTGCTGAAGCCAAGATTTTCTGTAAAATGGTTGTAGATCCTTTTTTCCGTTCTGACGTCAATACGAGGACGAGGCCCACCACTACTACTACTACTATCCGGTACTAACCGGAACCGCTCCTTCATTGTCACGCAGTCTGCTAATCGCCCTTATAATTGACAATAAAGTGACACCAGTGAAATTTGAATGACATAAATCTGTCACGACGTAAACATTACACATAGGGTGATACTTTTAGGGTTAACCGACTTTGAAAAAGGTAAGTGTTTATAATTTTTAAACAATGATAAAATTAAAAATATTCGACCCGTACTAGCAAAACATGTGTTAAAACACTTAACTCGACTTGGCTATCAACTGGTTTAAAGAGATGGTTTTAGTTAGTTTACATACTGTATAATAAACTAACTTCTACCCGCCATCTCAACTGCGTAGATTTCGATAATCGTTATTCTCTATAGAACTTTAAAGTTTTCCGGGATAAAAACTATCCTATGTCCTATTCCAGGACCTAACCTATATGTGTGCCAAGTTTCATCCCGATCCGTTCAGCGGTTGAAGCGTGATTGAATAACAAACATCAAAACACCCAAACTTTCTTATTTATCTATATATATAAAAGGCGAACCTGACTGACTTATATATCAACGCAGAGCCGAAACTACTGCACCTAGAAACTTGAAATTGGGTACAAGGGTTCCTTTCATGATGTTAGTGAGCACTAAGAAAGGATTTTCCGAAAATCGACCCCCAACGGGAAGTAATGGGGGGAGTAGGAGGAAACTAATTCTACGCGTACGAAGTCGCGGGCGTCCTCTAGTTAATAATATTTAGTAAGGGTAAGACTATCTTTTATCCTTCTTCGAGCTATAACTACACCAAAGTTCACGTTGATCTGTTAAGGAGTTAAGACGGAAAAACAAGACAGCAATCATACACAATCACTCAATCACTTTCGCATTTAGGTTATTAGTAAGAATCTAAGAATAAGGACTGCACATGTCCTATGTGTCTTGCAAGGCAGAAGGACAATAGTTTCTGGTTGCAACCGGATTCAATTGAGTTCATTCAGAGACACCATTTTGTTTGCTAATGCAAGAGAAGTCAGTGATAAGGTGATAACTTAGTATATGCGATGCGTGCACGCACTGCTAGATCAAAACAGTATCAACTCGAAAAACTTGCTAGTGTTGTTTTAAGTTCATAGTAATAGTAATAAAGTTCATTTTAAAATACAGTTGTATTTTGCGTTGCTACTGTTTGTGTGCATATGTAGTTTGTTGTAAAGAAATCTAGGTTAGACTAGCTAGACTGACCACGGCCGATGAACCTCAGTTGAAACGTTTGTCGCATTTCAATTTAAGAGATGAGTTTGCTAGCATGTTGTCAGTTTATTGGCAAAACTTTCTGGGTCACAAACCAAGTTCAATATGCAAAGGCAAATGTTGCCGAATTATAAATTCTTTCGAGAATTATATATGCTCTTATATTGAGTTTGATGTATAGTCAGCAGCAGAAGTAGGTGGACGGTCAAAGAGATTATAATCATCTATACACGCTCTGATTCTCTTGACAATAGTTGCAGCATTTATAGTTGTTGACAGTACCTACTTAAAAAAGGGCCATGGACTCGTTACATTAGTATCGTTAACCTTTTGCACGCCACTGACGGCTCTGGCCGTCAAACTAAAGTTTGCAACTGACGCGACAACGGCTAAAGCCGTCAAA
Organism: Acleris cristana; assembly: GCA_948252455.1. NCBI lineage: Eukaryota > Metazoa > Arthropoda > Insecta > Lepidoptera > Tortricidae > Acleris > Acleris cristana. The sequence continues at coordinate 9,605,150 of OX411795.1, read as the reverse complement.
AGTTCAAGATTAAAAGAGACTTTTGTATCGATAAGGTTTAATCTGCATAGCATAGCAAACTTGCATGTTTGGCCTGTAAGTGACACATTTTGTATTCGACATTTTGAATATTTATCTGACACTTCCTAACTATAATATTATACTACCTTCGTGCCGTCCTATACCCATTGTACGAATTATTATAATTGTATCCTGTGCATGCGCTATCATGACCTGACTTTTGTATGCCTAGTGGCAAAATATAGTGATACTTATAGCTAAATTTGTAACATCTATATAATACCTATACTTACAAATGAAATTTGTTTTTTTTTGTTAATTTGACGTAATAAGGCGTTAAAAAAGGTTAAGTAGACAATTGACGAGAATAGCTTGTCCCCAAAATGAGTTTTTCTGCTTATTGACCTCCAGTACAAAAATACCTCAACCCCATTCACCCGTAACAGGTATTGTACTATAAATAAGCAACACAATACGCCATATTGTTTTCGCAAGATCTACGTCACGTTCTATTTATATCCCATTTGCGCCTTCACCCTTTCCTTTATTCTTTATTTAGTTCAAATAAAACCTATAATAAGGATTGACGTATTGAGTTGACGTCAGCAATGAAGTCTAATGAAGGGGATACAATAAACACAACACTCTCTTCTTTATTGCCATAGAGAAGAAAAAATATATCAGGGGACAATGTCACACCAATTGACCTAGTCCCAAATTAAGCTCTAGGCTTGTACTATGGGTACTAGACAACGATACAAATAATTATATTCAGAAATATATACTTAAATACATAGAAAACATCCAAGACTCAGGAACAAATATTTGTGCGATGAGCTTACCGGGATTTGAACCCAGGGCCGCTAGCTTCGTAAGCAGGGTCACTCCAACTAGGCCAGCGCGTCGTCAAAACAAAAACGTGCATACAGGTCATCTGATGGCCATTGGGGTCTGTCTGAGACCCATAGTTGTCTGTTAAGCATTCAAAGCTGAACAGCACAATTTACTTTGATGAAATTCGGTGAACCTCGTGGAAGGACATAAAAATAAAGAAGAAAATATAAAGGAAAAGAAATAACAAAAAGTTTTGTTCATATTGAATCAGTTTTTTTTAAAGATTTTATTTAACTTGCACTGTTCGTGTGTGAAGTTGTCCGTCAAAACTTGCAAGTCAATTTTGAACCAGTTTCTGATAGTGGAAGGGCTGAAATTTAGACCACGTATGTAAACCTGATGACAATGCAATGTTATGGTACTAAGAGCTGATCTGATGATAGAGTTGGAAGGTGACCATAGGATCTCCGCTATATTTAACGTAGCCCCACCACAGCAAAAAGTACAGTCAACAACAAGAGCTTGTCCCAAAAATTAAATGACAGCTAGTTGACAGCAGAAAATAGGCTAAGCTTAGGTAAGGTTGATATTAGCTTAGATATTTAGATGTCATTGGCATGTGAGTGACGACTTTTGTATTGGACTGTGGACATAGCCTTGAAAAAGTTAACTTTGCAGTCGTAGTGAATAAACGGACATCGTTTGTGGTCAAAAACATTGGTAAAAAAACAAAAAAAAACTGCTATTTATTTCATGCAAGACCAATTTTTGTTTTGCTTAACATCGAATCTGTATAAATAAAGATTCTAGTTAGTTAAGGTTACATAATATTGCATTTTTTCTTCTTTATTTATATTTTTTAACATTTCTACAAGTATTAGTTACGAATGCCATGCCACTAACTACTTAAATTAAGTTAGTTATCTGGTAGTGGTTTTAAATAATAAATATCTCTTTACGATGTTCTTTGTTACTTGTATTTAGGTATCTTGCTTTCTCAGTAACTTTAGTACCGATCGCTAAGCTAATTTAGAAAGCTAGACGAATACGAACTTATCCGACAAAACACGATGACGTATGATTATGCAATACATCTGTCGTATCATATTAATTCATAAGGCATTTGCTGTCTTTAAACTAACAATTGGGTCAAATAAAAAAAATACGTTCAGGAGTATTGACGCCTGTACGATTTTAATAGCAAATAGTCAAATTAGATTTCTTTCTACACTCAGTCGTAAGGGTTCTTGGCCTTTTAGCGCTTTGGCAATTGGGTTAGACAAAAAAAAATAACTCACGGTTTTTACATTCTAATTCGAAAGAATGGGTAATTTTAAGAGACCGGTTTCATTCTTTTTGTATTTGGCCCAATAGTTTTGTTTTAATTTATTTATTTATTTAGCAGACATTTTATGGATGACATGATTATTTTAAATTTGAGTTGGCGTTTTCTAATAAATTACAACAATTAAATGATATCTAATGATAAAAAGTGATTGTAATAGTGTATCAAAACATACTATTTCAAGCTGTTTTCGCCTAACCCGTAAGATACACCTAGGAGGGCTTCAAGCCGAAAACGAAAGTCAAACAAAGGTTAAATATACTTTTGTCGAAACATCCGAAATAGATAAATATTTCAAAAACTTAATTATGCAGAACGGCTTTAAAACCCTATTCCTCGAAATGGTTTTCGTATTAGAGTAATTGTAAAAATATGAACAATCCCAATTATGGGAATACAGCCAAAACCAGGTAAATCGCAGTGGTTCTCAGCTAGGTTTGATGAAATCGATTGGGCCGCTTAAGTTTAAGGGTTATCAGCTCTTAAAGAACTGGGACCCTAATATGGCTGCGTTTATCGCATGACAAAATGTGGATAAAACGTCCGTTACTTTTTGACACGTATATAAGTATGAGAGTGACGGATGCTTTATCCACATTTTGTCACGTGATAAACGCAACCATACTAGGCCCACAGGGGCCCTAATATGGCTGCGTTTGTTTGATAGTTTGGATAAGGCATCCGTCACCTTCTGACACGTAAATTAGAACGAGAGTGACGGATGCTTTATCCACATTGGCACGCGATATAGACGCAATCATACTAGGCTCGCAAGTCATCATTGTAACGGGGAATTTTATCCATTTAAGAGTCATTTATTTCCATTTTGCTGTAAGTTGTTTACATGTAAAGCCGCTGTTAAATTCGCTTTACGAATTAAATTTGTGACCCATGTTAGGTCCAAAGTCAATTTGACATTCTACACCAATAAAGTTGTGTTTCCTATAAGTTCCAAATGACTTGGCATCTCTAATGACATTGATGACTTCAAGCAATTTTTTTTGAAATGGTCTCTAAGTTTACGTTCGTGACCATACTGAGATTAACATTGCAATTTTTTTTTCTAGCCTGTTTGAGTGTCCAACTGCTGGGCAAAGACTTCTCCCCATGATCTTTATGAGTTCCTATTTGGTGTCTCTTCCGGCCAGTTGCTAAGGAATACTTACCAAAATGTTCATCTCTTCAACAGTGAGCAGCCGATTTTTACGTGCAAAGCCCACGTGTTCCACATAGACCCGAAGACGAAGCGATCATGGATGACCGCCAGTACCACAGCTGTATCCGTCTCGTTCTTCTACGACTCCTCGCGCAACCTGTACCGCATCATTAGTGTTGAAGGAACCAAGGTAATGACCGCCATCATCATTATCATACGCATTGTCATCATCAACATTATTATCATCAGCGTATAGCAAGTCACTGTGAGACAAGGGAATATCCGTAACATCCTCACTGAGCGCGAACCGAGACACTTTTCAGCTAGCTGTTCAGTAGACTAGAATTATTAGCGTTGTTTACCTGTTTAACTCAGTAAAAATATGCCTTTGACGTGTTATTATGGTATTGTTTTTAACTCGATTTGGTCCTTATTCAGTACATCGCGAATCTGATCATTATATGTGCCTCTAGGGCGTCCCCATATCTCCACTCTCTCTACTTCTTTCAACAATGTTTTCTAAATGACCAAACCATCTAATCATACACTTTTCGTTTTTTTTAATGTTACATGCATGCGCGCATGACTCGATGTATGAATGTGGAAGAAGCGAAAGAGATTTGTCAAGATCGTAGCAGGTGGAAAGAAGTGGTCTCTGCCTACCCCTCTGGGAAACAGGCGTGATTTAATGTATGTATGTATGTTACATGTTATTGTTTTTGTCCTAGGCGGTGATAAACAGTACCATCACAGCCAACATGACTTTTACAAAGACGTCGCAGAAGTTCGGCCAGTGGAGCGATGTGAGAGCGAACACCGTGTATGGATTGGGATTCGCCTCCGAAGCGGAGTTAGGAAAGGTATTTACATTGCTTCTATTCTTTTAATGGATGGTTTCTTTTATTTACTGTTTTATTTTCGTTTCATTGTAGTTTTTTCGCAAATGTATTAAAAAACGTGCCGAACTGTAATTTTAACTCGTTCCGAGTAATGTCCTTCGCTTGCAGCTGGGGCTAAGACACTTTGGGACTCGTGTAAAATGAGATATACTTTCCGCACTAGCATTAAATATGCTTTACCCTTGTTTTGTATCACTTCGCAGAATTTTCGTTTCGTAGAAATCTATTTTCTGCTGAACCCGTGTTGATTTCGCGTTATCTTGTGATACGTCTAACTTAACCCAACCTACGTAAATTATATTTAAGATAACCTGAAATCAACACGGGTTCAGCAGAAAAAAGCTAAGAAACGAAAATTCTGCGAAGTGATATGTTCTATGAAATCAGTGTTGGTGAAATAAGGGGACACCATCAAATGTACTTGTTGCTTTCTTTTTATTTTGTAGAATAGTCGAGGCGGTGTTGACCACTGATCACTGATCAATGATCAGTACCCTTACCTTGAGTTGCAAAATACCGTACACGCTAGCGAGTCGAATGCTCCGTCCCTCGCACGTACATGGTAGGGTACAGACTTCGGTTTGGCTATATTTGAATTACTTATACCATTGCATTGTTACAGTTCATAGAGAAGTTCCAAGAAGTGAAGGAGGCGATCTCGGCGCAGCAGATGTCGGGCAAGGCGGCCAACGGCAGCAGCGGCGCCGCCACGCCCGTCGCCTCCGCCACGGCCAGCCCGCTGCTGGCCGCGCGCGCGCCCGACGAGCCGCCGCCCGTCGCGCCCGTCATGCAGGTCTGGGACGACTCTAAACTTTACTATTAATACTTGTTTTTTTACATGTATATTGACGACGTGTGTAGCCCAGTTGATAGTGACCACAAGACAGAAAAAAAGTAGAAGTGTGAAGTGAGCGTGTCACGTGTGGCGTGGTTATGCGGAGTTCCGCATAACCTACCATACTTTTGCCGCGATCGCTTATTTCGATATTTTGATATTTCTAAAATAGGAAATAAATCCAGAAGCATGCCTTATTGTGCTATTTTGGAGTGTAAAAACGATAGGCGCACCAAAAACATTTTCCATGGTGGCGTGTTGTTTTAATGATAGTTTGGGTACTGGCGACAACAGGTCTCATACTAAGCGAAGCTCATGCCACTTCCACTGTTTTTTCTATTCCGTGGTAGTGACCCTGCCTACGAAGCTCCCACCTTAGCCTTCTAACCTAACCATTACAAGTCGCTTCTGCCTTACAAATCTTACGCTCGCTGCAACATGAACATAGTACATACACGGAGAAAATATATTTCAACTATACTACCAGAACGTATTGTAAATAACATTCTGGTTAATCAAAACAGAATTAAGTCATGTTTACTAGAATTATCTAAAACAACACAAAGCTGCTTTTTAATGAATGCCAGAATATTCTGTTTAATTTGCAACACATAAAACTATTTATGAATACAATTTATTATTGTGAGGCAAGAAATACAATTTTGGTATTATTTAATGTTATAATAGTCACATGTACTTCAGTGATTTATTCGCTGTACCTACTTGTCATTCATCAATACTATGCGTATGTCATATTTGAAAATGCAGCAAGTATCAGCTACAATATTAACCTAGTTAACCAAACCATATTTATATAGTTATGTTTACCAGATTATTTTTCACTAAGCCAACTGTCGTGTTCAGTGTTACTAAAAAAATGTTACCATAATAAAACAATGCGTTTCGATTGCAAAACGTAATAGGCTGACGCAACAAACAATATATTTGTAGCTACGAAATTATATTTTAATGTTATCCATTATATTGTTAACACAATCATATGTAGTGTACATCAAATTAAACTAATGTTAACGATTAATATAATATTTTTGAATTCGCCGCCTCACGCCCGCGACGCCATGCTTTGTTTTATTTCTTTCTTTGCTTGTTGCAACGCGAGCGGGACAGTGCGGTCAGTGCGTGAGGACCGGGTGAAATAAATAATTAGTTACCATTTATTTACTACCTGCTATTAGGTACTATTAGTTACTCTTTTTGCATCGAGTTGGAGGCAATCATAAAATTGTCATATATGTATAAAATAAGTGTTGTAAAAACTTTCGTATGGATACAAATACAATGGAGAATATGGCGATGGACCTCAGCCTTTTAACAGTGGAAAATTTGCTGGAATCCTGGCAGCTGTCCTCATACAAAACCATTTTTAAAGGTGAGATTCGAAAAATATATTTGAAGTTAGACTTAAGTAGGTACTAACTACTTATTAATACCACTATTTGAATTTAATCGTTTGAATATCCCTGTTTGTTAGAATTTGTTATTGTTCATCAGTTCATCACTGCGGCTCTGTCCATAATCGGTGCATTTACTTACCTACCCCATATGTTAATTTACGTAAATATTTTGTTTTTAGATAAAAAAATAACTAAACACTTGGTTGCCTAGATTCAAACTTAATTAAAGAATTAATTGGACCCATCGGAGACAGGATCCATTTCACCAAAAAATTGGCTGAGTGGAACGAGTTGGCTAACACATTAAAAGTAAATGTTTGTAAATGTAAATTTATGTTTTAATTTAAAATTTAATTGGACTCCCATGTGACAGTAATCTGAATGAATTTGTATTTTATTTACAGGACAACTTAACTAACAGTGATAGCGTGATTGAGAACAGTACAGAGAACAGTACAATATTGGACAAATCGCACGTGAAGACGCTTGCCGCGCCGCCGACCAATGCACCCAGTCCAGTAGTACGCAGCCTTATTTTAGGAAATCAATTTCCGTGTCGACTGTCGCGCAAAGTCGTTTTGTATTGGGTGAAAAATAAACTAAATATAATTACTAAATGTCTCGTTTTATTGGATACTTCTCTGTTCAATAATTATCTTTTCTGCCTGGCTGCCTGTTAACTTAACAATATTATAGTAAACTTTATAAAGTAACCATTTTTAGTTAACAATGGTTACTTTATAAAGTTTACTATAATATTGTTAAGTTAACAGGCAGCCAGGCAGTAAACTACATGAACTAAATATTGTTAACTTAACAATATTATAGTAAACCTAACTGTTTTATTCGATATTGGCTAACCGCATTTTGGTTCCCAAGACAAAAAAAATAGTAAGATTAAAAGAAAATATTTTACACTAAAAAATCACCCTAGTAATATTTACATTTATTTTACTTATACCTACTGTAATTAATTGTTGTAGCTACAGATAGTCAGGTTAACTCCACAATAAGACATAGTGGTTCAAACAATACTCGTTCCGTAATATCTCAAATAAAAACAAGTATTTTCTACAAACCAGTTCGTGTACACCATGCGTAAATGTTTGTATAGTGTACCAAATGTATATTAAATTTCACCTTATTTATTGTAGTGATATAACTAGATTATACTAGTAAACTGAACAATGAAGATAGATTTCACATATAATACAATGTTTTCTGTTTAAAATAACTAAATTCAGGTTAATGACACCAGAATTTTTTCTCAGTGTACAACAACTTTACTTAACTCCACTAAAGTAGTAAGTAATGTTTATGAATTTTATGATGTTTAAGTTGAATAAGAAAAAACATTTTAAGAAAGTATTATACAAGTAAAGAGTAGTATAATTGTCATTTTTCTTTACTTACATTATTTTGGAGTCACGAAGTTAGGCAAGAGAGATAAGATAAACCAAGATAATTATGATGTAAAATATCATATTTATACCAACTTTCGATAATCGTGGTTGCAAAATTAAGTGAACTTGAGTTTATAGTACCCTGGAAAAGTATAAATTGATTAACTAAAAAGAAAGTACAAATCTACTGAGAATTATCCAAAGACATTAAATTTATAGTAGTAATAGACGGGGCATAGCGAACAAAAAAGTGATGCAAAACTTGTTACCTCGAGGTAACAAGTCGTACGTCGTTTAGTCTACTTTGACTCGCCCTCATAGATGGCATTCATGATGCTTATGATCAAAGTTTTTCTATGAAAATGTCTCCGATGCCCACTCTATTACCTACAATATTAAATCTCTTTGGAATTAACCTTACTATTTTGTTGCAGCCTAAAGTTGACAATGACGAGCTTATGGTGCACCAGCGGGCTCACTCCGCCTCGTCCACACTACAGGTATTAATTACGGCAACTTATTAATAACAAGGAAAGATACCCTAATGTCCGGTTGCGATTTAATTTATTTTGATATACCTAATGTTAGAGCGTAGTCTTAAATAACAGACACGTATTTTTTTAGGTATTGGAAGAAATCCTCTGAAAAGTGACTAAACCCCTCTAACTTCGGAAGAGAGTTTTCTTGAAGCAAATTGCTAGTTAATTACTGGTTTAATTATATGTTTGTGAATATGAGAAAGTAATGAGCACGTGTTTTGTTACATCTGCTCAAATTCGTATTTCCTAAAAAAATAATTCTTCAAAGTTTTATATTTAGGAAAAGGTGTTTTAAGTGTTTACATATATCGGAACTAACATCCCTAGAACTGCTGTACTTATCTGGGTTATACAGATAAACACAAAAAAAATATAAAAAAAAACAAATACATCTGTCAAAGTCCTTACAGCGACAGACAGGGTACAAAGCCGACTGTACAATCGTAAAGCTTAGTTTGGGACTAGGTAAATTTGTGTGAGATTGTCCCCTGATTTTTATTGATTTTATTAATAAGTAATGGGTGCCCCGCAGGGCGGGTACGCGACGGTGGGGCGCGCGCCCCGCGGGCCGGCGCCGGCCGCGGCCGAGCCGGCGCCCGAGGCGGGCGAGCCGCAGCTGCGCTACGAGAACGACCGGCTCAAGCTGGCGCTGGCACAAAGGTCAGTCAATATACTACATTACACCTAGTTTTTTTTGTATTGCATAGAGATAGAGAAGGCGAGCGTGCACACAGGGCAGGCCACCTGATGGTAAGTCATTTAATTAGGACTAAGATCGCAAATGCGTTGCCATCCCAGAGGATTAAGATGTCTTATTTCCATACCGTAAGGCCGGCCTTACACTCGGAAGTTTTACTTACCTAAGTACAGACGCAGCTATTTGTTAGAGTTAGATAGAAATATTTTTTTCTCATTCTAACAGATAGCCGCGTCTCTACTTACGTAAGTCGTAAGTTTCAGTGTAAGGCCGGATTTACACTTGTAAGTTATTACTGTAAGTTCTGAGACGCAACTATGGGTAAGAGTGAGTGGCAAATATCTGCATCTCAGTCTTGCATATAACTTTGTTTCAAAACTTACAGTAATAACTTACAAGTGTAAATCCGGCCTAAGGCCGGCATAACACAACAATGAGAATACAGATTCTTGGTAGATCAATGAGAATACAGATTCTTGTTTAAAGAATAAGATGGTGGTAGCGATCCGCACATGTATTTATGTACAATACTTTATTGTACGGTCACGAACCTAATTTAAGACTTCAGACAAAACATAGCTCGAAGTCGTCAACGTCATTAGAGAGTCCAAGTCAATTGTAACTTATAGGGAACTCAACCTTATTGCTGTGGAATGTCAGATTGACTTTGGGACTTTAAGTTTTCGTCTATACAAACAGCAACAAAATAGACAAAAACAACGGATATAAAGGCGAACTTACTGTAATTTATTGTGTTTCTTTCCTTCGGTTTCCCTTCACTTTAACCGCGTCTTCGGTCCATTTTGTTGGAGGTCTAAAAAGTTTCATTCAGAAGGATATCCAATACGCTTCCTAACGAAATGCTCATCCAGGTCCCGGATACCGATATCTTTGCTAGTAGATGCCGGTGTGCCTGAAGAAATTTTGTGTTATATCTGAATTTGACTCATGTAGGGAAATATTACGTAGAAATATCATGTTATAATCTAATGTAATGAGATGTTTTTGAAGTTGTACGATTAAAACATACAGACAAAAACATACATGCTAAGGAATAAAGAAATAAAAGTTAATTTGCAGTAGAAATAGTACAATGAGCAAAAATTACTGTAAATTATTTATGACTGATTTTTCAATCTCCAGATAACACTATCCTTCAGGTAAATTGTAGCTCTGTCCTTATCTTTCTTATGACAAAGAAAAGGACAGAGCTACAATTTACCTGACAGATAGTGTTATCTGGAGATTGAAAAATCAGCCCTTAGTATTTTACTTTAGTATACTTATAGCGGTTATGGTTCTAGTGTTTTTCTGCGTATTTTTCAAACCTGAATGAGAAAATGTTACTCCTGTCAATTATAGCAGTCCAATAATTTCAAAAGCTTTATTCAATTGAAAATGTTTTGTACAATACTTAAAAACTAAATAAGAAATAAACAGGTACAGTCTTTAGGTAACTTAGGAAAAATAGTTAAACATCTTACATTAATAAATACTAAGTTTAACCAACAGTCAAAAATAGCTCTAAAGTCTTCAGATTAAGGTCTTCAGTCATCATCTTACAATAAACAAATTTCACAAGCCTCAGAACATAACACATATTAAATACTTGCCACAAGTGTGGCAAATAACATACTAGCTGAAACTCACTTGTTGGAATTTTGCATCAGAAAGTAAATATTGTTTTAACAATTAACAATAACAATAAAATACCGTTAAGAACTTTCTTCCATTGTTTAACGAAAATGACTCATACAATCATATGGTTACTTTTCGTCATACAAAGGTAAAAGTTAAGTTAGTACTTACTTTTTAATTAACAAAAAAAGCACGAAAATCAATTTTATTTACTAAGATTTTAAGTGACTTCTGATATCGCCAAAAGACCGTCACTTTGAACATGAAAAAAAACTGCTTAATATTATTGGACTCGATTTTAAAAGAAAAGATAAACTAAATCGTAAACGGTATTCTTTATCTGGTCCTTTAGTCCGAATTTTCGTTCCCAACTACCTATTTCATTTGTCCGAATTTTCACAACTTAGATATACATTTTGTTCGTTAACCTTTTAACTTTTTTTTTTTAAGATTCTAATATTTGAAAACTTCGGACTTGCGACTGTTTACCCTTTCTCTATAAAACGTCAAAGCAATGAAATTTTGAAGTTTATTGTAGCAAAATGAAATTCGGTGACAATCTAGTGTACATAGCGTAACTTAGATGAACCAGTGATGTAGGCACTCAACGACTTTGCAATGTATGTCAGTTTGGACAATGGGCTGGACAAAGGGAAAATTTGGAAATCTCTGCTAAACTTTGTCTGAAGCTGCTACAATAACTGATTTAATCCTAGAAGGAATTTATTAAGGGCACCACAGATTAACAAATCACCTGCATTCCCAAGTCTGTCAGGCCTGACAGTCCAAAATCAAAAGAGTTCGCACATTAACCAATTCATGTCAGCCTGAAATATTTGTACGGCCGCCTTTAAAACTGTACGTACTCTCAGTTTCCAAACGACAGTATGAGATCGACCGACCGCCAAGTGACGACAATCGTCAGGACGCCTGCCGGCCACCCGCAAATGTATAGCACATTTGGCCGTAAGGCGTCGGACCACAGATATAAATACACATAGATAACGCAAATGCATCTACTTCGCGTCTCCGAATCCGGACTTAAACCCCGACCAAGCGTTGGGGTTGGCAGTAGCTACTGACGTTCCGCGCGCCTGTTGTTGCAGCCGGTCGGCCGTGAAAATTAAGAAAATGCCTCGTTGCGTGATAATTAACTGCAATAGCCCAAAAAAGCGACGACATTGAATATATATTGCGCGGAAAACGCAAAATTCTCTTCTCTTCGTGTGTCCCAGTTGGTAGCAAAAAGTGTCACGGTCATTAACAGTGTATTTATATCTGTGCGTCGGACTGTACGACCGAGATCGCCGCACTCTCCACAATTGCAGTTGAAAGAAATCGTCAGGCTTATATCGGCAGGTGGACTGTAGTCTGAGTTGCCCTTTAGGTAAGAATCCTGTTTATCACATGAAGCAAATAATGATAGGTCCATTGTACAACCTTAGTGTTCATAGCCAACAATGGGCACAAAGCCATCGTCAAACGACTGATGGCTGTACTCATGGTACTGAGGTTGCGGCTCGAACAAATGTTTGACGGGTTTTGGCTCCTCATGCTCGATGGGGGTTCCTATTTTGTGGACGACCGCGTTGAAGCCGTTCTTGTCGTCCGCTTCGTATTCCACTACGCGTTTTGTTCCGTCGGTCTCGATGAGGGTGTAGCTTCCTGGAAATGGATTAAAATCCGGGGTAATAAGTGTCCTTTGTCAACGTGTGTCAAAGGAAATGCATAACATATTAAGTTGCCAAAAAATGTTGTACTAATTTCGACTCCATCCGACCTATTTTAATTATCAATCAATCAATCATTTATTGCGTTTCATGTTGTTAAAAATAAACTTTACACCCTCTTGCAAAGAAAGTTAATAATTATATATTCATAATATTTCTTTCATTTTGAGCATAAAGTCTTATCGCCGTATTTTAACTACTCGAAATAAGTGTAAGTGAACGTTTTCTCTATAAATGGGCTGTATTGACCTCACCCCGGTACCTAAATGCTCACGTTGCAATAATTATGTGTCAAGCAAGAGATACATACCTAGTCTGGCCATAAGTTCTGTCACAAAGGTTTAGTCAAATAAAACTAACTTCTGTTTATTTCTTAATTTCATAATATACACAAATTAAAAGCTTAATTAATGTACATTTTTAAGAACTAATAATCATTCCACATTGTCGCCGCAATTTCCGATACGATCTTCTAACATTCACGGCCGGAACCGATAAAAACACGCACGAGGATTTTGAAAATTTCACTTTTTGAAAACGGTTTAAAGGTTAGTTTTTGTTTACTAAGATTTTTTTTTGTTTAATATTATGAATTCTGTTATCTGTGGGTATCTTTAGAGACCAGCATTATTTTCTTAACGACACTCAAAAACCAGCTTATGAAGCTCAAAGTTTAGTCTGTTTTCTTATTGCTGCAAATTGATGCGAAATCTTAGGGTCGATTTAATGATACACGAAGATTGACCGGTGTATAAGAGGATCTTTAGTTGCTTGGAAATACATTTTTATCAGGGTTTAAACATAAAAGTCTGGTCAATATGTCACGCAAATTTCGACTCAATACAAGAACTCTTACAAAAGTTGTAGCCGTTATCAGTATCGTGGTCGTGCGTGTTTTGACCCATGATTTCCTACCCCGAATGGAATGCTTGAAGCTCGTTCATCAAATGATTGCAATAGTAAAGAATACAAATTATGCTTCTTTTTATTCTAGATAAAATGAGGTTTTGTTTGATGTGCTACAGGTTTATGAAACTCTTTTATTTATTTTTTCATTGTGATAAATCTCAGTGACAGAACTTATGGCTAGACTAGGTACATACATTAAATCACGCCTGTTTCCCAGAGGGGTAGGCAGAGACCACTTCTTTCCACCTGCTACGATCTTGACAAATCTCTTTCGCTTCTTCCACATTCATACATCGAGTCATGCACGCACGTCGGTTTCGGGTACTTAAAATTCGGCCCTTTTCCAGTATTTCTCCGATTTGATTCGAATTCGAATCAAGCAAGAGATATGATGATATTTCTTCGTCCTCCAACGGCAAGTTAGTCAAGAGCAAACCCATTATCAATAAAAAAAAAACTAGATTACCTAGTATTATTACCCGGAGTACTGTCTCTTTACTAACAGCGTCAGTATATTAAATTGACGGCTAGACTTTCTTTAGTGACGTACCTTTAACTTTGTCCCCGTCCCTGGTCTCCCAGTGCTCCTTGTTGTCGCCAGTGTGGGGATCCTTCACCGAATAGTCGAACGCGTATTTTGGGTGCGCCTGGAATTTGATAATTATATCCTTTTCAGCTTTTATCTTGAATCCTTCAGGAACTGTCAAAATATCCGGGATAAATAAATAGTAGTCTATGTAATAGTTGTAGTAGTCTTCGGGCTTTAAACTATAAAAAAATTAGGTTGGTTGTAAATGGTTTTTAGATAGGTTTCATGAAAATTGGCTGGGACGTTTAAGAGATATTAGCTCTGAAAATGGGGGTCACCATTCGTATCGATGTTTTGATTTTTATTAGCCGCCCTCGCTTCGCTTCGGTTTATGTGAGTTTTCTGTAACACCCGTACATAACCAGCATTTATTATACATAAAAACATTCCTCTTGAATCACTATTGATGAAAACCGCGTTAAAGGGCGTTTTCACTAAAACGCTTACCCCAATTAAGGACTAAAATTAAGGAACTTTGACTTTGTCAGTTTTGTGACGAAAATTAGGTATAGAAATAGAAATAAATAGAAATAGAAACATTTATTCGACGAACACAAAAAAACAGAACAGAGAAAACATCATAAAAAAAAGGATGGCAACACGGTAAGTACTAAAAAAACAATAAAGAAGGAAAGAAAAATGGTATTTTAGGATAATGTTGCCATGGGTGATTCTGTGACGTCGAAATTGACACCACTCAGCAATATGTCACAGAGTAAACCGCGACGCTGGTTTTCAGTGGCGCCAACGTGACACACGAACGAAGAGACAGTGTTTAATTTGAGAATATAATATAAAATAGTAGATTAATAAGGTAAATAATGAGAAATCAATTAAATAAAGTTTAACTATGGGAATGAAAACGGAGTAAAATAGGTATAAAAATCGATCATGAAATAGACAAAAGTAAAAAGGAACACAGATAAAGCAAGAATTATCGGCGACGGTCGGCAGCGGAATAACCTACCCTCATTTACCTCTTCTCACTCTTGGGGTGTGACTGGATCACGAAACTAATTTACACTTATTTCATAAAACGTGGATTTAGCTTAGTTGGTGAAATAAATTGTGATTTAATGGTGTTACATGGGTACCGGAATAATGATTAACTACGATTCTACAGCAGTCCAATAAGGTAAATATTACAACATTAAAAATAAAATTAAAGTCAAGCTTTGCTTTTTTGTTGGCATAAAAGAAATGCCTTACATTTGACTTTAAACGTGTTCACTGTTTGCAGAGTTCACATTCACATTCACATTCACATTGTGGTTTGTTATACATTAATGGCCGCAATGTATGGCTAATTTTCGTCACAAAACTGACAAAGTTAAAGTTCCTTAATTTTAGTCCTTTATTGGGGTAAGCGTCCGTTGCGTATTTTGTAAGATCTAAGCGAACATACCGAGGGACAGTCGGCGGGAAGCGACTTTGTTTAATACTATGTAAAGAAGTGGTCTCACATGGTAATCCACTTCATAATCCTCATGATGTTCGTCCAAGCTCTGATGCGGCATGGCTGGCTTGAAGCTGTAGGCGTCCAAGTCTTGACCTTCGTAGCCAGGGTAGTTTTCGTACTGGGCCAGCGTTGAAACCACCAACAAGAAGAGGGGGAGGGTTCGCTGAGGAGAGGAGTTGATTGTATTCAAACGTCGTTATCGCGGGAGCAAAAAATATATAAATATATAATATTTGACAGTACTGAAAGATTATGACAAATAGGCAATAACAGAAGTGACACTCGTATCGAGAAACGTATATACCTACGAGTTCAAAATGTATCAATTTTCTTTCTAAAATCTTACCTCCGTACTTGACTTGATTAGTTAGTACTTATTTAAAAACATTACCTACCCTAACGTCAACCTCTTCAGTCACTTTTCCTGCTGCTTTAGACATTTGTTATTCTTGATTGATTTGATGTGCAAATGGAAAACTGATTGGATAGTTTTGGAGAAATATACTAGACTCGTTATAGTAAAAAAAAGTTCATGTTGACACGTTGACTTAAAGGTAAGCGTTTACTCAGTGTGAGATAAGTTTGATTCACCTTTTCCAGCGGAAATTTTGTGCTACATAAGAAGAACTTCTTAGAGGCTTAGAATGTATAGGCAGAATATTCCGTTTATACTAAACAGACATTCTGTTATGTGTTCTTTAATAGATTTGTTTTTGCTCCCGCAATAACGGCGTTTGATTATTTTAGATAAAAGTAATATTTAGGCACTTTTCCCACTGCCGACAAGGAAGCGATTAGCTGTACACTATTTTCTCTCTCAAGAAATTAACAAAAAATATAGATCCTGTATTAATAAGAGACACAAATATTAAAAGTTGATCGCTGGCGGAAACTACTCATTTATTTATTTTATTTATTTATTTATTTATGAACTGTTTGCTTGTTTCACTATTTCATAACAAAAACGAACCTGCAACCCGGCACTGTATCTAATCATGATAAAACTAAATATAATTCACAACGGAAACCTGAAAAACAGGCATTAACACATAATTATTAAACATTAAATTAAAATTTAACCAAATTGCAGTATGGATAACAGTCAATTTCCTTCCGCGATACCGTAGCGTGCGCAATCGCGTACGCGACGCCATTAAATCGGCCGTGTTCGGCTGTTTCCGGGTGTTTCCGGATTACATGCGTAATGGCCGCGGTTTCGGTTGTGAACGTTGGCGATTTGAATTTGAAATTCGAAAATGATTAGTTTTTGATTGCCAAGCTAAAAGGATTATGTTGCCAAATTGTTGCCAGTGTTTGTTTGTACACTTTTGTGCAATAGTAGGATAAAATACTGGGTTATAGCTATGTTTGTAGAATTACCACCTATAAATAAAGTTCAAGCTCGGTGACAATAATAGGTAGGATGCCAACAATAGGCCTGGGGCGCTATTCAACACGTTACAATCATACTACTTTTGACGTGTAATGGTATTGTTACTGTCAAGTAATTGAAGAGCTATCAAAACGTTGACAACACGATAAAATCAATAACGTTGTAGCGGGAACCTCAGCCATAAACATCTGGCTATCTGATATCCATACACATTTCAAGATATGCATGAATGCATATTGACACTGTACGAGTCAAATGAAAACGCTATATGGTAATACACGTTTGATGTATAGATAAACAGAGAAATCGGTTAGATAATGGCCCGATTTGTATGTAAACATTGTGTCAGCCTGTCCGTCAGTTCGCGTGCGCTTTATTTCACTGTAAATGCTGCATGGATGTATTATTGTTTTTAAAGTGCACGTTAATATTGTTGATGGGCATTTAAAAACCATTTCGAGGAATAGGTTTACTGACCCCACATTGAAATGTAAGTTTTTTTTAAATATTTTAAGTTTTTAAAATCGTTTGTGTTGTTGATGTTGACCTTTCGGTTTTTAGTAATAAAAAATAACAATTTAGAAAAGTTACTGAATGACTAAAATTATAAAAATGCAAAAGTTACTTCCTTAAATGAGCCGTTTTCAAATAAAATGTACATAGTTAAGGACAGTTAAAGCCTCAATTAAAATCCTTAACTTTTTTCCATTTCGTAACGAAAGTTAACCATAATCGAAGCTAAAATGCAAATGGCGTAAAGGACAACTAAATTGTACTGTAAAATTGTCCTATACGCCAATTGCCATTTTAACCATCGAGTGATTTAAGTATAGTAATTTTCGTTACGAAATGGAAAAAAGTTAAGGATTTTAATTGAGGCTTTAACTGTCCTTAACTATGTACAATGTTTTTGAAAACGGCCCAAATAGGCATATTTTTCAAAAATCAGACTAATATTATAAATGCAAAGGTTTGTGTTAGTTTGTTACTCCTTCACACTGCAACGGCTGGACGGATTTGGTGAAATTGGGAATGGAGATAGCTAATAATTACCCTGGATTAACGCATAGGCTACTTTTCATCACGGAAAATTTAAGGGTGTTACCACACCAATCGATCGATCGTCGATCGACGGCATCGATCGATGGTAGAATTGATTAGTCGACGTCGATCGATAGTTCCTACCAGACCAATCGATCGATCGTCGATCGACGGCATCGATCGATGGTAGAATTGATTAGTCGACGTCGATCGATAGTTCCTACCAGACCAATCGATCGATCGTCGATCGACGGCAGAATGGATTAGTCGATCGATAGTTCCTTCATCAATTAAAGCTATCAGACCATTCGATCAACGTCGACCGGCAATCGATCGATGGGTTAGTCGAACGATATCCGTCGATCGATAGTTCCTACCAGATCAATCGATCGACTTCGATCGACGTCAATCGATGCCGTCGATCGGCGATCGATCGATTGCTCTGGTAACATCCTAAAAGTTCCTGAGGCAATAATGATGGTCGAAATCCCCCGCAACAAGAGATGACCGAATATCATTTTTTTTTAAGTTTTTAATAAAACTAAAGTCCTTTTATGCGTATTCCGATTATAATAGAAATATATTAGAAAATCAAATACTATCATTAGTTCATTACATTAAATTGCAATCTTGTAAAGTGAAAGCATATAATAATAGTATGAGTGATTACACTTTAATGTCTCCATGTCTAAGGAAACCACTTTGTCATACATTATGTCACTCGGATTTCGTGCGCGATTACCAAACAATGTTCGAGTCAGCGTTGATAATTACGACCTCGTCAACAGTTTACTGACGCTTTCGAGAGAAGCTTGTTAGATGTTAGATACTAGTTGTCTGCCCAGGCTTCGCCCGGTTCTGATCTATGTATTAAGATTGACCCAACTCTAAGCTTGTAACTGCAATCATTTAGTGCTTTATCACTTTAACGTCATGTTTAAACTGTTGCATTAATCTGTCAAAGGCGTTAAAGCGACAAGGTACTAAAGTGTTCAGCTACGCTACTGATCTTATAAGGCCGATTGTACTATGGGCAACGATAAATATACTTATATATAGAAATACATAGAACATATCCATTATCCATGACTAAAGATCAAATCTCGCGATCATCATACGAATATTTGCCCATGCCAGGAATCAAACCCAGGACCGCTAGCTTTGTTTGAAACACGCCGACAATGTATTGCGTAGTTTAAAATATTAAAATTAGGATATATGAATAGTAAAACTATAGTTACGCCATGTCCGTCTGTCTGTCTGTCACTTTGACATAAACTACTCGTACCAAAGTCATATATAGAGCTGTAATATATCTATCGATCGAAAACGAATACTTGCGCTAATCACACAAATATATGCCCTTCCTTAGAATCAAACCCGGTCCCGCTAGCTTCGTAGGCAGGGTCACCACCAACGCCATCGCCACATGTTACATATGTTACTCATTGCAACACAAAACCATACAATTTCCTACTACTAATTGGCTAGTTACTGGCGAACCGCATCGTGCGTGTCATAATCTTGTGGACAGATGTACTTGCAACCAATGCAACAGACTGACTCGCCACGTGCGTACATAACTGATAGCTTTGCTTATGTGGGCTACCGCAGAATAATCCACTAGTGGTTTCATTATCTGACGACGTTTCTTGGCTAACTGCATAGTTATAGTATTAGCATTTTAAATTCAATGTAGTTGCCAATAGAGTATAGAATGCTTCGAGTCCTACATTGCAGTTTCTGCATTCTACTTCGGTGTCTGTACAGTCAACCAATTTGATTCCTAGGCCACTATGGACTTTGTCAATGTGACGTTGTAAACCAAATCATAAGAAGTCTGTAACGTTTGGTTGTCAACGTCACTTTAACGTAGTCCAAAGTGGCCTAGAAATCAAATTGGTTGACGGTACGTTAAGTATGGCGGAGATCCTGTTGCCACCTTCCAACCCCATTGTCGGATCATCTCTTTGATATATGTACTGCACTGTTCTCGGGTTCACCAAAGTCGTCCAAATTTCAACCCATTCCATTTAAGGGCGGTTCAAAATTAACTTGGAAGTGGACAAATTATTTACATGCAAAAATAGCAAGCAGTGCCTCCATGGAATACAAAAAACAGTGGAAGTGGCATGAGCTTCGCTTCGTATCAGACCTGTTGTCGCCAATACTCAAACTGTCATAATAACATCACGCCACCATGGAAAATGTTTTTGGTGCGGCTATCGTTTTTACACTCCAAAATAGCACAATAAGGCATGCTTCTGGATATATTTCCTATTTTAGAAACATCGAAATATCGAAATATTGAAATAAGCGATCGCGGCAAAAGTATGGTAGGTTATGCGGAACTCCGCATAACTATGCCACACGTTACGCGCCCACTTGACACTTCTACTGTTTTTTCTGTTCTGTGAGTGCCTCAAACACATATTTGAAACATACAAATGGTCCGTTATGGTTATTGAGATTCAGATCACCAAAAATTACCAAACGCATATGTGCCCTCTTAATCTTTAATCTAACTTTATGTCTTAAGAGGACTGAAGCGAATGGGTCATCCTTTCTCACAAAAACAAAAGTTTTCTCTCCTGTGGTCAATAGTTAAAGGCTTGTGTGCATATAAGTTACGTTTTTATTTGATAGGACTAAAGTAGACCTGACGCCGTTTATGCGGATATAGGTTCAGCCAGAAAATTAGGCCTTGAAAACGGTCATTTCGGGTATGTCCACAGGAAAGACGCTAACCTAAATCTGCGTATGACCCGAATATTAAATCGCGAAGCTGTCAAAAAAATCCATGCAAATGTAGCTCCGGGTGATTAGTTTCTCAGCCCCTTAAATCAAGTCCGGTTTCCACGATTTTTGAATATATTGTAGAACTACAGACGGGACTGAAGAGGAACGTTAAGGAAAATTTTGTATGGAAATGTTTAGCTTCACGATCCTCTTGTACCTCTCACAGACTACGCAGATATGGTAAAATTTTATCTGCATTTAACAGGGGAGGAAAAACAGACCATTTTTCAGAATTTTTGAAGAGATGGGTAATTTCTTGAATTCATTGGAAACGGCCATAAGGCAGCTATGGTTAGTTCGTCGATGAGCTGCCACGTACCGCACTCTATAAGGGTCGAATTGTTTGTGTTTCTTACCCCCAACACAATCAGAGGGGTACATCGTTGCTCCAAAACTAATAACCGATTCGGAAGTTGTTTTAAAGTTTCTATAACTAAGGCGGTTTTTAGCTAGATTTGATGAAAATCAGTTATTTTAGTGTTAGTGTATCTTGCCCAAAATTCGTTCTCATCTCTACGTGCTTAAGAGCTTCTGCCCGCGTAGATTTCGATTGTCGTTTTTTCCCAGGAACTTTTAAATTTTCTGAGATCAAAAGTAGCCTAAGTATGTGTTAATCCAGGGAAAAAGCTATCTCTATTTAAAATTTCATCCAAAACCGTCCAGCTGTTGCAGCCTTATCTATTTATATGCAGGTATTTGTCTTCTTTACCAGAATATCTACTTTAATACCCACTATTCATGCTCCTTACGATTTTTTCCGATCAGCAATTAACAGATAACCCTATTCCTAGTAATTGTACCTATGTATGCTGCCAAAATGGACGACGCAGTTAGGCTAGTTGGTACCTAATGACCCTACCTATGAAGCTAGCGGCCCCGGGGTCCGCTTCCCGGTCTGGCCAAATATTTGTGTGATGTTTTTTTTCTGTGTCTTGGATGTTTTCTGTGTATTTATTTATATTAGTATGTTTATCGTTGCCTAGAACAAGCCTAGAGCTTAGTTTGGGACTAGGTCAATTTGTGTGAGATTGGACAATATATTTTAAAATTCCCAAATAACAAACGACAGACGGAAAAAAAGCCAAGCTTCGCGCCGCAGCAAAAAATCAAGAGTAAGTGAAAACTGCTTGCGTGAGTGCTGTCACGCAAACCTGCCGCATTAGATACGATATACTATAGGAAATGTAATAAATAGCGAGGC
The DNA here is from genome assembly GCA_948252455.1 of Acleris cristana. NCBI lineage: Eukaryota > Metazoa > Arthropoda > Insecta > Lepidoptera > Tortricidae > Acleris > Acleris cristana. The sequence continues at coordinate 9,583,268 of OX411795.1, read as the reverse complement.
ATCGGTTCCTCGAGTTGACTCAGCATGTATTGGATTGTTTTGTACCTGATTCTTAGATGTTTTTATACACACGGGCCAAAGAACAAGGTCACGTAAAACAGAGATTCTTTACATTATTATGCACAATAAAAGTTTTGTGTGTCTTTGAATCGAGGAACTGCTTTTTAATTAAGGAAAAAAAAAAAGGTATCAGAAACCTTAAAAAATATTTACGGTTAAATAACGAGCGTATAATTGTTGAGTTAATGGTTTGATCACAAAATGAAAATACTTTTTACCTACCCTACATTTGCGAGGATGAGGCTTACCACGGAATAGAAAAAACATTGGAAGTGGCATGAGCTTCGCTTAGTATCAGACCTGTTGTCGCCAATACGCAAACTATCATAAAAACAACACGCACCATGGAAAATGTTTTTGGTGCGGCTATCGTTTTTACACTCCAAAATAGCGCAATAAGGCATGCCTTTGGATTTATTTCCTATTTTAAAAATATCGAAATATCAAAATATCGAAATAAGCGATCGCGGCTAAAGTAACTATGGTAGGTTATGCGGAACTCCGCATAACTATGCCACACGTTACACGCCCACTTGACACTTCTACTGTTTTTTCTGTTCTGTGAGGCTTACTGACCCACTTCTCATTTTGTTTGTAAATATATGATTATTTTGACAACTTATTCTTTTTAGTCGTTCCCGTAGTGTTTGTGTCATGTTTAAGCTGGTATTTGAACCAAAATATGTTAACAACCACGGAATAGCAAAATATTAATTACTAGAGGACGCCCGCGACTTCGTACGCGTAGAATTAGTTTCCTGCTACTCCCCCCATTTCTTACCGTGTTGGAGGTCGATTTTCGGAAAATACTTTCTTAGTGCTCACTTACATCATGAAAGAAACCCCAGTACCAAATTTCAAGTTTCTAGGTACAGTAGTTTTGGCTGTGCGTTGATATATAAGTCAGTCAGGTTTGCCTTTTATATATATAGATAGATAGATGAAAAAAAATAGTCCGAAAGGCAAAATGCAACTTGGTTGCTTTAAATGGTCTCTTCCATTTTTTGTATAAAAAGGGCAGTTCTTTTTTTACTTGCCATTTGGGTAACCATTTCTTGGCACAGTTCAAATCAACAGATCTTCCTCCCAACCGTAAGGTCCCCTTTCATATGTTTGTTCCACTTGTTTTCGAACGAGATATGAGAGAAACGTAATATTGTAATGAAAGAACGCATTGGGGTTTCCTTTACTCGATTGCTTAGTCTAATATCGGAGAATGTAGGATAAATAGGCTTTATTTGCGTGAACGCGAGTTTTTCTTAGATATGTAATCTGTTCTCCTTTTCAGGGGCTTAATTACTCGGTAAAATCATATTGCTTTTGACATTTTATTGTTGACTTTAGTACCTTGTCTATTTAATGTCATGTTTGAACTGCCATATATGAAATGTAACAGCGATTAAAGTGACAAGGTAGTAAAGTGTACACCATATTTATGAACTCGACTGTACTGTCAACGTTACGATTTATTTACCAGTAATAAATAACAATACGATAGTCGATAACATACCGTTATACCAAGTAGAATAGAGCCCCTGGTCCCCTTTGTTCTTAACCCCCGATGCAAAAAGAAGGGTGTTATAAGTTTGACCACTATTTGTGTGTGTGCGTGTGTGTGTCTGTCTGTAAAACTAAACTTTTAAGCGGGTGAATAGATTTAGATTAGTTTTTTTTATTTGAAATATTTTCTAGCGGTGATTCTTTATAGCTAGGGTTCATGAAAATCGGTTGGGCCGTTTAAGAGATATCAGCTCTGAAAGAAGGGGTCACCATTATATCGGGGGTTTTTAACTTTCTCATTCCATTTTGATTTCGAAAATAAATTGCTTATTACAACGTGTTTGTTTGTCTGTATGGGCAATTGAAATCTTGCAATTCAATGTTAAACCAGTTGCTGTTAAAAGATCTAATGAGGTATCATTTATCAAAAACAGTGCTGTGTAACACGGTTACAAACAAAATGACGTCATTCCGAACACTAGTCCAAAGCGGGCGTAGCATACATACATACATACATTAAATCACGCCTGTTTCCCAGAGGGGTAGGCAGAGACCACTTCTTTCCACCTGCTACGATCTTGACAAATCTCTTTCGCTTCTTCCACATTCATACATCGAGTCATGCACGCACGTCGGTTTCGGGTACTTAAAATTCGGCCCTTTTCCAGTATTTCTCCGATTTGATTCGAAAAAGTACGCCTGGGGCGGCCCCTTCCGACCCTTCCACTCACTTTCGCTCTGTATATCTCTTTCGTCAATCTTCTTTCATCCATCCTTTCCAAATGACCGAACCATCGAAGCATGCCCTTTTCAATCTTAGTCACTACATCTTCTTTTAGTCCACATTTCTCACTGACTTCTTCATTCCTTACTCTATCAGTCAAACGCTGATAATACAAAAAACTCATTGTAGGTAATTATTTATCAAACATTTTATAAAAAATAGCTTCGGTTTATGTGAGTTTTTGTAACACCTAAAAAACTTCCGTGAAATGTGTTTTGATGGTGAAATGGTGAGTTTGAAATTATCGCAAACGTAAGGACTGAAAGACGCGGAAGGGGGACTCGTTCCCCTGGGGACAATCTCACACAAATTGACCTAGTCCCAAACTAAGCTCAAGGCTTGTACTAGTATTAGACAACGATAAACATAATACTTATATAAAAATACTTAAACTCATAGAAAACATCCAAGACATCAATATGTAGTGATTAGGCCGTGGCAACGGCAGCGAACAAAACACAACTATGTACTATCACGAACGTTAATTTGTGACCCATTTCAAGAAAAATATGCTTGAAGTCGTCAATGTCATTAGAGATGTCAAGTCATTTGTAACTTTTAGGAAACTCAACCTTATTGTTGTAGAATGTCAGATTGACTTTGGACCTAAGGTGGGTACCAAATTAAAGTTCGCGACTGTACCCTTTGTTAGATTGAGTGTAATTTTGGAATTTAATAAGCGTGTTGTTTGGTTAGGATGAAAGTTATTAACTACTTTATAGTCCCGGAAATAAAGGGTAATTTAAACCTTTGTTTAACCTGTGATTTAAAGGTTGAAAGTCGGTTTTGAAATATGCGCAGTTCGATTGAGGCATTTTTTAATAACAGAGCACTTGTTTTACCTAGCATCTGCGGAACTGCTCTGTCCATCAATTAGGGAGTAGTGGAGATCTTGAAGAGAGGTCTTTGCCCAGCAATGGGAATCATTTTTTAAAGTAAAAAAAAAGAGACTATCCATTGTTTAATCTTTATATGGCTCAGGATGACTTCACCCTCATTCCTTTTTGTCACCTTCCTATGTCATCCACAATTCCACATGGTCCACTGTTCTGATTCGTCCACATTCCTATTTCGTCACCTTAACTTGTTCATATTGTCCTGTCCAATGGTCCATTGTCCTAATTCGTCCACATTCCTATCTTGTCACCGTCTATATGATATTTACCCCTTCAAATTGACGGCATGTCATGCTATCTTATCCCAAAGAAGAAAAAGTTTTTTTTAAACATGTAAGTCAATCCAAGTTTTAAAGATTCATCCATTACGCAGTTCGTCTTTTAAAAATTTAATATTACTCGAAATTCGACATTTGAATACCTAATTCAGTTTAACAAGTGCTGTGGACCACTTAGCACTGGACCATATAGGAATATTTATGAGTTAGCGCTTTAGACCATATGTAGACAATGACAAATAATCAGATTAAAACCGATGTTGTGAATGTATTTTTTTTAAAGAATTCTGTCATTAAAATTTACTACAGTTATTCATCTGATCTATTTTATTTCGTTGGATGCAATAAGTTTGGAATTAATGTTTACTACTGATTTAATCGCTTGATTAATCTTAAATTTGAATCTCAACGTTTTGGACTCTTCATCAGGTCTAATAAGTTAATGTTTTATTCGTTTTCTTTTCTTTACTTCACACAAAATCTTAAAAAAACTTGTACTTTACTGGTTAGTCAATTCGGTTATAAAAATGTTTATTAACGAACCGCCCCGTACTCAACTCACTTGCCGCACTCAGAGACGTCAATTAAATTTAATGCTTGATTAAAGTAGCTGCTGTTACTTTCTTTGCTATAGCAATAGAATAAGACAACACGTCCCTAAACAAGCGTTAAATTTAATTGGCGTCTCTGAGTGCGGCAGTTAGAAACAAAATTAACTCGTTCCATTTTCAAACTTGTGTACCTATGAAAGGAAACTACTTGTCGTCACGCTCATCACTAAAAAAACTTACCACTTAATGAGTATTGATTTTTATTTATTTGTAAGTTGTTAATTGTTTAATACGTATCTCTCATTGCGCAGTAAAATCACTGATTTGCAAATGGTTCATGGCAATACTTTAATCACTAATAAAATTTGCTACTACATTATGAAAAATCACTAAATGATGGCGATCCTAAAAGTCCTTCAAAAAACAACACCAGTGATCCACATGAACCAAAAAAATTTTACTCACAATTGTAATTTCCATAATTCCGTATTTTCTGCACTCGCACGAGACTTGTTAGCGAAATGTAAATTATTTCACTCGCCCACCAACTTATATCCAAGAAATAGTTAATTCCATTCCCCCCTTTTGTCTCCCCCCTTTGCGAGATGACCGATCGGTAGTTTGCGGTGGTATTCTCGATCGAAATGGTAAATGTCTAACTGTGTTAGTCGTTATTAGTTTCTTGCACGCGAAATAGCTTTACATATATTATGCCAACTGTTTTATCAGTTGTTTTATTACGTCAAAAATTTGATTGACAAGTTTTTAACCATGTTCTTAATAGATTTATGACCGTGAAAATCTACTTGTTTTATGTAATTCCTGCGGGCAGTCGGGTAAAAAGGAGCAAAAATGCTATACAATTTATTTTAGTTTATCTTTAACTTTCCTTTTTTGTAAGGTTGTCTTGAAGAGATCGCTATTTAGCGATAAGACCGCCTGCTGACTCACTATGTAACTTTTTTTTGTATTTAATTTCCATGGTGTTATTGTACAGTCAAGGACTTTAATTGTTATGCCACTATGGAACCCTGTCACATAACGTTAATCATTAATTTTGGCGTAATTTCTTTCATGTTGTTTGACGCTGTCATTATGACAGGGTTCCATAGTGGCATAGCAATTAAAGTCCTTAACTGTATGTGGTGTTCAATAAATAATATTTGTATTGTATCCACGGAATAGAAAAAACAGTGGAAGTGGCATGAGCTTCGCTTAGTATTAGACCTGTTGTCGCCAATACTCTAACTTTCATAAAAACAACACGCCACCATGGAAAATGTTTTTGGTGCTGCTATCGTTTTTACACTCCAAAATAGCACAATAAGGCATGCTTCTGGATTTATTTCCTATTTTAGAAATATCGAAATAAGCGATCGCGGCAAAAGTATGGTAGGTTGCGCGGAACTCCGCATAACCATGCCACACGCTTCACGCCCACATGACACTTCTAATGCACTTCTACTGTTTTTTCTGTTCTGTGGTTGTATTGTATCTGATGTAGAGATGTATCTATTGAAGTAGCGTATTGTTGACACGATACAGACATCTACAAAACTTGCCTTTGCTGAGTTTGAGAATTACACCTGTGGACTCAGCTGTGATTATATGATTCACAATTTCCAAACTTGTTTTATATCAGATTAATAGCGATATAGCGTAGTTAGCGGGCATTTTCGGACAGATGTTCGGTATTTGGCGTGATGCCAATTTGTTTGGAGATCGATTGTTACCTATTGGATTTACCTGAAAATCGCCTATCTACCTTGCTCATTGAATACAAAACGGACACATTCCAAAATAATTTGCTCTTGCATTGAAAATCTTATACGAAAAGCTTCTAATTTTAAAATGCAACACTGACTGATTTTGGAATGTGTCCGTTTTGTATTCAATGAACGACCTATAATTATTATTATTTTATCGAACGACTTTCGACGAAGAATCATTACGCAGAATTTTCATATCATCGAAAGGCATTTCTTGCCGCATGAGTTAATTTTATGTGGTAGTCAAATGTCTAATCTAACCTAACCTACGTAATGAATGGTTAAGATATCCTGAAAACATCTTGGTTTCAGCATAAAACAGCGTTCGATGAAATGAAATTCGATGAAATTATACAATCGATGAAGTGAAATTCTATAAAATAATGGGTAACCCTTTCCCTGCAGTCGGTTTTTTTTAAATAACTCTACCTAAAAATAACGTCGATTTTTGTGCAGAATATACCTATACTAAGTACCTATTTATTGTGTGCAAAGTATCAGATAGTTGCCAATGTCGCCAATAAACTTATCGGACTAGACAAGGTGCTTCAAAATATCTGAGAACTTTACCCCTTTAACAATGGATTTGAGGTCAGACACATTTGAGCTCCTTGTCTGCTTCGATATATTGGATTCGTAATAACAACCATCAAGTTTCGGGAACAACGTAATTAAGATGCCCAAATGGGATAGAATTCAAAACAAGCATGCGTATTTAATTGGTTGTACAGTGTTTGTATCTACTATGTAATAAGTTTGTTAAATAAAATAACGAGATTATAAAATTAATTGAATGTGAAATATATTTAATTCTAGTAAATAGACGTTGAAACAATAATATCGTAAATAAAAATACAAGGACCAAATATTATATGAAACATTTTCTGCGAAACGAAATTCAATGAAATTTTTGTCTGCGAAACAAGGGAACACCGTATTTAATTACATAATAAGTGCTTACATCTAATCACAATCTGAAATATGGTATTGGAGATCCAGGGTATTATTTCAAATGTATCAATAAATAAGATTGATTAAATATCTGTAACAACTAATTCCTTTGTACCGTAAACTGGGGTAACTTTGATTTACGGGGCGTTTTTTATAGAAAATACCACTCTAAACATATGTGTTTTTATTTAAATACATGTTTTTTTCCGCCAATGGCATCACGGACAGTTGCTCTTATGTTAAAGTAGCGCGTGTAAGTGTCTTTTTTTTAAGATAAAAAATAAAGACACGTAATTGATGATATCGAAAAAGAATAACTATAAAATAACATTGAATAACATGATTTTCAGCGGGATGGCGAAATTCATGAATGGGGAAAATGCGAATGGAAAGTACGCTCCAGGAAATAAATTATTTTGAGAAACAGACCTAACCAATATTTTATCATCTGCCTACCAAAGTTTCCTCAGCTTCTTGGAGCACCTAGCAAGGTCATAGGTTGACAGCCTGAGGAGAGATATCATCGGTGCTCATATGACAGGAAAGGAGTTGTAGACAAAGATGGTCTGATGAGATGACACATTAGGCATGAGATTGTTTGGGCCATTGACCCAGGCATGACATGGACTGAGCCATTAGCGGCCTGCACACGTAAAGTTCGGACCGCGGGAAACGCCACGCACCGTTCCAATCTTCGTTCCGAACCGTACGTGTAAATGCAACTGTAATAGTAAAATAGTAAAAAAATTACGGTTTGAAACGAAGATTGGAACGGCGCGTGGCGTTTCCCGCGGTCCGATCTTTACGTGTAAAGGTCGCTATTGACGCATGAGCATGAGATGGTCCGAAGCAACAAATCATTACAAGTTTTTAAACGCCAATTGAAATGTCGTCAACATAAACATAATCCTTTAGCCTAATGTCATCAAAGTGAAAGCAAAAATGGAATACTACCAAAACACCATAACTTAAGAAAGAAGATCAATCAAAATTGAATCCTAACTTACTTGTATAAAGTTATATGTTAAGCGTTACTTCTATTCGCAAATAGGTGCGATGTATGTGTACAGTTATGCAAATGGAAACAGTGCAGCAACAATATTTCATTATTATCGAACAGTATTAGTTAGCATTACAATTGTAAATTATTGTTTACTGGGAAGTGGTAAAGTGAAACATTTCGCACTATGTTTCTAGTGACGTTGTGGGTTGACGAAACGTTCGTTATTTGTCAGTGTTACGTGTTTTGGGGTTGTAAGAATGTAAACACTTTATTGTACAAAACACAGAAATTCAAATGCAATATTTACACAATAGGAATGTACAAAGGCGAACATATCCCTTTAAGGGATCTTTTCCAGCTAACCTTTGGGTGATTGAGGATAATAAGAAAAGTAGAATGTGGCAACGAGTAGACATAAGTACAAAAACAAAGTTTACAGAAAGCGTTAACTAAATTTTATACCTTAAATAATGAATAAACAATAGGTAACAGAGACATAAGAATATAAAACTAATAATACTAAAAAAAGTAATGGTAAGTATTAGTAGTAAAGATTGGGCTAGATCCATACTCATACTCAATACTTAAGTATAATATTATAAATGCAAAAGTGTGTTTGTCTGTCTGTCTGTCTGTCTGTCTGTCTGTCTGTCTGTCTGTCTGTCTGTCTGTTACTTCTTTACCCTTAAATCGCTGAATCGATTTAGATGAAATTTGGTATACAGATAATTTGAGTACCGGAGAAGGATATAAAATAGTTTTTATCCCTAAAATCATTCCTTAAGGAGGTGAAATAGAGGGTAAATATTTGTATGAAGCTACGATATAAACGAGTTCCACGCGGACGGAATCGCGGGCAGAAGCTAGTATTCTATAAAATATTCTATTGACACATTAAAGTAATGCACATTTACAGCTAAAGCTATTACATATCACATAGATAGAAACCCCCGTAAAAGAATCATTCCGATAAAATTTCCTTTCTTGTAAAATAAAGGATCATCATTAGTCCACCCGTTTGGGAGCTAAAATGCCACAAACAGATACACAGACATTCTAAATTGCCACAGACAGACAGTCACACACGTTAAAATAACACCCTCTTTTAGCGTCGGGTTTTAAAAATGGTCGTTTTTGGTCGTTCGTAAAAATTAGGCCATCCGTTTCGTGGAGAAAAAATAGGCAGACAAACATACAAACACGATCCCTAAAATTATTATGTACCTACACTCGTTATTTTTCTTTGAAAATCCTATCTAAAGGGTGTAAGAGGAAACCAAGTATCATTCAAACGAAAAGTCGAAAGCAAACCCCTCTTCGGTTTTCTCCGCAGTCTACTTAACAGTAATTAAAAAACCCTTTGACTTAGATAAATCTAATTTAATCATATAAACAAAAAAAGTCTTGGGCTGATTCAAGATAAACCCGGGTTTTATTCTATCCTGAAACCCACAAAGGCTCCAAGGGCTTTCACGGCAGAAAAAGGTTTCGGATGCCTAAGTATATCCCTTGGTTTACAAAGGAAGTATTTGTGATCTAAATACCTATAAAAAATGTAGTAAAGAAATATATTCAGGGTGGAAAAAACTTATAGGCCCTGGAGGGGAGCTATCTTGAATCTTTAAGTTATATCATTTTACGTACAGGAAACATTATTTTATTTTTATAAATGTCCCACCCGGGAATCGAACCAGCTAAAATTTCAAAAAATATTCTATAAGATTATTCTATTATTCTATTATTATTCTACTAATTTATAAGATTATTGTTCAGGATAAAATTCTCTCTGATAAACATTTGGTCTTAGAAATAAAAAAGATGTTGAAATCTAACATAAATTATAGCGAGTGTTTATTTTTTAACTTTATAGCTGGTTCGATTCCGGGAGAGACAAGCTTATTTTAGAAAATCTTTGCATGCAGTTTTGTTTCTTATTAAAAATAAAATATTTAGTTATCACAAAGTATAACGTGAAAATATGATTTATTCAATCAGTCAGTTCACGTAATAAATGTTAAATAGTCAGCTCTTTAAATTTAGGACGGACCAGCGTAGGCTTACTAATATTTACTAATTTAATTATTTCAACTTAAGGATTTATGGCAGTTCCTCTTCAGGACCCATAACTTTTTTCCAAGCCTGTGTAATGGTAGTTATACATTTGAGAATAAGATTCGTTACCTATAGTAACTTTGCCAACTAATATTGCTTATGCCAAAGTGTCACGAACAAGTTCTAAAGTTTGAATGAGTAATAAATATTGACCACAATATTTAGGGAAATTCTCGCGGAAAATCCTTAACATTTTGCGACCGTATTTTGGTAGGTCGCAACATAATGTATTGAATAGATTTTGTTTGGTTTAAATTGCTTCGTTCGTATGTATGTCATTCCGTTTCAAATCTTGCAAGACAATTTGGAACCACTTACCGTTATTATATTTTAGAATACAGAAGTAAACCCGAGGGCAATGCGATTTTATGGCGTCTAAGAGCTGATGATGAAGCCGGTGGCAATAGGATCTCCGCCGTAGTAGACCAACCGAGTTTGGACTCATTACTGGTATCGTTATCGAAAAAACACCACCTTTTTAGGGTTCCGTGCCCAAAGGAAGCCCAACGGGACCTTATTAATGTGTTTAAACTGTCCGTCCGTCCGTCCGTCCTAACTTTAAAGAGCTGTATCTTTTGAACCGTAATAGATATAGCGGGTTGTTTTTTTTCCAGAATATGTGTATTACGCCGGATTGACTAACAAGTAATAATACATAAGAAACAAACATACAATCGCCTCTTTCCCGTAGGGGTAGGCAGAGATCACTTCCTTCCACTTGCTTGCTTGGTAATTAAGGGGGTCGCCATGCATAAAACATTTTTTTCAACGTATTTTTTTTGTATCGTAAAAAAGTAAAACATACAAGGGTCAAATTGAGTACGATTATAGTACAAACTCTGAAAAAAAAACAACAAATACAAAAAAATGGTCAAGCGTGGGTTGGGCTCGTGCTGACTCGATTCGAAATCGAATTCATGTCGAAATATAATAATACCTACTGTGTGGTGGTACGGAACCCTCGGTACGCTAATCCGACTGGCACTTGACCGGTTTTTTGTGACTACAAAAGCTATGATAATAGTTTTCTGTGAACCCAAGGCCTGGTTTAGTTAAAGCGTACATTGCATTCGCTTTTATAAAAGTTTTACAACTCCTATTCGTTTCTGATACAATGTCTAACGGAATTCGTAAGACGTTGGGCTGATTTGACACCCTCATATCTTTGATAACATTATCAGTGCCCAGCGACTCATGGCGCGTATAAATTATATACCAGTGTGAGTCGGTGGTTCCGAACGTGCTACGTCGTAAATACGTGATCTGTGTATTACGTGACGAGTTCAAGTGTATCAGTCTTGTGTTTCACGACAAATTATTCCTTTCTGCCAAGAAGAATGGTTTTTCTCTCGTTGGTAGGTACGGTCGGCCTTATAAGAAGCTGCACACTTTGTTACCTTGTCGCTTTAACGCCTTTGACAGATTAGTGCAGCAGTTCAAACATGACGAGTGACAAAACACTAAAGTGTGCAGCTTCTTATAAGGCTGACCGTACAGTCACGAGATTTAATTTGGTACCCACCTTAGGTCGAAAGTCAATCTCCATGGTCAATCTGACATTCTACAACAATAAGGTTGAGTTTCCTAAAAGCTGATTGTTTTGACATCTCTAATGACATTGACGACTTCAAGTATGTTTTTCTTGAAATGGGTCCCAAATTAACGCTCGTGACCGTACGAAGTGGAATAGGCAACTTTTTTTAAATTTGTAAAAATATACGATTTAAAAAAAACTTGTTATTCCAAAATGAAACTTAGCTAAGGATATAAAACCTCCAATCCGTAAGGAAAATGTTCCCATGAGTTACATACTTAAAAATTTAAATCGGGTAAGACTGTTCCATTAATTCATGATCGTGGCAAAGTCAAGTATTAGCAGATCCTCGAAACGGGATCGAGACGGTTGGTAAACCTGAAAATACAATCCGTACCGGCGTTAAAAATGTTCATACAAAAAAGAATCCATATGGAGTTCTTGGCATGGAATGTATTAAGGTGACTTTTATTTCGTTACCCTTTTTATTACTCCCTTTTATGTATCGTATCGTTAACAAGTTGATGTGTTCGAATGAAGGTTGTTTAGGAATCTTTGGAAAAAATAGGGATGTTGACAGAAGATCACATTAATTATAGTATTTCTGCGATTACCATACCACGGGAAGTTTTTTTTTTCGGGATTACTGTAGCGCATCTGTTTATTCAGGATATAAGCTATCTCCATTCCAAATTTGATCTAAATCCGTGAGCTTTCCGCGTGAAGGAGCAACATATTCGCTCATTGAATACAAAACGGACACATTCCAAAATAATTTGCTCTTGCATTGAAAATCTTATACGAACAGCTTCTAATTTTTAAAATGCTACACTGACTGATTTTGGAATGTGTCCGTTTTGTATTCAATGAACGTAATATTACCTCACACTTACACTGACTTTTTTTACTGATTTCATTATTGTTCTTTGTGCGCGGTGTAATTTTCTGTGTACAAAATTTCGGATTTGCGACTAACAGTTTTTGAGTAAAAGTGAGTGTGACATACAGATAGACTGACAAGCAGACATAGCAGAACTAAAAGTGTTCCTCGTTTGACTACGGAACCCTAAACAGAGACGTTACCAGTTTCACTTTTGTACTCTTACCATCTTATGTCTGTCAATATCACGATATTTTAATGTATACTCTGATTATTCTAAGATGACGTCTGTGACAGCCGTATAGTGATGGGCGTTGCAAAGACGAACCGTTTTAAAAGACCGTTTTGTGTTCCGCGACGATAGGACCGTTTTACGTTTCGTTCTAAAGCAGTCTTCGTCGCGCAACTAGTTCTCGCATTGTTTGACGCGAATTTGTACTTAAAGTCTATATCCATAGAGCCTAGAACGTAAGTCTATATCCATAGAGCCTAGAACGTAATGAGATCATTGCGAACGAAAAACGTTAAGTAACCGCAAGTCCGCATTCGCAACCATTCCACTTCACTCGTCTTCGAGATGAACGTCGACGAGATGAGTTTACGTTTCACTCGTTCGATCGTCCTGTGCGTCGTCTTCCGTTGCCCGTCCCCATACAATGAAACCAGTTGCGAACGAGGACCGTTTCGAGGACTAGTTTTCATTCTAGAGAAAACGGTTGCGTTTCGTTGTCAAAAAATTCGACAACGACCCACGACTACAGCCGTATTTCATAATTTCAATCACTTACTGTACTCACCAGTGATGTGTTTAAAAATAGGCGATTTATTAGATATTTAAATTCCTGAACGACGTCACTAGGTTTGATGTAGTATTTATTTAAAGTTAAAGAAATAAGAGTAGTTAGATTATGAGCTGTCACTGAAATCATCTTAGAATAATCAGAGTATAGTTGTTATTTCTTCAATAAAGAAGGAAACTTACACTTGTGAAATAACTTTGTATGATATTAGGTGAAAAAATTATAACATCGATTGTGTTAGTGCGCAGATTAGAGATTACTATACGATCCGCACTGGTTACTGCGCAAACGTAATTATAATTACTGAACGTATCTCCGCGTACTCGTAATTGGAAATATTGTTTAATACTGCGATCTCTATTGAGCAACGTTGCTCTGTAGTTTATTATATTAAGATTACGCCGAGCGTCCAGTGGCGTCCTCATTAGTGTTATTGTGTTTTCTAATAAACCGAAGTATTATACAGGGTGACTGCGGTAGCAACAAAGTAAACTTAAACTCACTACGCAATTAGGGACATGACGTAATAGATTTAAAAGTGTTAAGATCATTACTTTGCTTTTTATTTAAATAAACATTAAGTGAAATATTTTTGTTCAGGATCATGGCCACCCTACATTGAGTATTTCTTACTCGTCTTTTACTTACTTTTAAATAGGTTTTAACATAAAAATGTGAGGTGACCATAATTTTAGTATTAATTACGGGAACATAACATTACTTTTATAAAATGCGAAACTTTAATTGTTTCACAAAACCACTATACTAATAGAATCTCAATCATTTACCGAATTGGAAAAAACAATCTATAGAAATCGAAGGATGATTTTTTGTTGTACAAATGAATAGTTGCAACAAAAATATTTGTCAAATAACAAATAACATAACAGTCCAGCGAAACGAAACGGCGTCAAACTATGTGATACGGTGTGTTACAACGGTAGGCAACATTGTTTTAATTCTATCGCAATTTCCGTTCTGCGAAAACGCAAATAATTTAATCCTGACTCAGATAATCTATAAATAGCTATCCCTTGCGAAAGTCCCTAAAAATTGTAGGATTGTGAAATGCTGCCGACGCTGACGTGGGCGTAGCAGCCTACAACTCTCGTAGAATTATCTTAAGCGCAGTCATTTCTATATACCCCTAAACCTCAATGAAATAGTCATAGTCATAGTTATTATAACATTTATTGCATCATGTGTTTACAAATTATCTTATAAATATTTCATGTTAAAGTCATTCAAAGTGTAAAAACTTTTTACTGTAAAATACTCTTTTAATTTGTTACAAAATATATTGTCCTTTGTATTCATTTAAATGTTGGTGGTAGTGGTCGGGAAACGAACTGGTCTTAATAGTTTCCTTACACAATATCATCATCATCATCATCATCATCATCATCACCATCATTATCATCATCATCATCATCATTAACATCATCATCATCATCATCATCATCATCATCATCATCATCATCATCATTATCATCATCATCATCATTAACATCATCATCATCATCATCATCATCATCATCATTATCATCACACTGATACGACATGACGCCTACTTTTTCTTTTAATTGGCCTAGGTAAATATTCTTGGCCTCCCTCTTTTCCTTTTTCCTTCTATTTTGTACGTGTCTAATATTCCCTAACTTCTACATAGTCAAAAATCTTGACAATCGTACCTACTAGGTTTTAGCGATTGTTGTTGAAAGTAGATACATCTTTGCGAAGCAAAAGAGGGAATTCGACTCGACTCGACTTACATAAAAAAGTAATGGCCGATTGGCAGTTTTCAAGCGTATTACGACTTCTCACTGCCTTTGCTTCATCGTGTAATGCCTGTTTCACACGAGGGCAGAACAGTAAGGCAGAGCAGTTAGCGTTGTAGAACCATCGATAGTTTTAATATAGATAGTTGACCTCGAAAACTATTCAAAGTATCGATAGTAACGCCATACGTCAATACTGTCGATATTATCGATAGTATTCAACGTTTAAACTACCGATAGTATTGACATATGGCGACACTATCTTTATTTTAAATAGTTTTCCAGGTAAACTATCGATATTAAAACTATCGATGGTTCTACAACGCTAACTGCTCTGCCTCACTGTTCTGCCCTCGTGTGAAACAGGCATAAAGGCGTTTAGCGCAAGTTACAGCTAAATTTTATTACGCACGTATAATTGAAGAACTCATAACAAAATGTCTTATCTCTTATAGATCTTGGCTTTCAATAATAATCTTTACCGCACTTAGGTGTGATCCTAATTCTAGTTTTTATTGAATGGCTGCACTCCTGTTAAGGATGTATTTCGCTAATGTCGAGTTATTTATAGACACTCCAATTGACTTATTAGAGAAATAAGTCCATGGATATAACACGCGAGGAAAATTGATCGTTAAAAGAGTATAAGGGGACAGAAGCGTGTGAAGCTAACCCCATGTGCTTTGTTTAGTCCACGAGAGTAAATAGGTACACTTTAACCGAACAAATGTCCTCGCGTGTGATTTCCATGGATTTGCTTCTAAGTCCATGGTGATTGTCTAAAACTCTACATTGGCGAAATACACCTTAAAAAACAAGGATTGAAGCCATTAAGTAGAAAAAAAGCATGGCTTAGTTCCACGATTACTGCACGTTTATTAATACGGCTGTAAATTGCCATTTTAAAATGTAACTCCAGTGATTTACAACATTATTTCCGTATAGTTTTTAAATGGTGATTGAATCTCATGTACAGTCGAGGAATTTAATTGCTAAGCAGTTATACATAGTACGTCAATTTGCCGGGCTATATATTTTGAACGTGTCATTACTCGAGTCACGCCGGGAAACGTATAACACGGCTAATTTACGTATTACGTCAAACTGCTAAACAATCAATTTCCGTGACTATACTATGTTAATGACATATCGATATAGAGATCTGCGTTACGTCCGAATTAACTGCGAGCGTGAAGATGGAGTCGCTTCCCGGTGCGATCTAGATGCGTTACGCAAGCTGATTGGCGTTACATTTTAACTTGTGATTTACATGCTATAGCTGCATTTTGAAGACGCGGTTAGCCTAGTTTGGTAGTGATGTAGGGCTAGGACTTATGGTGGTATATCGTTGATCTAGAATCCATGGAGTCGCTATTTCCTAATTATTATAAACATGCTTTGATTTTGACCTTCAGTATTGTCATATTTCAAATGACCTAACAAGAGATGGGTGGAATGTGTGAACAGTTATATGAAAAACAAGGGATTGAATACTGAGATGACAGCTGATAGGGATTTTTGGAAGGAAAAGACGTGCTGCGCCGACCACGAATGATTGGGATAAGAGCAAGATGATGGCGATGATGGTCATCTGCTTATCGAGACCAAACGAAATAGTTTACGTAGGTCTTTGTGCGTCTACGTCTAGGTTTTTTTTTTCTATTTCAAATGACGAAACAAGGCGGCGTCAATTTTTATAATACTGATACAATCAATCTCAATCCCCATCTGTTGTTTTACTTTAATCTAGGCTTAAACTTAGTATGTCAAAAGTTGCGATAAGGTACAAAAAAAAAAAAATATACTGGCTATTCCTAGTTGTCCACACCCTTTTGTCCGCACCTAATATCGAGGGTGTGGACAACTGATATTTTTTTCCCAGCTGTCCACAGTGGACAAAGGGGTATGGACAACTGGGAATAGCTAAAATGTACAGCTAGTGCGACCGTACTGTGTCATCCATCAGTTAAGTTCGCATCATCTACACTAATATTAAAAAGAGGAAAGTGTTGTATTTTTGTATGTTTGTAACGAATAGGTAAACTCTAAAACCAGGGGTCCGATTTCAAAAATTCTTTCACCATTAGAATGCTACATTGTCCCTGAGTAGCATAGGCTATTTTTATTTTCTACGCGGGCGTCTTTGCAGGCAAATCCAAGAAGAGAACTCGTATATAACAAAAATACTTATCTTAAGACGGAACAACATTCAAGGAACTGAAATATCCGGCATAAAGCGGCTATAATCTATTAAAGACTCGCACAGTAACCGACTAACAGTAATATACGGTTTTGCTTATATTACTCGTCCATCAAACTGGCCATTCTTTCTGTCGGAAGGCGTATTGGAAACTATGTAACGTTTTATTACGTAGATAGAGCATTACCTAGACAAGCTACTCGCGTATACCCTGAGACAGAAATACAGACATCCCGACCAAATTACATAATCATCTTTAGCACATAAAGTTTCTATCATTGAGTGCCTACCTTATTTAGGTGGTTTATCATGAGAAATTATTATCGACACAAAAACCAATCTAGCGACATCTCGTTTGTTGAAATGGGTCATCCTTCAGTGAGCGAGCGAGAACAAGGAATCATGCATACTTAAATATAGGTTAAAACTCTACCCTCCTTCGGCATTCGGGTAAAAAAACGTTGGAATGTCTTCAAAGACATGCATAAGAAGCACCGCTCGCTCTAAGTATGAAGTTTTACTCGTAAGTAATTAAACTATAATTGTGATTTAAAGCTTAAAACTACTTAAAGCATATAAGAATGTGCACATTGTGTGTCCCCTAGGGGTCTTTAAAAACCAAACTTACTTAAAATTACGCTAGTGAATGACGTTACCTACAACCTTTTAGCGCAGGCGACCTACGCCGTACAAGGGTAAATCAACTTATAAGGTACTCCCCATTTTTGACATGTTTCACAAATTATGTTTTTAGAAAAACTATATAGTTGCTAACGACTTGGCTTACACGCTTATTAAATCAGACAAACAATTAAAATTATTTGATTTAAAATAGTACAGTTTTAAATACTCTTTTCCTCTTCTTCATATTATGATTTAAGATCTTTTTGCAAATTGCTACGAACAATTTTTGGAAAGATATTCACTAAATATAATAATTTGTAAGCTAAATCGACAAGATCGCCACAGACAACTGTTATGTTATGAGACTGGTCATTTCTTTGCTTTTATTGCCACCGATAGTTTTATTTACCTGCAAGATTGACTTGACATACTCTACTTTCTCGTTTAACGCACAATAAACCAATTTTATCACTTTTGTCAAAGTCTAACGTCACAATGACATAAAGACAAAGTAATAAACGTGAAAAATATATGCGTACAATGACGCGGATTTAATGTATTCAGATGTTAAACACGTCGTGACTCTTAATGTATTCTAAAACTAATTAATAACAGTAAATTAAGCGGGAACAAAGACCTCATTAATACAGGGCGTAGGGAGCTCAGCAGAGTGAATATTTTATAATGTCAACGCTAGTTCGCACGTGGGTTGATGTTTACTGACGCTTGTACTGAAGGTTTAGGCTTTTCATTTTATCAAGATAGAGAGTGTTTTTCAGTAATGGCAGGGCCTTGTGCAAGGTTCGTTTGGATCGCTACCGCTTATCCTTTACTTTAACCTACTGCCAAGCTGCAGTGTTTGCGTTGTTGACTTCCGGTGTGGGGGTAAGACAATCCGGTAAAATTACTATAGAGGCATTCCGTTTTGATCGTCAGCGTTGGCAAAGCATTTGCGGTTAAATTGCAGTCTTAAGATTGTAGTCTTGAGACATGTCTATGGGTCACATATCTTACTTACCATCAGAAGCCTGTGTGATAGTTTGTCTCTCCATGCCATTGAAAAAAATATGCCTGAAATACATTAATGATATTGTAAATACGGGGTATTATGGTCGTTGTCGCTGTTGATAAATGTGGGCAAAGCAACCGTCACTCTCGTACTTTCATACTGGTCAGCAAGTGACAGATGAACTGAGAATATAGAATAAGAATATTAGAAAAAATACACGCAAATTAATTAAGTTAGATTGTGCCAAAATCACGTCTCTCTGAGATGAAAAAAGTATCCCAAACTACATTTACGTGTGCTAAGCATTACGATTAATACATCAAAGCCGGTATTAAATAAAAATAGATATATTTTTCTCGGTTACGTTCGTTCGCGAACTAGGTTAATTACCTATAATCCAATCTCTGCAATAAGAATGGCTAATAACAACGCCCTATAAAAACTCAGGTCATTAACTCATTACCCATGGTTCATCTATGTTGTTTACCTTTCGGATTACGAAGAGAAGACTGCCCAAAATTAACATGTAGATTAACCTAATGTTATTTCTTCAGAGGGCCCGAAGGGCCAAAATAACCTAAAAATAGGAGCTCCGCTAAAGCGGAGCTTCGTTAAGGTTTCCTAAAACGCCCAGGTGAACTAATCAGGTGAACCACTGGTAATGCCAGAGGTCGGAATAGAGTGATTATTAACCTAAATTTGACGCATGTTCATTCATGCGTGAGTGAGATGGGAATACGTTATTGAATGAAGATGCATCAAGTTTAGGTTAATAAGCACTACCTATTCCGACCTCTGGACTAATGACCCAAAAACTCACGGTTTCTGTTTACTTACCAAAACTCCATTGTACAGCTCCGCCAACGCCAAGAAATGGGAGGTGGAACTGGCTACCCTCAAGAGCAACAATCTCCGCCTCACCGCCGCCCTGCAAGAGAGCACGGCCAACGTTGACGAGTGGAAGCGGCAGCTCCACCAGTACAGGGAGGAGGTGGCGCGCGCCAGACACTTCGCCGGGAAAGGTGGGTTGAGTAATAAAGAAAGAAATATTGATTTAACGTAAGTACAGCAACAAGAAGACAAAATGCAGAACGAGACAGAAACAAAGAAAGAAACAGGGCCGGCGGTAAGAATCATATCGTATATTTGACCTGTTAGGATATTGTTTTGACGTCAGCCGCCATTACTGTCAAGGAAATAAGAGCTATCAAAACGTTGACAATACGATAACAGATCAAAGACGATATGGTTTTTAGCGCTTAGAGTACCGGCCCTGTACCTACAATCGTGTTAAAAAAAACAATCTTTAAAAAACCCGACTTTTGCTAACCAACTTTAAATCGTTTTAATTTCTAAATGATGATTCAAAATAAAAAAAATAAGAAACAAACCTAATTTTTAAATACCTAAACCACACCAAGACCCCGCCATATTGAATTTTGATTACTGTCATATCTTTAGTGACACTCACGAGATTAAGACAAATCAATTGACATAAGAATCACCAAAATCGGTCCACGCGTTTAGTTTCTAGAGAGCCTTTTAAAGTCGCGGGCAGAAGCTAGTGTTTTATACGATACAAAACTCTTTGTTGAACACCAAAAAAAAACAAATAGTAATTCAACAGGCGGTCTCACTGTTAAATACCGATCGCTTCCGGACAATCTTGGATTGAAAAATAAAGAAAAATATTAAAGCCGGCCAAAAACTCAAACCCTCTGCACAGAATAAAAATTAGTACAGGGTGGTACTCGATAAACTGTACATATTGAAAGGGATGAAATTTTAGGTTAATTTATCGGTAAAACATTATTTTTTTTACGCACTGGTTTTTTTTTTTAAATTTTTTAAACTTTTTAGTAAAGTTTGGGTAGTACACTTACTTGTGACGGTGTAACTATTGATCTAACAGCCCAAAAATGCATAGTATTGACATTAGTTAGGTTTATAATAATTGATAACAATATTAGACCAATTAAAAATTACTGAGTAACTGCTGAAAATTACTGCAAAAATGTCATTTTGTTTTCATAAAAACAAGATTTTCTCAAAATTTTGCAGATATTTTACCACTTATTTTTTGCTTATTATTATTCCTAATTAAATGAAGAATAATTATAAGCAATGTTTTATCTTTTTTGGGCTGTTAAATCAAAAGTTACACCGTCACAAGTAAGTGTACTACCCAAACTTTACTAAAAAGTTAAAAAATCTGTAAAAAAAAGTGTTTAATTTTTTTTTTTTTATCGATAAATTAACCTAAAATTTCATCCCTTTCAATATGTACAGTTTATCGTGTACAATTCTTCGATGCTAAGTAGTGAATGGTTCTGGTGCTTGGTTTCAGGCAACGAGGCCAACGAGGCGGAACAGCTGCGCCAGCGCGTGGCACAGCTCGAGGCGGAGCTGGCGCAGAAGAACGAGGAGCTGGCGCAGATCACCAAGTCGCGGAAGAGCGAACAGGTGCGCTTTTAACCCCCGACACAAATAGGGGTGGGAGGGAGAGTTTAACATTGTGTACAGTACCACCAGTGAGTGTGGCCCATAATTTCCTAAAATCAATTTTTTTTGGTTGCAGAATATCCATTCCCATTTTTTCCCGATGTTAATTTCACAGTCGTGTTTTTTCATTGGCTTGTTTTTCCCTGACGAATTTTTACCATTCCAGAAAGGAATTTGATAGTGTCGACGGAGCTCCTATTTCTGCGCGGTTTGCGTTCTGCTGCTAAACTTAAATAACCGAAACCTATATTATTTTCCGACTTGATTATAAAGGGGATTCTAAACGCGCCATATTTTCACTGCAATATGTGGCCGGCAACTATTGGTGTACCTCTGTTACTCGTATGTTAGAGAAAGACACCAATAGATGCTGACCACATATTGCAGTGAAAATATGGCCCGTTTAGAAGCCCCTTAAGTGGAAAAAAAATCAATTGGGAGAAATTCGGATAAAAAAGTATGCGATTGGAAAAAATTAAGATCAGGAAATTTCTGCAACCGATAAAATTTGATTTTCGATAATTATGGGCAACACTGCCACCAGTTTCCTAATAGCGATCGGCATATCGGCAATCTTCGTTTTTCTATGAAACACGAGTTACAAATATACAGTCAGTTGCGACTGCACTGCAAGTTGGATAGCAATAGCTAGCCGAAAGCCATCAAGAAGTACTGTATCTGTCTATCTGTGTGTCAGCGGCTCCCACATCTGTTAGAATAAGAGACTTCAGTTCAATAAATAGCTGCGTCCCCCTCAGCCTGTTAGTTCGAGTGTTGGTCTTTGCTCATCAAGGCTTAGACCAACAGTTGGACTGTTAGAATTACACAGACTTAAGGTCGGACGGGGCTATAAAGATCGGGGGTAAGTTTTTTTCAAGGGAATACAACGTTTCAAAACTATTTTTGCGCCCTTTTTAGTTTATGTGCCTTAATTTTTTTTTTCTACTCGCGTACTATAAACCGCTAATATTGATATCGTTAATGGTGTCAGAATACCACCTATAGCGTAACCGAAGAGTAAAAACAATTCTATAATTAGCGTTGCCATGGTAATAACAGTGCTATAATTTATTATAGCATTGTTATTACCATGGTAACGGTCATTCCGGATATCAGTCTTGGCGTTTAGTTAACACTTGACATCCCAATAATTTGTATATACACCGTTAAAAACATTTTAACACCAATTAAAATTACGTATATTAAAAATAAAATTAATTTTGAGACTAAATATGTGTTTAAAATAACATTTTTATTCAATTACTAAAAATAGATGGTTAATATCCATCGATTTGTTATTTGGTTACCATGGTTACGTTCAATATGGATATCAACAAAATGGCGTTTCGTTTGGCATTCCAACTTGTTTATGATAAATTGATAGAACAGTTTTTAGTAACTATTAAAATACGCGTGAAATTTGTTAACATTTATCAATAAAATTCACAAACTATTAATGCGCATCGGAATAGTGAAAATTTCTTTGATGATAAGTAATTTGTTAGCAGAAAAATCGAGTAAAGTATAGGAGAAAAGTTAGCGATTGTTTATTTTTATCATTATCATTTTAAGCTTGTAGAAAAAGTTATGTATGCAACGGTTCACAATTAGCTCTTAAGGTACTCGTGCCTGTATTTAGAGCGCTCGCAAGCTCGCGCTCTAACCTCGGCTCTCGTACCTTAAGAGGCTTCATTATGAACCAGTTACATAAATAACTATTATAAGATAATCAAATAGTTACGTTTTATTCCTTTAAAATCTTCAAAAGACGCATTTACCCCTCAGTCAGAATAGCCCCGCTCGCCCTTATATAACTTTCTCAGTCTTAGAAATAGCTGCGTCCCGTTAACCACCTAACGTAACCCGTCATAAAGTCATGCTACGGTTTTCATCCATTGTCAATTGACTCTAAAAGGCACCCCCTTTCTGCTTTAGGTACGGATATTTTTGTAACACCCTGTATACTAAAGCTATATAAATAAAAATGAATCACTAAATGTGTTGCTAAGCGCAAAACACGAGAACGGCTGAACCGATTTGGCAGATTTCTTTTTTCTGTGTTCGTTATTGTCAGGATACATATGTACAGTCAACAGCATAAATAAGTGATCATTTATGTACCTTGTCACTTTAACATCGTGTTTGAAATGTTATACAAAATTATGAAACGATTGAAAGCGACAAGGTACATAAATATTCACTTATTTATGCTGTTGACTGTACATAAGAAAAAAAATAAAAATCCAACAGGAAGGTTGGAATTTTGCAGCGGGGCGAAGCCGCTGGCGGGCAGCTAGTTAGGCCTGGTTCCCACTATGCCGGATCCGGCAATTCTGCCGGATCCGGTAAGGGTAGTGGCTGTACAATTTATATGAAGCTGTTCACATTATGCGGTGTGAACAGCGTCATAAGCCACTAGCCTTACCGGCATCCGGCAAATTCGCCGGTCCGGCATAGTGGGAACGGGGCCTTACAAATATTTTTTGTTAATCCACTGTTCTCGTTAGTCTGCGGAATTCTAACATATACCTACTCCTTATATTCCAGGATGCTGAAGCCAAACTGGCTCAGAGCCAGCTGGAGCTAGCTCTCGCCGCCCACGACGGGCAGAGGCAGGTGATCCAGGCGCTCAACGACCAGCTGGCGCGCCAGCTTGATGAGCTGGTGAGTTTATCCTCCAACTTGCACTGTTAATATGTACTGTCAAACACTTAAATTTGGGATCCACCTTAGGTCCAAAGTCAATCTGACATTCTACAACAATAAGGTTGAGTTTCCTATAAGTTACAAATGACGCATCTCTAATGAGCAGAGATCGGAATAGGCAGAGCTAATTTGCCTAAACTTGATGCATGTTCATTCAATAATGTATTCCCTTCTCACTCACGCATGAATGAATATGCGACAAGTTTAGGCAAATTAGCTCTGCCTATTCCGATCTCTGCTAATGACATTGACGACTTCAAGCATATTTTTTTTGAAATGGGTCACAAATTAACGTCCGTGACCGTACAACTAGAGTATGGTAGTTGTCCGCTTCAAAATTTGCAAGTAAATTTTGAACCAGTTCTGGTTAAAATCCGTTCCCGGCTAAAATTTGGACCACATTTGTATACCCAATGAGAATGTAATATGATGGAATCAAAGAGCTCATCTGATGATGGAGTCGGAAGGTGGCGACAATATCTTCGCAATACTTCACGTAGACCCACCGTGTAGGGACTCATTAGTTTGGTTTTGATAAGCAGATAATGACTGCACAAAAAAGTACAGTCGGCAGTAAAAGCTTGCATTAAATTTTTGACGGAAACTTATTACGGTTCCATACCGAAAGGGTGCCAACGGGACCCTATTTGTAGGTCTCCGCTGTCCGTCCGGCCGTCTGTCTGTCAGCGGGCTGTATCTCACAAACCGTAATAGGTAGACAGTTGAAATTTTCACAAATCGTGTATTTGCAGCTATAACAGCAAATAATAAAAATAAAATAAATATTAAAGGCTCCCATACAAAAAACGTGACTAGCTCGTTTTCCCGCCTAAGTTTTTCATCCTCGCAGTGTCATGAAAGTTTGGGAAGTAATTTCAATTTTTTGTTGAGCGACAAGATTTATAAATTCGATGCGTGCCGGCACACTCAAGGGATGTTAGGAGTGACTGATAATTCCAGCCTCTTGTAAATTTCTTTGCAAGAAGGAAAAAAAGACAGGTACTTTTATAGTGTGAGAATACCGTGTCAGTAATTTGTTACTGTGCCTTTCTCAATTAAATAATTGGATGTATGTCTGAAGAACATAAGAAATAAAATGTGTAATAAAAATAGAGTTGCGAAAGTGATTTCTAAAAAAAAAAATGCGAAAAGTATTCGCAGTCGGTAGGATTCGAACCTACGCTCCCAGAGGGAATCTGATTTCTAGTCAGACGCCTTAACCGCTCGGCCACGACTGCCACGTGAGATCGCGCGAAAGTAACGTACAGCTGTTGTCATTATAGTGCTGTACAAATTTAATATGTTGTTTATCATATCGACAGATATCTGAAATTATCTGTTTTAAATATACAGATAAGCAAATAAAACGCGTCAGAAAGGAGAAGTTCACTGTCTTAATGTTTCAATCCACAAGTGTGAGTTGTTCGGTTTTTTTTTCCAAAATTGTCCAAATTCAATTTGTAATAATTAAACGAAAAATCTTTTTTAAGCCCCTTTTAGAGTGACCGTTTTTTTACGACACCGTAATCCCATGTATTATAGTATAGTTTATACATGGCTTTTTAGAACTAAACACATTTTTAGTATGTAAGTACAAGTTCTAGTTCGAGTTTCTTGCAGCGCTTCTTCTCCTAATAATGGTCTTGTTCGAATCGCTAGTAGACTCTATATTACCGACGTGTAAAAGAGCCCTAATTTACTGAATAAATATTTTGAATTTTGACTAGTAAAAACGGACCTAGCAATTACACTTCTCTTTTAATTTTTTCTGTTATATTTAACTGTGTGTTATATTATAGCATACTTATTACTGTAGGGACCTGATCCAAAGTGATACCCTAAAAAAAAATTGATCGATTCACTATTAATCTGTGTATAAAAACAGGAACCTCGTTCATTTTTTCTTTATACTTAGGTCGACAAAATTAAAAAAAAACACGACAACAATTAGCAGATATACTCGTACTTAAACCTTTTTTTGTTTTCAGTCCACGATCCACCGCGAGCTAAACACCGCGTTGCAAACATGAGACGCGGCCTCCATACAGCCGCCGCCCATATACGCGTCTGTTGTCAAGGTAAATACTTACCTACCGTATGACTATCATTTTGAAGTATTTACCTAAATTTTTATTGTCATAACATTAGTCATGATTGCGTTTTTCTCATACAATTGCACGTAAAATATGATTTAAGTATTGAATTTGATCACTAATTAAAAATAACTGCTCTGCCCGTCTAGGGCTGATAGAGCAGCTAAAAAGCTATCGATTTAACCCCTATGTATATTCAGCGATTTTTGCTAGTTTCGGAGATATTGATCAAAATCTGAATTTTTGTAATTTTTCCTTATGTCCATGTCACAAAAAATCATTATCTTCATGTTTTATTTCCTTCGTTTTTCGAAACAAACTTCGCTGATTCGTAATGATTCTAATTATGTAAGATACCACTGAAAAACTAATGAAATAAAACATGAAATTAATGATTTTTCGTGACATGGACATAAGGGAAAATTACAAAAATTCAGATTTAAATGATCAATATCTCCGAAACTAGCAAAAATCGCTCGCTATATAGGGGTTAAATCGATAGCTTTTTAGCTACTCTATCAGCCCTAAAAAGGTTGACGTCGGTTTCTGGGACACCCTGTATGTATGTTAAAAATGTAGGTTAATATTCAGGTTGATGTATTTGTCTTGTATTCATGTTGTATTTGTATTGTATTGTAGCAGGACCGGCGGCTGCCGTTACTACTGCGCCAG
Organism: Acleris cristana; assembly: GCA_948252455.1. NCBI lineage: Eukaryota > Metazoa > Arthropoda > Insecta > Lepidoptera > Tortricidae > Acleris > Acleris cristana. The sequence goes on along the minus strand of OX411795.1, from coordinate 9,556,566 downwards.
GAGGAGCCGGCGTATGTAACTGTGAAGGCAAAGAAATGAACACTGTTCTCGGTATTTCGCAAGGTGCAAGAATTCTTTTAATTTTTTAGTATGTGGATTCAGTGTTTCAGACCGAACGTAAGTACTATAAAATGACGCAGTTAGCTTAGTTAGCTAACCGTCCAGGGCTCAATTCCTGAGTTTTGTATATTCTATGTATTTTGGTATGTATTTCTCTACACAACCCTTCGAGTGGCAAGCAACCGTATAACGGCTGCTGTCAAAAAAAAAAACTTTATGACAATATCTCAAAGTTGAAATTTAAACTAACTATAGTTTTCTTGCCGCTTGAAAGGTTAAGTATTTGGGTCAATCAACTTTTCGTTGTAGCTCGTTGCCATGGTGACGTCTCTTGGGTCACTCTTTAAAACTTTGATTTCAAAGGATATAAGTCTAAAAAATCTGTTTTATTGGTATTTACTCCTGAGTGTGCTAGAAGTATATATTATAACATGTTTTCTAAGAAACTCTATCACTGTTGTCTACTGGCTTACGGGACAAAATAACAACAACAAAAAGTTGATCCGCCCATTTTATATCGTCTTGTAGCCATAGTTCAAGCCTTAAGCTTATTTATCTGAGATTGTCTCAGTCAAGTCATAGCTAACAAGACAGCTGACGCATTTTTTTTCCTAACTTAGACTACGGTCTGAGAAAACGTAGTATGAAAACTCAGAATTAATGAAGACTCATTAAACGTAATAAGTTCTTGGTACGGAATTTTGCCCTGCTAATTCAAATAGCAGCATCTCAAATACTTTGTAGCAATTACAACCTCGTTACTAACCCCCTTACTAATAAACATTGAGTAACGGTGGTATAGCTATACAATGTTTTGTCCTTATCTGTCAAATCCGAATGTCACAATGACAGATAAGGACAAAACATTGTATAGCTATACCACCGATACTCAACGTTTATTAGTAAGGGGGTAAGAATCTACTTTGGTATATAAATCTGAGAATCTGTATTTTGGCTTAGAAAGGCAGTATAGAACTGTCGTGTAAGCCACTGATTAGTTCTGGGGCCCTAATATGGCTGCGTTTCGCGTGACAAAGTATGGATAAGGCATCCGTCACCTTCTAACACGTAAATAAGGGCGAGAGGGACGGATGCTTTATCCACATTTGACACGTGATATAGACGCAGCCATTATAGGTCGGCTGGAGTAATCTCTTTCTTGTAACTTGACGCTGTGCATTATGACAGTAATGGCGGCTTATTTAAGTTGACTGTACACATAACCAGTAACAAGTCGTCTAGATCTTTCTACTGACTCTTTAACACTGAAACCACTTAGATTAATAGTTATTGCTAAGTTAAAATCACGTTTTTTCTATTTAGTTACCAATCATGACATCGGCACATCACAAATTTTATTTATTTTATTCATGTTTGATTCGTGGTCAAGCGAAGTTGACCCTATCACTGTAATCTTAGGGTCGCTTTTGAAGCTGTCATTTAATACTAAACTTGGTGGTATTTACCTTAACTCGAATTCATATTTGAGCACATCGAGTCATATTCAAAGTCGTCAAAAGTCTTCGTCAATATCTGACAATCAAGAAAAAAACATATTGACTGAATGTACTAAAGCAAACTAAGGCTAACGTAATTCACAAAGATAGACAGCTGTGTCTCTATTCTACTCTGAAAACCCATATCGCTTTTGACATGTTAACGCTAACTCTTGTTTACTTGACAGTAAAGGCGGTTGAGTTAAAAACCATACCATAACTTGTCAAAAGCAATTTAGTTTTACCGTAGAGTATAGAACCCCTGACTTAATAAAATTGACATATTGTACATTGACGTCGTAACATTGTCAATCTCTGACAAAAACTAGCTGACATTAGCTAAATGTTCGTAAATTATTTAAAACAAAATTTGGCGAGAGCCTTAAAAAATTGTTCATCGTTGACAACTTCATAGAGGCTGTATTATTATTTTCTTATTCAGTATAGCTATTACTACTATACTACACTGTTCGCTTTTTCCATAACTATGCTCCTATCAACTTGTCCCTTATTTTATTTACCTAATGATAATTGTTTGTATTTTACTGATAGCAAATTATGGAAACATAATGAGGCAGCCATTTTGGCCTCTCAGTTGAACTTGGCAGAGCGAGGTGTTAAATAATCGATTGCTTGTAAAGGCATTCAATATATTGATCGTTAATCATTGCAGGTTCTCGATATTCGTAATAAAACATTGTAAAATCATCGTTCTATGTTTTTAGAGATGGGTGCTAGGTAAATACGTATTTACCCAAATACCTATTTAAACAAAATACCTAACCTTTTAAGCGCTGGGTATTTACAAATTAGTATCTATTTATCCGGTCAGTACTCGGTATTTACTTGCGACGTTACCCATCTCTAATTAGAATTTAAATAATTAGGACATTCGTCGAATTTCAGGCCTAAACACATTTTAGTATAAAGAGATCTTTCTCTTTCTAATATACGACTGTCCTCTCTCGCAGACAGTCATAAACGTTTAGTGATGAATAAATCTATGACAGCGACCCGAAGTAATTTATATAATGTCCTTAGTTCTTAAAAATTGTATCAAAATAGTCTTACACCCGTATTCACAAACGTCACTGTTAGGTCTCACAGTGCTCACGAACGCTCAGGGTGTTTCAAATCGTCTCACAAACAAAAGGTCGGTCAAAAAGGACCAATCACAAAGCTGTATCGAACGCAGTGCATTTAAATCAAATCAAATCAAATCAAATTCATTTATTTCATTACATTTAGACATTTTCATATAGAATGGTTTTCATTTACTCAGTGAAGGATCCCTTAAGTATTGTTTGTGAATATGGGGGTTAGTTTCGAATATTTTCTTAAGTGTTTGTAGATGTGTTGATAACAACCACGTATCTTAAAGCATTACGAAACATGCCCGGATATACAAACGTGGTGAAATATGGTCTTTATGGGAAGACGTTAAGGTTGGGTTAACATACAAAAAAATATGTTTTTTATTAAAGTTTGTTTTTGTTGTCACTTGCATTTTTCCATACATTCAAATATCACTTATGAAAATTGACCACCGATCTAAAAGTACTGCCGTTTTATTGCTAGTTACCAATTTCCTTTAGATCATTTCATTAACTAAGATATAAATTGATGTACAATACGCTTCTGTTAAAAACGGACCTTATATTTTATAGGGATTTAAAAACTAAGTCCAAACAGAATTTTACAATTTTGTATGGACGCTAAAGGATTTTTTTCATATCCTTATAAATTGAACACAGACAAATTGTACATAACTTTAATAAACCTTAGTTTATTTGTGAGAGAAGTGTAACTAAAAATAAATTTCATTTATTTATTTAGTACCTATGTACTATCACGAACGTTAATTTGTGACCCATTTCAAGAAAAATATGCTTGAAGTCGTCAATGTCATTAGAGATGTCAAGTCATTTTTAACTTTTAGGAAACTCAACCTTAACCTTATTGTTGTAGAATGTCAGAATTGACTTTGGACCTAAGCTGGGTGGGTTCGCGACTGTACATGAGAATGCATATTTTTTATTACTACACATTTGATAATGACATCTTTAACTAAACATTAATTTGTATGGAAACCTAACCTTACCGTTTCCTTTCAACATTAAAATATGTATGTAATTAAAAATTTATAAGTTCTTATTATATTATTAAGACGTCTTCTACGATCAAATGCCAAAAACTTCTATTAATTTAAAAATAATACATATTTTTAATGGTAGTATAAGAGTTTGTTTCCGAGATGCATAGGTGAAATACCGATTTTAAAAGATGTTTCAAAACTTTTGGAATTCTTCGTCTATAAAAAAGACGGGCTGTGTCGTGTCCTAGTATGTGTATAAATAATAATAAAACTTAAATTGTTATTATACCTATATAAAATTAGTCGATACATACCGTTGCGTTATCCAACGATTAATCCAAATTAAATTTAAAATTAAATCTAAATCTAAATCTCCTTTGCGGAATATTAAAGTACAATGAACATATTTAACGCTTCAATTAAACTTTAATATATAACTAAACATAGTTGTAAGTGACATAGAATATGTTAACCAAATTTCTTTCCTATTAATCGTAACTGAAATGATCTGTACTGCATTTTAATTTTACTCGAATATAATTTCCTTTTTTTTTACTCTACAGTATTTAATAATCTCTTTATTATAATAGTGTCTAGTATATGTCCGAATATAAGATTCCACGTAGTTGTAAGGTAAAGGTGGGGTCACGAATATCCGTCTACCCTCCGATAACTTCACGTAGTAAGTTTGTTTTTGCTTTTATTTCAAAACCCCTGTATTGCATAGGTCCCTTAGCAAATTAGAGAATACAGTTTGACAGGTAATATTTGTCTGTGACGTATAGAAAGGAAGTAAAAGTAGGTTATTTCTATCAATAATATCCTCTTCAGGCCCACCATGCAACGAAATTTGTCAATGAAATGTGAGCCTATTGTGAGAATCAGAGTCGATTTTCGAATTCGCTGGTCAGTCATAAACACAGAGGAAAATACATTTTATTTCCTTTGCAATGGATCTTTATCCCAATGGCTTTATGTACAGTTTTCTTGTACGCGGGGCTTACCGAGGGTATCGAACTGTCGAAAGTTTATAAATCCTCTAGTGCTCAGTTTACTGGTCTATGTCGAAAATAGACACGTTTAGGAGCTATTGGCATTGTGTAAACGGATGAGTATTCTCTGTCAAAATCTATTAAAAATTGAAAAAAAAAACAAATATCATTGAAAAAGGCTGAGGACACAATTTTTATAATATACAATGTTTCCAAACAGGGTAACTTTCGTTCACTGTTGAATATTTTGAATAGTAACGTTGTTATTCGATTTTTACTCTCTTGTCTTCTGAAGGAGCATTTTCGTAGACAGTCTTGTTAGACGTGAAGAAACCCAAGTGGTTTTTTTAAGTGCTTGCAAAATACGACGTTTTTGATCTATGTAGCTACTTACATAAAATATGTAATCGAAGGTTAAGATACGGCTATTTTCTTTCTTTCGCCATAGTTATATATTAATAAACATAGATTTAATAATAGTGTATTATTTCATAGGTAAATAAATGCTTAGGTTTAGGTAAAAATATGAATGTTTATAGTAACTTGATATTTATTTGTATATGTAAATCAATATATAACAATATGTGTAGTGTCCTTAGTGTAGACCGAAATCTGTTGGTATTCAAAATGTAATTTAGTATTAGCAGTAAGTGTTATTTTCAACATTCGTAAAGAAAATATTACGTGTGGTTACATACATAAATTTAGACAATTATACCATAGTGAACAGTTGTAATAGAAATGATACAGTTCCCTATAGAAAAATAAAAATGAATTCTCAAATACTTATAATAGTTCTAATAGAAAGGAAATGAAACACTGTAAATTAGAAATTAACGTGTTCTAACGAATTTGGCTCGCGAATACCCACCGACTTTTCGTTTGAATTGGAGTGCCAATATTTATAATATAGTTGACTGTAGATATCGCATTTCGATGGCATCAGTTTTTAAATAGTTTCCATTTTTTTATGGGATATAAACAAATGTCTCTCACAATGTTTAATGATTTATGTATTAATTTTATTTCTGTAGTAGATTTATATTTTATTTGTTTATTAAAACCTATACCTATTATTTCAGATTGATATTATTCAACTTTGCTAAGCATTCAAATGTTGAATCTTATTTAAAGTGTTTTCTTTATTTGCTATATTTATGTCGAAAACTGGTGTCAAAGAAGAGCAGACGCGAGCCATATTTGTTGGCTTTTAAAAATATATTGTAATCGCAGATTAGGGTGTTTAATATCATTGTTCTAGGCTGCGTTGCTTTTGTCTCACTCGAATATTATTGAAAATAAGGAAAACTGAAGTTTATCCTATTTGAGCAAATAGTCATGAATATATTAATAAGAAACCGTGACTATACGATCGAATCTCTTCACTTTTAACAAGCTAGGCCTATACGGGTTATGCAATGTAGTAATATTTTATATTAAGTTAATAAGCAAATTTGCTTATTATACTTTCATGTTTGTCACTGTTCAGTGTTATTTGTGGCTGTAGTTCTTATGTCAGAAAATATTTACATATTATAATTGGATTAAGGCATTTTGAAACGCGATTTTCAGTGCGTACACTGTATATTGTGCAATATAAAATATTAAGTTCTTAACGTTGGTGGCCCATAAGGTACGCTCAGCGTTTAGAACTCGCATATTTATCGCAAAGGCAACGCAGCCTTAATTATGTGTACGTAATATCTTCCATTAGACGCGTAGTCGCTGTGAGCTAACGTATGCATTACAATAAATATATAAATATCGATTAAAATAAGTAAAGCGTTTTATTTATCCCACCCCTGAACCTTAAGTAACATCGTTTTGCCGCATCTTTCCCTTTTATATGATACAATTTTTTATATAGAATCTTGATAATATTTATTTCAATACTCATATGGGAAACACTAAAAAAGAGAAAGATAGATGCAGGAAGTAAATAGGCTATTCCATGAAAATTGGTAGTTCAATAAAAATTTACCTTGCAAAAAGATGGGTATCCGCCATTTTTGGATGTGTTCTACAGGTAAGCCTTTATTAAAAATCAAACCTTGGGGTGCTGCCTAGGGCTCTGCCATGTCCGTGAAATGATTTCTTTTTTCGTATTTGCAGTTTTTATCAAAGGCCATAGCCGGATTTCCGTAGTAAGTCGGCCCTACCCTTTTCAACATTCCCATATACTCTTGCCTCATAAGTATAATTATGTATGAGTTTTGTTAATCTCACTTCATCCATTCTCTCCACATGACCAAACCACTTCAGTATTCCTTTATTATTCCCTGTCACTACATCTATGATGAATACATCCATTCCTTCATTCTAGCATAGTATAAATACTATGATTCTAGTGTAGTCATTTTGCAACCGTAAAATACCTTTGCTTATAGAGTCTGTCTAATGAAAGATGAACCTGAGAAAAAGCGGCAAATTCAAAAAATCTTCATATGGTATTACCGATCAATGTAGGAATAAACGATTTTGATACTTTTCTTATTTTGTTTATTTTGGTTTACTTTTTCACAATACTAAGACCCGTATTAATAAACTATAGGTACTCAAGTCTACTAACACCGCACTCAAGTGTCCGTTTATCCATATTAAGACCACACACGGTATCATATTTAAGTACAGTTTATTAGTAGAACCCCGAGAGTCTTACTACTTAATACGTATGGGTGGATCAACTTTTTTGTTGTTGTTAGTGTCCCGTAAGCCAGGAGACAATTGATTGTTTTTTTTTTTTTTTAAATGTCACCCTGGCACCGAACTACAAAGAAAAGTTGATTGACCCGTATAGTCAGCATTAAATAAATAGATAGTGACACCCAAAGTCGCCAAACGTGTACCGAACTATTTAGCAACTTTGGGTATCACGAAGTATTTGATGCTTTGAAACTATCTATGAAGAAAAAATGCAGGCCACCATAATAATGCTTGCATCAGCATGCTTTCTCATTTGTGAGCTCTTTTAGTAAATAAAATCACCAATAACAAGTCATTAAGTAAAAATATTTTATTTATTATTAGGGTAAAACCGATGCTTTCTCTCAACTCTGCTAATAGGCATCTGAGTGTAGGCACTTGCTTCTTTACAATATAAAATTCGTTCACTTTATTTCCTATGGCATGGATGTCAAAACTATCTAAATTGGATACAGTGGCCTTGTGAGTTCGCTTCTTTCCTGGATTACTGAAGACACCATGTTTTACTTTGCCTTCATTCTCCTCAATATCGAAACACTGATATCTGTAAGAAGAAAGAAGGAATGAATTAAACAGAACACCATTTACAAATATATTGTGACACCCAGTACAGCCCCATTTTACAGACCGACAGCTCTAAGAACATTAATTGGGTTTAGGTGAAATCAAATTGCATCGGTGAGGTTCAAATTGCAACGGTTTAAGAACAAGGAAGACAGGTATAACCCGAACATCTTTTCCAAGAGCTCATAAAGTGTATGTAGGTACATATTAATATGTTTATGATATCTTTTAACTAAATGTATATAAACACCTCCTTAGTGTTTTACTGAAACTAGGTATGAGTGTCAGTTATATTAATCATCTGTCTATTTAATTAATTTAATAAAATTGCGATTGTTAAGAGATTCAACATGGTATAGGTACAGACAATACACCTATGTATAGGGAAAGACAATGATTTTAATTAATTTTAGTATTTACCGGTCATTGATGATAATTCTTCTAAATACTTCGTTTGACTCTGGCATAGTAAATCGTTTTGCTCCAACTCTTTCAACTGCTGAAGATTTTTCAATACCGTTTGTTTTTCACCATCCACGTCCAGCTTATCTGAAAAGAATACATCGTTTAATTTCTTAATGGAAAAGAAATACCAATTTCAAAAGATAGGTAGAACAGAAAAGGTATATATTCAATGAAACTTTGGATTCAAGATATAGAAATAAGAAGTATCAAATTAACATGCCATACTAACCTTGTTATAACCTATGAATTCGGTCACCGTATGTAAACACTCTATTTTTTGTTTCAACAATGCTTCCCTCTTCGCTTGTTTTTCTTTATATTTGTTTATAATGGTACAAAGGATCTGTCGCACACCACTTTTGATAGTTTTACGCATGTTTAGTCCGTAAATTTCGAGAAGAAAACTTTAATTTGACAGTCTCGAACCAACAACGACTTGTTTGTCAATGTATGTTAAAACGTCATTTTAATAGTGTTGCCAGACCTGCCAGTCAAATAAAAGCCCGGTTCATCATTCATTAGACAGACTCTAAACTAGGACCCCCTTGTAATCCGGGTTGCGTGCTCCCGTAAATTACGACGCCGAGTCATTAGGGAGAGTGGTTGCTATGCAGGGGGTTGCGGTTTCAGCCCGTGCTGTGGTAAGTTTTGTGGCGAGGGGAAAGATTGATTTTCTTGACATTAGCAATCAGCCCGTACGTTCTACCTAGTTAGGTAGATAAACTAAAGTCCTTTGAACAGGAAATTAGCACTTACGATTATTTCGAGTAATTATTGTAATTAATATAGGTACTTATGTAATAATTATAGTTTAAGGAAATTTGATTTTACCCTTTTTTTATACTCTTCCTTCGTAAATAATGTTTTTTTCGTTTTGTAGCATAAAAAGCTCAAAAGGAAAAAACGGAACCCTTATAGGATCACTTTGTTGTCCGTCTGTCTGTCCCTCTGTTTGTCCGTCTGTCTATCTGTCTGTCTGTCAAGACGCTTCATCTCGGAAACGCGTGGAGGTATCGAGTTGAAATTAAAACCATTATAATCCGGTCTACAGTCCCTTGAAGCTGTAAAAAAATCAAACTTCTACAATAATGTAAAAAAAGATACGGCCGTTTAAGCCGCAAAAATAGTATCTTATTGCCTAGGCGCGGAAAGTAAGGGATTTCCTGACGAGGTGGTCGTGGCCGAGCAATAGCGACGCCTGCTAAAATACGAGTCAGGAAATCCTCGTTTTCGCCGAGGCATATATAATGCTTTTCGCAAACAATCCGAGGAAATGATACAAATACATGATTATAAGAATTTTTTAAAAAAAATTGACAAATTCGGCGAGAATGTTTGTTTGAAAACTACGAGTATTAGTTAAGATAGTTCCACGCACAATGAGCAGTCGCCGCCCGCCGCCAGCACCGCAGGGCCCTGCCGCCGCACCACAGTGCCCCACCCACAAGTTGGGTGTACGGGATTTTATTATACTCCTAGGAGGAAAATGAGGCACTTCGCGTCTTCGTTTTTCAAAAGAAAGGCCATCCTTTCCGAGCATGTTTGAGATAACGTGTATTTCGACACTCGAGGGAATCAAAATGTATAGGGTAGGTATTTCCCGTTGACCTAGAACTTATCCATCACAAAATAATCTTCGAGCGATAATGCATTATTATTGTGACAAAATAATTGTTTGGGTGTTAGATATTTCACAATTATCAATTATTTTATTTCATGTAGGTACTTTACAGCTTTGACTTGGCCGGGTGCTAGGGAAAAGGTCCGACAACTATTTTGTGACAAACTATTGTTTTCTAATTTATCCTTCGTCGGCTGTAATTAATCAATAACTAATAATTATATAGTCGCCATGCCGATATTATAAATCGGGGTGGGGTGGGTCTCAAGTCTCGACTCTCTCCTGGGACTCAATTCTCGTGACTTCGAGATAATTTTTCATGCGAGATGAACTGTCAACTGCATACATTTTTTCGACATATCTCGCACGAAAAATCATCTCGAAGTCACGAGAATTGGGTCCCTGTTGCTTTGCTTGCATTGCATTTGATATCTGTTTGCGCATCCCGCCCGCCAGATGTATCGATTTTCCTTATCTGTGCTCCACACTCAACTGTCACATTATTACGCATACCTTACCTTATATTATAATCTTATAATCTGTGGTTAAATTAAAACAATACGACGGCCACCGGCTTTTTCTGACTTCGATTGTTTTGATTTGGTTACGATTTTGATACTCTTAAAACCGTGACCCTGTACTTGTCCTGGAGTTTTCTAGCCTACGATTGGATTTGTATCGATATCTTGGACTTGGACCGACCTCTGCGCGTTTTACTGTACTGACTAGGTACTGACTGTGATAATGTCGACCGGTCCCACTGAAGACAGTGAGCGAGACCCAGAGGAACTTGTCGAAGTCCCAGAGTCATCTGCTTGCGAGCCTCTTATAGAGCTCTTGCACGAAACTGAACTCTCTCAGCTGCAGCAGTTGCTAGCCGACAGCCAAGACACTATTTCGGATGAAGAGTTTAATGATGCCGGCGATGATTTATTTTTGTAAGTTTGTACCTATTCGCTATTTATGATTAGGATGTCTTAAGAACTCCATTCAGTTACTACTTATTCTACTGGAAAGTAATCAGATTTCAACTTACACCACACTTGATAGTTTTCGTTTTTAGTTTGGCCGCAAGCAATATATTTTTATGGGAACAAAGTTATTATATTGGTTAATTATAAAACATAACATCTCAACGTTTCTGTAGTGGAGCTTTTTGTTTAAAAAGAAAGGTTCTCCTTTGTTTAACCACTAGGATCCGTTAATTTCAAAGATAAGTAATTGTTGTTTATTGAAACAATGAATTTGTTAACTTGCCTATTGAATAGGTAAAGAATTTGTCTTACTTGCTGTACATTTTCACATTAGAGAAATAGACAAACCCATTATCAATAGTGCTAAACGCAACCATTCATGGGAACGATGGGAATGAGTTACGTAGAAGGTGGCCAACAGCCATGGTATTATGATATGACTGAAATTTCCATTTTTTTAAATGTAATAACTTAATATTATTGTCATCATGGAGCACAATCTGTATGATTCTGCCTGTGACTTTGTCCACATAGAATGAGTTATTCGGCCATCCCATATCGCGGGTGATTTAAATCATCATTATTCCCTCTGGACCTTTTAAAATTTCCGAGATGAAATGTAATGTAGCCTATGTGTTGATCCAGCTATCTTCATTTCAAATTTCATCCTAATCTGTCCAACTGTGAAGGAGTAGCAAAATATCAAAATAATGTAGGAATATTTTCCATGCTAGGTCACTTGAAATAGATTTTTTAGAGTTCCATACCCAAAAGAAAATACAACAGGACTGTCTGTCCGTCTGTCTTTAAAGAGCTGTAGAATGTGTTTAAATGGTGGATTTACTAACAAAAAAGAAAGTAAAATAATAAAGGGGATCACCGTAAAAGAAACATTATTTTTCAATGTTTTTTATATATGTTGTATTGTAAAAACGATAACAAAAGTCAAATTTGGTATGATTATAGTAGAAACCCTGAAGAAAAATAACACAACTAGATAATGGTCAAGTGTGGGTTGGGCTCGGGTTGTTTGATTCAAAATCAAATTAAAATTTAAATATAATGATACATGCTGTGTGGCAGTACGGAACCCTCGGTGCGCAATTCCGACTCGCACTTGACCGTTTTTATTTTATTTTCTATTGTCTTGTTTATGCTATATTTTAAATAAGGTGTTGTTTTTGTTTGCTGTTTTCTAACCTGTATATTAAAATTCATCCATCTTTTTAGAGACATTGATAACGGACCATGGAGTAGCGATGAAGAAACTGATGACACTGCACCCTGCGATGATAAATATGACTGGACAGTGCATCGCCCACTCAGCATTGACGACATATCATTTGAAGGGGAAGAAGAAGTTAGAGTTCCCCAAGAAACAACAACTCCCTTCGAGTATTTCAAACTTTTATTTACCAATGAGTTTTTAACTGGCATAGTGAGCTCAACAAATACATTTGCCTCTTTGATATTGTCGCAGGGCCAATTTGCTGAAAACCTTGTGCAGGCATGGAAAGAGCTCACCATTGAGGAGTTATTAACATTTTTGGGAATGCTTTTTCAAATGGGGACAATAAGAGCAGGACAATATCAGGACTATTGGAGGGGAGACTATCTGTATAATTTATTTGCAAGCAATTATATGAGAAGAAACAGATTTATGTTAATATTAAGATTCTTAAGATTTGGACAAAATAATATAGAGTCACTATTAGATTATTTTAATAACAAAATGTTTAAAATCTATAGCCCAGGGGAAAACTTGGCTGTTGAAGAATCAATGATACTGCCGGGCAAATGCCGCAGGTACGGCTTTAAACTGTATGTTTTAGAAACACCTGGTGGCCTTACCCTACAAGCACACCTTGAGACACCAGACGATGAAGAAGACCAAGACGAAGAAGGGCAACCTCACAGGGATAAAATGGTCGTGAAATTATTAGACAAGTATTTAAGGACGGAGCGGCACGTGTATATGGATAGATTCTTTATTAGGGTTGAACTCGCAAAGTTCCTTTTGGAAAATAAGACGAACGTTACTGGAGTATTGTTTTCTAGTCGGACAAACAATCCTAAAGATGTTTGCACCAACAAACTAAAAAGAGGTGACTGCATTTATAGATATAGTAAGGAGGGGATTTGTGTCTGCAAGTGGCACCGTACGCATGACATCCTTACTATTAGCACCAAATTCTCCCCGGATTTAAAACCTTACATTACTAGAAAGGGACAAACCATTTTGAAACCCGAAATGGTTATAGAGTACAATAAAGTTATGGATAGTGTTGAACGTCACGAGGAAATATTTGAATATTACACGTGTGAAAGCGACTCGATGAGGTGGTACAAGAAAGTAGGCATTCACATCTTACAAATAATGATGATGAATGCCTACTTTCTTTATGATATAAAAAGTGATGTAAGCATTAAATTGTATGACTTTAGGGAGTCTGTAATTACGGCACTGTTGCCACCTCCGCTTCCAACCGGTTCGAGCGCAAATGGGCAGGCTGGATCAAATAGCGTCCCTGTTCCTGCCCGTTTGCCAAAATATGTTGTAAAGCGTGCTAAAACAAAAAGGCATTAGCAAACTGAACCATGTTCATTCATTCAATTGTAGGTCACGTTGGGATACGATTAAACTTTGAAAAATTACACTGTTTCTCTTACTGTCCCACAAAACCATGCCATTGCGTCACTTGTTTTAAGCGGAGTACGAGAAACAGCGGAGCGGAGAAATCGACTAATCTGATCGTAAGTACGAAAGTCCGTGGAAGTCTTAAGAGGCGAGTAAGGGAATAAAGGCTTGTAGTATTGTTAAGCCGCGTATCCACCAAGCGCACGCGCTCGCGCGGCAGCCTCGCGAGCCAAATGCTCGGTCCGTGTGGACGTGCCTCAGGACTGTTCGGGCGCACGTTGCCGAGGTAACGAGTCCTGAGGCACGTCCACACGGACCGAGCATTTGGCTCGCGAGGCTGCCGCGCGAGCGCGTGCAGTGCGCTTGGTGGATACGCGGCTTTAGGCGATGGGCTTGTAACCTGTCACTAATATACACTGGTAAACATTTTAGCCTGTTTGTGCGTAATGTGGTTACAGAATTAACAACAAGTTTTTAGAGTTGGTCGTAATTCTGTAGCTCTGCCTACCCCACTCTGGGAATGAAGGCGTGAAAGTATGTATGTATTTTTGTAGGATTTGATTTACACATTAGTTTTGGATTTATGACGTACATACCAAATGCCAAAGAAAACAGAAAAAAATCTATTAGAAATTTATCTATACGTATTATCGGTATTTTTAACGAAGTTCTCGAAATCAACAGTTTTCGTGATATTAACACAATTGGCTACTTTTAACTATTTGACGACAGATGGCATTAGCTGTACTCATTTTCGATAAGGAATTGAAGCATTTTTTACGGGAATAAGTACTCGTAGTGCGGCTAAAGCCATTTATGATCTTCCATATGAATCAAAGATCAAAACAACTTGATTGTTAACGAATATAATTTGGCTACTTGACGACAGATAGCGCAAGCAGTACTCGTTTTCGATGTGGGATTGAAGTATTTTTTACGGGAATGAGTGCGGCTAGCGCGATCTTCAATACGAATTAAAGTTCAATTTTATTCTGAGGCCAATATCCGACAAAATAAAAACAACATGATTGTTAACGAATGTAATTTTGCTACTTGACGACAAATGGCACAAGCTGTTCAAATTACCTAATTCAAATTACCGACGTGAAATTAAATCCGTCTACTATCACCCGGTTGTTCCAGTCACATCACACCGTAAATAATGTCTTGACACAGGTTCTAAGTACATGCACGGACCAGTCGACAAACCCTGTCTGATTAAAATCATGCTTAAGTATAGCACAACTTGGATTTTTAATAAGGGCCTCTGTCCGTAAAACATATTTTAAAACCGGGAAAGAGTATGTTGCACTATGCTCAGCGTAGGGTTCCGACGCAGTTACTACAAATATCTACATATATAACTATGTTTAAAAACAACAAGTATGAACAAATTTTCTATTTAAAGTTATTGGTCCTGTCTGAGATGATTTTTAGTAGGTATAAACACTATTGCCTGTATGTTAGGATCCAATTAAGTCTTAGTCGTGATAGTTTATACTACTATACTTACCTACTATACAGTACTCTCAGTACTTTTCACATCGATCGGTCGAGGCGTTTAAGATGATGGAACAAACAAACACGTTTTATAGTTTAATACCGTTTTTTTGACCGTGTGGTTGCCGGGTTAGAATAGTGCCACTCCGTGTCTTCCCGTGGTTGTCGTAAGAGGCGACTAAGGGAATAAAGGCTTGTAGTACCTACTGTTAGGCGATGGGCTTGCAACCTCTCACTAATTCGCTGGTAAACATGTTAGCCTAATAGGGAATATGCATGGACTTTACAAAATTGCATTTGTCAACAAAACATAAAAATACCGTAAAAGACATCACCAAAAGTGAAATTAAAATTAAGATCGGTCAAGAAATACGGATGATACAATGGTGCAAATCCAAATATCCCAAAACCTATTTAAAAATAAAATAAGCCGATAGGGTTGCCATCTATAATAATTCATAAAACTGTGGCAGATTGCATCATAAACGCCACCAATAAAATAATGTAATTAGAGTGAAAAGGCGGGAACCTTCGAATAGGAAAGGCGCGTTTTTGAGGGAAAATAATTTGTAAAATCTTTTAATCTTGTAAATATTGTTTATTCTCTCGTTTCATATAATTTTACCAGATAAGGTTGTAAATATAATTATTTAGAGGTAAGATGGGAGGCGGGAGAACCAAAAAACGAAAAAAAGATGAGGGAAATGGGTCTGCCTCGGAAGACTCCGATCAGGATACCGAAGTTAATAAGTATCGGCCTTTCAAGGTAACCAATTATTCCAGGAAATATCCCGAAACATCGCAAAGAAAGGACTTCGTAGTATTCCTTGCTCACCAGACCGCAAATACGCCTTTTTCAGATAACGACAAGGTTTCTCTATCGCAGGCCATTCGAAAGTATGCCGTGTCAGGTGTGTCGCATCTAAGGCCAATGAACAAATATAAAGTTGCAATTACTTTTGATTTGTCTAATAACGCAAATACTTTCTTGGCAAATAGCAAACTGTTAGGTGAACTGGGACTCTATGCATCTATTCCTGCAGCAGATACTGAAGTGACAGGGGTTGTCAAGTCAGTTCCGGTTGGTATATCCAATAAACAAATATTTTCTCTGATCGGCAGCTCGCGCAATGTGATCCAGGTCCGGCGGTTCATGCGCAGAGTGAGGGCAGATGGGGGCGAGGTCTCGTATGTTCCTACGCAGACTGTAGCGGTAACGTTTGCTTCCACTCAGTTGCCTCAACACGTATTCCTGGACTCTTGGAGACATGAGGTAACGCAATATGTTCCTCCTGTTAAGCAATGTTTAAAATGCCAGCAGTTTGGACATATCGCCAGTTTCTGTAAAAATAACGAAGTCTGCTCTATTTGTTCCGAGAATCACAATTTTAAAGTTTGTACAGCCGATAAGGAAAATCCAGTTTGTGCTAATTGCAAGGGTAAACATATTGCCATTTCTGTGTCTTGTCCTGTGAAAAAAACCAAAATTGAGGAAAATAAAATCAAAACTCGTTCTGTTGCATATTCCGATTTATTTAATGAGAAGTCTTTTCCGCAATTGGCTGCAAGGTCCGCGGAAACTTATTTGCAAAATATGTTAAAAAGCCAGTCATTTTTGAACATGATTACCCAAGTCATAATTAAATTGGTAGCCAACCAAAATGAAGCGCCTATTAACACGGAATCGATACGAGCGGCATTCCAAAATACGATTAGTGGGAGTACCCATCCTAAAACATAATGGATACTCTCAATGTCGTTCAGTGGAATGCTCAGAGTATTTCGCACAATAGGCACTCATTTACAAATTTTTTATATGATAATGACATACATATCGCAATCATCTGTGAAACCTGGTTGAAGCCTCATATGAGGCTAAAGGTTCGAGGGTTTAATATAGAGCGCAATGATTGTGGTAACAAACATAACGGTGTATGTATTATGATTCATAATAGTATTGCTTATAGTAAAATTAACACATTTTTCGATGACTCTCTTCAAAATATATGTATTCAAATAACTATTAATCGCAAACAGATTAGTATAGTGAGTTTTTATAGTCCTACTAATTGTAATCCAGCTTTTAACAAAACAAAATTTGAAAATTTCGTTCAATCTATACCCGAACCTATGATAATCTGCGGGGATTTCAATGCTCATCACACTTCATGGGGTTGTTGTTCCACTTCGCCACGTGGACGTGCTGTCTTAGATGTTGTCGATGATAATTATCTGGTATTATTAAATGATGGAACGCCCACCACCGTCGGTTCCATGACATGGCGTCCAAATGCGTTAGATTTGTCTATAGTTTCTCCTTCGTTAGCCCCCTGTTGTAGTTGGTCGGTTTACGATGATCCTCTTGGTAGTTATCATCTACCTGTAATAATTAATTTGGTTCTTAATTATAATGTTCAAAATAATAGTAATAATGTAAATAATCTTGTTAACAGTGTACATTTGCCCATCTACCCGTGCCTAAATTTTAGGAATATAGATTGGAAAGTGTACGCTGAAAAGGTAAAACATTTGTTAAATGATTTTCAAATAGAGTCGTATTCGCCACTCGAGGCGTACAGTTTGTTTTCAAAAAAAATATTGGGTGCTGTCTTTCAATCCATACCCAATCGTAGAGGAACTTCAATAAAAAGTTCTAATCATTTGTCTTCTAATAATAAAAAAGCTTTTAAAAAAAAACATAATCTCCCATGGTGGAATAATAAATGTTCTTTAGCTGTTATAAATTGCAAACAGGCGTATATTGCATTTAAACAAAACTTTAGTCTAGAAAATTATTTGGAGTTTAAGAGACTGCAAGCTATAAAGAAACTGGTTCTTAAAACAGAAAGACAAAAGTCTTGGGCTGATTTGTGCAATTCTTTTAATCGCTTCACCCCATTGTCTGTTATCTGGCGCTTTATGCGCAAATTTAATAAAACCTATGTTCCTCAACACTCTGTTGATAATAATGAATGGATTTTAGACTTTCTACAAAAATATACTCCTGATACGGTGGAAAGTGAAAATAGTTTTTCTAGTGACTCTTCTTCTAACATGCATAATAATTTCCTTACAAAACCTTTCACTCTTGAAGAATTAAAATCTGCAATTTTTTCGCGCAGGGACACTTCGTTTGGTTTGGATGGAATACCATATATGATGTTCAAGAAAATGCCAGATAGTTGTCTTATTATTTTATTAAATATTTATAATGCACTTTGGATAAGAAATGATATACCGCCTGAATGGAAAACTGATTGCATTATTCCTATATTGAAACCAGACAAACCTAGGTTTAATCCAGACTCGTATCGTCCTATAACATTGACGTCGTGTGCAGGAAAAGTCTTTGAACAGCTACTAAAACAGCGTCTTGAGTATTATGTAGAACATAATGGTCTACTTCCAGTTAATCAGTTTGGTTTTCGTAGAGGTCGTTCAGCTCGTGAAAGTATTTCTTTGTTTCATTTTGATATACATAAAAGCATCAGTAGTAACAACAAACTCATTTCGGTGTTTTTTGATATTACCGGCGCTTTTAATAATGTAAATATTAATATTTTATGTACAGAACTTTTAAATTTAGGGTTTCCAGTTAAAGTTGTGCAGTGGATTCAATTGTTTTTATCTAGTAGAAAAGTTTATGTTAAGCTTAATGGTGGTTTGTTTGGACCTCGTCTGTCATCTGTAGGTGTGTGTCAGGGTGGAATTTTATCGCCTTTGATGTTCATTTTATATATACGTCGTATAAATTTGATATTGGGACCTAGTATAAAAAATTTGCAATATGCTGATGACCTTGTTGTTTATTGGTCAGGTAATAATTCTAATCTTATTATAAATAACATTAATTTAGCATTAATTAAATTGCACAATTACTTTTCATATTTAAATCTTGAAGTTAATCCATCAAAATCGAAAGTTGTAGTCTTTGGTCAAAATTATTCTGCTATGTTGCCATCTTTATTTTATAACAATACCCCTTTGCCAGTTGTCTTACATAACAAGTTCTTGGGTGTTATATTCTGTCACAATTTGTCCTGGAAAAAATACACAGATCATTTAGTAATCAAAGCTAACAAAGCTTTCAATATCCTTAAGTCTTTGTGTGGTACTAATTGGGGGGCCGACCCCAAAATATTACTTATGTTATATAAATCTTTAGTTCGCAGCCATTTTGAATATGGGTTTATGTGTTTCGCTTCTGACTTAAAAATTGTAGATATTTTGGAAAAGATTCAAAACAAGTGTATGCGTATAGTTACTGGAGCTTTTAGAACCACTCCAATTGTTTCTCTACAAGTGGAGTGCAATCTTCCTCCAGTTGCAATAAGACTTGCTTATTTAAAAGAAAGATTTGTTTTAAAGCTTCATTCTCAAATCAACAACCTTCTTTTAAATCAGTTTTCTAATAGTAATACTCGTATGTTATGTAACTCAAAATCTTTTTACATTTTACAGGGTTTATCTGAATTTATTGATTATCTAAATCAGTTTAGTATATTTAAAAGCAATAATCACTTACCTTATTTTGATGGGTCTTATGATAGCAAATTCAGTCCTATTAATATTTCAATTGATAATGATCTTTCCAGAAAGGAACAGGTATATGAGAAATTAGCTTCATGGAATGGTTGTAAATTTATTTACACAGATGGATCAAAGAATGAGACTAGTGTATCTTCTGCAATTTATGATCCTGAAATCAAAATGGGTCTTGGTTTTAAAATAGACAGACAGGCTAGTATTTTCACCGCAGAGGCAGTTGCTATCCTTTGTGCGTTAAAGCACATATTGAGGCAAAACAATGGGTCACATAAGTGGGTAATTGTCAGTGATAGTATGAGTGTATTAAAGGCTATCCAAAATAACAAAATCAATTCTAATACTAATTACATAATTTTTTTGATTAAAGATCTTTGGTCCGATCTCTATTTAAAACATCAAACTGTTGTTGATTTCATGTGGACTCCATCTCACATAGGGGTCTCTGGTAATGAAAATGTGGATTTCTTGGCTCGTTCTATTTCAGATTCTCCTCAATCTATTGATGTTAGTTTTAATCTCCCACTCCCATATACTGATGTTATCGCAATATTGAAGCAAAGAATGTACGATAATTGGGGAAAATATTGGGATTATGTTGTGCAAAAAGAAAACAAGGGTTCTTGGTATGCTGCCTTGGATATAAACTTACAATCTGTATCTTGGTTACGTAAAGGAAATATCTATCATAAGAGAAGCTTTTATAACATTATATGTCGGCTAAGGTTCGGTCATTGTCGTCTAAACCATCACTTGTATCGTATGAAAATTGTTAATGATCCTCTTTGTGACCTGTGTCAATCAAATGAGGATCAAACAATAGATCACATACTATTTCATTGCTCGTCCTTTGGCATTCAGCGCCTTGTGCTGGTGGACGAATTAATCCGTATCTACGGAGAATCACATCTGGTCCCGCGATCTGTTCAAGAATTGTTGAAAGATCATTCTACTTATGTGC
Organism: Acleris cristana; assembly: GCA_948252455.1. Lineage (NCBI taxonomy): Eukaryota > Metazoa > Arthropoda > Insecta > Lepidoptera > Tortricidae > Acleris > Acleris cristana. Next base: position 9,535,952 of record OX411795.1, on the reverse strand, counting down.
CACTTTACAACTTCATTAAGTCAACGATAAAAGAAATTTAATTTTTCTCATGCTTGTAAATAGGTGTAAATATTGATTCTTTGTGTTTATATTTTATTTTTATTCGTTTCAGTCAGTATAATTTAAGTTAGGTTAGAAGAAAGTTGTAAACAATACAACTGACAGGTGTCATTTTTCAGGATATTTTGCGCACGTTACAGAAGACGTGCGTGGCAAAATAATTATTAGGTATTTTCAGAAAATTATACTATTCTATTACTCAGATATGACAAAATGATATGAATACGACGAATATTGTTACTCGGATATGACGAATTCTTCTCGGACTATACATTTACTGGAATGGATTACAACTATAGAAGTTTTATCGGATTTGACGACATTTAATGGGAAAAAAAATTAACACTGAAGAAGTTTTATCGGATGAGACAACATTGAAAGAATACTTTAGACGTTCAAAATAGCAAAGAATATATGAAATGATTTCAACTTATGACGAGGCGATATGGTCTTTGATCTCAGCCTGTCCAAACGGACGAATTATAAAAAAAAAAAAATGTAATTAAGTTTTGGGGTGACACCTACAGTATCCGCACGGGGTGCCACTCATGCTAGCTACGCCACTGCCGGGACTGCTAGCTTCGTAGGCAGGATCATAGTAATTACTAATTACAAACCAACTAACTGCATCAATTTGAACTTTCCTAACTACCTACTTAACTAAAGAAGAGTTTTAAAACGTCCTATAATTTTCGTCCGCTTTAATACAAAAACATTACTTTTATTTTTATTTTCGGTAATAAAAGTTACGGTCTTATTACGAAATAACGTCCTAAAGTTCGAAATTACGCATAATATTTGAGCATATTTATCGATAAAACATAGTTTTGTGAACAATAATAATTTACAGAAATATTCCAAAATAATAATGTTTTAAGTAGCTACATTAGTCAGAGTGATCTGTTTTTATTGTCTCCGAAATAATAAACGAATTATAAATAAAATGTCAAACAAAACTGGGAACTTGAACATAGCGCCTGACAGGTCGTTTTTCCATCGATTTTCCAAAGCGCATGTCTAGTTTCCCGCCATTTCGCCAGTGCCGCACCGCCGGGCGAGCGAAGCGCGCGGGTCTGTGCCAAATTTGGAAAAAATAAAAATTAAAAACATTTGAATTAAATCAGTGGCCGCGCGGGGTTTTGTTTCCAGCCAGTGTTTTTTTATGTGTTGAAATAGGATTATCTTTCCGGTATGTTGGTATTGCGTTATTATTTTTAGATTTTAGGAAGATATAAATAGATGAGTTTACAAATAAAGAACGTATCGATTAGTCGATGATAATTATTTAAAAAAAACCTATTCCTAAAAAACCTTTTTTTAATGAATGATGACTGGCAAAAGTCATTGTCTATTAAGGTTTCGGCGGTTTTCTTATATCTTGACACGCATTCGGGGAACAATGAGGTGTCAAATTAGTGGGCCTGTGACATTGCGATGTTATTCGCCTACCCTCTTATTATCTCACTGTATTGTTGGCATATTATTATTATTCACTAGTTCTCTTTTATCTAAAACAAAGAAGTTTCAAAGTTTATTGACTGAACCTAGTTCGGAGGATAAAAAAAATATATAGTGTTGAAACTACTACTTAATCTTCTGTCAAATTATACACTAATTTTATGTCATTGCAAAATTCTACGCATATCAAATTTTTTAATAAAACCAAATCTAGTTTAATTTATTAATACCTACGTAACTATTTCATTTATAATAAAAATATATTTAGTAGAGACCATTTTTATATGTGTTTGTTTAGACACATCGCCTTAAAAGTTATGATTGCCTATAGATGGAAGCATTAAATATGAAGATCTATTGACCTACTTAACCCAGTTTCCACTGACTTTCTCATCGCGAAATCTTTAGCGCACTCTGTGTAAATATGTCGGCGTTCGATATTGGCTCGATTTTATACGAAAATATCAGAGCACGGCGCTGAATTTATTAAGTCGATTGTCAAGCTGAAAGGTTCCATACAACATGCGATAACGTTTCTCTCCGCTTAAACGTAGTCCGATTTATACGATTGTTGAATATGCTGTAGATATTATAATTAAAAACTAGGCATGTACTTACCTACGTTTTTTTCCAAGGAATTTTTTCCACCAATTTTTTTCTTCCTCATTTGTTGAAAGTATTTGCAAATTGAAAGTATCTCCCGGCGTCCGTCTGTAATGCGCGCGCTAATGTTAAAAACTACTGAATGTCTGAATGTGCCATCAGCAACACAGTAACTGACCATTTGTGAAACTTGTCACCTCACAATAAGGCTCACTAGTAGTCAGTTAACAGTTGATACAGTTTTAACCATAATTTAAACCATTTCTTCGGAAATTGATATTTCACTTGAGAGAAACCATTGCGGGCAGAGTGAAGTAGTGTTAAGCAAACGTTGCTAGTAGAACGGATGGCCGATGTGCCAAAAGATTTCTCAGCTGGCGACCACGTAAGCAACAGTAACGAAAGACGCAGAATTACTTAATTATTATTTCTTCCGCTGACACCTCATATAATGAGGAAATAATGATAATTACAAAATGATCTCATTATGCGGCTCCGACTTAGCGTAACTTTGAAATGCAAAGAAGGTATCCCTTGAAAGGAAAAGTTATTTTTGAAAACCCATCCTAAATCTCGCATAATATTACATTACGGTTGCCTTTTATTATATACAGGTAACGATCTCTATTCCCTCATTATAATACGAATGAGCAAGTTTGTTTGTCCGTCAGGTTTGTTAAGTTTTTGCTAAACCGATGTGGTAGCAATGCAGAATAGCTTAAGGATGGAGACGGATATCTATTATTTCATCGAAACACCTTTCAACGAACGTATTATCATTTCATCGAAACCGCATGGGTTATGTTTTTTTGGTACCTAGTCACAAGTCTAACCTAACCTATCCTACGTAATGAAACAGCAACCATTTATATATACATCAAAAATTAATCCACAACAAGGTTCGTCAAATATGTATCAAGAATCATCTGCAACATGCTTCGTCAAGAGTTTACAATAGTTGTTGACGAAGCATATTGCTGATTAACTATTGTAAACTCTTGACGAAGCATGTTGCAGATGATACAGTGTACACAAACTACTTAATAAGCAACATGCTTCGTCAACAGCGTACATAAACCAATCAGCAACATGCTTCGTCAATACATCTACGTAGGTAATTAATGTTTAAGATAAGATGAAAACTCTTCTTCCACTCCGACCAACTAAACTGACCAACTATAACAGGTCAACTATTTTTCTTTCCCAATGGCTCAACTATATCAAATTGAACAGAGTCGACGGAGCTCCACTGCTGCGGAGCTCCTATTTCTGGGTGTTTTGGCCCTTCGGGCCAGCTGAAGCTAACATAACCTAAACCTACCTCCTATTTATGCTATGAGACTGGAAAAGCGATCTATTTGGTTGGTTCGATAGGAATAAATGGCTCCTTGGAGTTCCATTCTGTACAACTGGTTGGTCAGTTTAGTTGATCGAAGTGGAAGACACCGATGAAAAAATCATGGTGTCAGCAGAAGACAGCATTCGATGAAATAATTGAAAGAATCACTACCCTGTATATTGAATAGTTATCTAGTGAATTCTTGGGAATGATTCTTCTCTTAATCCCACCAACGACTCGCTAGTTTTAACCATTGAGTGGTCTTAATTGGGTTTTAGTTAGTTTCCTTTGTGTTTCAATTGGATCTGCAAAGCGGCACTGTAACTTCGTTAAAGAATGACTCTTTGGAGCTGTCTTCTTTATTCGGAAGTTTTTGGATTAGATTTAATCTTGTTTGGTTAATTTTTGTTTTAGTTTTTTGGAATTTAAAGCATTATTTGACAGATCGATAATCCTTTACCTCAAATTGTATCAATATTATTTAATTTTTTTTTTTCATTGCCAAGGGTCCTAAATCGCACTATTCCGCAATATGACGCCGATACGGCATTGTGTTATGGTAAAGAATGGCATCTCATTTTCCCACTCAGGATAAAAATCTATGATACATGGTATTATAGGTATTGTTGTTTACTGAAATATTAATGAACCACATACAAATTCAAGAAACTAATTTCATATTTATTTTTAATTTCAGGAAAGTTTTATTTATTTTACTAGTAATTATTTTCGAAAGTTCGGACGAGTTAATGCTATATGAATGTAGAAATCGATAATACGAATTCAATAAAATCAAATAAAATTTGGACAGTTTGAATGTTGGTCAGTAAGCCTATTCATAAAAACAGTTTTGGCAAAACCACATTTATTAAAATTTTGGCGTAGGTTCCAATTACTTGCATACACACACACACACACACACACGCACGCACGCACGCACGCACGCGCACCCCTCTTTGCCTCGCCCTACTGAAAACCAGCGTCACATTATTGTCAAATCTTGTGACACTAGCTAAGTAGAGACCATTTTGTTCACCATTATAAAGAATTAGTTGTACGGTGTTGTCTGCTGCACAGGTCTGCTGTTATTTTAACAGAGATAGTTTATACCTTAGATATAGATAGTACCTACCTAAGTATATTGTATATAGGGAAATTTATTTATTATTCAAAGAACATATTATATGACTAACAGCTTGTTGCCAAAGCGTTAGACACGGAATTACATACAAATAATTAAGCACTTAAAAATAAGCAACAAAATATTATTATATGTATACAAATGGCCAGTTCCCGTAGGAATAGCGATAAACAACAACTACGCGGACGAAGTCACGGACAAAAGCGAGTTACAATTGTAGCCTTAGTACTTATCAAGATATTCTGTTACAATAAACTACTTAAAAGATATCATCAAGTATCAAGAAAAATAACCAATATAAAACTCAATAACTTTTATTGGACAGACGCAACACAACAAACGTTGGTAAATAATTGTATTCCTTGACGTCACTGTTCAGAACAAATAGAATCTCACCCATTATATAAAGCTAGCTCTCTACAGAATGCGTCTTCTCCAACTTACTTACAGTTAAATAGGTTAGTACTTGAACATTATACTTGAAAAGTCTTGATGGGAGGCCTCATTTTGTACGACTTGCGCGAAGACGCGGGTAAAGAGGATATACTCGTAAATAATATAATAGAGATGTCAGTTTATAAAGGAGATTCGAGTTTGTCGACGAATGAATATTACATGAAATATTTTATTACCAACAGTCGCAGAAAACATACATACCTTCACGATTTTATTCCCAGAGTGGGGTACCTAAGCAGAGCTACAGAATTACCAACAACTCTTAAAACTTGTTGTTAATTCTGCAACCATATTTTGCTCAAACAGGCTGTTTTTACCAGTGTAGGTATATTATCTAGTGACAGGTTGCAAGCCCATCGCCTAACAATACTACAAGCCTGTATTCCCTTAGTCGCCTCTTACGACTTCCACGGGAAGACGTGGGGTAGTACATAACACCCCATGTCTTAGCTTATTTAAACCGGCGAGTTTAAGTAGTCCAGTCAGAGTGCACAAAGCACATTTTAGCACGTGCATTCTCAATTAGGCAGCAGGATTTCTGATGAGCGTTCGAATTTATAAGGCTTCTTTATAAATACTTATATAGAGAAATAAATACGTAAATTGATAGAAAATATTCAATACTCAGAAACAAATACTCGTGCTCATCACACGAATGTTTGTCCGTACAGTCACGGACTTTAATTGTTATGCCACTATGGAACCCTGTCGCATAACGTTAATCATTAATTTTGGCGTAATTTCTTTCATGTGGTTTGACGCTGTCATTATGACAGGGTTCCATAGTGGCATAACAATTAAAGTCCTTGACTGTACATGTGAGGAACTATTATGACGTTGAAGATTAATCTTGACTGCTAGCACCCGTATTCACAAACAATACTTAAGGGATCATTCACTGAGTAAACGCACTGCGTACAATACAGCTTTGTGATTGGTCCTTTTTTACCGACCTTTTGTTTATGAGACGATTTGAACCACCCTGTGCGTTCGTGAGCACTGTGAGACCTCATAGTGACGTTTGTGAATACGGGTGCCTTAAAGCTTCGACTTGAATTCCCAAAAACCATTTTGGTTTGTCTAAAAGATTTGTACCAACTGTTCAAACCGAACTTAAACTAAGCTGGTTAAAAGATCCAGCGTATTTTGATCTCTGGTTAGTAATGATTGTTACAAATCTAGGTGTCAAACTTAGTTGGAATTGGGGAAGGGTATAATATCACGCAATGCGAGAGAGCGGTCTCTTTCAAAGGATAATGACGGTCGGATCATTTTGTTAGATGTCTTTCATTTATGTAGCATTGCGTGAGGAACGCTCTAGAGCTTTTTAAGATAATCTAGTTTTTCGGTTTCTTGTTCAGCGCCTCTATTCTAGGCGGCAAACGATATCGTAATTGACCAGTCTATTGTTGGTGTTATGATGTCAGACGCCATTACTGTCAAGTAAAGCTGCGACCACACCGGTGCTTAAAATACGATGACGGTACGGAATCGCAGTGACGCCTCGTATTAGCACCGTTTTTGACGCGAGCTCCACACACCAATGCTTAAAAAACGGTGACGCTACGGAATCGCAGTGACGCGTCGTATTAGCACCGTTTTTGACGCGAGCTCCACACACCAATGCTTAAAAAACGGTGACGCTACGGAATCGCAGTGACGCGTCGCATTAGCACCGTTTTTGACGCACCCTCCCCACACCGCTGCTTAACGGTGCGTATATTACGGTACGTCAAAAACGGCGCCATGTTGTTACTATGACCCCGTCTTTTGTTTGCGCAACGACACCGTTTTTTAAGCAGCGGTGTGGGGAGCGTGCGTCAAAAACGGTGCTGATACGACGCGTCACTGCGATTCCGTACCGTCACCCTATTTTAAGCACCGGTGTGGGCGTAACTTTAATAAGAGCTATCAAAACGGTGACAATACGATAACAGATCAAACACGATATGGTTTTGACCTTGTTGAATAGAGGCGCAGGGCCTAAGAAAATAAAAAAGGAAAAAAAGGAAATAAGAATAAGAAGAGAAGGGAATAAGATGGCACATTGTACTTATGCTAATTTCAACGAACTTGAAAACATGGGTGTCGTTTGTTAATAATAATAAACAACGAGAGATGGCGTCATTATACCCTCCGAGTATGAAAAAGTAAGCGATCACTAATTTCGTGGATTTTAAGTAGGGTCTTGGTAGCATAATTGGTAATGCGCCTGCATCGGCCCGGAGAGCCAGAGGAGATGTAGGTTCGTATCCTCCCTAAGGCCGACGAATTTTTTTCGCTTAATATTGTTTGAATTTCGAGCAGACGTTTCGGTTAAAAATTAAAAAATGTTTAAAAACATGTAATTTCTTAAGCTGTATCTATATTTATGTAATTAAGTGCCGCACTCTGAGACGTCCATTAAATTTAATCCTTGATTAAAGTAGCTGCTGTCACTTTCTTTGCTATATTAATAGAACAAGACAACACGTCAACAAACAAGCGTTAAATTTAATTGACGTCTCCGAGTGCGGCAGTAAAATTGGTATTTTTCTAAATTCCAACACCTAATTAACGTTAGCATGGCGAAGCGATATCCCGGGGGATTATCGCGCCGGATTTCCCGCGGGCCTCCGTTTACACCCAGGCTTAATAATAAGCACGGGATCTAAAATTCTAAATCCGTGTTTATGGTTAATTATTTTTATGAATAAACGTGCCACTAATCATAAAAAAACCGGGCAAGAGCATGTCTGACCACACTCAGTGTAGGGTTCTGAAGCCTAAAACGTTGACAATACGAAAACAAGTCAAAAACAAAGAGATTTAATATTATAGGTAATAGAGTGGGCATCGGAGACATTTTCATAGAAAAACTTTGATCATAAGCATCATGAATGCCATCTATGACGGGCGTGTCAAAGTAGACTAAACGACGTACGACTTGTTACCTCGACTCGAGGTAACAAGTTTTGCATCACTTTTTTGTTCGCTATGCCCCGTCTATTACTACTATACCTACATTAACCCCCTTACTAATAAACGTTGAGTAACGGTGGTATAGCTATACAATGTTTTGTCCTTATCTGTCAAATCCAAATGTCACAATGACAGATAAGGACAAAACATTGTATAGCTATATATCACCGTTACTCAACGTTTATTAGTAAGGGCATTAATGTCTTTGGTCAAAAACGATATTGCTTTTAACGAGTTGAATAGAGGCCCTGTTTTTTTTGGTTTTAGTACTTGGATGGCGTGGCGACTATGGTGTTTTAAAGTGATAAGGCCTGCTTGACTTCAAGCTGAGCAAGTGAAGAGGCAAGTAGACTAGCTCTTATAGGGTAGGAAACACGAGAAAAGGGTGGTGGTGGGCGATGCGAACAAATTACCTAGCAAAATTAACCGGTATTTCGAGCAGGAATAATTTTTTATTTAGCTCTTTGATCAAATCAAAACCGAAACAATATCGATTCTGTTCGAGCGGAATCGAAATTATATGCTCTATTTTATGGCGGTTTTAACGAGCTTGTAAAATATTAACCAGGTTTCCGAGCCGTGTAACAACCATTTTCATCGCCTCGCCATCCAACTGCAAAAAGAATCAAAAACCATAAATACCAGAGGGCTTATTGTCTAACGCACTCGCAATCGCGATCGTTTTCATTTTGAAAATCGAAGGCTTGTCTACATACAAAATGAATACAATTGCTCCACGTTGAAGTCGGTTGCGATTGCGAGTGCGTTAGACAATAAGCCCTCAGGTTACCTAATCCCAGTGATATTAATGCTCGCGAAGTTTACGAAAAACCTGGTTAAGAACCATAACTAACCGGTATTTTTCGAACCGTTCCCAAACCCTGAGGCCCTACTTTGAAAATCGAAGTTCGAAGTTAGGTTAGCTCCATCCCCTTCTCTCGATTTAGTCTCGAACGACGAGTGACAGGAATGGAGCTAACGTAACTTCGAACTCGATTTTCGAAGTAGGGCCTTTGGTAACAACCTCGCGGGTTCGGATATTGCGCACTGAGCACGTCGCTGTGACGTCACGGAGTTACAGCTAAGAGTGTGGCGATATTTTTCCAAAAATCTTTTTTTTCTGGTAGCAATTTGTCCAGTCGCGATTTTTCCGATTCATTTTACCGAATGTTTTTTTTTCCATTCTTAATTTTACCTGAGGGCTTATTGGCTAACGCCCTCGCAATCACGATCATTTTCGTTTTGAAAATCGAAGGCTTGTCTGCATACAAAATGAAAACAATTGCTACACTTTGAAGCCCGTTGTGATTGCGAGTGCGTTAGACAATAAGCCCTCTTGTCGCATGTTTACCATACTGGATTTTTTCCAGTCGCAAATTTCACAATTGTAAAAAAAAAAAGATAGAAGACATTTATTTAGTAAGCAGGCCGCACGGGCACTTTTACACGTCAGGAGTCTACCAGCGCTTCCCAAGAGGAGACCACTGCCGAGAAGAAACGCCGCAAGAAACTCAGCAGTCAGTCATTTTTTTAACCATATTTCTTATTACAATGATACAACTTAGTCTAGTATTATATAAAGCTATAAATATTAATTTAAATATAATATCAAATATCATGCGTAGTTCAGCAGGAAAACATGGCAAAAATATTAGGAGAGAAAAAGGCAAAAAACAAAAAAATAACAAGACGACCACCATAAAAGTTTCGACATGTTTTCCTACATCAACAGTGTCCCCTAGACAAGATAAAGGTTTTACATTTGAACAAATTAATGTAATTAGGCCGAAATAGGTAGGTAGGTTTAGGTTATGTTGGTTTTGCAGCAGGCCAAACCATCCAGAAGTAAGAGGTCCGTCGACTCTGTGAAAACGATATAACTATTCAGATAAATACAGATTGAGAAATTATGATAATGGAATTATTTCTACTGAGATAAAAATCTTTGGCAAAATAAGCTACTGAAAAAAATAAAGACTGGTAAATTTTGCGAATGGAAATATCGCTTGCCGTAAATTTCGATTTTCGGAAAGTCATCGCCACACTCACAGCTAATGTTTAGCTACTTACTCCATTGAGTTGGCCAGATCCATTCAAGTAATAAGTCTATGCATCTTGGCCCATTTTAATTGACATTGACTTGTGTGCTTTAAACTGCTGTGCTTAGAACAACAATCGAATCGTTAAGTGTCTATTGTATTGTATGACACGTTAGTACGGGTTTTTATTATTGGCGGCTGTCATCGTACCTACTTACAACAGTACCCTTACCATGAATTACAAATACCGTACTCGCTTGCGAGTCGAATGCTCTTTATGCTCTGTCTCTCGGCTCTTGACGCATAATGCCCTAAATCTGGAAAATGTTTAAAACGCAGAGTGACCTAAACGATTAATGTCCTAAACGCAGAATGACCTAAACGCATAATGTCCTAAACGACACAATATGTAGATTAACAGAATCGACGGAGCTCCGCTCTCGCGGAGCTCCTATTTCGGGGTGGTTTGGCCCTCCGGGCCTGCTGCAAAACTAACATAACCTAAACCTACCTCATATTTATCCCGTTCGACTGTAGTTTGTGTAATTTAACCGGATATGCATGTGTGTCATTTTGCGGCTAGGACATTTTGCGTCTAGGACATTTTGCGTCTAAGGCGTTTTGCGACTAGTACATTTTGCGTCTAGGGCGTTTTGCGTCCATAAAATAGGGCATTATGCCTCTGACCTGTCTCTCGCACTCTAGTCTATAACAGTGACAGCTACTGCGAGGGACAGAGCATTCGACTCGGTAACGAGTACTACGGTACGGTCACACCAATTGACCTAGTCCCAAACAAAGCACTAGGCTTGTACTATGGGTACTAGACAACGATATAAGCACTTACATAGAGAAATATATACTTAAATACATAGAAAACATCCATGACTCAGGAACAAATATTCGCGCTCATCACACAAATATCTGCCCTTACCGGGATTTGAATCCAGGACCGTCGCTTCGTAGGCAGAGTCACTACCAACTATGCCAGCGCGTTATACAGGGTGTACAATCCAAATGGGTCAGTATGGAGGAGTCGGAAACTATGAGAGATAGCGAGATCTGTTCTTAGGAACCATGACGTCGATTTTAGATTTAATAATAATTACATTCAAACTTTTTTGTTAACTTTCATAATTACATAACCGGGAATCGAACCTGGTCAAAATCAATAATTCTGCAAGTCGCAAGAAGCACAACACTAATGGAATCTTGTTTAAATAATTGAAAGAAAAACCCACCAATAAGATAAGGATAGTTTGAATGTAATTATTATTAAATCTAAAATCGACGTCATGGTTCCTAAGAACAGATCTCGCTATCTCTCATAGTTTCTGACTTCTCCATACTGACCCATTTGGATTGTACTGTACACCCGGTATAGGGCAATTTTATCTTTGGAATAGTTATGTTTCCTTAAGTACCATCATAAGGACTTTAAATGTTTATCTATATATACGGGGTGTTAAAAGTCTAACCTGACTTACTGACTTGTATATCAACGCACAGCCGAAATTACTGTACCTAGAAACTTTAAATTTGGTACAGGGGTTCCTTTCATGATGTACCTAAGCGAGCACTAAGAAAGGATTTTCCGAAAATCGACCCCCAACGAGAAGAAATGGGGGGAGTAGCGGGAAACTAATTCTACGCGTACGAAGTCGCGGGCGTCCTCTAGTCTATATATATGTATAAAAGGCAAAACTGACTGACTTATATATCAACGCACAGCCGAAACTACTGTACCTAGAAACTTGAAATTTGGTACATGGGTTCCTTTCATGATGTAAGTGAGCACTAAGAAAGGATTTTCCGAAAATCGACCCCCAACGGGAAGAAATGGGGGGAGTAGCGGGAAACTAATTCTACGTGTACGAAGTCGCGGGCGTCCTCTAGTCTACCATAGAACCTTTTCTTAATTATACCCTTCAGTACTTTTAGTATTTGTTTAAAAACACCTTCCCTACAACTATGCCAAAATTCGCTTTTACACGAGTTTTTTCTCCTAATAAGCAGTTTTTGATCTTCGTTGGGTGGGCTATTATACTCGTAGCGTTAAGTGACGAGATAGAAATTAAATAGGAATTAATTGTTGTTTTTATGCGACAAGGTTCTATAGTTGCTCATCAAATAAGTCCGTGACCGTACCATATTCAATGTTTTTGTTTCTCTCTTTCTTATTAAAACGTGCAGTTGGGTATTTAAAGATTCCCTTTTGTTTATTACCAATAGAGGACGCCCGCGACTTCGTACGCATAGAATTAGTTTCCCGCTTCTCCCCCCATTTCTTTCCGTTGGGGGTCGATTTTCGGAAAATCCTTTCTTAGTGCTCACTTACATCATGAAAGGAACCCCTGTACCAAATTTCAAGTTTCTAGGTACAGTGGAATCGGCTGAGCGTTGATATAATTATAAGTCAGTCAGGTTTGCCTTTTATATATATACTAGAGGATGCCCGCGACTTCGTACGCGTAGAATTAGTTTCCCGCTACTCCCCCCATCTCTTCGAGTTGGGGGTCGGTTTTCGGAAAATCCTTTCTTAGTGCTCACTTACATCATGAAAGGAACCCCTGTACCAAATTTCAAGTTTCTAGGTACAGTAGTTTCGGCTGTGCGTTGATACATCAGTCAGTCAGTTTAGCCTTTTATATATATAGATAGATAACAGTTACTGTAAATTGAATTGTACTTCGTAGTTACACAACAATATATCCCTTATTATATGCTATTGTAAACAATGACACCCTCGAGCAATAAAATTTAATCTCTTTCCCAACAACATAAAGCGTATAATGTAATAACACCTCGCAACACTAATTACTGTATTTTACTGTGGCAATAAATCCTATGAGTGCTATTTGTTTCTCTGAGAGCTAGGGAGGTCGTAAAATATATCGATTAAATATTATCGTTAAATCTATCGACTAGATTTTATTGGAGAAAGATGGAGTGTCGATTCGATTGCAGAATTCTCGTGGGGTGAATTTAAAATTGGAACGTTTGCTGTAACGATTTGGGTCAATGTCCAAAAGTGGATATCGTTCGGGAAGTTCGGGTGATATTGATATGAAAGCTTATTTAGAGCTCTTTTTCAAAATATGTTCGAGAAACGTCACATGTTTCATTTTTCTTGATATTTCTTCATCATCATATTGCCCTTGGTAGTGATTCTTTCAAAAGCAAAGGTGAGCGAACGCAGGAGTGAATGTCCAAGCGGCGAGTTTATGTAGTCCCGTCAAAGCGAACAAAACACATTTCAGCGCGTGTATTCAGTTTGGCAGCATGGCTTCTCGAACGTATAAGGCTGCCTAATTGAGAATGCACGCGCTAAAATGTGTTTTGCTCGCTCTGACGGGACTACTTAAACTTGCCGCTTGGACATTCACTCTTGCATTCGCTCTCCTTTGCTTTTGAGAGATTCAATACCCTTATCCCAATCATTTCGTGTCGGCGCAGCAAGCGTTTTTCTTCCAAGCATCCCTATAAGCCATCAAAAATATTCACTCCATTATTTTTCATATCGCTGAGCGATAATCGCTCTTCACACATTCTTGATCAAGTATTGAAGCGAAATCAAATGAAAATCTCATGTAATCTTTTACGGAAATAAATCATTTTATTGTAGGTATGACTAATTCTACAATAGGTGGTAAATCACATTCCATCTCGTGATTCTAAGCGTCAACACAGAATGAAAATACTGACATAACGTGAGCGCGGAAAATGTTTTCCTGAATCATAATTGTGTTGACTTTACTACATACAAATATTACGTTCCCTTGATTTTCCTATACTAAGTAGTTAATCAAATTAATAATTAGATTTAAGCAGAGCTCTCTCCCAAAGATTTGAAATGATGATGATGATGATGAGCTCTAGTGGACATAAAATAAGATTCATTTTCGTTCAACCCAACAGCTCCCCTACTCTAATCTTCCCAAACTACAATTGTAATACGTTTCGCAAGTTTCCCCATTCCCGTGTTGGGGGTTATAAATTGTGTTGGGATTACAACTTGTTCTCCAGCGGCTCGTGGGGTCAATAGCTATACAATTTAGTATCTATCTTATCGTTTTAACGCTTTGAACAAATTCGTTACCGTTCAACCGACCAATGCATGTCGACTAGGGAATGCAATTTAACCGGTTATTAACCGTTTTTGTATGAAAATAACCGGTTAAAACCAGTTAAAACCGGTTATTTGCATTCCCTAGTGTCGACTAATAACAAAGACCGGGGCCTCTATTCTATGACGACAAAGAATATCGCTTTTGAGATGTTATCGTATGGTCAACGTTTTGATAGCTCGTATTTACTTGATAGTAATGGCGGCCGAGTTAAAAACAATGCCGTAACAGGTCAAAAGCAATGTTTAACGTCGTAGAATAGAGGCCACTGCGGGCGTATTGTTATGTTTATCGATGTAGAAAAAAGTAGATAAAACATCCGTCACTTTCCGACCAGTATGAAAGACTGACAAAATATGTTTTATCCATGATCATAATACGGGGGCTGGACTTGTAGATTTGCGAAAGGGATTTAACAATGCTGGTTGTAGATATCTCAAAAAAGATGTCGTTATTACTTAACTTAACGTTTTTTTCCAGATTTTTGAACACTTGTTAAAAACTTAGGCGCTAATATTAGCTCACCATATACCTTTTAAAAATAAACAAGTTGAAAATAAACCTTCCGATGATCTTCCATGATGATACCTCGGGAAATCAATTAATTCACCTATTGATTAAATGTAATTACCATTCTTATTTTTAATTTTTACGAAAAAAAAAACAACTTAATGAAATAAATGGCTGCGACATACGGACAAACAGACGAACGTGACGAGATTATAAGGGTTCTATTTTTACCATCTATATCCTTAAGGCATGTTCATGCCATAAACTTTAGAATTTTATTTAAAACATTTTTTTTAAGCATGTACTTACCCAACGAGTTAGTTGTAGCTTGTTGCTATTTATACGCTAGTTAATTCAGTGTAAGCTCTGCTGCTTGACGGTAGGTTGAAGCGATTATGTCAAATTAATCATTACACGAAACCATACCTTCCTCAAAATGTCGTTAAACCGAATGAAGCGCCTACCATTATCCGTTAGCTATCGATAAACTATCGACACGATAACATCTCTATTGTAATCCAAGCTAGTGCAGCACGAAGATCGATAACGGCGATATCGGTAGATAGCCGATTACACGGTACCATAATGCGATGATAATGGATAGTGCATCCATTGATCGGACGTCATAGCTTTACTTATCTGTACGGCTAGCACAATTTATATTTTCTGAATTTTCTCCTTGTCACTATATTTACAGACTAGACAGAAAGGGAGATCCGAGCGAATAATTACAACGCATAGCCTAGTTGGTAGTGACTCCTGCCTATGAAGCTAGCGGTCCTGGGTTCAAATCCCGGTAAGAGCAGATATTTGTGTGATGAGCGCGAATATTTGTTCCTGGGTCATGGATGTTTTCTATCCCCCTTACTAATAATGGTTGTATAGCTATACAATGTTTTGTCCTTATCTGTCAAATTCAAATGTCACAATGACGGATAAGGACAAAACATTGTATAGGTAGCTATACCACCACTTTACAACCATTATTAATTAGTAAGGGGGTATGTATTTAAAGTATATAATATTTCTCTAATAGCTTCAGAGGCCCTACTTTGGAAATCGAAGTTCGAAGTTACGTTAGCTCCATCCCTGTCACTCGTCATTCGAGACTAAATCGAGAGAAAGGAATGGAGCTAACGTAACTTCGAACTTCGATTTTCAAAGTAGGGCCTCTGCCCGCGACTTCGTCCGCGTAGATTTCGATTATCTTTATTTCCTCCGGAACTTTTTTATTTTTCGGAATGTAAGTAGCCTATGTTAATCCAGGGTGCTATCTTCATTTCACATTTCATCCAAATCTGTCCAGCCGTTGCAGCGTACACACTTTCGCAATTATAATATTAGTAGGATAGGATATTAATAAAAGTATGTTTATCGCTCTCTAGTACCCACAGTATAAGCATAATAGCTTAGTTTGATGTGACATTGTCCCCTGACATGTATTTTATTTATTCATTTAAACAAGTCGCGGATAAATTACGCGAGCAATATTAATTAGAGCGAGCAAAACACATATTAGCGCGTGCATTCTCTATTAGGCAGCCTTATACGTTCAAGAAGCCATGCTGCCAAATTGAATACTCGCGCTGAAATGTGTTTTGCTCGCTGTGACGGGACTACTTAAACTCGCCGCTTGGACATCACTCCTGCGTTCGCTCACCTTTGCTTTTGAAAGAATCACTACTCTGGAGATAACAAGTGCAAAAGAGTACAGTCAACAACAAAAGCTTGTCGTAAACTTTTTTTTATCAATACTATTGGCTTAAATTCCATGTTTTCATCGAAAATGCAACAAAAAACTAACCAAAAGAAAAAAACAATTTTCTCGAGTACGTGTCTCCACTTTATTCCTGTTCTACAGGACAAATTTATAGCTACACCCGAAAAAGAAGATATAAGCAAAATCTAAACCTTAACCCTACACATTAGGGTTAGTTTCTTTATTTTTCAAGTGTTTTCGTAACGTTGTGCAGCTGTAGTGACTTGATGAGATGTGTGAATATATCGAGCTTCGTGTAAAATTATTTAGATAGTATTTTTCTAGATCCCGCAATGTTTTTACTGAATTTGTTGGAAACACTTTAGGAGATTGGTAGTTTGTTTAGAAAATCAAATTTAAAAGCATTGGTTCTTTTAAAAAAATCCTCCCACTTAGTCTGTTTAGAATTTATACAATACAAGCTTTTGCTCGCGACTTCGTCCGCGTAGATTTCGAAAAACCCCCGGCGCAAGGAGAGGGGTGTATTAACTTCAACGGGTGTATCTTTGTAACTGTATGTTTGTCTGTGCCATCGTAACTCCCAAACATATGGACCAATTTAAAAGCAGTTTTTTTTTAAAAAAGCTACTTAGTTCAATCAAGATAGTTCTTAGCTAGGTTTCATGAAAAACGGTTGAGTCATTATATTGGGGTTCTCATGTATTTAATAGTTATGTATAGTCAAAGTTTTTTAAATATGTACTTACATGTTCCTAAGACGTCAGAAATCTTACACACCCTTATGCCACTGGAAATAAGGTCTATATTAGTACACAAATATTTAGCAAGATGGCAATATAGATATTAATGCTTTTGACTGTACTATATACAAGGTGTTACAAAAATACCCGTAAAGCCGAAACGGGGTTAAATGGTGCCTTATAACAAGTCCATTTACAATATTTGAGAACCGTTCTATCACCGTATGACATACCGGCAAAAAAAAAAAAACATTTTTTTTTTCATTGATGTGCCAACCCTATTTCAGTAAAATTAAAGAGCAAACTACGCAGAATGTTTATGTAAATTTTTACCTAATTCGTGAAACGATCAAGAGACATACTAACAAAATGTACAGAATTCGATTAGATAGATATTACAAGTCGAGTTTTTGAGTCGTAATATTCTGAGTTAGAAAACGTCGTCATTTTGGAAAAAAACATGAAACAATTGTAGAGTATCGATAAGAAGATTTGAAATTGATAACATAACATTTTGTCCGTCTTGACGATTTTTGAAGCCAGTACTTAAATTAAATTGGTAGGTTGGCCTCTCTGTTAAATAATCTATGCTAACTCCGGTTCCCTGACATGACAGCTTACTAGGGTTGACAATATTTTTGGCTTTGATAATTTATTATATTTTTTACGGGGTATTTTGTAACACGTTGTATGTAGACTAGACACCTTTTTTCAGTTACCAGTAATAACATTGGACTCAAAAATATCTGACACGTCCTTATTACTCGAGACATAAGAGCTTGTCAGATATTTTTGACTCCGATGTTGGATCATATGTTACTGCTGGTGACTGTACTTGTTCTTTATTTATGTGTGCCTGGACAAGCTAGCGGCTTTTTCCCAAAATGTCTACTCGTAATTACGTCCTGCATATGGAATAAAGTCGACGAGAAACCTCATTATTATTTCAAGCAAGGGTTCTTTTGCTGACGTGCGAAACTAGAAGAGAAGTGGCCAAGTGCGAGTCGTGATCTAACTTTCATATTCATAAACGTACAATAAACCTATTTTAGGTAATTCTTTGTCCATTCCGTCAAATTCAAATGTCATAATGACAGATAAGGACGCATAGCATATTTTAAGAACTATTGTATTTAAGACTTTGAGGGTGTTTTATTAACCCCACACAAAAAAGAGGGATGTTAAAGAGTGGTAGGTATGTAAAGTAAGGGTAATTTTTTTAACCTTATAATATCGTGTGATAATTATACCGTTGAATTGCTATTAAAAACCATTACCAATTTTTAGATTTTTGGGACCGTTTAGGACATAGTATTTATCTCTAAAACTGCTATTTTCGCTAGAGTTACGTCCCCACCCCTACAGCTAAAGCTAAAAATACTAAAAATCTGAAAATTATCTTAAATGAAAGCACATACATAATGACAAATTAAAAAGGGAAACTATCACTACTACCTAATTAGACTTGTTAGGTCCCTGAGAAATAGTCGACTAAAATATTTATACCTACTTACTAAAATCATCTAAATAAGACAGCACCCAATAACTCTGAATAGAAAACTCGTTCATACCTATTTGTTGATTTTCGAGATAGTTTTTGTGATTGTAGCAACGGCTTCAGAACCCTCCACTGAGCTTGGTCAGACTGCTCTTGCCCGGGTTTTTTTAGGGTTCCGTACCTCAAATGGAAAAAAACGGAACCCTTATAGGATCACTTTGTACATCCCTGTTATATTTTTGTCTATTTTATAATTGTTATCTCTTTTGTTTGTACAATAAAGTGTTTACATACATACATACATACACTTTGTTGTCCGTCTGTCCGTCTGTCTGTGTGTCATGACCCTTTATCTCGGGAACGCGTGGAGGTATCGAGTTGAAATTTAAACCATATACTCAAATCTATAGTCCCTTGAAGCTGTGAAAAAATCAAACTTATAGATTTACGTAAAAAAAAGATACGGCCGTTTATATCGCAAAAATCGTGTAATTCGACACTCTCGAGGTAATCATAATGTATAGGGTATTTCCAATTGACCTAGAACTATGAAATTTGGCAAGTCACACCGTCTACTACAAGTATAGGAAAAAATCTGAAATCTGTAAATTTTTAGGTAAATCACAAAAAAAAACAGGGTCTTTATGCAAGGAACGGCGGCGGTGCAAATTTTGAATTGAGTTGACCGTGTCATGTGCGGAACCCTCGGTTGGCGAGTCCGACTTGCCTTGTCCGGTTTTTATCCTTAGTAACAATCCATTGAATATAAATTCAGCTGAATCTCAAACTACAGTTCCGTTTTAGATAGTCCTTTCGACCCTAGACATATTGCCAGTGGACTTTTTCCTTTCATCTAACGCTCGATTGAATGAATATGCATGGCGTTTGAACCTAGCGAGGTCTTAAGATAGGCTTAAGTATCTATTCTAGTCGATTGCTGTTTAAAACTGGAGATCAGCGGTTTTGTTACAGCATCAGTAACAAAGGGTCAGCGGCGTAGTTGTTACGCCATGACTACGCAGGCAAAGTTCTTGGGGTTCGAATCTCAATAATGTATACATTCAAATAAATGTATTTAAAAGATATCAGCTCTGAAAGGTGTCACCATTATATGCAGGGACTGGAACCGCTTACCATTTAAAGGGTTTTCGTTAGGGTATATAATTGACTGGTTTTTACAAACCCTAACGATGCGATAAGCATATCTTTGACTTACCCCAATGAAAAACTATCCCATACGATAAAATTAATTCGACTATGCGCTTACCAATTCCTTAAAACCCTCGTTAGGCTTTCCCTATAAAGTGTTTATTTAACGGCTTCTAGCAATTTTAATCTCTACGCGCAATCCATACAAAATATTTTTGCACTAATTAGCAATTAGCGACCGTATTTTTTTTTACTATTTTACTATTAAAGTTGCATTTACACGTACGACGACGGCAAACGTAGTGTAGGACGCCCTCAGACTAGGTGGAGCGACGATCTTCGCAAGGTGGCTGGCAAGAGCTGGATGAGAGTGCCCACGAATCGTGCTCGTTGGCGTGCAATGGGAGAGGCCTATGTCCAGCAGTGGACTAATATGATGATGCTGATAGTCTCAATTAATTGGTTTGATTGTCAACAATCCAGTGCCCAACAAGACACCTTTTCAGACACAACAAATATAAATAAAATAATGTATTTGAATAAATAAATACGAGTAAATATCGAATCTAGGGCCAAACTTGGCGCATTTTCAGATACGACTACTTTTGGTTGCATAAGAGAACTTGGCCATTTTTTTTTTTGTTTTTGGTGGGATTATAATTCTACACGTCCGAAGTCGCGGGAATTCCTTTGTCCTGTCTCATTGCAAAGCTTTTTCCAAGCTTCGGACGACCGTTTTTAAATAAATGATCAGTGCGGAAAGCTTTTGTTTTCGTCCCTGTTTACCTTCCGGTCGCGACCGAGTTATTTACTCAGGTAAACAAGTGACGGTGAAAAATGTGGGACGGTTGGTTTAGTAACTAAGATTTAGTGGGGCTGGTGTTTAGTGAGAACTGAGTTTCGGCGGTGTAATCAATTTTATATACTTAGGTTCTTACCTATCTATGGTCTGAGATCCGAATAGGAGACGACCTACCGGTCTGTTTATTCGATAAATAGTATTTTTAACCGACGAAAAAAAACGGAGGAGGTTCTCAAGTCGACGCGTATATATTTTTTTTTTTTATGTATGATCACGCATAACTTTTCACTGCGCGGTCCGATTTTAAAAATTCTTTTTTATAACAACAACAACAACAACATAAACTCACGCCTTCATTCCCAGAGTGGGGCAGGCAGAGCCACAGACTCACCAACAACTCCAAAAACTTGTTGATAATTCTGTGACCACATTTTGAACAACCAGGCTAAGATGTTATTCAGTGTATTAGTGACAGGTTGCTAACCCATCGCCTAACAGCACTACACAGCCATTAGTCCCTTAGTCGTCTCTTACGACATCCACGGGAAGACATGGAGTGGCAACAATCTAAACCCGGCACCACACGGTCTAGTATTTTATATCAAATTTAATAACGTTAAGTAATATATGGCGAATAGATTGGCTGTTTTTTTTTAAGTCGACCTCTTTTGCCGCATTTAGCTTGCGGCTCAGCCGAATTATTTTTCGTCTACTGTCATCATTCTCCTGCCTGCATTATTTAGACTAGTTAAAATTGACATTATTGCGTAGATAATAAAGTTCATAACAAAATAAGTATTTTCTTTTACGTTTTCCAACCATATGATCTTAAATACGGAACCATCGGTGCGAGAGTCCAACTCGCACTTGACCGATTTTACTTTGTTATTAGGTTTGCTCTTGAATAACTCTTGCCCTTGGAGGAGGAAGAATTTTTGGACGATAAAGCGAGTTCATCCTGAAGATGCCTTTTCACCCTATCCTATATGTAGCGTTATCTATGAAAAGGGACCTTATTGTCGATGGCGCTTACGCTACACTGCGACACGCGATGTTGTATTTATATCGGAGCATCGTTAATAATGGCGAAAGCGCCACCGACAAAAAGGTCCCTTTTCGTAGATACCGCCACATATGAGCAAAATTCAGATATTCGATCTCTACTTCTAACGCAAGAGCTGACGGAATTTGATAAATTAACTGTCATAATCATTGCCAAGAACTTAGGTTATCTATCTATGTTACGTGTAGGTGTATGAAGCATAAGAGCGCCTTTATTCTCTCTATATGTTTTTTGTTAAACAAAGTAACAATAAACCCAACATTTGTGTAACTACCAACTTTATGATAGATCTATTTTGTACGATATGTATGACTGGCTTATTACCATGCCATTACCAACTCTTAAAGCCTTAATAAACCCTTGTAGCATCGGACCATTTCCCCCCTTACCCCCTGGCCATAATTGAAGCTTATTACTTCTTTACCTACCGAGCGTTGACAAATGACAACCCGGACGGTATTTGCTATGTAATTTAATGTATCATTATTATAAGGTAGCGACCTGCCATTGCTTTCCATCGATTTTACCTAATGATCGAATTGGTTCACTAATGTTTTACTAAATCATCATTTGGCAAACAATGTCATTTTACAAACTTTCATTTCGCAAGGATGTATTTCCCAACACATCATTTTATATTTTTTGTGGTCAAAAGTCTAACCTAACCTAACTTATTTAACAAGTCCATGTAGCCTATGTAATATCTAATGGTTCAAGCACAACATTTTTGCGAAATGAAAGTTTGTAAAATGACATTGTTTGCCAAATGATGATTTAGTAAAATATTAGTGATTGATTGTTTGAAATTCCTGTATTTAATCCCTGAAATCCGATAATATCCCACCGCCAACGATGAGCGGGAAACGAGTAGAGCCAGCGATCAACTATTAATATAATAATATGTCTCTTTTAATGACCTGCGGGCCGATTATGGTCGTGTTTATCGACGTAGATAAAACATCTGTCACTTTCTGACCAGTATGTAAGTGCAAGAATGATGGAAGCTTTATCCACCGCGATAAAGGTGACCATAATACGGGCCCAGCGGGCCGATTATGGTCGTGTTTATCGACGTAGATAAAACATCTGTCACTTTCTGACCATTATGTAAGTGCAAGAGTGACGGAAGCTTTATCCACCGCGATAAAGGCGACCATAATACGGGCCCTGGGATCCGTATCTTTTGTTTCGATAAACTAGTAGAAAGGGATCTCGCCGCAGCGGCAGTGTGAACAGCCAGCGATATAAAATTAATATATGTGTCTCTCTTATTGGCACGGGATCTATATCTTTTGTTCGTTTCTTGAGCGAGAAAATAGTCGATAGCTAATCGCTTTCTCGCCGGCAGTGGGACAAGTGCCCAAGCCGTTTCAGAGCCTGTTCCAGACAAAAACTTACTTACTATCCGCTTTAGCTGATGTAACTAATATTAGGTCCTTACCTATAAAATTGGCGTTTTATATTGAGAATTTTATGAAAACGGTGGTTTTCATACATTTAATTTTGCGGATTATTTAGTAACGTCAAATGCAAACCAAACAAAATTCTGTCAGGAATATTGGACACTTCTAAGCTATATTATACATATCTTAATTTCTTATAAATAGTTAGCTTCATAAAACTCTGCGTAATTGAGACACTTGAACTGACAGCACATGAAAAGAGTTGAGTTCACACTTTAATTTTAAACACTAAGTAAGAAATTGAACCATATTATTTGTATCTAAAACTTTTGTAACATACTGTATTAATGAAATTTAAGAATAATTTGGAAGTTAAAATTGAAATGAATAAATTCCGTACGAAATAAACGCGTATTTCATAGGTAAGGACCCAATATCATAACGATTGAATTCATTTTTTGTCAGCTAAGAGAAAATCTCTCTTGGTTGGCTCTAATTTTTTCGAGTTTTTTTAAAGTTGCAATTACAAAGATGGAGGTGCTCTTGTGATGCCAATAAATGATACTTCCCTCTTCCTATTACTTTAATCACTTCAATCAAAGTTTAATTGAAGAAAGTTCCAGGCTGCCCTATTTTTATGGGCAGGGGCGAAGTTTCTTCCAATTGGGCTTCTATTTCTGTCAGAAGTTAGATTATACTGAAATCTTAAAAATGTTTTGTCTACTTTCTTTGTAAGGAAAAAGCAGGAATGTTTTTTTTTTTCATGACGAGGTTTTTTAACAACAATAAAAAAAAATTATATCCTGACACGCAACTTTTCAAGTACCTATTAATATGTCCAAGCCAAATGGAACCCTGACCCACTCTAGAACGGTGTCACAGTGAAATTAAAACAATTTTTTGACACTTTTTATGGCTTGAATCATAACGTCACTGTGACACAGTTCTATGGAGATCTTTAAGAGCTATCCAATGAAAACTCATTCGATGTGGTAATGTATAGAAAAACATTGGTTTAAATTTCATTTAAACGTTTAACCGATCTCTGGTCTCTAAGCTAAACCACGGACAGACGGACAGACGGACATAGCGAAACTATAAGGGTTCCTTGACTTCGGAACCCTAAAACTTAGCTAAAATTTAAAAGCTATACTTTTATTTCATTAAATTTGTTTCAGATCACGAGTAACATTGACATCGAAAAATTACGTCCACAAAATCAGTGAAAAGTGTCCAAACAATGTGCAACACAGTGTGTGTGCCGTTTTCCGAAGTTGCCCGATCGCGCGCGCTCGGCTGTTTCCGCGATAGCTGTCAGTGAGAACACAAGATGGCGGAGAAGGTCAGCTGATCGGAGATTCACGCTCGCAGGCCTAGGAGCAAGCGGCGGGTAAAACGCATTATGGTAAGATGTTATATGTATACAAAAAATAGTTTAACCTCATCTATCTATATATATAAAAGGCAAAACTGACTGAGTTATATATCAACGCACAGCCGAAACTACTGTACCTAGAAACTTGGAATTTGGTACAGGGGTTCCTTTCATGATGTAAGTGAGCACTAAGAAAGGATTTTCCGAAAATCGACCCCCAACGGGAAGAAATGGGGGGAGTAGCGGGAAACTAATTCTACGCGTAGGAAGTCGCGGGCGTCCTCTAAGGTACCTGCGGGTAATAAAGCCTGTCGGGTAGTAAAGCCTAAGTAGCAAAAATCGTATTTAAAATGCACGCTCACGCTCAAGGCCTCGGTAAGTAACACCTAGCGGGCGAACAAGAAACTACAAGTTCATTCCGGCGCGCTGCACCGCACCCCACTGCCAGTGTTGTGTCATTCATGTTGAAAGGTGGCCGCGCGGCACGTGTTATAAAAATTGACCGGACAGAATCTTAAGTATTTTTTGTACTATTACACTTAGCGATGTCAGTTTTCGCTCATTTTCTTTGTTAATATGCTCTTGTAATGGGTTAAATATGTGAGTAACGTGTTGTGATCCAAATATTTTTTATTGGTTTTTGTTTATACACGTGGTTGTTGGGTATTATGGCCTACAAAAAGTACCTATAGGCCTTATTGCCCCTCTTATTTCGTGTATGGAAATAAATTTCTCTTAGGCTTCATTATCCTCGTACTTTATACTTCGGTTTTGTTTATTCTATAACTTAGTTAAGGTTAATACGAAGTTAGTGTGAAACGATTTTTTTATATTTTCATGGTATGAAACATTATTTCTTTTAGGCCTTGTTATACTTCGCATATCGTTTTTTGTGTGAATATGTAATGTACAGCGATCGGAATTAGGTGAGCCAAAATAAGTACTCTAAGCTAGACGACATAATATAGAGTGGTTACAACCGGGTAGAATTATTTTTTTCTTTAATACCGGGTATTCGATATTTATTTAAAGTAGAAGTAGGCCTTCATATCCTAGAAATAGTAAAATATGGCCTGTAGTACAATATGGCCTATAGGTGAAATGGAAAAAAATATTTAATTTTGATTTTATTTATGCCAAAAATGGGTATGTTTTGTTTATTTGATGTGTAAGTAGCTCTCTAAGACTGTTTATTGTTAATTTTACTAACAGTTTATTGACCGGAAAGTACTGATGATTTTGAGTACTAAATAAATGTTATCGGGGCTAATATGCAACAAATACTTAGAAATAAAAGCGTAATTATTAATATTAAATGATTATTGATCTCAAGTACCAAATATATTACAAAGGTAAACGTGTTTTTTAACTGTTTAAGTTGTTTAAGCTTTTAGGCCTTTTTGTACAACCATATTATAAAAAGGCCTATAAGCAAGGTTTTTAAAAACCTTTTCTTGTGGCTTTATTCATGGTCGAAGCTGCCATTTTTGTTGTTTATTTGAAAATGTATGAAACTAACGACTGATTAAAATTAAAATATGATGATTATATTGGTAATTTATCATTTTATGAAGAATCTCCCTTAGCTAGGCTTTATTACCCGCAGGTACCTTAGTTATTCGCGCACGCACTATTATTAAACCTATTTTAGTTAAAGCATGCTTTCTCACTTTCTGTCAAATGCAAATGTCATATTGACAGATAAGGAAAAAGTATATTTTAAAGCATATTTTAGCTATTGTGTGTAATGAATAAGGGGATAACAGTCTGAAAGTTCTGTTAACAGTTAAAAGGTTATCTAACCTCTACAGTACCAAATCTATGCCTGAAAGACAGGCAGCCTGACAAACTGATGAAACTTATAATCTGTGTGTACCTTTTTTACAGGAATATGAAATGAATATATAGGTACATTAATGTGACGATTGTTAATTGTGTTACCTTTAGTTACTGACTGTAAAACGCACATCCAAATACAAACGATAGATAGATACGGACCAGAGGGCTTATTGTCTAACGCACTCGCAACCACGATCGTTTTCATTTTGAAAATTGAAGGCTTGTCTGCATACCAAATGAAAACAATCGCTCCACTTTGAAGCCGTTTGCGATTGCGAGTGCGTTAGACAATAAGCCCTCAGTGATATATTGTAAAGGTGAACTAAAAAAGGATTACCCTCTCTAACCAAAATAAAAAGCAAGCGATGACTTCCTTTAAGGGGTTTGAGAAGGGTATTGTTGTTTTATCAGTAATGCGCTAGTAACGTCGACCGAAAATCAACCCTGCAGGAAAACATATAAGGCGTAGTGGAAAATGTAAACAAAGCCATGTTCTTTTTATTTTTAGAAGGGATCCTGTCAGATACACCTGTCCAACCGTAGGTACAACCACCATTTAGCTGATGTTATATAGTATGTGTCTTCCATGGTGTCCCCTTTTTCACCGAAACTCAATTTGCAGAACGTTTTACGTCGTAGAATTTTCGTTTCATAGAAAGCTATTTTATGATTCACGTAGGTTAGGTTAGGTTAGACTTGTAACCATCATAAAATACCTTGATAAACGGCATTCACTCGTGCACTCGTTCAAACGACCGAACGCCGTTTTTAAGAGAATAACACCCCTGGACGAGCCTGTGATGATGCGTGAATTCATTATGAATTCGATAATTTATTTTCATAAAGAAAAAAAATGTTTGGAAATATTTGCGTGTTCGCATAGGCTTGGCTCGGCAGGAATGGGTTATGAGTTCGACCGTACTTCGGCTCTCACTTCGATCCTCTTTCTGGGTCCATATTGCGTTGCATAAAAAAAGACATATTTTGAATAGGCATAACTACTTGTGTCATAGTCATTCTTACGCATAAAGAAGTAAAGTCATAAATTTGTTGACATATATTTTTAAACCATAATGTAATAACAATTGTCATAAATTTATTGAACATAAAAGCCTTAAGCATAAATGTCCATCGCCTTAATAGTTTCGACCAAACATATGGCAATAATTTGAACCTAATGTAAACCTGCCGCAAGCGTGTCGCTACCAGGATGCCTAGGTATTTCCGCTCAAAGGGACATAAGTTAACCCTAACCTAACATACAATTATTACGATTTTTTGTTTTTTACTGTGCGCTGTGTTTCCTTCTTAAAAACTTAACGATCTATACGCTGGTTTCTGTAGCAGGTGTTCGGTGAGTGGGCACAAGTGGAGGCGGTGGAGCTGGTCAACGACGGCTCCGGGCTCGCCTTCGGGATCGTCGGCGGCCGGTCCTCGGGCGTGGTGGTCAAGAGTGTGCTGCCCGGCGGAGTCGCTGACAGGGTGAGTGGTTGTAAAGGACACTTGTAGTGCGTATTAGGATCTTAGTATATATAAGGGGCTTCAGGTCTTAATAAATCAGTGAATACTCGATCATTGATTTGTTATATTGTCTCGCCTGCATCCCTCCTTACGTGGCAACCCTGCCTAATTTGGAGAGGCGCGTGCCGTACAGCGCTAGTCGGGAGAATTAATTATTCAGGATTATTAATTATTCAAGTTTTTTTTTACGGTTCGTACGCATTTTATTATCGTGAGCACAATGTGTAATTCGTAACCACCACAGCAACAACCGCAGAAGGCCGATAATTAAAACACCCAGATAGGGTATAAAACGGGTAGTAGGTGTGGTGGCAGTAGGCAACAGTGGTATGTGCTGATAAAAATTGTGGCAGCAGGTAGAAATGGTAGTAGGCTAGGCCTAATAGGTAAAAGTGGTAGTCCATATACTTGTAGTAAACCACTGACGAGTTGTTTTGACATTTTTGAGCCAGGAGCTATTGCAACGACGCAATGTATCACGAAAAGCATTCGGCCTAACGACCAATAAAAGAGTGCCTTTAGGCGTCATCGGCGTGGAGCCGCTGTGGGCGGCGGGGGCGGCAGCGTTGTGCGTGAAATTATCTTAATACTCGAAGATTTAACAAAAGATTCTGAAAAGATTCTCTCTCAATCGTCGAAATCTGTTTACAAATCCCCCACTTGTTTGAGAAAAGAATTATATATGCCTCGGCGGAAACAAGATTGCTTGATTCGTATTTTAGCAGACTTCGCCAAGGCCCGGCCCGCTAACTACCTCGTCAGGCAATTTCCTACTTTCCGGGCCTAGGCAATAATGTAGTATTTTTAAAGAATGTGTTATAACGGCAGATTTCCTAACAAATAATAAAATAGTAAAATAATAAGGGGTCCCGGTAGCCATACAAGAAACGTTTTTAAACTTTTTTTATGTTCTTGTTCTATTGTCAAAATGGTAAAACATGCAAACATCGAATTTGGTTTAATTACAGTCGAATCGCGCAGTACGGAACCCTCTGTGCGCGATTCCAACTCGCACTTGACCAATTTTTTCTTAAACTTGTTACCTGACTAACCAACAATGAGAACGTATGAAGATTTGAACTGTGAAGATGGAACAACCAAACATACACACACTTTCGCAATTATAAAATGCTAGCTTTTACGCGCGACTCCGTCCGCGTCAATTTTCCGGGATAAAAGTAGCCTATGTGCTATTCCAGACTATTCAGCCGATCTGCCGTGATTGAGTACAGTCGAGTTTATATGTGTACACTTTAGTACCTTGTCACTTTAATCGCTGTGACAATTCATCATGACTGTTCATGGCAGTTCAAACATGACATTAAATAGACAAGGTACTAATGTGTACACATATTTATGAACTCAACTGTACCAAACATACATACTTTCGCATTTATAATATTAGTAACATGAATAAGCATGAGAATTATTTCATTGTATTAAGTACTGCTATTCAATAGTGTTAATATTTAAGTAGTTACTTTGTAAAGTTGGTATTACTTCTGCAGAGTTAAAATAGAAGTCTGTTTCATAACATTAGGATGTTTTCCTCCGAACTTCCTGCTCTATTTAAATAACAATGTTATGCTCAGTTTATTTACTTTTTAAACTAAATGTCGAATGGCATTCTCTACCAACCGCATGATTAATAGAGAATGCGCAGCGCCTCAATTCCCGGCGTTAAAAACGATATCGTAGTTGACCTGTTATGGTATTGCTATTACGTCAGACGCCATTACGAAGTAAATAAGAGATATCAAAACGGTGACAATACGATAACAGATCAAAAATGATATTGTTTTTACCGTGTTGAATAAAGGCCCTGAGATGCATTCCAAAAGGTTAAACATTATTAGGTAGTACTTAAGAGGGTTGTGAAGCTAAAAAATTCCATACAAAATGCGATAACGTTTCTCTCCCCTTAAACCTAGTTTGATTTGTACGATTTTTGAATATGTTGTAGATATCATGAAAAACTATGTCGTCTGTACGTTTTCCTTTCCTAGAAAATATTTCTTAGAATGCAACAAATAATAAAAAAAAACAGAAACGTAAAGACCTAGTTCTTCATAATAACTACAACATATTAAAAAATCGTGGAAATCGGACTTGATTTAGGGGGTGAGAACAGTTAGCGCCTGGAGCTAAATTTGTATGGATTTTTTTGACAGATTCGCGATTTTAGCGGCGCTTCACAGTCTTCTTAAGTTTATGTTAGAATTTCTTTAAAATAGCTCATATCGACCATATATGCCAGCTTAAAACCACCACCACCGTAGTTTCGTTTTTTTGACATGGAATGTAATTTATGTTAAATAAATAAACTAGAATTAAATACGCATCAAAATTGCAAAAAATAATTACTAATTCGTGCTCGAGCACTGTCCTGCTCTTTCCCGATCATGTTTTCATGACCACGAGCAAGAAAGCAATAAATAACCAAATGACTTACACAACTAAGATTTCGAATTGAATTCGCAGTAAGCAAGTTCTTAGCCGGCACATTAATAACAAGAGATTAAACTGTCCTTGTCCCTCTTATAACTTTTCCAATATCGCCGTCCCGGTCCTGTTCGTTATTTGCTAGTAATTTATATGCTTAATGGCTGTCGTGTGTCTGTTATTTTTAATTTAAAGAGCTTTAGATAAAAGCAATTGGCTTTGTGTGGCTTGAATTGAAATACATTTGTTTAGTGCCTATAATAATTACAATGGTCTTAGATCCGAATAGGAAACGACCTTCACCCAGCTGTTTATTCGATAAAAAGTATTTTATATCAATAAGGTAAATAATATATGGCGGTATGGTATGGGGGCTTAGTGCAAATTATTAATACCCACTTACCGCCTACCCAATGGTTATGATGGGAAAACATACTCAACCTAACGTTTGCATATTCTATAGGCTTCATTCTTTCGATTAGTATGTAATAGATCTATTAAACAAGTAAAAGCAATTTGAAAAAAGTTCATTTTTAGTTTTTTTTTTAAATATGGACTGTACTGGACTGAAATTTTTCAGTCAAACTATTTGGAACGACCCGTGCAACGTTAATTTGACTGGGGGAGCGCCTAGCCTTTGTGATTTGAAATACTATAAATACCCTTTCTTTTGGGATCGCACTGCCGCTGTAGGGTGAAAACTAAAGCCAGAGGGCTTATTATCTAACGCACTCGCAATCACGATCGTATTCATTTTGAAAATCGAAGGCTTGTCTGCATACAAAATGAAAACAATTACTCCACTTTGAAGCCAATTGCGATTGCGAGTGTGTTAGACAATAGCCCCTCAGGACTGTATCGCACTGAAAAAATTGTGATGCAAGCGCGGAAAGTATTTCACTTTACACAAATCCCGAGGTGTTTTGGCTCGAGCTTCGAGCTGCAAGCAACGAACAAGACTCCGAACTCGCGAAAATGACAGTTCCGCACGTGACAAAAAAATGGCATTGAAATAAAACTTAAATAAATTTACTTAATTCATAGTCTGATAAAAAGTCATAGATGCAATTTGAACAATTAAGGGTAAACAATAGAAAAGTAAAAAAAACACTAGTGCCAAAAATTCAACTTTCCGCACGATACAAAGTTACAAAAAGTACAAATTTTTGAGCAACTGTTTAAAAATAATATTTTTTACCTTTTTTACTTGTTCAAACGTTATCACCAGTGCACGTCGTTACCTGCGTTGTTTTAATATTTCACGCGAGCTTCCCGCAAACCGCAACGTTTTCAGCACGGCCGCCGCTGCATAAATGCTGCTGCACTGGACGCTATGCAATGTTTTTTTTTTGTTTAATTTGTAGATCGGGGCAAAAATGGTAAAACGGATCGCTTTTGCTGACTTTATGCCGTACGTATTTTTGTCCGTCTGTCCGTAGTTTGTAAATCTTATTATCGGAATGGTTTACAGATCATCTTATATTTTATTGTTTCAAAATTAAAAATTAAAGTGATTGGCATAAAAATTGTCAGTAGGCGTGTTTTTTTTTTAAAATTTTGGTCTGAATTGTTTGAAAAAAGGATTTTGTATTTTTTCTATTAGATACCCACAGTCACGTCTTATAATATATGGACACAGTAAAACTTTCAAAAATATGTAAACTTGTTTGCTTGTTTTTCCCATACAATTTCCTACAAAGACAGCTAATCAAGAAGTACTAAACCAATTTAATTTTTAGTTACACTTATTGTTAACTAGTAAACTAAGGTTCAAATGTAAGTATGTACAATTTATCGCTGTTAAAAACGAATATTCCGTTTTATGAGGGTTTGAAAATATATTTTTTTGCGTTCATATAATGTTTTTAAATCCCTATCTAATTAAATATTTGTTTTTAATAGCGAGAAATTGTACATACATTTAAATCTTAGTTTATTAATTATAATATCCTAAAAAAGTGAAAGTAAATTAAAAAGCCACTTACACCTTTTCTCCAAGACTTTTTAGGGTTCCGTCCGTGCCCGAACGGAGCCCAACGGGACCCTATTGATATGCCTCTGCTGTCCGTCCGTCCTAACTCTAAAGAGCTGTATCTTTTGAACCGTAATAGATAGTGTATTGTATTTTTTTTCTGAATATGTGTTACTACTAAAAAAAAAAGTTTTTGTTCAACATATTTTTATCGTATAAATGGTAAAACGTACAAGTAACATACATACATAATATATGTTTGCCCTCTTACTAATAAACGTTGAGTAACGGTGGTATAGCTATACAATGTTTTGTCCTTATTTGTCATTGTCACATTTGAATTTGACAGATAAGGACAAAACATTGTATAGCTATAGTAATACCACCGTTACTCAACGTTTATTAGTAAGGGGGTTAATGATTATAGTAGGTACAAACCCTGAAGAAAAACAAAAAATACTAAAAATGGTCAAGCGTGAGCTTGTGCTGATTCGATTCGAAATCGAATTCAAATTGGAATATAATAATACTTACCTACTGTGCGGCGGTACGGAACCCTCGGTACGCAAGTCCGACTCGCACTTGACCGGTTTTTTCAAGATCTACTACTTAAGTCGAAGATTCTCGTAATCCTGCTCCTCAGGTTTTCGATAAACCCGGTTTCGCCTAACTCACCCACTCAGCCCTTTAATTAAACTCGACTCAAAGTGACTGGATCGGAACTCGTCGACACTTCCGAGTCTCTTTACTTTACTCTAATTAAAAAAGGACTTGCTTTATGATGATTGAGCAGAGTTTTACAAGCGTTTTATTAGATATCTGATAAAGTGACTAATTTTCTTATGGTCTAAGATCCGAATAGGAGACGATTTGCACCGGGCTGCTTATTCGATCAAAAGTATTTTATATCAAATTTGATACGCTGAATAATATGTGGCGAATAGGTTGGCTGAAAAATTTCAGTCCAGTACTTATATCATTAAAAAAATATTAAAAATGAACTTTTTTCTAAATTGCAAATGCTTGTTTAATAGACCAATTACGTACTAATCGAAAGTATGAAGGCTATAGAATATGCAAACGTTAGGTTTGGTGCAAATTATTAGTACCGACTTACCTGTTTATACCTGCCTATCCAATAGTTTGACGGGAAAAAAATAGTCAACCTAACGTTTGCAAGTTCTATAGGCTTTCGATTGGTATGTAATTTGTCTATTAAACAAGCAATAGATTTTTTTAAGCCAAAGTTATTTTTTATTTTTTTAATTAATTAAGTATATACTGGACTGAAAATTTTCAGGCAACCTATTCGCCACATATTATTTAGCGTATCAAATTTGATATAAAATTCTTTTGATCGAATAAGCAGTCCGGTGCAAATCATCTCCTACTATTATAAAATCTTTCTATTACGAAGGTCGTGGATTCGACTGTAGATGATTCTCTAAAACAACTCACTCTTCAACTCGGCGGACGGACGGAATGCGACAACAATAAGGAATATGCATGGGTTTTTTTGAATCGCATTTGTCAACAAAACATAAAAATACCGTAAAAGAAATCACCAAAAGTGAAATTATAATTAAAATCGGTCAAGAAATACGGATGATACAAGCATTTTAAACTGCTAATTAGACAGAGATCCGAAGTGCACCGGTGACGTCATTGTGCAGTTCGGCCATATAAACTTCACGTAAAATTCTGTTTTGCTAGAAAGAGATAGGAACAAATCTTTGTTGGCTTATATCTTGGTTATTTTTATAGCTATTCATAAAATATTTTTTCTCACCTGTTTGTTACATGAATCAGCGTTTATTGAAGCTGTAAAAAAACATGCATATTCCCTCACTTACATGGAAAGCTAACCTAACCTAACCTAACCTAACCCAACTGGTGTGGTTTTGTTGTTTGTATGCAGAGCAAAACAAACGCGGGGGACCCGGTTACGTTTCTGTACCCCCCCCCCCCCCCCTCTTAAAGGGGGTTATTATACCTTTGTTTGTTCCATTTTTACGATGCAACGCCTCAACTGACCGACGTGAAATTAATTTGATACGGAGTGGTAGTTTTTAATCCGGAAAATTGGACAGTGGCCATGATGTGAGAATGAATGTATAAATAGTTCGAAATGTATAACTTACAACAAAAATGTACTTTTCTTGATTAGAAAATAAGTGTTATCCATACTAATATTATAAATGTGAAAGTGTGCCTGTCTGTCTGTTACCTCTTCACGCTTAAACCGCTGAACGGAGGAGATAGCTTGAGTCCCGGGGAAGGACATAGGCTACTTTTTATAACGGAAAATTAGACAGATCCCGAGGGAGCAGCGATAAACGACTTCTACGCGGACTGAGTCGCAGGCAAAAGCTAGTGATGCTATAACTTCACAGATACTCTTATAATACAATCCTTTATAACAATTGAACTATGATTGAGTAACTTAACGGAAAAAGTGGCCACCTTTTTCCAGGGCCAGTGGCAAGTGGTCCAGGGCAAGTGGCCATCTAGTGGCAACTGGAAAAGAGACCAATTTTCCATAGTTAAGTGGACACTGAATAGGCTCGTTACAGATTGAAATGAACCTTAATTAGAGAACTCAAGGTTCACGAAGTATCCTGCTGCGAACAAAACAAACCATTATAACTATCCCGTCGATCTGCTGAATAGACCTCCTGCGGCGGACATCTGATCACGTGACAATTGCAACTGTCTGCGAGCGAATTGAGAGTTTAATATTTGAAAATAGCTTTAGTGCGTCATTGCCGTAATAAGGTGTCAATTAGTAACTGCGAGGTTATAGTGTCCACTTGGTCGCGATAGTTTTCATTTAAAGTTATAGTGTGTGTACCTACCCTAAAAAAAAAATCTTTTTTGCTTATTCCATCATCGATCTTAGGGGCCCCATTTACGATACGATCCGTCGGTTCAGACTGAAATCGAGCGATGGATTGTACGTGTGTGGCAATATCGCATCTAAAATTCAATAGAAATATGAATCGTCACGATATCGTTTCAGACTGATCGTAACGACGGATCGTTCCGTGTTCCGGGGCCCTTTAGTATAAATAATATGTATCTATATGTGCACAAAATGTCAGTTTTGCAACCTTAATATTTTCTGAGAAAAAGTGAGTGTGATACAGACACACAAACAAACGGACAAGGCGAAACTGTAAGTCCTAGTTTGACTTCGGAACCCTAAAAAAAGTATAGTCGGCAGCAAACTCGATTTTCTTGACATAAACTTATTTCATCCTTCTTCAACAGGATGGCCGTCTCCGCAGCGGCGACATGCTCTTACGCATCGGCGCCGTCAGCGTCGTGGGGATGTGCGCGCGGCAGGCTGCGGCTGTCCTACGGCAGTGCGGCGCATGCGTGCGACTCCTCGTGGCTAGACCGTCCTCAAACTCATTACCTCTTCAAGTAAGTAAACTGTGATTTTTTTAACCTTGACCTTGTAATTCGACGTGACCTTGAACTTGAAGATGCCCTTACACATCTGCGCCGTTAGCGTCGTGGGGATGAGTGCGCAGGAGGCTGCGGCAAGTAATCTATAGCTGGGTCCACATTTGTATCATTTTGCCGATCACGATCACGCGTATCGTATCGAGCTCGCGTATCCTAAGTATGGACGCTCACTTTGGGCACACCGTATCACTACTATCGTCATGTGAAAAAATGCGTCCATACTAACCATAGCGTATCAGCGTACCGTATAGTAACGCCGTATCAATAATTGTCCTGCTATCCGTATCCCCTTTGATGATCGGGGAAAAATCGCCTTGAGAGCGATCACGGCGTATCGCGTATCAAATCATAACTTCTTATCGTGATACAGTATCAAAACCCGTCCATACTTACCGATCTTGATACGCGTATCCGATCGCGAGTGTGCGGGGTATATAATTAACGCGTATTAACATCGATCCCGAGCGATGAGATACGGCGCGCCGCATGATCGCGCTGTTTGTGCGTCCACACTAGCGAACTTGATACCTACGCGTCGGTGCAACGCGACGGAGATACGATACGACGAAATGATATATATAAATGTGGACCCAGCTTATGATGTGCGGCGAAGAGGCCGAGACAATCCGAAGGGACGTCAGTTCACTTTGCGTTCGGACCTTCACCGGCCGCTGAGTTCCATGAAACTAGTTCAACATCTCCTTGATGAATGGTGTTCTTCCACTGTGAGATTTACTAGGCACTTTTTGCGAACGAACTCCCTTTGGCGGTGTTTTCAACCAGTTATGAGTATTATGTACGGTAAATCGTAGGTAGGTAATTAATTTATCTACACCTGGGCCCGTATTATGGTCGCCTTTATCGCGGTGGATAAAGCTTCCGTCACTCTCGCACTTATATACTGGTCAGAAAGTGACAGATGTTTTATCTACGCTTATCTACG
This sequence comes from Acleris cristana, assembly GCA_948252455.1. Taxonomy (NCBI): domain Eukaryota; kingdom Metazoa; phylum Arthropoda; class Insecta; order Lepidoptera; family Tortricidae; genus Acleris; species Acleris cristana. Next base: position 9,499,320 of record OX411795.1, on the reverse strand, counting down.
TCGATAAACACGACCATAATCGGCCCGCTGGGAAATATGTGGTTTGGTGGTGGTAGGCTTATGCAAGGTCCGTTCGGATCGCTACCACCATCTTATCCTTCAACTTACCGCCAAGCAGCAGTGGCCCGCTGTGTTCCAGTGTGGGGATAACACAGCCGGTGAAATTACTAGCATAGAGGCATTAGAGGCATTCCATTTCATAGTCTAGTCGTAGTTTCATGGTAGGGGCGTTTTGCGGCCTTAGGATTGCAGTCTTTAGTCTTGAGAATGCATATGTCTACGGGTCACAGATCCCACTTACCACCAGTGGCCCGTTTCACGAAGCTACAAGTTACAAATTACAAGCGGAACTCTCTTTCTAGCAAAAGAAGTTAGATAGAGACTTCCGCTTGTAATTTGTAACTTTTAGCTTCGTGAAACAGGCCTCAGGGGCACGTTTTATAAAGCTACAAGTTACAATTTTACAGGTCTAAACTGGCAACACTGCTCAAATAGCTGGTCTTCATTGGTCAAGGTTGTGTCAAATGGAAACTTGTAACCTGTAAATTGTAATTTGTAGCTTTATAAAACAGGCCCCAGGTGGCCTGTGTGCTCGTTTGCCTTGCCCATGCCATAAAAAAACACACAACAAAGGTCATAATTATATTCAACCTCACACAAACACTGTGACGTGACGTGTGCGAGTCAATTTTGTTTGTAATAATTGTTGTACCACCTATACCGCTCCACACAAAGATCCCAACGCTCAATTTACCTGTAGTCGAGTTCCCGCCGCGTCATCCGTCGTGGCGCTTCCGGTGTGACGTCTCTCTCACCGGCAACTTAATTACTACGCTTATTGGCAATTACCCGGGCTGACAGCGTTCACAACGAGCTCTAGTGGAGTGATATTGTGCCTTATTAATGACCTTGTTCTTCTTTTGGTCAAACTAAACATGTAATGAGGGAATTAGTATAAAGTTTAGACACCTGTTCATCACTGGGACGCTCAGACCCTTCAGCTTCTTGGTCTTCATGCATCAGCTCATCTGCAGAGGACCACTCGTCCGAGATCTGTTCTTCACAATGCTCCTGAGGCTCACTACCATCTTAATTTAACTCCAGTGATACCACTACTTTATTATTGTGATCTATATTTTTATCACTCTCTTTAAAATCATTAAAGTCAGATTGCAGAAACCAATATCTCTCAGGGTAAAATATTCTATATCCTTTGGAACTTTCATATCCAACAAATACACCTTTCACCTTTTGGATCCCAATTCAAACACTTTTTTTTAGGTATATGGATAACAACCTGAGATTCAAAGACCCATTTTGAATTTCCAATTTCAAAATCTCGATCCTTCCACAGCTCCCACACTCTTGATGTAATTAGCAATGTAAATAGTTAATGATACTTTTACAAGTTTTTATTTAACTTGCAATGTATGTATGTTAGGGTCAAATGTTGCAAGTTTAGTTTGACCCACTTCCCGTCAACGGAATGGGCTGAAATTTGGACCACAAATGTAAACCCGATGACAATTCAATATTATGGTATCTATGAGCTGGTCTGATGATAGAGTCGGGAGGTGGCGACAGGATCTCCGCTATTCTTACCGTAGACCCACCGTGTTAGGACTCAATAGTTTGGTCTTGATAAGCAGATAAAGATTTTGCAAAAAAAAGTACAGTCAGTAACAAAAGCTTGTCACAAAAATGAATTTTTTGACAGAAACTTATTATAATACTAGTACAGTCACCAGGAATAATATATTACTTATCCAACATTGGCCGCAAAAATATCTGACACGACTTTATTACTAGAGGTATAAGAGCGTGTCAGATATTTTTGCGCCCAATGTTGGATAATATATTATTAGGACATACTTCATATTTGAGGGTTGAGACGACCATTAAGGTGGGTCCACATTTGTAACATTTCATCGATACATGGTTCGGTGAACGAGTTAGTAACAAAGCAAAGCATCCAAAGTTACGATCTAAAGATTGCAATCCTAAGACCGCAAATGCGTTGCCAACCCTGAGGACTAAGATGGAATGCCTCTATGCTAGTAATGTCACCGGTTGTCTTATCCCCACACCGGGACGCAAAGCGAATGGTGCTTGGTGGTAGGTTAAAGGGTAAGATGGCGGTAACGATCCAAACGGACCTTGCACAAGGTCCTACCAACACTAATTAAACAAAAAATAGTACCATACTACCAAAGTAGTTAAAATGTGAAAATATCTTCCCAAACCCTCTTACAAAACTGCCCATAGGGCTATTCTGTAACAATCTTATTAGGGCCGTTTTCATAAAAAATGTACATAGTTAAGAACAGTTAAAGCTTCAATTAAAATCCTTAACTTTTTTCCATTTCGTAACGAAAGTTAACCATAATCGAAGCTAAAATGCCAATCGGCGTAAAGGACAACTAAATTGTACAGTAAAATTGTCCTATACGACAATTGCCATTTTAACCATCGAATGATTTAAGTATAGTAATTTTCGTTACGAAATGGAAAAAAGTTAAGGATTTTAATTGAGGCCTTAACTGTCCTTAACTATGTACAATGTTTTTGAAAACGGCCCAGACTTGACTGAAATCAGTAAAGCCCAGGATACTAATTTTCATAAAAAGTTGACTCAACCAGGCATCTGCGGCACTGAAAGTATGAAAACATCTCACACAGCACGTTAATTACTCCGTCAAGTATCAAGAAAATCGTTTCCCACGTCATATTAAACCGTAACTCTGTTGAAATAGGGTCGCAATTTTGCAAAATATTTATTCAGACTACGACATTGTATTTTAAACTTTATGGCTGTTGGTTTTAAGTGCTAAATTGAGTGTTTTCTCACATGGTGTGAAGTGAAGTCTATAACTCTTCCAATTAGAGAATGTAGGTCGCTAGTAGGAGCTCTGGAAGAAATTCCAGTTTACCGACACACTTTAAAGCGGTTTACGCTTTGATATGACGTCGGATGTTAGAGGTTCCGTATGTACGTGCTTGAGCGGAACCCTAATTATGCTCAAGCGGTTTTGGTTCTCTCACTTAGTTTTTCAGTCTTTTGAGCCCATTCCTAGTTCGGTTAGTTATTATTTGTTTACGAAATAAACATAAATAGGTATACCTAGTACCCAAAGTACCTAAAAGCATTAGAGAGATGATGTTATTTACGTGAGGTGTCCTCTAAAAATTATTTATTGTTTTTTTTATTAACTTTTAATTTATTTCATTGTAATCCAAGTATTGCAGTATTGGATACTGCATCCTGGGGTGTAATTCTCTCAACAACGACGAACGGACGGACGAACGAGTGAATGTCCAAGCGGCGAGTTTAAGTAGTCCAATCAGAGCGAACAAAACACATTTTAGCGCGTGCATTCAATTTGGCAGCATGGCTTCTCGAACGTATAAGGCTGCCTAATTGAGAATGCACGCGCTAACATGTGTTTTGTTCGCTCGGACGGGACTACTTAAACTCGCCGCTGCGCTTTCGCTCGTTCATTCGACCGACCGCCGTTTTTAAGAGAATGACACCCCTGTTTACAGTATTTATCCGGTAAACAGGATGCTCGTGTGACTGCTAGTATTAAAACACGTACCTACTAAACGGGATCCTGCAAAAAACTGTACCTGCCAAAAAACGGGATGTTGCCGGGGGAAAGGGCCCTTAGTTCGGTCTTTTTGATTAATATACGACTGTTAGACCCGCTATACACGGACTGCTTTAAGCAGTCGGGAACCGACTGCACTTCGTTGCTATTGGTCGATTTGCAGTTTCAATGCTCTAGAAAGTGCAAACCGACCAATAGCAACGAAGTGCAGTCGGTTCCCGACTGCTTGAAGCAGTCCGTGTATGGCGGGCCTTAGCAGTAGCTATAGTTGTGGTAGAACATTTTTAGTAAAGGTCTTTGTCCAGCAGTGGACGTGACGTGACGTGATCTCTCCCATCGCATCCCACGCACACATGTGGATATATGTACTAGAAAGCTAATTTTACTAGAATGATTCAAGCTAGGTTTTATGAAAAAATCTCTTAAACGGTTAAGTAGTTATTAGCCCTGAACATAGGGGTCGCAATAATGTGTCAGAGGTTTTATCAATAGTATCTCACCCTTTCTAATAGATAGATAGAGACGCACGACAACGAGTCCCCTTTTGTAATATAAAAAACAGGTTGAAGACGCTTTTTAAACGACCAACGAATTGCTTTTATTTCCATACATACATTGTAATTGTCAAATTACTACGGAACTTGGCCGGAAGCGGGCGCGTATCCTGAACGATGACGTCACTTCCGGCGACAGGGGTAGTAATGGCGGCCGTAATGGCAAACAGTTCGGCATTTTTTTTAAAGGGCGTATTTTATGGGTAATCTTTTTGGTTTAAACCTTAGGGCCTTCTGTTAAAATCTGAATTTGTATGAAGTGTGTTTCTTAACACTTAATTAATGATTTTCATTATACTAAGTAACATAAGAAAACCCATCCTTTCTGAGCATGTTTAAGAAAACATATTTAACATTTTTTTTGGTCCAAAATCAATTATCAAATATAAATTGCATTTTCTATTATCCACTAAAACCTTTGTCTAAATTGAATTCTTCTACTCTGCATGCGAAAAAATATTGCATTTTGCCCGAGGAATATATTAAATTCTTTAGTGGAGTGAAAAACCGCGGGGCCGCTTTAATAAAATGTCGCAAAGTTGATTCATAGAAATAACTTTCTTTAAAATGAAAACGCAGAGTTAAAAAATAACTCTATTATGAAATTCTTGCGCTATTGAAGTAATAATAAAAACTTAAAAAGTAGAAAAAATCTTAAATTACGAGATCTTTACAACTTTGAGCAAGCATACACTTTTATAGTGTCTATTAATGTACTTAAGTTTGTTTATTCTTGCCTAGTATAACATAATAAGTAATATGAATCTTAAGTACCCGAAACAGATGTGCATGCATGACTCGATGTATGAATGTGGAAGAAGCAAAAGAGATTTGTCAGGATCGTAGCAGGTGGAAAGAAGTGGTCTCTGCCTATCCCTCTGCGAAAAACAGGCGTGATTTAATGTATGTATATATAAATATACATATGAGGGGACAACCTTGCACCAAATTTGACCCAGTCCTAAACTAACCTCTAGGCTTGTATTGGGTCCTCGACAATGATAAACATACATACATATACAGATAAATATAAACGTAAATACATAGAAAACATCCAAGACTCAGGAACAAATATCCGCTCCGCTCTATATATTTAATATTAATATCTATAAATATAAAATGTGCAAACTGTGGTCACAGAATTATCAACAAGTTTTTGGAGTTGTTGGTGAGTCTGTGGCTCTGCCTACCCCACTCTGGGAATGAAGGCGTGAGTTTATGTTATGTTATGTTTATGTTATAAATATCAAGGGAAAAACTTGACCTAGTCCCAAACTAAATTCTAGGCTTGTATTGGTTCTTAGACAACGATAAACATTTTTATCCAGAGAAGTACATACTTAAATATATAGAATACATCCAAGAGTCAGGTACAAATACTTCCACTAATCACACAAATACGAGTATCTGCTCCGACCGGGATTTGAACCCGGGACCGTCAGTTTTGTAGGCAGAGGGTCACTACCAACTAGGCTAACTTGTCGCCAAAACAAAACTTGTATGTGCCCACCATCATGCATTGTCCTTCCCTACTCATCTACTCCAGAGTTAACTTGAAGAGATCCCATTTAGGGAAAAGTGCGCCTTTGTACATTAGTTTAATATAATATTGTAATATTTATATTTTTGTGCAATAAAATTTACATACATCCGATTGGGAGCTACAATCAATGCTACAAACAAATATATACACAGATTCAACACAAAAACCTTCAACTTATAACACAACAACAAATAAGGCTGTTTGCATCTGTGGTTAAAAACGTTTAACGCGACAAAACCCGCTAAAGGACGTTATTCGCTAAACATAATTTACGATGTACATAATAATTATTCTAGACCAAGCTTCAAGGCTCCTTGGCACCGTTTACTGCGGCCCGGCGCCAGAAGTCTGCGGAAATATACCGGGGGGGGGGAGCAACTGAGCAATCCAAATAGGTCAGTATAGGGATTCGGAAGCTATAAGAGTTAGGATTATCGATTTTCGACTCGATTTTTGAGAACCGAACACTCGATAGTTTCAATCGAAAATTAGATTTCTAAAGTTCGGGTTGGTTGGTTACCCTTCCATGCGATTCATTTTCTACTTAGTGGACAAGCTAGTTTTTATTCGGAGCTGGTTAAGGATCGAGGCATTGGTGCGTTTCGCAGTCCAAAGTATTCTTAATATTTGTCTCCAGCACCACATCTCGAATGAATCAATCCTTTGTCTTTCCCGGGCCAGGATTGTCCACGTTTCTACTCCATACAAGAAGATACGGAATACCAGGGCTCGTATTTGTCTGATCTTGGTTTTGATACCAATTCCTCTTTTCTTCCAGAATGTCTTTCAACCAAATTTCATCGATTTTTTTGGATCAACAGTTTAGCCGTGAAAGCATTACAAATAGACACATTTATGTTACTATAGGTATTCTATTCAATTCATGTCTCCTTTTGAATTTTTATGAGTAAAACGGCCACTTCCTTTCTATTAATTAAATTATGATTATTATCTTTCTCCTGCCCCCTTGAAATTAACTTTACATAATTATTGCTATTAATTCATCTAAGATAACCGATTCAAAGATCACGTACACAACGGCCTGATAACTTTAACCTAGAATAAGCAACTTTACGTGACAAGGAAGTATAATACTTAGAGGTTACGCTAGAGATTAACCGGCCAGTATTTTGTATCAATTCAAGGAATCTTGGCAAAACTTGCGCGTGAGTGGAATAAGTTATTAAAGACGACGCTAACTGCTTGCTTTCTAAGAGAGTTTGCCTTTTATTAAAAGGATCAGTAGCATGATTTCCTTTTTTTTTAACATGGGGACGGTGCCCATAGCCCATACCCTTCGGATTATGGAATATAATTCAGGTTTGTACTTCTCACTTGCTCTAATATATGCTCTTATTAAGAGCGTGTGAGAGAGAAGTATAAACCCGAAGCACCTTGGCTCACTTACTGTACCCATAGTACAGTCGAGTTCATAAATAGGTATGTGTACACTTTAGTACCTTGTATATTTAATGTTACGTTTAATCTGCTGTATGAATTGTCACAGCGATTAAAGTGACAAGGTACTAAAGTGTTAACATATTTATGATCTCGACTGTACAAGCCTAGAGATTCGTTTGGGACTAGGTCAATTTGTGTGAGTGTCCCTTGATGTTTATTATTATTTATTTATTTATGTTTCTAAAATGAAACAAACAAACAAACACACTTTCGGATTAATAAAAAACTAGCGACCCGCCCTCGCTTCGCTTCGGTTAATGTGAGTTTTCGGTAACACCCGTACGTAAACCAGAATTTATCTATAATATATAAAAGGCTAAACTGACTGACTTATATATCAACGCACAGCCGACATTACTGTACCTAGAAACTTGAAATTTGGCACAGGGGCAAACTTGAAAATTGAGCACTAAGAAAGGATTTTCCGAAAATCGACCACCAACGGGAAGAAATGGGGGAAGTAGCGGGAAACTAATTCTACGCGTACGAAGTCGCGGGCATCCTCTAGTAATACATAATAACCTTTCTCTTTAATCACTCTACCTATTGATGAAAACCGCATTAAAATCCGTTGCGCAGTTTAGAAGATCTAAGCGGACAGACGGCGGAAGCGATTTTGTTTCATACTATGTAAAGATAGATAAACAGTTACATTTAAGCTTACTAATCGTCACATAAACCTCTAATCATCACCTTTAACAGTTCACACTGTAATTACTTCGGTAATGTAAAACTGCTGTAGTCACGCAACAATCAGGCTCGCTCCCAAATGGCTTAACTCGAAAAACTGACCATTACATATTGAATTTAACGTCAATAGTCTTTAGACACCTAGGTAATTGGGAAGTTTACTTTTGACTTGTGTCAGCCTTGAAGCAATGTCATCCATCACTGCAAGTGACAGAAAAACTAACAGCTGCTAAAGTAGGGGATGAGGAATTAGGAATAGCATTATTTGGTAGGTACCACACATCTAATAAAAATGAAAAAATGTATTTTCTGCGTAGTTCTTAATGTTTACGGTCGTATAAGTCTAACATTGACATAATAAACATGTTCTAAAATGGAACTTTTAAAATATTTTTTCCGGGGTGTGATTCTCTTCAAAACGGCGTGCATTCTCAATTTGGCAGCATGGCTTCTTTCGATAAGATCGAACGTAGGGAGGAGGAGGAGGAGGAGGAGGAGGTTAAGGAGTTTCTGTTACCTATTGCCGCTCGGGCGCTAGGGATGCGTCGATGCGCGTCGCTCGATACTTAATACTCACGCAACAAAACGCTGCAACGGCGCAGCCCCGACTAAACCACCTCGGTCTACCCTGTTGCGTTTGCTCATTATACAGGGTGGAAATAAAATTATGGGCCCTGGAGGGGAACTGCCTTAAATCCTTAAGTTAGATCATTTTATTTAAAATAAACATTCTTTTATTTTTAAAACGAAACAAAACTACCTTCAAAGATTTTTTTAAATTCGCTTGTCTCACCCGGGAATCGAACAAGCTAAAAATTCAAAAAATAAACGCTCGCTATAATAGGTAATTAATGTTAGATTTCTTTTTTATATGAAAGACCAAATGTGTATTAGAGATGTTTTATCCTGAATAATAATACTACAGGAGACAGGCGAATTCTAAAAAAATCTTTGAATGCAGTATATTTTTTTGTTAAAAATAAAAGAAAAAAGTTTCCTATGAGTAAAATGATCTACTTTAAGGATTTAAGGTAGTTCCTCTCCAGGGCCCATAATTTTTTTCGACCCTTTTTTATACCTTTGCTTGAAGATGAACTACTGTTTATACTGTGGTAAAATAGACTCGGTAAAGCCAATAAACTAAAGTCGCGGGCAAAAGGTCATGTTACATATTTTACATACTTTGCTCTTAAACAAAATGTTTTTTTTTCAATGTCACTCCCGCAAAATATCTTAAAATTAGAATTTGTCATGTTGAACAAGTCGCCCCACGTCGCCATATTGGCCCGAGCCGCGTTACAGGATCAAGTCTAATGTAAAATCGATAAGGTCAAAGTGTTAACCGTCGGGGGTAGTTTTTAAACGCGTCTGACATGCTTTGTAGTTTGTAGTATATAAGCTACGGTGTATCATTATTTTAAATGGCTTGTTGGTGCGATAGATATCATGTTTTTCCTCTTTATTTAATGATAAGATTTGTTCAACCTAAAACATGTTAGCTCCAGGAGGTCTAAATGTAACAAAATGTACAAATATCACAATACATAATTCCGAATTTTCATAATTTCGAACGCAAAATTTTGATCGAAGACTTTATTTTTTGATGTCGCTTATAAATTAAACCTAACCTAACCTACGTACAGTACCTAATTAAATTATGCATTTAACCTAAAATAGCTCCAGAATAACATAGCTTTCTGAAAAATGAAATTCGGATGGATGGGCATCGTCCAGATCAAGGAGAAAGTGCATGTCGTGTCTTATAAAGAGGTCAAGGAGCTGGCAAAGAGGAGAGAAGATTGGAAATTACTCCACCGACAAGAGCAAAGCTCTTATATTAAGAGAGAGAGAGAGAGAGATAGATCGAGAGAGAGAGAGAGAGAGAGAGAGAGAGAGAGAGAGAGAGAGGGAGAATATTCGTATAAATATTCAGAATTTTAGGGAGTTCCCAAAAAAAACGCTTGCTAAAAAAGGCTACCGAATTTAAATACGCTTATTAAATCCTTTTGTTAACATCTGTGGCCCGTTTCAGGCAGCTACAAGTTACAAATAACAAGCGGAACTCTTTTTCTAGCAAAAGGAGTTAGAAAAAGACTTCTGCTTGTAGCAAATTTCACTTCGATCGGTTTAGGCGTTGAAAAAAAACATTAGTAAACAAAACAAAGGGTGTCTCAAAATTCACGCATCATTTAAATTTGCTACCATTTTTGTGGAAAAGTGTACCTACGACCAAAAACGATTGTACTGTTGACCGTTTTTTACGCTGGGGAAATGCATTTACGGTTACACACCAACCGAGAGCGGCCGGAATACCCACTAAAGACCCAACGGTAAACCATCTACGTCCTTCAGGGTAGTGATTCTCTCAAAAGCAAAGGTGAGCGAATGCAGGAGTGAAGTCCAAGCGGCGAGTTTAAGTAGTCCCGTCAGAGCGAGCAAAACACATATTAGCGCGTGTATTCTCAATTAGGCAGCCTTATACGTCCGAGAAGCCATGCTGCCAAATTGAATACACGCGCTGAAATGTGTTTTGCTCGCTTTGACGGGACTACTTAAACTCGCCGCTTGGACATCACTACTGCGTTCGCTCACCTTTGCTGTTGACAGAATCACTACCCTGCACGTGTAGCACAAGTTGTATTTACTCGTTTGTCGCTCAGTGCGTCTCTATCGTGACTGACTAGATAGAAAGGGAGATCCGAGCGACAAACAAGTCGCGGGCAACTTGTGCCAGCCGTGCTAATAGGAGGGCCACGCGGACCACAAACATGGCATTCGGCTATGGCACCTCGACCCCAATAACAGACCCTTACCTAACCCTAAAGGGTTAGCAAAAATGGAACACTACACAAAATAACAAAGCGTTTTCATTGTTGAAAAATATTTCAAAAACAACAAAAGTTTGGCGGCAACGGTTCACAAATTTGGTCGGAGTATTTATCCAACTGCGTCAACTGTGAAGAGAGCAATTGAAAATTTCAGGGAAACTGGAATAATTGGTGATACTTACCTCGCCTCGCCCCCTTTGTTAACATCGATTACATTGTTTTTGTTTTTGTTTTGTACAATGTAGAGTTTACATACATACATAATGGCTGTTCGTTTTGAAATATGTTTCTTTATTGCGGCAAAAGAGCACGACCTACGAGTGAATTATTCACAACTGTAGCCGTATATCGCTTGCTTTTTTCCTACCTTGTTTGTTTTGTCGACGTGGCAGCTCGCTCTAAGCTGACGCAGCCTTACGTGAAAACGCGGGACGGCCCTAATACATATTAATACTAGATAAAGGCCTCATACAGAGTAAATAAAAGTGTACAGAGGAAATAAATGAAAAAAAGACGATTATTCGTTTCTAAGTAGTTAGACGATTTTTCATATACAAGTTGAAAAGGAACGAGTTGACTAAAATAGGAACTTTTTTAAGAGGTGTTGGGAAAAAATCATGCTTATGGAGGTTTGTCCCAAGAAGCATTTTTTTTCTTATTTTCTGATTATTATTTACTCAGAAGGAAATAAAAATATTATTAGTGTTTTGCTACGCGCGCTTTGGACTACTGGAGAGTTATGGCGGCCGAGTTAAAGATTATACGATAACATCTCAAAGGCAATATGGTTTTACCTAGTAGAATAGATTCCCTGGTAATCTCCTAGTATGCTGTGTCCTAAACTTTCGTCAGACCATTGACTGAAACTAGTTTCAATCCAGCACCATCCTTACTAATCTCCATACAAACTGAGCCAGTTTTCTTCCATATCCTTTGCGTTCGGCATGGAACGTGTATGGGAGTGGCGGCCATTACAGTAATTTTTTATTAGCCGTCCGGGGCTTTAGATGGATTAAGAGATAATAGATTGATAAAGGACTACAAATGAAAAACGATTTTTCTGTCGGTAGAATTGGACGTATTTACGGGAAAGATCTTTTTTTTCAGCAAAGAGAAGAGTTACGAGCACGCAGGCTACTAGATAGGCAATTGACAAGTGTGTCATATCCATACTAATCCATACTTTTCCATACGAATAATTAAACGTGAAAGTAATATTAGTTGGTTACGCTTACATCTAAAATGCTGAAACAATTCTAATGAAATTTGGCATAGAGACCCCCAGGAAAGGACATTTTTATCATCAAAAAAGTTCTTTAGGAAATAAATATAAACAATTATCATTGGATAGTCTCACAAAAATTGACATAGTCCCGATCTAAGCTCTAGGCTTGTACTATGGGTACTAGACAACGATATACTTAAGTTAATACGTATGTAGAGAAATAAATACTTAAATACATAGAAAACATGCAAGACTCGGAAACAAATACCTACTCGCGCTCACCATACAAATATTTGCACATACCGGGAATTGCACCCGGGACCTCTAGCATCGTAGGCAGGGTAACTAAGTACCAACTAGACGAATGCGTCGTCAAAATATTAGGTCCTTACCTATGAAATTGGCGTTTTATATGGAGAATTTTATGAAAACGGTGGGTCGGTGAATGAAACATTTAATTTTGCGGATTATTTAGTAACGTCAAATGCAAACCATACAAAATTCTGTCAGGAATATTGGACACTTCTTAGCTATATTCTCTCTTCTTAGTCGGTATCTTCATTGCTGAAGGTCGTGTCTAGTTTGAACTTCTCGTGACTTGATGCACCATGTTCTTCCATGCGTTCCTGTTTTCGGCGGTCTTAATAGCTTTAGGTATCGACTGGCCAGTGAGCTTCCTAACGAGATCTGACCAACGGGTAGGCGATCGACCGCGCGGTCTTTTCCCGTCCACTTGACCAACTACCATCAGCTTTTCCAAACTGTCCGGGTCTCTGCGAGCGACGTGTCCGAAGTATTTAAGTATCCGCTGGAAGCAGATAGTCGATAGCCTCGTGGTTATTTCGAGCTCGTTAAGAATGGATACATTGGTACGACGTGCGGTCCATGGAATTCGAAGCATACGCCTCCAACACCACATTTCAAAGGCGTCGATTTTTGCCCTTTCTTTCTGCCTTATCGTCCATGATTCGGCACCGTACGAGAAGATTGAGAAGATCAACGCACGTACTAACCTCACTTTAGTCTTTCGGGAAATATTCCGATCTTTCCATATCCTAGTAAGTTTAGTCATCGCTGCTTTGGACATCTGAATTCTCCTCAATACTTCCTTCTCACTGCCACCCTCGTTGGTAATAAGAGAGCCAAGGTACACGAACTGTGTAACAAGTTCTAGGTCCCCGAGTTCATTGGAGCGAATTAGTGTTCCCGGTCTGTCCACTACCATCACCTTGGTCTTAGCCTTGTTAATACTGAGGCCAACTAATTCGCTCTCCTTCTCCACTCTAGAAAGCAGTTCAGCTAGTTCTTGCTCAGACGATGCAAAAAGGGTAGTATCATCTGCATACCTCAAGTTGCTGATTTTCTTGCCACCTATGGATATGCCACCATCCCAACCCTCCAAGGCTCGTCTCATGATATATTCCCCATAGATGTTAAAAAGGATCGGGGATAGGATGCACCCTTGTCTGACACCTTTTTGCGGCTTAAAGGGCTTCGACAGAACATTGTTCACTTTTACAACCGTGCTTCCGCGTGCTATATTATACATATCTTAATTACTTAAAAATAGTTAGCTTCATAAAACTCTGCGTCATTGAAACACTTGAAGTTACAGCCATGTTACAGCATATGAAAAGAGTTGAGTTCATACTTTAATTTTAAACACTAAGTAAGAAATTGAACCATATTATTTGTAAGTATCTAAAACTTTTGTAACATACTGTATTAATGAAATTTAAAAATAATTTGGAAGTAAATTGTTTATTTAGGGACAAAAAATATTCAAGTTAATACAATATTAATAATGAAATACAAAACTAAAATTAAAATTATAAACTTAATTACATTTTAAAATTAAAAACCTATATCTAAAAAAGGGCCCTAAAATCGTAATGAATAAATTCCGTATGAAATAAAACACGTAAAAATAACGCCAATTTCATAGGTAAGGACCCAATATAACGATAAACAAGTTCTATGCGGAAGAAGTCCCCGGCGTTAACTAGGTTTTTGATATTACATCGATGGATTTGTTAATCATTTTTCCCTAAGAAAATATTTCCATTAACCGGAATATAGATTATCCTATATTTTACCTAAAAAAAATGCTGGACCGGATCGAATGCTTTTAGCGTGTAAGTTGGTTATCGCTAATCCCTCTGGAACTGTTTTATTTTCCGAAATAAAAACTCCTTGGCCTTCCTCGGACCTAAGGCTATCTTCATACCAAATTTCATCGAAATCGGTTCAGCCATTTATCCATAAAAGCGTAATAAGCAGATAGAAAAAGTTACTTTCAAATTTATGAAATTATTATATTTTATGGATGTAATAAAACGAAGCAATATAGTATAATACTTAACTATTCTTATGTTCTTAAAACTAACTATACCCAAGGGTAAATGCACTTGTGTTGCTCTTCAATAAAATCTGTCTATGAAGTTTTATGGCTGTATATTATTCTCTCTCTTAGGTATGCCAAAAAACTTTTATGTTGGAAATTGTATTAACCGATAGAGACAGCGGCAGTTCATTGACCTTAGAATAAATAAAATTTTCTGCACAAAAACATTTTTGGGACAAACTTTTGTCGCCCAATGTACTTTGTTTGTAAAGTCATTGCAATTTATTTTATTCCTGTCTATACCTATAGGAATAAAAAGCTCCAAACGCGTATCTTACCCAAATGCAAATTTGCGAAATCAACTCTAACTAATTTAAAATCTGGATCAAGTTCAAATTTCGCGAATCAGCGGGATACGAGTTTTAGAAAGTAAGGCAATGTATACACAAATCGTATTTTTTTGCGTTTGTATCCAATTACGTATTCTCATGGCGTTTCGTGGATTTTTGTCAAACATTGTGTCAGCAAACCGTAGACGTGACGGACCTACTGTATTTTTTTTTAATTGCTTATTTTAGCTAAATCAAAATACACAACGTTGTAGATAAGGGATTGTAAATCTTTCTGTGTGAATGTGTAAGTTGCAGAACATTCCCATAAATTTGGAAATATTCCCACGAAATTATTATGAAAGTTCTTGGATATTGTATGAAAGGTATTCGATTTAAAGAAAAATTGAGCATGTTCTTGGAAGTTACCGATAATTTTTCATAAAAAACCTTTTTCTTCTTTCGTCAGCTTACAAACTTATTACTTAATAATTTTTTTGTGATGGTAGGACCTTGTACATGGTGCGTCCGGATCCCTACTACCATCTTAATCCCTAAACATTCAACAGAGTTCGCATTGTTGTGTTCCGGTGTTAGGATAAGACAACCGGTAAAACTACTTACATAGTAGGCATTCGATCTTATTCCTAAGGGTTGGCTTCGCATTTGCAGTCTTAGGATTGCAGTCTTGAGATTGTAGTCCAGATAACCCAGGTGTCTATAGATTTATCAAGTGGCCTGTATGCTCGTTGGCGTTGTCCTTGCCATAATAAAACACTTTTTTTAAATTCCGGCCCTTTGGGCAATTCCTCTCTTTCTTTTCCGTTAACGTCACTATTGCCTAGCTAGACCAAGGGCCTTTTGCTCATTTCCAACTTTATTTTAGCGATTACTTAGGGCAAAAAATATGTGTATATAAGATAAGATAAAATAATGTTTTATTGACATAAAATAGGTACAAATTCAATTTCAAGTCGCTGATTTCCGAGCGAGGTTACACCGTATCCCATAATCCTATAACGAACATTATTATTTCCCAGAATTTTCATTTCATTTAAAGGCATTTCTCGCCTCATGAGTTTTTTTTGTTGTCCAAAGTCTAACCTAACCTAACCTACGGAATTAATGTTTAAATTATCCAGAAAACATCATGGTTTCAGCCAAAATCAAATGATTGAAGAAAAGAAATTCGACGAATTGAACCAACCGATCGTGAAATTCGATGAAATGATGGGTTACTCTATAATTTATTCAAGTGGCATATTCTACATAGGTCCTTTTCTTCCCCAGTCTCTCGGCGCTTCAACGGCTCCTGTCGTCCCATCTCGTCTGCTGACCGACCCGGTGGAGCTGGAGCGAAGGTTGGCTGAAGCTGGTCATGATGGCTTCAGCGCTCTGTGCGAGGAGCCAGCGCCAGTGTCACCCCCACCTACTATCATTGAGGAGAGGCTGCACCATAGGGTAAGTGACTATACTCTGAAAAAAAAAACTACTACACACAGTAGAGCAAAAAAACACTTACTGCCGCACTCAGAGACGTCAATTTAATTTAATGCTTGATTAAAGTTGCTGCTATCACTTTCTTTGCGACAGCACTAGAATAAGACAACACGTCACTAAACAAGCATTAAATTTAATTGACGTCTCTGAGTGCGGCAGTTAAAGTAACTAATAATATTCTTGTTACTGATTGACCATTACTATTTAATTAATTTACAATATTTACAATGATGAAACTTGTAAAAACTTGAGTATTGTCTACAGCCCGTAGCTTCAATGGTGGCGGTGGTGCCGCGAGGAGCGCTGGCGCCGTCCCCGCGCCCCCCACCCCTCATACTCCCCCCACCAGAGCCACAAATGCCACCCATGAGGTGAGTTCAACCTTTTTAATCTCACTCTACGAACTGAACTTGATTCTTGCGTTAACAAAAATTATGAAGAGAACTTTCGTCCTTACATTGCTTCAAAGTAAGGTTTCTGGATTCTGTTTCACATCCAGAAAACGTGTGCGACCAATTCCATACAAAATCCAAAGGACCAAGACATAAATCTATACAGCCAAGACAACTACCCGTTTTTTAACAGTGTGTGTGTTTTTTTTAATTTATTTTGCAAATGTCTATGCTTAGAAAACTAAATTTAAGAAGAGATGGTCCATTGATGGTCCTTTAAGATTATATACCGTAACGGAAACAGGGATTGCCCGACTTGTATTAATCTCCTCTTCAGGCAATCCCCTATTTTCCGGGCCCCTACAATAATGTCCTGGTAGGTTACCTCTGGACATGGCGGTGCGCGGCACGGGAGAGCCGGAGACCCTCAGTTACCAGGTGGACCTGAACAAGGATTCAGGGCTTGGGCTGGGCATCACCGTCGCTGGTTACGTCTGCGAGCAAGGTAAGCATCATCATTTCAGCCGAAACATGCATATTCTGCCCTACTAAAGAAAAAGGACGCATGCGCAATTTGATACTCGAAGTAAATTAAACCCCCTATCTTAAGGAATAAGGTCACTAATACATATGCGGTTCTATGAGACATGCGTCCTTTTTCCCAGGAGGGCAGTAGTGATAATGATAAGCGTCTATTCTACTGGTTAAAGCCATGTTGCTTTTGACATCGTGTCGTATAATCAACGTTACGATGGCTCTTATTAACTTGATAATAATGGCGTTCGAGTTAAACAAACCCCAAAACCCAACTAAGCTCTACAAGTAGGTTTGTACCATGGATGTGAACTAGGCAACCATAAATATATTTATATTCTGTCGATCTCAATATAATTTATGAAAGTTTGGCATGCTGTGAAATTAAATAACTTGAATTTGAATCTGAACACATACTAAAACACTGTACATACATACATACAATCACGCCTCCTTCCCGTAGGGGTAGGCAGAGACCACCTCCTTCCACTTGCTACGATCCAGACAAACTTCCCTCGCTTCCTCCACACTTATAAGTCTCCTGATACACGTGCGTCGGTTTAGGGTACTCCTGAGTCTCCTGACTTGGCCCTTTCTTAATACGTCCCCGTTCTGATTGTGGAACGTGAAACACTGTAGCTATACCCATTTAACAAGTCTACGTACAGTCTTGTTACAAAATTAGATGGCCGTCGCGTGAAAAACCCAAGCTGAAATTTCCAGCAAAATATTTGGCCACTATCAACTCGGGTAAACGAAGCGAATATCGTCTAAAGCGGGTATAAATAGTTGCGGAGACGAGAACAAAGCCTCGCTAACTGGAGCCCGGCACTTCCACGGGACAAGAGAAGGGCAGCCAGCGGAAAATTTGTTTCTCAAACATGCTCGGAAATGAAGGCGTTTCTTTTGAAAAACATAGACGCGAAGAGTCATTAAGTCCTAGTAGTAAGATAAACGTGTGCAAACTTTGCAAACCTTTGTCCGCTCTTTTTTTTAATGATGTATTTTTTATATGCTGTCATTATATATTGTTTGCTTTGTGTTTATTTTTTCTTACTCGCCCAAAGGTTACTTGGAAGAGATGCCTTAATGAGTTAAGTTAACCTTTGTACTACTTTTATTTCTGTAATTTTAATATTATCTAATATAATTGTTTTACCACAAAGTATTTGTTTATGGGTACACTACATAATCTCGAAATATTTTTTTCCGAATTTGATAAACACGAATTTCAGAATTCCGATTTTGAAATTTCCGAATCATCACTATTCCGAATTTTAGTTTCACGAAGTTTCAGAATCACGAATTTTTAAAATTCCGAATGTTCACATTTCCGAATTATTAAAATCCCGAAAAATATTTTTCCGAATATCACAATACCGATTATTCCTAATCCGAATCCCGAATATTCATTATTCCGAAATTTTAGCAGCCCGAATTCTCTAAGATTTTTTATTTTAAATAAGCGCCTGATAAAATATTGTAATAAATGAGCATTAAGCATGTTAAACATAACATGCTTAATGCTCAAAAACTGTAAGAAATGTCCGACAAAGTCGACGGAGCTCCGCTCCGCGGAGCTCCTGTACTGCGTAGCTGAGGCGCTTCGCGCCTTGATGCAACTCTAACCTAACCTAACCTATCAAGGTAAGATGACCTAGTTTAGGGTAACCTATCGATTTTTCGAAATATTGTTTCCCGATTATTATTTACCCGAAAACGGTTTCTAGAATTTTTTAAATCCAGATATTTTGTTTTACATAAACTTGTAATACCGCCGATTCATTTTACCACTGTATTATTTGTCCGAAATTGTATAACCAGCGTTACAATTCCCATTTTTTACGTTTGACAACCATTTCATTTACCTGATATTTTGTTTTACATAAACTTGTAAAACCGCTGATTCATTTTACCACTGTATTATTTGCCCGAAATTGTATAACCAGTGTTACAATTCCCAATTTTTACGTTTGACAACCATTTCATTGGTATTTTCCCAATTCTACAGATTTCTATTACAGATTCTCAGCTCTACAGATTCCCAATTCTACAGATTCTCAGCTCTACAGATTCCCAATTCAACAGATTCCCAACTCTACAGATTCGCAATTCATCAGGTTCCCAACTTTACATACAGATACACGTAAAACAAATAAATTTCACAGTCATAGGTAGGTTAGGTTAGGTTCGTTTTTGTATGAGGCCGGAGGGCCAAAACAACCCAGAAATAGGAGCTCCGCGAGGAGCTCCGTCGACTCTGTCAAATTAGATTCTTTTAGAAAAGTTTTCTAACTCTATGGACACAGAATGAGCTACGCCAAGACCGAACAATCAAAGACGGGTGACTAGGCCTAGGCCTTCTGTAGAAAGGGGAATCTGTAGAATTGGGAATCTGTAGAATTGGGAATCTGTTGAATTGCGTATCTGTAAAATTGGGAATCTGTGGAATTGGGTATCTGTAGAATTGGGAATCTGTAGGGCTGAGAATCTGTAGAGCTGGTAAAATTAATTCCGATTCTAGAGTATTTGGCTAACGTTTCTTCGGAATTTTAATAAGTTGGATTTTAAATCAAGTCCGAAATAAAACTGAAATCATTTAAAAATTGGGATAATGACATTGCGGATTTGCGATTCTACAGTCATACAAATAATTTGGCTATCGTTTCTTCGGAATTTTAATAAGTTGGGTTTTAAATCAACTTCGAAATAAAACTGCAACCATTTAAAATTCGGCCTACTGAAAATATGGAAAATGTAACTTCGGATAAACAATAACAAGGCCAACAAAAAAAAAGGGTTTCGTTTTCGGAATTTTAATATTCGGAACAACATTTTTCGAAGTTGAGATAGGTAACCCTAGTTTAGTTATGTGCTCGTCATCTCACCTAACTTTTGTTTCAAGTAGAAAACTTCAATTCAATTCAAGTGATTAGTTCCAAATTTTTCATTATCGATTTGGTTTGTGAATTTTCGGAATTATAATTTTCGTAAAAAGAAAATTCGGAATTGTCAACATTCGTAAATATAATATTCGGAAAAACGTTTTCGTGATTTTAATATTCGGTAATATAAAATTCTAGATTATGATATTCGGCCTTACATTTTTTCGTATTGTAAAAATTCGGAATTATGAAATTCGGTTTTTTCAAATTCGGAATTAAATAATTCGAGATTTTAGGGTGTTCCCATTTGTTTATACATACATTAGCGTCACCAAGAAAAACTCCCATACAGCCACCAACTAAAAATTAGAAGGCGTCGTCGGGCGGCGGCTGATCATTGCTTTTAACCGACTTCAAAAAATGGAGGACGATCTCGATTCGTCGAAATCTTTTTTAAAAATTATGCTTGTATCATTTCCTCACATTATTTAAGAAAAGCGTTGTATATATGCCTCAGCAAGGCTTGGCCTGCTAACAACCTCGTCAGGGAATCCTTTATTTTCCGGTCCTTTACAATAATGTACTATTTTTTTATGAGACTGAGGCAAACGAGCATGTGGGTCACCTGAGGGGAAGTAATCACCACCGCCCTTGAACGCAGGCAATTCAGGGTATTGATTCTCTCAAACGCAAAGGTGAGCGAATGCAGGAGTGAAGTCCAAGCGGCGAGTTTAAGTAGTCCCGACAGAGCGAGCAAAACACATATTAACGCGTGCATTCTCAATTAGGCAGCCTTATACGTTCGAGAAGCCATGCTGCCAAATTGAATACACGCGCTGAAATGTGTTTTGTTTGCTTTGACGGGACTACTTAAACTCGCCGCTTGGACTTCACTCCTGCGTTCGCTCACCTTTGCTTATGAGAGAATCACTACCCTGGAAGGGTTGGCAGCCCGTGGCTGGCCTTTCAGGGAAATGAAAGCTCTTTGAATGGATTGAATGGGTGAACGGAAATATTGTTTGAATGAACCTTGATGTATAACTAGCCTTGGCTCGCTTATTTAATTTTTTTATTCGTAGAACGCGCTATTTCCACGAGTTATTGAATTTTCTGGGATAAAAAGACTGTTTAAATTCAGGAAGGACTTGTGTGTCAAATTGCAACTAAATATTTTTAAATCTATTTCATTGGTTTGCATGCCTGCTTGAAAGATACACGTTCAAACATCTCAATATTCAATCATTTTTATATACTTTAAAAATTAAACATTTATATCAAAATGCGTTATTTTCAGATAATCAATCTTTATATCAGTGAAAATATCGTAATAAATAAAACATCAATCTTTTTGAGACGACGAAAAAGTCAATTGAGCAACCAGTCCAGTTATATATCTTTTTTTTTGCCTTAAAATATCAATTAACTGAATTACTTTAAATAAGTATATTGATAACTAAAACTAAGCACAAAAAACCAATTAATGTCCTGTTTAAAACATAATGCTTCTTATCTTATCTTATTATCTTATCTTAAAACAACTTTAAAGTCGCCTCACTGCTTCACTTGGACCAAAATGCTAGCCAAGTAAGGTTAAATTTAGCTGCGAAATGTGGACCGATCTGTCTCCACCGCCTCCGGTAGCGATTATACCTTATAGATGACCGGGAATACTGCCTTATTTTAGACGAGGCAGAGGTTTATCGATGTCTGGCCTCCTGAAATAGATGTCAAAATAATAGCTAAACATTTTATAGATTGAGTTCAAAATACATATAGTAAGTGAGTGGAAGGGTCGGAAGGGGCCGCCCTAGGCGTACTTTTTCGAATCAAATCGGAGAAATACTGGAAAAGGGCCGAATCTTAAGTAGGCGAAACCGGCGTGCATGCATGACTCAATGTATGAATGTGGAAGAAGCGAAAGAGATTTGTCAAGATCGTAGCAGGTGGAAAGAAGTGGTCTCTGCCTACCCTTCTGGGAAATAGGCGTGATTTAATGTATGTATTAAATATATAAATTTTTGACTGGTAGATAATGCTTGTAGCATTAAGTCCGCCTTTTCAACACTATTTAAATTTTTGTGCAATAAAGTATTTAAATAAATAAATATTTCTTAGTAGGATACGATAAAGTATATTGAAGAAGTTCCACCTTATTAAATTTGAGCTACGGTTTAACACATTGACATTTCTTATGCAATAGGGAATTAGGGAATATAAATGGATTTTTTAAAACGCATATCTCAACAAAATATGAAAATACCGTAAAAGAGATCACCACAAGTATAATTAAAATTAAAATCATCCAGGAAATACATGGATTTTACAAGTATTTTAAACTGCTAATTAGACAGTGATTACACAGAGAAATCCGAGACGCCGTGTGACGTCATGTAACAGATCGGTCATATAAACTACATAATATTAAATTTTGTGGCCATTTTGTTAGCCCGTGTGGTGCCGGGTTTAGAATGTTGCCACTCCATGTCTTCCATTGGATGTCGTAAGAGACGACTAAGGGACTTAAGGCTGTGTAGTGCTGTTAGGCGATGGGTTTGCAACCTGTCACTAATACACTGGATAACATCTTAGCCTGGTTTGTGCAAAATGTGGTCACAGAATTATCAACACGTTTTTGGAGTTGTTGGTGAGTTTGTGGCTCTGCCTACCCCACTCTGGGAATGAAGGCGTGAGTTTATGTGTATGTGCGTGTGTATTAAATTTTGTTTTGCTAGCAAGAGATAGAAACACATCTTTGTTGGCTTCTATCTTGGTTATTTTTATAGCTATTCAAAAAATGATTTCTCAACTGTTTGTTACATGAATCAGCTTTTATTGAAGCTGTGAAAAATTCATGAATATTTCTTATTGTTTTTAATTTTATCTATCTTACTTGACTCGAGTAGAAACGAGGCCAATATAATTTGTGCAATTGTAATTTTTTTATCCACTTTCAAATAGGTACCTACTCGTAAGTTATGTTTCGATTTGAACGTAGCTATATATTTCTTTGTTCTCTGCTGTTCCAGTTCCAATAGAAGTGGAATGGATGGCCCGATTTCGACAAACGAGCTGTCGATAGATTTCTCATAACGTCGCGCGCGTTGGCGGACTTACACTTTACAAATAACACATTGACAAAATGAAAAAAAAATAGATTTAAGGCAATAACCCTCGTATTCATCTAAAACTAGCTAGGTTTCAGCTAGCTGGCGGGTTAATATAAAACCCCTCTGGCCAGAATAATGTGCGTTAATAATGTGTCAGGTATCAAAACTAATAGTTTAAGTCTCAAAAGCATATTTCAAATCTCAATCACCGATTTTTGCTTTTTAGTCTCTCTGTTTCTTCAAGAATCGCGAAAAAACTTAGTTTGTTCCCTAGCCAAGATGAAAAACCTAAAAAAATATATTTCTATCGTTAAAACTAACGCATAAGAATGTCATCCCATACATTTTAAGCGAAAGCGAAGGCGAAAGGAAAAACGTTAGTGGCATTTGCATCTTGGTTAGCGCCCCTGAGATGAAATGGAAAAATACACTACAAAGGTGGAAACCGAAAAACGAAGTTCTAAGCCAGCAAGAGGTAGTTCAACAAAAATCGATTGCAATGAATTTGAGCTATAAAACTTCTGGTTTATAAAACGAACTTCTTTGAAATCATTTAATATTTATAGTGGCTTTGACCCAAGTAGAGGTACACCTGTTTCCACTTATAATATGTGGGGTTCGATGCGCTATTACTTATTAGAAACTTTACTTATTGAAGTGACTTACCTTTAAATCATTCTTGAGACTTAAGATGGTACTTACGACGTTTTTAAGTTTCTTGAAAGGATAGGTTTGTGTCAACGGAGAATGGGCAAATTTGTATGGAACTTGGTCTATATTATTAGCGGCCAAGGATAATTTTAACATCGGACGATGTAGTATAGTCCTACTGTTATTTGGTGAAAGTTTCATTACCGTGACTAAACTTAATTGTAACCAGAATAAAATATGTATTTCTTTTAGAATACTTTGCGTAGTCTTCCCAATTAGATGTTAGATCATCAATATATCAAATGTTTAGGAAAGAAGGGAAATCTCGACGTATATAGATGATCTAACATCTCAAGGTGAAGTATCGGGAAGTAATTAAATGGTCAGCCGTTATTAAAATTGATCAGCAAAAAAAAACAGCAATTAATTCATTTGGGCAGCATAAAAAGATTTGGGTGGCAATAAATAAAAATCGGGCTACAACTCTTTGTTCAGCAAACAATTTATAAACGGGTAACATTTTAAACAATTTCGATCAGCTTTTTTTGTAATTTGTCTGCCTAATAAACAGTCGAGCTGCAAAATAATTATTTGGGCAGCAAGATTTTACAATTGGTCAGCAGAGAAAACATGTCTGTAAGCAGTTTAATTAACCAAAATTTGTATCATAAATATGAGGTAGGTTAGGTTAGGTTCGTTTTTATATCAGGCCCGGAGGGCCAGAACAACCCAGAAATAGGAGATCCGCGTGAGCGGAGCTCCGTCGACTCTGTTAAATTTGTAAATTTGATGGTGGGTTTGGGATGTGTGTGTTGCCGGCACGGCAGTAAATTTGTTAATTACACCTTTGTGTACACAACTGTACCCAAAAGTGTATCTATTAGGAAACACTGCATTGGTATTTAAAAAGGGGATCTATAAGGAATAAAGGCGAACTTTTTTCAAGGGTGTATCTACGAGGAAAGTGTGCCCTATAGGAATAATTCTATATAAATTGAATAATTTACAAAAAAAGAGAGTATATTTGAATGAACTTTGTAATAGTTGCGCCCATTTTGTTGATGACCAATTTGATTTTATTGCTTCCTTTTTTCTGCTGGACAAAATGAATTATTTTGCTTACCTTCTGATTGCTTACCAAAATTTAATTATCTGTGGGTCATTCAATGCAGCTCAAATATTTAATTTGCTGACCAAAATAATTTAGAGCAGCCCAATATGTCATTAATTGCTGACAGATTTATAAATGTTTGCTAACCATAAGTTGCTTACCAACTAGCTATTTTGGCTGACCAAATACATTTTCTGTTCACCAAAATGAGAATATTTTGCTGACCGGTTAATTGATACCCTGAAGTATCTAGCAACTATCAATATGTTATTTATTTACTATTAGGTAATAAATATGCAATAATAATGGACGATAGCCTCTCGACCGTTTCTTTGGTCGTCAATCACAAGGCATGAACAATAAGTTCTAGATCTGACATGTCTTGATCGAATTCAGACCTAAGATTAAGTAATTCCTTTTTTAAAAGAGGTACAAATCAAAATTCTTTACAAAAAGCATCCCTTAATATCAGTACTTTCATATGACACTAATTTCAACAGTGGCCGCCGATAGGCTAATTTGCCCATTCTCCTTTGCTGATTGAATTTTCGGCACGGTCTGTGGCTTAACCTTTAGTACAGCATAATATTGCATTGTCTTTGGGGTCTAATACTTGGCAATGGTGGTTGGACTGTGAAGTTTCTTTTTCTCAGCAGTGGTCTCCTTCTAGAAAGCGCTGGTAGTTTTAATTACAAAAAAACCGGCCAAGTGCGAGTCGGACTCGAACACGGAGGGTTCCGTACCATTACCTATACAACATTAGCAAAAAACGGCAAAAAAATCACGTTTGTTATATGGTCCCCCCCCTTAAATATGAACTTTATTCTGTTTTTAGTATTTGTCGTTATAGTGTTGTGAAAATTTCAACTGTCTAGCTATCACGGTTCATGAGATACAGCCTGGTGACAGACAGACAGACGGACGGTCGAGTCTTAGTAATAGGGTCCCGTTTTTAACCCTTTGGGTACGGAACCCTAAAAAAACAAGTCAAACTTAAATTTAAAAGTCAAATATTTTTTAAATAAATAAATATCCCGTTATCTATGTAACTCAAAAATGGATCGACCAATTTTCATCATACCTAGCTAAGAACCACCCTGATATGCTAGCTTTCCATTAAAATAAAACCACATCCGAATTGGTCGATCCGTATGGGATCTACGATGGTACAGACAGACTAACTGACACACACGTTTAGTCTTATAATACCTTCTCTTGATTATTTTGTAATTTAGCTACACGTAAATATTTTGATCACGCTTCCCATTATAAAACACCCTGTATACGTTATTCTCCAAATGTCTGAACACCAAAATATATTTCTATAAAGCAAAACAAACCGATCTATCCCCGCCATATCGAACACATGTCGGTAAACTTTCCCAATACCAACTTGTGCAGATTAAAACAGCGCAGTTGCGACCCACAAACCGCTCGCATTTCGTGCAGTTTGCAAAGTTTCTGGAGGCTGAATGGTTACCACTAACCACTAAATTCGAAACTTTGGGTGCTATCCTTTTCACTCGACATTTAAGACCAAATCGAGAGAAAGGTATGGAGCTAACGAAAGTTACGTATTTCGATTTCCAAAGTAGGGCTTGTCGTGCAATCGAAAATATATGTGACAATTAAATTAAATAGTGTTTGTTTTAGCAGAATGTTGGCTTGTTTGGAATTACATTTTAAAGCTGAAGTGTATTTGTTTTTGTATTCAACTGGGGGGTTACCATGACGTAGCTATGAAGTTCAGTTTGCACTGACAGAAAAGGACAGAGCATATAGCAGTTATGTTGCTCTGTTCTTTTTAGTATCAATAAGAATTCAGTGGAAACACGAATTTTCACCACATACCACAAACTTTCAGACATGTATTTTGAAAGAGGAGCTTAATCATTTTACAGTATTTTAAAGCGTTTAAACATTGGTTAATCATAGCCCCAACGTATTTTGATTTGAATTGGTATATGCGACATCACAGTTGGCCTAGTTGGGTTCGATTTCACGAAAGGGCAATTTTTGTGTCCTGTTCGCAACTATTTGTTCAGCAGTATTGGACGTTTTCTATGTATTTAAGTATGTTAAGTGTATGTATTTCTTTTTTATGAGGAAATTTATCAATACGAGTACAATCCTAGAGCTTAGTTTGGGACTAGGGCAATTATAAGTGTAATATTGTCCTCTAATATTAATTCATTTACTAACATGTAGGTATTATTCAAGGCGTGTTTTTGAATCAATGTTCAGTCTATTCTTATCTATAGTTCTGAACGATTTCTTAAAATGAACTCTGTTTTTTCTTCTTGTTTGATTTATAGCGCAGCGCGATAGAGCGAGGGAGATAAACGGAAACTATTTTACCGAAGCACGCCTAACTTTTTATTACTTAGTTGTTTTGTGTAAGTAAGTAATTGAATAATGTTTGAAATGAGAATTGATTGAAAATAATTACGTTACTAATTAAAGTGTAAAAGTGGTTATATCTTTTTAATGGACTTTCGCTTCTTTTTGTTATTTTGACGGAGGTATAATAATTAGTAGTTTATGCGACTGGTGCATAATGAGAGGCATTAATTAATACACGATTGTTTTAATGCCTAATTATTTGTACAGTCGCATACATAACTTTATCTTACGTGCATATTATAAGTTTTTTGTAATATGTGAGAAACCTGTATCTGTGGATGCCCTGTATTTTTATGTTTACATTAAAGTATTGGTCACCGATACTTTAATGACATGCAATACTTTAATATTAACATTAAAATACAACCACAGATACAGGTTTCTTAATATAAGACATTTGCTTATCGATTCTGGACACGTTGTAGGGAAGTTATAATATGGATGTAGTTTATAGAATAAACTTTTGTTTTCAAATCTCTACCATTCGTACGAAATATTTTATTAAAATATATAAACATTTTTATTAGTCACAAAAGATTTTCATGTTCATTTGGGATCACTAATAAATAACTTTTGTCCTTATGCTTGGTTTGTCCGAATTATTGCTTGTTCTAAACTGGGTTTCAGCTGAGTCGGACAATTTGTTTAAGCTTTCCAAAACTACCTGCGGGTAGGTTAGGTTAGGGTTGTTTTATAACAACACTAAAAAGTTTTAAAATTCATACGGAAATGGCTTTATGATAAACGAAAATTCGGACAAACGATGTGTTAGGACAAATGACGATTAGGGATTTCAATATCGACCCGTTCATTTGTAAATTTCTTGTATTTTATTATATGAAATATCTTACCAAATATTGCATTGCAATGCAATCTAGTCTTATGACTAATAAGTATTTTAAATTTGACTTAAACTTCTGCTATAGACTAAGCTACGAATGTGTCCATTAACACTTTTCCTATTGTCTCAGTTAAGGGGAAGACACTTTGCTAATGTGTTCTTTGTGTGTAGTACTCACTGCACTAATTACACTATCACTACACTAAACTAACTCGAAAGGCTTTGTCCTTTTCCGTCTTCGCTGTATATCCGTGTTGTCGAGGAGTTGGATGGCCTCAACATTCACATTGCGATGAAGTCTGCGTTCATGGCTTTTAGCCCATATAAAAAATAGCCACAAAATTCTCTCACGTTGGAGATAGGATATTTTGTCTCTTTACGATACAGGGGCCCTAATATGGCTGCGTTTATCGCGTGACAAAGTTTGGATAAGGCATCCGTCACCCTCTGACACACAATATAAGTACGAGAGTGACGGATGCTTTATCCACATTTGACACTCGATATAGACGCAGCCATATGAGGCCCGCAGGAGTCTGACTAATGTTTACTTCTCTCAGAGGAACTGAGCGGGATCTTCGTGAAGAGTATCAGCGAGGGGAGCGCCGCGTACCTCTGCGGGAGGATGCAGGTCAACGACCGGATCGTGGAGGTACTTTCACAAATCACAATAATAATTATTTATTTTTTAAATTTTAATAGGAACGTCTGTACGTAATTCAAATTATATTAAAGCGAAATTTTCGTCGGTCTTAGGCAGGATTCGAACCTACATCTCTGGCAATCCGGGCCAATGCAGACGCATTACCAATTATGCCACCAAGACCCTACTTAAGATCCACGAAATTAGTGATCGCTTACTTTTTCATACTCGGAGGGTTTCGCTTTAATATAATGACAGTAAAATTATAAATATAAACGTCTGTGCAGGTTTGTTACTCCTTCACGCTTTAGATTATTTTCACAAAAGTATTTTTTCATAATAGGGAATTTTCACATCGCGTTCTTTTGTTTCGGCTTTCTTCATGTAGCGTTTTTTCGTATAGCGTTATATAGGTATAATGTTCGCGCTTATTTTAATCTTTTATTTTGTCTATTGGTTTTAATGTAGGATTTTGTTTGTGTCACTTTCCGTCCTTTTATCCAGCGGTTCCAACGGAAGACCGTGTATTCAATTTGTCAGCATGGCTTCTAGAACGTATAAGGCTGCCTAATTGAGAATGCACGCGCTAAAATGTGTTTTGTTCGCTCGGCCGGGACTACTTAAACTCGCCGCTGCGCTTTCGCTCGTTCGTTCGACCGACCGCCGTTTCTAAGAGAATAACGCCCCAGCGTTGGCTTAACAGCCAGCACATGCTGAGTAGGGCCGTTTCACAACAGCTGCCCAACTTTGTACTTAATTTGTACTTTTGCATTGTTATGAATAAATCTTCTTTCTTTATTTACTTTCCCTGAACTTTTCCATGACGATTGTTTGAAGCAGGAAGCATTTGGAATATTTTTTTCCTGGGAATGTGTCCCAATTATTATGAGAAAACGTTATTAAAGCTCGACTAGTCTCACTAAACGTTTCACGAGTATCTAGAAGATTAGGACAGAACCAGAAGATATACGTCAACTTCTATATTATTATGTATATTGCTCTTGTTTTAATGCTTGATTAAAGTAGCTGCTGTCACTTTCTTTGCAATAGAATAAGACAAGACGTCACTAAACAAGCATTAAATTTAATTGACGTCTCTGAGTGCGACAGTATTTTAGCAATTTTCAAAAATCGACAAGATGTAAATACCATAACACGTCAAAAGCAATATTGTGTTATGCAGTAGGATAGAGCGCTCAGGTTCACTTTGTCCATTTTCCCATCTCGTCCACATTCCCATCTCCTCTATATTCCCATTTCGTTCTCATTCCCATTGCGTTCACATTCCCATATCATCCACATTACCATCTCCTCCACATTCCCATCTCGTCCACATTCTTATCTCGTCCACATTCCCATTTCGTTCACATTTCCAATAACTAGTGAACTACCGAGTGATCGAAATTATATCGAACAGCCCTACAGTCCTACGTTAGGTTGCAGACTAGTTAGGAATGCGGACGAGTTGGGAATGAGGATGAATTGGGAATGACGACGAGTTGGGAATGAGGACGAGTTGGGAATATGGACGAGATAGGAAGTGAATAATTTGGGATTGGTATGTGGACGAGTTGGGATTGTGGCCGAGATGAGAATGTTTACGACATGGGAATATGGACAAAGTGAACCTCAGCGGCTTGACCCAGAGAACAGTAAGGTTACTAAATATCCAGCAGTTTATTAAACAATCCAAGTTAAAAACAGCTCGACCCACTAGCGTTCGGCGTTCTCCATAAATCCCCATAAACACATAAATCTGCTTTTAGAGGGAATCGAGCTTGGAGATAATTTGTTGCCGTACCTCCATGGAATGCGAATGAGCTCAATCCCGCCAGGGGATTTTAAATCATGTTTATATGTAGATAGAGTATAATTTTATACGGTGTTTTAAATTGAGTTGGAGTGCTTGTGTTTTTACAGCGAACTATGTTTTGGCCGTGACTTTGTCCGCCTAGAAGTCTTTCATCGTTATTTTCATAGGAAATGTCAATTTTTACAGGATTAAAAGTACCCTATGTCAGTTTTCAAACTATAAACTCTGTACCATTTTATATAGATCAGTTAAGGCGTTAAACGCTAAAGACACAACTAACAAACAAACACGCTTATGTTCACTTGTAATATTAGTATTAGTACCTATAGCCTGTGTCAATTGAAATTGTTAAAGATGACACATAACCTCAAATATTCATCACGTGTTATTAAAAATAACGTTTAATTAATAGTTATTTAATCTTAAACTTAATGATGAAACTTAATGTGAAAGTAAATAAGTAATAATTATCAATAATAATAATCATTGCTAAAACGTCACTTGGTCTTTAAAAGCAAGTGATTACCTATCGAGGATAATGATAAATTGGTTCGTTTGGTTGTGTTTACATCTTTGCCAATTACAATTGGCACAGACTATAGGTCGGGTAAGTACCTATTATTTCATCGAAATACCTTGCAACGAAGGCATCATTATACAAAATTTTCATCTCCTTCATCAAAGTTCAAAGTTTCTCACAAGTCTAACCTAACCTAACCTATAGAATCTCATTCATGTTTAACATATCCAAAAAAAAACATGGTTACAGTAGAAAATAACGTACGATGAAAGGAAATTCGATAAAATGATGGGACCAGTACTAAGGTCGTATATGCAGTGCGGGTTTTATAAAAGATGTGCCCTTTTTGCGAACCCGTCTCGGTTCAGGGCTCGACCGTTGACCTATATTCCGTGATAAGCTACGTTATCTTTGAACCAGAATTACGTTGGGGCGCTTACAGTGCTGACGCTTTACTGGCGAGGCTTTTAAATGGAAGACAATCAGGGTAGTGATTCTTTCAAAAGCGAAGGTGAGCGAACGCAGGAGTGAATGTCCAAACGGCGAGTTTAAGTAGTTCCGTCAAAGCGAGCATAACACATTTCAGCGCGTGTATTGAATTTGGCAGCATGGCTTCTCGAACGTATAAGGCTGCCTAATTGAGAATGCAATGTGTTTTGCTCGCTCTGACGGGACTACTTAAACTCGCCGTTTGGACATTCACTCCAGCGTTCGCTCACCTTTGCGTTTGAGAGAATCACTACCCAGGGAGAATTGGCGAGCATAGGGGCATTTTTTATGTAATTAGTTTTGTTCAGCTTAACATAATTGTACCTACTCAGTAATTTTTCGACAAATCTAATCTAATAATAATCTGTACTCCTGGTTCCTAAAACACGGGCTGTGCTTCGTTTGGGACCGACGGATAACTTCATTGTTGCCATTTACATTATTCTTATTTTTTTGAGTAACGTGCTTTTTGTTAAAGTTAAATAAATAAAAGTAAAGTTTATTTGTTTTTTTTTTTTCATCTTGATCTTCAAGGTTTGGGTTTGCAGTCTTAGGATTGCGATCTTGTAATCTTGTAAATGCAAATGTCGATGGGTCTCAGATCTCACTTTCCATCACGTGACCTGTGTGCTCGTGTTTCTTATCCATGCCATATAGCAGAAGCTGGGGTTTTCGTAGTAATTTTGAAGAATGATAGTGTTGTCTTGTTAATCGATTTCCGGATCTATCGATATATTTTCATCACTTCTGTTTTGTGTTAATACAATTTCATAAATGTATGGCACTTATAATAACATGCCGAACGCTTTGCTGAGTGGCGCGGCACCCAATTTGATACATTATAAAATAGTTTGAAGTTTAGTTCTAAATTATTTTCCTACTATATTTCATTGTATTATTAAGTATTGTGTTTGTTTTTGCACCAGATAATGACTTAGTTTAACGAGTTTACCTGAAGGTAATAACTGGAAAAAATTGCGTTTTTTTAACATGATAACCATGGTTTTAATTTTGAACACGTATTCTGTTTTTTTCACGACAATTTCTATGTATCTCCTATATTTTCTCATTTAGTAAAAAAAAAACAGTAACCAAATACGTGAGCACCGTAAGCGAACCTACATCGCGATGCTCAAGCGAAACCCGCGCTTAACAGGTTAAACACAGGGATCTAAAATGCTTGTGGCCGAGTTGTTAAAACAGGAGCCGGGATCAATAGTCCTATTTATGTTCGAGTAAGTGGTCTGAAAATTATGTCTCCATGGTGACGCTACCCGACTGCGCTGGAAATTATAGGTAGTGAATAATACAACCAGCCCCCTATTTTACCATCTTGACAAAGATAGATGACAGGTGACAGGTGACATTTCAGTGTACATGGCGCAGCTGATATGATTCCCACTGGTGTGAAAGATTGTTAAATTTGTAATTTATAGCAAATTGTCACCTGTCACCTGTCACCTATCATTGTCCAGATGGGGAATTAGAGGCAAGGCTTAAGAACGGTTTGGAAAATACCGGTTAGTTATGGTTCTTAACCAGATTCTTCGTAAAAACTCGCTCGGAGCGGAATAGATTCCCGGTTTTCCGAGCCCTGAATACGACATCTGTAGAAATATTCGTTTAAGTATTTACTTTATGTGCTCATCCTTGTTATCTTGCATCATGGTCTGCAGGTTAAGTGGAAGAGATCCCATAAAGGAATAAGTTCGCCAATGTACATGTTAATCTTAAGTTTATGCACGAATTTACTTGTAATTGGGTTTTGTGAAATAAAGAGTTTACATACATACATGTATGTTTTGTCGCATATTTTCGTATTTATCTTCCTTTCTCATGAGCGCCCTAGTCCGACCAACAAGCCGAGAGGGACACTGCTATCTGTTAGAATGAGAAAGTTATATTATAAAATTTATAAATTATTTCGATGATCAAAAGTATTATTGTTAAAGAACGTCGGTGGCTTAGGGGGTCGACTCGTGATCGTAAGGAGTCGAAGTGTATCCCAAAAGGCTCATTTCCACAGATTAAATAAACATCTCTAAGATAAGATAACAAGCTTTCACATTTATAGCTACAATATTAAATAGTAGGATTTTTCTTTAAAAACGTTGGTCTATAATTTCAAGCAAATCTTATTTCTCAACCTTTTCTCACATAATTTATATGCTATAAGTCTATAACCAACTCTATACAATTTATTTCAAGTAGAAATAATCTTCATTCAGCGAAATGTTCCCAAAGCCGTTTATTATACGAATAAATTCAAATGTAACACAAATCTGGGTCGTTTTGGACATAAAACCTTTTCACTGAACATTCCAGATTTTCCCGGATATGAAAAGGATAGCTCTAACACAAAGTAGCTTGAGCTCGTAAAATATGTAAAGAAAAAGGAAGCTTAATGTTATAAGAATAGAGTAAATTTTTGGATACTATTTATTGACTCGTAGATTTGTTTGGTTTTGAGTTACAAAAATACTTAATAGATTTACGCAGTTGTTTCTTATGGCTTGTATTATATTATATTCCTTGAGGAATATCTTTCATAACCGCAATGTGTTGATCCCTGGATTAATCACAACTGTTTAAATTCAGAGGTCTAGTTATGCTGGATTTATTATTTCGGTTTAGAGTACATGAGTCAGTACATGAAGCATGATTTTTTTATTCTATAACGTTGACGAGACATTAAATGCAAATGGAATCAGCGCCGGCGTCTGAGGCTCTACTTTGAAATCCGTAATTCGAATTTCGTCTGTCGCTATCCCTTTTGCTCTCGACGCGTCACTAATTCGCAAGAAAGTGACGGGGCGATCCGAAGTTTGAATTACTGATTTCAAAGTAGAGCCCCTGAATTTCGTACAAACATTTGAGAGCAATGAAAATATTCTCTTTATATACAAAAGTTAAAACAGAAACTCGCGCTTATCACTCAAATATCTTCCCTTACCGGGATTTGAATCTGAAACCGCTAGCTTAGTGGTTAGGGTCAGTACCAACTATGCTAACGCGTTGACCTACAGCCATTGTTTTTTTATTCGTCTCTTTGTCTGAGCCGTATTTTCATCTATGCAGTTCATAATATACCCTTTTTTGTACGAGTTAAGTCGACTTATACCCTTTTCCACTAGTACTCCAGGATTTGCTGCACAGTGCAGAATCCGTAACAACGGACGCCGTCCAATCAACGCAGTACGGTGTGCAAAAATCCTAAACACGCCGTTATAAAATACACACAACAACAACAAAGCAACAAGCTTTTTTTGCCAGCTGTACTTTTAAAAGTCGTTATCTGCTTATCAATAACTAAACTAATGAGACCCAAAAGGCGGATTAAGTATAACAAATATCCTATCGCTATCTTCCGATTCCAGCATCAGTTCAGCTTTTAGATACGATAATATTGCATTGTCATCGGGTTTACATACGTGGTCCAAATTTCAGCTCATTTCACTAACGGGAACTGGTTAAAATAAACTTGCAAATTTTGAAGCGAACAACTAACATAAAATTCACATTAAAGCGTTTAAAAAGCTTTCAAAAAAGGCCAAGTGTACTTACATTAAATTTTAAAATGAAATTTCGGTGTAAAGAATTTGGGTAATTGTTTTATTTAGTTAAATTAGCCAGATTATCTTTCTCTACATCTAGTTAAAACAGATTTGATCCTCTGTTGTCAGTTACAAGGTTGTATTTTTGCTAAACGAGTTTTAGTGTGATGCGTTCTTTTGGTTTTGATAAAGCTGTTTGGTGTTTGAGGTTTTTAAAGCTGGGAAAATGTTAGGGTTAGAATAAGGAAAAACTGATGTAAATAAATTACTTTCCGCACTGACAAAAACCGCAAGATTATATTAAGTTTTTCATTAACAAAAAAGCAAACAAGATATAAGCTTGGTTTAGAAAAATTAGGAAACTGTTTGGAGTGAAATTGGTATGATCCAATTTTTAAACAAAAAATGTTTTTTTTATGTTGGGTGTTTTTACCTGTTACCACATGAAAATCTTTTTTTACGGAATCTTTTGTTTTTTTATTTATGTAATAGGTAGTACCTACATAGTTTTTTGCTGTGACTTCGCCTCCGTCTGCGTCGAAGTCATTTAACGCTATTCCCTTGGATGCTGAACAATTTTTCGGCATACAAAGTATCCGATGTCGGTATAAAACGTCGTTTTTTTAAGTTTGTAAGATTTGTTAAGCGAAGGCTCAGACAAGTAACCGAAAACTTTCACATTTATGAAATTACTAGCTTTTGCCCGCGACTCTGTCAGAACAATTCCCTCGGAGATGGATCTATTTTTCAGGATCAAAAATACCATAATGTCTGTCTTCTAAACTATCCTTGTACGAGTAGGTACAGTCAAGGACTTTAAATGTTGAGCCTCTATAAAACCCTTTCATAATGACAGCCTCAAGCCACATGAAAGAAATTATGCCAAAATTAATGATTTACGTTATGCGACAGGGTTCCATAGTGGCTCAACAATTAGAGTCCTTGACCACTAAAATTCACATCAATCGGTTCAAGCGTTAAACCGTGAATAAATAAACAAACACACGTTCACATATTAAATACTATTCGAATTTAAGTATTCGTGACTGAATTTTAATAGAAGTATTTACTTTTAAACGTATTCCTTACGTAGGTACGTACGTCTGTCCTTTTAAATATGCGCTGATGTAGGAATCTTTGCGAGGAATATATGGTCGCACTTGGGATAGGAGAGGACACCATCGTGGTAATTGTGTGTTCTGGCCTTCAGTTCATCACGTTTGGTGTCTAGCTCCTGTCTTCACTTACCCTCAAAAACATAGATATTTTGCTGAACAAGGTGCCTCCACTCGGATTTCTATCAAGAAAATTAACAATATAATATACGAACTAAGCCAGTAACGGCGATTTTTATGCGGACGATACGCCATTCACCAAAGCTCTCATTTGTTCTGCTGACCGTCCTTGCATGCCCTAGTGCTTGCAATTTGCATGCTGGCCGTGCTTTTGCCTCTCAACTAGGGGCGAAGAAATTAACATGAGTTTGCATCCCTCTTGCACTTGAGTGAAACGCCCGCGGTTATGGAAAGCACGGTCAAATCAGTAATTTAAAGCTTGGCTGTGAATTATGAGAATAACTCAGCAGGGGCTCTGTTCTAGTCGGTAAAACCGTATTGCTTCGTATTGCCTACGTTATGAGCGCCTATTTACTTGACAGTAATGGCTATGTTAATGGTGGGGGTTTCCCGTGTGTTTGCCGGGTTAGAATGGTGACACTCACGGAATAGAAAAAACAGTGGAAGTGGCATGAGCTTCGCTTAGTATCAGACCTATTGTCGCCAATACTCAAACTATCATAAAAACAACACGCCACCATGGAAAATATTCTTGGTGCGGCTATCGTTTTTTTTATACTCCAAAATAGCGCAATAAGACATGCTTCTGGATTTATTTCCTATTTTAGAAATATCGAAATAAGCGATCGCGGCAAAAGTATGGTACTCCGCATAACTATGCCACACGTTACACGCCCACTTGACACTTCTACTGTTGTTTCTGTTCTGTGGTGACACTCCCATGTCTTCCCGTGGATGTCGTAAGAGGCGACTAAGGGAATAAAGGCTTGTAGTCCTGTTAGGCGATGGGCTTGCAACCTGTCACTAATACACTAACAAACATCTTAGCCTAATTGTGCAAAATGTGGTTACAGAATTGGGATTGTTCATAATTTTATAATTACTCTAATTCGAAAACCATTTCGAGGAAAGGGGTTTTTAAAGCCGATCTGCATTATTGTTCTTGAAATATTTATCTATTTAACCTTTGACAAAAGTATATTTAACCTTTGTTTGACTTTGGTTTTTGGCTTGAAGGTGTATCTTACGGGTTAGGCGAAAACCGCTTGAAATAATGTTTTAATACATTAATACAATCAATTGTTTTAATATCATTTAAAAGTTGTAATTTATTAGAAAATGCCAGCACAAATTTAAAATAATCATATCATCCATAAAATGTTTGCTAAATAAATAAAGACATTCAAACAAAATTATTGGGTCAAATACAAAATTAATCAAATCAAAAAATCAAATCAATTTATTGCTCGAAATAATCATCATTTTTTTTAGAGTTGTTTTGGTAATTCTGTGGCTCTGCCTACCCCACTCTGGGAATGAAGGCGTGAGTTTATGTATGTATATGCGTACGTATGTGTAATGACGGCCGAGTTAAAAAGAAGACAATTACAAGTCAAAAGCAATTTTGTTTTCCCGATTAGCCTCAGGGTCGTCGGTGGACCTTGTGGAGGTCCTTGATGGACCCCAATAGGGTTGTAGACAAGAGGAAATTTTAAATTACTTATCAAATTTAAAATCAATGATAATCAAGATTGAAATATTTCTAAATTACCGGAGTCCACAAAGTGCAGACAGAGCGTAGATTTAGACATGTTTTAAAGCGACTGGTGGGAATATATTGTAATCAATACGGACGAATGCCGAAAAGGGGGGGGGGGGGGGGGGCACAACCTGAGGGCTTATTGTCTAACGCACTCGCAATCGCAACCGGCTTCAAAGTTTAGCAATTGTTTTCATTTTGTATGCAGACAAGCCTTCGATTTTCAAAATGAAAACGATCGTGATTGCGAGTGCGTTAGACAATAAGCCCTCTGATTTGGCATCCCTCTGCTGGGCAAATACCTCTTCCTCAGATTTCCAACCCTGTCTATCCATAGCAATCTCTGACCAGTCAGTTTTAAAAGTGATTATTGTTTGCAGGTTGATGGCGTGTCTCTCCATGGAGTGTCCAACCATAAAGCAGTATCTCTACTGAGGGACGCGAAGGGGCCCGTGGTGCGGCTGAAGGCTTTGAGGTATGTTGCTTGGTCCTAGGACCCCTAGGACCAAATTGTAGAGCGAATGTGCATGGAAACCCCGAAAGATAAGAACTAAATACTATCATAATTAATGCCATGTTGCTTCAAAAGTACTTTATATGTATAATTGTAAATAAATTAACCCTCGTAAAACCAGTATCCAGTGTGCTATAGGATGTTCAGTCGAAAGCTTTAATATCTACACAGACATCGCACCAAATATATGTATATATATAGACCTTATTCTAAGTGGCCTTAGTGTATATATTTATGACTTTGACTGTCAGTAATAATCAAGGCAATTTCGTTTAAACTATATGTACTACTGCAATGGAATAAAATATTTTTTGGGTTACAATTTGAAAATCACATAAACCAAAGGAAATTGAACTGTATCCATTTGCAAGTACAGTAGTGGTACATCTTTCTACCATGTCATTGTGTTCGCCACGGAAACCTAAATTAAGACGTAATTTTAGCACAACACGTCAACAGTCATAATTATAATCTTAAGAAACTCATCTTATCATATTTCCCTGGTGTTGCAGGTATCTCCGCGGCGCGGGGTTTGAGAAGCTCCAGAAGGCTCTCGCCGCGCAGCAGGGGGGGAGGAGGTCCCCGCTCGCCCCTCCCAGCCCCTCCGTCACCTCCCTTACCAAGTATAGCTTTAGTGTGGTAAGTTGTTTTTAATTGAATTAAGGTCCAGATAAAGTAAACTCAAGGAATTACATATTAGGATTCCGTACCCAAAGATCGCCGAATGCCGCAACTGTCCGTCCGTCCGTCTGTTTTTCATCATTTTTCCATACCATATACTGTCTTTTTGTTGTACCTATTTACTTTTACCTGTTATGGTTTCGCAAGGGAATGAAGGCGTGAGTTTATGTAAGTATGTATGTATGTATGTATGTATGTATGTGTGTATGTATGTATGTATGTTTGTATGGAATTGGTTTTTCTTTCACTTTTACGTGTAAGGAACACCTTAATATTCCGTTTTGTTTTACAAATATTCCTTTGTCTGAATTTAAATTTTCATGAAAGCTATATTATGTTGGAGCTATTTTATATTAAATGCATAATTTAATTGCTATAGATAGGTTAGGTTAGATTAGGTTTATCTAATTTACAAGCGATATCCTGAAATAAAGTCTTCTGTCAAAACATCGCATTCAGAATTATGAAAATATGGGGTTTTTATTCAACTCGGAATTATCACTCTTAGGAATTATACAGTTTTATGTGAGGCGTAGTGTAGTTGCGTTTATTGTGTGACAAAATTTGGATTAAGCATCCGACACGTACCTACCTATTAGAAAGTGACGAATGTTTTATACATATTTTGTCAAGCGATAAACGCAGCAAAATTAGGCGATCTGGTTATGTCTTACAGAATTCTTCAAACAGAAGTTTCAGCTTCACCACAAGTGCCTTTTTTCCAGTACGACGAATCAACAGTAATCGAGCCCGAGGCGGACTCCATCCAACCCCACCCACCGTCGCCGACGTCACCGTCAGACGAAGCCGAGATCGTGATCGGACGGGACGACGAGCTCGTCGAGCAGGAGACCAGGCGCATACAGGACAAGTGGCGGGACATCCTGGACAGTGAGCCGGACTGGCCTGGACACCAGTACGAGCATGAGATCGTTGTAAGTCTTTAAAACAGAGGATAAAATAGAAAAGTTGGAAACAAAATTTCTGAAACTACTAGTGAAATAAAAGTAAAAATAAATTTAAACACTATTATTATAAATTATGCAAAATCCTTCCGGGAACCCATATATACAAGTACTTACTGGCAGTTAATCATTAAGCACTACCTAAATTCTATTGAAATTTAAATCATAGATTGTTTAACAATTGTGATATATACCAAGACTCGCGAATCCCACAGTCAAACTTTACTGTGAAAACAGTTTTACTCCTGAATTTGTTTTAATTACTTTCGAACGATAGTCTTTTCTCTATGTAAAACTATCAATAAAAAAACCGTTATCTCGGATCTTTGAATTATCTTATCTGCAATATCCATGATTAGGTCAAGAAGAAACGTGATTTAAAGATTATGTCAAATTTTAGACTACCGCTATTATTCAAGATGTATTCTCAGCAAGTGAATGTTGATATGCTAGCTTGTTATCTTTCGTTGTATTACCTTTATTAATCAAATCAAAACAAGTGGGCTCAAAAATAAAATTGTTTGAATATTGGCAAGTTGAAGTCGAGTGAAGTTTGTTGTGTTGTTCTTGAACCTAATGGTTTTAAAATTCGTATGTGAAGGTACCAACAAAGCCCAGAAACACCAAACGGAAAATAGGTTTTCTTTACAAATACCTTACTAGTATTTTTGATCCCAGATTTGCACAGTGGTTAGGAAATTCAAGGTTCTTTAAAAAATGGTTTGAAGGTAAATACTTTATTATTATTGAGCATAAATTATAGTGGTTTCAATTCATGAAGTGCCGCCTCACTACGTACCATGTTTTTATTCTTAACTAATTAAAGGACAAAAGATAAAAAAATACTTGACTTCATTTTTCGAACATTGAAGCAACCGCGCAATTTCAATTTGAGGAGTCCCGATATCAGAAAAAAAAACCACTGAATATGCACCAATTGATTTTACTTTGAACGTAGGTACTATTAACAGGATACGTCAGAATAAATGTATCACTGTCCTTGTGATGACTGCTGGAATTGATTATCCTGGAAAATATTTTGTAAATGTGCGAGTAAAATGTAAATTTATGTTTTTCAGGTTGGCACAATAATAAAGGAGAAGGATAGCGGATTAGGCATCTCCCTCGAGGGCACAGTGAGAGTGGTGGCTGGCAAGGAAGTACAAGCGAGACACTACATCAGAGCTATTGCGCCTAACGGCCCAGTGGCGAGACTAGGACGGCATAAAGTTGGCGATGAGTTGCTGGAGGTATGAAAACTTTTATTAAATAAAAATACTGTTTTTGCTTAGTAACACTTTAAAAAGGCTTTTTGGATTGATTGGTCTTTAAGTTAAACTGGAGTTTTTGTGCATCGCAAAGCTTATTCTCTGGTTCGGGAGGTATTTCTCAGAGAACAAAATTATCATTATCTTAAAATCCCTTTTTACCGACCCGCCTTTGCTTCCCTTTTAAAATAAAATATGAGAGATAGCTTTCAATTAGTAAAAAAATGTTTACAGGAGAATGGGCAAAAATGTATATACACTGTTGTCGCAACAGCGACAACAAGCTGCTAGTCCTAAGACTGACGGCGACATCTGGCGATCAGAGCAGCCACTATTGGATTACTTGACTATTAAAGGACTGCCTAGTTAGTGCTGCCTCTCTCCGCTGGATGTCGCTTCTGCTCCCCGCTTTACCGACCGAGCTGACTGGCTCTGTCGATGGAGCGGGACGAATATACGTTCCTTTTGATTACCAACATGGCTGGAAAGAGTCGCAATTCTTTTTAAAACCCGAAATATATGAATATGTTCTACCAAACCCAGTTTTTATGTTTTCCAAGAAGACACTGGCCTAGAAACCAATAACAATAAGCATAGTGCTTATTATCATCATATCATCGGATATCCTTCTTAATTCTTTCTTCTTCTTAAATATAATTTATTTATTTAATTCTACAACTATTTTGTGTAGCGGGATACCTCAAATAACTGTGAAAAATATTTAAAAGATCTGGAACAACGGGGCGCCTACATAGACGACGTTACAATAATTACTAAGAAACACCGCTGTCTTTACATGGCGATAACTATTTTCACACAAAGATTTCAAACTACCTGCCATAGTAATAGCTTTACAACTTAAAATTACCTATCCGGTGACATATTGCTTGTCCTCATATAGGCCAATTAGCCCACCCTCCTTTGTTAAGTAGTTCCAGAGATTACTCTCCAAACAAACACACAAGTACCTCTTTACGAATATTGTATAGATGCAATACAAAACGACTAACAAAATTGGTATTTTTTTTTACAGGTTAATGATTGGCGAGTACTAGGGGCCCATCATGTGGAGGTAGTGACGCGGCTGCGCGCGGTGACGTCACCCGTGGTGCTCGTGTGCGTGAGGAAGCGAGACGACGATAGGGTGAAAACCGAAGCCGCCTTTGCACGGGTAATTTTGATGTGTAATAATAAAATACTTAGAAAAGACTGAAGTGCCTAACTGCTTTTTTATCGGTGCTAATAGGCTAGTCTACCGTTAAAGTATAAATAGAAAAGTAGGTCGTCCCCGCCCTGTAGAAGTTTCTGTTACCTATTGCCGCTCCGGTGCCAGGCTTGCGTCGATGCTTTGGAATTAGAAATAGCATAGACAAACTACCGGTACGCAGCAGTGATGGTAAAGTTTACAACTTTACTAATGA
Source organism: Acleris cristana (assembly GCA_948252455.1). Lineage (NCBI taxonomy): Eukaryota > Metazoa > Arthropoda > Insecta > Lepidoptera > Tortricidae > Acleris > Acleris cristana. The sequence goes on along the minus strand of OX411795.1, from coordinate 9,456,611 downwards.
ATGTGAGAACTGAACCATAGGTATATGTGGTGTAATTAACGAACTACCATTAGCGACCGGCCAAGGTGAATTGACGAAGTCATTACATTACCAGGGGGTAAATTCGTATAATTCCATAAGATTCTGGCTAACATTCCAAATCCAACCACCTTTTCAAAATATGAATATACAGGTACACCTTTCTTTGTTCCATATAAACATCGTGTACCTTTCGTTTCAGAGTAAGGTGCTGGGAGGAAGTTTGCAAGACCTTCTGGCTCTGCCCCAGCGGCTGATCAAGGCGAAGTCGGAGAGTTCTGTAGCCTCATTATGTAGCACCACAACAGTTATGTCCACGGGGCACGACCATGATGGTTAGTATGTTGGGGAACGTTTGGTAGATTTAATTTGACTCATTTATACATTAGTTGCCCGTGTGGTACCGGGATTAGAATGTTGCCACTCCATGTCTTCCCGTGGATGTCGTAAGAGACGACTAAGGGACTAAAGGCTGTGTAGTGCTGTTAGGCGATGGGTTTGCAACCTGTCACTAATACACTGGATAACATCTTAGCCTGGTTGTGCAAAATGTGGTCACAGAATTATCAACAAGTTTTTGGAGTTGTTGGTGAGTCTGTGGCTCTGCCTACCCCACTCTGGGAATGAAGGCGTGAGTTTATGTATGTATGTATACATATAAAAACTCTTTCGTAACTAGCTGACCGATAGACAAGGCACAGCACCGCTGGACGTGGGGACTTCCATTTTAGAATGTTTCTTGAATTCCCCAAGGTTGCACGGGTGGTTTTTCGAAAATCGATGGAAGAAATAGGAAGAGAAGCGGAAAACTAATTCTACGCGTACGAAGACGCCGGCGTCCTCTAATTCTTGATAGACTGATAGAGTCACATTACTTCCTGAGGCCATACTACACCATCACCATCCAAATGCAACTGGTCTAATTTAATTCAGTCTAATGAAACGATGTCAATTTTTTAACTCACGATCTCAGTCAATTGGCTTTTATTTCTCGGTTGATGAACCCGCAAATCAGGTTGCGCAGCGTGATATCACGGCTCATGACATGAAGCTTACAAACTGGCATTCACAATCGAAGGCAGGACGTCATGCCAGCTGATGGCATGACTTGCCCAACCATGGCTTTTGGTTTTCACTAGCTTCTTTATCGTCGTATCCATGACGAGTAGGGGTCTATCCGCGCCAAGTAATTAAAGTTATCGTCGTTTTCTTCGTTTGACGACTTGGTCAGCCTAGTTGCTAGTGACCCTGCCTACAAAGCTAGCGGTCCTGGGTTCAAATCTGTGAGAGAAATTATTTACGGATTTATTTCTCATATAACTATGTTCAACGATGTTTAGTTGCCATAGTAAAAGCATAGAGCTTAGTTTGGAACTCGGTCAGTTTAAGTGAGTTTTTCCCGTCATATTTATTTATGTGTTTCTCTTTTCAGAGTTTTGCACCGATGAGTTGGACCGCAACCGTTCCAGGTCCCTGGAACCCCTGAGCGGACTGGCGATGTGGACGGACCGCGTTGAGTACATCCAGCTGCTTAAAGAGGAGCGAGGGCTTGGCTTCTCCATACTTGACTACTTGGTAATTAGTCCGATAACCTTTTATGATGTTATTAGGTTCAGTCTTCCTTATGCATGGACGGTCTCGCATGAACTCGGTCTATAGGCATATCCAATGAGTTATTCATTCCACCTTCCCCATCGAAAAGAAAAAAAAACGGTCAAGTACGAGTCGGACTCGCGCACCGAGGGTTCCGTATTGAAGATAATATGCTTGGTAACCGCAAAAGCCAACACTCATTTTGTTATGAGCTTTATGTTCTAGGCAGTAAGGTCCATTTTGACTAGCCTAAATTTTAATACAGATTTTCTTAGTTTTTTGTTATTTCTCAAAAACTGTAAATAATGAACACTTTATTTTGTTTTTCCCAGAAAATATAAATAATTATCTATACGTCAGCATTTTTTTCAGAATTTTTGATTAATAAACTTCGGAGATAAGGTGGGGGGGATGGTCATTTTTTGTACATTTTTGGCTATAAATCAAAAAGAACATCACAGAAATTTTTCAAAAAATATATAGTATAGTTTTGAAATGTGCAGATTAAGACCTTTCATATGACACCCCATTTGCTATAATCGAACCACTTTCATTTTTGAACCCCCCATTCTAGACCCCTTTTCAATTATTAATAAAATTAATTTCATATATTTATTACTACAAATAGATGCGGGCAAGCAAGTTGTACAACTATGCCAAATTTCAAGTTGATAGCATTTGTAGTTGCTGAGAAAACCTGCTGTGACATACAGACAGACAACGAAGTCTCACCATAAGGGTTCCTTTTGTACCATTTTGGTACGGAACCCTAAAAAGGACCAAATTGCCAATCTCTGGTATAGTTTGTATGGCGCTGCCTTCCTCTAAGCGCGGACGCTAACGACGAAGAATTTCGTTCATTGACCTTTACTGTAGGGCGTCGTATTAATATGGGGAAAAGGTTTACAATCCATGATGCCGGCGGTCAATGTCGCTGTGCGAGCGCGACGCGCTATATCATTTTGCGCGAGTGACAGAGGCAAGTAATTGTGAGTCAATGTACGGAATTCTTCGTGTTTGGTACCCGCGCTTTAGTTTTGATGGTTCGTGCTGGAGATATGTTGAGTGGAAGCAGGTAAATGTCACTTGTTAGCAAAAATATACTAGTTTAAATGTTAAGTTAGAATCCTCCTCGTGATACGATCTACTATTTATAGGCCCTAGAGGAAAGAAATGTCATTTTAGTATCGGTTTTCTTTGTTTTTTCAAGAAACACATAGTGTTTCTCGTGGTGTAACTCGTTTAAATCCAACCTGCACCACTCCTCGTAGTGAAAAACCGTCAGAAGCGAGTGTTAAAGTTATATCCAGCCGCTGGCTTTTACGGAAGTGTAAGTACCGTACGTGATTTTAACAGCCAGCTTCCATGTTGCTCATGCTCACGGAGAGGGTGGTGGAGGTGCCGGTTGGGCTTACACGGGTTACACCAACCTACACCTCCACCGCTTTCCGAAAAACTGAGCCTCTCCATCATCATACCAGGTCATGGTACCATATTATTGTATTGTCTTTGAAATTGCATACGTATGCCAAATTTCAAGTCAATGCGATAATTAAAAGTAGGTTATAATTAACTTCCAAGATTTGATTACATTGCTCGTTAGTTTGTTAGTTATACAAGTCCCTAAAGCCAAAAAGTATCAAACACACACACATCTTTTAAGTGTTACTGTTAGAGCATGAGAATTTGGTGGTGGTAGGACCTTGTGCAGGGTCCATCCGGATCGCTACTACCATCTTATGTGTAAAAGTTGTGGGGATAAGATAACCACCAAAATTACTAGAGTCATTCCATCTTAGTCCTCAGGGTTGGCAACGCATTTGAAGCCTCAGTCTTGAGTATTCAAATGTCTAAGCGTCTCAACTCAAATCCCACTTACCAACAAGTGACTTGAAAGCTCTAGTGCCTTCTCCTTGCTATAAAAAAAGAGAAATGAAAAGTTGTGTCGTGTCCCCAGGACCCGTCGGAGCCGGGCAGCTCGGTGATCGTGGTGCGGTCGGTGGTGGCGGGCGGCGCGGCGGCGGCGGACGGGCGGCTGGCGCCGGGCGACCGGCTCGTGTCCGTCAACCAGCGGCACGTGGCGCGCGCGCCGCTCGCCGCCGCCGTCGCCGCCATCAAGAGCGCGCCCAAAGGTACGCCCAGAGTACAGGGCACTCATGTACACGGGTATACAGATACATAGAGACACGGGTACACAGACACACAGATACACAGAGATACAGACACACAGATACACAAACACATATACAGGATACACAGATAGATAGATACACCAGACAGTCAGATACATAGGCACACAGCCACACAGATACATAAACACACAGATAAACAGATACGCAGATTATGTTTGCGTCCGAGGTTAAAAATATTAAAAAATGAGGTTTACAACGCGGATCACTTGCCCATCCTGACAATAACAGGTGACAAGTGAAATTTCAGCTTACAGAATCTCAGTGATATGAAAAGTTGTTAACTTTCAAATATATGCCGAATTACCACTATGGGGGCTTGTGGTAAAGTAAACCCCGCGACCCACGAACAATAGAAACTCAAGAGTCCGTTAAATTATGTATTAATTCTGTTTCACAAACCACTAAATTTTCAAGTAACGGCACAAATGCTACGGTACAACTCTGAACAACTCAACCTTTAATAGTTGAGCAACTATAAAACCCTATCGAAGGAAGGCGAAGATTAATTTTGAAGTAATTTCTTTCTCGTAACGCGACGCTGTCATTATGACAGGGTTATACGCTTGCTCAACAATTAAAGTTGTTAACCGTACTTTGTCTCTGATAATTGTTAATTTCCGCGTTTATCAGATCTGTTACCTCTAGTCGCCATAATATTTAATTAAGATAGTCTAGCTAACAAACCTAAGCAAATAATAAATGATATCTTATCTTTAGTGTTTGTCCTTTTTGACGTTGTTCTTATTTTTAATGGAGTATTTGTATCTATATCGCTTACAGTACCTATTCTTTCGTTTTTTATAACCGGCTTAAAAAAAGGAGGACTGATTCAATTTGTCTGCGTAGGTACCTATGTTATTCGATTACTTGTTCTGAATCATTATTTCACTGTTGTTTTGGTTTTACCACTAGTAGAGCAAAGACATCATCGGAGCTTTTTTGTAATTAGCATCGGTATTTTTTCGGTGTAAATTTTTTAAATACCTGTTTACCGGTCATTAAGACAAGAAAAACCGGTCAAGTGAGAGTCGGACTCGTGCACCAAGGGTTCCGCCGCACAGTAGGTATTATTATATTCCAATTTGAATGCGATTTCGATTTGAATAAGTTTTACTAGAAACACATAGGACCAAATCTTAGTCAGAATAAAAATAACCAAACCTTGGTTATTTTTATAGCTATTTAAAAAATATTATTCTCAACTGTTTTTGGCATGAATCAGCTTTTATTTGTGAAAAAAAGTCCTGAATAAGATTCTACGAATTCAAAACCAGTAAATTTTGAACGATATTCCGGTTTCCCCATCATGCTAAAAACCGGTATCTATGATCTACTATCTACACACAAAGATCGCAGCCCTCGAGTGATTTACCTACATCGTTCTGGTTTCTCAAATAAGGAAAATTTCTCGTTGTAATAAATGTCAATGCCAAAACATTAGGTACGTTAGTTGGTTTGTATACGTGCTCGGTCGTTGACGTGTTCCGTTTATTTGAGGATAATTATAAAGTAAATTAACTAACGTGACATAGTGAGTGCTTGAATTCAATTGTATTGGTGATAGTTTTGGTGTTGAATAAGTCAAATGAGTGTTAAAGGTATTTCATTTAGGGCCTGTTTCACAATCGACAAGTAAATTTATGTGCCAGTTAAAGTTAGCTCTCTCCTTGTCTATGGTCAAGTGTAAGAAAAGGAAAGGGCTAAATATATGTGTCAGATACGCGTTAGTTGACGATTGTGAAACAGGCCCTTATTATTTTATATTGACAAGTCTGGATTTTGTTTAACTTTTCCATATGCTAAAGTACTACTGTGTGTGCACCTACATTGAAAATTGCCTGCAATATAGCTCTCAGAAAGAGTCGGTAGGTAGGTAAGAGCATATGAGAGCGAATGAAAGAGAAATACAAAAGTGAAGGTGCTTTTAAGAGCCTGTAATGTAATGTTTGTAACCTGGGTCTGTATTCTACTGGATAAAACCATATTGCATTTGATATTTTTATAGTGTAATTTTTAATTCGGCCGCCATCATTGTTAAGAGTTATCGTAACGTTGACAAATAGGATAACATGTCAAAGGCATTATGGTAGGGTAGAAGTACCGGTTTTGGCCATCTTTACGCCGTTTTTGGCCACTCTACATTTTAAGTAATATGTAAATAATTATGAAATTACACATGTTTTTATATTTTATCCTTATACTAATCTTCAGTCTTAACTGTTTATGTTTATTCTATTTAATTTTACAGTATTTTTGATACTCATTTCGACCTAAACGGGCCAAAAACGGTACAGTAACCAAAAAGAGTACAGTGGCCACAAAGGGTACGGTCAGCCTTATAAGAAGCTGCACACTTTAGTGTTTTGTCACTTTAACGTCATGTTTGAACTGCTGCACTAATCTGTCAAAGGCGTTAAAGCGACAAGGTACAAAAGTGTCCAGCTTCTTATAAGGCCGACTGTACTTCTACTATATAGAAACCCTGTATGTAATGTATGTAAGTATGATACTTTGTTCCCCTTGTAGAGGTCGAAATCATGGCCCGATTTCGACTTTGTCTTAACACCGCGCATGTCGTATTTTCATTTAAAAAATGTGGGTTTAAAACCTAATAATCTAGACCTGAATTAACACGTACGATCCTAGGTATTCATTGAATAAACAGTTTGAGAGTCTAACATTACCTAGTTTTTTTTTTCTCCTGGAAAATTTTACATGGTATTCGATTATGACAGGGATAAAGTTGGTGGAAAATTGTTCTTTATAAACAAATTGTTCTGTAACAACCATTTTATTTATTTATTAATGAATCTTTATTGCACAAAAGAATACACTTTATATACAAAAGGCGAACTTAATGCCCTAAGGCATTCTCTACCAGTTAACCTATGGGCAAAGCAGAGATTTTTTTATTTTCCTTTGTTACAGGAATTGTGACTATCGGTGTGGCGAAACCTTTACCTTGCAGCACAGTGGTCGGGGGACAGAAGGCTAACGGACACAGCATGCAAAGCAGTCAGGTAAAAAACTTACAATCCATTAAATATACAATTTGAACAAGCTCTTATGAAGTTAGCGGAAGAATTCAATGTCAATAACGCGAAACTAATCTTTTTTTTAATGACTAACCTATGAATGAAACGAAACAAAAATAGCCGTTCTTAATTATTCAAACCGCAGATAGATTTGATATTTTGTGTAATAATTTGAAACATTTTGTACCTACGCTTTGTTAAATTTTTAACCCGAATTGATTTTACAACCCTGAAAGTAAAACCAAAAAAAGACTAAATAGAAATGGCAAAAAAGGTACATTTTCGCTTGAATGGCAGGCTACGTAATAAATTTCTTACAGGGCTCTTTCTTACTCCGAAAATATTGTTATTGCCACAGAACAGAAAAAACAGTAGAAGTATCAAGTGGGCGTGTAACGTGTGACATAGTTATGCGGAGTTTCGCGCAACCTACCATACTTTTGCCGCGATCGCTTATTTCGATATTTCGATATTTCGATATTGTGCTAATTGGGAATGTAAAAAGCCGCACCAAAAACATTTTCCATGGTGGCGTGTTGTTTTTATGATAGTTTAAGTATTGGCGACAACACGTCTGATACTAAGCGAAGCTCATGCCACTTCCACTGTTTTTTTCTATTCCGTGGTTATTGCCATGTTATCGTATTGTTTTAACTCGGCCGCTATTAATGGCAAGTAATTAAGAGCTAACGTAACGTTGACAATGCAATAACGTGTCAATAGGAATTTGGTTTTACCGAGTAGAATACTGCCCCTATTTGACATAATAAGAGTAAAGCGCTTTTGTCAACATATAATGGAAATTAAAGTTATTTAAAATATGCGGTATATAAAATGTTTAATGTGAAAAAAATGCGCGAAAGGTGTCTATGATATTGTACACTGATGGGAAAAATAAAAGTAAGTTATTTGATTTATTCAGCTTTTTCTTTTTTAATGCTTAGAGCAGTATTTATTTACCTGTAAAATAAAGCATGCGATTTTAATAATATTTATAATTTGTACAGTAAAGGGAAAAATTACCGCTCTAACATTAAAATAGTAAGCTTTAGTTTCAGAATTAAGTAAATATTGCAAAATAAACAAAATTTCCCTTTAGTGTACAATATTTAGCTCACAAATGCATGCCATTTTATATTCACAAATAAAATGTCGTCAATATTCAACTCATTAAAAAATATAGGTATCTATACGTAGTGTTTTTAATCCACAAAATCGCGCACCATTTCTTAATTAAATTGTTAACTTAATTTATTTAGGAAAAAAAGGGTCATATTAAAACAAGATAGAACTATAAAAACACAAAAAGATCTATTGTTCAACTAAATATAGTGATACATAAGTACTTCTTAAGAAATTTTCATGTTTAGATCATACCTACTACAAAGGGAGTTTTTTGTGAGTGGGACTTTGAATCTAACAGCAAGGCCATAAATTTCTATTACGTTAAAGTTTGTTCGATAAGATTTCAGTTTAGATAGGAAAACAAACTTTATTAAATACAGTTCAAATTAAATTGCCTTGATTATGTACATCTTATTGCTCACTGGGCCTTACTAGACTATACATACTTATAAAACTCTTTCGTTACTGACTGACTAACAGACCATGCAAAGCCATAACCGCTAAACCTAGATACCTACTTGAAATGTGGAGGGAATATAACTTAGGTACCCTACGATCACTAAGAAAGGTTTTTTTGAAAGTCAACCCCCAACGAGAAGAAGTAGCGGGAGACTTACTCTACGTGGACGAAGACACGGGCGTCCTCTATATATTTCGCTTAAGCTGCCAAAGATAACAAATTGCACGCGCAACTCAAAATACTTCTATTATCTTCTGTTTTTTAAGATTAGAACAAGTGACCGTTACTTTGTACACGTTTTTGCCTTTAGCGAAGTCAAAATTAGGAATTAAAAGCAATCTACTCTTCTATAGGTAATTAAATACAAGAATCAGAATAATTGCACACATATTTTTCAGTATTATCTACGTGTGCAAAATAACGGTCACTTATTCTTATCTCTATACTTATATTACTCGAAACTCGAATTCAAGACCAAAATCTGACAGTTCCCACCTTGATTATTTAGTTATTTTAACATTATTTCATAAACCCATGAATGAGAACTCGTGTAACCAGTAATATTAGGGTAAGTTTTATTGATAAAAATACCTACACTTAAACCAAAATGCAGTAATCACAGCGAATGTGCGCCCGTTGAGGTTAGGATTTTGGTCTTGAATTTGAGTTTCGAGTATACACACAAACGGAGTATAAGTATTGTGCTATGTATAAACAAGCCAGACCACTGGCATCTCATAAAGTGCTAAACAAATTCTTCATCTTCCAGAAATTGGAATACTTCACGAAGATCCTTCGCCTCATCATGTCCCTACACCGAGACATCATGGAACTCCAACTGCAGGCCCAACACATCGAGACCCCCCCTACTCCCAACCCCTTCAGGGTCCCCCCTAAGATAAAAGCTGAGATATCGATGAAATGACACGAGGATAAGCTGAAGTATACCGTCACCGTTGAGATACCGGAACGAGAGGAATGCGATACTAAGATTTGAGGTCAAAACTTACCGATGAAAGAAGACCTTATTTATTTCTGAGTAAAGGGAATTATATGGCATGGAGAAATCAATTGAGCTGATTGGTCACTTGGTAGTAAGTGGCCTGAATGTTGGATATCGAAAGGTTGCAATAGTTTTACCAGCCCTGGGGGATTACCATGACATACCAAAGCAGTTTAGTTTAGCTTGAGAGAAAGGGACAGAGCACGTTATACAGCTTTGTCCCTTTCTCTAAACTTAAACTGAACTGCTTTGCGTCATGGTAAAACCCCTGATGACTATGATAATAATGCCACTGTGCTTGTCATTTTGGCTGTCATACTCTCATAACTAGAGCACACCAGTGCTTGTAAAAAAGTAAGAGAGTTAGGTAGTGCTCCGGACTAGCGTGTCGTTTTTTGAGAATCGAGTTTTCAAAATTTTCGGTAATGTTATTTTTGAGATTGGAGTTGGTTGTGACGTTCTTTCGTATGCGAATTTTCTATCGATCGCCTGCCGTTTCAAGGCTGCAGTACTCGATTTTCAAAAATTGACCCGCAGACAGACCTTGCGGAAAGTCCTACCACCCGTAAAGAAGTACAAGTATATGGGTACTCTTAGGGTATGGATGAAAATTGAATGGATCATATTTTGGCCAAACTATTAGGACTTGATTGAAGTAAACCCCATTTTATACGAGTTCATGGGGAAACTTTAAAAGTGCCAAATTGAAGCCCCAAACGAAAATGAATTTCAGCACTTAAAAGCTAAGCATGTGTTTTGTAAAAACAAAAGTGTGATTATAATTCATGTTTTGAGAATGTTTTTGTGAGTAGTGATTATAAATGTTTATAGTAGGAAAGTAACATATTAACAGCACACGCGAAAAGCTATTGTAAGACTTGTCCTTAAATAAATAAGTGATGCCAGATAAGATTTGATGTCTATTCATATTGTAGTTCTTAAAGAATCATAAACATCTGAACCAGTTAGATAATATGATATTCATGAATTAGTTAGTATAATTTGCACAGCATGTGAATGTTATTATTATAATTAAATATTACAAACTTGATATTAATATTTTTTTCTGTTCTTGTCATCGACTTGGACTAATAAAGGCTTTTTCATATTTCAGTGACGAGTAGAATTATAAAGTGCACAACATTTTAAAGCTAAGATGTTAGTGTCTTTGAAATGTTGTGCACTTTGTAATGCTAGCATCTAATAGTACTCTTTAAAATTAATTTCCTATACAATTACTTGTCACCCCTTTATATTAAATTCTGTATTCGATTATAATCGTTATACCCTTTATAATTCAGATTTAAACAATAAACGAAATCACTACTTGTCAAATGATTTGTCCCGAGAAATTCCGATATTTGCAAATCAATCAATCAATCATAAACTCACGCCTTCATTCCCAGAGTGGGGTAGGCAGAGCCACAGACTCACCAACAACTCCAAAAACTTGTTGATAATTCTGTGACCACATTTTGCACAACCAGGCTAAGATGTTATGTTTTTTGCAAATGACAAAGATAAATTTGCTGTTAGTATGATTTACATACTGGTTCAGATAGTTTTTGGTAACATAAGGTTGTGTAGCCGTGCGTAGTCAATTGAGATGTGATAGATGTGGTAGCAGTTGAGGAATTATGAGAGAGATATGGCTGTTGTGATAGAGAGGGGGTTTAATAACTAAGACGTTATTATCACGAGTGTGTGTGAAATGAAGAATATATTGAAATGGGCTGGATGACTTACAGGTCAAATCTCCCAGGTTACTTTTTTATGAAGGTGTAAGAACAATAGATAGTTGGAAATATGTAAGAAGTTGTACTGTTGAATTGTACTCTATTCTAGATTTTGTTTATTCACAAATGATTACAATCGCTGAAATGAGTCTCGTCTTAGGTTTTTCGTCTGTTTACAACTTTACGAGAACTATATTTAGTGGAATGCGCGAAATAATCTCAGCATAAGTCATCTGAGGCAAATAAGGTCGTCTAAAAACATGGTATGAATTGTGATGGACTTGAAATTGTTAGAAGTAGAAGGAAGAGCTTTATCAGGCAAGAGTATTGTGATATCTTGGAATGGATCTGCCGTTCCCGAAAATGGCGTCCGTTAAAATCTTCTTCTAACAAAAACATTTCTTCCTTCTCTTCTCTATCGAATAGATGTGTATGTATTGGCTAAGATTCTCCTCTTTAGCTATCTTAACTCTTTTCTGTATAATTTATTTGTCAACATGTTCTTAACTTTAGTAAATATTTGACTATTACCGTCCATAATTTTATAGACTAGTTTGACAACTCAAAATCCACTAGTTATTTGGCTTGAAATATCTACTAGTTCGTTATTGTGATTTATAATTATTATAATAATTTCATATTTATTATGTCCCTTGGTTGGTGGTACCATTTGCATAATAAAATTCACGTTTGACAGATCAGGTCTTGACGCGTCGAGTCGATATTAAAACATCCATTTTTTCCAATCACTACTTCACTATTGTCAAACTAGTCCGTCAAGTTATAGATTATATTATAGTTTTCATAATAAATCCTACTGGGCCTAAATAAGTTAGCGGTTGTTGGAATTCCTTACAGGAAATGATTGGACATATCATAGATATAAGAAAGTAACAGTCAGTTAGTGTGTCTCGAAATTTGCAAGTTCCGATTGCTTGGGTGTTAGTATGGTTGAAAGATGCGAAGTAGGTATATAATTTGTTTTGTATTCATTCGAATCATTAGACAAGGTAAAATAATTTGTCGTTGAAATGATCTTATCCCTCAGATTTCTAAAATAAAAATAAAACTCACCGTTTCCGTAACTTTTGCGTAGGTATCAATTTACACAAAATTAAATTTCTTTTTTTATTTTATCTTACGAATCAGCAGTGGGATTCAAAAATCGACTTTCAGTTCTTGCCTTGTGGGTGATTATTCTAATTTTAACCCACATAAACGCAATATTTATATAAGCGCCTGAAAGCAATGGCAAGTTGGTCGAAATTTGATAATCTAGCATGTGACAGAGCTACCTCTGAAACGGACTCATTCATATTTCAGTTGAAAACGCTTCCATAGCACATGATAAAAATAACGCGCCTGAATCCACTGGCATAACAATATTTAGGTTCAGACTTCAGACGTATGTATGGTTTATTTTATAAGTTACATTAAGTACACACACTAATAACATCTAACCAATTATTTAAAGGATATTTTGAAGTTCTTTATCGCGTCTTACCTATTTTACATAATAATCGCCAATTGGTGGGTTTATTAGTGAATTGAGTATTTTTATTAAAGTTGTGTAACTTTGTTGTAGTTTTTAATCCTCAGAAGTAAAATACTTATTACTAAGGCAATGCTCAACTAACTACTACATTAAGATCACTAGGTCTCTTCGTTGTTAATGTTTTCAATTCATAAAAAAGTTCCTACAATCGTACATTACAATTGTTTGTTCCACAGTACATTGTCTGGATTCAGCCGTCCGCTATAAAGATCGTTCTTTCTTTTGATCTATAGGTATGTAGACTATTTTAAAACAACAATGGCATTGTTTTGGTTTCTATTTGTGAGACGTAAACAATCATAAACTTGCGTATTTCCTTCAAAATAGCACGTGAGTATGCCGCTGAATAATTATGTGACTCATTGGTTCCTTAATAAATCTGTGAATGAATGACCAATAATTGTTGTTTATAGGACTTGTGTTTTGAATTACGAATTTTAATTAATAATTGACAGCATATTATTGATAGTATAGTGGAGTTTAATTTTAAATGTTGGACATAGGAAATTAGTAGGTAAATAATTTTACCATAAAAACGATAATATCAAAAAAGTTTAGTTGTGCGACGAAAAGTATTCATATAAATAATTTATGGCTCTTTCTTGCAAAACAAAAAATTCCAAAGACAATTTATCTACATGAGTTTCATATCCAACTTTTTGAACTCCTTATATACCAAAAAAAAGTCGTCGTCAGGATGATTGTACCTATGTAATCTATAACTAAATGAAAAAACATTTTTTAGTAAGACGGGTCCACTCACTGCCAACTTTTGGACAAACGTTTGTCAAACGTTTCACTGATGCGCAACACACTAACTGACTTCAATTAAAACTTAACCATAATTATCTAGAGCTAAGGCGTTGCTATGTCAAAGAAGAATAGGCTTTAAAAAACGAATTGTTGTGAACTGTAATAATAGATACTATTATATCGATGTTTATGCTTTACGGCGTCTGTGTTATACGTTTATATATGCTTTATCAGTGTGTTGTATTAAATAAATGTTGGAAAAGAACTAGCTTGTTTGAATTTACCTATCTTTGACTTAAAGTTTTATCACAAGTACTTAATTACAGTGCCTTGTAATTTTTATGTTAGATTTGAAATTGCTTCACGAAATTACCAAACAAGTAAAAGAAATAATATATCAAAATATCCTTTAATTTTTCCAATTATTTGTGGCAATTCAAGTTTAACGTCTATAAACATCGAAATAATTAATAAATCGTTGTACTAAGTACTAACTTCATATTTACATTTCAACCTTACAATTAAGTTCACTGTTAAAGTAAAAATACTCTCAATGCCCTTTTTTATACCAGGAATGCATAAACTCCTTGGCATCAGACGACCACACGGGACTGGACTCCTTTCACGAATGTCTCCAGGAGTACGGCGAAGGTTTGGAAGTCGTCCAAATATGTCTAGAACCCGAAGATACCTCGATTAAAGATGAAGAACTCTCAGCCCTCTGTGACCTTAGTTTCGACGACTGCATCAAAAGAGACGATACCCTAAATGAGAACCACAAAAACGCAGAACAAGTCAATGGAGGGACAGACATGAAAAAGTCAAAGTCAGATGACTCTTTAGACGATCCAGAAGATGACATGACAATAAGAGAAGATGACGTTCCAATTACCCCAAGAGAACTCCCTGATATTAGGTCAAAATTTGTTGATACTCGGCAAAAAGAGAGATCTTTGTCGAAACAGCCGAGTAAGGATATATCCACGTCTGACGAAATGGTCTTCGCGGTAACACCTACAGGATTAGAAAGAATTAGTTTCGAGAAATATTGGAAGGAATGCGATGCTAAAACTACACTAGAAAAAGTTAAAAGTGATGAAAGTTGGAAAGAATGCCTAAATTCACCTACTGATGACACAGCCAGTTTTTATGATGCAACTGCCAGAATATCCGTCCAAGAAGATAGTCAGTCTCTTTTGTACATAGACCATGAAATCGACGGCTACGAAACTTGCGTTGATGACGACTCATCGTCCGTCAAGTGCACTGTAAAAAACGGTCATAAAATCAACGGCGATCGCAAGATCAAAGCAGAAGATAAACACCATAAAATAGATGTCGAAAACAAAGACAACGATGCGACTGCCAAGAATTCTAACGAACAGAATACTGCTGATTCAGCTGACGAAGTGTCGTACAATCCCTGTGTGCAAGAGCACATAATAAAACAAATGAAATCGTTGAGAATAGAGCCTATAAATGTGAATTTAAGTCATAAGAAAAAGAAAAAGAGTCCGACCAAACCTAAACCGCCTAAAGGCGATCGTATGCAATGCGTGGAATACTACAACGATCAGGCAGAGTGTTTAGAAGAAATAAGGATTAAAAAAATAAGAGAAGAAGAGAAAAAGCACAAGGCAGAACAGAAGAAGATCTTGGATTCGAATTTAGCTGTGATGGAGAAGAAACTTCAAATGAAAATCAAGGAGCCTAGTGAAGAATCGACAGATCTAGAAACTAATTACGTGCCTGGATGTCATAAGTGTTTTTTGGAAAACTATGCTTATGCTATAACAAAGGCTATAGCCGAAGCGAATGCTTGTAAATATTGTGAAGTTATCAGAGACATGCTTGATGTCCCGAAGGGCTTGCCTGATCGAAGGATGTCTGCACCAGCTTTGGTTAGCCTGGACAGTCCAGGGTCGACTACAGATGAAGAAGACCTCCTGATGGTTCCTGTGATCAAGGACCGGAGGAAGTCTGCGGGTCCACTGAAGTTTCTAGTGCCTTCAAGAAGACCGAGGTTAGTGCCTTTTTATTTAATTTTAAAGGTTGGTGCTTGTCTGTTTTCACCGAAAATCCACGTAAAATAAATACCAAAGTTTTTGCATTAATAAATAGTACTTTAACTTTTAATCAAACAAAGGAATTGTTATCGTCTAGAAAAAATGAATTGATTTATTTTGGAAAGAAAAAACGTGTATTAACCCCTATCGTAGTTGTTTTTATAGTCGAAGAAATAAATAAAATTCCAAATCTAGCTCATCAATAATAATATCAAATAGTTTGGTTTTCTTAGTTCTACAAAATTCATAAAGTCATCGTCTAATTCGCCATTAGAAAACTCAAATTCCATAATTAATTTCGTGCTGTTACCCTGTCGCCTTCATTCCCCTAAGGCAAATGGGAGGCGAAGCCCTAAGTCAGTAATTGCTTATTCTGAATTCTGCTTTACGTTTCAATTACTTGAAGTAAAAAAACGATAACCATACAACATCGTATTTTGTCGGATAAGCTCGTATTCGTCTTGCTCTATCAATAAGCTCTGAAAATTGTCTGGAAGCAAGATAATACATACGAACCGTTCCAACCAAAACAATGACGAATGTTTATTCACCACATCTGTCATTGTCTCATTTCACTTCAAGTAAGTACAAAATATAACCTCAAACATGCCTCAAACACATATTTTGTACTGAATTGACAGCTCTCAAATGCCTTCTCAGAACGGCGCGACTGTAGGCTAAACATGTCATCTATTATAAATAGAAATACAAATGCATTGATGAAAGATTTCCTGAAAACGTGACCCTAATGCGATGAAGCCATACAACTGAGGCCGGCTTACCACGATCTCTTTACTCGTCTACAACCTACAAACAATTGTATCTTTTAGAAGATAAAATCCAAAACCCTTTGTCGTTTTATCACGTGTACATGGTCATTTTATCTTCAAGTGATTTTTCGACTTTATTAAGTGTGCATAAGGTTGTATGTGCGTTAGAAGAGAAAATAATATTTTTTGCATACGTCAAAGGTTTTTTATATCAATTATCCAAGTTCAAGTTGAAGTTTGATGTGACTTTTCGTGACATTGAAGTCACCTTGACCCTTAAGTAGCTTATAGCTGAAGTGTTGTTTAGTCTTGGTTGTTTTTTTTACATTTATGTTTGTATTTCTCGATACAAGTATGTTTATCAATTTCTATTGTAATAAATAGTACAAGCCTAGAGCTTAGTTTGGAATAGGGAATGCAATTTAACCGGTTATTAACCGTTTTTGTATGAAAATAACCGGTTAAAACCGGTTAAAACCGGTTATAACCGGTTATTTGCAACTATATCAATTTGTGTGAGATGGTCCCCTGATGATTATTATTACTGATATGATGTTTATAGTTATAGTTTATGTTCAAGACACATATTATTAACTTCATCATCGTTCGAAACGTAAGGATTTCCATATCTCAATAGTGGCAAAAAATGTATTCCTATCCAGAATTGGTCACACACTTCACTAAGCAAATCAATAAATCTAATACAGCCATTACAAGAAAGCTGACTTTTTTGACACGATTTTCAATTTTTTCATGTATCACTCACACACTCAATTCTTTTAAATGACAATGATCAAGACAAAGTACTATAAATAGAATATTTTGGTCACTCTTCATACTCTAAATGAAAAGTAGCATGCTTAACTCAGGGGAAATAATTCATTACACGTAAAGTTCGGACCACGTGAAACGCCACGCGCCGTTCCAATCTTCGTTCCGAACCGTACATTTTTTACTATTTTACTATTACAGTTGCCTTTACACGTACGGTTCGGAACGAAGATTGGAACGGCGCGTGGCGTTTCCTGCGGTCCGAACTTTACGTGTGCAGGCCGCTATTGCTTCCTGGAACAAAAGGCGCTCTTGCTGCCGCTCGTGCATCCTTAAGATCTGTAACAGGTGGATACAATACAGTAGGGCTAGCCAAGGTGCAAATGCTGCTAACGGTTCTGTTTTCTATCAACTCGAAATGTATGTAGTTCACATAAGTTGTCGACGCGATGGCTATCTATCATCAGCTTACGTCAATCGTACATTTTGACGATTTTCGAAAATCGGTTAAGTACTCCGCGTTATACATATTCACTAGGCCCCAAAAATAACACTGGCTCTTAATGTCGTTAACTCTAACTCTATTAGGTCAGGTTCGCATCAAAACGTCAACAATTCCCAATTCTCTGACCGTCGACACTATTTCAAAGAAACAAAGCATCTCTTCTACATATTTCATTACGAATACGTCATTATTTATAACTTGAGAAGGCTAAATTTGCTACTGCAGTGACATGGTAGATAGGTCTTTTTTAAATAAGGAAGATTATATGGAACTAATTCTTACAACCCACGGTGGTTAAGTGATTGGTTACGTCCTACGGGAGTTATTTCAATATATAAGTATATTTTGTATTGGAAACAATATCGCAAAGTAGGGCATTAGGTCCTTGCTTATTTGGAACTAGATGTTGCCCGTGACTCCGTTCGCATAAAAATCGTTAACACTAAATTTCCGCAGAATCTATGTATTTTTTTGGGATACCTAAATAGTCAAGTTGTTCCGTTTTTATCGCTGTGTGAAAGAAGGACGGAAATTGTGTTGCTAGGCTGTAAGTAAATAATATAAGAGGTATTCCTTTATTTTCTGAGGAATCCGACTTCTACGAGAACAGAGTGAAAACCCAGTTGACCTACTTGGTAGTGACCCTGCCTACGAAGCTAGCGGTCCCGGGTTCAAATCCCGTAAGGGCAGATATTTGTGTGATGAACACGAGTATTTATTCCTGAGTGTTGGATGTTTCCTATGTATTTAAGTATATATTTCTGTATGTAAGTAAAGTTTATCGTTGTCTTATACCCATAGTAGGTACAAGCCTAGAGCTTAGTTTGGGACTAAGTCAATTTGTGTGATATTTATTTACTTTTATTTTATTTTAGAGTGGCGGGCAAGAGCCGTTTATAATGGGAACACCTCAAAATTCCGAATTACTTTTTTCCGAATATTCATTTGTCCGAATTTTCATTTTTCCGAAAGCTATGTTACGCTGGAGCTATTTTAGATTAAATGGATAATTTAATTGTCATACGTAGGTTAGGTTAGGTTTGATTTATAAGCGATAACAAAAAGTCAAGTCTTCTATCAAAAAAATGCGTTCGGAATTATGAAAATTCGGAATTTTGAACAATTCGGAATTATGATTCTTCGGAATTATGTAGTGTACCCGTTTATTTCAATAATTGGATGTAACATATAAACAACAGAACTACACTTACGGGCAAAATAAACGGATTATTTGTACATGTTTTCTATGAAAAATGGCGCCCTATTTGAGCACGCCAGTGTATTTGTGTGTCACTCATATTTGGTTAGCCTAAGCCCCGTGCGCTCCCAATTAACTAACAGAAAGGGCAGAAAGACTCTCGTAATTAAAAAGAAACAATCTTCTAGGCCCTGTCGGCTTTATGGGATTAAAGAACCAACTAGTGATGTGGAAGTATCGATGATTTGGTCAAACTGTTTTTTTGTTGCAAACTTCTGTCTGACTTCATGCTTATTTGTCGGTTTTTTTAGCTCAAATCTAGGTTAGCAAGTTAGTTTTTAACTTGTTAATGGAATCAGCCTGAATTTGGAATTCATATGTAAACATTGTAATTCCGATTGTAATATGAAAAAAAATATCAGAATTTATTAAAGAATTAATTTTTGGTCGATTTGGTCTATTCTGAAATAGCAGAAATCCTGGCTCTAATATGGTTTTAAGATACCTTTAATTACTCGTTCACCGGTATAGTTTAGTAGAAATGAAACTGAAAACTTCTTGTTTTTATTTCTCGTGTTCTATTTTCTTGTCTTATTTGAAACGATTACTTTTTATTTTTATTTTACTCTCAAAATAGAGTTATTTTGCAAAATTACTGCTACGACAACATGAGCTTTACATGGATTACGTAGATGTTAGATAATTTCTAAATTTTAATTGGCTTTTTAAATGATGTTCTTAATAGGAATTTTCATACATTCATAGCACTCAAATTTTCTATAAAAAGGTTTAAATTCACCTAGAAAATGAATAAACGAAAGCTAATTATAACCTCAACGGAAACTTTGTTTATTTACACAGTTATTAAAAATGGACGATATTACGTTGAAAAAATAATAAAATGACCTAAGCGCACGGCAGTGTGTCATGTCAGCCAAGTTTACTCACACCAGCCGTGGGTTATACATATATATTACACAAACCATTTCAAGCCACATTTGACCCCGAAACTATCGTGACATATTGACAGACAGAAGCCAAAGTCTCACCATAACAGTTTTATTTTACCATCTTGGTACGGAACCCTTAAAAGCTGTGAAACGGTCGCTTTATGATAAACAAGGTAAGCTTCTGAACGTCGCGCGGCGGAGCGGTTGCGTAGCCTCGCGCACTACGGGCAGTGAAAATAATTTAAATAACGAAACTTTTGAACTTTGCATTTTGGGTCAAAGACACTGAATGTTTTTTCCCATTCAATAGTCCTAAACTACCGTTTCTAATTTCAATACACCATTCCTACACCCTGTAGCAACATTTATATTGATTATTACGTCCATATGATAAATGAGAAATATTTCCTAGTTGTTTAATATTCTTGTTTATTTTATATTCATTTTATTATTTTGTATTACATTTTTGCCTGTTTAATCTCAATGTTATTAAGGGAAAAACGTAATGTACCAATAATGTCGATATCAAAATTCCGCCAACGCCCACATCACTAAAAGAAAATTGCTAATACTTATAATTGAATTATGGTTAGCCGACCTCAATGTATCATTGCGGCCGCGACGGTGGAAGATCGCGCTAGTTTGACGGCTTTTTGTCGGCCGTAGTCGGAAGCAATCGGGAATTGCCGGGATTCGTCGGGAGTGACGTGGAGGTGGAATGTTCGTTATCTTGTTTTGAATTTGGTGAGTTTTCTTTTGTTTTCTTTTGCTGGAATGTCGTTGAATTTAGGTCCTTATAAGGCCTTGTACAATTCATGTGGTGACATGGTTGGCAAAGTTGGTTGTAACTCGGCCTACGAAGAAAGCGGTGCTGTTTTCAATCCCTGGTAAGGGCGAAATTTATGTGATGAGCATGGGTATAGGTATTTTGTCTGGGGTGTTTACTGTGGAAGTATGTGATTGTTTTCTAGTAGTACCCAGTATAGTATCCGTAGTATAGTCGAGTTCATAAATATGTGTACACTTTAGTACCTTGTCTATTTAATGTCATGTTTAAACTGCCATATATGTATTCTCACAGCGATTAAAGTGACAATGTACTAAATTATACACATATTTATCGACTGTACGAGGTTTTAGCTTAGTTTAGAACACAGATAAACGGCTTATAATTCTACTACGCATCGGTAATCTCGTAGCATTTAAGTAGCATTAAGAAGTGTTTTTGTTTCTATTCATGTAAATAAATAAAGAAAAAAAAGATTTTTTTCTATTCAGAAATCTAACAAAAGAACAAAACAACATTCACAGAGAGTGCCATAAGTCATTAAGTGCACCTTTTTTACTCGCACTCTTTGTGCAATGTAGATTATAAAAATACAAAAATAAATGTCATATTTTAAATACCTTTAAATTTTATTTGCCTTGGTTCATTTATTTATCGACTTCTTCAAGGAAAACATTGTCACATCACTAATCTTCTTACTGTCAAGTGCTACGTACATACTAAGAGATAACCGATACGTGTTAATAACCCCGACTCTACCGCGATATAAATCAACCCTTAGGTTCGTAGTACAATGTGGATCAGATCATTGGCCCGTTGCTAATATAGCAGAGTCCACTCCGCTGGACATAGCAGGTAGATAAGTGAACACGCTGTAGTATTGTTATGTTCAAGAATAGGGTGATGCTAATTTAGAAGGAACATAATGGACCACAATGGTCTCGTACGGTCACGAGCGTTAATTTGGGAATAGGGAATGCAATTTAACCGGTTATTAACCGTTTTTGTATGAAAATAACCGGTTAAAAGCGGTTATAACCGGTTATTTACGTTCCCTATTTGGGACCCATTTCAGGAAAAATATGCTTGAAGTCGTCAATGTCATTAGAGATGTCAAATCATTTGTAACTTTTAGGAAACTCAACCTTATTGTTGTAGAATGTCAGATTGACTTTGGACCTAAGGTGAGTACCAAATTAAATCTCCGGACTGTACCAAACTATTATTTTATCCACACCATCTTGATAGTTGGAAATCCACGTGCGTTTTTCGAGAGCATTTTTGCCACGCACCTTATCTATGTGGAATCAGCTCTCGGCGTCTGTATTTCCGAATCAATACGACTTGGGGGCCTTCAAAAAACAAGCCTACTCTTTTCTCAAAGGCCGGTAGCGCACGCGCACCTGCGATTCCTCTGGGGTTGCCGGTTTTTATGGGTCGCGATGATCACTTACCACCAGGTGACTCGCTTGCTCGTCTACCTCATTTTTGTAATAAAACTCTACTACTAACATTCAGCAATATTAAAACAGAAAAAAAACCGGACAAGGCGAGTCGGACTCGCCCACCGAGGGTTCCGCACATGACACGGTTAACTCAATTCAAAATTTGCACCGCCGCCGTTCCTTGCATAAAGACCCTGATTTTTTTGTGATTTAATTAAAAATGTTGGGTTTTCAGATTTTTCCCTATATTTGTAGTATTAGACGGTATTTCTTGCCAAATTTCATAGTTCTAGGTCAACGGACAATACCCTATAAATTTTGATTCCCTCGAGAGTGTCGAAATATACGTTTTTAGCGGCATAAACGGCCGCATTTTTTTTTACGTTAACTTAGAAGTTTGACTTTTCCCAGCGTCAAGGGACTGTAGACTTGAGTTTATGGTTTAAATTTCAATGTGATACCTTCACGCGTTCCCGAGATAAAGGGTCTTGACATACAGACAGACGGACAGACGGACAACAAAGTGATCCTATAAGGGTTCCGTTCTTTCCTTTTCAGGTACAGAACCCTAAAAAAGAGAAGGAACACATAAGCCGCAGCAAAGCGAGGTCGGGTTGCTATATAAATATTCAAAACTTCATGATTCTGCAATCTATCAGGATTGACTACTTACCTGCGCCTCTATTCCCGACGGTAAAAAAAATATCGTAGTTGACTTGTTATGGTATTGTTATGACGTCAGACGCCATTACTGTCAAGTTAATAAGAGCTATCAAAACGGTAACAATACTATAACAGATCAAAAACGATATTGTTTTTACCGTGTTGAATAGAGGCCCTGACTAGTAGGTACTATAGTAAAGACTTATTTGGGCTCAAACGAAAGTGGTCATTAAGATTCATAGATCTAATACAATCTCAAGATTCCAAATGCATTGCTAACCCTGAGGACTAAGATCATCCCTTTTCTTGCATCTCCGACTGAAGGCGGAGTTTCCACTGCATTGCCGCCATTTTCCGCGCCATCTACTGGAATAATATGCACACTTGATTCCATCCAATCACTGTGCAGCAGCTGTGAAGTTTTGGCTAGTTTGCCTCGTTAGACGTCTGGTTGGAAAGCGCTTTTTTAACTTTTTAGGGTTCCGTACCTCAAAAGGAAATAACGGAACCCTTACCTATAGGATCAGGACAGGGTAGTGATTCTTTCAAAAGCAAAGGTGAGCGAACTTAGGAGTGAATGTCCAAGCGGCGAGTTTAAGTAGTCGCGCTAAAATGTGTTTTGCTCGCTCTGACGGGACTACTTAAACTCGCCGCTTGGACATTCACTTTTGCATTCGCTCACCTTTGCTTTTGAGAGAATCACTACCCAGGGCGGAATGAATGCCCGTCTGCCTCGGCCGCGTCCCCACTCATCATCACCTATAGGATCACTTTTTTGTCCATCCGTCCGTCTGTCTGTCAAGACCCTTTATCTCAGGAACGCGTTTGTTCAACATACCTATATTTTTTGTTGTTGTATCGTACAAGCGTCAAATTTGGTATGATTATAAACCCTGAAAAAAAACAACAAATAGGTACTAAAAAATGGTCGTGTGAGTTGGGCTCCCGCTGATTCGATTCGAAATTGAATTCAAACTGGAATATAATAATACTTACGTCGCGGCGGTACGGAACCCTCGGTGCGCGAGTCCGACTCGCACTTGACCAGTTTTTCATTTCTATCACTCAAAATGTATGATGGCATGCATGATGACATAAATGATGACAGTTGACCACGTAGTTTTTTTTTTCTTTTCTTTATGGCTTTCACTCCTTGCAATAGTATTTTGCCAATTTCGAGTTGTAGACCACGTAGTTTATCGCAACGCACGAGAATTTCAACACATACATTTTGACTGATAGAAAAGAAAAACGTTAGTCGCATCTCGGCTAGGGCCTCAGAGGGCCCTGCCAAGATGCACTACGCTAACTAATGTTTCTATTCGTTTCGTGTTTAAACCAATCGCGTCACAGGTAGATCACGTGATACGAAAAGTCACGTGATCTACCAGTGACGTGATTGGTTTAAAAACGAAACGAATAGAAACGCTGGTTAGCGTAGTGCATCTTGTCTAGCGCCTCAGATGTTAAACGAACGAATTCTATGAAAACAATCACTATAATAACATCAATTACATTCTAGTTCTTATACTATTGTTTCTTGATACGATTTAATTGAGTCGTGAGAAATCGTTTTTGCATTTTGATCAAACCTTGGCCTCTTCATTGCGCAATTACAGCCATCTTGGATGTACATTTTTGAACGAACAAAGTACCTTGTCACAGAAAGCCAGTAAGTAATTGTTACGTTACTTATTTTTTGTCACTTAATCTTAGTTACATCGACAGGGTTCTATAATCATTACGATTCAAAAGACTGTAAAAGTAGTGCGCAGTGAAAACGTAACTCAAAGACAAAAATAATAATTGATATGGACTCAAAAAAACCGGACAAGGCGAGTCGGACTCGCCCACCGAGGGTTCAGCACATGACCGGTCAACTCAATTCAAAATTAGCACCGCCGCCGTTCCTTGCATAAAGACCCTGTTTTTTTTGTGATACAACTAAAAATGTACAGATTTCAGATTTTTTCCTATACTTGTAGTAAAAGACGGTGTTATTGGCCAAATTTCATAGTTCTAGGTCAATGGGAAGTACCCTATACATTTTGATTCCCTCGAGAGTGTCGAAATAAACGTTTTTTGCAAAATAAACGGCCGTATCTTTTTTTTACGTAAATGTAGAACTTAGATTTTTTCACAGCTTCAAGGGACTGTAGATTTGAGTATATGATTTAAATTTCAACTCGATACCTCTACGCGTTCCCGAGATAAAGGGTCTTGGCATACAGACAGACGGGCAGACGGACAACAAAGTGATCCTATAAGGGTTCCGTTTTTTTCCTTTTGAGGTACGGAACCCTAAAAACCAAAGGAGCTTATTCAGAGCTTATAACTAGATAAATAAATATTAGGGGACAATCTCACTCAAATTGACCTAGTCCCAAACTAAGCTCTATACTTGTAATATGGGTACTAGATAGCGATAAACGTGTGAATAGGTAATTTGAATACATAGTACATGTATAGAGTACTAGCTTCTACCCGCGACTTCGTCCACGTAGATTTCGATTAAAGTTATTCCCTCGGGAACTTTTAAATTTTCCGGGATGAAAAGTAGCCTATGTGTTAATCCAGGGTATAAGCTATCTTCATTCCAAATTTCATCCAAATCCGTCCAGCCGTTGCAGCGTGAAGAAGTAACAAACACACACACACACACACACAAACTTTCGCATTTATAATATTAGTAGGATATAGGTAATAAGAAACTGTAAAAACAATTGTTATTTTTAAATAACACGATAATCCATTAAACCTAATTGATATCTTAATAACTAACAAGAGAATTTCGGTGTTAAAACAAGTACCTACTTAACGTAGTGTGATCTATATCTATATATATAAAAGGCTAAACTGACTGACTGACATATCAACGCACAGCCGAAACTACTGTACGTAGAAACTTGAAATTTGGTACAGGGGTTCCTTTCATGATGTAAGTGAGCACTAAGAAAGGATTTTCCGAAAATCGGCCCCCAACGGGAAGAAATGGGGGGAGTAGCGGGAAACTAATTCTACTCGTACGAAGTCGCGGGCGTCCTCTAGTATATTATAAATATGTTTTTTTTATAGTAATTTGGACCCCTCTAGAAACACCAAGCGTGGTTTCGATATCTGTTTGTTGTTCGACCCCACATATCGTAACAACCAATCAAGAGAGTAGGGATGGGTTGTCTGTAACAATAATGCCTCTTGAAACAAAATATTATTTTATTTAAAAATCTAATCTTACC
Organism: Acleris cristana; assembly: GCA_948252455.1. Classification (NCBI taxonomy): domain Eukaryota; kingdom Metazoa; phylum Arthropoda; class Insecta; order Lepidoptera; family Tortricidae; genus Acleris; species Acleris cristana. The sequence goes on along the minus strand of OX411795.1, from coordinate 9,430,750 downwards.
TCTTTACGTATGGTGACGGCACCAATGTTGGACACTTAGCTGAAGGCACCAATAATGGACACTTAACTCTTAATTCAAAGATCACAGGGTTACAAATTGATTGACTCAAATATGAATTACCCTTATCTTCTGTAACATAAGAATCAAGGTGTCCATTATTGGTCCTTGTTCGTTACTGGTTCCATCACTCTAGTATTAACATCTCAATTTTTCTAGAGGTTTTTTTTTCTTAACTAGCGACCAGCCTTCGCTTCGTTTCGGTTTATGTAAGTTTTCTGTAACACCTTCGGCGAAAATGTAGGTATCTGATGGTGAAAACCACATGAAAATTCGTTCAGTAGTTGTTGAGATTATCGCGAAAATATAAACAGACGCAGCGGGGCACTTTATGGCTTTCACTTCTTGAATTTAAGACAGTCACCATGGACTTATTATAGAAATAAGTCCATGGATATCCCGCGCGAGGACAATTGTTCGGTTATATAGTATTTTCTCTAATGGACTGGAAGTACATGGTGTTAGCTCCACGCGCTTCTGTCAAGTCCGAGTTTTATTTTGTTAATGTGATACAGAGAACCACATGACGTCTAGATGTCACTGTCAACTGTCAAGCCAAATATAAAAGGTAGGTACCAAATCATAAAATGTGGGTAAAACATAGTAAAAACATTAACCCGATCTAAGTAAACTACATTTGTCTTTTTGTTATGGTTTTTTTACTTTCCCGATTACCGAAGATAGAGGGTATTTTTTGTCAAAAAAAAAACATTAAAAAAAAGAATTCGTCTTAGTGTCGCGTGTAATAATAAGAAATAGATACCTAATAATAATAATAATATTTTAAATAAAAATGGTAAAATAGCGGATTTGGAAGTACCTACCTGAGTTAATTCTTATCACATTACTATTATTAAAGCGATAGTTTGTGAATGTGTGCGCGAGTTCTTATGTTTGTTATTCCTTCACGTTGAAACAGCTGGACGAATTTTAATGTAATTTGTCAAATCCATAACTTACGACAATATCAAAAAATACTGACGGGTTTTTAAAATGGTTTGTTAGACTTATAATATAATATATTATATTAATACATGATTAACTTTCGGTTATAAAGAGAAACAATCTCGCTATAGTATCGTCTTCTATAACCAAAACCAATGTACCAGGTTCTCATAATGTCAAAGCACATAATAATTTAATAAAATATATAAACTGGACGTATCCCCGCCCTACGTCGCAAACAGGCGCGCTCGCCCGACCGCGTCGCGGGTAAGTGATTGAACTATATGCATCCTGTACTGACGCAAACAAAAGTGTGAAACAGAACTATTAAATAGATGAATATATGGCGACATTCGATTTTTAAAATCGGGCTAAAAAACTTATTAGATGCTTCAAAGTAAGAATATTAAGGGTCTGTTTCACAATCGTCAAGTAAAACATATCTGACACATAAATTTAGCCCTTTCCCTTTCTAACACTTGAACATAGACAAGGAGAGGGCTAACTTTAACTGACACATAAATTTACTTGTCGATTGTGAAACAGGCCCTTAATGTCACACTTTAATATACTCAATAGAAACAACAACAATATACTCACCTTAGAAATAGTTTTTTTAATATAACAATATATTTGTGCGTGCATGACTCAATGTATGAATGTGGAAGAAGCGAAAGAGATTTGTCAGGATCGTAGCAGGTGGAAAGAAGTGGTCTCTGCCTACCCCTTTGGGAAACAGGCGTGATTTAATGTACCTATGTATAAATTTTTAAAGAGGACCTAACAACTAATTGACACTAATACAAAAGGGATTTGATACGTTAGGCCACACGCATGCAGAATGTGGAAGTGAGTGCAATAATTACCATAAAACTTACTTTGGAAAATTGTAACATAAAAATGCACCACACTGTTTTTGGAATAAATAAACCAAACTTAACTAAGAACCATCCCAATTTAACTGCTATCGACTAAAAAATCCGCGTCCAAATCGTAACTCCGAAACGGATGGACGATACAGTTCCACAGACAGATAGACAGATACACACTTTAAACTTAATAACACTCCTTGCGTCGGTTGTTGTAAAAAAAATGGTTTTTATGGTTTACCCTTGAAATACCGAAACTTATTTCGTAGAACGTTTTATTTCGCCGAATTTTCATTTCATATACAGGCATTTCTACGTGCAGTAGCTTTTTTTTGTGGTCACAAGTCTAACCTAACCTAACCTAACCTACGTAACGAATGCTTAAGATAACCTGAAAACTATATGGTTTCAGCAGCAATCAACTTTCGATGAAATGAAATTCGGTGAAATCACACATTCGATGAAATTTTTGTCGATATTTCAAAGGGACCCTGGTTTTTATATTTTTAAGATTTTTCTCCCATTGTGCTAGGAATCAGTAACCCTATAAACGGGTTTTTTATTGAGCGGGGTTATTGTAGTATTTTGTTAGACGCTATATGTATTTTGTCGTCGACAGTACTCATTCAAGGACGATAATAGAGACGTAAACATTTACGTTTGCGTTTGCATTCAGTTAGTTTCAGCAGACGCCGAATAAAACAGTTGTAATTTCAGTGACAAGTGAAAGAGGTTATGACCTTTCGCACCTGAGCGACCTTTGCGCTGTCTGGTAATTTTGATAATCGATAAGTTTGCTAAAGTAACAGTTGTTTATTTAATTGATAAGGTTATTTTGCATACGAGAATAAGTTTGAATGTGGCGTTTAACACTGCGTAAATAACTAATTATATACAGAGATTTAATCTGATAAGTAGGATAAAGAAATACATTGAGTAGCCCTCCGTGGTTCTAAAAACCATGGAGTCGCTATTCCTTAATCATACTAATATTATAAATGCGAAAATTTGTGTGTTCGTTTGTTACTTCTTCACGCTGCAACGGCTGGACGGATTTGGATGAAATTTAAAATTAAGATAGCTTATTGGTACCCTGGATTAATACGTAGGCTACTTTTCATCCCGGAGAGTTTAAAAGTTCCCGAGGGAATAACGATAATCGAGATCTACATAGACGAAGTCGCAGGCAGAAGCTACTTCATTCATACCGCTGAACCAATTTGTAAATTGTAATCATAGTTTGACGAAACTTCGTAACTTAATATTGTTATATAAAAAAATATGGACTAATCTTAACAATTTAAGTGCAGTGTTCACCAACAATTAAACGGACGGTTAGCGGTTTAACGGTTGTCAAATGTATTGACTAACAGCTGATTAAGACTTAACCATCTGTTAAATTGGTTGGTGAATTCGACCTTAAATACACCAACTACGATAATACTTTAGCATGCATAAAAACTACTCATTGATTTCAAAGATATCTTTTTTCGTGTTTATATTACGAAATAATAGACAAGATCCCCCGAAGTCGTCAGCGATCGCAAGGCATTTGGAGTCTTAAGATTATAGTCTTGAGAATGCAAATGTCTATGGGTCACAGATCCCACTTACCATCAGGTGGCATGAGTGCTCGTTTGCCTTCTCCATTACAAAAAAAAGAATCCATTGATTTTTGCGATGCATAACCAAGTTATTGCGACGAGCAAAGTTATTCCAGTTAGTTCAAGTTTCAGTTCACGGTTGGTTTCAGTTTTATGTGAATGTAAATGAGATCTAATAAAAAAGTTAAGTGCATTAATTACCCCGTCCTTTTGTGGATAGGTTTTACTAGGAATAACTATTAAATAGATGAAAACTAACCGACATAGCACAGATAATTAGCAAGCTGAAGTAGCAGTGGGCTAGCCATATCTGTAGAAGTGGGAGCGCCAAAGTTCATATAAAATTGGAACTCCGAAAATGTAATTTTTATACCGCTGGAACTGTAAACTTATCTGAAGTTCTTCTATTCAATGTGTTGATAAGACTAGGTTAGGTTAGGTTTGATTTATAAAAATCCTGAAAAAGTAACAGTTGCTGAAAAAAATACGTTATGAGTTGCAATGATTATGACTTACAATACGTTATGAGTAAAAATAATTATATGAGCCAATATGCTTATATATGCCCCTGTAGAAGTACCGATAACCTTTGGGGTAGACGTGTTCTTGAATGGAGACCACGACTCGGCAAATGTAGTGTAGGACGACTTCCAGCGAGATGGAATGATGATTTGCGGAACGCTGCTGGCAGATGTTGGATGCGACAGGCCTAGGACAGCGTAAAATGGCGCACATTAGGGGAGGTCTACGTCCAGCAGTGGAATAATATAGGCCGATGATGATGATGATGATGATGATGATGATGATGATGAGATGAATCTTCCGATATACCCATATTCATGACTGATTTACTCTTCTGTCATTCATTTTATTTTATATAACACTAGAGGACGCCCGCGACTTCGTACGCGTAGAATTAGTTTCCCGCTACTCCCCCCCATTTCTTCCCGTTAGGGGTCGATTTTCGGAAAATCCTTTCTTAGTGCTCACTTACATCATGAAAGGAACCCCTGTACCAAATTTCAAGTTTCTAGGTACAGTAGTTTCGGCTGTGCGTTAATACATCAGTCAGTCAGTTTAGCCTTTTATAATATACTAGAGGACGCCCGCGACTTCGTCCGCGTAGAATTAGTTTCCCGCTACTCCCCCCCATTTCTTCCCGTTAGGGGTCGATTTTCGGAAAATCCTTTCTTAGTGCTCACTTACATCATGAAAGGAACCCCTGTACCAAATTTCAAGTTTCTAGGTACAGTAGTTTCGGCTGTGCGTTGATATGTCAGTCAGTCAGTTTTGCCTTTTATATATATAGATAGATTTTGAAACAAATCATATTTTTTTTCGAAACTCTTTATTAACCATGAACTGTCTCCCACCAGCTACGTTCCTCAAGCGATGACGGTGACAGCGTCTCCAAGGCGGGGCCTGGCCGGCCAGCAGTGGGGCCCTGCGCGGAAGGTCACGCTGACCCGCCGCCCGGGAGCCCCGCTTGGCGTCAGCATCGTGGGGGGCAAGGTTGGTATAGCGACACAAGGATCAGAATCGGAATCATGATAAGAATCAGATTCAGAATCAGACTCAGAATCATAATCAAGATCTGGTTCAGAATTAGAATCATAATCAGAATCATACTACCGATACTCTATACTCGTTTGCCTTCTCTATAGCTGTACAAACTAAATCGGTATGAATTATTATACTTTGTCCGTCAAAATATGACTCTCTCTCTTATTTTTGCACTCGTATTTTCTAAGTTCGTAAGTTTTAGTAGTATGACAGTTAAATGGAGCAGATGTATCAGCAACCTGCGATACTTTAAAGAAGGAGACTTAAAAAAGTTCGTCTGGATCTATTTCAATTTAATGATGTTATTTCACAGGTTGACATAGTCGCTAACAGGGAAGATGAAGGAAGCGATGAAAAAGCAATCTTTGGTATATTTATAAAGAACGTGGTAGCAGGGAGCCCTGCTGGGGAATGCGGGGAGTTACATGTAAGTGTTATTTCAAAAGATATAGATTTAAAGTAAGATAGAGTTTTAGTGAAGAAACTAGTATGAGAGATATCAATATAAAAGGGGAAATAAATGTTTATCATTTACTCGAAGTATTCAACATAGTAATACGAATGCAAATTGTGTCAAAGATAAGAGATTCAAGCTCAGCAAAAGGTTATGGTTCAGATCAATCGTTGCGGAAGTCGATGGAAGCGAGTAGCATAAAACCGACTGCCGCCGTGGAGATTCTTGGAAAACGCCTTATGTCTAGCAGTGACTTCTTTTCTCCTCTTTCCTTCATTCCTACGTTGATGCGATGATGATGATGACTCTTAATGTCACATTCTATCACTTCTCAAAATCTGCGACATTTTCTATATTGTTTAATATAACTCTAAACAGTATCATCCCTAAAGCCGGCCAGAAGATTAGAAGTTGAAGGGAATTTAAAAGAGGTTGAAGAAGAGGGGTATTATAAGTTTAACATGTATATCTGTGTGTGTGTGTGATTGACTTTATTATACGTCCAAAACGGAAAACGACGAAACAAGAATGTGTGGAATCAGAAAAACGACGAAAAAAGCAATCATTAATTTCCTAATTTCCTAATTTCCGTAGACCGGTGACCGCATCTTAGAAGTGGATGGCGTGTGTGTCAGGAATGCACAGCATGAGCGAGCCGTACAGCTGATCAAAGCAGCAGGGGATACTGTCACTCTTACTGTGCAAAGTCTACCAGTGTGGGTGAGTAATATAGTGTAAGAAAAAAAGAAGAAAGAAAGCAAACGTATCTAAAAGGAACCAAAGGACAAAAAAAATACTCTGTACTAAATTTCACGTCGTTCGTTTGATACGTTGAGACGTAAAGAGGAGCAAATAAACAAACACACACCTTCACATTTATAATATTACGAAGGAAGTAAGGATATGACGAAACATAACACTTCTATAATACGTGGCAGTAAATTTACGTACGCATTTACGGTTTTCCGCTTACGTGTTTCCTTAGCGTCAATAGAGGCTTATTTAGTTCATAATTCACAATTAAAGTATCCTCCTTTCTTTTATTACTTTTAAGGGTTCCTGATGCCAAATTGCTACTAAGTCTTCGTTGTCCGTGCGTCCGTGATATCATAATTTTAAAAAGCTGTATTTATTAAACCGTAACGTTTTTTTTTAAAGAATACTTGCGTTATAACGGTGAATTTTCTAACAAATAAAAAGGAAAAAAGAAAAACTGATATCCCGTACTTACATGTTATGATGCTTTTGTAAAATTGGTAATGCATACAACTGTCAATTTTATTGCGGTTACTACAAAAAAAAAACCTTAAAATAAAACCCTAATAATAACCGGTCAAATATGAATTACGTACTAAGCGCGAGTTTTTAATAAAGTTTTTTTTCCTTCTTCCTTCATTAAATATTAACAATTGATTTTGATTCTTTAACACAGAACACTGATTCATCAGACGTGGAAGCATCATCACCACCACCGTCTCCAACCCACTCATCAGTCTCCAGAAAAACTCCTCTTCCAGTTCCTGTTGGAACACCAGAACATGAGATTAAGGTACAAGTCTAGCCATTTTGTAATTCTATTTGGCTAGTTAGATTGTCCTTCCAAAATGATCTTAATTTTTTCCAGTTACATGATTTTGCTATACGGATTTCTCTCTTCTTAATAGGTATAATAGGTGTAGGTTATGTTAGTTTTGCAGCAGGGCCGAGGAGCTTAGAAATAGCCCGTCAACACCATTCAATTCATTTCTGTAATGAGAAAAATGGGACAGAAATAAACGAGTCAGAGAAATGACACGAGTTCTAAAACCTAATTCAGAAAAAAAAGCGAATGGAAATTCTGCAACTAAGAAATAACGATTGAGGGAAAATGATCCAACAAATCTGCTCTCTTAAACCGTGTTTTGTACTAAGTCAAGAATTTGAACAATAAGCTATTTCCACAGATAACAGTAACTTCAGAGCCCGATCCAGTGGAGAAAGAGTCAGAAGATACAGAGAAAGAGACAGAAAAGTCGACGACGGAAACTGAAGCGACTCCAAAGCCGGTGTATTCTGATTCCGAGAGTAGCGACGATGAAGAGGACGAAAGAGAGTTGCAAGGAAGAACTTATTCGGAGAAGGGAGTTGAGGTATGTCATAAATTGAAAAGATTTATTTCTTGATAATCTGTAGGTTGTAGGCAGAAGATGCATACTGCAAATGGTAACGACGAACGAGGTTCAGGATTGGCGTTATCTGCCATGCTGTCGTGTAGTTCTATGTTAATTCCTTTTGATGGTTTTTTAGTCGTTAAATTTCGTAGAATGCAAATTTCCTAGACCCAGAGTATCATTATTCAGCCATCACCTTTCCATGACCGAATGCCATTAGGCATTAAGTTCACCTTTTGTACTTAAATTTGTATTTTTGTGCAATAATGATCAAATAAATAAATAAATGTGCAGATAGTGGCTGAACCCTTGTGCTGTTGAATTACGAAGCGTTTTGCTTCTTCTTTTTAGCGGTGGTAGATTTTTGCGAACTAAAAGTACCCGTATGGCCTACTCACTGAATAACCATCTTTGTCATTATCTTTATGCGATCCGCAGAGGACTGGGACTCTCTTTCTATATCTGTATTTCGTGAAAGAGGTAACTTTCGGTGAAAGTCAAGAGGCTAGCGAAACCAGGCTGTTACAAAACAAGCTGGTTAGTCTTTTCTTACAAAACTAGTTCAAGTTAATTTGTTGCTACTATTTCAGACAATTTAATTAATTTTACTGTAGCTACTTCAAAGATGGTCAATTAGTCTCGTCTTTTAACCAAAATCACGCTTATCAATAAACAAAAATATTAATTAAAATGTCTACTTCTAGATCGATCGAGCGTCAGCCGGAGCGATCAAGCGCAGCAAAGAAGAGAAGGAAGCGGATCCAGAAGCAGAAGACGACTTCGGCTACACAACAAGTGAGTGGAAAGATACATTATTTACGCTTTTCAACTTCTCCTTCTACTTTATTCACGTTTACTTCTACGCGTGCCTTTTGGAGCACAGTCGGTGATTTTCGTGAAGTTTTATCGGTTTTTGATTTGATCAAAAAGCTTTAAAGTGTTATAGGGACCAAAAACTTTGTGCGAATTCAAAAGGCTATTCGCTGTTGTTGACCATGCTCTGATCTTTTATAGAATGCCAAATTATAGTAAAAACTTCGTCATTTAGGTAGTACTTTAAATGTAGGACATGATAATACTAGCCAAATTAGAAATAAATAAAAATAGGTAGATGAACAGTAAACAACATTTACACACATGAAGACAATGCCAAAATTACGTGTCGTGTGAATTGACTCTTCGTCATTCTAATTTTGTTTTAACGTACTCGACAAACATAGGCAGGCACAAGAGACGTAGCTTGTAAAGTGAGTAAATTTACCGTTCTATCTCTATAATACGTATTGCCACAAACGTACTTATTGTCGTCAAATAATTATGTAACGATCCAAGAAAGCGCACAAATGCAATCGACTAAACTTTCAGAGCCTCTATTCTAAAGAATAAAACGATATTGCCTTGGACATGCTATCCTATTGTTTTTGACTCGGACGCCATTATTGTCAAGTAAATAAGAGCTATCGTAACGTTGCCAATACGATAACATGTCAAAGGCGATATAGTTTTACCCAGTAAAATAGAGACCCGGAGGATTTCTTTTTCGTTGATCGTTTTTATACGTAGATGATGTTACGCAATATTGTGTCAAGTCAATCCACACTATTTTAGCGATAAAGTGTCAACCATCAGCGTAATAATTATGGGTTTACATTTAAAAAAATCACATCCCTTGAAAATCTAGCCAATGTATGCCAATTAACTATTATGCGAAACAATTTTCGGCGAAACTAATATTGGATCACATGACTATTATTCTTAATAATATTCTGCGACAACAACATTCTGCCTTTGAAAATTATGCTAAATGAATGTATTACATGTATTGCTGTTAGGCGATGGGTTTGAAACCTGTCACTAATACACTGGATAACACCTTAGCCTGGTTGTGCAAACTGTGGTCACAGAATTATCAACAAGTTTTTGGAGTTGTTGGTGAGTCTGTGGCTCTGCCTATCCCACTCTGAGGCTCTACTTTGAAATCCGTAATTTGAACTTCGTCTATTGCTATCCCTTTTGCTCTCGACGCGTCACTAATTCGCAAGAAAGTGATGGAGCGATCCGAAGTTCGAATTACTGATTTCAAAGTAGAGCCCCTGGGAATGAAGGCGTGAGTTTATGTTATGTTATGAATGAAACGAAATTATGCGAAATGAAATTATGCAATATGATATTTCGGCCAAATGTTAGTATGCGATACGAAATTATGACCAACAAATTTCTGCGAGACAACGGTAAACCCTCCATTCTACTCACTGAAACCTACTTATCTTTTGACATCTTGTCGCATTGTTTTTAACTCGGCCGCCATTACTGGCAAGTAAATAAGAGATTCGTAACATTGACAATAGATAACATAATTAAAAGCATGGGGGTTTACCGAGAAATCAATAGAATAAAAATATTATGGCGAGTAACAGTGGTTAATTCAATCAAATTGTGTAAAAGAAATCTTAAAGATGTACCTAGGCCAATATTTTTAGAATATTTTTTTTAACTTTTTTTTTTAAAAACGGGGACAATGTCACACCATTTGACCTAGTCCCAAACTAAGCTCCAGTAGGCTTGTACTATGGGTACTAGACAACGATATAAATACTTACATAGAGAAATATATACTTAAATACATAGAAAACATCCATGACTCAGGAAAAAATATTCGCGCTCATTACGCAAATATCTGCCTTTACCGGGATTTGAACCCAGGACCGCTAGCTTTGTAGGCAGGGTCACTACCAACTAGGCTAGCGCGTCGTCACAAGTTCACAATATAAATTATGACTTGTCTTATTAAGAGGAAATAGGGGAGGAAAGATTTTTAAAAATAGCTTTTTGAAAACATCATCGTTATTGATCTTAGAATTAACGATAATTGGAGCTTCGACTGAATATAATGAAGTAAAAATCAAGAGTTAATAAATATCACGGGACAATGCCACACAAATTGACTTTATCCCAAATTAAGCTTAAGGCTTGTACTGTTAGCAACACAGTTAACTGACCAATTTGTCAATCTTTTCACCTTTAAATCAGACTCACTGTAGTGCCCGATCAATAAGAAGTCCATCGTGACACATTGCACAATCATGAAGTTTCTTAATTTGGATAAGGTTGACAGCAGTCAAACAATGCTGTTTTTACTAAGGCCCCGTTCCCACTATGCCGGACCGGCGAATTTGCCGGATGCCGGTAAGGCTAGTGGCTTATGACGCTGTTCACGGCATAATGTGAACAGCTTCATATAAATTGTACAGCCACAAAATTGCCGGATCCGGCATAGTGGGAACCAGGCCTAAGTATTTCTTCACATGCAAAAATAAATTTAGCATAGTTTTATTGCTGCCAACAATGTCAATAGTCAGAAACTTAAGGGGCCCGTTTCACGAAGCTACAAGTTACAAATTACAAGCGTAAGTCTCTTTCTTACTCCTTTTGCTAGAAAGAGAGTTCCGCTTGAAATTTGTAACTTGTAGCTTCGTGAATGGTCGTGCAATGATTCAGGTTTTTTTTTTTTAGTTTTTCTTTATTTAATAAATAGTAAAAAAACATTGATTTATCGCATCTAAGATTATATTTACCCTTTGAAACCGAAAAGAGCGTATGTAATATAGAAATAAAATTGGTCAAGTGCGAGTTCGACTCTCACTCGAAGGGTTCCGTACCAGTGTTGGCTCAGTACCGAATCATCTATGTACTCGTAGCAAAATGTCCGGTGAAGCACATTGACCGGTACTGCGATTGTTAAGATTGATCAAAAAAAGGCGGAAATCACGTTTCTCCCATTACTTTAATTTGTAATTTTATATTCATTGTTGTTTTTCTGCGTATGTTATGATGGTAACACTTTATTATACTAAAAAAAATTACATTACACAAATATTAAAATTACACAATTAAAAGTAAGTACTTAGTATAAAGGTCAACTTATCCTTATAAGGTATGTCTTCCAGTTAAATAATTGTGTTGTTATAGAGGAAATAAAAATACATACTCTTTGAAAATTTCAGCTGTCTACCTATTACAGTTCATCAGATACAGTCCGGTGACAGACGAACAGACAGACCGACAGACAGCACCGAGCAGGCTTAGTTATGGACCCGTTGGTAACCTTTGGATACGGAACCCTAAAAATGGGTTCATAACCCTAAATATAAATTCGCATTCCTTCTGAAGCGAAAAACGTAGGCGTTTCGATACCTTCCAATTAGGGTACACATCAAGTAGATTTATTCTCCCTATTATAAGAGATTTCACTTCTTCAGAGAGATACCTAGTAAATATTTTTGGACGAAGAATATTTTTATACGGTTTTTTTGTAATAATTTATTGAATTTTGCGTTTTTAGTTAGGTACCTACGGTCTTAGTAACATTCCTTACCAAGTAATTTACATTTTTAGAATGACTTAGTTTGTGAAATTCTAATTTTAGATCTAAGTTGCTACGAGTGAATAAGCCATTACAGCTGTGAAATTACTAGCATAGAGGCATTCCATCTTAGTCCTCAGGGTTGACTACGCATTTGCAGTCTTCGGACGGCAGTTTTGAGATTATAGTATTGAGAATGTTAATAATGAGATTATAGTATTGAGTGTCTATGGATTCTAGATCCCACTATACTACCAGCAAGCCAGTGTAATATTTTGCCTACTCTTTGCCTTAAAGATCACACTTATGGCCAGATTCACAATCGACAAGTAAATTTATGTGCCAGTTAAAGTTAGACCTCTCCTTGTCTATGTTCAAGTGTAAGAAAGGGAAAGGGCTAAATTTATGTGTCAGATAATACTTTACTTGACGATTGTGAAACAGGCCCTTAATAGTTTACACGTTCTTTAAATCTGTTTTGTTTTATTAGTCAGCGAGGTAAATAAATATATTTAAAGCAAGAAATTAATTTGTATTTTTTTTCTCCATGTATTCAATTGCCATGGTGATACAAACTTCTTTGTATAGTCTACAGTTACCAGCAATAATATAATATAATCAATATTCGGCGCAAAAATATCTAATACGCTCTACGCTCAGGACAATCTCACACAAATCGACCTAGTCCCAAACTAATATCTAGCCTTGTACTTTAGTAGGTACTAAACAACGATAAACATACATTATTACGGGAGTAAGCTGTGTAGCTGAGTTTAAAGTTCACTAATGTTTTATCGGCAAACTACATCATTTTACAAATTTTCAATTCGCAAGGCGGTACTTCCCACCACGTTTTTTTTTTGTGGTCACAAATCTAACCTAACCTAACTTATTTAATAAGCCCGAGTAACCTATGTTACACGTTTTTGCGAAATGAAAGTTTGTAAAATGATACCTTTGTCAATTGATCTTTGGGCCAAATGAAGGGACTCCATTTCATTCGTACAATATGAAATGTTAATTGGAAAATAACCTAGTAGGTATAACTAATTATCTACTAGTGCTAAAGAACCATAATAATAAACCAACGAACTTACAAACTTAACTTAAACTACAGTAATCTAACCATCCGCTACAAGTGGGCATTGTTCCCAAAATGCTGGCAGCATCGCCACGTTGAAAGGCAATCTTTGTGCCAAGTAAAAAAGCACTGAAGAGCAGTGGGTTCTAGTGAAAAAGGGTGGAACTCTCTTTAAGATCAAGTGAAAAAGGGATTAAGTCTGCTATACTACGTTTATGTATATACCCTTTTTTAGTACGAGTTAAGTCGATTTATACCCTCTTTTACTAGGACCCCAGCATTTAAGACACGAGTTGCGCCGACTAGGCGCTTTGAAAGAACTTTTAAAATCCGTTAATCTCCAATTGTTTTTGTAAGTCGATATATTTATGACAATTTTCTTTATTGTACGTACGCATTTGAGCCAATCTTAAAGTTGCAGAACAACTGGACACTCCCCAAGGGCAGCTAACGGCCCAAACTGTACAAGTTTCTTACTTGTTTGTTCCACAGCTGTTGTTGTTTTTTTCCACAACAGAATCTAATATTTGCGATGTCATCTCGACATCGTTTGACAAGTATAGTCAACATTAAAAGTAGAACATTCTTTACAGCCATGTTAGCAATGTCTAATGAGATTGTTAAATATAGTTTTAACCTTGTTTTGTCGACACTGATTTCATAGAATACATCACTTTGCAGAATTTTAATATCATCGACAGGTTTTTCTAGGCGCAGGAATTTAGATTTTGTGATAGTCACAAGTCTAACCTAACCCAAACGTAAATAATAAAATTAACATAAATTAGTAGTAAATAGGTTTCGATGAAGTGAAATTCTGTGAAATGATACATTCGATGGAATGAGTGTTGGTAAAACAAGGGGACAACGTTAAATATGTTAATGCGATAAAGTACAAAAGTGAGTATCTGATGATGATGATGATGATGAGTGAGTAGGGGAGACCGGGTATGGTTGTCACACGGGTTGGTTGTCACAGCGGCCATCCTCCGGTCATCCAGAATTTCTGGAGCGGCCTGAGGTGAAGTAGGGAGGGAGATATAGCGCTCGCGGTCTTTCGACACCAGTCGATTAACTCATTCGTTTGTTCAGTTTTCTGCTATGGCCGCTCTGTGACAACCAACCCGTGTGACAACCATACCCGGTCTCCCCTATCTATACTAAGGACGAATTGAGATAAATCAACAATGTTGCTTTCTAGTTTTCAATCTTTTATTCTTGTACACGAAATAATGTATCTTTTCACCATCTTGTTAATGTTTCATTGTTATTTGTTATTTCATTAACCATTATGAAAAAATCATAACGGTCTTGTTCATATTTTCATAATAAAATATGTTTATTGGATTTCGACTTTTTATATAAATAACTAGAGGAGACGCCCGCAACTTCGTATGCGTAAAATTAGTTTCCTGCTACTCTCCCCATTTCTTCCAGTTGGGGGTCAATTTTCGGAATCCTTTCTTAGGCTCACTTACATCATGAAAGGAACCCCTGTACCGTGAGAAATACTTTGCTGCTATAACAAAAAAAAAGAAGGCTCCTATACACCATACATTGACGACGCGCTGGCTTAGTTGGTAGTGACCCTGCCTACGAAGCTAGCGACCCTGGGTTCAAATCCCGGTAAGGGCAGGTATGTGTAATGAGCGCGAATATATGTTCCTGAGTCATGGGTGTTTTCTATGTATTTAAGTATATATTTTTCTATATAAGTATTTATATCGTTGTCTAGTACCCATAGTACAAGCCTAGAGCTTAGTTCGGGACTAGGTCAATTGGTGTGACATTGTCCCCCCCCCTCATATTTTAAACAAGAATGGCAGGGAACCTTTTTTTAGTTAATGTATTTTTGCTGTAAATACTATATAATGTATACAACTATTATAAATACGTTGCTAGTTGCAATCGGCGTCCATACGGTATTCACCTGAGTTACAGACGGGGCCTTGACTGAAATAGATTCGAACCGGCTACCTGCCATCGATTGGATCGTTAAACTTTCATACCGTTCGATACTCGCTTGCATGGCGTACTCACTATATCTAAAAGCGTCAAGTCGCTTCAAAAGATTGTAAAGCAAAAAATACGTACAAAATGCCATAGTTTCTTTTCCCTTAAACCTACTTTGATTTTTAGGATTTTTGTTTAATGTTGTAGTTATCATGAAAAAAACTATGTCTGTACGTTTTCCTTTTCAAGAAAATATTTAAATGAAACGAATTTATAAAACAAAAAACAGAAACCTACAGACCTAGTTCTTTATAATAACTATAAGTACAAAATATTAAAAAATCGTGGAAATTGGACTTCTTTAAGGGGGTGAAAAACGTTATCGCCGGGAGCAAAATTTGTATGGTTTTTTTTTGACACCTACGCCATTTTAGCGGCGCTTCACAATCCTCTTAAGTCATCTCCGTACATTTTGAGTCGATAGAAAATAGAAACGCGCAGAAATAGCAGAATATCGTAAACCAGTTAGACCGTTTATTAAGAGATATCACTACATACTAAAAAACAAAGTCCCCCGCCGCGTCTGTCTGTCTGTATGATCATAATAATGTCAACAACTTCTAAACGGATTTTCACGCGGTTTTCACCATCAGTTAGAAAAAAAATCACAGAAGGTTTTTTGTGTACCTATAATAAAATAAATTATTCTGGTTTATGTACGGGTGTTACAAAATACTCATACAAACAGAAGCAAACCGATGGCAGGTCGCAAATATATTCGGGGGGCTTTTATCTATTTCAAAAGCGTAGATATATGGCTATCGCGTCAAATATATGTGTACATGGACCTTATTGTCAATGACATAGAAACGTGTAGATATTAATGACGTGTTAGGAATGTGTGTATCATATTTATGACTCTGACAGTACAAACATCGTGACATGGTGATACATTTTTGTGTAATACTTTTTTCTTATCCCGTATACACGTTTGCAATACTCAAATCAGTAGATTTTACCTTAAATGAATGTTTTAGTCCATGTCCTGTGGACCTAGTATGGTTGCGTCCATATAGAAATATAAATAAAAACATTTATTCCACGATCACAAAAAAACAGAACAGAGAAAAACATCATAAAAATAAGGATGGCAACACATTAAAAAACAATAAAGAAGGAAAGAAATTCTGTGACGTCGAAATTGACACTACTCAGCACTATGTCACAGCGTAAACCCGCGTGTTAAATGCATGTGAAGAAAGCATCCGTCACTGTCATACTTATTTACGTGTTAAAAGGTGACGGATGCCTTATCTAAACTTTTGTCACGCGATAAACGCAGCCATGTTAGGACCCGAGGGCTTATTGTCTAACGCACTCGTAATTGCGACCGGCTTCAAAGTGGAGCAATTGTTTTCATTTTGTATGCAGACAAGCCTTCGATTTTCAAAATGAAAACGATCGTGATTGCGAGTGCGTTAGACAATAAGCCCTCTGGTTTGAAAGACAGGTGATTGTGTAATTTCGCGTAAATCACAATTTCATTAATTCGCAAGAATAAGACCTATGTGAAGTCATACACGCCCAATAAAATTAAACATTATCTATAGTCCATTCACTTAGGTAGTGTCGCTACACTCGCACGTACTTGTGGTTATTGTAATAAAATACGAATATAATTCGAAGTAAACTGCCAAATTTACATAGCGTAACACCCGCCAGTGAATTAGGCTGTTTACATCATTTACATCATATTCGTATTTTGTTACAATAACGACAAGAACGTGCGAGTGTAGCGACACTATCTAAGCGAATGGACTATACCTTGCAATTTAATTTAAAATTTCATAAATAAATTTAATTGAGTGTTTAATAAACATAGCAAACGCCGCAAAATCTTTGATTGCCTCTACCTGTAGCACTTATACCATATGTATAATGACGCATACCCAACCTTTTGCAAGGTCCCCTTTATTCATATACATTTATTGGAATACACAGTACCTTTTACACCATTTTTACTTTTTTGGGTGGTAATTTCAATATCACAATCCTGGTAGGTGGCATACTTAAGCAACCGCTTTACAACTGGACGGACGAATTAGCAACCGATGAGTTTAACTGGTCCCGTCAGAGCGTAAAAAACAATTAAGGGCGTGCATTCTCAATTAGGTAGCTTCAAACTCGCTCGTATAGCTTTGCTCGCTCGATCGACTGTTCTAAATAAAATGCCGTTTTTAACATAACACCTCTGTTTTCAACTGGAAAATAAACTGCAGTAAATTCAAGATATTTCATAAATCACACGTTTGCACGGAAATGGAACGCTAAATATTGCAGGATCTCAACATGCGGACATAAATATGTTTTATTATATCGTAAAAATACTTAGAACTACTGGATGTAAACACAGCTTCCTGCTATTTCTGTTCGTCCTACACACTGGCGTTGAACATGACGAATTTACAATCGTTTCTACCATGGACGACGCAGTTGAAATTAAAAGTTAGTTGGTAGGGATTCGCCTGCGAAGCTAAAGGTCCCGGGTTCGAATATAAAGAAAGATAAAAAAATATTCGTAACAAACAAAAAAAAATGAAGTAAGTACTGACAATACAAAAGGCTTGTTGTCATGAAATGGTTCCAACTCAGCGTTTTGCTGGTGTTAAAACCAGCGTTGATCTTCAGTTGGAACCATCCAGTGCGAAATCGCGACAAACACAAAACGACAGAAACAAAAAAACCGCAAAACAAGTAAACAAGTAACTAGTTAACAAAATCTAGTCGGTACCTTAGGGCCATAAATCACTTTGATTTTGATACTCGTATCTGATGGCATTATATTAGTGTGATGAACTCGAGTTTCGTGGATGTTTTCTACGTAATCGAAAATATCATTCGAAAACGAACGTAAAACGATAAAGTTGTATTTTATTAAGTTCGAGGTTGGTTATGACGATACTTTGGATACTTTCAAGCGCTCCATTTCTTACAACTCGACCCGCTTTTGGCTTGCTACAACGCCCCGGTACTAGAGGGCTTATTTTCTAACGCACTCGCAATCGCAACCGGCTTCAAAGTTTTCACACAGACCAAAGCTCACTTTTCAATCGTTCACTTTCAGCTGAGGCGGTGCGGAGGCTTTTTAATGTGCGATGAACTTTATTCTCCTAAGAATGGCTCTCAACTGACAACTTCAACTTACCGGTTCATATTTGCTTCGGCAAGTTCAAAAGAGCAACCTCCTGGTTTGCTCTCTCCGTGCTATAAAAAAACTTGTCGCATCGCTGTGTTAAAATTTTACCCGCCTCTCTTTCTATCCGTGTGTCCGGTAGGTATTTACAAATACGTAACACCTGGATGACTTTGACTTTGGGAAATGCTCTATTTCCAATAATTCTAAACTTGTGTAGAAAAGACGTATTCTTTTGTTTTTTTACTAGAGCAAAAACAGAGTACCTAATGAAAAAATAAAAGCGTATCTTTTATGGGTTAGTTCAAATTATTTAATCTGTATACCAAATTTATTTTAATTCCAACGAAAAATTCTCACTCTACCATTGTAGAATATTCTACTATCTACATATTTATCTTATATCTAGCCCTTGGGAAATAACTACCAAACCCTAGATCTGTCTCGGGCCTGTGTCCATTTGTTATCTGTAGCTTGGTAGATCTAGATAAATCTAAGACTAATCTTCGGGACGATGCCGCAGGGCCCTTTTATAGATATAGCTTTTTAGTTTTAAAAATTAATTAAGTTTATAATTGTAATTTTAGAATTATGTATTAACTTGAATAAATGCTTGATCAATTAGATTTAAAAAAAAAGACTACGTTATACCCTCGATTTCATCTGCGTACAACTCGTGCCATATACTCGTGCTCCATACATACTAGGGAATGCAAATAACCGGTTATAACCGATTTTAACCGGTTATTTTCATACAAAAACGGTTAATAACCGGTTAAATTGCGTTCCCTAATACATACAGACACTTAACCGTCGTCGCCGGAGTAACTAAAATGGCTGCCAAAGCAGCGCGACACCTAACGCTTTATTGGCACATTTCGCATGTATTTTTATCTTTTTTCTTTACAAAGTTATTGCTGTCGGAACAACTTACCCCGGGAACTTCCAGCCCCGGTCTCCCCTACCCCAGGGAGCTGCGTATGGCTGCGTTTATCGCGTGACAAAATGTGGATAAAACATCCGTCACTTTTTGACACGCACATAAGTACGAGAGTGACGGATGCTTTATTCAAATTTTGTCACGCGGTAAACGCAACCATCCAACCAGGGTACCTTTTACGACTTTTTTGCGGACATAGTCGCGGGTAACAGCTAGTCACCTATATTTGTTACTCTCGCTAAATGGTTTACTACACGCAATAGGAATGCGCCCTATTCTATTCTGGAACTTTACAGAACAATCCGATACTTCGCGCCTGCTACTAATCACACCACATTAGGCGAAATTTATTAGGATTTAAATTGAGGTCATTTTGTTGTTTATTAAACGCTATTACTGATATTAGAGTAGAAAAATACGTTTATTTTAGGTACTTAAAATTGTTCAAATTTACAAAATTTAAGTTCAATTTTTTTTTCCCTTCGTGTTATGACTAATGACACGTGAAAAATTTATAACCTGGCAAATTTACGTATTATGTCAAACTACTTAACAAGCAAATTCCTCGACCGTTCATAACAATATACTTACCTAAGATTTGAAATCAAAATTTAGCCACTTTGGCGGTGTCAGCTAGCCGGCGGTCACGGAATTGCTAATATCGCCACCTTTAAATATGTCGATAGATTTTTGATCTTTATTCTTACCTCAAAGAATTTAATTCACCTTGTGACGGGCTCAAACCACTCTACCCTCTACTCGCACATACTCTACGAGCCTCCATAACGCGTGACCTTGGTAATAACCATGCTGTAACGGTCATAACAGTACTGTTCTTATGGCAACGGTGATTATGGAACGGTTATCACTATAGATACGCTTCGGAAACAAAAGGGCATGGCATTATGATCCCATTAACGATATCTAAGTAGCATCTTTAAGTACGCAAATAGAAAATGTTAGAAACGAATGCTCTCGTCATATTATTATTATTGCAGATTATGATTAACAAGCTTTTTTTTAATAAATGGCTTTCACTCCGTGTTTTAACAAGGTATATTTCACCAATGTCGAGTTTTACACACGGACCATGAAATTATTAGAGAAATAAGTCCATGGATATCACAGGCGAGGTCAATTGTTCTGCTAAAGAGTACTCCGGTGGTACTAAACAGAAGCACATATTATGAGCAGTGATCGGGGAAAACGGTGCAAAACTTTAACAAAACTTGTAAAGCTGACCATAAAGGAGAACTTGCAACGAAGAAAAATAAGAATATTGTTGAAAAATAACAATATTATTGGCAGATTAGTGTTCAATTTAACTCTATATCAGAGTCTCGGATTTGGTATAAGGATTATGGCTGTAATGTAAGTTTTGTTTAGTTTTGTTAAAGTTTTGCATCGTTTTCCCCGATCACTGATTATGAGGTCAATTCCACGCGCTTCTGTCAAGTCCCATTGTCCCATTAACAAGTTTATTTTTTATTCGAATGATAATGGAAATTACCCCCCCTTTTATTCTATATTATTTCTGCTTCTATTTACATCAAAAGTTGCTGAAAGTTATCCATAGTTTCGTAAATGAAAGACAAATAAGACAGCGCTTGAAACGCCCGAGTATTCGCCTAAAACATAACAAAATAACAATGTTGGTTGGGTGAATAAATAAAATGATTTTTTAAAATTAAAAAAAAATTCAGAATTAAATGCTTAGAAATACAAAATTGACTCCAAATTATTAAGGAGGCTCCCATAACCAGATCTGGACGAAATTGAAATGAGACCACTCCTGAGACCGACTCATGATTTATAATCGGTACTTAAAATCGTTTTACAATTGGCAGAAAAATCGAGTCTCAAACACAATAAAAAACCTCCAACCTCCTCCCCTTTGAAGTCGGTTTATCAAATATATCATTCGCGGAATAACTCAGAAGCTAACAAAACACCTTGTTTGTCACGTCCCAACTTCCTTTCAGCCAGCTACCTTTATTTGACATGCATGAATATTTTCGCACATCATTACCCAAATAATTTGTCGTCCCGTTACTAGATAACAGAATTAAATCTGCGCTTGATAAAGCTACAAGCAACCGCAAATTCATTCGAAACTAAACTCTATTTATGCGGATGTAAGGACGTTGTCGTTCGTGTCACCTCGTTAGCCGAAGGGAAAGGTTATCTTTGTACCATTAAAATCCATGTAGTGTGAACGAGCTCGCGACGTCTGTTTGCATTCAAAAGCTTGGGGTGTATTCTTTAGAATCACATCGTGGGCTTAAGTCGACGGCCATCATTATTTGAGCCGTATGCCCGTTATTATTACGCAGGGAAACGTATCTACAACTTTGGCTACAGCTAATGCAGCCTTTCACAGCTGACAACTCTTAAACGACCAGACTGATTTGAATAGTTAAGAACAACTAAGATAGAGCTAGTTTTCTCTAAAAAAAAATGCGTTCAAATCGGTCCATCGGTTTGGGAGCTATGAAGCCTCAAACACATACATAGATACACACGTTAACCTTATAACATCCCTTTATTTCCATTGAGAATTGAATATTATAACGTCGAATGACCATTGGCTTTTACCCGTTGACAATTCAATTTAAGCTTGTCTCAGTGAATTCTTCGACAAAACATTCTTTGAGAATAGCACCCCAGGAGCGAACGCGAAAACAGCCGAGCGCTGGCGAATTTCCACGAACGACCGAGTTTTCCATATTCGAATACACAACCATCCCGAACGTTGGAACTTCTATCTTACTCTGCTTGTAATAAAGCTGATACTAAAATTTTCCAAGTCAGTCAGTTGCGATGCTGTTTTGTTTGGAATTTTTCGTTAGCTTGTTATGAAGCGATCTTTTCTGAATCATATCCCGTTGATTTTAAGCGCAATTTGGATCGCGGTTAGTATTCGATTGAGTCTCTTTACGGCCTGCGCAGTATATTTTCAACCACGTGTTTAGAATTTCAGTGCCACGGCGGGAATGATGGTGGGTGGTCGTTGAGACGTTTTCCGCGCGTCCACTCGATCGCGATGGAAATTTGAATTGAGAAGTTCCTTTTTTGAAATGATTTCGTTTAGCTAACACACGGTTTTGTTTCTGTGGTTTTATTGGTACCTACATGGAAATTGTGTTTTTTTTATTTTGTGAGTACGAAGGTTTTATGTACGCTTTATAAAACGTAATTTTAATGTCATGAATAATGTAAATTGACCTCGTTCGTAATATTGTCAGAATTCTTTTGAATCTCACAAAGATTGAAATCATTGAAGTTGTCATGTCGTTATGAAAGCGTCGTTAAAGAGATATGTAGATGTCAGCTGTTTCTTCTTGAAAAACAAACAAAAAAAATTAAAAATACGTGGAAAGAAATTTTTTCTTCACAGTTGTATTACTATGATAAACTATAGACATGATCATTTAGTTTTTACATTTGATTGGACTGAAATTTCAAATGATTTAATGGTAAGCAATTTAAAAATAATTGTTTTATTATATTTACAAAGTACCTACAGTCCTTCAACTATGTTATTCCACTGGCATGTACCAAAAACTGATCAGAAAAAAATAAAGAAAACTTTAGTCGTAGGAAGATATATCACGTTAGATTAAAAAAACGTTAAATCGATAGAAATGTCAAAACTAAAACTAATTTGCCATTACTCCTTAATTACGTACATTTAAAGACTAAGCAAGGACTTGACAAAAAATATTTAGAGACGGTACTTTTAAAAAACTATAGGATGTTGTGTCAAAAAGTAGTCCAGGGCCTATATTCTAGGCGGTAAAAAACCATATCGTCTTTGACCTGTTATACGATTGTTTTTAACTCGGTCGCCATTGTTATTTTGAAGTAAATAAGAGCTATCAAAACGTTGAAATTACGATTACAGGTCAAATACGATATGGTTTTTACCGGATACAATAGAGGCCTGGGGGCCTAATATGGCTGAGTTTATCGCGTGACAAAATGTGGATAAAACATCCGTCACTTTCTGACACGTATGTAAGTACGAGAGTGACGGATGCTTTATCCACATTTTTTCACGCGATAAACACAACTATACTAGGCCCGCAGAGCTGAGATTCTAGACGATTCTAGCCATAGTGTTTTTTACGTGTTCGTTCTTCAATGGACGGTAAATTGAGATAATAATATGTACAGTCGGCCTTATAAGAAGCTGAACACGTTTGTACCTTGTCGCTATAACGCCTTTGACAGATTAGTGCAGCAGTTCAAACATGACGTTAAAGTGACAAAACACTAAAGTGTGCAGCTTCTTATAAGGCCGACCGTACACCTAAAAATTAATATTTTTTTATATGTATTTGTTTATAGTTAACTATATGGATGACCACGTTAAAATATTTTTAACTTGCTAATCTCTGTCTGTCTTTATGTCTGTCTGTCTCTATATCCGCTAACTCTTCCTAAACCAAGGACGCATTTTGTTGTGATTTTCACGGAAGCTTTTTACATACATACATACCTACTTAAATACATAGAAAATATCCGAAACTCATAACAAATACTTGCGCAAATATCTGGATTTACCGGGATTTGAACCCGGGACCGCTAGCTTCGTAACGAGGGTGCCAGCTAGGCTTTTTAGGTCATTGTGTTTTAGGTCATCCTATTATTTTACTAATATTATTAATGCGAAAATGTGTGTGTGTGTGTGTGTGTTAGTTTGTTACTCCTTCACGCTGCAATGGCTGGACGGATTTTAATGTAAAATTGAGATAAATGGTACTCTGGATTACCAGGTCGGAAAAGTTGAAAATTCCTGAGAGAATAACGATAATCGAAATCTACGCCGACGAAGTCGCGGGCACAAGCTAGTATTATGAAAATCACAACTTTACAATTATAGCTTTGTAGCACTAAGAGTCTCTGAATAAACCTCTGACAGACAGACAACGGACATGGCGAAACTATTATGGTTTCTTGTTGACTACGGAACCCTAAAAGTGCATGCGTCAAAAGGTTTTACGGTTCATTTTCGTTTATCTCACTGGTGACCTGTTTACCTGTGCTGATTCAGTGGTGCGTGCAGTTCACAATTGAATTTGCACCCTATCTGCATGACTTAACACGAAGAATGCACGGCTGGTCTGTTAATTATATCTATTGTAGTTTATTTATTAATCTGTGCTGATTATTATTTAAAATAAATATCAGATGACTATCTGACACATTTTGACCTATTCCCAAAATAAGCTAGGCTTGTACTGTGGGTAGGTACTTACTTGATTGATAACGATAATCATGCGCATACAGAGAAATACATAGAAAACATCCAAGACTCAAAACAAATACTCGCGCTCATACAAATATAATATGCTCGTACCGTACCGAATATCGAACGCATGGCCGATTTTTTCACATTTAAAAGTGTTTTTCAAATCATGCGCAAGTTAATGACAAAAAACAAGAAACCCTGAAGAAAAACAACAAACAAAATAGACAACTTGTGTGAGTTGGGCTCGCGCTGACTCGATTCGGAATCGAATTCAAATTGGATAATAATAATACCTACTGTGCAGCAGTACGGAACCCTCGGTGCGCGAGTCCGATTCGCACTTGACCGTTTTCTTAGTAACATCTCACCAGCCAAGTGCCTCCCCCCCCTAACGGAACTACGACTCCATAATTTCCTTTTCGTCGCAAGTAGGTGTTGAATACCATTTTATTAATATTTTGAGCAAGACACGTATATTTTTAGCTGTTGACTTACATCTTTGAAGTTTTAACGTCATTTTAACATAAATTACAACGACTTTATGGCAAAAGCTCGTAACTTTTTGGTTTATTGTCAAAAGTTATGAAATTATATTTGGAGAACGGTTACGGAACGGTGATTGTGCAATAAATTATCTTCTACGAATAATTACGTACACATTCCGTCAAAAATAAAATTGAATTATAGTCTACGAAATACTGTAGCTATAGTTACATACCATATCATACATACATACATACATTAAATCACGCCTGTTTCCCAGAGGGGTAGGCAGATACCACTTGTTTCCACCTGCTACGATCTTGACAAATCTCTTTCGCTTTTTCCACATTCATACATCGAGTCATGCGCGCACGTCAGTTTCGGGTACTTAAAATTCGGCTCATTTCCAGTATTTCTCCAATTTGAATCGAAAAAGTACGTCTAGTGCGGCCCCTTCCGGCCCTTCCTCTCACTTTCAGAGCGAAAGTGTATATCTCTTTCGTCAATCTTCATTCATCCATCCTTTCCAAATGACCGAACCATCGAAGCATGCCCTTTTCAATCTTAGTCACTACATCTTCTACATACCATATCACTGAACTGAAATTCAAAACACTTTTGAAAAGATATATCAGTTTTGGGATCCCCTTGAAATATCGACAAACATTTAATCGAATGTGTCATTTCACCGAATTTCATTTCATCGAAAGCTAATTTCTGCTAAAACCTCAAAGTTTTCAGGTTATCTTAAGCATTCGTTACGTTAGGTCAGGTTAGGTTAAACATGTGACCGCAAAAAAAAATCTCCTGCACGTGGCAAATGCCTGTCGATAAAAATTAAAAGAAAATGAATGAAAATTCCGCGAATTAAGTGAAACGCTCTAAGAAATGAGTTTCGGTATTTCAACAGTAAACCGTCAGTTTTCAATATTGTCGATAGAATTTGACGACCCGGCTAGCCTAGTACTGCCCTCGTTAGAAAAAAGGGCGTATGTCTCATAGAATCGCGTAGTTATTAGTGAACCACAACCGATTTCTTTCTGATATAGACTTATTTTCCTGCTCCCGCGCCTCATTCAAGGCTGCTATTATAAAACTATATAAAACAAAAAGATATAATAAATTATTGTTAATGCTAACTACTTAATGAAAGTGTAGTCAAAAATGTGCATTTGTAGGTTGTATTTTCTTTTTTTCTTATGTTCTCAGTGAGATATGTTCAGGGGAACATCATAAACTATTCTGTACGAGATACGCATATTCTAACTGTATTGTTACTTCACTTGTATGTTTCCGTTTTTATCTCCGAATAAATAAATAAATAAATAAATAAATTCATGGTAACCCCCCTGCACGAGTCTTGTATGTACTCTATAGCCCTTACTTATAAACGTGAAGTAATCGTGGAGTAGCTATGCCATGTTTTGTCCTTACCTGTCGTTGTGAGATTTGAATTCGACGGATAAGGACAAAGCATGGCTTAGCTACTCCATGGTTACTCCACGTTTATAAGTATGGGTTAACATATAAGTGCTTATTTCATCTAACTATACCTATAAGTATGTTTATCGTAGTCTGGTACTCATAGCACAAGCCTAAAGCATAGTTCAGGACTATATCAATTTGTGTGAGATTGTTATACGATATTTATTGTTTATTATATATTATTATATTATTTTATGTCAGTTGTTTATTATAAGACATAATTTTAATCAACGTATCGCTACAGATATATACGCGTATAGTTTAACTGCAAAATTGCAGATGAAATAGGTTTTTCATCTAATTTTTCGCTCTGTTGCCCCGTGTAATGGAGATACGTCAAAATCTTTTACAGTTGACTAAAAAGCTTAGGGAATTCATGCCATAACGGCTTTATTTTTAATATTTTTTGTGAAAAATATGGCTTAAGCCATAGAACCTTTTCCAAAATTTTGTATAAAATAGAATTATAATATTTAATCAATTACGAATAGATTTAGTAGCTAAACGAATATTATTGTTATGAGAAAAAATATCATTAAAAATATTATCATTAGCCTGTGTAATTGAAATTTTGGGAGTCTATTAAAAGCAGTTTTTACCCGACCGCTGAGAATTGTTAAAAAAACGCAATATTGTTTTTTTTTTACCTTTATATGAAAAGGTGGTCGAATAATGAGAAATATAGCTGCGTGTTTGTAGACTTGTTCTTAATTCCTAAAGACAAACGCAATCTTTTGTGGTTCCAGACGCCTCTCATATTTCGAATGCTCACCCTGTATTATTTATTACTATAAAAACAAATTACCTACTTGTAAAGTTTCTGACAGTCTGAAATTAAAATTGACGTTGAAAACGACAAAACCATTAAAGCAAAGCGGCTCCGACGTTCTTTGATAAATTTCAACCAATTTACAAAACCGTGACCACTGAGATGATAATTAACTGTCTTTTAAATGACGCAACTCAATATATGACGCCATTTCATTTAACACTATAGTGCAATACAAATAGGTTTTAAATTTATATAGCGTCCCATCTCTCGTTATATCGTTCTTTCTGCAAACGACCGAATGCCATTCTGTGCCCCGCTTTTTAAATCCATACAATATTGACGCCATTGATAGTTCTAGGCATGTAACATGACAACGTTCAAATGACTCAATTATAGAAGTGTCATTTAACAAACGAAAAGAAACCATAACGTTTTGGAATACTGACTATTTCAAGTTGTTAGTTTTGCACAAGAAAACCGCTCACACGATAATTTACGCTTAATGTATGTCTCGTGTCAACTCAAGGTGACTGAAGTAATTTACAGTTAAATACTAAGTACGTAGACAACAGGTAAAAATACTTGTTTCACTGTGAAACTTAGTGTTAGAGTTGAAAAATTATAAAAAGTAGAAATAAACTTGCTACGGTAGATTAGTTTATGAATTCGCGAAATATGTAGGTTCAAAATCGTATTAACCAATTTATTTTGTTATCATAGTTTTCGTAGTAACAACGTTTAAACCTTGATTTTAATTTTCTATATCGTATCGTATAGTTAGCCATGAAATGTCAAACAAACATAAACATTACTGTGAATAGGCCTGAAAAAATGACCTACCTGGGAATGTATCCTATCGTATAACATTCGCATCATTTACTTATTTATTTATTAAATTAGACTTTATATTAATTATAACAATGGACATTATTATCATCTTTAGTCTGCGCCAGTCTTCTGCTGGATTAGGGTTTTTCCAGTGCATCGCAGTCCATTCAATTTAAAACTAACCAAAATAAGTTTAAAAATTCCATCTTATTTTACCATATAGATATGGTTATTGGTTAATTTGGAGCATGGCTAAAAAAGGGCATATCGTTGCACAATAAATCACATAAATTGTGTATTATAGTTAGTGCACTAAGTATACCTGTTCCAAGATATAACAAGTAAAAATACTAGGTCATTCTAAATATTTTTCCGACACGTAGAAGTAATTCCTTTTATCTTTAACTAATAAGAACGAGCATTGTCGGTGCTTTTGTTGAAGAGCAACCAAATTGCTGTTTGTAAACGAAAACGACGTATAAACATCTATGTGTCTATACTCTAAATATCTATGTGCAGCTAGTTAGCGTAATAAAATAATAGCTGCCATTGAACATATGAAGTTGTATTTCAATTTTTTTTTTAGTTATGTTCAGTCGTCCTCTAGGCAAATTTATGTTTATTTAAAAATATTTTATTTAAGTCCACATTTATGTTAGTTCGGTAATTGTGACACTAATTGACGTTTAAAAAGTTACGTTTTATATAAGCTATAGCCTTTTTTTAATTCACGAACCACTTAATAATTGTACTATAATCCCAATGGAATCCTGATCCGCCATAGAACGGTGTCACAGTGACATTATAAAACAATTTGCTGGACACTTCTTATGACTTGAATCATAACGTCACTGTGACACAGTTCTATGGTGGGTCAGGGTTCCATTGGGCTGATAGTAGGTAGCGTTCTTTCGTAGATTAAAAACACCATAAGCATACATAAAACCTTTCTTTCAGTTTTAAATATTAATAACCTTTTTGACAGTATGTAATTTGACCAAATTCAAAGTGCTTAGTACAAACCACAATTTTAATAAAATAAGTGCAGAAGTGTCTTCCAAATTAACAACACCATTTAAAATTA
This sequence comes from Acleris cristana, assembly GCA_948252455.1. Taxonomy (NCBI): domain Eukaryota; kingdom Metazoa; phylum Arthropoda; class Insecta; order Lepidoptera; family Tortricidae; genus Acleris; species Acleris cristana. Next base: position 9,401,672 of record OX411795.1, on the reverse strand, counting down.
CTTATTAAATTAAATTCATGTGCTTGTGATTCGTGCGTGAGTGTACTCACACGCATGTGCGTGCTATTGGGATACATGTGTGCAATTGTAGTTAACATCCGTTCACGTTTTGTGACCCGTGCGTTCGTGTACTTATCGTCCATACGTACCGCCCGATTAAGCTTAAGCTTTTGACCTAAACGTGTTGTGTATGTTCATGTGTTCTAAACACAAAGTGCACTATTGGAATTAGTGCGTGTGATAGTGATCTTACCGTCCGTGCTTTTTGCACGCGTAAGTGTGAACTTATAATTACGATTGCTGCGTGCTCACGCATACTTATCTGCGCGTATAGCACGCTCCGTGCACTTGTGACCAATACCGTGTACACGTGCGTTCTGCACGCGTAACCGTGCATTTGTGCTCCGTGCGTTCTGCACGCGTATTCGTGCATTTGTGTTTCGTGCGTGCAAGCCGGCAAGTTGCACGCGTGCTCGGAGTGCGCGCGGCGTGCGAGCCGCGCGCGCGCATGCAGCCTCGAGCCATGCGCTGAGACCATGGAGACCATCGCCGAGGATGCTGAGGCGGATCTTGAGCTTGGTAATACCCACTAGGTCTATTATCGCATCCATTTTTTCCAGTCTTATGAGATGGGCCCTTTCTGATACACTTCCGGACGACACGTTTAGCCTATTTGGTAGTGACCCGGCCTACAAAGCTAGCGACCTCTGCCTCTGGTTCGAATCCCGATTAGGGTAAAAAATTGAGTGATATACACTAGTAGGTAGAAATGTCAAACTCGATTCTAGTAACGAGAATAGAGTTTGACGTTTATAAATCAAATATTTTGACAGCTCTATATTTAGTGATAGATTACAGTTTCAAATTGGATCGAGTCCAAGCAACGTTATGTAGCCAATAAATTATGAATTGAGTTATACAATAAAAGGGTCTGACACTGATTAAAAAAAATTGCTTTATACTAGTAGTTCGCACCAACAGAGATCTCTTGATTAAATAAATTTTGTCTACGATTGTTCAATTTTTTTTTACTAGAATCTGATAAAAAAATCTTGTTATCGTAAAATAAACAAACATACAAATACACGAGTTGACTTATGAAAGAAAGACATGATATTTATGTGCCTATCATAATTTTATAATCAATCTGTCAAGTACCGTCGGAACGCTAAAAACGTTTTTTTTTTCAAATCCTTATAAAATGTAGTTCATTTCTAACCTTCCCTTATATTATATAAAAACACAATTGGTAAAGAACTTTATGATTGGTGGTCTAATGTAATAAGTTATAGTATGGGAAAAACGCAAGTGTTTCTAATTCTGTAACCAATGTATGTTAGAACTTAAATAGTGATGAGAAATGTGAATATTTCAGTAACTATCGACTCGACCTAAATGCTTTGTTAAGTTATAATTATATTGTTCAGTAGCTTCTGACTATTTCTATCGGAACTGTCAGAATAATCGATACAAACAGCACTAAGCACTACGTAGATAAGAAGTCACTCCAGACATGCACAACCATGAAGTTTTTGTATATTGATAATGTTGACAGAAGTAAAATATTGTTAAACTTATTTGTTGTGTATGAATGAATAGTAATAATAATAAGCATACCTTGCCCTCCAGCGGGCATTTTGCCGGCACGTCATTTGGTAGGTAAGGTTTTAAAAAAAAACTGAATTTACGAGTGCACGTACTTAGTATTTGTAACAGATTTTTTTATACTTTCAAGCTGACGATGAACCTTGACTGCCTTGGCCGATAAGTGGTTAAATTCAAATACTATTCAATCTGATACTTAAACTCTTATACTTCTTTTATTTAAAAATGAATGACGTCAGTATGCTCGACTAGTTTGGCTAGCCATAGATATCTACCTAACGTGCTACATTAGCTACGAACGAACCTGGAATTGCATATTACAAATACTAGGTAATAAATACTAAGTACTTACAAATACCTTATTCTGACAACTCTAATATTTATTAATTTATTTGTGAACTTTACCAAATGACGTGCCCGCAAAATGCCCGCTGGTCTGCAACGTATGGTAATAAGTCACAGTATTTATTTAACTTACTATTTTAGTACTGTTTTTCTTAATTAATGACTTTTACTCCTTGTATTTCGCCGATGTTAAGTTTTAGACAATCACCATTAACTTATTAAATAAATAAGTCCATGGATATCACACGCGAGGACGATAGTTCGGTAAAGAGTATTTACTCTGGTGGACTAAACAGAAGCACATGGATTAGCTCCACGCGCTTCTGCCAAGTACTGTCTAGTACTGTAGAGACATAATTGAGGTAATATTTGTATGGATTCAATTTTCAAACTGGTTCGACGATGTAAAAACCGGCCAAGTGCGAGTTGAACTCGCGTGGAGAGGGTTCCGTACACACATTTTTTTTTGATAGAATTCGTATAGGTTTCCCTGTAATCTACAAGCAATGAACTATATTTTGTAGGTTTTTTTATTTTTTAGGCTCACTAGTTTTGGAGATCAGGGGGGGGGAGGTCGATTTTCGTATTCTTCCATGAATAAAATCAAAACTATTTATTTTAAAATAATTTCAAAAATATATTTGAGATCCTCATAATGAGCCCTTTTATTTGATATACACAGTAAGGTTTGGTTTGCAAAACTTTTTTTTTAATTGCCTTATTTTTGTGACCCGAAAATGAAGATTATTTAAAAGAAAAAATATTTACTTTGCACATCTGTGATTGAGTCATAGTATTACAGCAACCTACCAAATTTCATCTGATTTGGTCCAGTCGGTTCGAAGCAAATTGGCTGTGACAGACGGACGGACAGACAGTGATAAGGTGGGATAAGGGTTCCGTTTTTCAATTTTTTGTACGAAACTCTAAAAATCTACTTTAGGTTTAATTTTAGAGATTTTGGCTAAAGCACTACAACGTAAAGCCAGTTTGCTTTATACGTTTGCGTAATTGTACTATTGAGGAATTTCAATGTGCAGCAGTTTAACATAATACGTAAATTTGCCGGGTTATACATTTTCCACGTGTCATTAGTTGTGTCACGTCGGGAAATGTATAACACGGGTAATTTACGTATCATATCAAACTACTAAACAATCAAATTACGTGATAGTATGTACCTACGTATATTAAAGTTTAGTAGATTGGATAACGATAATTAGCCTTAGACCGCATTTCACCAAAGGCTTCTTTCCCACGGCAACGTCCCGTTTTTTGCAGGACCGTTTTGCAGGATCCTGCAAACCGAATACTGGTGTGAATGTTACCATAGTAGCACGTATGCTGCTAAACTGGATCCTGCAAAAAAACGGTCCTGCACAAAACGGGTCGTTGCCGTGGGAAAGAAGCCAAACTGGAATAAGGTCTTATACTTACCTATATTAAAGGCCGAATTTGTATAGACTAATCTCGAAGTAAGTCTTATTCCAGTTTGGTGAAATGCGGCCTTAGACAACCAAGTCTCCGTTAATAAATAAAATATAAAAAAAAACTTACATAAATAACGTTTTCTAATGTTAGCGTAGCAAGTTACAGCCTTGACTCAAGTGACGTTATTTATCGCCGTTAAAGTTAACTGCAATTTTATTAAGTTAATTTATCTAGTTCAATGTGTCCCGAGGGGATGACAAGGGACATAGATGCATCGTCCCCTGCTAACAGTTTATTAGACGTAATTGATTAATTAGTGGCGCCATCTGTTGACTGTCTTCAATTATAATTTGCTAGGGCAAAATGCATAAGGCCGGATTATACTTGTAAGTTATTACTGTAAGTTCTGAGACGCAACTATGGGTAAGAGTGAGTGGCAAATATCTGCATATATGTCTTGCATATAACTTTGTTTCAAAACTTACAGTACCTACTAACTTACAAGTGTAAATCCGGCCTAACGCCAAGTTAACGATTTTCTAAAATCGAGAACAATGGCAGATCGCGTCGACCGCTATTTCAATATGGCGATTTGATTTTCATAAAACCTAGCTAAGAACCATAGTTTATTTCTATATATATAGTTCCTAATATGAATAAATGCAAAGAAATAAATAACTTCCAACTAGATCCTCAATATAAAATCATTATTTAACTATTTCTTTAAATAACGAAATAACCATCTAAAAATATGCAGTTCAATATAAATGGATACATGTTACACTCCATATTTAACCGTAATTGCGAATAATGAGAAAATGCGGAAAAAAAGTCATAAGTTAATAATTCATAATGTAGACCTTATGAGGCGTGCATTTTAGGAGCAACGTTAGAGATTCAACTGAAACCATTTATAGATATCGATAACATATTATTAAGTAAAATGTGCCATAACTAAATAAAGTTGGAATAACACAGTTTTTATTTTCTTGCGGGTGGTGGGCGTGGTGGCACCTTTTGCTGGGTCGGTCTTGATTGCTACCACCATCTTAACTTACCATCTTTCCTATCTTACCAACTTGCCCATTAACCTGAAGGAAAGCAGCAGTGTTAGCGCTGTTGTGTTTTGATGTGTAATTAATACAGCCTTTCAAATTACTTGCATGTGGGAATTTCATTTTATTTACTTCATTGGCTTGGTAATTGTGGTTGTATAATTTTTATGTTTATTACTTTTCAATTAGCCCACCTTCACATGTTCTATTCGGCCCAATGGTTGACTGGTAGATGCTTAAAAGCATTAACTCCACCATTTGTACTGTTAATGACTATGCAAAAGAAACATATTTAGGTACCTACCTACTATTAATTAACAATAATATTATTCACACACTAACATTGCTAATATTTCCAATTAAAATAAAACTCAACTTTTGCCATCCAAAAATTTATCGATAACAGTTCGTCGATACTCTAGTTTTCGCACAACACTACGCTTGCAAATATGGTCTCCAGTTATCTGTGATATAATTAATATTTTGTGTTCTAGGTTACCTTGTTACCCAATAAGGTAATATAACTATTTACCACTCCTAATGCAAATGTTACTAGATTTACCTAAAGCGTAACTATACGATACGCCTTAATATCTGTTAAAGTAAACTAATGCAGTAGACCTTAGCTCTATAGCACAAACGTTTCAAACGGCTGAGCGAAGTGAGGTCTGTCAACTGAGATGGTATTCGTATGTTTGTATGTTTGTTCAATGGTAACTTATGCATTGTTTATCAGATATTGATAAAAATATAAAACACTAGTTAAAATTAAAAGTCAAAAAATATATAAAAAATTCTGTGCTCCACTTTTGTTATTTCTGTATGAAAAGAAGAAAGAAAGAAAAACATCTATTCGTGACAAACAGACAAACAAAAGTCAACAAAATACTGACAGACAAAATACCTGTTGTCACGAAATGGTTCCAACTCAGCGTTATGCTGGCATGATTATTCGGTTGACTGGTAGAGGGTGCCATTAGGCATTAAGTCCGCCATTTGTATTTTATTTTTGTGCAAAAAAAAAAAGGTTAAATAAATAAATAAATAAATAAACAAATAATTAAAAGTTAAAACTAAATTTATTTAAATTAAAATAATAACATATTTAATATAATAGAATTAAAAGTTTAAACTAAACTTATTTAAATTAAAATAAAAACTAAAATAAAAACTAAGCTACTCAAATATTAAAGACGTACATAAATAATAATCACCACTATAAAAAGAACAAACCCTCAAGCAGGTGCGCTCGCAAAAAAAATAAAAAGAATACCAAGATGAACTAATTAAAAAAAGATAACTGAGTATCAACTAGATTTATATAATAATTTGCGGCGTTTAATACCGCCAATATTCAAAACGAGATGTGTAAACAAGTTATTTTAGTATCGTCTGTACGTCTGTTTGAAGAATGGTCATAACATGTAAATGTTTACATAGGCTGGCTTGTAATCTCAATTGGAACACACCATATTACCTACAATGAATTGATTTAATGGTCGTTCAAAAAGATTTTAAGAATGCGTCTCTATTCTATAAAACCTTATTGATTTTGTCATTTTATCGTTTCAACGTTATGATAGATATTATTTACTTGACAGTTAAGTAATGGCGGCCGAGTTAAAAACGATACGATAACATATCAAAAGCAATATGGTTTTACAAAGTAGAATAGAATAGCCTTTTGTCATACTTTACTGTATTTGTTTCACAAAAAAGACAATCAAAATCCTAAAAAAAATTGTATGGCACAGTAATGAACTTTAACTATTAGATAAAATATACAAAAAAACCCCGATATAATGGGAAAGGGTCACCATCAGTGCTGATATCTCTTAACGGCTCTACCGATTTTCATAAAACCTAGCTAAAAACCACCGCTATAAAACCTGCTTTCAAATAAGTAGAACAAACCGCATCCAAATCGGTTCACCCGTTTAAGAGCTACAGTACCACATACACATAGCGGTCAAATTTATCTCTTTTTGTATCGAGGGTTAAAATTAACGTCCTTAAAAGACTTCTAAACAAAGGAAAGCGATAAAACAAAATGGCGTCATTGAGTTCAGTGACCCCCGTAAAACTTCGAGTAACATTCGATGCTTTCTGACATTTGATTGATCGCTGGGACACGCGAAAACACAAGTGAAAAATAGTATATTTATAACATCGAACACAGATGGCGTTACTAGCTCATCGGAAAAGTGACAAGACAAAAATAAGTTATGAGGATTTCTGTACCGTATTTGACAATCATCTAAAACCTACAACGATGTTGAGAAAGTATAAAACATCAAGACATATGCTAAATGATAAAAAAAACATGTAAAATATGTTATAAATGTTGTATGTAGCTCCATCTGACCACCAATCTCTATTTAAACCCAAATGATGTTGTGCGAAAAGATATGTTATGCGTAAAAAAAATATGCGATCCAACAGTGGACCATAAGTTTTACGTGTGTAACTGTCTGTGGCATCGTACGCCCCAAACGAATTGACCAAATTGGTAGTTTAATTGGAACGGTTCTTAGCAAGGTTACATGAAAATCGGTTAAGCCGTTTAAGAGATATCAGCTCTAAAATAAGGGGTCAACATTATACGGGGGTTTTCATTTTTTTATAGCTTCTGCCCGCGACTTCGTCCGCGTACAATAAGTTATTCGGCCATCCCATGTTGGGTTGCCTCGGGAACTATTTCCGGGATGAAAAGTAGCTTTATGTGTTAATCCAGGGCATGAACTATCTGCATTCCAATTTTCATCCAAATCCGTCCAGCCGTTGCACGGTGACGGAATAATAAACGAACAAACACACACACAAACTTTGCATTCATAATATTTATTGTAGGATTAAACTATCTATAATTATAATCTTGTTGCATAATTTGATTTGCAACAGTAGTTTGTTTAGTAACAAATCAAGACGCAAAGCTGTATACGCAAAACTGCATACCTAGTTAGCCTAGAACGAAGTACTTACTCTTATTAGTTGTAATATAATTAAGGAACAAGTAGCCAATATGCTTAACGTTAACGTAAACAATTTTCGAAAACTGTCATAATATTTGGATATGACATAAGCGTTGGATGGGAACGTCTTGTAGGTTACTTCAATCTTATAAATTTTCAATACCGTAAACCAATACAACTATGGTTCTAGCCTGCAACTATCTGCAATGGACCAATTTTCCTCATTACATTATTCTAAAATTATCATACTTTACTGCTATTATTGTTAGGTATTTATATACTGTTTGGCCTAAAATCGTTTGCTCTAAACTCTAGATATAGCTATAGCTATCATATTTCAAGGATAACGTAACGAGCAAAATTGTACTATTGTTGCAGGCTAGGACCATAGTTATATGGTTTAGTTAACTAGGTAAATACCAATACCTACCATTGGTTGCTGACATTAACGTTCTTGGAATGCATAATGTTTAAGAAAGTTAGGCCTTTGAAAAATTATCTACTCTGATTGTAGGTGTTGTAATTACTACTTAAAACTTTAAATAGATTCAGTAACATAACAGTTACCTACATAAAAGAACTCGATGATAGTGATCACGTTCCCAACGCGTACATAGATGGCGTTGTTTTATATAGATCGTTTGTTCTATTCAGTAGGTACCAAACGTGTCATGAATCCAGATCATGTGTGGTCCAGTTTAAATTATGTCTATTGTCCTGCCTGCGTGGGAATTAATTAAGTTTGTGCATGAATGAAATTAATCCATGCGTGGCATGAGTGCATTTAGAGATAAGTAAATAGATTTGAGTGTTTATTTTGAGTAGGTTTATGTTGTTGTTGTTGTGTGTAAAAGTAGCGTGCGTTTTTTTTGTTTTTTTGTTTGTTTGTTGTTGTGTTCAAATAATTATGTGTGTGTAACTTCCGTGGTTTCATCTGATGCTTCCAACGGAAGACCAGCGTTGACTAAAAAATAAACATAAAATCACGAAATCAGTGATCATATTCGCGATGTATTGAAATATACCTAATGGCCAAATTACAAGCACCCGAAACCGCCGTACGTGCATGAAGAGGTTGGTGAATGTAAAGGAAGCGGAAGTTGTAGGTAGGCTTAGACCAGTGAACCTGGCGTTTAATAGTCTCTGTCTACCCCATTGGAAGACAGGCGTGAATGTATGTAAATCACGAAAATATAAAATCAAATTGAATCAAAAATCATCGTTGAAGATCATAGGGTTTCGGAGATTCAACCAAAAACATGCGAAATATTAAAAAAAATAACTACAGAGGATTATTTCTAATCGTGTTTTCGCGTTTACTAGTCTCAAGGAAATATGACCAAAAATTAACATATGTAAAGAAAAGTAACTTAGGCGTAATGGATTGGGATCCAGCGGACCTACTTAGTAACTATGGTTGCGTTTATCGCGTGTCAAAATGTGGATAAAGCATCCGTCACTCTCGTAGGTACTTATTTCGACTCGTGTCAGAAAGTGACGGATGTCTTATTTGCATTTTGTCACGCAATAAACGCGATATTAGGCCCCCAGAACGCCAAACACCGTCGATTTTATCACACAGGTTGAAAAGTGAGTAGAGTTGAGAACAACATGGCTGTTTGTTTAGTTTAAGTTGTTCGCGGTGTCCGTTACAGCGTACCCTCATTAAAACTTTTAATGGCAGGCATAAAAGCTTCGGACGGTATTTTGATTAAACATGACGAAAATCTTAAAAAAGAGTTAGTGCAAAAGATTTAGGTATTAAAATAGGGGCAGCTGGAACAGCCTCCTGGCCGTGGTAGCTGGCAGAATGGACAGTGGCATTCTGGATCACTGGACCAAGCTCCACTTAAATAATGTGTACACTAAGATAGTGTAGGATAGCATAGTGTAAGGAATTTTGTAACTAACCCACTAACATCTATGGATCTTAGAATTCTGAAATAAACTATTTTTATTTTTTATTTTATTTTACGTAAATTTCATTTAAAAATCGGTAAAGTGGTGTAGCAGTGAAAGTGTAACAAACAAATAAACAAAGTTCCCTACTTATGAATATGTATGTATGGATTTTTTATGTGTTTAATAATAGTGCTATAGGACATTGTGTAAGGTCCGTCCGGATCGCTATCACTATCTTATCCTTTAACTTACATCAAAGCAGCAGTGTCCTCATTGTTGTGTTCCGGTGTGGGGATAAGACAACCGGTAAATATACTAGTATAGAGGTATTCCATCTTAGTCCTCGGTTGGCAATGCATTTGGATCTCGGGATTGCCATGCTAAGATTATGAGAATGCAAGCGTCTATGGGTCACAGATACCACTAGCCTGTGTGATCGTTTGCCTTTGCCTAAAAAAAAAATCTTGTCATAAAAATGAAATAACAATAATCGTATAACTATTTCAACAAACAATTATACCTAATAATTTTTAACGCTTGTGTGTGCGACAGTCCCGTTTTACATGGTAATCGAACTGGGTAGTGATTCTTTCAAAAGAAAAGGTGAGCGAACGCAGGAGTGAATGTCCAAGCAGCGAGTTTAAGTAGTCCCGTCAAAACGAATAAAACACATTTCAGCGCGTGTATTCAATTTCGCAGCATGGCTTTTCGAACGTATAAGGCTGCCTAATTGAGAATGCACGAGCTAAAATGTGTTTTGTTCGCTCTGACGGGACTACTTAAACTCGCCGCTTGGACATTCACTCCTGGGACTCAATTCTCGTGACTTCGAGATGATTTTTTCATGCGAGATATGTCGAAAAAATGTATGCAGTTGACAGTTAATCTCGCATGAAAAATCATCTCGAAGTCACGAGAATTGGGTCCCTGCATGCGCTCACCTTTGCTTTTGAGAGAATCACTACCCTGGGATAACACTCGGCTGCATATTGAGTATTGACTGAAAACTTTATTTTTAACCGACTTCAAAAAAGAAGGAGGTCCTCAAATCGTATTATTAAACCGGCGGCTCTTTAATGTCACTTTCGAACTCAGAACTCTTCGAAAAATCATTTTATCTTGAACTTTAGTATTTACGTAAGTATACTTATCACTTTTTAATATTAAGACCTGACGCAGACGTTGTCTCATTTTTTCTGGCCAACCATTACAAATATAATAAAAAATATCTGTCTTACTTTTTTTATGAGGACCCCTTTTTATCATTTGTTAGTATAGCAGCCATAGTAATATACCTACATACACTCTGTAGATAAAATATTACGGTTCAAGAGATACAGTGACTGTAATGGTCGAACATAAAACAACGAACGCTTCATGAAATACAGCTTGCTGACAGACAGACGGACAGACAGACAGTGGAGTTATAGTAATAGACCCACTTTGGGTACGAAACCAAAAAATCAGCACAAAAGCTTGCTTGCGGCAATATGTTTTGCCTGTACTTTGTACAACCGAGGACAAAGATATGTGCACCTTATCTCAATGGAATAAGGTGAAAAAGTGTAGGTATACATATCTCTTTACTCGACTGTGCAAGATGATACTAGGTATCATTTACACCCGTATTCACAAACGACACTATGAGGTCTCACAGTGCTCATGAACGCACAGGATGGTTCAAATCGTCTCATAAACAAAAGGTCGGTCAAAAAGAACCAATCACAAAGCTCTATTGAACGTAGTGCGTTTACTCAGTGAAGGATCCCTTAATTATTGTTTGTGAATACAGGTGTTAGTTACATTTGTTTAGTGTTATACCTACCTACTTGTTATTAGATCATAAAGTGAGGCAGCATTCGGCCTACTTCTGTGGCATCTCGCAAGATTACATCTATTTCGATAGTGCACAGTGTTCGAACAATAAGTCAATAACGACCTTGTACTCTATTTCACTTTAATATACAAAACCTTTAATTTCAGGCACAAGGCCCATGTTTGCAAAAGGCTTAACATACATAGGTAATAAATTAAACTTAATTCAAACACATAAATAACCACACTTTTGCGGTATCAGCGAGCCGGCAGCTAGGGAATCGTTGAAATACAGTGGTGGCGTTGAACTATATACATATTACAAATAGTAATTAGGACTTATCAATGGTTATATTTTCCTAGTTTCTTCTATAATTGCATTTTACACTTAATTAATTCTATTTTAATACTACAAAGCTATAGGTATCTAAAAAAGGGCCCTGTGGCATTGTCCCAAAGATGCTGGCAGCATTTTCTCGCTGGATAGTTAAACTTATGCGCTGAGCGAGGAAACTGCCAGCTCTTCGATCTCCCGTGACGTCAATGAGCCTGTTCGAAATTTCTTTGACTTATTTATTAGGGCGTATTACTTTTGACAACAGCAAGCAATATTGGTTTCAACATTATTACGAGTCAAAACAAATTAAAAGAGGCCCTTGATATTAATGTAAAGGTCATTTATGCACCAAATACTTTTATTTTTAAATCGTAAATTAAGAAAGTTCTTCCTCATGTAGAGAGAAATACTGTAGAGAGTTCTGCTTGATTTTCTGTTTTCTTCTTCTAAAAACAGTTTTTAATTTATGGTATTACTCATTCATGTTTAATTCAATAATTTATTTGATTTAACGTCATCATCATCATTATTATTATCGGCCTTTATCAGTGCACTGCTGGACCTCTTTCCTATAACATGACTCGCCAATTGGCTCAATACTGCGTCTCCCTCTTCCAAGTTTCCAACTGCTCCCAGCTCACCTCATGTTGCCCGATTTGTCGACAGTTTGAACAAATTGTCAAACGAGTCAAAGCGACGTGATTATCACATGGTGATGTATAAAACTAATTTATATTATACAAGCATGGTTCGTACTGTTTTTTTACGATTTACTGCGGCCTAAACTAAGACAGCCCACTTGACCTGAGCATTGTCCTCTCACAAAAGGAACGAGATGAGGCTAGATATTGTTCCTCACATTACTATTTAGGGTTCCGCCGTCACATAAGAAGGTGTACGACCTTGGAAGTTATTCTTTAAAAAAACATACAACAAACTTAAGTTGTTTCGCGCGCTGCCGTAAAAACAAAGGCGGCTAGCTGCAATTTTCTTGAAGCATTCTACACTCTATGGGTAACAAGCCGAATAGAGCAGCGCGACGTCAAAATCGACCCGTGAATGTCAAAACTGTAGCGTTTAAAAGTACTTGGCGCGGTCCGTTGGATTTCCATATGGATGGAAACCTAACGCGACGCGCCAACGCGCAATCCGAATGGAACTATCGTGAATGTCGAAATTCAACGTTGAACACGCAATGTCGCCGCGCCAAGCCAAATGACGCTGTCGTGAATGCGTTCTTCGGCTGCCATTTTCTATCAGTCTGCTCCGTGATGTCGCACCGTTGAATCGGAATCTAAATGGTGTGGCGCGCCCGTGAACGTGGTCAAAATATTACGCCCATCCAGTTGTATAATCTCCATCTGTCACCGAGACAAAAGGCGCGTCTGTGAATGCCCAGCTTTAGATTTAAAATGCTCATACTCGTACTAGTACAGTCAGCTGCAGAGAAATGTAACCCCCTTTGCAAGGAAACTTGTATGCAGGGGGGGTTACTTTTCTCTGCAGCTGACTGTACTATGCAGTTACCTTCCTTGGTATCACGGCAGCGTGCTTGTCTAGGGGCCGGACGGACAGGTGGAGAGGGAGGCACCTATCTGTTAGTGTAAAGTTGTATACCATCGGTACTGCGTAACTATCAAATTAAATAAGATGCCAAATACATCTTAGTTGGTCAGTTAGTAAAGTACATTTTGCAACTTATTGAAATTGTTTCTTAAGCGGTATTGCACTAGGAAAAATGAATTCTACACAGACGAAGCCGTGGGACAGAACTAGGAGGACATAACTCGAAACTATCTATCTTCTATATAATCTATATATATAAAAGGCTAAACTGACTGACTGACATATCAACGCACAGCCGAAACTACTGTACCTAGAAACTTGAAATTTGGTACAGGGGTTCCTTTCATGATGTAAGTGAGCACTAAGAAAGGATTTTCCGAAAATCGACCCCCAACGGGAAAAAATGGGGGGAGTAGCGGGAAACTAATTCTACGCGTACGAAGTCGCGGGCGTCCTCTATAATATATAAAAGGCAAACCTGACTGACTTATATATCAACGCACAGCCGAAACTACAGTACCTAGAAACTTGAAATTTGGTACAGGGGTTCCTTTCATGATGTAAGTGAGCACTAAGAAAGGATTTTCCGAAAATCGACCCCCAACGGGAAGAAATGGGGGGAGTAGCGGGAAACTAATTCTACGCGTACGAAGTCGCGGGCGTCCTCTAGTTCGTTTATATAACCCTTAAATGCCCAGGCTATATTATTTAATGGGCGGTCAAATGGCCGTAATAGCTCATATCTCCACTGGCCTTGTTAGTTTCATATGAACGGTTATAACTCATCTTGGAATGAATTCTTGAGGCTAGAAATATGACAATGATTAAGACCTACCGCTAAGCAACTGTGTTCGCATTTTTATGTTCCGGTGTACGGATAGGGAAACTGGGAATTACTACCATAGAGGCATTATATGTTAGTCAGGGTTGGCAACTCAATTGCAGTCTTAGGATTGTTGTTTTGGGATTCGGCCCTCCTAAGCCAAAAGGCAATATGTTAGATAAAACCCCTGTAGCAATATCAACCTTATTACTAAGACAATAGAATTAAAACTGCTTTAGTTATTGAAATTGGGATACTGCTTATCGGGTTAGGAGGGCAGGATTGCAGTATTGAGATTCCTTTTTTGACGCTGCTTTGTAATTTGCAAAGTCAAACGCCAAAATGGTGAACGCGTACAGTAGAGTTGATAAATATGTATACACTGTAGTACCTTGTCACTTTAATAGCTTTGATAATTAATATGGCAGTTTGATCATGACATTAAATAGACAAGGTACTAAAGTGTATACATATTTATCAACTAGACTGTACCAAAACAGCGCAGGACATACTGTATTGTAGAAACTAAGGTCTAGACTTGTTCAGAGAAAGAAATACTTAATACTTCCAACACTGAGAACCAAAATACTCGATTTTACCCTAACCGGAAATCAAACCTGGGACCTCTAGCTTCGTAGGCAGGGTCACTACCAACTAAGCTAACTGCTTACTTGTGACCCTAGTTCATAATATATACTTACAAAATGTAACTTCAAAATGGCCTCCCATATCCTCCATATGCTGAGAGCTCATATCGAGGTCGAGGGCTCCGCCATTGAAACAAGCGCTGTGCAAGCGGAGATGAAAACGATATGCCATGCCTCACTTGATGGAGGGATGCAATTAACGGAGGTATACTTAAGTTGATAACTCGAGGACGTGAGGTATTGGGACGTATTGACGACGACGTTCGCCTACTTAGCGGGCCCGGGTTCGATTCCCGGTCAGGGCAAATATTTGTGTGATGAGCGCGAGTATTTGTTTCTAAGCCTTGAGAGTTTTCTATGATATAAGTAAAATAATAAGTTGGGTTGTTTTAAAACAATCCTGAAAAGTTAAAACTGTTTCAAAAACCAATGCATTTCTTAAGCTGGGCATTCACGACCACTCCAACAAGCCAAATGGAGCAGAGCCGCGCAAAAACCGAACCATTGATTGAATTTGATGTTTTTAAGAGTTTGTACACACTGTAATCAAAACTGACGCTTGTTTGTTTTACCGTTTTTAGGACGAAAGAATCTATTCTATTCTATTCTATTCTAAAAATAAAATTACCTTGAAAAAACTTTATTATTTCACTTTCCTTAAAAAAATGACAGTAAATCCACAGAAAAAAAAAAACTCACTATCAGTTTAGGAAATACTAAACCCAAAAAATGTAATTTTCACTTGTGTTAGCATTTACTCAAGTATCTTTGTTTATTATATTAGTTTATAATACATTACTAAAATTATGTGACAAATTTATTACAAAACTATACTTTTACCGATCCCGTCAATAAAATGCAAGACTTTTTTACATAGTACAATTTTCTTTAGTAATTTATAACAATTTTTACAACAAATTATAAATATAATGATACTTACATATCATTTGTTTCTCTTTGTTCATGTAGAAATAACATTGTCAAAGTACTATCACAACCAATTACAATTCTTGCATATTAATTTATATAATTATTTGAAATAGTTACGTCTAGAACGCCTGAGTTCTAAATACTCTTTCCAAAGAGTTGTATGCATCTTCATAATCAAAAACAGTATATTTATCAAACACACGTATGCGTAAAAAAGAAAAATAAATATACTTGTCACAAATTCACTGAAAAACCCCGTTAGGATCATAATTAACATGGCTGCTCCACTTACTACAAAGATAAATGTAGCATTGCCGATCTTTCGGCACACGTTAACTTGATCGTCGTGTCTCCTTTTTATTAAAGCACACAAAACTTTTAAATCACTACATAGTATAAAACAAAGTCGCTTCCCGCTGTCTGTCTGTCTGTCTGTCCCTATGTATGCTTAGATCTTTAAAACTACGCAATGGACTTTGATGCGGTTTTTTTTAATAGATAGAGTGATTCAAGAGGAAGGTTTATAGGCACATTTTAATCTAATTAAGTATTATTATAGTTGAGAAAACTCAATGTTTTCTTCCCAAGTCGTCAAAAAATCAATTTTCGTGCGCTTACATAGCTTACGCTGGCTAAACCTTAAGAGATATATCAAAATATTGTACTGAAGAATTGTAGGTCTTTAAAAAACCTAGAGAAAAGTCCGCGATGGCATATGTCTAACTCCTAAGGTTAACTCACAGTAACCATTTTTATCTTTAAAAAATTATTAAAAAATCTTAGGTTATTTGCGAAGCTATTTTCTCCGATTCCGATTTATCCTTATCCACATAAATACATTAGTTATCTTGGGTATTTAATGCAGATAAAAATGGTCCCGTACACTTTATTAATTAAATAAATACTTTAGAAGATATGGCAGATTCAAAATTACGCGCAACTCAAATCTAAATTATCGAAACGGTTGGCCGGGCGCCCGAGCCGCTGCAGCGCTGGCTGCCCTGCCGCGCTTCGCCCTAAAGTAAGATTTTTTTTGAAGCGATCAAAATCAGACCTGCACCGGTGCTCTCCTGTTACCTACTTCATTCAGATTATTAAATTCGGGAAATGGGTAGGTAGTTAGATTGAGTTTAGGTTTTGATTAAAAGTTATTTTTATGTTGTTTTTCCTTTTAAGGGTTCCGTATCCAAAGGGTAAAAACGGGACCCTAGGCTATTACTAAGAATTCCCTGTCCGTCTGTCTGTCTATCCGTCTGCCTGTCTGTCACCAGGCCGTGAACCGTGGTAGTTAGACAGTTGAAATTTTCACAGATGATGCATTTCTGCTGCCGCTATAACAAATAATACTAAAAACAGAATAAAATAGATATTTAAGGGGGGCTCTCATACAAAAACGTGATTTTTGGCATTTTTTGCTCGATATTAATAACGGCATCAGGTACCTACGATTGAAATATTCTCAAAATATTAAGTGGTATATTCACTTTAAAAATAAATAATTAAATAAAAATAAAATAAATATTTAAGGGCCGTACAACAAACATGATTTTTTATAGACAATGGTACGGACTTTATGTGCAAGTCCGAGTCGCACTTGGCCGGTTTTTTTTTAATACATAGTGTATTAAAAAAAAAACATATTTATAGGTAAATGAATTAATATAGGTATAGGTAAATAAATGATTATTTGTACATTTTATTCTTATGCTTTTGGCATAGCCTGGTTGGCGTAAGTTTTTTTTCCCAAAGTGATTTTTTTAAAATATTAGGTTATCAACGAGAGGTAGTGTTTTTTATTTAAGTAATTTTGTGGATTTAAGGGATAAATCTCCATTTTTCTTATTTTAACATTGTGTTGTAAAGGTGCAAGTAACATCTGTAAAACGTTGATAATAAAGTGCACAATACTGACTGGATGTGCGGCTGGAGAGGTCGTTTTATTTCACCGGATTTCATTAATACCAACGTATCTACCTTTCCAGTTTAAACGCCTGCAATTTCCTGTAAACTTATCGTTTTCAACGACAATTAACAAGTCACAAGGTCAAACATTCGAAGTTGCGGCCTTAGACCTGGGTAGTGATTCTCTCAAAAGCATAGGTGAGCGAATGCAGAGTGAATGTCCAAGCGGCGAGTTTAAGTAGTCCCGTCAGAGCGAGCAAAACACATTTTAGCGCGTGCATTCTCAATTAGGCAGCCTTATACGTTCGAGAAGCCATGCTGCCAAATTGAATACACTCGCTGAAATGTGTTTTGTTCTCTTTGACAGGACTACTTAAACTCGCCGCTTGGACATTCACTCCTGCGTTCGCTCACCTTTGCTTTTGAAAGAATCGCTACTCTGAGCGTCGGGTTTTTTTCCCATGGACAGCTGGCAGCTGCTGTAACAAGCCCTTTCGCGCGTCAATTCAAGGCAAAAAAAAATGTATTGTGCAATGAAAAGTCAACTGTAAACATTGTATATAAAGAGATATTCTGGGATAATTGGTAGTAATTATTTGAATTGAATTTTGGATCTAACGGCATGAAAAACTCAATTTCGCTAAAAGTGTCAGATAGGACGTCTTCGAAAATCGTCGTAAAACAACATCTATGCAAATACACCTCTCTAAAAATTCTTTCACCATTTAAAAAGTATATATTCCAGATGAACTTGGGTTATTTTAACACATATTAACCGAAGCGAAGCGAGGGCGGGTCGCTAGTACATTATAAAATTAACTAAATTAACTCCTAACCAATGAAGTGTAGATACACCGGGTGTAACTTGAATAGTTAAAACCGATATTGCAAGTGATGTACCCCAAGCAAATACACCAGATTTCAAACAAATATGACTATAGTTAATGTTGAAAACTTTTACGATGTCCATGTAACAACAGTAGGAGGTTACAAGCGTCCATAACGAAAATGAAGCCATTCCGAATTCTACAATGTAATTGACGAAACTGTTGGAATTCGAATAAAATGTGAGACTTCCCGCAGCGACACCGCCTGAGAAACAGAGATTCACCAAAGTGTAGTTTAAAAAGATCCTCCATTTCTTAATACAAATCCACGATACTATTCCAAAGCTGACAGTCGCCAGGCTCAGAATAATCTATATAATCTATATATATAAAAGGCTAAACTGACTGACTGACATATCAACGCACAGCCGAAACTACTGTACCTAGAAACTTGAAATTTGGTACATGGGTTCCTTTCATGATGTAAGTGAGCACTAAGAAAGGATTTTCCGAAAATCGACCCCCAACGGGAAGAAATGGGGGGAGTAGCGGGAAACTAATTCTACGCGTACGAAGTCGCGGGCGTCCTCTAGTTGTCAATAACCATAAAGAAGCGTGAAGTATAATCGGAATCATTCCGTTGGAAACACTTTCAGTTGCATTCACATTAACAACTGTGTCGTTGTCACTGTCTGTATTATTAAACACGAAATCTATTTCACTGATCATTTTCACAAAATCACGAAAGTCACAATTGAGGATATTGTTTGTGTAGTGACTTAAATTTCAGTTGAACTAACACGTCTACGGTTTATTGTAGTTGAAATAACAATGGTTAGTGCATATGAGGTAAATTAACTATTGTAAAACTTAAGCAAAAACAGGTAAAGTCATTAACTAACTAACTAATAATTTGATTAAACCACAACTCTAATTAAACCTAGAACGTGAGAAGCATTATTTGTTTCTTTTAAAGTTACATATTGACCTTATTTAAAAAAAGGAGGTAAAGAAGATGGTGGTGCTTGAGCATTAATCGTAATAAAACGAAGTATGTACATACAATAACTATTCTATAACTATATAATATAATTTATTTTTAGGGTTCCGTACCTCAAAAGGAAAAAACGGAACCCTTATAAGATCACTTTGTTGTCCGTCTGACCGTCTGTCTGTATGTCAAGACCCTTTATCTCGGGAACGCGTACAGGTATCAAAAATTCAAACCATATACTCCGGTCTACAGTCCCTTGAAGCTGTGAAAAAAATCAAACTTCTGCATTTACGTAAAAAAAGATACGGCCCTTTATGTCGCCAAAAATGTGTATTTCGACACTCTCGAGGGAATCAAAATGTATATAGTATTTCCCATTGGCCTAGAACTATGAAATTTGGCAAGTAACACCGTCTTTTACTACAAGTACCTATAGGAAAAAATCGGAAATCTGTACATTTTCAGTTAGATCACATAAAAAACAGGGTCTTTATGCAAGGAACGGCGGTACAAATTTTGAATTGAGTAAACCGTTTCATGTGCGGAACCCTCGGTGGGCGAGTCCGACTCGCACTTGTCCGGTTTTTTAATTAATTGTCCACCGGGGAATGAATAATCGGCGACAGTGTGGGCAGCTCAATGAACAACGCAACGAATCCCATTGATGCGTGCCCGATAAACCGACAAATCACGGGTCGCAGGCGCAGGCGATCATCGGCGAATACAGCCGAGTATGCCCTTTAAACTATCGTGCTCGCCCTTAATCGTCTGTATTCGCCATTAGTGTAGAGGGGCCATTAAACAAGCAAAAGAAATTAAAAAAAAAGTTAATTTCTTAGTTTTTTTTTTAAATTATGGACCGTACTGGACTGAAATTATTCAGTCTACCTATTCGCCATATTAAAATTACTTTTGTCGATAACCAAACCATACACAAATTTGCCATTTTTTTCTAAAAAATCTAACGTTTGAATATGGAATACGGTATGTTTCGAATGCAATAAGTATACCGTGTATGTGTGTGTAAATTGGTTTATAAGACCATTTCGATCTCCGCGCTCCGTTGGGAGACAGTAGATTTTGTTATAATACTGGGAGGGTAAAGTAATATAAAAATGGCACCCTTCTTCAAGAAAGCAGTTGAACAAGATTTACAGAAGGCTTGTTGAGCGAGAAAAGGGCGATATACGGACCAAAGGCGCAAGTGCAATTAATTCATAGAAGAATATTAAACTCTCAAAGGTCAATAATAAGGTTGGAAGTGCAATACAATTCATAAGTAGATGCGCCTTTTCTCCGTAGGTAGGATACAGACTCACAGTCCTGTCAGTTCATTGTATTAGAATGCAAACAGTCCGCCTTCCGATATTAGCCTGACGATTTCTTCGTACTGAAAGACGCCTAATTCTCTTTTTTTCCCTTGATTAATTAATGGCTTTTACTGGGTACTTGTTTTAACAATGTGTTTGTCAAGTCTCATTTTCTATTATTTATATGGCTGTGGCCACGGTTCTAGGCGGTAAAAGCTATATCGTCGTTGACCGTATGGTTTATAACTCGGCCTCCATTACTTCATAGTAAATAAAACCTATCAATACGACAATACGAAAACCGTTTCTGACCCACGGCACAACTATACGGCACAACTGGGCACAACTGACCAATGATTTATATCTCAAAATCAAATTTAACAGAGTCGACGGAGCTCCACTGTCGTGGAGCTCCTATTTCTGAGCGATTTGGCCCTTCGGGCCGGCTGCAGAACTAACATAACCTAAACCTACCTCATATTTATGATACAAATTTTGGTCAGTTGTGCCTCGTAGTTGTGCCGCGGGTCCTTCACTACGAAAACAGGTCAAAGACGATATAGTTTTTACCGCCTATAATCTCGGCCCTGTACCTCCCTTACCATGAGTTACAATTACCGTTCTCGCTAGCGAGTCGAAGCTCTGTCCCTCGCAGACCTCGCAGTATTCTTATAGAGTGCGAGGGACAGAGCATTCGACTCGCTAGCGAGAACGGTAATTGTAACTCATATTGGTGGTTGGCAGGCGGCATGACGATCGTAGTCACTTGGTAGTTGGTCGATCCTAATACTGTTGTTATTATAGCTGATAATGTATGGTGAGCAATTGTTTTAAAGCAGCCGTACGAATCATGCTGGCAGGCATAAATCTCACTAATCTCACTAATATTATAAATGGGAGAGTTTGTGTGTGTGTGCCCTGCCCTGAATTAACACAAAGGTTACTTTTCATCCTGAAAATTTTAAATGTTCCCGTGAGAACAACGATAATCAAAATCCCCCACAACATGGGATGGCCGAATAACTAATTCTACGCGGACAAAGTCGCGGGCAGAAGCTAGTCGTTTATATAGCAGGATGATCTTCCCGTACTGTATAGCTGTCTCTTGTACACTATAGGTCCCTCTCGAGGAAATTGGGTTTCAGTGAGGAGTGGCCGATAATGCGCCAATTTGCCACGTGTACCTCGGATCATATACGTGTGCAATAAATACATAAGTAAAAGCCATATTACGGTGACTCCATCTTTTAGTGATATCTCTAAAACGGCCTAACCGATTTTTATAAATTGTTGGAAACGCATTTGTAGTGTTAAGCCCGTATTAACTAATACGATTTCTACTGAAATGCCAGTCTCAAGATGCATGAAGAAGATTTTCAAGTATTTGTTAAATTTTTCGTGTTTTCTATTTGTGGTTACCGCGCATTCGTTTTTTCACTAGATGGGTGCCTCTGAGAAGTGAGGTCTCCTTGACAGTTGACGTTAAAATATATGCCTAGAAGAAGACCAAACATAAGTGACAATTAACTTTTTACGTGATACATACACATTTCAAATATTTACACATTTAAATTTATAATATTTAATATCAACTGTCAAAAAGACCTTACTTCCCAGAGGCGCCATCTAGTGAAAAACGGTTAAATCCAATGTCTTCTAGGAAAATTGTACACGTAGCGCCATCTATTAACAAACCCTTGAACTTTCAGACAAAATCCGCAAGAAGTACGCGTCCCTCGGCGACTCGGTGGTGGTGGTGAAACTGGAGCGCACGCTGCAGGCGGGGCTGGGGCTGTCGCTCGCGGGGCACAGGGATCGCACGCGCATGGCCGTGTTCGTGTGCGGCCTGAACCCCGCCGGGGGCGCGGCCAAGGCCAGCCCGCCGGTCAAAGTTGGAGACGAGATATTGGAGGTAGGTTAATCTTAGCAGTTAGTGAAATAAATAGGTTTAGGTGACGGTTTTTAAACCATAATACACACGAATAACCACAGATACACATAAATATACATAGACTCAGACATTCACATATCTACAGAGAGAGAGAGACAGAGAGAGAGAGGGAGAGAGAGAGAGGGAGAGAGAGAGAGGGAGAGAGAGAGAGAGAGAGAGAGACTAAGAAGCACAATCACAGACACACACTGACACCAACAGACACAGAGATACATAGACACACAGAGAAAGAGAGAGATAGAGTCTTAGAGGCTGGCCATGTTTGAATCACAACCGCGGTTACACAATCACACGCTCAAACATACACGCACGTACGTTCTTAAACAAACCCAAGCAAGCTTCAAGAAAAGCGTTCCTTTTTTATTACCCGACTGCCGAACGAGAAGAGTAATGTGTATATTATCACTATTATCAGGCTATACATATATGTTTGTATTTATGTTTGTTCCTTTGTGGCGCTCTAGAAACTAAACGCCTGGACCGATTTTGATGATTCTTAATTCTTATGCCAATCGATTTGTCTGAATCTTGTGAGTGTCACTAAAGATATGACAGTAATCAAAATTCAATATGGCGGCAACCAGACGCTATACTGTAAAAAATAAAAAATAAAAGTCGACGAACTATGACAACTGATGTATCATTGAATAGATTTTTAATAATCATCTTTAGGTTTCTTTCATCATTTTTCATTTTGAATGATAATTTAGGATTTATAACGATTTAAAATTGGATAGCAACAGTCGGGTTTTTTAAAGATTGATCTTTGTTGTTTATTACTTTTATTAACTCCACGACCTTACCTCCAGATTTATCCCTTCGAGTGCTTCCGGGAGCTTTCTATTTCTGTAAGCTCTTGACCGAAAGCTCGTTGTAAAAGTTCAAGTGGCTACAATGTATTTCTGCTTTGTTGGTTATCATTGAAATCTGTCTATCTTTATTTTTATCCGATTGCGTCAGGAGAAGGGTTAATTATATCTTTCGAATGTATGTATGTCTATTTCTTTAATCTGCTCTGTAGCCTAAACGACTAAATGGATTTTAACATATGAGGTGCCGTTAGATTTGTCTTGGTTGTGAGAGTGAGGTAAGTATAGACATATCAAATCCATACTAATATTATAAATGCGAAAGTGTGTCTGTCTGTCTGTCTGTTAGTTACCTCTTTACGCTTAAACCGCTGAACCGATTTAGATGAAATTTGGTATAGAGATAATTTGAGTACCGGAGAAGGACATAAAATAGATTTTATCCCGAAAATCATCCCCTACGGAGGTGAAATAGGGGATGAAAATTTGTATTGAGCTACGATATAAACGAGTTCCACGCGGACGGAGTAGCGGGCAGAAGCTGGTATTTTAATAAAAGGAATGAGAAGGGGGTTACGTTTTTGTAACATTTTATAGACGACAATTTAAAAAAAGCAGCTGTGTTTTTAAGAGTTCGCTCAGTCTTGTTATAGATAAAGGTTAGTTTAGGAGCCTAGCATAGAGGCATTCAATCTTGGTCAAATATTTGCCCTTACTGGGATTTGAACCCGGGACTATTGCAATGGATTAAGCGCTAAATAAAAAGAGGGATAATTACACAAAAGGTCCCATAGGGTCGAAGTGTATCCGTAAGGACCCCACCAATAAGATAAGATAAGATAAGAACCCGGGACCGCTCGCTTCGTAGGCAGGGTCACTACGGCTGCCTATCGTCGTTGTACAGTCAACAGCATAAATAACTGATCATTTATGTACCTTGTCGCTTTCAATCGTTTCACAATTTTGTATGACATTTCAAAAACGGCGTTAAAGCGATAAGGCACATAAATGATCACTTATTTATGCTATTGACTATACTATGGGTATTAGACAACGATAAACATACTTATATAGTGAAATACATAAATATATACATAGAAAACATCCATGACTCAGAAGTTAATACTCGCATCCGTCACATAAATAATTGCTCTGACCGGGAGTCGAATTCAGGACCGTTAGCTTCGTAGGCAGATACACTACCAACTTGGCTACTGCGTCGCCAAATACAAACCATACAGAAAGTTCTACAAGCCTAGAGCTTAGTTTGGGTCTAGATCAATTTGTATTAGATTGTCCACCGACATTTTTTTATTTTTCATTTATTTATTAAATGCTAATCTAGAGCGGTTTAGCATTGGGAATATGCATGGATTTTTTAAATCGCATTTCTCAACAAAATATGAAAATACCGTAAAAGCGGTCACTAAATATGAAATTAAAATTAAAATCGGCCAAGAAATACGGATTTTAAACTGCTAATTAGACAGCAATTAGACAGAGAAATCCGATATGCACTGTGACGATATGTACCAGGTCGGCCATATAAACTCCATGTTAAATTCTGTTTTAGTACAAATAAATCGGAACAAATCTTCGTTGGTTTATACTCGTATCTTGGTTATTTTAATAGCTAGGTATTCAAAAAAAAAATTCTCAAATGTTACATGAATCAGCTTTTACTTATGACGCTGTGAAAAAAACGTCTTGAATGTTCCCTATTCATCGTAGAGCTCGTCGACAAGCTCGATTTTACGTTTAAAAATAACCCACTGGCCAAAAAACCTATTTCAGAAACATTCCAAATCGCTAAGGAAAATAAAAGTGCTACCTGAAAAAACTTTAAAGGTGTTACACACGATTGTGACACTATAGTTATGACGTTATGTTCTAGAATCATTTAAGCATTCGTCTGAACTTGAGCCACTTTGGATGTAAAGTATAAAAACATCAAAGCCATCTATCAATAATAAAATGGCTGGAAACGGCTGAAAGAAAACGTAAATACAGAAAAAAACGCATATTTTATGATAATAATCAATGCATATTGAATCTTATTGACAATGCAGTAAAGTTAAAGCTGCTTTCACTTCAAATTGTAGATGTATCTTTTTGACATCGAACGTAATACTTAAGCCACAAAAGCATTATGTACGATGGTCCATCTATTGAAGAATCGATCTTACCTCGCTAGTAATAAAATCGCTTGTTCTATAAGAGATCAGTGCAACTTACGTCGTGTAGCAGAAGAGCTATTGTATTATTTGTTGGTCCATGAATCACGGCCAAGTGGAATGATGCCAAGTATTGAAATGTTTGCAAGGATTGCTAGGTTCTATTTTTCTGTCGTTCTGTCTCTTTTACTCGTGAAAGTTTAAAATATTTTTTTTTTCCTTTTACCTTATTACAAAGATACTTTTAAAGGTTACTTAAGTACGTGTTGTGAAAAAATATTACATTCAAAAGGAGATGGCTGGATAGTTTGGACTTGTTTCAAAAGCAATGGTGACTGGTGGGAGCGAAACGAACGAAAATAGGATCAAATGACGGGAGAGAAGGCTTAAAGGCTTTTCTGTCACTCAAAATGTATGAAATGACATTCTGGTGCGATACGATATTGTCATCCCATACATTTTGAGCGATGGAAAAGAAAAACGTTAGTAGCTAGAGTTTGCATCTTGGCTAGGGCATGGCACTCAAACAGACTAAATAATCCATTGAAAGTGGAATTACATACTAGCAGATTCAAAATCCGGAATTTTCATAATTCCGAATGTAATTATTTCGATTGACCACTTAATTTTTTGATATTGCTAATAGTCTAATCTAACCAACAAACAGTAAATGAATTATACATTTTTAGTAGGTACCTATGTATAAAATAACAAATAACTTCGGGCAAATAACTTGGTATAGGTAATTCGTATTCCCACGACATCATTCATGTAATATTTGCTATGAGAAACTGTGACTGTTTACAAAACCTGCACTTCCATTAGGTACAATGGTACGTTGTGCTTATTTATATTCTCTTGACGTTAAAAACAGTTATACTATTACTAAATGTAACAATAGATCGTTTGAGGATAACTTTGAACCAGCAAAATAGTTAGACATCAAAATCATAACCCTCCTTTTTGCTTCGCCGTAGTTGGGTAAAAAACTAGAACACCTTACGCGATCTTAAATCAATGTTTGTGTCAGCGTATTTGCTATGAAAATTGTAGATGGCGCTAACTTATGTTTGTATAATAGAGATTAGTAGATCGTTAACCAATATGTAAGGCATCTATTTCACAAGGAACGTTTTGGCGCTCAAGCAGAGTATATCTACTTCACATTACTAATTGTTGGAGATACGAATATCAGCGACGGTGTTGACTTGCCTTCAAATTTAAGTAATAAATACATAATAGAGGGCGCTGATATCAATCACCATAACACATTTTATCCACGGTCGCCTTTATAATGGACATTGGTGAATAAAGCATCAGTCACTGTCGCACTTACTCTAGGTTTGTACAACGATACTGGACAACGATATAAGTAAATACTTAGGTATTATAGAACTTATATAAGCTTCGTAGGCAGGGTAACTACCAATTAGGCCGTCACGTCGTTGTAAGTAATTACTTATTAAGTACTTATGAGTATTTTATGATTGAAAAAATGACCTTCTGCTGGAGTTTCTTGCGGCGGTGCTTCTTCTCCGCAATGATGGTCTTACCGACACTCCATAATTAATAATTATTAATAATTATCGACGTTTAAAAGAACCCTCATGGGGCGAATAGACTTTTTTTTAAATATATGTATAGCTATGTCATGTCAAAGCTCGACGAAACAGTTTTACTTGGCTGCGTAGAGCCACTTGGTTTATGTTATTTACATTTCAGTTCAGTTCCAGAACCAAATGAATTCTCTCTCTTCCCACTAAGCACGATTCCTGTTAACTCTTTCACAATCCAATCAAATATATTTTCAGTGAACGAAAAGCAAAGACCGGAATTGTACGGGTGGGCTGAATGAATGACCTGTCGATACGAGTACGTTTGCGAATGAATTGTGTAAACCTTGTCAGAAATTAATGTTTTTACAAGTTGCCAGTACGCTTGTGTTTCATAAAAAGAACTTCTGTTTGACTGTAAGGCCAGCTAGTTTGGAGCAGACCATTTAGAGGTTCTAAGCATCGGTTCTAAGCTCCTGGTTGGATGAATGAACATCCTCATGTGAATGATAGTCAAATTAGAACAGCTTGACTACCTGGATTCCTTCAAGGAGACCGAAAAAAATTAAATTCCATTTCGAATTGAATTATTGCGAGCCCAACTCAATCGATTTTTTTCAGTACCTATTTTTTGTTTTTCTTCAGGGTTTGTACCCATCGGAATATAATAATACTTACCATACGGCGGTAGGGAACCCTCGGTGCGCGAGTCCGACTCGCATTTGGCCAGTTTTAAAACAATTAAATATTGTTCCAATAAAATCACATACATACTTATTGACCTTGACATGAACACATCCCGGATTTGAAACTATCTTGCACTCGTGTTAAATTGTCCGATCCAGAAATGGACAAACAAACTGACGTTTTGTATATAAATCGAAGAATACATTAGACTGATCTCTTGATTTCCGCCGGTTTCCTGGCTCCACGCCAAGTGAACGTTTTAGGAAGCGGATAGACTGTCGCGGGCGCCGAGCGTGGCGGTAAGCGGAATGATAAGCGAAGCGGTTTTTTACAATGTATCGCAACGCAGTAAAAGTTTACTCGTATAAGCTGGTAGACACCAGTGATTTATATAGAACTAAGCAAAAAGCATTGCACTCCTGTTTTAGACAGTCGTGTAAAAAAAATATACGTTTCTACAGTTTTCTTTCCTTTGGAACATGTTAACTTATCGCGTTACCCTTAAACTAACTATAAAAAACTTCGGAATAAGATGTAAAATGCCCTTTACTTATTAGGATTGTAATCTTTATTGCACTAAAGTTTAAGTTAAAGTATAACCCATGAATTTATTGTGCAACCCTTGATTTTGATTTTGTCCAGCACTTGCTTATGTTACTTCAGTGATAAATTATAATGCAAATATTAATGGTGTCTCAATGTTATTCTCTTAAAACAGGCGGTCGGCTTAAAAGTTCGAGAAACCATGCTGCCAAATTGAATACACGCGCTAAAATGTGTTTAGTTCGCTCTGACGAGACTACTTAAACTCGCCGCTTGGACATTCACTCGTTCGTCCGTCCGTCCGTCGTCGCTAGAGAATCACACCCCTGATCTGATGTTGAAGTTAGAAGGTAGTCTGGTCTCAAAGATAACTGTGCATTTTTTTTTAAGACGACAACAAAGTCAAGTCCCAGTTTTTTTCATCGAAACTTATTTAAGTAATTCAGTGAATATGAGAGTACCTAAGGCAAATGAGCACTCGGGTCAGCTCGATGGCAATAAATCGCCGCCGCCTATAAACACCGTTTTGAAGCGCCTCCGCTATCCGTATATCGACGTCAGTACCTAAGCCATCACCCGTTAGGCTGGCCAACTCAGGCGCACAGTATTTACAATTCATCTGCATTTCGAGTATTATTGGAAGTATTAGAACTCTTCACTGAAGCTTTGCTCTGGTTCATAGGAAACCGGCATCTCAGGTATTTTGAAGGAAATATGAGATCTAAGCTCGTCGCAATTGTTTTACAGCGGGGGTGTTATTCTCTTAAAAATGGCGGTCGGTCGAACGAACGAGCGAAAGCGCCGCGGCGATTTTAAGTAGTCCCGTCCGAGCGAACAAAACATATTTTAGCGCATTCTCAATTAGGCAGCCTTATACGTTCGAGAAGCCATGCTGCCAAATTGAATACACGCGCTAAAATGTGTTTTGTTCGCTCTGACGGGACTACTTAAACTCGCCGCTTGGACATTCACTCGTACGTCCGTCCGTTCGTCGTTGTTGATAGAATGACACCCCAGAGGTCTTAATATAGCGGGTGGTTGAATCAGTAGTTCTTTATTAGATTTACATAAACACATATTTATATAACTATTCAAATATTAGCTGACTTCTTAAAGAACGTCCGAAACTGACGCAATGACCTCAAGTGTTTTGTTATTTTGAGTTTTATTTGTATAACTAACTATACATTGTGTAATGGATTACGCTGCATGTGAATTTGGCAGTTTACATCGAATTATATTTGTATTTTGTTACAATAAACACAAGCACGTGCGAGTGTAGCGACACTATCTAAGCGAATGGTCTATACATGAGGCATAAAGCTAACATTTTTTTAAACTTGAATTGTGTCTAGGTTGTTGAGGTTAACTCTTGTTGAGGTAGGTACAGCCATGACATTTGCTCTCGCGTGTGGGTTCAATTCTACTAATGTGCATATGTCAAAAATCTATCGAGCTTCGACAAAGATTATATTCCCATCCAGTTTCCACTGTGGACAAATAAGCTACCTATTCTACTACCATATAAACAACACATACCTTAGTCTCAATAGAAACGCAATTGCACCACAATAGAAACTTAACCATAAGGCCAAAGACTACAGAAACATGTTTGAGTGTTACTAGAACCCAAAAAAAAATAGCACCAAATTAAATGTGTCACTTTTATTATAAATTCGAGAAGTTTACATTATTTCACATTGATTATTATATATTATTTGATATGCTTTTTAAATCTTAAAAAATGAAGCGAAAAACCACAAAATGAAATGTCAAGTCTCGTGTCAAATTTCAAAATTGAGTTGTAGCTGAAACCATAAAGGCGGCCACATACATACGGAATTCCGTTACGGAATTCCAAAGGCAGCGGCGCGGCCACATACATACGGAATGAAAAAAATCGGACGGACGTGTGTGGTAGGGTCATAGATTTTGCATGGATTAGCGGAATTCGTAATTCGGAAATCCGTATGTATGTGGCCGGCCTAATGGTAATTTTGTGCTTAGTTTTGGTAAGTAACTTCGAACTTTACCACGGTCCACAGCATTTAGCAATATCAAGGTATTCATATAGTAGGTATATCATGATTCGACGGAAAATATTTTTTTTATTGAACTATCGATCCACAAAAAGTAGCCATTGACGAACTTTGTCCCCAACCGCTAATTATGACAGATGAGACGCTGGGGTTTGATTGTGGTCCGATCGACGTGCGATTGATATATCACTGCCCCAATATTGTAGAATAAGTGTTTAACATTCCGTTTAAGTTCTATCGTACGAAGTGTCATTAGTGTCATTATTTCGATCGATCGTTACAGCAAGACACAATTCATATGGCGCGCGGATTAAGCAATAAAAAACTCTTGGTCACCGGCGTAAGAGGTTTGACGCACGCCATATTAATTGTGTACTGCTATAAGTCGAACAACAATTGAATCGTTACTTGATAGTAGAATAATAAATAGCGCTAAAATTGCCGTCCAACTGAGTTTCTATTGCGATCATAACACAAATTTGTTAGTTGAATTACCCCCCTGTATAATATTGACAATTTACTATAAGAAAATAAAAATCATTCTTTTTCGTCTTTTTATCCTTAGCGAAATGAGCAGTATTTGTAACACATATAATTGTAATTAAGTTTTCGAAAATAAGAAAAATAAGAGTTGCGGGGGCGAAAAATCGATCTGTCAGGTTGTCACCTTCGGGAAAACAGTGTTAAACCCGAGCGGCGCTCGGTCTTCCAGGTACTATCTATTATGATAAAAGAGAATTATTTGTTTGTCTACTTTTATCACTTTTACAGCACCATATAAAATATTACCCCGTGGTAGCTATTGAAGATAACGCAAGATTATATAGATAAAAAGTTAATTTTAATAAAACGTAAAATGTTTTTTAAGTGGAATATGTGTTTATCATGTATGCACCATTTTACAAGTGGGACTTATTGCTACCTAATATTTCACATACATACACACATACCTTCTCGCCTGTAATCCCAGAGTGGGGTAGGCAGAGCCACAGACTCAACAACAACTCCAAAAACTTGTTGATAATTCTGTAACCACATTTTGCACAATTCGGCTAAGATGGTTACCAGCGTATTAGTGACAGGTTGCAAGCCCATCGCCTAACAGTACCTACTACAAGCCTATTAGTATTCCCTTAGTCGCCGCTTACAACATCCACGGGAAGACATGGAGTGGCACTATTGTAACTCGGTAACCACACACCTCACATAATATTATTATTTCACTATATTAGTATGTTTTTCGTTGTCTTTGGTTTGAGGTTTTGTCCATTTGTGTGATATTCTTCTCTGCTTTTTAGAATTATTTAAGCATCGGCAGGCCTTTGCGCAGGGTCCATCCAGAGCACTACCATCATCTTACCTTTTAATCTGACGCAAAACAGCAGTGTTCACATTGTAGTGTTCCGGTGCCGTAAGACACCCGCTAAAATAACTACATAGCCTACTCCGCCTAAATCCCCACGGTTAGCAATGCATTTCCAGTCTTCACATTGTGTTCGTAAGATTGCAATAGGAAATATGCGTGGATTTTTTTAATCGCATTTCTCAATAAAATATGAAAAAACTGTAAAAAAGAATACCAAAGGCGAAATTAAAATTGAAATCGGCCAAGAAACACGGATGATAGTACAAGTATCAACTGTTAATCAGACAGCGATTAGACACAGAGATCCGATATGCACTGTGACGTCATGTAACAGGTCGGCCATATAAACTCCATGTTAAATTCTGTTTTTGATAGAAGGAGATAGGAACAAATCTTTGTTGGCTTATCTTGGTTATTTTTATAGCTATTCATAAAATGTTTTTCTCAACTGTTTGTTACATGAATCAGCGTTTATTGAAGCTGTGAAAAAAGTCATGCATATTCCCTATTTTGAGATTTCAAACGTCTATGGGTCTCAGATCCCACTTTTCATGTGGGTTTGTCTTCTCCATACCATAAACAAATCATGTCTGTTTGTTGCAGGTGAACGGAATAGTCCTTCACGGGAGATGCCACCTCAACGCGTCAGCCATCATCAAGGGTCTCGTCGGGCCGGTCTTCAAGATCATTTTGCTGAGGTAAGCCTTCTCCGTCATCATTGTGAACTAAGTAAATAATGCCATGATCAAAGATCGGATATCCGAGTCTTACCTAAAGTTTGCGAGACAACGTATCATTACGCACGTATCATTACGCAGTTTTCATTTCATCTAAATGTATTTCTCGCCACATGAGTTATTTTTTTTTGGTAGTCACAAGTCTACCCTAACCTTACCGACGTAATTAATGATTAAGATATCCTAAAAACATCATGGTTTCAGCAGAAAATAGCTGAAGAGGAAATGAAATTCAATAAAATGATGGAATCGATGAAGCGAAATTCGAAAAAAATATGGGTTTCCAAATCATGGTTAATATGCAGTGTTTAGAAATTAGAACCGGGTATTATTATAATTTTTATTGAAAAGGTTTTTTGATCTTGGTCGTAATACGTAATAGGAGCTCAAAACTTTTTTATTTTAGTAAGTACTTACCTAGTGATTTTACATAGACTTTTTTTTTTTTAAAATGAGCACTTCTTTATCTTGTTAAAAATAACACAATTTAATTTCCCAACGGCTCTGAAAAAGATAAACAAACACTTATCACGATAATAAAATGCAAAGAGCCTTTTCTCAGACAAATATCTATTCTGGGCTTATTATGACGTCATAGATAAATTGATGACATCTCAGGCACATAAAAAAGGTATTAAACGGTAGAAAAGGCCGTTTAATGGGCCCGTGGAGAAAAAATACTGGAAGAGGCCCTAGGGCAGTAATAGAAGCAGATAATTTCTGTATAAAAATGTAAGAGATTATTTTTTGTGATAAACTAGACATAATCACGGTTTGGTTCTTCTAGAAATAAAAGTATAATTTATTGTTAACTTTCGTATTTTTGTCATAATGTTTAGTAACTGGGACCCAATTCTCGTGACTTCGAGATGATTTTTCATGCGAGATATGTCGAAAAAGTGTATGCAGTTGACAGTTCATCTCGCATGAAAAATCATCTCGAAGTCACGAGAATTGGGTCCCTGGCCGGAAGAGACACCAAATAGGGACTCATAAAGGATTAATGGGGTGAGGCCTTTGCCCAGCAGGCTTTTACAGGCTAGTGAAAAAAAAGTATAGTTAAACACGTAAGCCTCACTCGAGAAAATCACATTCTTTTCTGAAATTTTCAGTATAATCAAAAATAAATTGTGTCTAAACATGATTATTTCATGAATTTTGCCAAAAAAAATAACGCAATTGGCTTTATTTAACACTTCATGACACATCAGAAATCTCTAAGCATCAAAAATATCGCTAACTTTGTGTAATCTAATGTTATGTTATATATGGATCATGCGTGATATTAGAAATAAAGAAATAATCTTCTTTTTTATACTTTGCAATTTATCACAACGCAGTACATTGTAACATATCAAAATAATAATAATATATCTAAATTCCTATATAAATTTTGTTTTGTATCGATTGTGGCTAAAAATTGTTTGCATTTCCTTTTATGGTTCTTTAGGTCTTTTTGTGCTCATACCCATCCATTCTATAATTATGATTTGACTGTTTATAACCTGAATAAATAAATAAATAAACTAATATATCGATATATTTGATCCTTGGTAATTTTTGACGTAAGTAAATATTAGGTATAAAAACAGACGCATAGGTAATTTTAGTTTGTTAATTTCTAAGAAGTGATACTGAGCTATACTGGCGTATAATTATTATTTAACCTTGCCCCCGTACACTATTTCCCTGGAAAACGTCCCGTTCTTTTTTTTATTACCCGACTGCGGCGGAGCCCAAAAGGAGGGTTATGTTTTTCACCGCCATGTATGTATGTATGTATGTATGTCCAGTTCTATGTTCCCCGCTACAGCAAAAACGGCTTGGACGATTTTGACAAATGAGGTATCATTGGATTCGTCTTCGCAGCGAGAGTGTCATAGGCTAAATTTTTTAGACATAATTTTACTGATAAAATGCCACTTCATCGCAACTAGATCCCAGCGGCTCCGTCGCGCACAATGAGCGATCAAAGCGCGCCGCGCCGCCTCGGTAGAGGGCGCCTCGTTACCCGCACAAAAGGACGCATTTGGACATACGACGAATTTAAAAGACGCCATTATTCGGTTAAATAAACGAGTGCTTCATAATTTGAATGAAATACCTGGGAAATCGAGCATGCGAATAAAAAGAAGCATAGCAAAACACTGGGCTTTCGTTTTTTTTTATATAAATATAAATAGTTTAAAAAACCCTGATATTATGCTTAATGTTTCTATGATGTTCAGCCTAACCGATTTTCATAAAAAAGTCGTTTAAATCGGTCCATCCGTTTTGAATTTTGAATTTTTGTTTAAAGTCACCCCTATTTTTTTGTCGGGTTAAAAATCAAGCGCACAAAGAGACGTATTTGGAAAAACGTCATTTTTGAAAGATTTATTCGATTACGTATCATAAAGGGGTATTTCATATTAAGGAATAAGAACAGCGGGCCTATTATGGTCATAATTATCGAGTGGATAAAACATCTGTCACTTTCTGACCAGTTAGTAAGTGCGAGAGTGACGGATGCGTTATCCACCGCGATAAAGGCGACCATAATACGGGCCCAGGACTATCTGGTCCGGTAAACCTTGACAGATCATTTTCAGAAAAACAAATTCCATTATTTCGAGATTTGACGATTTTATTTTGAGATAGAGATATTTTGAGTGGACTACAATTAAGTAAATAATTGAATATATAAATGATATTGTTGTTTATAATATAACATAAGGTAAATGAGAGCATTCAAATGCTACAGATGTAGTTAATAAACACACGACACCGTGTTTTGTCGGAGCAGGGTAGTGATTCTTTCAAAAGCAAAGGTGAGCGAACGCAGGAGTGATGTCCAAGCGGCGAGTTTAAGTAGTCCCGTCAAAGCGAACAAAACACATTTCAGCGCGTGTATTCAATTTGGCAGCATGGCTTCTCGAACGTATAAGGCTGCCTAATTGAGAATGCACGCGCTAATATGTGTTTTGCTCGCTCTGACGGGACTACTTAAACTCGCCGCTTGGACTAATACTTAAGAGTGGCCCTAAACAATATGCATTTGGTGAACATTATCGTTATAGAAAATGTATAGGAATGACGTAAGCTGTCAGACGGTCGCGTCGAGCGCTTTATGCGAATTCTATAAACTTTGAGAGTTTTCGTTAATCGTTTACGTTAGCGCTAAGTATTTGCCTAGAGCCCAAGTTCGTATTTAAGCATTGACCATACCGAAGCCTAAAACTCGTAGTCAGCGTAAATTGTGGAACGCAATGATATAGTCGTAGCATTGTATACTCTATTGCTAAATACATTAAATTTAAAATGCGCATACAATAACTTCGCAGTTAGCCGCCTTCTTTGGTATTAAAGTCGCCGTCAATAGAACTTGCAAAAGATGTAAACAAAACCAAACGAACCAATTCACCATGATTACTCAATAATCACGTACTTTTAAAGATCAAATGAGGTCTTTGCAATGATTTATACACTAGATCATTATTTTAAAATTAAGTTTAAGATGAAATAACTATTCATTATACGTTATTTTTTATAAAAACACGCTTGGTGAATATTTGAGGTTATGTGTCAAACACTACTAATTTGTGTACATCGTTCACAAGTTCTATTGACGGCGACTTTACGGCAGATATTTGGCCGGTTGTACTATTACTTATTCTGTGGTTGTGCCTTTGCAATAGAGTCTATAATATAATATACCGCTCTATTTTCCACTCAAGTTGGTAACAAGATCTCATCTGTACTTAACGCAACAAACCGACGTTTGGACTCGTTTGATTGATCTTGATGGACGTATTCTGCCCATCTGATTAACAAGGACGCATGCGCCATTTGATAGTCAGCAAGTTTAACCCCTATCTTAAGAAATAAAGTCGCTAATACATACGTCGTTCTATGAGACATACGCCCTTTTTTCTCAGGAGGACAGTGTTACTAACCGAGATTAAGTAGTCCTGTCAGAGCACACAAGAATCATTTTAGGGCGCGTAACTATTCTTTATTAGGTAGCTTAAACCTCGCTCTATTGAGAAAGATATTGAGATTAAGAAGGGTATTAATTTTTTTATCGAAACACCTTTCAATGTACGAGTCGTTACGCAGAATTATTATTTCATCTAAAGGCATGTGCACGAGTTTTTTTTTTTTTGGTAGTCACAAGGCTAAATAAGGGTTACTTAGCCCACTATGTAATTAATGTTTAAGATGTCCTGAAAACATCGTGATTTCATAAAAAAAATGTGTTTGATGAAATTAAATTCGACGAAATGTTACAATCGATGAAGTGAAATTCGATTAAATTATTGTTTATAAATAACGACTAAGTTTTCTATAAAAGTACGATTGTCAAAAAGGTGATATTTGCTGAGGGTAAAATTTATTTTCAGTTTTAATAAGGTCTTAAGTAACTAATTTTGCTTTTTTTTCTAACAGGCGGAAGTTAGCCCTAGAAGACGTCGCCGTGAAGCCTCTTACGACGTTTCCGGTAGTTCTCGAAGAAGAGGTAAGTTACTTTTTTTTTCAATTCTGCAAAATTTCCTACAATTCTTGAATCTTCATCATGGTTTCAAAACCAAAAGCATATTTAAAGACATTGGTCATTTT
The DNA here is from genome assembly GCA_948252455.1 of Acleris cristana. NCBI lineage: Eukaryota > Metazoa > Arthropoda > Insecta > Lepidoptera > Tortricidae > Acleris > Acleris cristana. The sequence continues at coordinate 9,364,753 of OX411795.1, read as the reverse complement.
TAAGTAGGGTCTGAAGCCCATAGACATAAAAACTATACAAACTTAATAAAAACTAAAACACAATATTTAAAGAGACAACAAATATAAAAAAATAAAGAAGTTATCATTATTCATTCTATACTACTAATATAATATAACTAGAGGACGCCCGCGACTTCGTACGCGTAGAATTCGTTTCCCGCTACTCCCCCCTTTTCTTCCCGTTGGGGGTCGATTTTCGGAAAATCTTTTCTTTGTGCTCACTTACATCATGAAAGGAATCCCTGTACCAAATTTCAAGTTTCTAGGTACAGTAGTTTTGATTGTGCGTTGATATATAAGTCAGTCAGGTTATGCCTTTTATATATTATAATATATAGATAATATAATAATAATCCTACTAATATTATAAATGCGAAAGTTTGTGAGTGTGTTAGTTTGTTACTCCTTCACGTTACAAAAGCTGAATGGATTTGAATGAAATTTGGAATGGAGATTACCCTGGGTTCAATTATAGGCTACTTTTCATCCCGGAAAATTTAAAAGCTCCCGTTGGAATTAAGATCATCAAAATCTACGCGGACGAAGTCGCGGGCGGAAGTTAGTTTATTCATATATAAAAAAATATCACGTACCTACATTATATATGATACGGAACCCGTAACTAATGCGTATTCGATTTGCACTTGCCCGATTTGTAAACATCTATACGTTATATAAACGATACTTAAAATTAAACCGATAACAAAACGTCTAGATACTAACATAACACTGGCCATTTACAAAATTAAATTTCAAAAACAGAATTCGAATCCGTTTCGAATCGACTAATTAAAACGAGTATTTTACTAAAAAAGATAGATTACACTTTATTATTTAAATTATGTACATTAGTGCTCACAATGACCTTGTCGACTAGTTCTCTATCCCGCTCGCACTTACGGCGTGTCGAATGCCAACATAATCCGTATGATTTTCCTTTGAATTCAATCCGAATGAAAACAAACTCTATTAATGTTACGATGAGGGTATAGAATCGATTGGTATGAAAAGTTTCAGTGTTTACATTTTATTTCCATTCCATAGTGGCGTATATTACCATGTTCAATTGATTTATTTTGGATGTTTTGCGGTTTGTGTTAAGGTTAGTATTAAAATAGCTGGTTGGACGTTTACGGTAGTATGGGTAAGGAGATTTTTTGTATATGTTATCTTCCATAGCAATGTCATATTGCAAACACACTGTGTTTGTAGTTTGAAGATGGTTTAGAGCCGATGTAAACGCGTTCGAATTTTAAAAACGGTTTAAATATATACAGTGAAAAAAAAACATTGAGTGCATAAGTGAAGTGATAGACCATAGAGTTATCTGTGATTTTTAGAGGTTTTTAATAAATGAGGTTAGTTAAGTCAAAACATTGGAATATTGTGATTTAACCATACAGGTCAAATATCGCAAGTTAACTATGTTTTTGGCAGTCATGTCATTAAATAGGAGAAAATTACGCATTAAGAAAGTAGTTACTTAACCGTGGCATTTTTTTAAAGTTTATTCAGGTACTGTTTATTATTAGGTATGCATTAATATGAAATATATTCATCGACTAAGTTATGTAGGTAAATGTTTTGTTACCAACGTATTATTGTATTAATAGATCATCTCCAGCAAAATATTATTTATGTATTAAGGTTGATTTTTTATCTTGAAATTTGACTTTACGTTTTTTGGTTTACCTATCTATATCATGTACAGTCAGTAACAAAAACATAGTTAAAGACCGAAATTTTTAAAAGTATGTATTCTTTTACGAAATCATTATCTCTTCACTACAGGGCATATTTGACATCACAAGCTTCAAATATTTGTGTGTTGGTCAGCATGTTCTTTCTCTGTAAGACGATTTTGAACCAGTTTGAACGGGTTGAAATTTGATATACTTTTGTAAACTCGATGACATTGAAATAGCATGAAGCCGTGAACGTCGGTGGCCTATAGCGGCGTAGTGTAAACTCGTGATCGTAAGGTACTGAGTTCAAATCCCAGCAGTTGCCATGGACCAGTGAGGTTTTCTAACGTCTTCCCCGATACCATAGAGTGAAGGAAAACATCGTGAGGAAACCTGCACATTCGAACAGCTGAGTGTGAAAGAGGCTAATTGCACAAAAGATCTTAGAGGGTCCAAGTGTTAATCTTTATTGCACAAACATAAAAAAATCAGTCCAAAAGGTAAACTTAATGCCTAATGGGTGCTAACCTTCATGTCTGTAAAAGACTGGGTCTCGATAAGTGCCTAATGACTGTACAAAAAAATACAGTCATCAATATATTTTTTGCTGTATTTCTAAAACAGTCACAGATATTTTGCAAATTACACTTAGAGTTTGCCAAATTTTATGTAGTAAGTGCTACTAAAATTTTTTCTTCACACTTTGAAAAATATCGTCGCTTTCCGCAAATCGCTACTATAATTACGAGAATGTGTTTGTTGGTTCCTGCCATCCTAACGCCCAATCCAATTGGTCCCGTTTGAGAGTTACGAAGCCACAGACAGATATACAAACAGATAACTAACACCTTTATTTCTGAGTAGGGGGTTATACATTTTCTTTTATCTACGCAAATACTTACCTACTTGGTTATCTTCGTGAAAATTAGCATCTTTAACGTTTCATTAACGTGATATTATCACTAACGTCATATTTTGTAAAAAGACAATGTTCAGGCATTGTTGTGTCTTTTAACAAACTCCTTCGTGATTTCGTCAGCGAATTATTCAATAGCGGAAGCCTGTCCCGTATGCTTAGAAAATAATAATCATCTTGGATGTGTTGCAGTTTGACCTAATACGTAAATCAGCCGTGTTAAACATTTTCTGACGTGACCACACCCGTGGAAAATGTATAACCTAAGGTATAACCCGGCAAATTCACTAAAATGCTAAACATTTAAATTCCGCGCTAGTTCAAGTGGCAGATCTTTATTAATGTATTTATTTAATCTTTATAGTAAAAAAATACAAATTTGAGTAGAAAAGGTGAACTTAATCCCTAATGGATTCTCTACCAGTTGACCTTTCGGCAAATCAGATTTTTTTGTAGTCGGTGCAATATTGTACGAACCATACCATCGATCTTTCCCTCATTGAAGTATTTTCAAGAAATTACTAAGAACATTCTCGGTAATATTTGAAAGCATCAAGAGTGTTCTATTTGCATACTAAAATTAAGAATGATCTTTGAAATTACCGAGAATTTCTTATAATTTGAGGAGTTTCTCGTCGGTACAATGCATACCTGTACCTATTACGACCCTGAATTTTGTGTATGTGCTCAGTTACTTAGCAGAATTTGCAAGTTTATTTACGATTATTCCTTCATCACATATAATTTGTTACTACGGAAGGCACTCAGGTAGGTGAGGTGTAATAGTTATGACAGCACCGAGCGTCCAGTGGCGCCCTCATTACTATTATTGTGTTTTCTAATAAACTAAAGTATTGTATTAAAATCGAAGAGTGTTTTTTTGTTGTAAAAATAAATACAAAATTTATGGAATATGTGACATAGTTCAATAAAAAAATATTAGAAAAGGCACTTTATTGATATTTTAGTTTTGCTTGTCCGAACCAATTTTATACTATACTAGAGGGCGCCCTCGACTTCGCACGCGTAGAATTAGTTTCCCGCTACTCCCCCCATTTCTTCCCGTTGGGGGTCGATTTTCGGAAAATCCTTTCTTATTGCTCACTTACATCATGAACCCCTGTACCAAATTTCAAGTTTCTAGGTACAGTAGTTTCGGCTGTGCGTTGATATATAAGTCACTCAGGTTTGCCTTTTATATATATAGAAGATTTATTTTGTGCAGATTTTTTTAACTATAGTACTAAAGAATTAACAGTATCGTCATATTTACAATAGATGATTAATAATAGAAGGTCATAATCATCAAAAATATCAACAATTCTCAACACTTTCTATCTGTCCTGTTGTTATTTGTATCTATCTAATGTAATTTTGTATTATTAAGAATTAATGTCTCTTTTTCTTTATCTTTAAAAAATAATTTACACCATTTTCCTGTGTGGTCTTTACGTGCATTATTTATGTTGTAAATGACTCATATATTATGAACTATCATTGTGTATCATATCTAATTTAGTATCTGAACAACAAATATAGTATGCATAATGATTAATACTAGTCCATACTAATCTCACTAATATTATAAAATGAATGTGAAAGTTTGTACTTGCGTTAGTTTGCTATTCTTTCGCGCTGCAACGGCTGGACGGATTCGGATGTAATTTGGAATGGAGATAGTCATACCCTGGATTAACACATAGGCAACTTTTCATCCCAGAAAATTTTAAAGTTTCTGAGGGAATAAAGACAATCGAAATCCCCGCAATATCGGATACTATACAACTAATTTAACGCGGACGAAGTCGCGGGCAGAAACAAGTACTTATATTAAATATGAAAGTAACTTGGTCTGTTTGTTACATTTTCACCGCTGAACTGATTTTGAAAAAACTTTAGTAAGGAGTTAGCTTGAATCCAGAGACTTACACTTACTACCTTACCGCGTACTTTTTACCGCGAGTAGCGAACGGTGTCGCGCGCATCAGCTAGTATTGGTATAATTATGTACATGTGGTGTCATATGTCACACCGTGAGAAGTCGCGTGTACTCGATTATATATGTTTAGAACGATATCAATATCACATCTAATTGCATTAGCATACAATAGGTGACGGAAGATTTTTAAAGGTCCAATTAGTGGAATTTACATTGGTAGGTTAACTGGAACGATGCATAGGAAAATTACACAGTTACGCTGCGGAATCGTCGCGTAAACGCTCAGCTGCCGCGCTACTGTGGTGGTGTAAGGACCTTGTGCAAGCTACCGTCACCTTAACCTACCACCAAGCAGCATTGTTGTGTTCCGGTGAGGGGATAAGACAACCAGTAAAGTTACTAGCATGGAGGCATTACCCTTGAATCGCCGACACTAAATTCACCGAATTTTCATTTCATAGCATTTTCATTTCATCGAACAGGCATTTCCACGTGCAGGAGTTATAATTTGTTGGTGGTCACAGGTCTAACCTAACCTAACCTACTTAAACCATGCTTAAGATAACCTAAAATTAGCTGTCGATGAAATGAAAATTCGATGAAACAACGCATTCTTAAAATGAGTGTCGGTGATTCAATTACATCTTAGTCCTCTGCAGCAACGCATATGCGGTCGTAGGATTGTAGTCTTACGATTGTAGGCTTGAGAATGCAAATCCTGTAAAATAACCTGTTGTTGTGTCTATCAGCTTTGGTTTATATATCTAATATCATAACATTCATAACTATTGTATTCATTTTTTGCCAACTAAGAGAAAATCTTTCTTGTTCGGGTCTATTTTTTTTGTGTGATTTGGCGCAATCAGGCCATCTATTCAATTTGTACGAGGGAATAAAGAATCATACATAATTACTAACTCCTATACATACATACAGACCAAAAACTATACACCGCACTTTTTTTTAAAGTTGGAAAAAAACACTCAATTAGATTTCCACATTAAAACACCTTTATACATCTTCAGAATATTCAAATTTACGACCATGCAAAACGAGTTAAATAATTATTCATACAAATTCAAAAACTAACACATTTTCAAATGAATTCCACCTTTATTTGTATGAAAGTAAGGTTCACGATTATAACAATTAACTAAAATGTTGTATGCTAATTAACGTAAAGGTGTAAAAAGATAGTTAAAAGACACGTTACAATACAGCAAGAAAACATTTTTATATTAGCTTATGATTAGACTAAAGGACGCCCGCGACTTCGTACGCGTAAAATTAGTTTCCCGCTACTCCCCCCATTTCTTCCCGTAGGGGGTCGATTTTCGGAAAATCCTTTCTTAGTGCTCACTTACATCATGAAAGGAACCCCTGTACCAAATTTCAAGTTTCTAGGTACAGTAGTTTCGGCTGTGCGTTGATATATATTAAGTTAGTCAGGTTTGCCTTTTATACAGGGTGAAATCTGGGTCGTGGTACAAATGATCACCTCTGTGTTCTACCCATGAATATGAACAACTTTCACTATGGGACCAATTGTGAAATCACGAAAAAAAAAACAGCTGTTTCATAGAAAAATTCAATACCTACGTATTCGACCAAAATGTGTGAAACAGCTGTTTTTTTTTTTCGTGATTTCACAGTTGGTCCCATAGTGAAAGTTGTTCATATTCGTGGGTAGAACACAGAGGTGATCATTTGTACTACGACCCAGATTTCACCCTGTATATACATATAAAAAAAAAAACCCGTACAAATTTAGCTCTGGGCGATAACGTTTCTCATCCCATAAATCAAGTCATTGCCATTTGAATATATTGCCATTGTTATGACAAACTAGGTTTTTACGTTTCCGTTTTTTATTTATTTTATTTATTTTATTTATATTTTCATGCAAACGAAAAAATACAGTCCTAGTTTTTCATAATATCTACAACATAAGTATTCAAAATACTAGTAAGTACATTTGAGTGGGTTGAAATTAAAACTTCCTGTTAACCGAGGTTCAGCATGACCATTTTAACCGTTTTATCTTAAACACCGGCCGATTTCACCGCTCGCTGTATCAGCTGATAACATATTTACCTAACTGAATTGTTAAACAACTGATAAGCGTCTGACTCCACTGATTTGTGACCCCGTGAAAGAACTAAATGCCATTTGTTGAAATGAAAATGAGAGAGGAAGTTTTCATCTTCGTTGAAAGAAATTGAACAAAATAACTATGATATTATAGTCTGTGCCAATTGTAATAGACAAAAATGTAAACAAATTAGTACTGTTTGACACATAACCTCAATTTATTCATCAATTAGTGTGTTTTTTAACAGACCCGGCCAACTAGCGTCGTATTTACATCGCTTAACGTCGTATTTGCATTGTTTCTGCCGCGGTCTTATACGGTTGCCGTATGAGTTTTAAACAAATCCGGCCCACCAGCGTCGTGTTTACATTGTTTCGGACGCGGTCTAGTTTTAAGTACGGTAGCCGTATGTGTCTCAACCAGATCCGGCGGACTAGCGTCGTGTTTACATTGTTTAATGTCGTATTTACATTGTTTCGGCCGCGGTCTTATACGGTTGCCGTATGTGTCACAAACAGATCCGGCGGACTAGCGTTGTGTTTACATTGTTTAACGTCGTATTTACATTGTTTCGGCCGCGGTCTAGTTTAAAGTACGGTAGCCGTATATATCTCAAATAGATCCGGCCGACTAGCGTCGTGTTTACATTGCTTAATGTCGTATTTACATTGTTTCGGTCTAGTACGTCCGCCGTATGAGTCTCAAATAATTCCGGCCGACTAACGCAGCCTCGATTGTTTCGGCCGCGGCCGTATTAGTCTCAAACTTGCGTTGTTTCGGTAGATAGACAGCGTTTCTGGGCATTTTCAATTAGTTTGCCTTATACGTTCGAGAAGCCATGCTGCCAAATTGAATACACGCGCTGAAATGTGTTTTGTTCGCTTTGACGGGACTGCTTAAACTCGCCGCTTGGACATTCACTCCTGCGTTCGCTCACCTTTGCTTTTGAAAGAATCACTTCCCTGTTAGCAATAGTTACTTATTACATGAAACCTAATTTTCAACCTTGATTTAGTTCAAATCTTTTTATAGGCAAATTTTCCTAATCTAGCAAGCCGTTTAAAAATCAAAATATAATCCCTAACGACTATTTTATCAGAACCTGACCTCGTATCTAACATCTTAATTATGCTTCATTCCAATGTTTTGACGATGACGTACATTAAAAACTCCAACTATAGTAGTAGTCAAAAATCTAAAAGCTAAACTTAAAAAAAAACGCAGTCGTTATATGGATAACTAGAGCTAACTCTGTGAACGTCAGTGCGCCATTTAGGAACAAGTGACGTCACTGTCCTTAAAGAAATGTGATGACGTAATGGAATGGTGATGTGATGAAGTGATGAGTCGGTGATGGTGATCAGTCAGTGATGACTGTGATGAGCGAGCCCTGCGCGCGCCGGGTCGACTCGGAACTCTACAAACCTACAGCGCTGTTGAGGACGATATGGCGGCGGACTCTGTCTTTCAAGAAGAAAAAGGTGAGAGGGAACTGCTTTAGGAACCGATATGATTCTGTTAGTCAATGTCAATTTAATTTGACATTTGGCGGATCCAAGTTTGACGTGTAAAAGGGATAGATCTGGGGATCTAGTGAAAAAGGGCGTAAGTAGACTCACTCTCGTAATAAAAACGGTGTACACATAAAAGGAGTATATTTAGACTTAAACCCTTTTTCACTTGATCTTCAGGAGACTTACACCCTTCTTCACTAGGACTCCAGAGATATTGGTATATGGTGATGGTGTGGGATTGTCTATCCATATTAAATATATCGCATTAATTTTCAAAGGGGTATAAATGATCATTATTTTGCACACGCTGTATAATTTGTGCACAATTTTACTGTATCGTCAACATATTAAGCAAATACTTGGTGATGTAATAATTTAATAACAAGCATTCGAATATTTACACAAATACTTTTCAGTATCATCTTCGATATTAAAGGAAACGCGTAAAAAATTGACAGATAATAAATATTATTATATAACACCTCGTAGCGACAAAGATTTTGCACGTGGAAAAAGTATCAGGAATGTTTTTTTTACTAAACTGACTAATTGCTAAGTCTTATTTGTATAGTAGGACATTAACATCCCCAAATTTATATTTTTTGTTGTTTCGTGGATTTCTCAAGTAGGGTGTTTTAATTAAGTCAAGCTATTTTTGCTTTTGTAATAAAACAAGCTCTAATAAAATTGATATACACCCAAAGCAAAGAAAATAGTCTTTTTTTGTTTTTCTTTTCGTAGTTAAAATTGAAAGGAAGTAATATTTTGTGCTACAAAATGAATTAACTATTATTTACTTATAAAAATAACAATCTTTACTAATATTATAAATGTAAAAGTTAAAAATTACTCAATCACACCAGAACGGCGGAACCGATCTGGATCAAATTTGGCAAGGGATAGATTTATAGTATAAAATAGCACATAGGTTACTTTTTTTCCCGGAAAAATGTACGGTTTCCGAGGGAGGAGTGATAAACGACTTCTACGCTGACGGAGATGCAGGCAACAGCTAATTACCTTTTATAAATAACATAAATAAAATGTTGTAGCACACAATCTCACATTTCCTTACACTTTATTTAAACTACTCGAAATAATCTTAAATATTTATAAGGGAAAGTGAAAAGTGATCCGTCACTCTCGTACTTATGTACGTGTCAGAAAGTGACGGATGTTTTATTTTATCCACATTATGTCGCGCGATAAACGCAACCAGACTACGCAGATCTCCGAAATCATTAAAATTATCGAACAATAAAATTATAGCTCAAATTTTTAACGAAGTGCGTTACACTTACACCGTGCACCGTAAACATTTTCCGCTTTCCCTTTTAACATTTCAAATATCACACAAAAACCAAGTGTTTTTGCACCCGTTGTAAAATTACTTTCAGCACCGATATCTTATTTGTAAAGGTTATTTTTAACAGCGGCGGATGGCTTATGAATTTATAATTCAACCTTGAGCGATCCCTCGGTTTTGTATGAATACATTTTCTATTTACTAATGCTGATAACTAGGCAAACGTTTAATTTATAATGTTTAGTAATGGTGGTTAGATTTTTTTTACCCATGTCAATAAAAAAATAAATTAAAATAATGTGTGATACTAAGGCAAAGTCTAATAACATGTCCGCTGAAACATAATAAAATGTAAATTTTTTATCTACTAAAATAGTCTATATTAAGAAAATAACCAAAAAAAATGCTAGTTATTACGTTGTACTTTAATTGTTATTACTAATAAATATCTGTTTTATTTAATCTAAAGCCGTGAAATCAATGAATATTCAAATTTCAGTTAACAAAACGTTGCTTTCCCTGCAATCTAATAACTAAGATTTATCAATCTGGTACTCATTTTAATAGTGTCTTAACGCTGAATTGTAATAAATCTCCAATATAGACGTTCTCCGTAATTCCACTCGCTGAACTATCTCGATTATAAACAAACACACGCTCTGAACCCGGAACTATTCGTATTATTTAACAACATACTGAAATAGAACTGGGGCCTGTTTTATAAAGCTACAAATTACAATTTACAGGTTACAAGTTTCCATTTGACACAACCTCGACCAATGACGGCCAGCCATTTGAGCAGTGTTGCCAGTTTAGACCTGTAAAATTGTAACTTGTAGTTAACGGTTCTTTATAAAACCCAGCCTTAAGCGATTGTCAGAGATTGCTATAGAATAAAATGTAATAACTTATTGTCAGGCAACAAGACCCATATTTACAAATATCTTACAGACCAACATACATAACAATATATAACTTAAAATTAACAAATCCACTAAAACAGAATTTGCGGCGTCAGCTAGCCGGCAGCCACGAAATCGGCGAAATATGACACCCCTCGGCCAGAATTTCTCCTTAAAAAGATCGACAAACAGCACCTATGAACAAAATGTTTTTTTATTATTCCTGACCAGGGGTGCTTAGACCAAATGTTAATTTGCCCTAGTGTTACTATACGAAATAAAGATCGTTTAACGATTATTGATTTACTGTCGCCTAACAGTCAATCGTACTAAAGCTTGCTGGTTAGATTGGTCGACGTATATCGATGATCAACGTTGATTCCTACCATTGATTGACATAATACGTACCATCAAGGAATTAGTATATTTTGCAATTTGACATAATGTATAACCCGGCAAATTTACGTAGTATGTCAAACTTCTAAACACTAAAATTTCTCGATAGTTCATTCCTGGCGAGTCACTAATCTTTGCCATCTGGAAATAAATAACAACGTCAATTTATTTCATTGTGTCAACCTGCTTTACATTTAACTCCCGGCAATTACATTTCGTACATATACAAACACACACACACACACTACAGCGGCATTAAATACAGTGTCTCTTCAAGTGTCACATGTAGGATTACTCTGATATAGAACCTTTTAGATGATAACGTATCTAACGTATCTAAAAGACTTTGTATCAGTTACAATGGGCAAATTTAATATAGACACCGGCCAATGTAATACATAATCGCTAGTTGTTGCAGTGAATGTGGTTTATTTCAGAAGTGGTTGGACGTTTTTTGCTTTCCTTTTCTTTTGTATGCGTAGAATTTGGGTCTTTATTATCTGCCATCATCAGACCTCGGAATATACGGGGCAAAACCGAATGACAGCTAGGGATCGCCTATATCGATAAACTCAATTATCGATGCTTTTCCTATATACTTGTGATCGCTCCAAGTTATGTTTGTAAAAAAAAAATGAAAGTAGAGGTTTGCAAATGAAACAAAATAGTAACATAATTCTGGTTATTGAATCTTAACTTATCATCATCATATTTTTTTCCTCATTGTGTATTTCAGAATTACTATCCCATTTACTTGTTAAAATACTTAAAATAAACGATCAGAATTGGTTCCAACTTTTCGGGCGTTAAACTTCTCCGTCTCAACTGATGAATCCATCTCAGGTGTCTATAAGACTTTTCAATTTCTGTGGAAGTAATAGGGGCAAAACAAAAAAAATACACAAAACAATGCTGGGGGCGATCACTAGTATATGGGAAAAGCATCGATAATTGAGTTTATCGATATAGGCGATCCCTAGCTGTCATTTAATTTCGCCCCGTATATTCCGAGGTATGGCCATCATTAAGCTTGGCATTCACGACCGCTCCAACATGTCATGGGTTAGGCCATCTCTTCCAGCAGTGGACGCCCTTTGGCTCATATCATGAACTTAAATCTTCTTTAAGTTCGTATTCGCTGTCATCCATTTGCCAATATCTTTTCCCAGATACTCGTATACTGTTCGCACGCATTCTGTATTTCACTAATATGCGTTCAAGGCACTGAGTGAGAGTCAGGTAAACGCTTATATGCGTTGTCAGCAATACCCTCCAAAAGGTGAACTCGAAGAGATTTCCCTCGTGCCTAGCAGGGGTACTTTATATAGAACTAGAGGACGCCCGCGACTTCGTACGCCTAGAATTAGTTTCTCGCTACTCCCCCCATTTCTTCCCGTTGGGGGTCGATTTTCGGAAAATCCTTTCTTAGTGCTCACTTACGTAATGAAAGGAACCTCTGCACCAAATTTCAAGTTTCTAGGTACAGTAGTTTCGGTTGTGCGTTGATATATAAGTCAGTCAGGTTTGCCTTTTATATATATAGATATATTTTTGGAACATCAAGATGATATTGCTTAGGGCTTAATTTGCTTACTTTCTTATGTCCTTTCCAAAGGAATGATGTAGGCACAAAGGGCATAAGTTCACCTTTGTACTAATTTTATTCCTGTAATTTTAACATTTGTGTAATGTATCTGTTTTAGTACAATAAAGTGCTTAAAAACATTCTACGAGTAGGTACATACGGGGCCTCTATTCTATGCGGTAAATAAATATTGTTTTTGACATGTTATCGTCAACGCTATGATAACTCTTATTTACTTGACGGTAATGACGGCCGAGTTAAAAACATTACGATAACATTTCAAAAGCGATATTGTTTTACAGCGGAGAATAGAGGCCCAAAACACATTAATGACAATGTTCAGAATGACATAGGATGATGGTTTGATAGAAAATAGAAACCATAACTTCGTATAAACAAACTAAACAGATTCCGTCGAACAAATAACTACAAGTTAACAAAAGTGTGCTCTTTGCAAATGTATGGCAGACGGATCAACATTTGTACAAGTGTGGCGCAGGTGTAACGGCACGAGACAGTGTTTGTTTAGCAGTTCATGGCAGAAAAATAAGTTATTTTTGCATATCTAGTGCCAAAAACTCAATTATCAACATAATTAAGTCAGTCGAATTACGTCCACTACTGGGACCTGGTTTATAAAGCTACAAATTACAATTTACAGGTTACAAGTTTCCATTTGACACAACCTCGACCAATGACGACTAGCCATTTGAGCAGAGTTGCCAATTTAGACCTGTAAAATTGTAATTTGTAGCTTTATAAAACAGGCCTCTGGAGGCCTTTCCTAAAATCTCCACCTGCACTCGCAACCAGCTACTTTCCGTGACTTCCCATCCGCACTTTTGGAAAGCCTGGCGACTGAACTGAAAACTTGTCACTTTCCGGTACGTGGTCGCCACAATCGCGACTCCATAGGTTTTATGAGCTGTTACTATATTGCTTAGGTTATAATTATTTACCTACCTAACCCACACGTGCAGATTTATGTCAGTAATAGAAGTGTTTCTGTAAATTGCCTTATTCTTAATTCAAAAATCTTTATTATGGCGTGGAGAAGGCAAATTGGATCAAATAGGTAAGTTGAATCTTTGATCCATAGATATTTGCATTCTCAAGACTTAAGACTGCAATCCTGATTACCAATGCGTTGCCAACACTGAGGACTTAGATAGAATTCCTCTATGCTAGCTAGAGATTTCACTCCTGGTCTTATCCCCACACCAGAACATGACAATCCCAACTCTGCTACATGGCGGTAGGTAAAGTTCACAGAACAGAAAAAACAGTAGAAGTGACAAGTGGGCGTGTAACGTGTGGCATAGTTATGCGGAGCTCCGCATAACCTACCATACATTTGCCGCGATCGCTCATTTCAATATTTCGATATTTCTAAAATAGGAAATAAATCCAGAAGCATGCCTTATTGTGCTATTTTGGAGTGTAAAACTGATAGCCGCACCAAAAACATATTCCATGGCCGCGTGTTGTTTTTATGATAGTGTGAGTATTGGCGACAACAGGTCTGATACTAAGCGAAGCTCATGCCACTTCCAATGTTTTTTCTATTCCGTGGTTAAGTTAAAGATTAAGATGGTGTTAGCGATCCGGGCGAAACTTGCGCAAGGTCCCACCACCACGACCACCACTTATATCTAAAGGGGTCTAAATAAATCAGTTTATTTTTGAGAATCTGTGAAAATCTCTCAATTGGCATTCCTTTTTTCTTCTAGGCATATTGTGTACATACTAGGGGGTTACCATGACAAACTAATGCAGTCCAGTTTAGGTTGAAAGAAATTGACAGAGCTATAGCAGTTATGCAGCTCAGTCTCTCTCTCTCAACCTAAACGCCTCTGGTCAAAAAATGTTAGTTTTTTGGTAACAGGTACAAATGAGCCCCACGTGTATTTGTTACTATGTGTCAAAATAAGTGGTTTTTTCCACTTCTTATACAAACACTCGTGCCATTTGCGCACCTGCTAGGCACTTGTGCAAATTTTGGCTCAGTCTGCTACAAATTTAAAAGGAGCAATACGATATCTGTCCGAGTCTGTTTCAATTTAATTTAGAAACACTGCGAGTCTTACACCCGTATTCACAAACGTCACTATGAGGTCTCACAGTGCTCATGAACGCACAGGGTGGTTCAAATCGTCTCATAAACAAAAGGTCGGTCAAAAAGGCCCAATCACAAAGCTGTATTGAACGCAGTGCGTTTACACAGTGAAGGATCCTTTAAGTATTGTTTGTGAATACGGGTGTTATTCGCTCGCGATCTATATAAACCTGTAGTTCAAGGTATATTAGTTTAGGTCTAGACTAATTATCATAAACTAACAGCTACCGACTTCACCCCCACTGGATTTTAAAGGTTGTTATCAAAAGTTGTGATTTAAACTCACGCCTTCAACCTCACAGCGGTGCGCCAAAGTGCATCTAAAACTGCAACTTCGATAAAAAAATTATACCGCTGGAACCGTAAACTTTTCAGAAGTTCTGAAATATTCAATGTGTAGATAAGACTTGGTTACTTTAGGTTTGATTTAAAAAAATCCTAAAAAAGTAACAGTTGCTGAAAAAAAAACGTTAGGAGTTGCGATGATTATGACTTACAATACGTTATGAGTAAAACTCTAAAAAAATATTGATAATTCTGTAACCATATTTTGCACAATTAGGTTAAGATGTTTACCAGTTTATTACTGAGAAACTCAATACCCCAAAACGGTTTTTTTTTATTTATACTTACTATGTTAAACTTCATGAATAGGTACGTGAATATTACTTACTCCGGAGTTGCTTGGTTATCTCTCATTCAATACCCCCACTCGATCTAAGAGATATTATCCTCCCCTGTCCATTAAGTCCGCATCGTCCAGGTATAGGGCCAATAGTTTCCTAATACGTGCAGGTAAGAGCTACAACCTGGCAAGAGAGCTGGACCTAGATATATTTAACTGCAAGGCTCAATCCGTGAGACAAAAATTGTCGGCGAGGTGCTTTGAGTGAGTGAAACTAGCATGTATTTGCCAATTGTTTCATAGCTGTCAAATTTTGTTAGTTAATATAATTGTGTTTGTGTCGTTCTGTGTATTGTACGCATTTAGCATTTGTTCTATATCTAGTAGTGAGATCCTATAATTGGCTTACGGTTTCCTATTCGGTCTTTTGTTATAATTGTATAGCTGTTGGATTTCCTTAACGTAAATAAATCAATAAATCAATAAATATATTCCTGCGACTGTACCTACGTATGATGTTACGTTATATTCACAAATATACAGCGTGTTCAGTAATAAGATTGTGTGTGCTAACAATACTAATGCCGCTCCGATTGACTGTTGCCCAAACAAAGCAAATACGATGTATGGGTCGACAGAAATAGCCGTAGTCATGAATGTTACTTGTGTACCTACTTAGTACAGGGTATTGATTCTCTCAAAAGCAAAGGTGAGCGAATGCAGGAGTGAAGTCCAAGCGGCGAGTTTAAGTAGTCCCGTCAGAGCGAGCAAAACACATATTAGTGCGTGCATTCTCAATTAGGCAGCCTTATACGTTCGAGAAGCCATGCTGCCAAATTGAATACACGCGCTAAAATGTGTTTTGTTCGCTTTGACGGGACTACTTAAACTCGCCGCTTGGACATCACTCCTGCGTTCGCTCACCTTTGCTTTTGAAAGAATCACTACCCAGTGCTGCCCTCATAAGCCACAAGGTGATATCTCAAAGTCAATAGCCAAAGCAGATACAACCCTCATCCGTTAGTATTAAGGTTGCACTTGCTACGGGAGTTTTGGCAAAGATACAACCATTTGTCTTAGCAAGGCAGAGTAGAAGTCGAGAGAATGAAAGATGCAATGTTCTTTGGACTGAGAAATCTAGACACTTGTCTTGTACTGAAGTTCGAAGACAAAGCCGAGCGATACTACAGTGTGTATGGTCACGAACGTTAAAAAATATAGCTTGAAGACTTGAATGTCATTAGAGATTCCAGCAGGGCCTCTATTCCCGGCGGTAAAAACCATATCGTATTTTACCTCCCAAGTAACATTTTACTCCATTTAAGAGTACACATTTAGTTCCTAGGTGTACTTGAAGCATTATTACAGTTCACTCGTGATGTATAAGCTGCATTATTGCGATTAATAACGCCTATACCTGTATAAGGGACTTATATGAGTGTAGAGTTATATACTTTTATACGATTGTTGGTGTTATAATACTCTAACAACTATCCTTTAGTCAGCCGTCTAACTAAGAGCATTATAGGAGGGTAGAGATACGGCAACCGCTGTTTAACGGCCTACTTGTACGATGTTATAGAGCTAGCATTTAATAGAACACACGTGGTCATTTATAAAGCCAAAGGCTGTATGTTTACTTGTTTTAGACTGTTATACAGCTAGTAGCTGTAGTAGGACTTGTTTGTGATCATTAAAATAACCTTTTTTTACTACTGTACAGAAGTGTTTAAATGGTTCACATGTGCACTGTAGGCTGTTAAAAGGACTATATGTGTTGTCCATTAACATCAATAGCAGTTTATTTGTCCACAAGTTCTACTCTTATTTGCTGTAAGCTGAACATGAATGTGCATGTGATATTCTATTACACTTAGCATTCTAACAGAACACATGTGAACCTATATACGCTTCACGGCATTAAATTGGAGTTATAACAGTTCACATAGCCGTATTTCTTTTCCACCATTTTGTTCTCGTAACCTAAAATATTTACCAAATAATCTCCAAAATTATCATGCAGATTTATCACAAAATAAGCAGAGAGACCGTTTGAGTTTTGGTTTCATGTTATAATTAATTACCGTGGTATAATTATAATGCCAATATAATATCAAAAACTGAAAATTTTAGATTTCCTCTCAACCAGTTTTAAATATTTTAAAATGAATATCGCGTTTTTACAGAGGCGCGTGAATATTTTAGCTGTAAATATGTATACATTTCACGATAAAGTTGCATTCCCATGGCATTAACATGATTATGTATTTAAAACAGGTAACTTCCCGCGTGTTATATCATAAATTTATATCCAAATGATATCCGCCGGAGTTGTAAATTGTCTTTCTTGATAACCTTATACTCTATAATATAATAACCATGACAATAATAAAATAAGGAAATAATTTAGGGCACACGTGAACTTTAGGTTGCACTAGAGTACTTTTGTCGGATTTTATAACTGTGAAGGCTGTGTATTTAGCCACTTGTTACTCTTTATTACACTCATGGATGTTGCATGGTTCACACTGCGTCCCATATAGTGCCGTAAGTCAGCCTTAAGTCCGATGTTACTACTTAAACTGCTATTATAATGCTATTATACTGCTAATGTACAGCCATAGTGAACTTAAGGCTGTCTAATTTGTGCCCAAACTGGTTCTATAAGAGCATTATAGCAAGCTATACAGCTCTTATACAGCTGACTTGCAGCTTGCTGACAGCTTGTGGAGTACATGTGAACGACTAGACATCTTATATAGAACCCGGAATGTTACTTGGGCTGTTACGGTATTGTTTTGACGTCAGCCGCCATTACTGTCAAAGAAATAAGAGCTATCAAAACGGTGACAATACGATAACGGAACGATATGGTTTTTAGCGGCTAGAATACCGGCCCTGGTCATTTGTAAATATAGGAAAATAAACCTTATTGCTGTAGAATGTCAAGTTGACTTTGGAACAAAGATGAATCCAATATCTCTTCGACTGTATTTATTTTATGCGAACCCATTCAGGCCATATCTCCTTTAACCTACCGCCAAGCAGAAGTGTTCGCGTTGTTGTGTTCCGGTGTGGGGATAAGACAATCGGTGGAATTACTAGCATAGTGGCATTCCATCTTAGTCCTCAGGGTTGGCGACGTATTTGCGGTCTTAGGATTGCAGTCTTAAACTTGCGGTCTTGAGAATGCAAATGATAAAAGATAAAAAAGATAAAAGATGTTTATTCAGTAAGTAGGCCGCACGGGCACTTTTACACGTCAAAAATCTACCAGCGCTTCGCAAGAGACCACTGCTGAGAAGAAACCTACTGCCTAACCAAATGCCTACGTGTTTTAGATGTCAATCACCATCTACCCCTAGTTCACCATCCTGACAATGACAGGTGACATGTAACATTTCAGTGTACATGGTTCAGCTGATATAAATCTCACTGATGTGCAAGCTTGTTAATTTTGCAATGTATAGCGAATTGTTACCCGTCACCTAACATTGTCAAGATGGTGGAATAAAAAGCATGCCAGTAGAAGTACACTGACGAGTTGGTTTTCACGTTTGAGGCGAGAGCTATTGTAACGACGCAATGTACTTCTACTGGTATGCTTTTGCTGGCTCAATGTAAATTAGCCATAAGGGGCAGGTGGCTAGTGTACAGTCAGCAGCAGAAGTAGCTACGCAACCGAAGAAGTCAAAATGATCTGGATTCGACTCTATTGTCAAGAGAATACGTCGTGTCTAGATCATTTTGAGCATGTTATTCTGCTTAGCTACTTTTGATGCTGACTGTACCCAAAAAAACTATACAGTCTAAAGTTCAAACACAGAACCACCCTTTTTTTAAGTCAGTTATAAATATAATTATCTTAGAATTGTAGTCTTAAAATTGTAAATTTTTGTGCCTTAGGGTGGTATTCCACCTATCCAATTCTTTGTCCAATGTGCATTTGAACAAAGAAATTGGATGACTTCATCAAATTTTCTAGAAACGCTTACATTTGATCAAATGTTACGAAAGACATTTAATTCAAAATGGCTACCTACGCAAATAGTATAAAAACTTGGACCAAGATATTGGATAAATGGAATGAGCTTCCATCAAAGAAATTTGATCAAATATTGGATATAGAAATTGGACAAAGAATTCTTTCTCCAAAGTGCATTTGATCAAAGAAATTGGATGACTTCATCAAATTTTCTAGAAACGCTTACATTTGATCAAATGTTACAAAAGACATTTAATTCAAAATGGCTACGCAAATAGTATAAAAACTTGGACTAAGATATTGGACAAGTGGAATGGGCCTCCATCAAAGAAATTTGATCAAATATTGGATATAGAAATTGGACAAAGAATTGGATATCAATCAATCAATCAATCATTTATTTGCTAAGAAACATAATGTTACATGGTGGTAAGGAACAATTATGTAAAACCAAGATTGGCATGCAAAATAACATTCCACTTAAAGCAAGATAGAAAATAAACATATAGATAAGAAAACCTCTTGCAACAGTAATAGGAATCAAAAATATGCACATACATTTTATATAACTAGTAATGACAAGCCTGGTCAAACATTTTACCAAAGTATTCTTCTAATTTGTAAAAAGGCCTCTTTAATAAAAATAATTTTACCTTTTTCGAAAATTCATTTAAATTATTACATTGTTTAATATCATTATTTAATAAATTGTAGATTTTAATTGCATTATATTCTAAACTATTCCTATAATGTACATAATTATTGTGTTTTGGTAACTGTATGTCAAAATTATTTCTAAAAGCGTGCCTTCTTGTTTCTAGTTCACTTTTTAACTTAAATCTAGTCTTATTTCTAAAAACAAACGTGCATACTAGGTAGATATACAGAGAGGTCACTGTTAATATTTCATGTTTTACAAATAATGGTCGGCAGTGGGCCAGTGGTTTTGATTTACTAATGTAGCGTATGGCTTTTTTTTGCATTAGTAATATTTTATTCATGTGTACATTACTTCCCCAGACCTCCAGACCATATCTTACAATACTTTCAAAATAGGCAAAGTAAACAATTTTTAATGTTGAGGAATCTAGTAATTTAGACAAACTTTCCAAGGCATAACATGCACTAGCAAGTTTCTTTCGAGTCTGTTGTATATGGTTGGACCAACGGAGCTGTGTGTCCAATTCAATGCCCAGAAATCGAACGCTTTCCACTTTAGATATTGGCAGAGGTAGAGAGTAAGATAAACTATTAGTATGTCTTTGGAATGTTACATAATGTGTTTTATCCAGATTCATGCAAAGGCCATTACTTTTAAACCACTTCTCTAGTTCAAGCCAGGTATTACTTACATTGGCTTCTAACAATCTAAGGTCACTATTTTGGAATATTACACTGGTATCATCCGCGAACAGGTACGCCGTGCCTTGTGAGAGATTGCATGGAAGATCGTTAATAAAGATGATGAACATAATTGGACCAAGCACCGACCCTTGAGGTACACCACACGTGATGTCCATATCATCTGAGTTTACATATTCAATGTGTCCAGAATCGTTATTTTTAGTTACCTGGACATATTGTGTTCTATTGGTGAGATATGACCGTAGTAACTCTAAGGCGTGACCCCTGATTCCATAATACTCTAGTTTATTCAAAAGAATGCTATGACTTACACAGTCGAAAGCTTTACTTAGGTCACAGAAAACACCTGCACATTTCCTTTTTCTATTTAAAGCATTTAGGATTTCTAGAACAAGATCTGTTAAAGCCATAGTAGTACTCCGATTCTGTCTAAAACCAAATTGGTGAGGTGAGAATAAATTGTTTTTATTGAAGTGATCAATTATTCTTGTCGCAATTGCTTTTTCGAGTATTTTAGCGACGACAGAGAGAAGAGATATGGGCCTATAATTGTTTTTATCAGTTTTACTTTTTTTTTGTAAATGGGTATAACTTTAGCACGCTTTAACTGATCTGGGAAGATAGCTTCCTTAATGCTAGCATTAAATATGTCACAAAGTGGAATACACAATATTTCAATATTAGTTTTAATTAATTTAGAATTTAATTCGTCAGCCCCACTTGAATTCGTAATTTTCATAGACTTAACAATTTTTATTATTTCAACCTCATCTACTGGAGTTATGAATAACGAGTTTGAGTTATCGATAGGTTGAATACCACCCTTAGATCCTTTATCTTCTAAATGCCATAAACAAATGTGTTAGGTGAGGTACATAGTATGATGACCTACAGAGTGTACATAGTACGAAATGCGGGTAGTCGAAAAACTCATATACCTACTTTTAAGAATACAATACCCGTCTCTTCATTCAGTATTTTTGTGACTGGATTAAGACCATTACGAGACGTGATACATTAAAAAAAAATAGTGAATGATTTCCGTTTATTTGTAAAAATGTGTGAATGTGACAAAAGTTTAAAACAATATGTGAAAAGTGAAGTTAATATACTTGTAAGTTAAAATTTAAATTCATGGTCTTATTAATTAATGATATTAAGGGATCAAAACTGAAAGATCAATTATTGAATTATCGATATCGCTATACGGTTTTTTTAACCGTTGTTGAATTATATGGAGTTCATTGATCCTTAGGTACTTATTTCTAAATACGTAAAAAATCAATAAATTTTTCATTAAATGTGTATTATTTTAAACTAATGATAACATTTAACCGTCAGAAAAAACAGGACATTGAGATAAAGCGGTCAAACACCTAATCTATATCCGATGGCGTTTGTTTAAAAAAAATACACAAAAATAACAAAAATATATAATAAACATCAGGGAAACATTTCACATAAATTGAACTAGTCCCAAACTAAGCTTTTAGGCTTGTACTATGGGTACTGGGCAACGATAAATATGTATACTTATATAGAAAAATATATACTTATATGCATAGAAAACACCCAAGACTCAGGAACAAATACTCGCGCTCATCACACAAATACTTGCCCTGGCCGGCAATCGAACTCTGAACCGCTAGCTTCGTAGACAAGGTTACTACCAACTAGGCTCAGTACGTCGTCAAGTGTCGTCGTCGTCAGAATTATAAACCACCCGCTATTAAGAGAAATGTAAAGTTTTTAAAATACTAATTACCTAATCAATTTTGCTGAAAATATCTGTAGATACCAGATTTTAAATTTAATTTTAATTTGTTTGGCCTCCGTTCGACCTTTATTGTTTTAATATAGCATTCTACTTTTGACTCTTTGGCTTAAAACCTTTTAAAGTATTTATTTATTTATTAAAGATATCCACGGCACATTACAATTCATAAAAACAGTAAATTTTACAAGACAATAGTGCCAATTACAGACTTCGAGACTTCCACATATATACCTATGAGCTATAAATAAAAAAACACAACTACATATACATGCAAGTAGTCTAATTAGTATATAATATAATTATATACTAGGTACCTACCTTTTTACAATATTACAAAGTAAAAATCATTTTTTTTACCTTAAATGAAACGGACAGTTGGAATAAAATCATTTTTGAATGACAAGATTATACTTTTAAGCGCAATTCACTCAAAGGGCGGGTCGGGCGCGGGAGCGGGCTTATTTTCGTTACATTGTGCGCTCTGTGAGAAGGCCTATCGGAGAATGCTTTTACTAACGAGCAATGTAACGGCAATACGCCCGCTCCCGCGCACGAGTCGCGCTTTACAGTCTTGAGATTGTCATCGTGATTGCAAGCTTTAGATCTCAAATAAGTATGGGCTTCAGTCAAATAATGATCTCCAGAAAATGTAAGGTCTCAAGGTCAATTAGTCAGAACACGCTGTATCACCTTTAATAATCAATAGAGTCTATAGATTTATTCTACTACCATTTCCTTCGACTTGTTATCATTAATAGGTACTTACATGTCAAAAGCTACCTATATATGTTTTTACCCATTCATAAAATTTTGAGCAATTTTGATATTTTTTTACTTAAGTTCCTCGAAGTATATCTAACGGGTATACATTAAATATAAATGTTATAAATCGTTATTTTTCTTTCTTTTCAGACAGAGGACAAGTATGCGGCTTACAAAGGAGTCCGCGACATTACCATCAAAAAGGTACAGTCAAAGTTAAAACTACTATTATAAATTATAACACTAATGTCAGACATAGTCATCCTCTATAAAGTTCCATACGGAATACACATAAGTATATAAGGTACAATTGCATGCAATATGGATACCACTCCGCATGTAAAAAAAATGAGACTGAGTGACTATTAGAACAGTGACAATAGAACACACACTTACACACACGCACTTACACACGCACACACACATACACACGGTGAGTCAAGACATATTTTTATTAATGCTATGTATGTTAGGTTGATTTTTGGAAGAGCGAGGCGTCTCAACACAGACTTTGTAAGTCTAAAAGGAGGCCTCAGCAACTGTAAATTTATAAATATAATATCATTTTTTTCATGAAGGAGTCCAATCACTAGGTTATCTGAAACAGATCCCATATGGCCAAAAAAACAAGGTCAAATTTTGAAGAACCGGGGTGAATAAAGTTAGTATGGTAACCACGTTGCCCACTCGTTTAAAAACGACTAAATTTAATGCAAAGTTTTTTTTAAATAAAAAAATGGTTCGTAAAAAAGTTATGGCCAATTTATTGCTTCTTAAGGAAATAATCAATAAGTTAACGCAGACAAAGTAGCGGGCAGAAGCTAAATTACTATAATATTACGTTGCAGGGTCCCTCGGGGTTGGGCATCATGATAATCGAAGGCCGGCACACAGAAGCAGGCCGCGGCATCTTCGTGTCGGACCTGCAGGAGGGCAGCGCCGCCGAACAGGTAGAACAT
Source organism: Acleris cristana (assembly GCA_948252455.1). Taxonomy (NCBI): domain Eukaryota; kingdom Metazoa; phylum Arthropoda; class Insecta; order Lepidoptera; family Tortricidae; genus Acleris; species Acleris cristana. The sequence goes on along the minus strand of OX411795.1, from coordinate 9,340,808 downwards.
GGATTTTAACTAGTTTTTACTAGGGTTCCGTACCCGAAGGCAGATCAACGGGACCCTAAGTATTAATATGCCTACGCTGTCCGTCGGTCCGCGGTTGGCTTTGTCACAAAACGACACATTTATGTACTGGGGTTCTAGTGGGGTTTAGTGGGGATTAGAGGGGTTTAGAGGGGTTTAGTGGGGTTAAGTGTGTTTTAGTGGGGTTTAGTGGTGTTTAGTGAGGTTTAGTGGGGTTTAGTGGAGTTTAGTGGGTTTTAGTGGGGTTTGGTGGGGAGGGGAGGTAAGTCTAGTAAAGTCCCTGTATTAAGTCGAATTATGCCCATTTTCTTTAGGAACCCAGTCAGTTAAAAATAGTGTTGACCACAGCGAAGCCTAACATGGTTAATGGTTTATAATAAAAGAGCAAAAATAATTTGTATGTTTCGTGTTTTTCAGGGAGGCCTTCAAATAGGCGACATGATTCTGGCTGTGAACAGAGATTCCCTCCTAACGTGCACTTACGATGCAGTAAGTATTTGAATCTGTCATGTTAGTTATGTAGACGACCATCTGCCTGTTGGGTGACATAAGTAAAACAGGGATATAATGTCTGCGATTAGCACAAGACTGAAAAAAGTGGTCTAAACCTAGTGGGTACAGGTTGATCGGATGAATTGATGGGTATCACATACACAGGGTGTCCCAGAACTTGACGTAAATATTAAGGAACTAGATTATGGCAGCACCAATATGGCACCATATTATGGCAAAACCTCCAGTTCCTTCATTTTCTCAGCTTCTTTATGACATGAAGAAGGCAAACGTACCCACTGGTCACCTGATGGTCAGAGGGATCTGATATTCATAGATATTTGCAATCTCAAAGCTAGAATGTCAAGAATCCGAACATTTTAAAGAAAAGAAAGAAAGAAAAAACATTCATTTGCTTACATCTAACTCAAGTAAAGTCATAAGTAAATTAACAAACAAAAACAAAAATACAAAACATCTGAACCAGTGCTAGACGGAGCATGGTTCCTGCTCAGCATGTTACTGGTTTGGTTTGGTTATTTTGACAACAATTAGGACTAAGATGGAATACATCTATTCTAGTCATTTCACCGGTTGTGTTATCCCGTCACTGGTACAGCTTACAATATACAATATACAGCTTGAAAGGATATGATAGTGGTAGCAATCTAAATGGACCTCCACACCACAGTTAAAACCATCTTTGATCATAGAAGACATGGGCTTTCTTTACTCCCATAAACTGGCGTCTCATCTAACACCTGTATGTTCCAGGCAGCGGCCAAGCTGAAGCACACAGAAGGAGTCGTGATCCTGACGGTGTGCAGTCCCAACCAGAAGGACGACAAGACTGAGGATGCGAGCAGTTCCGCTGCAAGTGAGTTAAATTCCTTCTTCATTCGAGGGTTTTCAATCTCGGTATGCTGAACTCCTGAAATACCGAGTTCTCACAGGATTTTTCACTTCACTGCGGGATTTGAAAGAGCGGGTTCCAACGAAAATGATAGGTTTAAAAAATATGAGGATACAAAGTAGTTTAGGAATATTGTCTTCCTTGCAAAACCACTTGCAGAATTCAAAATTAATTACTTGCCACTTCAATTTTTGTTTATGTGTTATAAATATTTTAAACCTTATGCAAGCTATGTGTTACTTCCTAATTTTATCCAAGTTAACCAAGAAATGTGAATCCCGCACATCTGAAAAGACAGATAACTCGTTAGATTGAAATTTGATTTCACTTATACTGAGAGCAAAGTCGTGTAAGATTGAAAGCCCAACTTTAGTAGTAATTCTTATACCTTATGTTCATGTTGTACAAATGGGCCCTTTTGGTTAGATTGATAATTTGATGCTTCAATCATACACATACAATTGTCATAAGTGGAAAAAAAAACTAAGGAACTTACAAACTAGGAACAATCTCAATCACATGTGCGCGTCGCATCAGCACAAAAAGGTCATGGCTCAGCGTATAGCACTGCCCTAGTGAGCAAAACACTGGTATTCTGCCACAACCCTTGGATACGACAAAGGTTAAGCTTTGACCCTGCAAGATCCTTAGTGCAATTACCCCTTTTACTCATCAGCTGATCGAAGGTGTTTTCATCACCCTAATAACATCAAGTACCATAGCAACCTCACTCTTAAATGTTGAACTCCCAACCAACCTTTGACTTTCTTTCTTCCCCAGCTAACGCCACATCCCGGCCGACGAGTAGGAACCAAACCCCTGACCCTGGCAAAGGAGCAGGGGCATCCCGTCCGCAGACTCCGAGACCAGCGCCTTCTCCTGTTAAGGGTAAGGATTCAGGGGATACCATAATCCGGAGGTCATTATGCCCTTCTTAGAAAAAAGACAAGTTTATTCCTAGAAGCATGATAAACCCTCAAGGGTTATTTATAAGCATGTGGTTGCCAGGTTAAAATAGTGCCACTACGTTGTCTTTTATTGGATATCGTCAAACGCGACTAAGGGAATCATAGCTAATAGTACTGTTAGGTGATGGGGTTGCTTGATTATAATGTTATTTGTATTTTTTCCAGTGGAACCGCCTCCCGACCCTGCAATCTGTCCCATCACTAGCAATCACGACACGGTGATAGAGATCAACTCCAACAACGAGATCCTCGGCGTCGTGCTACTGGGCGGCAACGATACCTTAATTAATGTAAGTTGTAGTGATGGCAGGACCTTGTGTTTTCTTTAACCTACCACCAAGCAGCCATATTCACATTGTTGTTTTCCGGTTTGGGGAGAAGACAACCGGTAAAACTAGCATAGAGGATCTTAGTCCTCATGGTTGGCAACGCATTTGCAGTCTTAGAATTGTGGTTTGCCCAAATGTCTATCGGTCCTCAGATCTTACTTTCCGTTAGGTACTCGTTTGCCTTCAAAGTCATAAAAAAAGAAGGTCTATAGATATACCCGTCCACGGGTTATAAACTGTCTTTGTACTAAATTTGAAATCGATCGGTTGAGGCGTGAAGACGGTACAAACAAACCAACCCATCCTCATTTTTTGCGAATACGGGACTTTCAAGAGATGAGCATACTCTTATATCAAAAGCTAGAGCCACATCTGTGATTTCTCTCCTGCAGGCCTAAAGTCTGACTCGTAAGTTAAAAAAAACCGGTCAAGTGTGAGGCGAACTCGCGCACGAAGGGTTCTGTCCCATTATCTATACAACATTAGCAAAAAACGGCAAATAAATCACGTTGGTGGTATGGGAGGCTCCCTTAAATATTTATTTTGTTCTGTTTTTAGTATTTGTTGTTATAGCGGCAACAGAAATACATCTTCTGTGAAAATTTCAACTGTCTAGCTAATACGGTTCATGAGATACAGCCTGGTGACAGACAGACAGACGGACAGCGGAGTCTTAGTAATAGGGTCCCGTTTTTACCCTTTGGGTACGGAACCCTAAAAACACCAGTCAAATACTCCATTTTACTCCAGAAATACGTGTCCCATCTCCTATGAGGATCTCATAAATGAGTAGAACTATTACTGACTTAGAAACTCCCCATTCCAGGGTGCAGCAGCTGTAATACTGGACATCTACAAGAACGGTGCTATCTCAAAGGACGGGCGGCTCAAGGTTGGAGACCAGATCACGGAGTGCAACGGAGTTCCTATCACCAAGGACATGACCTATGAGAGGATCGCTATGACTATTAAACAGAGAACGCCTAAGGTTTGTGTTTTGGCAAAATTTTCTTCTGAATGTTACTATTATTATTAGGTTACTGATGTCAATCCAATTAGAAAACCAAAACGAGAACTGGTGGTGGTGGTGGATTAGAAAAAACTATTGTAAAGTTTCTAAGAGCCAATCTTTTGAAATAAAAAAAATGAAAAAACGACCTTTTGCTGGTCTTGCCCGAAGCGCTAGTAGATTCACACCATATTTTTAATTTTTGTATTTTGAAAATAGAATAGAAAATTTGAAAAATTTGATTTTGATTCAATAATTTTATTGGTGTCGATTTTTCAAACATTAGTTTATTAAACCACTGAACAAAACGGAATAAGAAACATTCATCTGTTTTTGGTAGGTTTCTTATTTCACCATCATGACAATTCTAGGTGACAGGTGACAATTCAGTATACATTGCTGAGTTAACAAGTTTTCACATCACTAGCATTTATATAACTGCGCAATGCACATCGAAATGTCATGATACTTAAAAAAAACAATATTCCTTCAATTCACACTTTAATTTTATTTGTCCAATTTGTAAGGTAACGTTTTGTTCAATGAATGGCATCAATACAATTATGAAATATGAATGGAGTCATATTATACTATCAAGTAATTTTATCAATTAATTAGCTCTAGGATTTGTTATCATTACGCAGTCCATGCCCTCTTTGTTGACATAGTAATACTATTAGATTGAATTGATACAGGGTACCATCGGCCTTATAGTAGTTGCACACTTTAGTACCTTGTCGCTATAACGCTCTTGACGGATAAGTGCAGCAGTTCAAACATGCCGACTTAAAACGCCGACTGCAAGTTGATATTCGATCAAATGGCTATCAATAATCACTGTCGGTCTAACGGACACCGTTTTTTTGTTGACACTCATTTGACATTTCATATAAACTTATCACTCATTCATAGAATTTTAATTTCATTGAAAGGATTTTCTAGGCGCAGGAGTTTCTATTTTGTGATAGTCCCAAGTCTAACCCAACCTGATCCTGATCCCCTCCCCATTCCCACCCCCTTTTTTCTAACCCCGCGGATAAATAAACGGAGGAATGAACTTCTCCGGCCTTTCAGCACTGGCTGGGGTAGTATCCGCGGGAGTTTTTAACTTCATTCACAACAAGGGGCATTGGTGTTTTTAGCCAGTGCGAGCCCGGCAGTACATGGGCCCTCCATTCCTAGGTCTCCGGAAGGGATTTTCATCTCTGCCCCTTTTAAATGTAATTTTCAATATCCTGCTAACAAAAGCAAGGACTTAAGTCTTTGGCCCTACAGAAAGAAAAAAACCTGGTCCTGAAAACAACAGGGTTTCAGCAGAAAATAGCTTTCAATTAAGTGAAATTCGGTAAAATGATGCGTTCTATGAAACGAGTGTGTAAACAAGGGGACCCGGTCTAACTGCCTTCCCTTGCCTTAATTATTTTTAGTCATCTCATAGTTAGTCATAATTATCGCAAGTCATAATAACATACTTTATCAAAAACATGTTTTTCAGGACCTTTATAAATCAAACTTTTTAACACAACAAACAAACAACAAACTTGTTAAATATTTATGAAATTCTTGAAACTTTACAATTCCAGCAATATAAAAGTTATGACTGTTAATAACTATGTAAACAAAGACATTATGATTGTAAAATTATTTAAAACTGACTGTAACCATTCTGTTCTAGCTGAAGATGACAGTATTCCGTCCCGACCCTATCCCCTTCACGGAGGTAGAGGTGGAGTTTGCACGCAAGGCCGGCAAGACCCTCGGCCTGACTTGCATCGCGCCTGTCGAGGGCAGCGGAGTCTATCTCGGGGACCTGGTGAGTGAGGGGTCCTGGTTGACTCGTAACTTTAAGGATATGAGTCCTTTGTCTTCTTTCTACGCTATCAGCTTTTAAAATATCACCGAAGTATGACAGGCAATTTTCCGTTGGGCGATAATTTTTTGCCGTATAACGGAACTTTTTCGCCCCGTTGAATAGTTAACTACAGCTTATTATTTGCTAATTACGAATATGCCGACCTTTATTAACTTTACCTTTGTTTCTAATATTATGATTAATATTATGTTTGCCAAATTTAATGTGTCGTTTCCCAACTTTTCATTTGCCAACCCGCTTTGTTTTCTGTAACCGTAAATATTTCAGGATTTTATAAAAACTAACCTAACCTCACCTATGGGTCACACGATCGTACTGAAATAAATTCTGAAAAATTCATAGAACATTGGGTTGGCAAAGTTGGGAAATGATACATTTGGCAAACATATTTTTGCCAAACGGTAGGCTCCCCATAAATTGACCTAGTCACAAACTAAGGTCTTGGCTTGTATTATGATAAGTATGAGGCAATGATAAACAAACTTCTATGTATATTTTAAAAATAAATACTTAGATACATAGAAAATATCTAAGACTCAGGGGTCAATTCTCGAGCTCACCATACGGTAACGCTTGCTTACATTTTAACAAATTAATACCTTTATTTCCAAGTATGTACAATAGAGCGTAAAACTAAACGTCAACGCTGAGAGAAAGTAAGAACTAGACCCCATTACTTTAAATAATAGTGTTGTTCCCAGACTATCGTTTTTTTTTCGTCCAAGTAAAGGATGGGTCCCGAGTCGTTATATCGTCGTCTAGAAAGCGAATTAGTCAATGTTAGTTTATAAAATTAAATCCAATGAACCTCTAGCTATGACCATTCCTTTACAGCTACCAGGCTCCCCGGCAGAACAAGATGGCCGTCTCCAAAAAGGCGACTTCCTCCTTTCCGTTGACGGCAAAGACGTGTCAAAAGGCGACTACTTAGCAGCAGCGACAGCCCTGAAACTAGTCGGCACCAAAGCCAGCGTCAAAGTCAAAAGGTTCAAGATAGTTAGGTAATAAGTGCAAGGGTCTTTAGGGTTGCCAAAATTAAAGTTGTAAGGTTAAGACTACACTGAGTATATTCTGCCCTCGAAAAAGTATCTTTTGAATAGCCAATACAGATTCAATCCTTTTCCGTCAGTAATAAGCAGGGGTCAGAATAGGTAGTGCTTATTAACCTAAACTTGACGCCAATTCATTCATGCGTGAGTGAGATGGGTATACGTTATTGAATGAAGATGCATCAAGTTTAGGTTAAAAAGCACTACCTATTCCGACCTCTGGATGTGATTTGGTCTATGTTTCATAGATTTTGTGTCGTCCATTATGAGGACGACGTGGCATGTGTAGCACGTAAAATTGCAGTCAACCTAGGCATTCAAGAGGTTAAAAAAGAGGGGGTTAAAAAGTTTAAAGTAATTTTATGTTTAGCGATGAAAATCATAGACCTGTTTCAGGTAAAATTTAATTTAATAATAATGAAATGTGTATTAAGTTAATTTTAAAAACACACAAACTTTAAATTGAATTATTTAGGATTTACCTAAAACAGCACTTTTTTAAAGGTTTCTTATTATTTTGAGAAGGTTTAGCCCCTTCACAATCTAAAGATCTTCGGTTTTAAAAATGGCAACCTTAAATATAGATAGATTTTATTTTTAATAATAGTAAATGCAATTAGATTTTATAAGTGGCTGTTTCAAACATTATGACATGTAACTTCATGAAGTGGTTTGACAATACAGTTTTAACATTTAAAAATAATTTCATTCTCATTATGACATTTTGAAATAAATTCTGTATAACATTTTCCATAGTTTAATTTGTATCAACCTTTTTTTTTGTATAATGTTAATTCTAATCATTTTAACTATGCCATTTCATGAAGAAAAATATTTTAACATATTTTTGTACCGTTGTAGAAGTCTTTAAAATCATGCCAAGAAACAATTCAAATATGGACTTACGTACCTATTTAAAATTTCTACAATGATAACCTTATCTATATCATGTGGTTACTATATAATAGTACAATTATAATATTCTGTGCCCATACTAATATTATAAACGCAAAAGTAATTCGGTTTGTTTTACAGTTAAGATGACTGTGAACCCACGGTTAAACCTGGGGAGTTTCAAAAAAATAGCACACCTTTGACTTTTTCTTTAGATTTGGGAAAAAAATTGCACGTTGGTTGGGATCATTATTCTGAACTAGAAAAAATTGTATCCCAATATGTCCCCAAAAATATGTATGGAATTGTTCCGTTTTGTTATCAAAATCCAATACGTTTCTTGGTAACAAAACAGACAATTCCCCTAACCCCTAAATCAAGCCCGATTTCCACGATTTTCAAATAATGTTGTAGTTGTTATGAAAAACTAAGTTTGTACGCTTCCCTATTTTTATTTATATTTTCCAATTTTTTTGTTTTTTGTTTTATTGGAATTTGTTTTTAATAATATCGGCAACATATTGAAAAATCGTAAAAATCAGACTAGGTCAAACCTACGTAGTAATTATCGCTTTACAATCCGTATAAACCGCTGAATCGATTTTAATGAAATTGGGTACGAAGATAGCTTAAGCCTCGGAGAAGGACGTACGAAGGAGAACGGTCACGGACTTTAATTGATGAACCACTATAGAACCTTCTCGCATAAACCCAACGATTAATTTCTATGTAATTTCTATCTCGTTACTTGACGCTGTCATTGTGAAAAGGTTCTATGGTGGATCAACATTTAAAGTCCTTGTTGGTAATTTATAGCTCGGAGAAATTGGACAGTTCCCGAGGAAATAGCGATAAATGACTTTGAGGTTGTAGCGGGCAATAATGTTATATAAAATAACTAGCGACCCGCCCTCGCTTCGCTTCGGTTTATGTAAGTTTTATGTAATACTTATACATAATACAGAATTTGGGATAACCTTCCTCTTGAATCACTCTATCTATTGATGAAAACCGCTTTAAAGTCCGTTGTGTAGTTTGAAAGATCTAAGCGTTACCTGAGGGACAGATGGCGGGAAGCGACTTTGTTTTATACTATGTAAAGAAGTTCCGATACGTTTTATTCATAATTTATTGCAAACCTCTGGCCTTTTAGCTCTTAGGGATACTTTATAAGTAGGTACACTAGGATATCAGTATTCTGAATACGTTACTAAGATCTGAGTACTAATATAGATTGTTGAGGCCGATGTGACCCTTTTTTGTAGCTGTATGTCATTTCAGTATTAAGATTAATTTAGCAAACTACTTTTTAAAGGCAGAAAATATGGGTCAGTGTCAAAGGGAAATAATGTGAAATGTGGGCCATATTTTTTGATGTAAAGAACAAAAAAATGTTATGTTTTCGTAGAGTTTTGATGGATAATTATGTAGACGTTGATCAGAATTTGTACAACTTTTTTTTATTCGTATTTAATTATTTAGTTACAATAATAAAGCAGTAAATAAATCTTTAAAAATATTAAGACACTGAGTTGTTTTTTCTTTAAATCACATAAAACTAATTCTAAGCATTTAAGATTTTTTTACGGAAACTCCAGTTCAAATCTAGAATAAAGGCCTTTTGATACTTTATTAGAGCATAAATCCATTGCTAGAAAGCTAGAAAAAAAGGTAAATGGCAAGATCATAAAATAATTTCCGTTACACAGTGGACATTAAAAAGAAATAACGTTACTCAGCGGACAAAATTTCATAAGATGTGAAATTTATTTGACGCTGTAATTAATAGTACACTTTCAATTGTTTATTTTAATTTAATTTTAGATTAATTTTACAAAGGTAAATTTAAAGGTTATAATTTGTAGAGATTATACTCGTCTATTGCCATTTGCCTTTACAGTCGTTGTGTAGAAACTGTGCCAATGGTATGTATTGACATGTATTGCCGAAAATTAATAAATATGTGCGATTGTCTCCCTTTGCATATATGCAACTACAAAGTCGAACCAATGTAATTTTACTATTAGTCTAATTAGTTTCTGTGACCTTAGTAAATAGGATACAAATCCGCTGAGGCTCAAGTGAAAAAGGTGATAATTATATGTATACTTTGTAATTATTTGAACTTTTTTATTTCGAGCTAATAGCTTCCATTTTCACTAAGGCCAAAGCGACTAAGGCGTTCAACTTTAAACTAGGCTTTGTATATTTTAAATTCGTGCACATTCATTGGACAGCCAAATGTGGTGCAAAGAAAAAATAACCAGTAAATAACTGTAAAAATTGCGTAGCATTATTCTAAATCATTGTAAAGTGTAAAAAGTTCTCACCCTTAATAATTAGTGTCAAGTCAATACATTCATGTTCATTTCAATAGGCATAGCAGGGACACTTCATAACGATCAAGTATTTAAGACTACATTGCACTTCGGATTATGTACAAAAATTAACAACTGCGGCATTGGTTTAAAAACTTTGCTATAATTCTACTGCCTATAAATATTGTTAATTAAAACTAAAGAAAGATTTCAGTTATTAAAATATAAATTCATTAATCGCTTGCATCATAAAAATCTGTCATAGAAAGGAATAAAAAAACGACGTTCCTTTTTCCACTATGTAACACTTTCAGTCCTGAGTCTTCTCCGAAATGTTGATCGTGATACAATCGTGACTAGAATGGATATGAATCTACTAAACATAGATTTGCACTTTGATAGGAAATAATTGCCTTCAGCTTTTGTAAATAAAAAAAACGGACGCTGATGATGACGGAACATCCTAAACAAATTACAATAACATGTCAAACGAAATTGAACAGTGACCTTATTAACCTCAAAAAGAAAATGTCGTTAAATGCCTACCGCTTTTTAGTTTTTTTTAGTTTTTTTGTGACCGTGTTGAGTGTACATATAGAACAGCCAAAACTATGTTATAAAGTACACTGTCCTTATATTTTTCGTTTCAAATTTTATGGTGTTTAAAAAATAACAAATCACACTTCAAGTGCCATTGTAATGTAGAGGATTTCGTAAAAAAAAACCGATATGGTCACATTTAAGAATTGATTGATTCTGACTAAGAATTTTTTGAATAAGTAGATTATTGATTTAAAAGAATGACGTTTGTTCTATAATAATAATTAAGAAACGTTAACGATCCACAAAGATGTGTCCAAAATTCCTAGTATAAATTTGCGAATACATAGAAAACATATTGTATTGTATTTAATATATGATAAAACTTTTTTTGTATACCTAATAATGATAAATAACACAAAATTGACGCGTAAAATTAGATGCATTTATAGTGCGTGTACGAAATTCATTGTGAGCACTGTAACATATATCTCAAGTTCTAAAGCCATTCAAAAACTTTTTTACACTTTAAGTGCATATACATAAAGTCGTAGAAACTTAAATAAAATATGTAGGAGCTCGTGTTTATCTCAATCACGACTATATTTATATGTAGTTCAAATTGAAACTCCTATGGTTTAAGTGGTAATGTTTTGTGCATATTTTACTTTATTCGGTATTCATAAAAAAAAAAAAATATTCTCTTACAATGTATTAATATTTATTTTACATCTTAAAATAGTAGTTTTTTTTCATAATTAGCAAAAATAACAATATTAAGCAAAGTAGGTTTGCTAAAAGTTTTTTATAGGCGTTATTAGATTTAAAACGTCATTGTAAAAAAATGCATTTTTGAATTTCCAAATATATAAAAAAACTGTGAATATATTTTAAATTAAGGTAGTTCTGCAATATTAGTTCAGGCGATAATCAATAAGTCCTTTGTGATATATAAACATTATTTCACTTCTAGTAACTTAAATCCTAGAAACTCCTAAGGAACAGAAAGTTGTAAGTAACCTAGGTTTAGATAGGACATTTAGGTATTTTATTCATAAGCTTATGTATGTAATATTTCATCGTAGTTGTTTCGTCTCTTGCAATTAAAATATAAAAAAGCCTTGTTCATACTAGTTAAGAATAATAAATAGTAAATTAGCAAAAAATATGAAGAACAATACATAATTATTAGAAAATTCACTTTTCAAAGGTCATTTTAGTGGCTGTTTTTAAAACTTTAAATATTTCTTACAATTTTACCGTTGGAGTTTTAAATATTATAGCTAAATAATGTACACAGAATTGTATGACATAGTGATTATGTATTAAAATTGTGCGCTTTTTTAATCTGTATTTTATTTTTAATCAATTAATTTGATTTATAAGATAAAATGTAACTTATAACGTACATTTTTGCCGTACCATTTTCTCCCGTAACCCAAAATACAAAAATAGTTTTAACCTTGGCAAAAATAAAAGTCTTCACTCACACGCCAAAGACAGCAAAACACCATAGCTACTGTTCAACCTTACCTCATAGACATAGACGCTCAAGTCTGTTTTACGCTGTCAACCATGATGGAAATATCCTTAGTTGGATTTGAACCAGGGATGCGAATATAATTATCGGATCTATTTCGTTAGGCCAAAATATTTTTTGGTCAAATGTTTCATTTCCCAAATTTTCATTTGCCAACCCACTTTGTTT